>OZ038423.1:22169301-23615954 GCA_964036155.1 Diploscapter coronatus | reverse complement strand
TAGAGGTTGTCCTCGATGTTGTCGGGCTTTTCATCGTCCACGGATTCGATGTCCTCTATAGCCTTCTCATGAGAGCGCACCCATTCCTCTTTCTGCTGGTCGATCAGAGCCTAAGAATATTTTTTGTAATCTTTGTAGACCAAGATAATTGAAACCCGATGTAAAATTGTCGAGATGTTCACGTTTTGAAAGGGCCTATTAAAACAAGCAAAATAAAAATAGGCCTTTTCCAGAAACACCCTTTAAAAATTCAAAACAAAACATGTTTAAATCCAACCTCGGTCTCTCTGAGATCCTCCTCGAATTCGGGCTTGTACTCGGCCTCGAGGCAGTTTATCGCGTATCGTTCGATCGGTTTCAGCTGAAAGTCGAAAGTTTTTTTCTTGAATTTCTTATGTTTCAAACTCAGAAACGTTGAACGTATTCTGTTATACGGTGCATTTGTGATTACAAAATAAATAATAGATAGCCGTTTTCAAACTGTTTTGAGTATGCTCCATAAGTTATGTAAAATCTAACAGAAGTGTGCTATACAATGTTTGCATTAAAAGCTTAAGGACTTTTGCTAAGTGTTGCATTCTGTAATCACAAAAATTCAAGAAGAAAAAAACACTTCAAAATCTTTTCTTACAATTAGATACGTTTTAAAACTTCACCAAAAATTGAAAATAGACCAGAACCCTGATTTTTAAACTTGTTATATGAAAACAACTTCACCCACCTGATTGATGAGTTCGATGTATTTCTCATCTGCTGCCTCATCAATTGAACCCAGCAAGCTGACCGGTGCGGCTCTGAAAGGCTTTTGTTCGAAGATAGTAAGGTTAGGAAAAAATTGAAGTTAAAAAATGCCCACTTTGCTGCCTCATCGAATTCGGCCTTGTCGGCGCCGGCCTCCGCGGTCGCGATTTTCGTTGCTGCGACGTCCTGCTCGTCTTCTAGGGAAGCCATAGCCTGCAATTTTTGTTTTCATTTTCAAGAAAATTTAAAAATTAGAATAAAACCTTTTTCTAGGATAAATTTCACCCTTTTTGAAAGGGAAAAAAATCAAAAATGGGTATTTTTTCAAACAACTAATTTCCACCTTCTCCAACTCCCTCTGATCTCTCGGAGCCTCGACCGGAGCGACGATGTCTGCAACCGCTTCCTCTCCCGCGAAGAGATCCCTAAAATTTGTTCTTTCACATAAAAAATATCTTTTGATCTTCTGTATAAAATTTAGATAATAGCGCAAAATCGAATTCTCCGTTAAAATTTTCTTTTTAACTAGAAAGGTACTAGGACAACGAACAGTGCCCAAAAGATCAGACCTTCATCAAATGTTGAAACATATGTTGTAGCTTTTCTCAATTCTCCACAAATATCACATCCAAGATTGCAGTAAAAAACTACCTGATATTATCGGTTTTCTTGAAGAACTCGGGCGTGAATCCGGCCTCGTCGATTGCCACTTCGCCAAGCTTCCTTTTCTGCATAGCCTTCTTCAGGATGTTCTCTTCGATGGTCTTCTCCGAAATGAGGCGATAGATCGTCACGTTTCGGGTTTGACCGATCTGGAAACAATCAATTTTCCAAAAAAAACGTAGGTTCCATAGTTCTATGGAATATTTGCCTCAAAATGTCTAATTATTGTGAGAAGATGGAAGTGAGATAAAAAAAATTCAAATCCAGTACTTTTGATGTTTCAAGAATCTATGAACTCTAATTTTTCCCATTTCAATTTAATTAGTGATCGCTATAGGAATCTAAAAAAATCTAATTTTTCAACTTCTATTCACGCCGAATTTTTCTATGTTTCAGGATCTTCAGAGCCCGTACTAAACTCCCCTCAGGTCAGATTAACTCTATCTCTCTCCCAAAATACAGAGAAGATCGAGTTATCTAGACTAGTTAACCTGAGGTAAAGTTAGGGGGTTTAGTACGGGTCTTGAATTTCATGTATTCCTTCATCTAAGAATAGCTGTTAGCAAATATCTCTAAATTTGTTATCACTAACTCTATGACATCTGTCCTGCGCCTGTGCATCCATGGTGTAGTTCCAGTCGGAGTCGTAGAAGATCACCGTGTCTGCACCCGTCAGGTTCACTCCGATTCCACCCGCTCTAGTAGACATGATGAAGCAGAAGATCTTCGGGTCGGCGTTGAAACGCTCCATCATCGCCTGAAAATTTTATATCCAATTTATCTTCTCGATTTTTTAATGTATTTCAAATTTTTTTTTCGATTATAAAACGTTTCATGCTGATTTGGTTAACTTACAAATCCGTAAAAATCGAAAAAATAGTACAAATTTCCGTACTTTCAATATGTTTTAAAATTTCGCGAGTTTTAAAGAATATCTTCTTGACTTGATAAGTTATAAACTCCGAAAATAACCAAAGTTTTTCCCTTTCTTTTATTATGTTTCAGGTGTTGTTCAAATTCTGGATTTTCAAATTTAAATAATTCTGGATTTTTGTGCGATGGACAAAATACCAAAATCTACAGTAATCTAGAAAATTCTGACCTGTCTCTGCTCGACTCCAGTCGTTCCATCAAGTCTGAAGTACTGATAGCCGTGGTAGGAGAGGAAGGCTTGGAGGACGTCCAACATTCGAGACATCTGGGTGAAAATCAGACAACGATGTTTGTAGAGGTACAGTTCTCTGAGCAGGCTGGACATCACTTGAAGTTTGCCTGAGAACATTATCTTCAGAATTTTATCGCTATTTTAACAGTTTATGCGAACGTAATTACATAACTGAAATACCCCCAGAACCTTATTGTTATAAATGCAGTTTTCTTGAAATCTATATAGAAAAATCATTCAATTTCGCTTTTTGTAAATGAAGGAATATTCTCCATTTCATCATTTGGAATTTAGTTCGAGTAGGAAAAAAGAGAACATAAAAGATATCTTCTCCCGAATAAATCCAGTTGTTGAAGCCTATTCAATATTTCAAATTTTAAACTCACCGCAGTCATACTCGATCAGTCTGAGTTCAGGGAACTGCAACTTTCTCGCCAGCAACACCGCGTCGGTGAGTGGCTGCTCCGTTTCCAGAGTCTTTCTGCTCGCCAACTCCAATTCAGAGTCAGCCGATTTAAAGAACGCTTTTCGGCCTCCTGAATTTTTCTTTCTAGACATCTTTTCTTTCTCGGAAAATAAGTTTACTTTTAAAAATTTGAAGTGTCTTTTTCGAAAATTAATTTCTGAAAAATTTACCAGAAGTAGCCTGAAGTCTCGGCGCGTCGCATTCAGCAACGTTGATGAAAAGGGTGAATCTGGAAATTTTTAATTTCAGAAGATTCAATTTTCAAAAAAAATTGACCTTTTTGCGATCCACTCGGCATTTTCAGCTAGTTTCTCTCCGACTTCCTCCTTTTGCTTGGCGGCGAAAATGTTGCGAACGAATTTGCCAGGATCGCTGCGCTTCACCTGAAAAATAGAAATAAGTTTCACAAAAACGTAAAAATAGAATAGTGAAAGCACTTTTAATTGCCAAGACTGAGCCATATTAGGAGAGGTTTTTAAAAAATGTTTCAAAATTTCCATAAAGTCAATTAAGATTCAGGCTAATTATATAGATCAATTCGATTAAGCCAATAAGGAAACTCAAGTTAATTCACCAAGAGAAACCTTATTATTTTCATCATATTTTGCGAATTTTTCAAACTTTCTATAAATACTAGTCAATCGCGATTCAGGTTAATACCCCAAAATCGATCAAACAAGGCTGTTATTTTTCTAACATCAAGTAGAATCACTTTAGTTTTTTCGGAAAGCTTCACAATTTCCATAAGAATAGTCAACTAATATTTCTATCGATAAAGATTCAATTAGTGAAAAACAACTTACTAAACAGAACTCCCTCTGAAGGACATCGAGAAGTTGGTTGGGAATGATTGGTGCTGTCTGCCCGATTGTCTGGAATCTGTCCTGCACGATTTCCAGCCGTTTTCTCCTCTCATCCGACAGATTCTTCAGAACATAGTCCTGAAAATTTGCGCTTTTTTATTTGCATACAGATATTTTTTCTTGTAAAATGGTATGAATTTTTTAACCTAGTGCTGGGAATTTTTACCATTGCTTTTTAAAATAATTTTCTTTCATTTTTTAAATTCTTGAAAATTTTCAAGTTTTACCGGCACATATTCCGAGTACTCGCCCTTCACCAGTGGACTAACCGAACGCTTGTGTCGCTTCAGAGGAGGACTGAAAATATCTTCGATAAGTTTCACAAACTCGAAAATTCTTTTGAAATTCGCAAATTCACTAATCAAATTGACGTATTTTTATCCAAGAGTTCAAGTATGTTTCAAAATTTCACTAAATGCTTTCACAATTCCACTCGTTTTTAATCTGGTTAAAACTTGACTTATCAAAAATACATTTAAAACAAAACTCAAAAATTGAAAATAAAGCTTTTTTCAAAAGTGTACCTAAACAGGTAGTCGGCATTGTGGATGTTGTCCCTTGTACCTCCATTCGTCATTCGATCATGGAAGCCGCCTTTTTGAGGGGTCGCCGGGTTCGCGGGCTGATTGTCGTGCTTCATTATCTGGGAGCGAAGGGAGGGCTGAAAGTGTTCACATTTTATTAAATAGCTGTAATCGCCATCGCAGGATTATTGGAAAAGACTTCTTGAATCATTCACCTTTGAAACAATACTCATCTCATTTTACAAATCTTCTTCAAATTCCACTTTTCATGACTTCTTTGAATGTATTCGTATTAAATTTTCAAGTAATTTCTTTCATTTTCAACTAAATTTGAAACCTACATGCGCGGCCAATTGGAGCTGTTTCTGCTGCTGCATGAGGGACTTGTAAGTGACGATTTGAGGATAGCTCTGACTGGAATTGGGAGGGAGCGGGGCCTGCGAAGTGGATGGCGCTGCGCCAGATGCACGCTGGCTGCTTGGACTCGCACCAACTGGCGGAGTCGTGTTCAGGTTCCCGAGCAAAGCAGCCGCGGGAACTCCGTCCACGTGGGGATCGGCGACTTTCTGAGCGGCCTGAAAATTTATTTTTTTAGTATTTTTATAGAAAATTTCTTTTGAAAAAAAAGAAATGGAGTTTCATTTTCGAAGCTGGTTTTTTAAATAGTTTTCGTTTATTTTTCAAAATGAATACCTGTTGTTCCAAGGTAGTTTTAGAAGTTCCGACTCCACCACTGACTTCACGCAGCGTCTTCTCGCCATTCTGACCAGTCACTTCCTGAAAATTCGATTTTTAAAATCGATGAAAACGAAATTATTTTTGTTTCAGAGAAATCATAAAATAAAATGGTCATTATCTAGTAATAGTGCTGTCGTTTCTTGTACACTACGAAAACAAGAGGAATCAATAAATCTGCCAGTGAAAGAGATACGTTTCACGAACATTATAAAATGGAGCTAATTAGGGGATAGTTAGTGACAACAATATGTTTGATAATGATAAATAGTGGAGCATAAAATGACAAATGTTGAAGAACCGATGTTTCGAACAAATGGTACAATGTAAAGAATACGAAAATGAATAGTGTGCGATGGTCTTAGTCGGCTTTAAAGAAGATCGACGAATTAGTCGATAAATTCTACATCAACCCCCTTTTCCTCCTCACACACCCTTACCTGACAAAGTCTCGTCTTTCCCATCGGGGTCTGCACTTCAGCAGTGTTATCCAAAACGACTCGACCGTTTTCCACTCGGACCCGCATCGGCACAGGGGCTCCTGAGAAATCGATAAAATTAGATATTCAAGAAAAAACCTACTCCTTCGAGAAATTCTAGAAACTAATTTTTCTTCAAAAATACCCTTTCTTACATTATCTTTCATATAAGAACTAAAATCAGCTCAAAATATTCTTTTCCGTGTTTTTCAATCAAAAATTGTTATCTTTTCGCGGAAATTAGAATATAGCTACTATCCTACCATCACCATTACAGAATTCAACCAATAAATTTTCCGATTAGCATATTTTACTTTTCCTAAGTTCCCCAAAAATTCTAATCTCTACCTTCACTATTACTGAGCAGACTCTCCAGATCGTCGCCCTCCTTGACGACGAGAAACATTTCGTTCTCTCCGAATCCAGCTCGTTCCAGCTCAGCGGAACTGATGTCCACCACAGCTGGGGCCTGGCTGGTCGAGGGTTGCTGAAAATTGGAATATTTTCTGATAGGAAATTGTGAGTTTATAAAAGAATTTCAAAGCCTATGTGATTTTGTGAAACGAACTAGCTTCATGAGTTGATAGAAAAATTTTATCAAAATTATTAAACTGTGTATGCCAAACTTAATCTTTTTTCAATCCTGAATGTTTATAAAAAAAATTACAACAATTTTTAAGGAAATGTAATTGGACGTCTATTGCCTAGTCGGCCAAGTGCTCAATTTTATCCAATTTTTGAAACCTATCATTTCAATTCTCTTTCTCGAGAAGAACTGTTACCTGTTTCCTATCCTTGTCGAGAGCGGGTCGCTGAAATCGGAATCCATCGACTTTCGGAGGTTTCGCGTTCTCGTGCCACTGCTCCAGCTCTTCAATTAGGGGAGCCGATCGGCGGTAGGGCTAAAATTTTTAAAATCATAATTTTTTCTTAAATTTATCGTTTTTTCACGACTTATTGATTTTTCCCAAGTTTCGCTCGTTAATAATAAGTAAACGAATTTCTAGAAATCCTACAAATTTGTCATTTCTCGGAAACCTATTCATATCATTTTCCAAATTTCATATTTCGAACTCAGAAGTGGAAGATCATTAAAGTGGAAAGTCAATGCTAAAATTTCACTACCCATTGAAACATGCGAAGTCGCATTTTTATATGAAAAATCAAATATACCGTATTCGGCGCCCATCCTGTGTATCGTCTAGCGATCATAAGACCTTCCGGGATCAGCTTCTTGGTTTCATCCGTCTCATCCTCCTCCTTGCACAGATTCATCACCATTGCGGGGTAGACGACTTGGCGAGGCTGCAAATCAGGTCGTGATAGGTTGAAATTTAAAAAATGAGTTAGCTTCGACCTCGAGCTTTGTGTGGTGTCTAATAGATCTAAACCTTTTCGACCCATATCTATTTTAACGCCGAGGCTAAATAGTTTCTGAACGTGGCGTTACCTGCAGAATGAAAGGAGCCACCACGGGACGAGGCTCGAACAGATTCGGGTGGTTGCAGCACTAAAAATCGAAAATGTAAGTTTGAAAGAAGTGACAAATAATAGGTCTCTTTCAGACAGTCAAACTTTAAAAGTGTGAATAGGTAACCAAAATTTTGATAAGCAATGATTTGAAATTCTATGATAGGTTTCAAAGAGAATCGATAAATAGGGAATATCTGAAATTTTAATCTACACGGTAGCCAACTGATGCTATCAAACAAATATAAAAATCTTAGTTATATTTCGAGATTTTCTAAGTTGAAAGTTGTTTCAGATAAATTTAATAACTCAACATCTCTTTTAGAACAAGTAATTTCAATGAGTTGACTTGGGATGTTGAAAAAAAATCACTCAATCAAAAATCCCACCTTCCTTAGCTGCATGACGATGTTGAGGACCGAGACCATGTTGCCAGTTTTTAGATTCTCCTTAGTGCTGAAAATTTTTCAATAAAAATTAAATTTTCTTTAAAAAATGGAAAATTTCATAAAAATGAAAGAATCCGACCTTCTCCTACTCATGAAGTCATCGTAGAGGTATCGCTGCCTCTTCGAAAGCGGACATTTGATGACTTTCTCCGTCTTCTCGGGCAGTTGCTTTTCCACTTCGCATTTCAGGCGACGCAAAATGAAGGGGCGGAGGACCTAAATAAGAAAAATAGTACTATTAGCGAGTAAAATCTGATTGATTAAATTTCTAAACCTTCTAAGGAACATATGATCATGTTGAAAATTATTCGATCAATTTACAATAAACGTAATTCTTCTTATAGGTCTCAGAAATCTTGCTTTAGTAAGTTTGAAACTTGATTTTCAATAGTTCTTTGCGTTATCTTTTCAAGCTAAATTTGATTGTGCAAAAAATTAATTGTGTTTCGCGATTTTCTTTTATACCGGGATATTTGTTGATTTTGATTTGATTTCTCGAGACATCTCAACCAATAGAATTTGCATCTTCATCAAATTTCTATTTATATATTTTACACCAAGTTCATAATCATTCTTTCAAATCCAAATCAATGCGTCTCGTTTTTACAACTTAAAATGCCTGCCTTATGCAACTGATCCACCAATGTTTGGCTGTACTCCACCGAGCCATCCATCATTCCGGTCAGTGGATTCGAGAACCAGTCCTTGAAGTCGTCGTGCGAACCAAAGACCGCGGGCATCAGGAAGTGCAACAGCGACCACAACTCCATCAGGCTGTTCTGCAGGGGCGTGCCTAGAATTTCCCCTTTGTAAAGTATTTTGGATGTTTCATGAAAATATGATAAGCATTGAAAAATTCTATATATTGGTCGTCTATTCATTTCACGGTGACGAATAAAACGGTATTTCTTTCATTCGAGACTTTTTTTTATTGTTTCAGATAGGTTTCATCAAAAGATCAAGTATTACACAAATTTGAAAGACTCAATCGCTTTATCTGATTAGAAAAATAAATTTCGATTGTTTCAAAAATCGATGTTCTCGAAAACTCTTACCCGTTAACAGAAGTCTCCTTCTTGCTCTGACGTTCAGCAGGGCCTGCCATCTCTGACTTTTCCAGTTCTTGATGTTCTGCAAAATTTTAAAACTATTTTCTACAATATTCTGGATAAAAAACTAAATTATTTTCTTTCCAGGACATTTTGTAAACTTCAAGTTTATTTTAGTTCTAAAACACGATTACCTGAGCCTCATCCAGAATGAGGTACTGCCAGGCCTTCATTTTGAAGGAGCGAATGTCCGTGGTCACCGTTTTGTACGACGTTATGCACACGTGAAACGCATGCGGACGATTCCAGCCCTGAAAATCTGTTGCTTAAAAAAAATGAAAATCAGAAATTTCTACGAAATTATGTTTCAAAGAATCTACAAGCATTAATAAGATAATATCGGTAATAATCGTAGGTGTCCCTTAGAAAATAAAAGTTAAAAAAAAAAACATCCTATTTTCAAAAATCTCAAAGAAAACCACCTTTCTCTTCTCCTGTCGCTCCTTGAGGCCTCCGAAATAGGTGAGGATCTTGAGAGCGGGGCACCACTTCTTCAACTCCATTTCCCAGTTGAGAATGACCGACGTGGGGACGACGATCAGATGCGGACCCCAAATTCGCTCGGAACAGGCCAGATGAGCCAGCAAAGCGATTGTTTGGATCGTTTTACCGAGACCTGGAGTTTTTAGTTTTCCGAAAATAGTTATAGGTTTCAATAAAAAGATGCATGATCGAAAAGATACGTTCAAATAGCACAAGATGTTTGAATTACAACCTTCGCAATCAAGTTCAGATTTGTCAAAAATAGATTTAGCATGTTTCAAGACTTTCGTAAATAAAAACTAATTGTTGAAGTCGCAATTCTAAATAAATATTGGTCATATAACAAATTGATATGCAAGGAAGTCCCATGAGAAATAGACTAACCCATTTCGTCGGCGAGGATTCCGTTGAGGTTGTTTTCATACAGGGTCACGAGCCAGTCCAAACCGACCATTTGGTATTCACGCAACGTGCCTCGAATCAGGAACGGGACCTGGGTTTTCACCTGCAAATTTCAAATTTATCCAAAAATTTAGATGAGCTTCGAATCAATTGACAAACACACAAATCTGCATAACAATTATTCTTTCTGGGGCCAGACCTGATAAAAATTCAAATAGGTTTCAAATCCAATTGGCAAACATGAAATTTACAGAACGATGATTCTTTTAGATAACATGCTATAAAGTTTCAAATGAGCTGTAAATTATATCAAAGTGTAGGATTTCCTGAACAAATAGATAAATAGTTGTTCAAAGATAGAATAAGCCAATTTTACCTGAGTCGTGTCCAGAGTGTATCCTTTGGGCTGGAACTTGAGGGCCTCTTCAGCGATGTTGTCCAACTCTTTCTTTCGATCATCCTTATCCTTGCTGTTCAGCTTGTCGTAGTTGACATTCTCGAGAATGCCTCGGCCGTCTCCATTTCCTTCTGAGTTCGGAAGCGGTGCCTGAAATTAAAATTTTCCAATTAAAAAATAGATTTGGTATTCAAATGTCTTTTTCCTAAGTTTCAAAATAATCATAAATCATTGAGTTCATAAAGAGTCGTGCTTTTCACATGTTTAAAAATTATCAAAATCTTCTAATCCTGAATATCATCTATTCTTCAAATGAATGCTAAATCATATAACTCATTAAGAGGATGTTGTCTTTTCCTCCAGTTTCAAATTTCAGAAAAAGCAAAATCCCCATTTACCTGACTCTCATCCTTATCGGGTGACCCCGAAGTTCCTGTAGCGGCCGAGTTCTGCGCGGTTTCGTCCACTTCCATCGTTTCTTCCTTGTTTTCTTTGGACGCCTTCTCGGCTGACGAACTCGTGCTGGTCTTGCGCCTCTTCGGGGTGCTCGGGCCGCTTTCAGCCTGAAAAATACAAATTTCCAGAGAAAAATGTTTCAAAAAGAAAATATAAACAAATCAAAATAAGTTTCAAGAATGATTTTAATACGACCAAATTGCTTGTAGTTATTATGCCAGAGGTCAGGTTAAAAATTTTACAACTGAGGTTTGATTTTTTTAATACAGGAATTAAAAGAATATTAAAACATTAAAACCCACATCTCTCGACGCCTCGTCGTCATCAACTCTGGACGTTCCGGGTTTCGACGTTGAGGGTCCACTTGGGGGCAATTTGATTCCTAGAGATTCCAGGTACTCGGGAGGAAGCTGGAAATTTCACCTTTTTTCAAAGATCCATTTTTAAAACATTGTTGTTCTCAAGAGGTCAATATTTCTATAGATTTCCTCTTCAAAACTACAAAATATTTTTCAAAAAAAGTTTTCCGTTTCTTCAGGTAGTAAAAAATGCCAACCGAAGCAAACAAATCGTCGAAATCTTGATCTGCCTCTTTCTCCAAGGACTTGATCTCGTTCGTCACATCTTCATCCTTCATAGCCTTCTCCTCCTTCGCGATCGTCGACTCGTCATCTGAGCCCGTGTCCGAGACGTCGAATTCTCCGTCATCTGGAATATTAGACTATTATAATTTCTTTCAAATACAGTATTTTAACCCCATCAAATTGGAAGAAAAATTCATTTAGAATCATTGTAGATTTTCATTTAAAAATTAGAATATCAAGATCTTTCTCTTATTTAAAAAAAAATAAATATCTTCAGATTTTGATTGCAATATCTCTTCAACAAAATATCGTCAAATAAAAGTGCGAAAGTAGCAAAATTCAAAATCAGTGGATCTCTATAATAATTCCCCGAAACCTACCCAAGTCATCTTTCGATGCGACGGACGGCGTTTTGGATGTCCTGTCCGCAGTGAGGCCTTCTTGCACGAGGCTGCTCAGTTTGGTCGCCTCGCCCACGATGAACTCGAGATGCTGGGCTTGAGCTTTGCGCTTTCTAGACTTGATGATCTCCTAAAATGAACTATTTTAGAAGGGCCACTCCGAAATTAATATTGTTAAAAGACGAATATCTCCTGTTTTCAATGCAAAACTAGAAGACCCGAGTCTTATACTCCAGAAGTTAGAATACCTGCGCCCTGTACTCGACGACTTTGTCGACGTTCCTCCAGAATTCATCCACCATTTTCGCAATCGCTCCAGCAATTCTCTTGCCTTCCTGAAAAAATGAATGCTTCAGGAAAAGTCTAAAATTCCTTCAAATTTCGGAAATCTATTGATCTTTCCACAATAAGTCTAAAATAATAAAGCCCCAACCTTGACAGCCTTTTGCTCTGCTCGTTCGACGTCCATTTCAGAGTCCCTTTTCTGTTTTGCGATGGCTGAGGCGATCTGGAAAAAATGAATTACTCTTTTCAAAAAAATATTTCTAATGAAATTTAGACGAAAAATGTTCTGAATTACTTTTCCTAAAAAATCAAATAAAATGCCACCTTTCTAGCGAAGGTCTTCTTAATGTTTCTTTCGTTCCTGAAGTCGGTAGCCATCCACTTCATTTCCTCCAGCAAGAAGTCCCAGTGCGTCTTGCTGCGGGGCGGTTCCACGCAGAGCGGCAGACGGGAACTCGACCTAATTTTTCCTCATAATTTAATTTTTATTTTTCCAACTCACCAAAGTCCTTGCCGACGAAGCTCCGCGATTCGGCTCAAGATTTGGTTTTCCTAGAGTAAATTACTTTTTCGATATATAGTCTAGTCTGAGATCAAGTCTTCCAAGTTATTCCATTCGAATTATCGAGATAAATTGTGATATACTGATAACTGGCACTTCGAAGAATGAAATAAGTTTTAATCCTCTATCAAGTATACCAACCAAGGAGAACGCAACTAGATCATAGTTCGATTCCGTCACTTTTCCAACTATCAAAAATACCGATTTAGCGCAATGTCACCTGTTTTAGCTCCCTCTGGCAGTTGTTTTCGATGAGGAGCGAGTGGGAGGTCGTGGAGGGCAGGCCAGTCGCTGGGGCAGATGTGGGCTCCTCGACCTTGACAACGATTGGGTCGAACGTTTTGCGGGGCGAACCTGAAATTTGTCCTCCTCAGTAATTTACTTTTGGATAGTTTGTCTAAGAAAATTTAATTCTTTTTGAAAATATACTTATTTTAAAGGGCTATTTTTAACTTTTGAAAAGTTAACTATTCCCACCCGCCGGACTCTTTCCTGCCTTCTTTTTCACTGGAGGCTGGTAGATGTTCGTGCTGCTGTATTTGTTGTTCTTGATCAGGTCTTCCAGAACGATGTCGTCCATTTTGCTAAAAACCAAAAATTAGAATATTCTAATTTTCCAATCTCTACTGAATCATATAATCTCCATTTTTACTTTTAAAAATGTTTCAAAACAATTATAAACGTCCAGAATGTGCAAATTTTAATGGTATCACTAGAATGTTTCTTTTAAAAAATTTACAAATCTCACTCCTTCTCCAATTTTTCGACGAAATAGTTGAGTTCTGTCAGATTTTCGGCGACTTTTTCAGTCGATTCAGAATTCGACGAGGACTGTCCCGAGCGACCTTGTAAGTGGTACCCGAAGCGACGACGCAGACCGTTTTCACTAAAAATTTAAAACTTTTACCTCGTTTCAAAATTTTCTGAATTTTGGAAACAAAATTAGATACCAAAAAGAGGACCTCTAGGAAAAGTTAGGTTAGGCAATTTAAAAAATGTTCATTTTTTAAGAATTCGATCCTTACCTCCTATCCCTGATGGCTCTGATCTGCCCGAGCAGTCTGCATTTGACTTCCTCGGCCTTCTGCCTCACATCGGCTCGTTCAATGGGTCGCGAACGGCGGGTGCTCTGAAAACATTTCTTTTGAAATTACCTAGGTTTCAGAAAAACTAAATATTATCGAAATCTTTCAAATTATTGAATCTACATAATACATGGCAACATTATAAAATAGAAAAAATCCTAGAAAAGTATTTTTAAAATTTCTCGTACCGATTCAGCCGATATCGCCCCTGCCTTCTCATGCTCCTCCTGCGTTTCCCCGCGCTCCTGCTCGTTTCTGGATGAGGTCGGCCGTTTCCTGGGAGAGGTGCGGGTCGAGCTGCTAGGCTGTGACATTTCGCGGCACGAGGTCGACCCCGTACGGTCTGATTCGATAGTCACTGGCCGAGCCCGCAGTGATTCAATCGGATGGTGCCTCGAATCCTCGATCCAATTCGCGCACTTTCCCGCCAATCGATCGATGACCCGATCAATAGAAAGCGCACTTCAACCACGCCAAATTCGGAATGGTTGAGAACACTCTGAAAAATGAAAAATTGAAGTTGCGCAAGTTTTAGAAAAACAAATTAAAAATCGGAAGGAAGAAAATGAAGATAAAATTTCAGTGGAATTCCCAGAGACAAATTCCAGGAATATGTCGAGTTAATAAAATTTATAATAAAATAAATGAGTTTCAGAAAATCTAGAATTGAGTGAACTAAAAACGACAACGTTAAGAACGAGATTGGATGAAAATAAATTTAAAAGAAAATTCGTATAATCCTAATTTTGCAAAAAAAAATTGTATTTTTGTGCGATAATTTAAAGATAGTTGCCCCTGGATAATTACCGCCTACAATTATCTGAACTCAAACTATTCGAAAAACGCGCGACGCACACGTCCTAATTTTCAAAAGTCTCTTCGGAAAATCTTGAATATTTCCCTAATTTTTCTGGGTTTGATTGGCAACAATGGATGAGAAATAATATTTTCTTCGCCCTGACACCGAAAAATCGATAACCCGGTCGAAAAACGTCGATGAAAATTGGAAAATGCCAAAAACCGCTGCATGCTGATGTTTGAAAATGAGAACCGTGACGCGTGAGAAATGCGACGCGACTCTTGCGAAAGGCAGTGCATCGAAAAGGAGAGGAAGGGAGGGAGAGAGAGAGAGAAAAGAATAGAAAATTTTAACCCTCTCGAAAAGAGCAAGGTTTTTTACCTGAGAAAATTTAAGTACCTTCGGTATATTCCAACCATTTCGCAGAATTATTTTTTTCTTCAAAATCATAAAAGACATTTATTTTTGAACACTTGGCGAAAAAACGAAAATCGGTAGAAAAAAGAACAAAACCATTCATCGAAAAATAAATGTTATGGCACGATTTGAGGGGCTAGACGATGCAAATTTTGACCTTTGAAAACCCCCACATTTATTTCAAAACCAGCTGGGATGTTCAAAAGTCGATTTAAAAAATCAGACCGAGTCTCAATAGTTAAGGTAATTGGCTGAAAGAATTTAAGTACGGAGGAAAACTGCCGAAAAAGCGAAATAAATATGCAGAAAATGGGAAATACCGTAATCCAAAAATTAGCATAATTTAAAAGATGAAGGTATCTAAAGAATACCACATGCTCTGGAGACCAAGATAATTTTCGAAGTAATTCCGAAAAATTAGCATAAAAGTTCAAATACGGTAAAACTCGAAACACCACGTAAAGCTAATATAACCTAGCTTCGAGAAGCGCTTAAAATTGAATTTCAATTCGAAGAAATCCCATATTTAGAGAAAAATTGCCAAAAACGCTATAATATGCTTCAAATTACACTTGAACCAATCTCAAATTCAACACGGCTAAAAATGAGAACACTTGAAAATAATGTTTTGAATTTTGGTCGAAAACATATTTGAATTGAGAAATGTGATGAGCAAGTTTGATTTACAAAACAGAAATAAGAAATTAAAGAAAAATCGCCCTTAAACTTGGGAGACTAGGAAATGATATACAAAAGTTGGGCCAGCATTTTAGGATTTCTTGGAAAATTTCCTCATTTTAAAAATCACGAATTGTTTGAAAAATACAAATGCTGAACTTCCCAGAAAATCATTTTAGTTTTGCCCGAATTGTCAATTCAAAATTCGCATTTATCCTTGGAATTTTCGTTCTATAAAAAATGGGGGTAGGATAAGATGACTGATTACTTTCTTCCCCAAGTTTGGAAACACTAAGACATAAATAAATTTAGCGGGAAGAAAAGTATGGAAGACGAGTACTCACTTTAGAAATCAAGGATAAAAGCACTTATAATCGAAAAAAGTCAGCTGTAGCTCCTTCTGAAGACGAACTCGCCGTCCTGACTCCCGCCGTGCCCACATTCAGATAGCTCGTCCATGGACGTTCTTCTCGAGTAGTACAGATACTCTCCTTCGGTTTCCTCCATCTGCAAATTTTGGAAAATTAAACAAACTAAAATCCCTTTTATTTTTTCAAGGAAACTGACATTTTAATTCAATTTCAGAAATTAATAGAATATTCATTTCAAAAATAAGGAATAGAAAATAATTTCGGAAAAACCCTGCTTGAAACAAGACTTGAGCTCTCACCCGATTGTAGGCGCCGATTTTCGTGTCGATGGCCAACTGGGCCATCATCTCGTTCTCCGAGGAGACGTCAGCGAGGTTCTGCACCCAGACATTCTCGAAGAGTTGCCTGGCCGTCAGCCGAGTATCCCTGTCGATGTCCACCAAACAGAGGATCAGAGCTCGCACAGAAGCAGAGGTCTGAAAATCGATATTTCGAAAGGATTGATAAAATCAACAAAAAAAAACAACTGACTAATTTTTAAGTAGCAATTTCTTGAAATGAATGAATAAAAATGGCTTATCAAGTATCGAACTCCTTCACTGGCAATTACGCTGAATTTCTTAAACCTACTATGAAGATTTTGGATAAATTATAAATCGTTAATTCCATCACCAACTAGTTGAATTTTTAAACTATTTTCTATTATTCTTGAAGCCTATTTTCTTAATCATACAGTTTTCTACATCTAAAATATTTCCAATATAAAATTAGACTTTTTTCTAAATCGCAAAAACTCTCATCAATAGAAGAACAGCTTTAAATTTCGCAAGGCACTATTATAAAAATTCTGAAATATATTTACTTTTTCCAAAAAGAGAAATAAAATCTTGTACTATCTCAAAAAGGTGAAATACATTTTTAAAGTCTATCCAATAAAAGAGTTCTTACATCATCTCTAAGGGAATGAGGGGAAAAATTGGAAACCTATCCAGACTTGGGACTTTTCCACCGCAACTGCGGTGCGGTGCGGTGGTCAAATTTGACCAAAAGTCCCAAGTCTGAACCTATCCATCCATTAAAAATAAACCCTTACATTATCCCAGGAAGGCGAGGGGAAGTTGAAGTGTCCCGCGAGGATTTGCGTGAAGAGTTCCGTCTGGTTGCCATCGAGTGCCTGGAAGGGAGGGAAGCCGCACAGCATCACGTAGAGGATCACTCCGACCGCCCAAGTGTCCACTTTTTCGTCGTACCTGCAAAAGTTTGAAATTAGCCATTTTTCCTACAACTTATTTTTGAGCAACGTTTCGTTTTGCCCGAGAATTTTAAAATGAGCCAAATTGATTACTGCTTCATAGAACGATGGATCGAACCGAAGAAAAATAGGATTTAATTATTATGCTGATTCTAGACAAGAACTGACAGTAAATTCGTGTTTCATTTCCCATAATTTTGAACTATAAGTGAGGCAGTAAAGTGGTTAAATTTCGGGATTTCAGGCCAGCTTCGCCATATAACTTCATTATTTCCTAGACTTCTAGCATTCCTGATACCTACCCAGTTTCTAGGAGGACTTCAGGCGCGACATAGGTCGGTGTACCACAAATCGTTGTCAGTTGGGTTTCATCTGAACTCGCATTTTCAGTCATTCTAATGTTCAACAAAGACAACGAAGAGTCTCTATTTATCGACAAAACATTCTTGCTTCATGAGGCTAATCGCGGCTAAAAAGAGACCTAAGGTTGACTTGAGACTTTTAAGCCTCAAAATTGACTTCAAAGTTCAAATTTAAATTAGAGTTCACCTGCGGGCAATTCACAAGCCAATCCAAAGTCAGCCAACTTCAGTTCGAACTCGGTCTCGTTGTAAGGGTAGAGCTGAAAATTTCAAGGTTATTTTTTGGTTTTTTGAAAATTGAAATTTCTACCAGAAGATTTTCCGGTTTGATGTCGCGATGCAAAATGCCATTGTCGTGAAGATAACTAAAATAAAAACAAGGAGATAAATTTTAATTAATCGGAAATGTTTCAAATTAGTCATTAAACTGTTCCTGAACGTTGGAAAGTGATATTTGATAGAGTGGGACGATTTGAAAAGAATTTTCAAAAGATATTCAAGTTACAGTAATCCTCTTAACTTAAGTTTCCACAATTTATCGTTTTACTCACCAGAGCGAATCGGCCAGACACCTGATCAATCTCGCACTTTGTCGTTCGTTGAGTTTCCTGACTTTATAGAGGTGTTCGAAGAGGTCTCCACCTGAAATATCTTCATAGTCATTTTAAACCATTACTCTTTCAAAATGTTCATTACAGACTTTCAAATCTCGACCTGCAGGAAAATAGTTTGCCGCATTTAGAGAGAACAAGATTATGTCTTCTTTCTTCCTCTCGAAAAGGCACTATTTCTATTGCGGATTGAGTTTTGAGAAGTCTGGTCAATATTATTCTTAATCTTTTTTTAGAAAAGAACTAATTTTAACCCCTGGAATAAATTTTAAAAAACGATTTACCCGTAATCAATTCCAGCGACATGTAGTACGAACCGTCGAACATCCAGTAATCGTACATTTTCACGATGAACGGATGCTCCACTCTGAAAATTTCAGATTCAGCACTTTAAGATAGGTTTCACAAATACTTTATATTGCAAAAAGAAGCTTTCCGATGGTTATAATTAGACATGAACTACAAATTAGTCAGAAAGTTGAGAGGATTTGAAAAACATTTATAGGCTGACTTTGATCATTAGATCTTTCTTGAAGAAAAACAAAGAAAGCTGGAATTCAAAGCAGACTTGGCACTTTTCTACCGCAAAAATTCGTCACCATCTCTCGCCCCGCTATTAAGGGCAGTAATGCAGAAGTGATTAGGATAATTCACCGCTTAATGGATATTTGAGGTGAAAAAGTCTCGTCTGATTCAAAGCTTCATTAATTTCCAATAAAAGTACGCTTCGCTATCATTTAAAAACCCATTTATATGGAACTTTTGATTAATTCCAATTTTAAAAATAACAAAAATCCGTGCAACGAACCTGCTCATGACCGAGAGTTCACAGTCAATTAACTCCTGCTTCCCAACTACATTTTCCTTGGCAATGATTTTCAAGGCCCTCCTCTCCATTTGTTCCCGATCCAGAACTTCGTAGACCTGAAAATTTGAATTTCAGACAAAGATATCAAAGATACTTTCAAAAGGGATCATTTTGAAAAGAGGAAAAGATAAATTTTAGAAAGAGACCAATTTATATATATTTTTTTTTAAATTGCTTACCAGAGCCGTATTTCCATCGCCGAGCAACCTCTTGATCTCGAATCGGCCTTCCAAGTCGAGCGGGAGGCGGCGGGCTGAAAAAATCAAGTATCTTCTTAGAAATCCCATATTTTCTTTCAATTTCTATTAAAATTTGATAAGAAGATCTCTTCATCTCAAAATAGCAAAAATAGAAAATGTTTCAAAAGACTTACTCCAGTACTTTTGCATAAAATTTAAAAAATAACTAGAGGAAAACCCCACCCATCTATTTAGGTTTTCAACATTTAAAAAATAAAAAAAAATTCCGACCCACCCATTTCATCGGGAATGACGCTGCCACTTCGATCCTCTCGGAGACTCTCATTCCTTGCAGGCAGGGACCGATTTCCCAGCGCTAAATTGCCTCGGTTGCCACTGCGGGTGTAGAGCCGCTTGTGCTCTGCAAATAGAAAGATAGTTTGTGAAGACGTTGATTCGGTAGGCTTCAAAAAGGGTTCAATAATTTTAAAGCGCAAATTTGGTTAACAGACGGATTAACTCGTCGTCCTGTATAAAATCAGTTTAAAGAACTTTTCATTGGTTTCAATTTTACATTTAGATAATTTAAGTAAATTTGAATAGGCTTCCACAAAATCTTAATACCTCTCAAGGTCAATTGATCTCATTAAGTAAATCAAATTTTATTTACAAAAAAATCAAAATATTCTTCAACTAAAAGAACTCGATTTCGATTAATTTCAGTAAGTTTCAAAGTTGCTACTTTTTACAATAAAATTACAAAAATTAAACCTTCAGAAACGACGAGAAAATCGTCGGCGGTCGACTTTTCATTTCCATAAGCGATGAAAATGTGGTCCTCTTCGAAAAAGTCACGAAGAGTTGTCGCCTGAAAAATTAATTTTCAGAAGATCATTTTAAAAGTGTTTCAAGAAATCCTCAAAAACAATAAACTATTTTGAAAGTTTGATAATTTGATGGCTCCAATATATTACCAAATTCAAAAAGAAGATCTCTTTAGAAATCAAATTTTATACAAGTTTTACCGAATCCACATTATTGCTAGTTTTATCAAAATTTGATCCAAACTTATTCTCTAAAAAACCCCTAGATTTTACCTGTTTTCCACTCAACCCGTAGAGTTTGCGGATCGCGCCGCTATCCAACTTGACTATGGAGGTGAGGTCCGTGAGCACTTGATCGAAGGACCTGCAAATTTGCATAAGTTTAATAAGTCCATCATCATTTTTTTAATTGAAAGAAAAAACATCAAAATTTCAAATCCTCGCCTGGCCGTTTTCTTGTTGAGCAGATGTCTGACGACACGTCTCGGTTTGTTGCCGTTCCGAATGACGGTAATGATCCGCGGGTAGACAAAGTCGCGGGGCTCCTGAAATTAAAAAAATAGGATGTTTCAAGGAAATGATATAAAACAATGGTTAATTCGAAAAGTGATAACGAAGTTCGTTTTGTTTTGTTCCAGAAGAGGAAAACAAATTATCACTGCGCTCACTCAACGATTTTCCTCTTTCCAAATAAATTTCATGGATGGGTTTCAGGAAAAAAACATTATTCAACTACTGAATTACAAACTGATACTTTTGATATGGATGCGAGAAAATAATTTAATAAAAAAAAACCCTCACATTACTCGGCTCAGCACTGACGTTGAGCGGTGCAGGTCCGTTGTCGGCCTGCCCGAATCGACCGCCTCGATTCGACGTGGTCGCCAGACACCAGAACGGCTCTCGAGCATTCGCATAGTCCAACGACTTGAACACGTCGCTGCTGGAATATTTCGGCATTTTAATTATCCTATGTATATATTTTATGGTCTATCGAAATAGCCCTCGAGTTCTGTTATTCCGTTTCAATATCTTTGAAACTTATCAAGGTTATTCTAATTTTAGACACATAAGACTTTTTCAAACACTAGTTCCAAAAATCTAGCTCCAAATTTGGATATTTTAGAACTTAACTAAAATTACTAAATCTAGCTTTAGATAATAAGGCTGCACTAATTTTCTGGCTCTTCAAGATAAAATATTAAGTTTTTGAAACATATCCAAACAAATTCTGAAAACTATCGAACCTTGAGCAAACATAGGATTCCCCGTCTTCGAACTGGTCGATGTCCGTGATGCGGTTGGCGCCGTCGATCGTGAAGATGTGCCTGATTCCGTGCGGCAGGGCGACCGAGTCGCACATCGTTTTGGTCAAATCCTCCATCAGCGGTTTCATGCTCTTCATGCGGTCGCTGAGCGGATACCATTGGCCCTTAAATTGCACAATTTCAGAGTTCAAATTAAACAACTCATTAAACGCTTGCTTAGCGAAAAGAACTAACTGAAAAGCTAGAATTTTCCGAGGTGGTATAACTATTTGTCCATACAGACTTTTCTTAATAAAAAACTTTTCCTTCAACATTTTGTCAAAAGAAAAAAAATAATTCCAAAACTTTCCAATTTGAAGTGACTGTATGCAAATTTAGAGAGCGTCTTTCTATCCCCTCCTATAACTATATTATCTTGTCAAAACAAAAAAGATTTGAATAACCGAAAATATACTTTGTAATACTGATCGCCATTCCTGTAGAACCTGACCCTCTTCGCTTTGGAGAGCCTTTCCAAGGTTCGCGGCAGCGTCGACTGCGAAGTCAGCGGTTCAGTGAACGATTGAGCCGCGTTGTTGAAGTTGTCACTGAACATTTCTCCTGCATTTTAATTTTAAAGGTTTCTTCAGATGAAATTATCATCTCTGCTCTAAAGTCGAAGGTATCGGATTTCCGAAATCTATATTCTTCACTTTTCATGAAAAGCAAGAATAAACTTCAAGAATAACACGTTTTCGGAATATCATTATCATCAAGATGAATTCTCTAAGTTTTGAAGTAAAAAAAGGAAAAAATATCAAAACCTGTCATTTCTTATCGATATCAGATTTCAGATAAAAAGATTTTTTTTAATTGTACTTTTTATTTCGACAAAATTTTGGAAAGAAAAATAAAAAAGGCTGAAATTTTAAAATTCACAAGTTACCCTTCAATGATCAGTGACGACGTCATGCTGGTGGGCTCGCTCTCGACGACATTTGAATGAGCATCATCTCCCGCGCCGTCCTTTCCGCGGACATCGAAGGTCGAGGCCCTAGGAGTCGCCTGCTCGTCACCATCGTCCGTCTGTCGAGGGGCTGCTACTGCTTAAATTTTTCCTTTTATTTTCTTTATTTTTAATTTTATTCGTCTATTTTTATGATATATTTCTGCTTATTCGATCACAGGATCTCCGTCTTATTAATGGGTCTGGAAAATTGCTAATTTAGAGGTTTTTCAAATCTGCATAATGGATTTCAAAACGAATCATATGAAGGCTAAATTTTCGAGAATAAACTAAGCAATTATGCCAAAATTAAAGCACTATCGACTTCAACATTTGTCGAATTGTAGAACATATTTGAAACCTACACTAAAAGAAGAAAATGAAAACTTTTATAAGTCATGCTTTTGAACAAGTAGTTATCGTGATTAACAAGTCCGAAATGATTTCGAATAAAATAAAACTGAAGCCTATTTGATATTTGTCGCAAAACCCACATTTCCTGTTGTTCCTGCTCCCCGTAGTTCCGTTGGCAGTTTGAGCGGTTCGCTTCATGGGCGTCTTTCTGGGCGAGGGCCTTGGCAATGTGTTCCGAGGCGAGTCCGTCGTTCTGAAGCACACTGCAGGCATTCAAAACCACCTACAAAATCAGCATTTTAAAAATCGATAAAATTCGTGAAGTTCATATTGACAAAAATAAAGATAAAACTTCTGGAGGAAGAGAAAAATTTGAGAAATTATAAAACAACCTACAGCAATCAGAATAAATATGAAAAATTGAAATTCATCTAGCGAATAGATAAAGCATATTCAACGCATTTTTTTTCCAAAGTTGAGCAAAAATCGATTTTTCACTTTCAAAGATGTTAAAAAATCCTGCCCCCTCAGAAAGTTCTTCGGAACGATTACCTCAATTAGGGATTACTGAAATGGGTAATTCAAGGTCGCCTAATTTTAGGGAATTTGCAAATGTGGCCTAATAAAAAATTTCGCCTTATAAGGATCTCTAAAAATAGGCTAGACAAGGTCTTATCTTATCAATTAGAAAATTCATAAAAACAACTTTACATGAAATTTCGAGAATTGGATTTTCTGAAAATCTCTCAAAAACACCGAAACCTCCCTTATCAATCATCGAAAAATAGCAAAATCGGTAAACAAACTTCTGAAAAAAATTAAGAATTTCGCAAGAAAAGGATGAATTTTGCTAACTTTCTAAAAAATTGATGATTTTTGCGGAAAAGGGGCGGATTTTCTAAAATTGTACGCAATGATCGGAATTTCATGAGGGCGGCTTGAGCAAATTTCTCAGCTGAAAAGTCCGAAAAGCTGAGAATGTGGAAATAGAGAGGGCGAGCATGAGAGAGGGAAGAGAAAGAGCGGAAAAAGAAAGGCAGAAAAAGGCAGAGCCAGCGGCAGCATTGAACAATCACATTTGGGAGGCCGCACGGATTTGGGGGCGGAGTTTGGGTAATTGATTTGCAAAAGCGGAGCACTCATATAATCAATATTAGACGTTTTGGAGAGGTTGGGGATAAAATTGAGTGTATATGAGAAATTACTAGCTTATATTAAATCCAAGGAGTTCCAGAGAAGTTTAGAAATTTTGAAACAGATTTGAAGAAAAAGAAAAGTTGAGCATGAGTCATAATTTAGAACAGTTTAATGTAAGAAAAAAGAAAAAATAAACAATGATGTTCAAATTTTCATATACAAGCTTTTTGATACTTGCCATTTTTCAAATGGTCATTTGTTGGCCCAGATTGAGCCCATTTTCGGCTCACCGAACTCGGCGTAAAATCTTTATTCTTTCATTTTCGCTAAAATACATATTCTTTTCAAAGATTGAGCAAAAACAGAAAAGTTAGTTTTCTTCACCCGTCGCTGAATTGTAAGGAATACCAATTTAGAGTTAATTAGTTTGGCTGGTTTTCATTTGTGGAATAGGCGGTCTGAAGATAATTATTTAGGGTATTTGAATTTGATAAATATCTCAAGTTAATTAGGGTAGTTACCTTGACAGTTAGTTACCCTAGCTTTAGATAGGGTAAAATTATTAAACTACCCAGTTCTAAATAATTAGTGTGGCCGTCTCAAGTTAACTACTGTATATCGATATAATTGAGATAATTATCCTCAAGTTAATTGACCTACTTCTTATCGATAGGCACGGCTTGCGGAATATAGCTGGGCAGAGGCTTCTTGCGTCTCTTTGCTATAAAGGGCGTTTCAAGACACTGACCGATAGTTAACCTGAATTATTTTCACAAGGTTCAAAAATTAGAAAATTTCTCAATAAAGTTCACAAAATATCGTGCACAAAAATTTCTAAATTTTGCACAATCGATAAATCCTACCCTACCGTAACGACGGCTTAAGCGATAAGCAGCACATGACCAGGGCGTGGAAGTCGGGCGAAAAAGTCCGTGCGTTTTGCTCCTTGCTCAGTTTGGCCGGGCAAGTCGTCGAATCCAATAAACGGGGGATCGTGCCTCGACTCTGAAAATTAAAATTAAAATTGAATTTCCTAAAAATGTTTTATAGAAATTCATTTCTTTTAAACTTCTACAGAAGAATCATATTTTTACATATTTAATGCAATTTTCTTTCAAAAAATTGTTGTATAGATGATCAAATCTTTGGGTTTTTATTTTCTAAAAAAATAACTTTTCAAAATTTTATGCAGAAAAGATGCATCTTTCTTGTACTATTTTTCTGTAGAAAAATTCGTATATTTCACACACAAAAAAGATTTGTTGAAAAACTGGGAAAAACAACCTTAGCCAGCATCATTTCCAAGAGTTGCATGTCGGAGAAGGGCGGATAGCCATTCGCGATTTCGCACATCGTAATTCCCAGCGAATAGATGTCTGAGGGCAGACCGTAGCCGTGCAAATCCTGAAGATGAAAACCATTTCAAATTCTTTCAATATGTTCCAAAAACTAGCCTTTTCAATTGCAAGTTCTACTTTACTACTGGCGGTGAAGTGAGCTTCAGTTGAATTAATAAAACAACGTTCATCAAAGAATCCAAAATCTTATCGTTTTCAAGCTTACTTTATTCAAATATGTTTTAAGTTTGCCCTAAACAAGGAACAAATCTAGCACTGTAATAATGTGTATCCATTTATACTTTGCAAAAAAAATGAATCCAAAATCACAAGCCCTCATATTTTCAAATAACTCATCAAATACGTTTCACAAAATGCATATTCATGACAAATAATAGATTTCAATTTGATGCACGTGTTCTTAATAAAAATATAAAAATAAGAAAATTTCCCTGACCTGTGCGAGAACTTCGGGAGCGAGCCAAAGCAGTGAAGATTCGAGGTGAGCGTCGAAGTCGGTGATCGCGTTCATCGGGTTGTCCTAAAAATCTCGAATTTTCAAGAAAATCGATTTTCTTCCGGAAGATTGTTTTTCTAGAAAGTAAGCTCATATTTTTACCTGCAAACACCTGGCGTACCGAAAACCGGATAGCTTTACTGTACCGCTGTCGTCCAGAAGAATATGCGAGGCTCGAATCGATCTGAAAGTAAAGCTTTTATTGGACGAACAAATAGTGTTCACGCCGACTGTCCAAGGTCTGAACTTAATATATTCTTCGAAACTGCAATTTTAAACACTCATAGACCAAGTTTTCGTAAATTTCCACTTATTATATAGCGTATTGCTAACAGGAATATCAACAAGCTATCAAAAGACTATATTTACGATTTTCTTTAAACTTATCCAAAAAATTCCCACCTATGCAAAATACTCTGCTTATGAATGTATTGTATCGCGGTGAAGAGTTGCTTACAAATCAGGGAAATCGCCTTTTCGGGAATCCCGTTCTGATACGAGCTGGATAGAATGTCCCTAAGAGATCCTGAAATAGAACATTAAAAATAATGTGGGTTTCAAGAGTAATAAAATAGCAGAATAAATCAAGCGTTATTGATCATTTCGGATCTGACGAAAATAATAAAGTAAAAAATCATAAACGAAAAGCTATCCATGTTTGTTATAAAATTTCGAAAAGTGCCCGGTTAAATTAACAACGTCAGTATCTTTAAAACCATTTCTTGTGAATAGTAAATTTCGAAAGCATTTTCAAGAAACTTGGTTTAGATTCGTTTCAAAAATGCTATATACCAATAGAAAGTCGCGAGTAATCCAGTGCAAAAAATGGAGTCATTCTTTTAAAAATTGAAAACTAGAAAAAAAAACCCGCCATAAGAAGCGAAATGCAGAACGATATAGATCTGGGAATCCATGACGAGCGTCGAGTGCAGCGAGACGATGTTCGGATGTGTCAGACGACGCAGATAATGGGCCTCGGCCTGAAAATGCTCATGTTTAGAAAATGTCAGCTTTAAAAATTGTTCATATTTTGGATGTTTCAAATTTTCGTAAATTTAAAACTTTTCCGAGCGGACTAATAATACTTGGCGCAAGATTCTTAAAAATTCAACTTTCAAAAAGTTCTAATTTCTCATGTAGGTTTCGAGTTTCTCTTTAATTTATTGCCTTTCAGGCGACGATAGTAATAGCCAGTAATAAGATTACCAAATAAAATAAAATTTCTCATGTACGTTTCAGAGATTTCATAAGTTCTCCACTTTAGGTAAAATTAATAATGTTTGTCCTAACCGAAAATGAGTAATCGTCACTTTCTTGTAAGTTCCAATTTTGCATAAATTCTTCGCATTGAAAAACGAGTCATCTGTTTTAAGATCTCAAAAAATAACAAAAATTCCAGCCACCGCAATTTCATCGATCTTCTCGACTGCGTCTAGTCTGATGGTTTTGACGACCAATTTCGCCTTTTCTTCGTTGCGATTCGCTTCTCTTGCGCCGTATGCCTCGCCCCGCCCACCGAACGAGGGATTCAGCACGTTCAACAACTGCAACCCGCCCTGGTCCGACATGGGCCTAAAATTCGAAATTTTCAAACATAAAATAAATTTCAAAGACGATTTTTTGCCAACATAGAAAATATTTTTCTTGCCTTCTCATGTTGTCGAAAAGCAAGTCTCTTTCCTAAATAAAAAAGTGGAAAAAGATAAAATTCTAGGCAAGCTACCTAATTAGTTTCAAGAAAATAATATTTTTCGTGGAGATTTATTGAAAATAAAAAATAAAAATTGAAAAATGAGATCAAGTCGCAGTGGTTTGGATGAGACTCGGGTCGGCGAGGGTTAAGGGGGCGTCTGAAAATTAATTTATTTTGTGGAAAAAAAATTCAGTTTAACAACTAGGACTATAAAAATTTCGATTTTAACATTTTGAAACTTATCTCAATTAAAACCGATTATTTTTGGTAAAAAATACTAGAATTAAAAAAATGATTAAAAAATGTTTGAAAATTTAAAACTCTTAAGAATAAGAATATAAGCTAAATAAAAAATGAAAGATAAAAACCCACAACTTTGCGCTTTCATTTCAGCGATAGTTTCTTCGACGATGGATTTTCTTTTTGCATTTGTTGCGATTTGCCCGGATTGTCCCAACTCCTTTTTCGGCATCGTCTTTCGCTTCTTCGTTGGCGGACCGACCGAAGGGTTGGAGTCATTCGACTCGATTCTGAAATTTTTAGATAAGTTTCAGGAAATCTATAAGTAATGACACTTTAACGTAAAGCCGATCCTTCGTTACTATATGTGAAAAACATCTCACAAGTTTTCCTCATTTATTATACGAAAAGATAAGCTTCAGAAAGTTCTATAAAATTGGTGCTGTGTCGTAAACTTGTTCGGTTGTTCCAAACATTTAAAATCACATAGAAAAATTCTGTTTCTTGAAGAATATTTGATAAATTTCTAAAATGATTAAACAAATTGTGAGTAGTCTATTCTTTACTACGCTCAAGAGACGTGTTTCAATCGCCACATAATTTCAGTTATTTATCATCGTTATACTCCGCCTAAATTTCTAACCACATACTAAAATAAGTTTCAAAATCTTAGGAAAATACTCCTAGTCTCATCTTTCATTCAGTTTGACATTATTAATCCTTAAAATTACCTATCATCCGGAATTTCCAATGGCAGATTGTAGAACTCGTCTCCGTGGCCGACCAGCTTATTGATCAGGACTCGTTTCAGCCTCTTCATGTTGGAAATTTCCTGAAAGTAAAAATTCCTAAAATTAAATAAATAAATAAAAACCCACCTTTTTGATATTGTACAGCCTGCCCCTGAGTCGATTCGTATTTTCCTGTACCAGGCTGAATTTCTCCTTCAAATGAACCAGCTTTTGCCGATAGCATTCAGAGGAAGGCGACAGAGGAGGAGTGTCCACGAAATTTTCTGGAAAAAAACTGCCATTCTTGAAATATACCTTCAATACATTCATTAAAAGTCAATTCATAGAAATTTTTTCTTGATAAACAATTCAAAATCAGCCTTAAAACCTTTAGTTAAAAAAAAAATTACCATCCGAGTCCCACTCGTCAGGGTCAATTCGTTGCGGTTGTTCTGGCTTTTTGACCGGCGATGGCTGACTTGAAGACGTCGATTCCTCGTCGAAACAACTCGTACTCGACTGAAGCTCATCCAACAGGGTTTGGTGAGAGGGAGCTAGAAATTTCTTTTTAGAATCTCAGCAAAAATGTTTTCCTCCTCAAAATATGTCATTTTTAAATTCGCTTTAAAATGGATATGCTTCAAGAAATTCATAAGTCATAGCGTTTAGAAGTACGCTAACAATGTCAACTCTATTCCTAAAAATAAACTTCCTTCATGAGTTTCAGGCAAAGTTGATTAAAGACTGTATTTGTCGAAGACAATTGTAGTTATCGAAATTCCTACTTACTCTGATCGGTCCAACTTTTACTTTGATCCGATGTCGACGGCCCTGGGTCATCTGAAGTTGAGGCCATCTCTGTACCTTCTAAAAGATAGAATAATTTGAAAAATCCCCTAAAACTCCAAGAAATTTCATGGTTTTCAAACCAAATTTTCGATTTTTCTGGAAACTTCACATCAATTCTTCATTCAACCGAGAAAACAATCCATTGCACTCAATATGAGGAAACATTTTGCCAGAAGGTGTCAAATTTTAGAGCTTTTAAACCCCGACATCTTTGTCGATGCTTTTAGAAACTCCGACGTCGGATGAGTTTGTTGTCGAAGTTCTGATTAAAAATATTTCTTAATAAGAAATTTCGATAACAAACTTTGACATCTGACGTCGACTTTGTTTCGAAAACGCCGATAAAAATGTTAGAATGTTGTTGGAGTCAAAAAGATCTTTAAAATCCAAAAATCTTCACCAAATCATCAAAGAAAATCACGATAAAACTCAACAAAAACACGGTATAAATAAAGAAGACAGATTGAAAACTACATGTTTGAAGAAATACCGAGAAAAATTTTCGAGTTTTTCCGTGATTCACTATTTTAAAATTATCGTAATCCAAGTAAATCACGAAAAAAACTCGTACCGTCGAGAATTTTGACTACTGTTTTAGGAAGTAGCTAAGGCCCTAAATTTGGTACCAAATTACCAAAACTGGTACTTGGTATCAAATTCAGGACCTAAAAATTACTGATAAATCATATGTCATCTCTAGTTAAAACTTATTCTCGTCGCCTAACCATAAGAGTCCAGAAGTCGTTGATACAACGCTCCTATCGATATTGTTGCCCTACTTGAAATTATTATATTTTTAAGAAGTGATGATGAAAAACGAATGACGATAATGAACGATGAACGAATGAAGTTGGTAATGCTCATAGACATGATTTTGTAATTATCCTTTAAAAATACGATAGAATTTGACCCAAGACTATGAAATGAACTCCTAAAAATGGTACCTGCCTATCGTAACCAAAATTGTGCCATTTGGCTACCATGTTCAGATACCAATAGGTCAATTCTAAAACGAATTGACTCTGCAAATTTTGAGAGGAAAGAGGGTAGTTCAGTGCTAGGAAAATCATCTGGGAGTTTGAATTTTCGCAAAAGAGTTTTTTTGAAAATTAGAATTTCATGCGATTTTCTTGAGCAAGAACCAAAATCACAATTTGATTTTCAAGATTTTCAGAGAAGACGAGTAAAATCGAACAAATTGGAAAAATAGTAACAGTAGTGGTGGAATAGCGTATGAGATAGTACGGATAAAAGAAAAGGTAACTTATCCATTTTCCCTATACAACTTCATAGGCTATTTCATCATTGCCGGACTACCTTTCCAAATTGCTGCAAAAGCGTAGACCCAACATTCCAAATGCCCAGTGCCTTCGTTGTCGTGGTGCAGTGGTAGTGGATTAGCCGACTTAGGACATCGCGTGCAAGTTCTGGAGCTCGCGGTCGACGTGCTCGAGTTCCCTGAAAACCGAATTTCGTCACTTAAATTTGCTAATCTAGCTAGTAATGTTTAAAACCTATTTTTGAAAGATGCAATACTCCTTATTTTGAGGAAATTTGTTTAAATAGCTAAGAAGAGCACTCCAATGTGAAATAAATCCTAAATTTTTAAAGCCCAATTTTGAAACCAACCTCAATAGGCAGCTAGCCTGCGTGCGCGGATCGAGTTGTTCGATTTCCCTTTCTGCAATTCTCAGCTCCACCCTCAACTGCTCGCTCACCACCGACGGGGCTTGAGATTCTGGAAATTTCTAACTTTTTTAAAATTATTTTTTAGGCTTTTAAAGGTTGAAAATTTGTAAGGCAAGAAAAGGGATGAATTTTTATTTAAAAATGCTCGTACCCTCAGCCTCGCTGATTCTCTCCTTGACATCGACGATTTTGTCGAGTGTGGTGGAGACCATGTCCTGTAATCAATAATTAGTAAAAAAAAGTCCGACTTAATTCGAAATAGCCACAAATTCTACAATTTCCAAACATGTCGAAATCAGACTAAGGCTTATACTTCAGATTCAATATTTTATGAGCACAGTACCTGTGGGTGTGTTGCGGAAAGGACGGGAATAGGTCGGATCACTGGGGGAACAACCGTCGCAACTGGGGGCCCGCCCATCAATTCGTCTGAAAATTAGCATATTTCTTTCTCTGAAACATTTAGTTAAAATTAAGGATTCCTCGAAACATATACAATCCTTTACATCTAAAAAAAATTCGAAGTCGTACCTAACGAATAGGCGAGTTTACATTGAAAATAATGAAATCTTGAAATAGTGATGGAGTATTTCAAATCTTATAAAACAAACTAGTTGACGATATAAGCCCAATAAGTGCGCGGCGAGTTTTGGGAGTATATCTTTTTCTGAAACTTACTCGAATAAGTCACAGTCGCGCAGTCCATTGGGGCACCGATCGGAGCGCCGGCCATCGTAGGTACTATCATTACTGGCATCGTCACCACGTGCGCTCAAATTCAAAGTTTCTCGCAAATCAACAATTTCGCATCAAAATTTCTACGATAACATCCCATTAGATTTCTTTCAAATCGCTCCTTTACAATTCTTGTGAAATGGAAAGAGGTGCTTGATATTCTATTAGAACCTGGATTAGTATTCACTTTATAACGTTTCTTTGAAACCTATCGAATTTGATCGTTTCCATATTTGTTCAAAATGCCATACCTGCAGTCATCTGAATGACTGGAGTGGGGAGCGGTTGGCTGAGGACGTCCTTGACGGTCATGGATGAGCAGTCGGACTGAAATCGAAATCTAATCTCTCTTACCCTATGAAAAGAGCAACATTTGGCCTAAAATGCCCACGGTATTTTAGTTTTTGTTCAAAACTTCATCATAATTTCAGAAATTAGACAATGTATCAATATTTTACCTGAACGGTAGCAGAAGTGACCGTCTCGACACTCATCAGATTGGACGATGTGGTCGGATTCGAGCCCGTTCGAGGACGATTTCCCGCAGAAGACATCGCTGCGATGTTTTCTCCAATCAGGTTCCTTAAATTCTTTCAATGAATTTACAAAAAATTAGCTGTTTCAGGAATCTATCAAATTGAAAAAAACGTCTTGCCAATGACGTCATGTAATTGATCTCCTTTTGGAAAATAAGTTTTTTTGTCACAATTTTTCAGAAGTTGATTTTTCTATGCTTCAAAACATCATAAAAACTCGTCTAGACTTCAGTAGATACTGACTTATTTCTATGTGAAATTTGACCAACTTACATAGTTTCTTCAGTGGGTGCTGGAGGAAGTGAGACAGTTGTGGCAAAGCTCGCTGGGATGGCCGGAAGTTCGATGGGTTGAGTCGGCCCGGGTCCTGCCATGAGCATGATCGGATGATGGTAGTCGAATCGGTCCTCGAGCACAGAAGAGGCTACCTGATTTTGAGAGGACTCAACAAAACACTCACCCTACAATGACACACTTTTGCAAAATGTACTAAAATCTTAATTTTTACCTTATCTGATTTTTTCAAAACTAAAAGAATACTCTACGTTCATTTTATTTTTTAAAAATAAAAAGATTGACTATCCGATTTTTGAGCCAAACTTGGAAAATCTCAGCATAATATATGAATCTTCAAGATTTTTTAAATTATTGAAACACATTTTACTATTTCATTGTATTTACAGATCATTGTCATTGTCAGGTTATGGTTTTGTTTAGTTCTTTTTATCTGGATTCTAAAACTCTTAATTACCGTATACGAAACGTGCCCCACTCCATCGTCATCTTCATCGTCAGCGATCGCCAGAGGCGCGAGGCGGCTGAAATAAACAAACATTTTAAATTAAGTTTGTTTTCCATGTTTCAAAGAATCGGAAATGAATATTCGAAAATTCAGTCATTAGTGCCAACTTATTTTTCTTTTGTTGTAAAAATTCAAAATAATATTGTAGTTTTCGACAAATTCTATTTCGTTGCAGCTTGTTTAATGTTCCAGAACTCCCAATTTGCTAACTTATTGTCAGGGTATAATATTTTCTGTATGTTTCACCGAAATCTAACAAATTCTATTCTTAAAAGCCGTATGTTTATGAAACCTTTAAAGTAATCAAAGGGAAAGGTAGCAAGATCCCTACTTTGATAATTTCGCCCTTTCTCAAAAAATTGTCGAAGGATAAAAAATCTCCCATACTTGATGATTTCGCTCCTTTTGAGCAGCAATTGCTCGGTGTCTGCTTCGACTTTCTCCTGCTGTTTGAGTTGCTGCCAGTCCGCGTTCGTCATCGGTCCGTCCACCAGCGGGTTGTAGGAACGGGGTCTGAACATTTCGACTTTTTACAATTTCTCTATCCCAAAGTATTTTTTGAATGTTTCAAGCTTTTAATAAATTCTACAGAGAAGAAGTAAAACCAATGTTTCCTTATCAGATCCTGAATAAAAAATAAAGATTTGAACAAATTTTAAAATGGCTTTTCTTAAACAAGAAGAAAATTCCAAGTTTGCAAACAAAGTTGACTTAGAAACTCACGCTTGCACCCAGTACTGAGCAGGCCCAGGTGTGGCAATCAAAGGTGGTCCTTGTGCGGTTCCGGGCGGAGGCTGCGGAGCCGACCAGATGCCTTGAGGGGTGACGATCGTACCCATCGGGGCGGGTGGAGGTGGCATCTGAATTTGTTTTATTTTCACGAAGATTATGCGTTTTCTATCCACTAATCCATTGTTTATGGTCGAAAATTCCACTAGTATAATTCATCTGTGTAACGTATAAATCCAGTAAGCTAATACAAATTATACTTTGGAAAGAAAACCTAGAGAAAATTCATGTTTTTATTCCTGCTATCACTTCAAACTACCAATAAAGGTGCTAAATTATTTTATCATATCGATTTCTGGAACCTATAAATTCGAAAATAAAACCCACCATGACCATAGCGCCTGGAGGCGGAGCCATCTGAGTTGGCGGGGAGTGCATGATGACTGCAGGAAATAATTTAATTTTTAAAATCACAAAAAATCAATATTCCAAATGGAAAGCTCTAACAAAGTTTTAAGCTTTTTCATTTTTATCTATAATTTATCCTAAAACTCGTTGACTTTTCAGAAAGGCCTAGCATAGTTATTTTTAAAAGAAGGTGAAATTTCCCACCCTGATTTGGTGCGGGAGGCATTGGTGACTGGCCGACGATCGATGAAGCGGTGAGCGGCTGGTTGGGCGCCAGGACCATCGGCTGAACGGGTGGAAGGACACTAAAATGATATTCTTAACTCGGAATTTGACTTTTCTTCCAACGTTTTCATCCAGGCCAGCTCTTTATACTGCCATTAGTCATTTATGAAACCTACTTTGGAATCGGAGTCGTCCCCGCGGTGATCAGCGTGGTATTTGAAGGCTGCTGCATGGGTGGGGTCGACATTTCTGATCCACCGTTCATCGCTAAAATTTATAAATTTTAAAAAATCTTCCGTAAGTTTCATAAATAACGCAAGGTTATATTATATATGACATGACTTGACTAAATCAATAGATTGTGGAAATTATCAGCGATAAAGATCAAGATAATAGAAAGCTTTCCCTCCAAGTTTGTAGAAATTTTAAATATGTTTCAAGGAAATTTCACAAAGTTTACAAATCATCACGAGCTAATTGTGTTAGTAGCTTCGGTATGCCAAGAGAGAAAGCTTCAAGGAAGAAGCGAGGAAGACTAAATTTCGCTCTACCATAAGCCACAGCCGGATTAGTGGGGATTTGGGGTGGTCCTTGCGGAGGCGGACCCATCATCTGGTGCTGAGGGGGCGGTGGCATCTGCATCATCATTGGCATGGGGCCTCGGGGTTGGACCATCCTCGGGCCTCGAGGTGTTCCCATCAGGGGTTGGTGGGGAATTGCCTGAAACAATCAAGCATTCTTCCTCGAATACCTCAAAAATTCGTTGATCTCTTTGCAAAATGTAGAGGAATAGTCTTGAAATTGACGCCGTATAAAGTGCAAATAGGCTGAGCATATTTTGGATAAGTTTCAAAACTTTAAGATATAGAAAAATTGGCTGGCTAATTAGTTTTCTCCTATGATTTTTATAAATTCTCCCAATTTGATCAAATAATAGGCATTTTATACCAAAATTGATACGCTAAATTTTTCTAAATAAGTTTCAAAATATTCATACATTTTGGTGACATTTGCTATTTTATTGAGTCTACCATTTATTCATCGAGAAAAACAACTTCCAGATAACAACCAACCTTTCTATACGACGGCATGATGGTGTATCCCAGGGGTCCGCTCATTTGGGGTTGTTGCATCTGCTGAGGGTCGTATCGTAACTCCCCAACCGAGTGAGCGTACGTACAGCGATCACCTCTAGGACAATGTTGGCCGAGAGAAACCTCCCTGAAAAAATTAATTAATTTTCTAGGTTTCAGAGAATATTGAATTTTTAGAATATCAGTTCTATGATTTTAGTAGTTCCTAATTGACGTGCATAATTATGAACATTTCGAGTTCAAAGTCTATGTTATGTTTCAAGAAACTAATATCTTCAGAGCTCTCCGCTACTTCCACAAATTAATGAGTCTCTTGTCAAAGAACACTTCGAAATTTATAAATTCCAAGTGTTCACCTGCATATTTTGGTTTTGTATCGGTTCTGAGCGGGTCCGTCCAGTTTTCTGAAGCCATTTCTCTTCATGCCTTCGTTCGTATTCTCACGAACCCGGACTTCATTTCTGAAAATTTTAAAGTAACGAAAAAGAAATCAAATAGTTTTTTGTCAAAGACACATTATTTCCAAATAATAAAAAAATAAGAATTTACCTTCTCGACAAGATCTTGACTTGGAGGTCGATCAGACTTTTCAATGCACTCAGACACTCGGCGAATCGGTCCCAGGCAACTGATTCTGGAAAAGAATCCAATATATATATTTTTAAATCAATAAATAATTACAACTCTTCAAAAATGACCAAGTTTCTTACCCAGCTGACTGGGATTGACTGATTGAAACAAATCGAGGAAAGGCAGCATTTCGTTGATAGTCGGATTCGATTCGGCCATCACCGTCAGCTCCTCCAGGCCTTGCGAGTAGGAGTTGGGAGATTGCAGCTTGTCTGAAAGAATTCTGTATTCTTGTAAAAAAAAAACGACGAATCCCCTCAAGACTATAAAAAGCTGCAGTAACCTTTAGAATCTCTTCTCATAAAAATGAAAAAACAGGATGCTGTAATGTCATGAATAAGACTAAAGAAAATACCGATAATGGACTGCATATGTGAGCGGTGATCTTGATCTCCATAGAGCAAGGCAGACCACTGATCGGGCGTAATTCGGAGACCGGCTTCCAGGGCCATCTGAAAAGTTGTTTTTCGAAGAAAAATAAGATACGTTTCAATTTTGCTACAATTGAATTTCAGATTGAACTACTTGTTCTCCGCTCTTGAGTAAAATAAATAAAGCTTTGTAATTAAAAGAAAAATCCCTCCGAAGTTATCCATGTGTTCTTATGACGATTTTCGCATTCGAATTTCCTAATCACTTACCTGCACGATTTGTGCGTCGTGTTCCTTCCTGAGTGCCTCATAATTACGAAATTCCTCCTTCAATTGCATCAGCGACGATTCGCCTTCCCTTTTGATGACGTTGAAGCAGGAAGCGCGATACAGAAGCTGCACTACATGACCTACGCACGTTTTCGAGACCTGAGTTTAATACTTTATGCTAATTCCCTGGTTTAAATTCGAGACTTATTAAATTATCCTTGATTAAGTAGGATTATATAATATCAACAGAGGACATTCTGATAAGCCTCTCATTTTGCTGAAACCGATTTAGGATATTTTTACTTGAAAAATGAAGAATTTTACTAACCAAAGTAATTTTAAAAAGCTCCCATACAACTAAACTAGAAAGTTTACTAACGTTTCGCCCACATAATTTTAGCAAAAAGGGAAGTAGGTAAACTTTTGAAACCTACCTGAGGATAGTCTTCTGAAAGCATCGAGACAACGTACATCACGAGAGTCTTTCTCGCGATCAGGGCGCCCTTTTCAAGTGTCAGCAGGATCAATTTCAGCACGTCTTCTTGCATTGCTGCAATTTTTTAAAAATATTTCTCTAAGATGGAAATTTCCTAGACAAACACATTTCTGCCTGGGGTTTATTTTCAGATTTCTTCATTCAAGAATAAAAATTTTAGAAAAACTACTCGAGCCGCTTTTCGCCTATTTATCTTGAACCTTTTCTAAAAAGAAATTTCAAAAAATTACCGGGTCCCAAAAACTGACATCCCCTCGCTCTGACGGCCGTCCACAAGTGGGTGCTCACGTGGGATGAGCTCTGGTGCGTGTTGAGTACCTAAAACTTATAATTTTTGCATTTTCTTTCTTCTAAAAGTCTTGATTCTTTTTTACTATTAAAAAGTTGTATTTGCTCGTCAAAATACCTAATTTAAAAATTGTTTATCAAAAACCTAACCTCCGACGTGATCCTCTCGGCCATGGTTCTGCAGGTTTTGAGTGCTTTCGACCTGCCATCCTCTTCCAGAAGTTGGTAGCAGAGCAGCGAGACGAGTTTCAGTTGAAGGGGTCGAGAGAGTTGCTGAATTTATTATTCTTAGCTTACTAAATTTCATTAAATTCGAAAGATGAAGCCTCGTAATAAATATCGATTGAGGTTTACAGTGAACATGTTTTCCCCAATTTTTACCTCGCTATAAACCGATCCTCCTCTCTCCGATTCGGTCTGATGCAGATAGCCAGAGAGATAACGCAAGTCAGACTCGATTTGGGACAGGGTTTTCTGAAAAGTCATTGTTTAAACGTTTTCACTGAAATTGGTATGAGCTAACAAGATCCATCAAGTGAGTAGCAAACTTTCATAAGCGCTTTTGAACAAATCATGAAACATACTGTAAGAAATTGTCAAGTTGTTCCCTCAACATAAGAGAAGAACCAAATTATAAAGAAGAAAAGACCAAAATGTTAGTTAGAAAAGTTCAAATTTCCAAGAAAATGAATAAAATCAAGTTGTCAACCTCTTCTGCATTTCCAATGTCGGCCTTGATGAGCTCGTCTTCATTGTAGTCGTTGTCGATAATGTGGAGCAGAGCCGAATTGACTGGGTACTTTTGCGGGTCCAGGGTCGGTTCCGTCTGAAATAATATTATTTTCTCGATTTTTTGAGTTTCGGAATCAGTTTCATACTTTGCAATTCCTCTTATTTCTAGGTTTATCAAATTTTTATGAAATTTATTTGAAGTAGAAAGGGAAATTTTGATATTTATAAAGTATACTTACGTTCACTTATCAACAAGAAGATGCATTCTTTTATCAAATCTCTTTGAAACATGATTTTTAAGGCAATTGCATTGTACCTATCGAATCAAGGCTTTTATAACTCATTTTTAAATTTTCATAAAGTTCATATTCTTCTTATCTTTTAAATCGACTCAAAAGCATGGAAAAGTCAATTTTAAGGACACTAGAAAGTTTGTCATAGTTTTCTGAAATTTATATATTTTTAATTTCACCTCATCGATGGGGCACTTCTTGGGTTGCCAGTCAGCGACGCAGTTCTTGCAGATCACATGGCTGCACACCAGATTCGCCGGAAGCCGCTTGCGAGAGAACAGCTAAAGATATCGTAATCTTTGAGAAAAATAAAGGATATGTACTGTAATTTCTTTTCGTTCTAAAACTAATAAAACTAACATACTTTTTTACTAATATTGCACAAGAAGATATATAAATTTTATCGCCCAAACACATTTAAAAATATACTTTTCCTTATTTATTTTACCGTTTTCCCGAGATTTTAAATATTTTTTTTAAGGCGAAAAGTTTAAACAAATTTTAAAAATCAACTAAATCTACAGTAATCCATAAGTGCGTACCTGATTACACCTGACGCAACAGAGCACATCAGCCCAACTCGTAGCCTGTCCAGAAGGGGCCATTCTGATTGGAGTGGAGTTTACGCAGGTGGCTGGTTGAATGAAAGGGGAATACACGGTATTCAGATCAAAGCGACGAAAAGCGTCTTGAACAAGTTCGAGCACACAAACAGTAGAGCAGAACGAGCTGAAAACATTCATTTTTTGTTTGAAAGATTAGTTTTCTGCATCTTCTGTAACATTCTGAAAATTCGTGAAATAAGTTTCAAAATAATACCAATTTGTGAGGTTTTAGAGACGGTGACGCAAGAATTCTCGGTTGAACTATTTAGTTAAGTACTTAATTGGGAAATTAGCGCTAATTTACCTTTTTACATTTGTGTGTTTGCGCTGTCGGCCGCGTGCAACGATTTGATTCGAGAGCGTTGATTACCCTGCAATTAGCGATAATTGGGCTAATTATCGGAAAAATCGATAAAACGCTAAAAGACGATGACAATCAGTCAAGTGTTACATAATTGCCCTGCAATTAGCGATAATTAGGGTTATTATCGAAACATGAAAGAAAACATGACGAGTCAAAAAATCAATACGAGTTCAAGGGATTCAAAACGAAATCAAAAGATCATTTCCTGAAACCGTGATTTGATGCTGATCTTTGGGAAAACTCCTTTGCTTTGCCTTCGAAAACAAATGAATTTTTCCGAATAGTCTCGAAACCCCCTTATATCCGATTTCTAAAATAACTTCCAAATCCGGAACCAAGAATGTTCGGAAAACCGGTTGCTATAAGTTTCCGAGATCACCCTGCGAAAATCAATTTCCAAAATAAAAATAGAAAAAAGCGTGACGTAATGACGTAACGAAAAAATCGATAAAAAATTTTATCCAACGTGATTAATGCAAATTATGGCGTTAAGTCGCTACGACTCCCAATCGGGTTTCGATCAATTAAGACGCATTCCTTTGTGAAAAATATGAAAAACACAAATAGCAAGCGGAGAAATACCACTGAAAGCGAGGAGAGGAAAGAAAGGCTCGAGTGAAAAGAGAAATAGTGTTATATTAGGAGGGCGGCAGACACGAAAGACCACCTTTTGCAAAGTGCAGAGACGTTTTCTCTGCGCTCTGGGAAATTCGTTATATTTCTCGATTTCTTTACTTCTCTAACAGATAAACATTACTTCGCCAATGACCACAAGCTCATCTTTGAACATTAAAAGTCGCGAACAATATTTACGAAATTTGGAATCCTATAAAAAATAGACCCTAAAACGGGTGATATAAAAACTGAACAAAAATCAATAATATTTACGAACGAAAGCAACAACGTGAAAAGATAGTTTTTGAGTTTGGAAACTCTTTGAATTGTGAAAATTTGAAATTTAGATGATAAGAGTTGAGAAATTTTTATTTGAAAACACTGAAAAACATTTTATTTTGAAACGAAAATTTGTAAACCGCGAGACACGACCGAATATTTTGAGAAAAAATATTCTCCCAAAATCTTTGTCATTGCCTTACGGTTTTCAAAACACCGTTTAGAGATTCATTTCAAAGTGAGGGCACTGTAATTTGTGAAACAGGCGAAATCGTTTTGCAATTTATTTGCGTGACCCGGAACGAACCCGATGCGGCGACAGTTCAAAAGCCGACCGATCTGAAATTGTAAGTTTGTTTAATGTCCCATGTTTCACGAAAACCCTAAAATAATTCATACAAATTTCTTCGAGATAATACTCTTGATAAGATATAAAAATTACAAATTCTCTGCGATTTTTCAAGTATGTTTCAGAGAGAACATAAATTTATTAATTGAAAAGCGGAGGGTAGTGCGGCAGTAGTAGGTCAAAATGTAAAATTACTAAAAAAAATCTACCCAACATACAATTTGCTCCATAATAGCCCCGGTGCAGAAGATGATCTTGACTTGTTGTTTCCCGAGGAGTCGAATCGTCTGCGCGACTTTTACAACGCATTCGTCCGACAGAAATGGAGGGTCCGCGATGATCAGGTCGAATTTTCCTGGAATTAAAAAATAATTTAATGATAAAGCTTTAAAATTTTTGCATTTCGGAATAAGTAGAAAAAGAAAACTAGGAAGTTTCGGAAAGCTCGAAAAAACGCCGAATTTGGTATTTCAGGATTACAAAGTAGGAAAAATGAATAAAGATGGAAAACTTACCCGTCAAATCCTTAGGAATGAGCTGTGGCTGATTGTAGTCGTAATGGACGAACTGGTCCGGGTACTTGATCCGGAATCGCGCGTCGAACTCGAATAACCGCACGTCGAGTTGATTCGATTTGAACTCCTCAAATTTAAATTTTATGGGAAATGATATTGAAGGCATTTTAAAAGACTTATTACTCGAAATGTGCTCAGCGCGAATTTTTAGAGTACTTGAAACGTAACTCGTAGAGGAATTTCAAATCTACATTTCGAAATTAAGAAACACATTAAATCAATGTAGATGATTTCTCAAATTCAATCTACGAATATCTGAAGCTAATCTCAAGCATTTTGAAAAGTATGTCAAAAAATCAAACCTCCAACTCCAAAATACCGTTCATCAAGGTGGGCGAGGCCACACAAGCGACCATGAGCGGTCCCATTTCGGTTGGTCCGCAATTTTCTAAACCTATTCTTCAATTTTCTCGATTAGTTCCCCAATCTTCCAAACCTGATCCGCAAGTTCCCGAGTTTGATTCGGCATTTTCCCGATCCGTTTCAAATCTATTTCGCGCAGCAGCGCCAGCCTCTCTAGCCAAGGCCGTTGTGGTCGCTTCGTCGTACCAAAATTGACTCAACTGAAGCGTTTCAAGTTACAATGTGTTTCAAGGTGACTTTCATGAAACTTATTTTGAGAAGACGACATTATGATATTGCTAGCGGAGAACAATAAAAATAACAACAAAGCTTCTGAATACTCATAAATTAATATCGCTTGAGGTATGGGTTTAAAACGAGTCTTATATCAATCTTGAAAAATGATCAAACTCTTCAGAAATTATATTTTAAATTTTGACGAAAAGAATAATACAAAAAATACCTGCCAATCCTCGCTAATTTCTGCCTCCCCACTTTGTTCGAGTTCGGCCCGCTTGAGCTGTTCTTCCTGAAATCAAATTCACCATTTTTAAATTCAATGTCAAATTTAAGTCTGCTAACTCATTTTAATCCTGATTTACCTTTAGCTTAAGTCAAATCGTATGTGAATAGTTTACCTGAAACTGCTTCAAAATCTCCAAAGTGTCATCCGGCAATCGGATTTCGTCATCCTCAATTTCCATTTTTCTGGAAGCTAAAAACATCTTTTCAAAGTTTACTGTATATTTTTCTGATTTTCTCAAAAATGGGTGAATAGTTTTAAAATATTAATTTTGCCTCGAAACTAAAGTAAGCTTTCTTCACTATTTCTACAGATCGTGACAAAAAAAAATAAATAAAAATGGTATCAAACCAACGTGTTTCTAAGATCTATTAAAGTCTCTAAATCCACGATGTTTATTCCTTCTGAAAATGGGACGAGATTTCAATAATTTAAAATTTTCCGATCCTCGGTAAAAATTCAAAGCAAGGTGTGTGATCGTACCCATAATGGTCTATTTAAAATCGTTAAGCGAGTAAATTGATCAAGAGCGTTTTAAAAAGAATTTAAAAAAAGTTTGAATTTTCAGAATTTTAAGGCCTTAGGAGAGATTCTTAGATCTTATGAAATAAATAAATGAATTCAATAGAAGCTTTCTTGATAAGATCAAATAAATTTTAGGCATATTTTCATCTTCTTAAAAATAAAATACACCCAAAATATACACTTTCAAACACCTATGGACGATTTTCTTGGATTTTTCAAAGTTCAATTACAAACAATCATCATCTTTTGGAAAATCTAATTTTCGAAATCAAGAAATTTTAGATTTCCCAAAAATTAAAACAACAATCAAGCCCTTTGGCTCATTTCAAAATAGATTTTCGTCAAAAATAGTAAAACCCAAAAACAAACAATTTTGACAAAACTCCAGTAAAAAGACACCTGTTCTAGGAATTTGCTCTAAACTTGGATTGAGTTTCCTCCAATTTACTAAGTTTCAAGTTTTCTTAAAATAAATTAGGAAGAATGTAACCTTAACGGCCAAGATTTCCATTTCTTAGAAATGACCCAATCCAAATTTGACTATTCAAATGATTACCGGTCATTTTCAATCAAAGTCTTATCCAGAGCTGCAAGTTTTCACATGATTCGTGTGTTCGCGAAAATCGACATACGATCTCTCTCACTCTCTCGTCGTCTCTTTTTCTTTTCCATCTTCAACACACTCGTGTGTCCACGACATACGAGCACACGATCGTGTGCAAAATTTACAGCCCTGGCCTTATCAAATTCCCTATTTTGCAAAAAAAAATCAGTTGAAAATGACCGCTTTACCGAATTTTTTCAAAAATGATGAAATAGTCAATTTTCCGAAGCTCTAAAATATATCCACTGGACTATTTGACCATTTTTGTCCAACCTGACTTCCTCTACTTAGCTGCGAGGCTTTTGGTCGTCTCCCCGCAAGCGGGTGGAATGTCGAGTCCCATCGTCTGTTTGCTAAAACGAAGACTTTAGCTTAATTCGTGAAATTTTAGCCATAATTTCAGATCTTAATGAATTCTAACACTTTTATTTGTCCGATGTAAATATAAACAGGATACTCGAGAACGCAAAAGAATTGTAAATAGTTTGTCAGTGAAATTTTTGTAAGAATTTTTAATTTCAATTTCGGATGAAATTATCATTCAAGAATTTACCTGGCGAGAATTTTCTGGACTTGTCCGAGGGCCACCTTCGCTCGAGTCTCGTACGTCGAAAGCTCCTCCTCTCTCGGGTTAGAGCTCTGAAGCAAAATTGTAGGTTAAAAACAACTCCTAAACAGTTCTATAAAAATGCTTGATTGATGGATACAACCAAGTTTCGATAATCTAGAAAAATTGTAACCTTAAAACTCCCATAAAATGTTCATTTTTATGAGTAATTAACGGTCAATTTCTATATATTTCGTCTCGCCATACCGTGGGCTGAATGATGGTGGCGTTGCCCTCGCCGTAGGGGTCGGTGATTCTGACCGTCCCCAACACGACGATGTCTTTCGCGTTCCAGCGGCAGTCCGCGATCGTTCTTCTCAACGCCACAAACGCTTTCTGCAAACTCATAGGACTACGATAATTACAGTATTCCAAAACTTCTTTTCAATCACTAAACTAATTCTCTCGGATCGTCCTTCATCATACGAAAGATTACTGTAATTTGCGTACCTGTCCCTCCAGCGAAACCTCTTCGGCCATCATCTCCTCCTGCCATTTGGACTCGATCGTGTTCGAGCGCTGTTCCACTGCCTAAAAATTAAAAATTCTAATTTTTGAAAAAGTAGGCTTAAAAATTTCTAGCCAAAGTTGTGGCAATTAAAGATTTGACCAGTCGAGTTATAGTTAGAAGATAAGAATGAAAAAACCAGATAGGTTCCAAAAATCTACATAAAAATGCCGAATTTCGATAAGTAGTGGCAATGCACAGATAAAAAGATTCTTGCCTTCTTCTGAATCGTCACCGGCCGGTATCCCTCTTCTTTTTCGTCTTGCGTCTTCTTTGGGCCGGAGACTTCTTTGATCTAAAAATTACAATTTTGGAAACAAACGAAATATAAGCTTCGCCTTTCGTCAAATTTCTGTAAAATCGCTGGAAACGATAGCTTTAGAAAAATATGCTTTTTAAAATCTACCTCCGAAATGTACTGCATGTTGAAAACGCGCAGCACTTGCTTGTTGTTCGGATTAGAAATGTCTTTGATGGCGAGCACCTGAAATTTAAAAAAAATCGAAAATCAAATATATTTAATTTTTAAAAATCTAAAAGTTTCTAATCAATTTTTTACATAAATTTACAAAATATCGTAATCTAACCTATGATTGCTGTAGTTTTTCTTCAAACAACTCAATATTTAAAAATAAAAACTCACCTTGAGATTTGGATCGAAGCAGACGACTTCGCCCTCGATTTTGACGCCATTGACCGTGTTAAATTGGACGATCGAGCCTGCCGGAAACGCACCGTTCGCTCCGCCGAGGGACACCATTCTAGCTGGATGAATAAGAGAAAGCCTGGAAATTTGCAAGTTTTTGAAAAGATCGGTTTCTAAGAAGAGCGAGTTTTTCTTCTTGTCTGAATGTTTTTGAAGATTCAGAAAATGAAATTTCGGTAGAATTTTTCAAAAGCAAATTGAAATAGAAACGATGAAAGGTTGCATCTTTAAAATGAAAAGTGAAACTTGGAAGAAAAAACGCGAAGTTAAAAATTTGTTCTTCAATGAAACGATGAAATAGTTGGAAAGTTTATTTTTCAGAAGTTTTGAAAAAATTTCCGCAGAGAATTTTGCAGAAAAGTGAACATTTCCTGGCGAAGCCATTTCTTCAAACGACTCTGCAAATTTGAGAACGCGTAAAATGAGTACGAACAGAGGAGATAGTGAGACGGATTACGAAACCTACCTGAAACATAGTTCAGTATTTTTAATTCTATTTTTCGCAAAATGTATTTATTCTATTCTGTATATATCATGAGTTGGGGATAAAATAAATTACGACATTTCATAAAAATCAGCTAAACGAGTAAAAATAATAAATAGGGATAATCAAGTCAAATCGAAACTTTCTTTTAAGAACAACACAACCACTTGCCGAAATACTAGGAAATCCGATTATTAAAAATTCAAATAAATAGTTATTTTAAAAATCACAAAGCTAAAATTGCTGCTCAATCCATATCATTTTGTTGAATTGGGGATTTTTCTTGGAAGTCCATAAAAATCCACTTTTCCAAGATATCCTCTCAAAGATTATGACTAAAATGGAACAACTCAAATCAAACATTTTCTTTAAAAATCACGAGAAGTGAAAATTACAGTAGCTCTAAATAAAAAAATTCTACTGCAAAAACATCAAAAGATAAAATGCAATAGTTATCATGTCTGAAGAAGAATACGTAGAATTTCATGAAATTAGCATATACTGATTGGAGCGCTTTTCTTTCTTTTAAATTAGCATTTGAACGCGGTTATTATAGTCCCTTAGTTAAGGATCATCTGGTATATTTCATTCAGATTCGAGATGGCTGTGACGTGGCGGGATTTCAGGGAGAGCTGAAAAAGGTAGAAAATAAGTGGAAAGATAAACAAAAAAAATACCGTAAGCGTCGGCGAACCCAAGTTGAGTTTGAGCTCGCTGAGCACGTAGATGCCGTTGGTGTACTTGATCGAGTGATAGAGAAGTTCCTGCAATCCAAGTATATATCATTTGAAAGTATTTGACTGAAAATATTTAAGACGCGTAAAATTCTAATCCAAGATAATGTGTTCGAAACATAGTTGTTCATTTTTGTCTATAATTTAAGTTTTTTAGCTTATTCTTTCAAAATTATCGATAAATTTTGACTAGAAACAAATTAGGGTGATTTTGAAGACAATGACAAAATTATAAGGAATTTTAAAAGGCTAAAATCGAATTTACCTGTCCCTCGACGCTTCTGCGAGCCACCGTGCAAATGTTGTTGGCCTGGAGTTTGGCACAGATCGCGTCTAAAATTAAAACTCTTTTCATAAGTTTCAAAATTTCATAAAATATAATATTGAATCTTTCGTTCGGTACACTGTATCGAGCTACAAGTAACTTCAAAAATCGGACCAATTACTAGAAAATCGAATCGTTAATTGGTTCCAAAAGCCTAACTTTCTATAAGTTTCACAAATTATCATAAAATCGGTCTCAAAAACTATCCGTAGTACTCATAAACTACAAATAAAATAAGAGAATCAGCCCTGGGCAGAGATTGAGCAAAACTTTTCGATTATGCCGCGTATAAGGAAAATTGTTTTATATACCCCTTATGTACCATTTTTCTATAGGGACGTTTTGCCTTGCGTACCTCTCCCCTAAAATTTTCATTCAAGATGAAAATCTGCCTAAGTCTGAAAAAATCTCGAGAATAAAATAAAAATGTCCAACCTGCGGAAAGTCCGTGCGGATTCGGGATGGTGAACTGCTGCTCGTTCTGCTCGGGGATGTCCTTCCACATCTCCAGGAACTCGCGCTTCTCCATCGGGCCGGCTTCCTGGAAAAAAACAACTATAATTTGAAAAATATTTCCCCTAGAAAGAAAGTTTTAAGAAGAATTTTAAATGCAATCTTTGTAGGAATAAAAGTTAGTTGTTTTATTTTAAAATATGATAATTTTTATAAATTTTTAAAAGCTGGGAAGAAAAATACTTGGAAGTAGGCGAGGAGAGGAACGACGCATGCGAAGTAGAAGACTTCGATATCGTTCTTGATGGCTACTTGCAAATTCGTCAGAGGCTCCATTTTCTGCACGGGGCCCGAAGTGTCACACGCCATCGAGACCTAGAATTTGCATCTTTCATATTTTTAAAAAATGCTTCAAAAGTATCATTTATTTCGTGGTCGATGTAATTAGCTAGTTTTTTGATGAAACGTTTAATGAGTGGGTAAAAAACTTTTGAATATTGGAAAGTTTTAGCACATGTCAAGAAATCAACCTATTTGATGCTCAAAGCAGTAAGTGATCTTAGTAGTGTGCTTCCGAAAAAAGTTCTAATTTCCTATTCAGAGAGATTTTGATGTTTCAAAGCATCTATTTCACGCTTAACAGAACCTTCATAACAGTATGTAGAAGCATTAGTCACGACAAAAGAAATAGAAGAATTAGCATACCGTAATATTCTGGGATGGCAGTAAGGGTGCAGGGACATTCAGAGGTTCTGCGGGCATCAGACCGAACGAGTTTTTGTTGAATTGAACCGCGAATCCGGACATGGCTTGCATCGCCTAAAATATTAGTTTAGAATAAAAATTTTCCTTAAGTCAGACTTTATTAGTCAGCGTGATTTCCATGTAGACTCTTCCTGAGCGACGGACGAAAGTGCCCTCGACTTGCAGGCCCTAAAATTGAAAATTGAACGTTTCAAAAATGCTATATTATTCGATGCGAAGTTCGATGACGATGAAGATATGGAAAGCCGGTTAACAACCAAACGCATTAGAATTTAATTCTTAGAAGATCTTCTTGATTGAGATATTTTAAGAGCAACATTAAATATCATATTTTACCTTCGCCTTGGAAGCCTCGAGCCACATCTGTTTGGGCATCTGGAAGCCGGCCGATGTCGCCACGCCACCCAGTCCGCTTGCTCCGCCGAAGATGTCCGCCAATCCGCCTAAGTCCGCTCCGCCAATTGGCGCGGCCGCGACTGGTGCAGCAGGTTGCGCGGGCGCTCCCAATCCCAGTCCAGCCAAGGGGTCGAAAGTAGATGAGGCGAATGGTGCGTTGCTTGCCTCAAAAGAAAACTCATATTTTTGACGGTGAAAAGTTATCATTTTTTAAAATCATTTATAAAATCAGCTTTATCAAAAGGAGTTCCCGTCATTGTATTCGGAGATTCATTTATTGTGGAGATCATCGTTTGGCTTTAAAATGAATTCTTTCGATCCCAGATCAGATCAAAATCGTGTTATGAAAATTTATATACCTGAGCAGGTGCAGGCGCTCCACCACCCATGATCGAATCGGATCCGCCCAGGCCGAGCAAATCGTCCAGGCCTCCGCCGCCCGCGCCGTAGCCCATCGGGGCGGTCTGACCGTAGGTGCCTCCTAAAATTGAATGCTATTTTTAAATATTCAACTGCAAGAATAAGGTTCTTATCACACAGAAAAGTAATTAGAAGATAGGAATAGCCTGCTAAAAATGGTTAAAAACCAACCGGGAGCAACGGCAGGAGCATTGAGATCCAAACTGAGCAAATCGGCGATCATCGTGTCTTGACTGGGAATGACCGTGGGTTGCTGGCTTCTCGACACTGCGGAAGTCGAGTTGTCGACGGGGTGGCCGCTGAAAGTTTCGTTTCCTTCATAAAGCAAACTTAACATCTCTATGACTGATCGTGCATCAATCTATGGATCTTTCGATGACTGTCTTAAATAAGTGAAACGTAAATGAACCTTTTTTTCCAGAAACTTACAGAGACAAATGAGTTGAAAACTTTAAGATTTAAAAAAACAATTTAGAATAATTTCTTACTTAGTATTTGGCGCGGTGAGTGTTCTGAGCGGCTGTCTGGCGGTGTCAACGAACGCAGAAGGCGGTTTGTGGTAGACTGAAGCAAGAGAACCGATGTGGCATACCTGGAATTTTTCAAATTATTTAGCAAGTCGGTTTTTTTTACTTTAAAATATCTCAACTATTTTTTATCTCCCTATTCTTTATCATAAGAAACAGATTTTACCAATTGATCCAGTAGGGATGGTTCGAGAAGGTCAGTTTCCTCACTGATCAGGGGTTTTTCAGCGAGAACGACCTGTTTTGCGGCGGCCGGATCAGCAGAAAGGAGTCTCCAATAGATGTATCTGAAATTTTAAATATAGAATTTTTTTAAATCTTTCCTCTCCGATATCAGTTTTCTTTCTTTTCAAATCTCTCAAGGATCTTCTTTTATAGTCCTTCAAAATCAAGGGTAGGAGAAAAAATTCCGAAAAATAAAGAATTTTCTTACCCTCTATCTCTCAAGTCCGGGTTATCACTATCCTGAGTGGCCAGTGAGAGGACGCGCTGCACGAGTTGCTGCGTGTCTGCGGGCCGCTTCAGGAACAGCTTGACGACCGCGGTGAGTAGTTGCAGTTGGACCTGCAAAGTTCTCGGATTCAAATTTATACCCTTGGGGAACTTAGAATTTACTACACAGAATAGATCGATGAAATAGCTCAGATCACTATTCACTATCTCTATGTAAATTTTGTGAAACTTATGTGAAAAGAACGAATCTCGTAATTTTTCGAAATTTCGACTACAACTACCTCACAAATCTCTAGATTAAATTTAACCTTATCTCAAAAAGAATTCCTAAAACGTATTCAAAATTCTTTTTTTTTTTCAAAAATATCTAACTAAAAACGTTTAAAATCCCCGACCTGGGTATTTTCATCGTGGAATCCCTCGACGAAGCTCTCCAGCAGTTCGTCCGCGTTGTCGATTCGCTCAGCGTACTCCCCGATTATCCAAATCATCGAGGCACGTGCCTCTGGCTCGTCCAAAGTGTCCAAATTCTAAATAAAACAAATGTCCAAAAATAGATGTAAACATTTTGTTGTGAATAGTGTGATGATTTTTGTCATATCTCATTGATAGTAATTTAGTCTATGTTTCAAGGGTAGGTTAAAAATAATGAATTTATAAAAAAAAAAATATTGCCCGTTCTTTATCTCATTTCAACTTTACTAAAGTTTGTATCATTTTCATTTTTTCTATGTTTCAACAATGACTTATAAAAGTCACATATTCGCAATGATAATTTCTCATCGTGTGGCTTAAGAATTTTTTTTTTTTTTTTTTTAATTTCTAAGAAAATTGTTATATTAAAAAAACCTACCTCGCAGAGAGTCGAAATGATGGACTCGTATCTGTTGGGGTACTTTCTGAAGATGTCCTTGATGACGACCACCGCTTCCTGCACAACGTAGTTCACTTTCGTCTGGATCAACTCCAGAAGAGTAGCCACGCATCTTTCCGCGCTGGCTTCCACCTGAAACATATACATTAGCTGAGCTTCTAGCAGCATTTCAACTAAAAGCAGTGAAAATAAATAGATTTTTGGAAACTTATCAAGAATGGATCAATTGGTAAAATATCCATCTTTATGGAAATAACATTGAATAGAGATTCTATTCCACGTGCAAATTTTTCAAAATAGCTACTTTTTGGTGGCTCCGTAGTTATTAAAAAAAACTGTCAAGAATGAAATGGGTAAATATATTATGGTTAAATTTGAGAGTTTTAAAGAATTTCGAAAATCTTACCTTGATAGCGCACCGTCCAATAGCCCTGACCGATTTTCTCACGAAATCGACGTCAACTTCCGTTGCGTATTCCTTCAGCTCGCTGAGCACTTGCGCGATGTTGCTCTGCTGGGCGAGTCTGATCATGATGTCCAGCTTCTCCATCTTCACGTAGATCGGGTCGTTGTATTTCACGAAGAATACCTGAATATCATTATTTAAAAACAAGTTTTTGAAAGTACAAATTATCTTTTCCCTAATTTTCAATAACAGAAAAGTATTGAAAAAACAATAAATTCTTCCCTCTGTGTCCCTTCCCTGTCTAATGATAAAAGATAGTAAACTTTAACCTTCATTTCCTGTTTGAGAATGTCGGGTCTCTTCTGGACGATAAGGTTGATGTTGCGCAGGGCGACGTATTGGATTTCTGGTTCAGCCGAGAGGAGGGTCACCTGAAAACTTCAGGGTTTAAAGTTATCATTTCTTATTTTCGAAGCACCGAGCCCAATAGATTCCACAATTCATATTTTTTCCTAATTTTATGATCTTTGAAACATATTTCAGCATCTCATTAAAAATTGACAAAAAAATTAGAAAAAGTCAAATTTTTAAAGAAAAATTATAATTGAGATTTTAACATAGAATAGCCTATTTTTTCAGAATAATTTTTAAAAAATCGCCCTACCATGGGCGGTGCCAACTTCTTTGTTAGCTGTGCGATGAAGTCCGAATCATTCGGCAACAGGTCCACCAATTTCATGAGCACCTTAACCGTCGACAGGACGACGGCCGCGTTCGCATGTGCCAATCTCGGAGAAATTCGCTCACAGATGTTCTGGGCCTCTCTTTCATCCCTGGGACGATATCCGGCAAGAGCATCAAGGATGAAGACCTGAGTTTTTTTGTATTTTATTTTTGGCGTTGAAAGTTAGTTTTTAGCGATAGTAACTGAGTCACTCCTAATTTGTGGTTTTCTTAAAACTTATTTTAAAAAAGCTTCTATTTTTGGAAAAGGAAGCTTGAATTGGAAAATCACGATAATTTCTTCAGCAATTAATAAAAGTAGTAGCATAAAAAGTCGATAAAAATATCATAATATGCATTTTCCTAACTAAAAAGTCTATATCCAGCTTTCCCCTACCCTATAATATCCTATGTAAGCTATTAGTTTTAAATTGGCTCGAAATATGCATGTTCGTTGAATTTTTGCAGTACTACTTTTATTAATGGCCACTTCTTCCTTTACAGAAGTCATGAGCTTGTTTATAATTTTCTCAGCGCATTAAGTGAAAACCTATGAACCGTAAACATGTCACCGCTACGAAACTTATCTCAGAAATGTGTTAAGTTGGAAGAAATATGTCAAATAAAAGTAGCTAACCTGTCCCCATTCAGTGCACTCGTTGAGTGCGGTGAGAAGTTTGTTGACCATTTGGGAGTTGACTTCGATCAGGGGTTTCTCAAAAAAATCAATAAAAATACTTGTTTTTTTTTAAATCGAACCTGCTCATTGATTTCCGTGAGCGCGGCGACGGCGTTGGCGACTACCATCGGATTCGCGTCCGAAAGCAGATCGTTCAGAAGTTCGACAAAGCCTGAAATTGAAAAATATCACTCTGAAAAAGAAATTACAAGAATTACAGAAAATTGGTAAGAACTTGTGAAAAAAGATCAAAAGTTACAGAAAAATGACAACTTTTAGGAAAAGAAATGAAAGGCTACAGTAAAAAATGTCTTTTTCCGAAAATAAACCAAAATTTGCCAACCTTGTTCCTCAACCAAGTTCGGGTTCATGTCGTAGAGCTTCGCGACGCACACTGCAGCAGTTTTGCGCACATAGGGATCTTCGTCCTGAAAAATACGTTTATTTTTTTCGAAAAATTAATGTATTTTGAAGAAAAGTGAGGTTGAGTTTGATATAGTAACAACAGGTGGAATAAAACATCTTACAACGCAACTTGCATTTTGAGCATATGCTTAAGAAATTTCATATATTTGAAAGAAGTTTTCTATGCTCAATCGAAGTAAACTTGAACAGGCATTTAGGAAGAAAATTTCAAGTCAACTTTTGAGCCTATGTTTCACGAAATACATATAATTTCTCCAATTCATTTGAGCTTGATTAGTATATAGAAGATGAAATTCCAATGGAAAACTATCGAGATCCCCTTGTTCTTGCTTCTTCAAACGTATTTTTCAATAAGTTTCACGCAAATCATACCAAGTCCAAAGATACCGAAAACATTGACCTTATGCATCAAAATAATGCCTTGTCATGAATAGAATAAATAGATTAAAGAAAGAAAAGATCAATTCTGACCTTCATGCATTTTCTGAGAGGCTCGCAAAGATATTCGGTGATTTTCTCAACGCGAATACAGCCCATCGTTCTCACAGCCAACGCACGGATCAGCGGGTTTGGGTCTTCACAGTCCTGGAAAAAATACATTTTTTTAAATTTACTAAAAAGAAAAAGATGGAAAAGTACCTTGACAAAAGTGTTGACAGCCATGATGGCAAGGTCCGGCTGGCTCTTGGCGTAGTTCATCAGATACAAGTAAACCAGCTTCTTCAGCTCCACATTATCCGTCTGCATGCAATTCACAACGTCGGGGAATAGGGCGCTGAAACCTTGTTCTTTTCAAAATATTTCCTTTAGTTTTCAGATGTTTGATTAACTACTTTAAAAATTCTGCTTTTTGAAGATTTCTCGCAGGTTAAAAGTTTAGGGGGCCTAACTAATTTTAATTGTTTCAATGGATTTCCAATTTTTACCTGACATCCTTGCCGACAGTCATGCTGGCAATCACCTTCTTGACCGCCTCGCGCTTTTTCTCCTTCTTGTCCGAATTCAACTCATTCTTCAGTTCGAAGATTTCACCTGAGTTTTTAAAATAAAGAAATACGGTATTTTGAGTTCGGGAGATTTTCATTCTTAGCAACATTTTTTCATCCCAAGACTAGGTCAACTTTCAAATCGCTAAGGAATTCCAGAGTTTATAAGCTGCCCTTATTTTCAGGAAACAATCCCAAATACTATGTTAGTTAGCTAGTTACAGGTTTGTTTTCGATTACAACTTCCCAAAAGTCGAGGAAATTATCGAGTTCTGTGTTGAAACCCCTTACAACTCACCCTTTTTGGTGGTGGTAAAATATTTCGAGTCCGTCATCGCCAATCAGTACGTTCGGATGTTCCTATAAACATCGAGCATTAAAACACCGTAATTCCGAAAATAAAATACAAAATAATCGATATCTTGGAAAATACACATCTCACTTTTCCACTTCCCCTTTTCCCCCATAATTTTCTTTTCACACTTCCCTCCCTCTACTATTTCCCTGGATCGTGAAAGTTTCAAGTTCGGTATCTTCCAAATTAGTAATAAAAAATTAAAAAAATTAAAAACCAAGAAAATCCCGAAAATATCGAGTGAGTAAACAAAATTCAATATTCCAATAAAACAACGCAATTTAGGGTCGCGTGCCGCGTATTCACATAGATCCGTAGTTCGTTTTTCGAGCGGCTATTTTGAATTTTTCTATTCGGAAATTTTCAAAAACTTAGTTTTTCAGGTGATTTGACTTAAAAGCCATGGAGGCCGTGGTGCAGGGCACCGTCAACGCGCTCGGCTTCCTAGAGAACGGCGTATATCATCAAGAGCCAGACTGCTATGGTGGGTGGAATTTTTCAGTTTTTTTTTCTAGCCTATTCATCAATTTTTGGCTGCAATTGACTTTTTTACGAAAACTAGGTCTGTAATGAGAGGAAGTAAAATATAAGAATATAAAGAAATAACAAAAAATTTGTAAAAACTCAGAATCCCTCCGTGACATCATCCGCTTTCTCCGAAATGATACCGCCGAGTTTCTTGCGAGGAGAATCTGTGGCGACCACAACATCATCGAAAACGATCTCATTCCCATCCTCAAGTCATCGGCCGAGAAGAAGGACGAGAAAATGTTCGATATCACGTTGAGGTGCAATTTTTACTCTTCAGACCATAATTGTCAAGTTTCCTTCTTCTTTTCGAACTAAAAACAACTTGATTTTTTAGATTGTTGCAGAAGCCTTTAAAAAATGTATTTGATTTTTAAGAAACTACTGTTGATTTGCATTTGCAAGTTTCATAACTTTTTGTTTCTACAGTAACTTTGAGATATTCTTTTGGGAAAAGTAATGAAAATTCGCAGATTGATGATCAACCTCGCCCAACCTGCGATCGTCAGTTTCCAGGGCAAGGCCCCGGACGACGTCCAGAAATGGCAATATTTCTCCCAGCTGGAAGCCAACCTGCAAAGGGCCAAACTCGCCTTTGCCGACGTGGAGTTCTTCAGAATGCTCAGCGATAAACTCAGATCGTATTTCGTGGAGACGGTGAGATTTTTTTTTTCTAGTTTTCGAAAATCAATTATTATTATTATTCAAGAGAAAATAGAAGTTTTATTATTAGAAAATTTTAATGTAAAGGAGTAATTTTTTTTAATTCAGGAAAAAGATGACCAGATCGAGGAGCAGAGGATGGTCATGGAAAGAATCATCGTCCTGATTCGATACATTTTCTCGATCGGTCAATCTCAGATGGATGGAAAGGTGGCTTTTTTTTTTTAAAATTCGTTTTCTTTAATCTAAAAATATTTGTTTTTTTCGAGTTTTCTTTGATTTTTAAAAAGTTTTTAGATCTTTTAATATTTTTTTCTAATTCCAGAGAACCGTCAATGAAGTCAACTCCACGGACAAAGTCATCAGCGCTTTTCTAGATTCCAATATTCAAGAGGTCCATTTTTAAAATAAGTTTCAAGATTTTGCTAAAGAGCAAAATGCAATTACAAGTTAGTTGCTGTGATATGTTGAGTGATAATGAAAAATGATTCATATGTCCAGATCTTCATTCACGTCGCCAGTCAAACCCGAGAACGGGATTTCCATCTCGCGATTCTGGAGATTTTCGCTATGATCTTCAGGGAATACGTAAGCTAAGATTTTCAGAAAAAAAATTATTTTCAAAAATTACTTCTATTTTTCAAGATTTCTCTTCAACAAGTTCCATTTTCTTCCAGAAACCCTCCGACCTGATCATAACGAATACGGAACTGACTTTGAAGGAGAAGACTGAGAACGAGATCGCTCTTCGACAAGCTCTGGAAGTCGAAGAGGCAAAGAGGGCCAGTAAACGGTGGAGCATGGGCATGAGGCATTCGAGGTAAGGGAAAATTTTTTATCTCTTCAAGATAAAAAAGATCTCCTTTTAGTAATGGTATTCTCAGGGAAAAGATCCCTTTCTAGAAAAAAAGGCTCTCTTTAAAATATTTTATTTTCCAGATTCGCCGGCACCTACGTCACGAAAGGTGGCAGCCTGAACAGTCCCGGAAACAATTTAGTCATCATGAAGTAAGCAATTCCTTGGTCTCGCTTTGAAAAAGGAATCAATTTCAGACCGATCAAAAACGCCAATGACCTGTCGTTTTTGGACGAGAGAAAGACGAAGAAGAGAATTGCCAGAAATCGACGGCCCTTCGAAGTGACTCAGGTAAAATTGATATATTTTTCTAAAATTTTTAGCTCTTTTCAGAAAGTGCACACTTCGTCCGTGGAGTTGCGCATGAAGCTCAAATCGTTCGTCGAGGAAATCCTCGAGAAGGCCTTCAATCGACTCATGAAGCACACCTGGGACTTGGTAATTTTGGGTTTATTACCATTTTGGTGCCAAAAGTTACTATTGCTATTTGATTCCAATTGGTACTATTTTATTAGAAAGATTATCTTAACCACAAAATTGCTGCCACTTTACTGATATTTTTATCAGAAAAGATGCCAGTTTTGGTTTCAGGCTTTTGGAGCTAGAAGAGCCGTGGGTCAGAGAAACTCGGACATGCACTATTTCCAGTTTATGAAGTTCTGCATGGAGTACTGTAGACTGGCCGAGCTCAATTCGTCTTTGGTAGGTGATCAGAAGAATTTATTTGGGAATGAATGAGCAAATTTTTATTCTATCAACTAGATTCACTATCATCGATATATGATTATTTTATGAAACCTATTGATTTTTTATTTGGAGCTTACGCACACATACTACTATCTCGCAATGTTAGGACATCTAAATATATCATTTTTGAAGCCATTCAATTTTACGACTTTTGAAACTGATATCGCTATACTGCCAGCTTCGGCAGATTATCAGCACTTTATCAACTAACTTTGGAACTTATCCAAAATATTTTCCTTTTATTTTCAGATCGACAACTGCATCGGTACAGAGGCGTTCCATCAGGTTCAAGTTCAAATCATAGACAACTTCGACTTGGCTCTGTCAAACAAATCCGAGGCCAAGTTCTATGGAATGCGCGCTCAATACGCCCTGTCTGCTTACAAGGAGCTGCTTTTGACGTGGGTTTCAAATTTTCTAATCTTCGTAACAAGTCTAATTGAACTTCGATAAGCCAGTTTTTGAGGATTGATTGGAAAATTAGCTTTAAAATAAGTTTCAAAAATTCTACTTTTAGCATCGTTCTCCTATACTATAGTGTAGTGAATCTATTAAAGCAAGGTTTAAAAAGATGAAAGTAAACCAAGCATTCTATTTGCATAGCTGTTTCGTTGCTTGGTGATAAGATTAGGGGATGTGACGGAGTTATTGCTAAAATTTTCGAGATTACCTAGTATTTTTCAGCCATCAACATTTGCTGGAAAAGGGCAATTCGGAAGACCGTCGAATTGCTTCTGCTGCGGTCAGTCACATCCAAAACGTCGAGGAATACAGGGAACTCGCGCTGGATATTCTCAGGAAATTCGCGGTAAGTCAATTTTCTAGAAATTTCAAAGTTTTTCGTCCAAATAAGTTTCAATTTTTCGAATTAATAATTTCATCTTGAGAAGAAAATTTAAAAAAATAAGAGATTGGAAAAACGATAAATTTAAAGAAATTAAAATTTCAGCCCGGTGCTTTCTCCAAAAATTTCCTTCGTGAGTTGCTTCTCGCCAATCACTACTACCTGCGAATTCTCGAAAGGAGCGTCAAAACGGGCAGACTTCAGAGAGTCAAGCGAAGGGAAAAAATCAAGAAGAAGGCCAAAAGAAAGCCCAGAGGTAAATCGTTTTTATCAAAAAGAGTTGATAGGCAAAAATTTAGCACATTTAATGAAATTTTTTAAAATCTCCATAGAAAACTTGAGAAGTTACAGTAATCCCTAAAAAATCAGCAATCTTTCCGTTCAAATTCATACTTCTAGAGTAAGAATAAGAAAATTTGAAAAGAATAACTCTTTAAATTCAGCTTGTTTCAAGATACAAAAAATCTGAAAAAATTCGCAAATATCCAATTTTGCGGAAAATATCAAATATTTCAGCCGCCAAGTCCGAAAAATCCGGTGGCGACGCGATTTCCGCGAAAGTCGACAAAATGGCTCAGGACAAGCTCGATTCGCTCTGGGACGAAGCCGTGAACGAATCCCTGATTAGAGTGGTCAACGGGACTGTGGAATATTCGAAGGACCAAATCGTGTTGAACGCACTGTTAGAAGTAGAGGACGAAGAGCATCAGTAAGACTTTTTGGGAGTTTTATAAATCCATTATCTTTGAAAAGGGAATTTTGTATATCCTTTTTACAGGAGACTTTATTTTATATCTTCCACTTGAGAGCTTGCACTTGTCTTCATTCAAGATTTAGTGACTTTCAAGGGATATGATTTCATTTCAATGTTTTTTGCAAGCAGAAATACAGTATCGAATATTCTTTTGAAAGAAGGTTTAATAGAAATTCCGAAATATGTTTCAGGCGTTTTGCGATGCTGAGAATCCAGCGGGCTTTGAGGGAAAAGAGACCAGATGACGCGGTCGGACTCTACAGGGCGGCCAGGCAGATTTGGAATACGGATGGTATATTCTGTCCTTAATTGATTTATTTCGTCTTTATTTATGACTTTTATGTTATTTCTTTCAGGAGTTTTTGGCACGGACGACATGACGGTTGAGGCTGAAATCAACGAACTCCGAGAGATTTTCAACGCCGATCTGATGGAGGTTATTTAAAAAAAAATTATTTTTGAAAAAAAGAAGTTTTTAGGTCGCCAAATCGTTCAAGAAAGTCAACGAAGCGATGGAGCAACATTACAAGGACACCGTCGAGGCGGAGGAGAAAGAAAATCAGGAGAATCAGGTAAAGTGTTTAAATTTGACCTAATTTGTAGATTTTAATAAAATTCGTCCCTTTTATAAATTTTAGTAAGTTCACTTTTTTTTTACAAAAAAAGAAACGCATTTTACAAATTTTGAAAATCCACCCTTTTTATTTTGAGGAAGAAAATCCCGAAGAAGACTACTATGACGAGGAGGAAGAGGAGGAGCCCAGATATGAGACCAAAGAAATCGACTTCGACCTTTCGGACCATATCTCCAAATATTCCAAGAGTGACATTTTGAAGTGGTAGGTGTCTCAAAAAAATAAGAAAAACCGAAAAAATGGCTACTTTGATGTAATATTTGTCACGGAAATTCTCAATTCCTATGGTGGTTCATCTAAAAGTGCCTATTCTTACAATTTTCAGGGATTTTTTTTTTTAAATCGGGTATTAGGCGATCTGTGACAGAACTCGTCTAGATTTTTCACTATTTTTTTCTAGCTTCCAGAAGATGGAAAAGAAGTTCAGGTACGTGTTCATCTTGGACGAATTCGACCGTAACACGCCGGAGCTCAACAAGGCGGTCGTCAAAATGCTGCACCGTATCGTCTTCGATCTACGCATGCCCATTAAATTGTTTCAGGTATTTTTTATTTGCTTTTATCATATATATATTTTTTAAAATTATCTTTTTATTTCAGCTGTCCCTCTTCCGCATTTTCAACCGCATCGGTGAGCACTTTGCAAATGTTAAGCCGGAAGACAGGAAGAAAAGATCCTTCTTCGAAGTCTACGAGTTCGGATACCATCTTTTGAAGAAGTTAGTTTTTTCATAATTTGGATCATTCAAAGAGCTGCCCAAACAATCAGACAATAATTTTATATCCATTTATGTTAATTTCTTGAAACATGAGAATTTTAAATTTCATCAACGAAAAAACGTCACTGAATCATTGAGCTTCTTCTTTCCTATCGAATATTTCTTGAAACATAAAAACACGAAAAAATCGAGAATTTAGAAATTATTGAAATTTTTCCAGGTTCTTCCAAATGATGGACGAGATCGGTTCGACGAAGATGGGTCCGGAAGTTCTGTTCTGGAAGGAGACGAGGGACTGCATTGAAATCGAGTATGGAGATGATGAAAAGGGGGCAGATAAAAATGAAGAAAAGTAAGTCGAATTCGAGGACTCGCCAAATTTGTTTATTTTCCAGCCCCGATGAGCCGAAAAAGCCCAAGGAAAAGAGGAAAACCAAGGAGAAGCGTCAGAAATCCCCGAAAAAGCCTCGCGCGAAAAGGAGAAAAGTCGATCCCTGGGAGGACGGTAACGAAAATGAGAATGAAAAGGATGAGGTCGAAGCCGACTTCCTGGATCTGGCCGATCAGCCCTCTCAGGATCTGCTGGAAGATGGCCTACATATCAATACGACACTCGATGAGTCTAGTCAGGTAACTTTTCAATTAGTTTGAATTTTTGAGAGAAACTTTTCCGAGTTTTTATTAAAAGTTAAAAATTTAAGAACTTTCAGGACACGAGTCGACTGAGACTGGAAACGCCTAGCCCCGATTCTTCTCAAGACCCAGACAGATTCCGCCTTCCGAGTTTGTCTCCGAGTTCGTCTCAGGTAAGAATTATGGGTTAAAATTTATCCTCAAGGTTGTGTTTTAGTTTTGACATTTAAATCTTAAAATATCTTCTCTTGACGTTCTTCAAATTCTGGAATTAAATTTTATGAGTCCAGAATTTCAGAACTCCACCCGCTTGCGAATTGCCTCTTCTTCTCCTGATTCACTTCGTCAAACAAATCCGATGCCCGAAAACAACCCCGAAAATCAGGTACACTTCCTTAGACAATTTAATCCCATTGCTCTATCGCTAATTAAAATCTTGAATGAAATTGAAGTTCCATTCAAATTTTTAACCTAATGTTGAAATTTACTAGTTTAAAGGAGCTATGAGATTGATTTCAGCAGGAAGAAGACTATTCGGACAAGGAAAACGCTGCAATTGATTCGGATGACGATGATGGAGGAGCGGTCAAAGTCAGGAGGAAGAGAAGGGCCGTCGTGATGAGTGACGATGAAGAGGAGTAGCCGGACTTTATATTTTTGGGAATGGAGCTTTTTTTTTTAGAATTGCAATAACCTTTTCTTATTTTGTTTTTTGGGTGGGCTCTATTTTTTCCTAGTATTTTTCTTCTTTTGTAGTTAAAAAATCATATTTATCACGTTTTTCTCTAAATTTCTCAAAACTTGACTTTCTCTTATTAGAATTTAAAACTGGTACTTATTTCATGACTCACTTATTCTTTCTTGTGCTTTACATTCCGAATGACTTTTTATTCTCAATAAAAGTTTGATTCAAAGAAAAGTATTATTCATGATTTTTAGTTGTTCAAGACAACTGAAATATCTTCATTTTTCCTAATTTTAAAAAATGTATCGATTTTTTTCAGAAAATGGAAATTTCCTTGGAGAGAACTCCATGTTGCTTTGCCTTGGGATCCTCGAATATTCTGGCCGTTGGAAATATGGATGGCTGTTTGGAATTGAATACATACGATCCGGATCCGGAGAGACAGGATTTTACTGTGAGTTTTGAAAAATGATATTTTTTCTAGATATAATTTTAGGGTTTTTTTTTTAAACTCTAGTTTAACTTTCTTCAGGAGCACTGGCGCTTCCGAACGAAGTCCTCTATTCGAGCTGTTACATTCAACGAGGACGGGTCGGCTATTTATGGAATTGGAAGGAACAAATCGCTTTGTAGTTATGATACGGAGACCGGAAAAAGGTTGATTTTAAATTGTTTCATTTTCAGAAAAAAAAATCAAAATTCTCCAATTTGCTACAGATAATTTTCACTTTTTGAATTCCAGAACCCGCTGTATCGTGAAAAGCCACGAGGCCCGCCCCACAACGATTTGCCTTTTGCCTTCTACGGCCAGGAAAAATCAGCAATTCGCTACTGGGGATGAGAATGGATATGTAAGAAAATTTTAGCTTCATTTTTTGAATCTTTAAAATTTCTAGCTTTGTCAGTTTTCAACCAATTTTAGATGCATACTTTGATGTGATCTTTTTTCGTATTATCAGATAAAATCAGGCTTTTTTTTCTCAATTCTCACATCTAAGCCAAGGATTATTCATTTTTAGAGCAAAAATCCAGAAAATCGCAACTTTTTATCATTGATTTAGGATAAAAAGACTTCTTTTCCTTTTTTAGGTCCATACTTGGGACTTCCGATCTGAAAACCCGTTGATTTGCCAGTGGTCAGACCAGACCGGAGACATCAACGCGCTCGCGATGGACTCCAATCACAATCTACTCTCGGCATCGGCTGACAATACTCTGGCCGCTTACGAGGTGACAGAAATGGAGGACCTTGTCTACTTTTGTCTAAAACGTCGACGTATCAGTTTTCGAAATTATCCTGGAAAATGGAGATTTCTTGAACCATATGAGCAATTTTGAAAAGTAAATTACTTCATCTAGCTAGGCTCACTAAATATAAATCATTTCTTGGATCACTCTGATAGATTTACCAAATTTGTGAGACATGGATTCTTTAGATATTCAATATTTAGGTTCGAAAATGCAAACTCCGCCTGAAAAGCGAGGAAATGGGTTCGGAACTGCTCTCGATTTGCGCCACGGAAAAGTCAGGAAAATTCGATTTTTCTGGAAAATCCCAGATTTTCAGGTTTGTCTATGTCGGCACGCAAGAGGGCTACGTGGAGATATTCAAAAACGGCGAATACGGGAACATTCTGGAACGGATTGAGTCGGGATTCGATATGGCAAGCTTTTTAAGTTTTTTTTTTGTTTTAGAAAATCTTAGCATTTTTAAAGATAGCTTGAGAATTCTGGAATTTAAAAATGAAAAAAAATAAAAGAATGAAATCTTTGAAAAATCTCTAGAAAATACCGAACTTTTAACAATTCTAGAACGTCTCTCAAATCATTGAACTCCGAACTGGCCTTCTTCTTACTTCGAGTGAAACGTCCAACGAAATTAGGTACACCATTTTACTCCATTTATTACAAAAAAAACTGGAATTAAATTTCAGGGCTCTGAACGTCATGCCGAATAAGAAACTGGGCATTGCGACGAAACATGGGGGCGCGGAAAGTAGTGTCGATCAAATTGGGGTATTTTCTTAGTATTTTTTGAATTCATATTTTTCATTTTCAGATTACTCCCGACTGTTCCTGGCTACTTTCTATGGACCTTTTCTCCAAATCGCTAAAATTTTGGCCATTCGAAGAAATCGCTGCAAAATTTCCGATTTTGAGGGCCGACTCCATCAAGAAGAAAAAAATCAATGGAGGGTAAAATTTGAATTTTTCTAAAAATAAATTTAAAATTGAAATTTCAGATTTTTCTCGGATCTCGTTGATAAAAAGTACCTGAAGTCTTTGGAAAAGGGAAAGAAACGGAAGGATTCTGATTCGGACGACGATGACAAAGAGGACGCCGAACAGGATTCTGAATCCGAAAACGACGACTCAGACGATGTCAATGACGAAGGAATGGAATCTGAATCTGACGTCGATGATGAAGAAGAAGATTCTGAGGACCCTGACGACGAAATGACTGATTAGAAAAGTTTTATTTATTTTCGTTGTTATTTTCATTGTTATTTTCATTGTTGATGTTTAAATTCGGGTAATACATAAATTCTATGATTTTTCCGCTTCTTTCAATTTGAAAAATTATCGTTCGGAACGATAGAAAGTACCTTAGAGCTATTGAATGTTCATGAAAAATCGATATATTTACAGTATGACCGACGCGCCGTGCTCAAGCAAGACCTTGACGTCGTCCCTGGCTCCAGAAGCTCTAACGAAGTTCCGTCGTTGCGCCTTCTGCAGCATCGAACAGAAAGAGCTCTACAAGTGTCCTCGATGTCAGCAGGAGTACTGTAGTCTGAGGTATATTTAAAATTTTAGCCGATTTTCAAGGTCTATTCTTTACCATTAGATTTTACTATCTTTCTACAAATTACCGAGATGTGTTATAAGCAGTAAAATTTATGACAGGCTTCGAAGAACAATTTGATGTGTCCCAAATAGTTTGTAAATTTGCAAGACGCTTGGAAACCGTAAAAGATCATTATTGGCGTTGAGAAAAATGATTTTATCGATTTTCTTCGCAGATGCTACAAATCGCAGAAGCACTCTGCGTGTTCGGAGTCATTCTACAAGGACTGCGTCAAGGAGGAGCTGCAAGGACGACAGTATGAAGGAGAAAAAGGCGCAGAGACCTTCGAAGAGCACATGCAGAAATTTCTGAGGGGTGAAACGGAGAAAATTCCGGGTAGAAATTTAAAAAAAATTAATGTTTAAATAATATCTAATATTAGTAACGTGATGAATTTTAGAATTTATAGAATCTCTGAAACGCATTTTAGTTTTTGATGCTTTTTTTAGTTTGAAAGAAGGATATTTTGTCGTAGTAGTAGTGAAACGATATTTCATTAGTTTTATTTAATTTCGGAAACTTAATTAATTTTTGAACTCTAGAAATATTGTATCGACCCATTAACCTCATCAACGCATGTATTGTTCCATCACTGTTTTCAAATCTTATGCCTACTTGTTGAAGTCTAGAAAAGTATTAATTTTCAGGCGTCCAAAATCCTGATCCCGAAAACGAGGAAGAAGGGGAGTTGGTCGACTCTGATGACGAACCCGAGGAGGACTATCTGAAGAGGGTCGTCGAGGGCACCATCGAGCGCTACTCCGAAAACGATGATGACATTGAAAGGCAACTTATTGTGGGTTTTTTTTTAGTATTTTTGGAAAAGGTTATTCTTTATCTATGTTTCACTGATTTGTCTTCATTCCTTATCTAAAACTTCCAATGGAATCCATAGGAACATTATTTTTAGAATTTTTCTCGAATATCTATGAAAAGAAAGACTGAAGGTACTTTGTTACCAAAGATGAAAAAGGGGAGAAATAGCGTTTGGTAACCAAGTACCTCCAGCCAAAATAAAAAGCTGATTTATCAATTTGCTAGTCGTGGAATGGCATTCTATCAAAGAGTTTTGAATTTGCCAATTTTAGTCTGAATTTTCTCTTTTAAATCTTCCTAATTTTTCAATTTTAAGCTCGGAGCCTTGATTCTAATAATTTTTTTTAAATTCAGTTATTTTCAAAGTCCCTAAAATTTTCCCATTTGTCAAATTTTCAGGCAATGGGCCTCGGCTCGGACGTGCAACAGTTGTTGGATTCCCTTACCGTCGAGGAGAGGGCCGCGTTTGCGCAGCTGGCCGAGGAGGTCCACATCAATTCCACAGGTCTCAATCAATCTGCCTTCAAGCCCAAATAGGAAAAAGGAAAGTGCTTTTTGAAATTGTATATTTTAAACGGCTTTTCGTCTTTATCCTTTATCATTAAAAAAATCCTCTAAAAATCGGGAAATCACTGATTCCTAGGGAATAGCAAATGGTTATGGAATTATAACAAGCGGTTTTGATCCATATGTTTTATCATTGAAAGATTTTTTTTCAAAAATAAGGAGTGATTTTTTAAATTTTCTCTAAACAGTTTTTGTTCTCTATGATTTTTCATGGAATAACAAAATTGATGCTGTACTTTTATAAATCATCGATATTTTCCATGGTCTGTTACGAATTTGACCTTGTTGTGTTTTCAAATAAAGTTTATCTTTGAAGAAAGTTGAATCAATTCTTTAATCACTGGTTCAGAACCTAATTTGATATCTTTAAAAATAAAATATAGAAACATCACAAATCAATTTGTTCCAGGAAGTAATGAACCGTTTGTTCATTCGGCCGCTGATGTTTTGTCGCCGGTTCGTCGCCAACCCGGAAGTCATCAATCCCAATGCCCAGCAAGAGGTTTGATTTGTGTGTGTGTGTTTTTTTTTCAAATTTATTTTTATATGCTCCTTGCAACGTTTATTCAACTCTCATGCAAAATAATCGGAAAAAATGTGGATGAATTTTCCAGAAAAGTATTCTTCAATTTCTTGCAAAATTCATCTCATTGTCCAACCAAAATAGTATTGATAAAGAAGAAAAAGTGGATGGATGTTCACAAAAGTCTTATTTTTTATGTGTTTAAATTAGTTTTATCTTTAGGTAGCCGCGACGGTGTCTTCCGAAGTGAGTCAGCCTAAAAACCGACTCTTCGCCGTGGTCTACGTCGGTGGAAAACAGTGGAAAGTCACTCAGGTTTTTTCTTCCAATTTTGGATTTTAATTTTGCTTATTTTCAGGATGACCTAATCGTGATTTTCGGAAATAACCCTTTGAAGGTCGGAGATGAAATCAAGTTGGAGAAGGTTGGAATTTTTTTCTGACTTGATTTAAACAATATGAATAACTTCCAAATCGTGCCTATATCAAAAATTAATAGCATAATTTAGTTGATAAAGATTTGTGTGAAGCAGGTTAAAATATGAAGAATCATCATGTCCTATAAAAATGCTATAATTTTCACATTAAACACACATAAGAGAAATTCCTACTAGATTCCAAAATTGCTGCTTTGATTTATTTAAAATATCGAACTTGTGAACACATGTTTTGAAAAATACAAAATGTGTAGGTGCTAATGCTGGGCGGCAAGAACTTCTCGCTGTTCGGTCGGCCATTCCTCGATCGCGCGAAAGTGCACGTGGACGCGGTCGTCGTCGAGAAAGCGCCCAAGTACCCCGAGCTACTTCATTACTGCAATCAGCACTACCTCGTCAGGATTGAAAGATGTGCGTTTTTTTTTATCTATTTTCTTATTTATTTTTAAAAATTTTTTTTAAATGAAATTTGTATATTTGAAGATTTTTAGGGCTTTCCGATATGTCGACAACCCTAAGAGTAACGAAGGTCCGAGCCGACGACGACGTTTTCCAAGCCAACACTCAATAGGTTAACCGAATCTCAAAATGAACTACCGTAATCCAGAAAGGTGCTTTGTAATGACAGGACTTTTGATAACAAGACAATGATTATACCTAATGACCTGAATAAGCTATGATAAAGTTTGGCTAATAAATTTTTCTTGTCATTTTAGAGTCTTGTTGCCAAAGTCATATATTTCAGAGTTGCCATTCGAAATCTTTTTTACTCGGACCTAGGTAGATTTCGAGTCGGGTTCAGAACTTCATGACAGATCGATCACAAGTTCATCCCGACTAAAGTCCCCCCCTAGGTTTATTGTTATTTTAGGCTAGAACTTGAGTAGAAATTGTATCTTTTACACTATTTGTTATTCATTGTTTTCAATAAATTTGAAAATTTTGCAGAAACATAAAAGTTTCAGGTCATAAAATTGAACGATATTCGTTTCAAAAATTTTGATCCTGATCATTGTTTTTCGTCTGCAGGGCTTTGTGTTTCCATAGCATGAATAATGTATATATTACCGTTCTAGCGCACCTTTTCGATCACTTTCAGTTTTACACATTTTTAGCCATTTTGAGGCGTTTTTATTGATTTTGTGTCTCAACTCTTCGAAAATGTGTGATTTTCAGCAATTTTCAAAAATGGCCAAAAAGTCGAAATGCGTCAGAATAAAAAAAAGTGGTCGAAATGGATGGTCGAGATGGTCGAGAAAAGTGCGCTAACAATTTGAATAAAAATAATGCTCAATAAATGAAATTCGAGAAATACCTGAAACCTCTGATAAATCTTGAGCTCCTAGAACTTGTAGAAGTACTGGAAATCAAGAATTTCCGAGGAATCTTCATGAGAGATAACCTTCCGGATAAACCAAGAGGCAAAGAAGTGGGAATTTTAAATCTTGATTCTTCAAAAGGCATGGGTACTCATTGGGTCTGTTACTTCAAAAATGAAAATAAGTGTTATTACTTCGACTCTTTTGGATTAGATCCACCAGAAGAATTTAAAAAATATTTAAAAAGTGAAGATAAAAAATCAGAGATCAAACAACATAAATTTGTGGAGTGAGTGGTATTATAAAAATAACCTCAATAAATAGTGAAACAATTTAAAATGAATTTATTGAACGACCCGGTTATAACATAAATGAATAAATTTACAAATAATAATATATGAAAATAAATTTACTTTCTAATGAGTTCAAATGTTTCAGTATCCCAGTTCAGATCAATCGATAACCTCAATCTTCGCATTGCATTCATTCCAAGAAGATTAACATCGGCAAAATGGCCCTTGGAAACATGGCATTCGATATTTGTCGATGGATCCTGAACATTGAAAATTAATCATTAAACTCTAAACAAAACAAACTTGAATGGCGAGAGTGTGGAGGCTATGTGTGAACCCGTGTCCGACAAGCGTTTCCAACGATTTCACCGTCAAGCATGTGTATGGAGACCCAGGATCGACGAGAAACCAAACATTGAAAGCTTTTGAATTCCCTTTTCCTGCAAGTTTTCATTATTATATCTAAGTTATCATAGTCCCTACCATTATGTCGGCAAACAAGCGGGGCCATTAAGCGAAGATTTGTGCCATGAATACGCCCCTTGACTGGAAATGGAGATGAAGAAAACGATCCGATGGACAAGTGCTCGGTGCCGTTATCAGCCCCAATCTAAGAACATAAATATTAGATAAAATACTTAAAAAAAAAGCACCCTACCTCGATCAATTCTCGTTCATCGATATCAGAGATTAACACGTCAAAATCTCTGTAAGGGATTGCCAACCAGCAATCATCATATGAAGAGTCCTAAAAATGATAAATTAATTTTGAAGAAAGGGTTTCAACTTTAGTTATTTTATTTAAAAAGCTAAAACAAAATGTAAATAAAAAATACATTAGAACGACATGCTCCAAATAGACCGACTTTTTGGAAAGCTGAAAAATGAAACGGATTTAGATTTAACTCTAAAACATGTATCGGTACTAGTTGATCATGGTACAAGTTTTAAATAGAACTTTATAAAGCATAAAAATTCACCCCGAAATATCGCTTTCCAAGTTTGCTCGAGTTGTTTGTTGGAACGACTTTGAATCCTTGTGAGGCAGAACGCATCAAAACACGGACCCCGCCAAGTGAACGAAAGGTCAACATCCCGCTGAAATTCAACAGTTAACATAAATTTAAGGCAAAAATGTGAAAGAAAATAAAAGGAAAGCTTTAACCAGTCAACATCAAAAGGGAAAGTAGCAAAATCAACGAACGGTACACATTTTTTGAAGAATATGCAAAAATTCTAGCTAACTTAAAAAGATTTCAACTTTACTTATTTCATTTAAAAAGCTAAAACAGAAAATAGGAACAGTGTGACGTAGAATTATGTTTTCAAGGAAATTAACAATGAAGATTCATTAATTGCAGTGCGAAAATTGATTTTAATTAAAATAATTGGCTTACGTTTGCATTTTATTTCTTAAATTAAATTTGTGTCATACATAATAAAAACGGAGAATCTATTTTTTTCTAACCTACAGACAGTCCTTTTACTCATAGGAATTTGGTGTAAAAACGTTTCTTTTTGAAAAATCATTTCTAGTTAGTCTTGTTTGAAGTGAATTTAAAGTAAAATTTAAATTTCCTTGATAAATTGGTGACAAAAAGAAGATCAAATAAAATAAATTATGAAAACAATCAAAAACAACATCAAAAAGATTTTAAAAAAAAGAGCTTGGAACAGCGGGAAAACGGCTTTCTCTCTAGCCCAAAGCGTACGCGTGTCGCGTCGCGTGCGCCTAGTTCAACTAGAGCAAATGTGATTGTGCTCGGTCACAGTGAGGGAGAGAAAAGAAGGTCACACAAAGAGAAAGAGAAATTGCCAGGGCGACGGCGTCACAAATTGAGAGAACTGAAGGTAGGGACCGCCAGCCATTCTGCCAAATTCACTCTGGCACTATGTTTTCTACATTTTTCAGGGGTTGAGGTGCCCCTCTAACCATCCCCACCGAAAAAACCGCGAAAAAATACGTTACTGATTAAAAAATTGATAAAATTTAACGCGAAAAATCGGAAAAATCGCTCCTTTTCGTGGACAAGGGAAGGGGGCGTGGCCTATCTGCAAAAGACACTATGCCGCTCGCTCCCCCCTTTCTTTTCCTGCCTTTGGGGATCTTTTTCTCTGCACTCCCTTCCATTCAGCATTGGCTTCTTTTATATTTTCGCGAATTATCAGGATCTCAGCCACGCGTCCTAGGATTTTTCTGATTTTTTCACCGAAGACGGACAATTGACCAACTAATCAAAATATGAAATAAAAACATATGTGCCTTTCAAAATATGCCTACAGTGATCAAATTTAGTAAAGACGAAAAAGTGATCATTTTGAATTAATTTTAAAAATATTTTTTGATAAAATTCCGATTTTTTCTTTCGAATAACATAATTAGCGAGTATCAAATTTTATTTTAGTCAAGTTTTTAGCCAATTTCAACGATCCTTTGTCAAGATACAGTACCGCAAAGGCGAGCATCTATTATTGCCTCGAAAAAATTTGCTCTACGCAGGATTTTTCTAATTTTTAAATATGTTGTACATTTCAACTAGACGTACCGATTGATCAAAAAAAATTTTATGTGCCTTTTTTAAAACTTGAAATATTAGCATTTCTATAATTTGACGCGCAATTGCGGACTTTTTTCGCAACCCGATCAATAAATCGATATCACCAAGTGAAAGAGCGGTATCGAATTGTGTAGTAGGTACCGATCAATTATTAAAAACAAAAGTAAAACAAAAAATATTTGCGATAATCGAAAGGGCTATCAACTATGGACACTTTTGAATCAAGTGAAAGGGGCGGGGCTTGGCGGTCCCTAAACATAGGTAAAAAATAACTTATTCCAAAAATATTCATAAAAAAAGTTAAAAATGAAATTTTTTATATTTGAAAGTTTTTAGGGCTTTTCGACATGTCGACAACCCTAAGAGTAACGAAGGTCCGAGCCGACGACGACGTTTTCCAAGCCAACACTCAATAGGTTAACCGAATCTCAAAATGAAATACCGTAATCCAGAAAGGTAGTTTGGAAATGACAGGACTTTTGATAACAAGACGAAATGATTATACCTAATGACTTGAATAAGCTATGATAAAGCTTGGCTAATAAATTTTTCTTGTCATTTCGAAGTCTTGTCGCCAAAGTCCATATATTTCAGAGTTGCCATTCGAAATCTTTTTTACTCGGACCTAGGTAGCTTTCGAGTCGGGCTCAAAACTTTATGACAGATTGATCACGCTCACCCTGACTAGCGTCTCCCTAGGTCTTTTGTTATTTTAGGCTAGAACTTGAGTAGAAATTGTATTTTACATTATTTGTTATTCATTGTTTTCAATAAATTTGAAAATTTTGCAGAAACATAAAAATTTCAGGTCATAAAACTGACGCTCTTCGTCTCAAAAATTGATCCTGATCATCGTTTTTCGCCTCGGGGCTTTGGGTTTCCATAGCACGCACTTTGCATTATTTTCTGTGCTAAACGTAGCAACAAATTTCCTCTAGAAGGAAATTCGTAATTTCAATAAAATAGTGCATAACATGAGAGAATATTTCCTAATTCTCCACTTTCCCGTACTATTTCTCAATTCTAGACGCTAGACTAAAACAGCATTGAAAATTCATTATTTGATTTACGAAATGAGTCATTCGGTTCAAAATGACTCCCAGACTTTAGAGGCTTGAAAATCGTGTAAACCATGAAAAGTACGACATTTTAGGAAAAAAAACCACAGAAAAATATCCGTTTTCAATATTTACCTCGAATTTTAGCGACTATTTTTAGAAGGTAAACTTAATTTTGACTTAAAACGTTGATATGGAAACGAATTTTCACATGAAGTCTTTTGCAAAAACTTTAAGGCAATTTCAGTAATTTCATCTTTCATTTGACTAAATTGGCTAGAAACCAGAAACGTATTCATATTTCGTATCACCTGGCATTAGAATGGAAAATGGGAAGTACTTTCGGCTTCAGACATCTTTATTCAGAATTTTCGATATTTCAGATCCGTAATTTTGTACTTCTTCAAATAATTGCAAGTTTTGCGTCAGTAGTGACATTTTCCATTGGAATTATAACATCCCCCACTCGTTAATTTATCTTCCCGCTTTGCGAATTTCACATATCAAAAGATCAGAGTTTGAAGACAATGAAATGGATATAATATTGGGATATCGAAAACCCTATATCCAGTCTATGTTATCCTCCTATCTTTTATCACTGAATGGGGTAGTATCTATGGGTTGGACTAATGGGGATAGGTTAAAAAGGAGTGTAAAGGGGAGACTTATTAGCCTTTCTTTTTCGATACGGGACAATCTCGAAAACTGATGCTGATCTTCTATTTCAGCTCTAGACTATACATTCTACTGTGGTTCAAGAATGCACGCAAATATTGGGTAAGAATTTGATATAGACGCCCAATTATCTCTAGAATTTGAGATAAATATTGTATCTTCTTACTTTTTCTTAAAAAAAACAAGTTTTTCTATTCAAAAATAGTAAATTACGTCAGGGCAAATGGCATACTTTTGTTAAAAAAAAACTATTCAGCCATCTCATTCACTACACTAAAGCACTCTAATTATTCGACTTCAGCAGATTATTTCATACATCACAGATACGATTCCAAAAATATGCATGAATAATAATAATAAAATGCTTTTCCAATCCCCTATTCAATTACTGCAAATCCTCGCTAGTTTTTCGCTAGAATGTATCCGATTTGAATAGTTTCTCTTTCTCCAGAAACAGAAAGTTAGAATACTCTTTGTGATGAAATATGTTAGAGAAAAATGTAGTGGTCAGAGTAAAAATTCGCCCCGCCCACTTTTGCACAGCGGCCTCTGCGTCTCTGCCCAAGTGCGCCTGATCTTTAGTGCCTTATAGCGAGAGTATGACTTGAGTCAGAGAAATTTCTCTCGGCTCTCTCGAAAATTTTCATCTTTTCGCACATTTCGGTCTCTTATTTTGCAACGCTATTTCGCTCGCAACTTTAGTACCGCCCCTTGCCTTCTCTCTTCAAAGTGCGTTCTATTCCTCTGGTTTATTTTTCTTTTGGTCCCTAGAATCTCGGTGCTATTTCACTGCCTACATTTTCACTCTCTGCCGTACATTCTAGTTGCATCGTTCAGTCGGCTCACAAAACCTTTGCCCCTCTCGTTTTGAGACATGCGGCTCTGGTTTCATAGTCACCTCGTTTTTCTTTTTCTTTGCTTATTTTTGGCAAATTATCGATTTATCATTTTGTGTTCCCTAATTTAGGCCACATCCATTTTATGAACTTTGATCTCCATCAATTTTATCACGGAAAATCAATTCCTCACTCGTCCCTTTGAAACGATTACATCAAAATTCAATTTTCCTTGAACCTCGTTTCCGAGAATTACTCATTTCAAGAAACAAGAAAATTCTGGTCATACGCTTCTAATGAAATACAATCCATCGGGGACTAATCTGAATTCGTATATCAATTCTATAGGAAAAGGCCACATTCTACGGGATTCTTGGGAAATGTCTATCTTTTCTATCGACATTATCAAGATCGAAATTAGGTTTACTTTTCAAGAATACCATTTTTTAACCCAGAATTGATCGGCACGCGATCATAGGGTTCATTTTAAGACTTGTCTTTATATGATTCGATGAAAATCTCCGATTCTTTGAAAATGCGCTAGAATCGTTTTAGCCTGTTTCGGAATCGAAATGGATGTCATTTCTCTAAAAGATAGAATCTCAGCTTTATCACCATTATTCCCTCCACTATCACTAATTCAATAAAGCAATTGCCTGTGGATGATTCGACGCAGCATTTCCCATTTCGCATAAATCCACGAGACTTTCACTATTCCCTAGGACGGAATCCTGAGCGAGACCGAGATTCTCATCAAGCCAATTTCAGCCTATCTTCAAAGCAGCTTCGCCACTTTTAAAGAATAACGCATTTAGGACTGTCTAGGAGAATTCTCGAACCGTTATTTAGGCCAATCTGGCTAGAAAACTTAATTTATCCTCGATTTTCCCAAATTTTTCACATGTTTAAAACATAGTGGATTTGCGCCAGTCTATAAAATAATGCTGGAACCGTTATTTAGGCCAATAAACTTGAAATTCGTCAATTTATCCCATATCTTGCCAGATTTAACACATAATGTACTTATAACAGTTTGAGGAAGTCTTAGACTTGTTAATTAACAAATAAGACTCGAAAATCGGGATTTATCAAAGCTTTTATCATATATTCTATTATCCCAAGAAAACCCCAACCGCATGAAAACATGCTAGTTGCAAGCTAGTTTCCAATAATCTTACTATTCAAATATCAATCCCTAAAATCTCGGATTATCACGTGTGCGGGGCGTGATTCCCACATTAGGCTTGTTGATTTTCAAATTTCTCATTTCTCAGCCTTAATATTTCTAGCTTTCGTTTTGAAATTCTAAATCTCAAATAATCACATAAAATTTCTATTTCATCGAAAAGTAGTCTCTTTTTCTCTCAATATAATATATTGAAATTGCATTTTTCGTCGTTTGATTTTGTGCGTTTTCGTACTTTCTTTCCTGCCGAGTGACTTTCAAATAGACTCTCACTTTCAGAAAAACGCTGCCTAATCGACTCCCTCTCTCGTCCGCGTGAGCAGAGTCGAGTTTTATCAGCCAACACATACACACAGAGCCGCTTCGAGTGAAAGAAGCTTTACCCGCGTTCGATATTTCATTTTTCCCGATAAAGTCCTAAGAAGAAATTCGAAACTACTCTTCGAATCGACCTTTACGGTGTGCCCTATTCTGGTTTGTGCTCTATCGATTCGGTGATCTTTCCTAAAAAATTCCCAACTCTGCAATAGTTTGATCAGCCGTCATCGAAAATTTGCGAGCTGGCTGCTGCAACTCAGAACTTCATTCTATTCCCTACCATTAGCATCGCCCCGACACTATCCAAAGACCACCAGCAAATTGCGGAGCCCATTCAAGTTCCCGTCAATTTGAACCTGCCGTTGCCGATCACCAACGCGGATCCGATAAAGATGATGAAGGAAGAGGTGGAAGAGCGAAATCGTACAGGTTAGTTCTGCTTTTATGACCAGAGTTTTCGAAGTTCATTAACTCTGATTATGAAATCATTTTTTCCATTATCTTTACATTCCGATATTTTACCATGTTTTATCACAATTTTTATCATCTTTTTTATCATTTTATCGATTTCTTTTCTTCCTTTTACCATGACGTTTCTTTTGCGTATTAGTCTGTTCTCTAGCATCATTTTTATCGATTAGTTGGTGTATGACCGGGGAAATTTTATAGTTTGTGGCTGGCTGGCTGAGTTTGCCAGGGTCGCCTGAATAGTGATAAAATAGCGCATAAAATACGAGCAGAGTTTTTGGGAGAAGACGCAGACGCAGAGGGTGAGACTGAGAAAAAATCACAAAGAACGAAGAACTCGACGGGCCTGAGGGATGAAAAAGCTATTTCTAGTGTCGCAGGACGTTTATTAGATCGAAAGATCAAATGTATGATCGAACCGACGATAGACTGGAATATTACGAAAATCGCCTATCTTTTTTATGATTTGCATATTAATAATTTTCGTCGCTCGTTTTATTCTAGCCGGTTTTCTGGAATGATCCTTTGTTGTAGAGGAATTATCGATTGAATGTGGCATTACAATTTTGCTCTCTTAATGAACTATACAAACAGGCAAACAGTATACAGTGCCGTCCATGTGTCTTGGAACTTTCAGTTTTTTCGAAAAATATTCTTTTAATGAAATTTTCAAATTTTAATTTTTTTTTCAGGTGAAAGCTATTTCTATGGGCTTCAAAACGGTGTATCGGAATTGCGCGCTATTTACACTGTAGCTGCGTAAATCTTGTAAAATTAGAATCGGATCGTCCAAGAGTCTTGGAACTTTTACTATTTTTGTCTTTTCATCGTTATTATCTTATTTTTTTATCGTATTTATTTAATTTTTTTATTTATCGGTGTAGATTTTATCGATTTTAAATGGTTTTTCGCAAATATTATACCGTCGAGTTGAAAGAGAGGATCGTCAAGCGCGCCAAGGCCAGACACAGTTTCGCCGACGCAGATGCTAATTTCCAAGTCTCCAAGCAGTCAGTTTCTCATTGATTCGATGACACACAACACCGCCGATCCCTACAGAACCATCCCAAGACCGGTGGACCCCACAAGATCAATAGGCACGTCAACAAAAGATTATTAGAACCTCTCGTTCCAATTCTCGTCTTACTGCTTCCCAAATTCTTACCGAAATTTCCCCAATTCTTGACGATAAAATTTCTGTCACCACTATAAAACGTCGCCTGGGTAAAGAGGGTTTGAATGGTAGAGTTGGGGTTCGTAAGCTGTTTATCTCCAAAAAATAATTGACCGAACGAAAAAATTGGGCGAAGTCGCATAAGGACTGGTCACGGCGCAGTGGTCTAAAATTCTTTGAAACGACGAATTCAAGTTTAATATGTTTGGAAATGGTAAGAAACGGTGGATTCGACGTCTGGTAGGTACCAGATTCGACCCCAAATACCAAATGCCCACCGTCAAGCACGGTTGTGGATTTGTCACTGTATGGGGATGTTTCAGTATATCTGACGTCGGTCCCCTTGTCCGTATTTATGAATGCATGGACGCCAATATGTACAAGGGGATACTGGAGAAGCACATGCTTCCTTTTCCAAGAAAAAAAATCCCCACTGGATGGGTATTCCAGCAGGATAATGGCCACAAGCACAGATCTGCCATAGTCCAGAAATGGTTCAAGGCGAAAAAGTGAACGTCCTTCCATGATTTTCGCAATTCCTGACTTGAATCCGATAGAATATTTGTGGAGCGATATGGAGAGGCGAGTTAAGGGCATTCAAGCTCGAAATACCGACGAAAAGTTCACCATTCTGCCCCGGGAATGGTACAAGACAGACCAGTGCACGATCGATCTTCTGATGGCTTCAGTGCCTAACAGATGCAAAGAGGCCATCAAGTCTAGGCGTTTTCTACTCGCTATTGAGCTAATCTTATTATTTTATCAGCTTTTATTATCATAATTTCGTTTCTAAATTATTTATAAACCTTTTAAATAGTGTCATGTTAAAGTTCCAAGACTCTTGGACGATCCGATTCTAATTTTACAAGATTTACGCAGCTACAGTGTAAATAGCGCGCAATTCCGATACACCGTTTTGAAGCCCATAGAAATAGCTTTCACCTGAAAAAAAAATTAAAATTTGAAAATTTCATTAGAAGAATATTTTTCGAAAAAACTGAAAGTTCCAAGACACATGGACGGCACTGTACCTCTGAGGCGGGCGCACAAGACCCTTTAAAAATACATATATTTGAACGCGCGTTTAATAATAGTAACCACCTGACGATAAATATACTTTAACATTCGGAAAAGAGGAGCTCCTAGGCTTGAAATTTTTAATCTAATAATAAATCATCTATCAGATTTTGACTTTAATCTTTTGGTTTTCAAATGTCGTATAAAATAGATGTCTCTTTGAACAAAATTACTAATATTCGAACTTTGTGTGCGCTCTAGTGTTGACAAAAGATCTCAGCCGGAAAAAAGCAATTCACGTGATATTTTTTGAACTCTTTGAACTTAAGACTTACTATATTACGTGTACGTACCATCGTGAACTTTGTTGTAGCTTTGGTTTTATGCCGGAGAAACGTCGAAAGTATCGTATAAACCCAAAAACAACCGATGACAACGCACTTGTTCTATTTTTACGGAAAGAATATACAGCACACGTCAAGGTTAAATGCAGAGTGTTCGAGAGAGAGAGAAAGAAAGAAAGAAAGAGTAATTGCATTATTAGGTAAAACGCTCCTTTTGTTCGATATTATCTTTAAAAGTAACAAGTTCGTCTAGACAGGTTTTTTACCGATGAAACGAAAATGTTAGTGAAGAAGAAATTTTTCGGAAACTTTTTGGAAGTTGATCTACCACACATTACGAAAATTTGTACATTCCGGGTGCTATGTTGATAAAGATGAAGAATTAGACGAAGGTTGCAAAAATCTCTCAAGAAAAGAAAGTTATCATTGGAGAAGATTTTCGAGTTTTCATTAATGATATCTTTCGAAATATGCTACCTTGAAAACTTGAGTCTAGGCAAATAGAAGTACTTATGACTAATTGCTATACGAAATCTCGCATCATATCTGATGATGAATTAGTCTGACTCGAGCTTATTTCCCCTATTCGTCTCCATGAGTTAAGCCGTGCTAGGAACTCGCATAAGTGTAGCTTTGATCTTTTGAATTTCGATCTCACATTTTCAAAAGGTAGTGGGGGAATTGTCTAGGCAAGTGGATGCGTCGTACAGCAGCTTAAATCTTAAATCTTCAAATTTCGATTTGAAAAGATAAAGAATAATCTAGACAGAAATTAGCCTAAGATTTTTGAATAGTGTCATGGGCTATTTTTAAGGCAAAAAACTTATAGTTTAAGGAAGTTCCAAAATATTTTTAAGCAGCATCAATTAACTTCCATCTGTGATCACCTACAATTTAAACATCTCGGCTCAGACCTAGAGAGCATTTGAGTCAGACACAAAAAATACATAGGTGGTAGGTCGCACGATCATTTTGACTTAAATCCTCTCTAAATCTGTCTCTCTCTGGTTAACTTTCGCAAAAACTATGAATCAACAAACTGCACTTCCCTTTCTCTATTCATCGAAGCAAAACATTCTAGGCGTTAATGATCATCCCCCAGTGGATCTCAGATAGTTGAATAATATTTTTGCCCGCGAAATTACGCTTTTATTCCGCTATCACAAAAATCACGTATCAAATCCTTTATGAAATCTGCTCGAACTTTATTTTTCCATTAGAAGAACTGATAAATCGGCTACAAGCTAAAATTTAGCTATTATTTTCCAAAGTAGAGATCCTGGAGTATTTATCTCCGTCAAAAATGCTCAACATTGGAATCTTTAGAGCTAAAATCTGATCTAAAAATTGTTTATCAGTATCTATTTCTGATGATCTTCTAATATCTCTCACGAAAATTATGCTTCATATCTAATTCTAACTGAGCTGAGCAAAAACCAGACAAGTCATAGGCAAAACGCTTAGCTTAGGTGTTACGTTACATACACGACGAGACTTTACAACGAATACTTCGAAAAGAAGTGAAATTTTAGACTCGCAAATATTAAAGATTAGATCCACACAACAACGAATATAGGAAATTAAAAGTTCCCAACCAACTACGGTATTTTTCATAGATCAACTAGGTTCAGGTTCATTTTTGCATTAAAAAACAAACCTAATCTCTACTTCTTCATCGCGATTTTCGAATTCTCAGATCTTAGTCTTATAAAGATCATAAATTACTCTTTTTATGCGTAAACAAACTAGTAATCATTGGTCAATTAGATGGTAATCAATGTTTTTGCGTGTCTAAATCTGATATATCTTATATCGATTACTATATATCCGTTCAAAATCGATATATCCCCAGCTATATAGTCGGAGGGGATAGTTGTGTAGTCTCTCAATTTCTGAGCATTTTGTATATCTGACGACGAAGCATTTGAGCAAGAGTGGTCCGAAAAGATGGTGTTTAATCCGCTATTTTAGGAGTCTTGAAAAGATCTTTGGCTCAGATCATAATAACTGCAATTACGACTGAAATGTATATGCTCAGCTTTAAATTAATCGAAATGATCTGGTCATTTATTCGATTTTGATCATTTCTTTTTTAATTTCGAAGCTAAGCTTCCTGAACTCTTTCCATTGAGTCTAAGAGTCATTCAAAGAAGCTCAAACTTTTCTGTTTGTACAAGCTCTATAACTTTCTAGTAAATTCAGCCTTAGTAATTCTGACGGGGGTTGAGGGTTGATAATTTCTTTTCAAAAGCTACTTTAATGGTTTCTGCAAAATTCAAAAATTAAACGGTAATTATCGTCAAATTATTCCACAGCCGAGAGCGTTTTAGCGAATACTACGACTAAAAACTAAGTTGGCGAAGATCTGCATCAAGCCTATTTTGCTATTTTCCAATTTTCTTTCCTGGATTATCTCTCGTTTATCTCTCTCAAACTCCACCATCTCTGTTGACTTTTTGTCAGACACGGCGTTTCGCAGCGAAACTTTTTGCTCTCCGACCGAGCCGCGCCCCATTGCGCTGTTGAGAAATGGTTTTACTGTAGGAGCTTTCTCTATCTAAAAATCATGCGTTTATCATGTGACTGAAAAATCAGGAAAATTGATTGAGCACAAATCTGAAGAATTTCTTCTCATCTTTTTTAAAAATTATATGACATTACTACACTTTCACATTTTTGATCCAAGAGTAAAATTGGAATCTAAAAATAGTATAGGAAAGCCTGCGAGGAAAAGACATGAATGAATATTCAATATACTTTTACGACTCTAGCTATTGTTCCACCAATCCTAGACGGCGAATAGTAAATACCATAAACACAGTCTGGTCCTCGCCTGTCTATATTTGAATTTGCATCGGTCACAAGCGTGCTCTATTCCGGGAAAGTCATTGAAAATACCCGTCTGCATTTTACGGTAAGCGATAAACAGGCCTGAACAAGCATAGACGGGAAATGATCAGCTTGATCGTCCATATTCGAAGAATTGAAAAATAGATCTGGATTAATTCGCTCCAAAATATTATTCCTATTCGAAACGAAATGATTCAGTGCATCTTTCTAATTAGCGCTGATAGAGGTTAGAAACGATTCATTGAACTTTCACGTTAGTTCATCATGGGGTTCCAGTAATTCATTAACTTAATTTTCGAAATTCTTGAGCTAAGGTTGTGCTTTGATTCGGTCCAGAAGTCCAGAAGACCAATATGTGAAGCTCGCTAGATTATCCTCGAGTTCTAACGATGTTATACAGGGAAGTTCCATGCTGCTAGCGCACTTTTTGAGCCCGAGATTAAATTTTTCCCTCTTTTTCGCGGAGAGGCTGCAAATTATGTATCTATTCATTTTTCGTGGGGCTACTTTTGCCCGCTCAGTGCATTGGATCTGCAGCGAGGCATTCATTAGGTATTACCGCTATACTTCCGTGCTAGAATGCGCCGAGAGAAGAGGAGATTGCCCTAGGATAGAATAAAAGGTCGGAGATAGTGTGAGAAATTAGGCGATGAGTACTTACTACCCGTCATGACTCCAACCGAAAATCAACTCTCCGACTGGCCTAAAATCGACAACGATCTAGAACGTACTTGCTTGTCATAGCCAAAATCGGCCAGGAAACGAGAAGATCTAATGATCGAAAGTGCGGCTATAACCTACCACTATTTCTTTATCCCAATAGTGTGTGTGTGTGTTGCCACGCTATCTCTCGCTTTATTTCTAACGCGATTCGAGACCAAAGGGTTCAACTGGGAATGAGAAATGCACTAGGCTAGAATGCAGCAAAGTGCAATCTAGCCTAGGACTTGGAAACGCCCATACGAAAGTCAGAAAATGGGGGACAACTAACTCAAAGAGTATAACGATCGACTAACTATAGTAAAATTTAATCGAAAAGTGCAATAGCAGTGTTCTAAGAGCTCATTAATTTTCAATGCTGATAATACACTATTGTAAAATGTCAAATCGTTACTACCCTAAAACTTTCGAACCAGGAAAACGAACAACTAGTTTGTGTTAAGACTTGATCTAATTTTCCGAGAATGTATTTTAGATAGACAAGATTCACTTTGAACTTGTGCCTTTCGTCTCTAGACTCTTACATACTTGTCATATTAGCAAATTTCCGTTCTGAAAATTCCGTCAATGATTGACAAGAACACATTTTCTCGAAACATTCGAAAAGAAAAACGAGAGTTGAAAATCGAAAACACTACACAAAGGGAGTTTCCTTTTTTGCGAAACCCATTTCAAGGGATCTTCTCTTTTATGTGTAAAAGACATGTAATTAACGAGAAATACCAGTGCATGAGAATGGGTTTTCGTGCCAACTTTGCAAAAATTGACGTTGAAAAACCGGAGATCGGTTTTATTCGAGAGGAAAAATCTAATCTATCAAAAATGAATTACCAAAATACAGGACTTCTCTAAAGCCATGGAGATGCAATTTTTTTTTTAAATCCTGCAAAATTGAACAAAAATCTCCAATTGTTTCAATCATAGAGAACATTAATCTGATATCTACATTTCATAAAAAATCAATCGATGGTTTCACTTTTTGAAGGCATTTATAAAAACTCGGAAAGTTTCAACTAATGACCGATTATCAGATCCCCATAAATCATCGAACGTTTCAAACATCGACGTTTTCTCAAGCCGTTTTTTATAAGTCGGCTATCGCTTTGTAATTCTCTCATTTGTTGAATCGATGTCAAATAAAAGGCCAGCATCGGGGGTTGGAAGAATTGCGAATTAGCGAGAATAGGGTGATGTGAGTAAAATGATCTTATCTCGTTATCGTAATGTGAGAGAATTTTTGAAGATGCGTAAAGATAACTTAGAAAGTTGATCTTTGATTTGCTATTTTGGCCTAAAATATGAAAAAAAAGTTAAATATCGAAAATTCTGAAATAGAAGTTCGTGAACTTCTAATCATTTTTCTGGACGCTCATTTTGAAATATTCTAACTTTCTTGTAAGCTACTAAAATCCTGTCAAAGTATCCTAAATACTCCGACAAAACATTCTACTTGAAGCGTTTGTTTTTCTCCATCTCCTGGGAATGTATTGGGGCTCAAGTTTTATAAACATCTAATTTCACCGCATGAACTTGCCAAATATAGTCGCAACTGATGTATGACTCTATTTGCATTTTTCCGATGGATGTTTACATGCTCTGAAGGGTTCAGCGGTCGGCAGGCAGGGGCAAGAGCTCTCTCGTGCTTTAATCTAGTCTTTTTAATATGTGCCCATCTTTTTGCCGGAAAATGGGGATTTTCTAGAGGCACGACTAGAATGTGTAGCTCCAGAAGTAAAGTGAAGTTTAATCTGAAGTCCCAGAAACTTGGCTGAATTTCCAGAAAGTTCCCTAGAAGTTTCCATAATTCTCATAGCCGAGCAAAAAACTCAATTTCGACTGTATTTGCACAAGATTTAACTGAATATATGCATCCACTTGAAGACGCACTGTAGCAACAGAAACTTAGACGGCTTTGTATAGAAGTAAATTCTCTGCGCGTTTGACCTTTCCCACACATAAAAATAGCCCGGACACTGCCACGCTTTTTTACCTTGCATTCTATTTGAACAATGTACTTCAAAGACGACGCTATTCATTTGCATTGCCATATGGTGAAAACCCTGAACATAAGATGAGGAGTAAGCGGAGAAAACCAGAATAAATTTGGCGCTGAATTTATGGAAATTCACTAAAGACGCACCTTTGACCTATTATTCTTACAAGGCTGCGATGCGCAAAGGTCGAATTCCCAAAGCACATTGGTCAATAACTTCATAATGTCATATTTCTGTTCATCTCAGTCTTAAACTTATAAAAATATACCATATTTACAAAATGCAACTTTTACCGTATTTTTGGAAAAACTAGGTAAATAATTTCCGTCTAATGAAATATCGAATATCTGTATCCTAAATCTAAGAGATCTCGACCCGTTGCAGAAGCGGAATGTATGAAAATAAATGAGATGCAATATCGGAATAAACAGATCTTTGTAGCAATAAAATAAAACAAATTATTTTAGGACCATCTTCCGTACAATCGTTGTCGTCAAATGCGGTTTGTCTGGTTTGCTCTTTGCCTGAAGGCGCTTCGCCCCACTTCGGCTCAATTAGCTGCCTGGCTTGTGCGGCATTTTTCAGACGGTAAACTTTTCAAAGTTTTCATTCCACTTTTTAGTTTTCAATTTTTTGGCTGATACTGTTCCCGATTACTAATTGTCCACCAATCTACTTTCAAATAGACTGTCTTAGTGATTTTGGGTCACAGAAATTCCATAAGAAGCTTTCAGTCAATTTTGTGATTGCCGATTTCAGTCACAGTTTAACTTATTAGCAATAAACTTTGTTTGGAGTTTGATAAAAAATGACCACATCCAAGGTGACGTTGTTCACGTGTAAATTTCAAAATAAAAATCGGCAATTTAGTGAAATTGATTTGATTTGGAAGAGGAGCTTCAAATTATCAATGAAATTGGCTGAAATTTCGTAGAAAAAACGGAACCATATCAGTTCTCGACTATAGAGTGCACATTTTTGCAAGCAAAATGGACCGTTTCTGATAAAGCATTCCATTCTGTACAACAATGAAACTGATGACTAAAACCTATTAAAAATTGCTCTAAAATGTAAGAGAATTGCAGAACGGTATCGCTCAACATTACGTTTCACTGCAAGAAGGAGAACGATTGCAAGATTTTTCATGGTAATTCAAAAATTAAACTTTCAAAGTAGCAGAAAAATTTTATCTTAGAGCTCCGCATGATCTGTCGTGCATGCCGATTTGCGAAATGTCTCAAAGCCGGGATGAGACGAGACTGTAAGTCATAAAAATTTGCCTATATTTTTCTGTTTTTCAATTTTTTCCTTACTGCAATATCCGATTTTTGTCCTAATACCCTTTTAAAAGTCTGAAGAATGGATTTGGTTTCTCCTTTAGCAGCGACATTTCTCAAGAATGCACAGCAGCGCATATTGGTTTAGGTGGTTTGCAAAGCCGTCTCTTAAAATTTTCCGCCCTAAGCGCAAAGAACGAACGCGCTTTTGAGTAAAAAAGTGCGGCGATCGTTTTTTGAGGTATTTATGACAGCACAGAAATTATAACGAAAGATAATATAGCGTGCCCTTTCGCTATCAATTTACAAACTATTATCAGCAGAATTTATCATTGATCCAATCATCTCTACGAATTTCTCATTTTGTCATCCATTCTCTCAAATCTGTGCTAAATTAGCCAACCTCTCTCGCAGATCTAAATCATCGCCTTTTCGGTTACACGTTTCCAAGTCAAAATAAGCAGCAAAACTGGCCTATTCTTGCAAACAATCATTCCTGCAGTAAAATATCGACTCAAATGATCGAAAATAGAATTTTGAACTATCTTTTCATCGCATCTTCTGAAGATTGATAAATCTGGTGCCGGTTTGCACTTCCATTGGGAGAGTTTCGCTTTGGCTATTGGCCTTTACATGATGGTTTCGCAGAGATTCGATTGAATAGCGCCTAAGTTACCAAAACTTCTTTTGAAGTTGCAGAAGAGTCTTTATTGAATTTTCCAAGACTTCTTTCGAGTCGTCGAAATTTCTTTGGTTTCCGAAACTTCTTCAAAGTTGAGTCTTTTGCACTTCTTTAATTTTATTTACTGGGGATCGGATCTGTGATACCCTTTCGGATCAAAAGATCAACCACAGTGAAATAGCAGGGTTCAATGTGAAAGTGGACAGAACAGCTGTCTGGCTCTGGGCAATTCTCCTCCTTTCCACATTGCACGGCTATTGATCGTCTGGGAAAATTACATATTGCGAAGCGAACAAAGTGCGCTGTACTTTTAGGGATCGGTTTTGAGGGGTTTGAATCGGGAAACTATTTGACTAGACTTTACGAAAACATCGTTCTTTTCTAGAACTTTCGGAATAATCTAAACTCCATTTCATTCAATCTTCTTGAAGTGTCCACCCCCTTTTCAAAATTAATTGACTCCATTTTCAGCCTCATATATTGTTTACAATTTTATTTGAAGTTGTAGTGAGTTAAGTTTGGCTGAATTCCAGGAGACCTCTCATTGAAAATATATTTCGCAAGCTGTTTTCATGGTGTGCCCGAGCCGTGTTATTGTTTGACTAGACATTTTCAAGCTGGAAACATTTTTGTCTGCTGAGAGTTGCAAGAATTTACGACTGGAGACCGCTCTTTTTGCATATGATATTCACATGATCATGTTGACCATGGAGCAGATCTGCGCGAGATAGGAGAAATAGTCGAGACCAGTGTCTCCCAAGATCGGGGAAATATGCCGTGAAAACAAAAGGCTATTTAGCTTGACTAGAGAAATACCATGTCAACGGAAGAGTACGTTGGCAACATCATTGGACGGGAGCATCTTATTGGTCTCTTTGACTCCCTCGTGTTGCTATTCCCTTCGGAAGATGTTTGTTCATCGTTGTCTGAGCATCGTCAGGCGTCTCTTCTTTTCCAATTCTCTCTAGTTTTCCTGTGATCTTTAGGTCTTATATTTTCCAACAGCCTCTTCATTGTTTGTCTATCGTTGTAGTTTGTTGTCGATCTATCTGTGTCATCGCTTAGGTTCCTCTTTACTTATTTTCGGCGAGAGAGAAAGAAGCAACAATAATTCAAGAGGCTTATAACTGACAATCGAGCATGCGGAGAAAAGTTTTATTGTTCAAGTATAGATAAATAAAGATTCAAAATCGATCAATATCCAGGAGGAAGTCGTGGCGGATTGCAATGGCCACAGGAGCCGCCTGAGCCTTGGATACCTTGCGGACCAGTTGCTGAAATCAAAAGCATAAAATTTCACCGATGCTAATGAGACAACCTCCTTTCGCTCCCCTTCCTCCATCAATACCTGGCCCTCCAGGTTCTGAAAATAAATTACTTTCATTGATCAAGGAACTCCATCAAAATACCTCCTTTCGGACCCTTCGCACCTTTCATGCCCTTGATGCCAGCATTTCCCTAAAGTACACATCTTCAAAATCCTGATTCTAAAAAATATGATCACTTTCAAGCCTCTGCCTCCTTTCGCACCCATCACTCCTTTCAGCCCGCTTGGAGCCAATGGTCCTTCGACTTCGATGGTTTTTCCGGGGTCGCCTCTATCGCCCTGGGTCTTGACAATTATTTGATTCAAATTTGGAAGTCACACCCTAGACCCTCTGGCTCCAGTTATTCCAATTGGACCAATCGCGCCTTGTACACCGACTTCGCCTCTGATGCCGCTCTGAAAATGTTCTTCCAAAAAACCTTCCTTTTCATCAAACCCTTCCATTCGACCCGGGCAGTCCTCTCAGGCCTTTTGGACCAGGTAATCCTAGATTTTGAATTAGCTCGATTCTACCATGAAAATTTACCAACGAGTCCCATCCCACCCACCTCTCCCGGTAGACAAATCAGACATGGCTGTAGTGGACCCCCGTCGGGTGGAAGCAATTGTCCGTCTCTTCCAGGATTTCCGTTCTAAATCAGCAAATTTCAAGATTCTCTACAACTTTTCAAACTTCGCCCTGAGCTCCATCGACCCCATCCAGACCATCATCCCCGGGTGGTCTTAAAAATTGGATTTTAAAACCTTCAAGATCTACTTCGACTTATCTTGAGGCCCCATTGGCCCTTGTACACATGGACAGTTGCCTGAACTTTGAATTTTCTCGAGAACCGAATCATTTTACATTTATTCTCTTCAATAGCGGCGTCAGATCCGTAGCTAGCGATCGGTGCCGCTGCATAGTAGGACGATGCTGGCATGGGTGAGGCAATTTGCGGTGGCGGAGGATAGGCCTCGTACTTAGCGGATCGAGTTCCAATGCCGGCTGGAAGGTTATAATTTCAGAAACATCAAGAGTTGACTTTTTTTGTAGGTTTTCAAATTTGTGCAATTCCATAATTCCATTAAAGCCATGCTGTGTTTTCTGTAGTCGCTTAGCCTTTCATGGTGACTTTTCCCTTTTTCCATCGAATTGCTATGGCCGCTCTAATTTGCATTCTCACTGTCTGTAGTCCGACACACAAGTCAGAAATTCGCCAGGCCGGTTTTTGATCTCCACAAACTCATGCAATGTGCAACATGGGTTAAATTGACGCTTTCGGGACTGGCACTTGAAATTTTCCGGCGAGCCAGAAGAGGAGAAAGCTGATATTATGCAAGTGCAGAAGGAGGGAGTGTGTCTGGCTTAATTTTCAGAGGAAGTGGAAAAATAGAAGCCGAAATAAGGAAGAGTAAAACGATCCACATCACATGGGCAGAATTTCGATAAATAAACAAAAACAACTCATTTCGAGCGAGGAACTTAAAGTAATGAGTCATCTTGTTGACATACAGTAGACTCTTACCTTCTCTGATCCACTTTCCGAAGAGCCAAGCTCTCTTCTCGCGTTTCTTGATCTCATCGTCTGAGTTTGCGGATTCGGAATCTCGACGTCTCTTCAGATGACGCCCCATCGATTGCTCCATTTCGATCACGTCCTTCCATAGATCTCTTGTCCTTGTCTTCAAATCAGTTTACTGCACTAAAGCTAGAAGCATTACTGTACCCTGCAAAAGTCGACTTCGACAATGGCATGGGACTGAAGCCCTTGAATGTAACTGTAAAGCAGGGGTAGACTGATTATTGCAGATAACACGCAACATGTAGCTACAGCCGTCTAAAATCCAACTTATGTTCTAAATTTGCAAATTCTGCTAAAATTAGCGCAGATTACTGTAGATCTCAAAGAACTCACCGCAAGAAATGCGACTTGACGGACCCTTATCGTTTCAGACATCAGGTCTTTCGCCTCCATACGCAATTCAACCTTGAAACGCAAACGTTTTCAGGAAAGGGCAAAAATAGTGAAATGACCATCACACGCTTGCGTTGAGGGCGCTTTATATCCTGGTGAACCGTAAGATTAGCATATCAAGTTCTGTTGGCTATTGTTCATCGCATCCTTGGGAAGTGCGCTATGCAAATCAAGCGAATTTATCCATGACTGGAGAAAACTTGTTATCCAGAAGATCTGGAGATTTTTCAAAAGAATTAATTTAGGCGTCCAGAAGCGTCGTCCTTCCAGACGGTTGAAAAAGAAGGAGAAACGTGGCTCGGAAAGCGTCGATGTCGTGGATCCGCCCTCCAATAGTAGGATCACCACTTTGATATTGCGTTTGGATCTATCAGAAATAAAGAACCTTCGGATAAAATAAGATGGATCCAGGCGCAGTATCATCCCAACTGCAGTATTTATCTGGCTTAATGAAGGTTTTCAATTTACAGAGACCGACATTGCAAATAGTCCTTTGGCGTCGGCAAGTAGTAGTGGAAGCAAACCTTCGCCTGGGTACAGCAAACCATCTCCAATTGCCACGGCAACGGCGATGATTCTTGCCGAGAATCAGATCAAACAAGAGGTACGGTTTTATCAAAGCTTTTGAAATACGACTTCCTGGTGATAGGGAAAAATCCTCGTTTTATTCTTGTCTTGATCTTGCTATGATTTCTTTCCGCATTATGAGAAGAAGTTGTTTCTTATTAGATATTACATGCACATTCATTCTTCAACCATTGAATATGACTTTCGTTCTTGTTCTCTTGATTTCTCACGGGAAAGAGTTACTGTTTACCTTTTCAAACCAAAATAACTCGCACTACGTAACTTCCATCTTACTGTAAACTACTGTACTCGCTGAGTATTTTGCTGCGCATCATCAGACTTTGCCCTCCTCATTTTTCACTCATCGAGTAATATCTCGATCTTTACTCACTCCATTCAGCGTGTGCATCTATTTGCACTTGAAAATCGCTCGCGTTTGGACGACCTTGTGTTCGGACATTTCTATAGAAATACCGAAACTCAACTGCGCAAACGTATCAAACTCGCTAAATTTAGCCAAACCTTATGAATTCGCTGAAAAACAATTTTCATTTCCTCAGACGGTATACTCGTCATGACGACTAGCTCTTGAGAGATAAAGAATGTTCCGTTCTTGAACATGATGCCAAAATTCCGACGTTCAGTTCTTTGGACTCATCAAATTATGAAGAAAAGTGTTCTTGCTATTGAAAGACTGAAAACCAGTCTCATCATAAAGTGCTCTTGGAAAGAAAAATAACATTACTTCGAATATGGTGCCAAAAAATTTAGTCGTTTACTTCCTTGAAAATCAATCTAGCAAAGACAAGATGTACGGAATAAATTAAAAAAAAAAAAAAAAGTTCTGACCTTGAAGACGATGCCAGAAAATCTTCAGCTGTCTCTCGATACGCCGTCGACGTCTGCGGTAACTCTCTGTGCATTGCAGTCGATTTTGCTCAACAAGGCCAACAACCTAATTCAACAATCGAAAGAACAGCAAAGAGAGGAAGAAATCAGTACGAAGAATAAAAGTGAAGAAAAGAAGAAAATATGAAAATTTAGGAGAAGTCTATTCGCCTAGCGACGAAGTGTTCCCGGTGATCGGTATGACTGGGGGAGAGTTGCTGAGACACTATGTGGATGAGGTAGGGATTCTTATTTTATCATAAGTCGAATTTGTGTGCAAGCTAAAACCCTGAGAAATTCTACCACTATCAAAACTTTTAGTAAATTTACTCAAGTCCCGAAGTTTAGCTTAAACGCGCCATGGACAGACGCCGGTTAATGTTCACCGACACCTACATGCTCGCGGTCATGAACGATTGTGGGGATGTGGTACGAGTAGAGCCTCGTAAAATAAAATTTATCCATAGCTTTTAGCCTTTCACCAACCCAAGCACAGCGCCTCCCCACACCATGGGAAGGCAATCTGTCGCCCAAAAATTCGACCATCTCTTGGCTTTCGAATACTGCAAAAACACGCCGGGATTCGACTTGCTCAGAGATGTCGAGCGGGTAATTTCAGACTGAATTTTCCAGGTTGAACCTGAAATTTAGATGATCTATTTCCGCTTGACCGCGATCTCCTTCGCCTTATTGGATATTGCTTGGATCACTGCAAAGACGACCAGTAGGAACGATGAGAGACCGGTAAATTTGTTCAAATTAGTTTTACTTTATCTGGGAATTTTAGGTCATGGTATTCACCGATGGCTCAGTATGCACTGTAAATGACTATTCCTTCGGTTGGGAGGACGAAATTACCGACAAAGGACTGTTATTAAAGAAGGAGCATAAGATAGTGTAAGTTTTATAATTATCTTATGTTTTTTACCCAAGATAATCAATTTAGATACTTCAACGAATTCGTCACCCGCCTGTACCGAGCTGTGATTGTACCCTTCCAAGAAATGCACATTGAACAAGTCGAATATGCCGCTTTGAAAGCTCTGTGTATCCTGAAATTGGGTAAGTTCGAAAAAAGCCTTTCAAAATGACAATCTTCGCTGAGTTCAGGTTACTGTGAATACTCCCAGAATATTCGATCGTTAGCTAAAGAACAGGAAAAAGCAATTTTACTGGGTTTGAATGAATATTATGAGGTCAGTTTTACCTAAAATCTGGAAGATTTAACAAATTTTTAGGACCGTCAAGATAAGCCTCAACGCATTGGAAATCTGATCTTGTTTATGGGCACGATTTTTGTAAGATTTTTAAATTTTAAACAGAGACAAAATTGGAAAATTTAGGAAATAATCCAATTAATCATCGAGCAGTACAAAACCGCCGAACTCTTTGGATTGTTCAACTTAGACTGCATCAGTAAAACCCTACTGAGCGTCTAAAATTTCTATAAAAATATTATTATTATTTTTTTTTTTGCACATTTTCAGAATTTTAAATATTTTATTTCTTCTTAGAGAACATTGTAGACTTTATCTATTCATTCGAATATCATTTTGTTGGTTTTAATTGCAAGTAAACGAAATTCACTCATATTGGCTATTCTCTGATAGAAGTTCCGGGGCTTTTAATAGTTTTGTCAATCTTCTAAGTGTTCTATTCTAAACCTAATTGAAGCGTTTCCCAAAAGTTGGTCTGAAAATACAAGACCATGAGCTTCTATTCTTGGTTTTACAGTATATTTTGAATAAGCCTCAGACTTTATTGAAGGTTTTTCGTCGTATCTCATGAGTTTAATCATCCTCAAGGAAATCTCTTTCTGTGTATTTTCCTAACCTAGTACCTAAACTCGCACCATTCAGTTTCATGACATGACTCAGTCAACTCATATTCATAGTCTGATCAGACATACGAGTATTTTGCACCCGAACCCGCCCTCGATATCGCAATGTCATTTTATTACTACGAGAGTACTTTGCAAGCATAGAGCATAATATCGATTGATTTTTAAACAAGTAATAAAAAGACATAGTGAGGAATTTGATAATTTTGATAGAAATGATGGTTTAGTAGCAAAAATTTCGTTTAAGGTGGCAGGATTGAGTTAAGTCTCTGAGTTTGATCATTTCTGAAGATTAGAACTCAATCTTGCCATTGAAAACTAATCATATTTTCATGGTTAGATCTAAATTTAGGGAATAATTCTCGTCTTTTTCTCAGATAATATTGCATTTTCGCAAATTTCTGTATCTTTTGATTCGATTACTATTTTATTTCTAATCATACCATGCGATGATAATTGCATTTTATTTATTTCGAGAAAAATAATAAATCTTCTTGACAATAATTTTTGACTACAAAATTGAATTGTCGATACAGTGTATAAACATACTTCGAATGCATAGAAATAGCAAATAAAAAAATCGCTTATTTTTGCAAGTTACGTGCATGATTTTATCATTCTCCCTCCGTTCCTTTTTCTTTTCTTTATTTTCACGTTATTTTCAAATTTCAGAGTGAATCTGGATACAGCAGATTCGATGATAAAACGTCCAGTTTTTGTCCTGTTTACAACATTCCTATTAATTTTCAAAACGGACGCTGCTAGGAGAAAGGTTCGATGCTTCAAACTTTCAAAAATGCTCGATTTCCAAATTTCAGCCCCCAGCGATGGCCGACCCAGTGATTATTGTGGGTGGAGGTTTGGCCGGTCTTTCCGCGACTATCGAGGCTCTGGAAGGCGGTGCAAAGGTCGAATTAAAAACATCAGATTTTCTCGTACTTTGGGATAATTCTACAATTTTTCAAGACATTCCCGTAGTCCAAATAAAAAATTTCAAATTCAGCGGTTTTCCTCGTACCTTGAAATTCGATTTCTAGGTGATTTTGATCGACTCTGAAAAATCGCTTGGTGGCAATTCTGCGAAGGCCAGCAGTGGCATCAGCGCCTGCAACACGGAAACTCAAAGGTGCTAATTAGCCGTAGTTTGAGGAGAAATCTCACTGGAAAAATGCTAATTTTAGAAAACTTGGCATCGAGGATTCGAGGGATAAATTTTTCGGCGACACGATGTCTGCTGGGGATCGGGAAAATGATCCTGTGCTGGTCAACGTGCTGGTTGATGAGAGTACGGACGCGGTGGAGTAAGATTTGAAAAAAATAACCCCTTGAAGATAGTCTTTCAGGTTTTTTCTGCAAACTTATAAACTTTATCAAGATTGTTTAAACTTTGATAACGTTAAATACTTTTTTTTAATTTTTATAAAAGGGAAAGAATTACTTTCCAGGTTTCTGGAAAACAACGGTGTTGACCTCGGTGATATCAATTTGTGCGGCGGTCACTCGGTCCCGCGAACTCACTGGATTCCCTCACCGAAGGAGGGCAAGCCCAAGCCGGTCGGGTTCGGAATTATCTCAGCCCTCAAGGATAAAGTCAACCAGTTCAACGCTTCTGATCCCGGGAAGGTAAGGTTCTCGAAATAATGTGTTTTCCTCAGACTTTCCCCTTTTCGAAAATATTATTTTCTGAGAATATCAATTTTTGAATTCCCGAATTCAGTTGGAAATTCTCCTGGAAACGAAAGTTGTCGGTCTGACTTCCTGGAACGAATACATCACTGGCGTCAACGTGATTACAGGAGGAAAGAAAAGTAAATTTTAGCTTTAGCAGAAATTTTCAAGAATTATCCTTTTCAAAATTACTCGTTTTTCAAAAATTTGCAGAAACTGTTCCAGAAATGTCAATAATTTCAAATTTCAGGAGAAGTCGAGGGAAAAGCTGTGATTTTGACGACCGGTGGATTTTCCGCCGACGTGAAAGAGGACCACAGCCTCATGCAGGAATTCGCTCCCGACAAGGTATTTTAATTTTCCCCAGCGTCATTAACGAAAATTACGGCCTTGCAAAAACCTCGCAAATTTCAGTTGAGTCTACCAACGACTAATGGAGCTTTTGCTCGAGGAGACGGAGTGAAAATGGCACGAGCGATGGGCGCGGAGCTGATCGGGATGAATAAAGTTCAGGTAAGAGATAATTATTACCCTAATTAACTTGTTTTAAATTACCCTAGTTATCCAGTTGATTACTCTAGTTAAGGTCCATCCGACGGCCTTCATCGACCCTGCTGATCCTGGAGCGGGCACGAAATTTTTGGCCGCTGAGGCTTTGCGAGGCAAAGGCGCTATTTTGGTATTGTTTATTTCATACAATGTTTTTTTCAAAAATTAACATCTTAGATCAACTCAAAAGGCCTGCGATTTGGCAATGAATTGGGCCGAAGGGACTATTTGACGGGTCGAATTCAGAAGGAATGTCAGCCCATCGAGAAATTGCAGGTTTTTATTTTTTCGGGTTATTAATTTAGAATTTGACATTTTCTACGATTTTTTAAAATTTGGACTACGGTATTTTAATTTAGGGAGGTTCCGCAGGTCTTCCAGCAGCACTTATGTTGTTCAATGATGAAGCTGCCGACTCCTTTGGTCGACCTGGATTCAATTTCTACTACATGATCAAGAAGTTCTTTGTGGTACGGGTTTTAGAATTTTATTTTTAAAATTGATTTTTCAGAAATACGACAACGCTGAAGCCCTATCCAAATCGACGGGAATTGATTATTCCGTTCTTTCCAAAACCTTGACCGCCTACAACGATTTTGTGGTGGGAAAAGCTGACAAGAAAAAGGTATTTTCGAATTTTTTTCAAACATTTCTATTTCTTCTCAAAATTCCAGGACCAGTTCGATAAGTCGACGTTCCCGGTCGCTTTTCCACTAGACAAACCGCTCTACGTCGCTCTGGTCACTCCAGCGATTCACTACACTATGGGCGGACTGAAGATCGATAAAAATGTAGGAAACTTGAGATCTTTTCTAGAAGTCGGATCTTTTTTCTTGAAGATGGATCTCTTTTCAAAATTCTAATCTCTTAAACAATTTTATTTTTCAGGCTGAAGTTTTCAACGAATTCATGGCAAAGCCGTTCAAGGGTCTGTTCGCTGCGGGAGAGGTTACCGGTAAATTTTATATCTCTTTTCTAAATTACTTTGATCTCATTTCAGGCGGAGTTCACGGGTCAAATCGTCTGGCCGGAAATTCTCTATTGGAGTGCGTAGTTTTCGGAAGGATTGCTGGAAGGTAGAAAATTCCAGATTTTCGCAAAAAATAGCATAATTTGCTGAGATTTTTCTAAAATTGGCATAAATTACAAGTCAGTACGGGATGTTCATTCATAATTTTCTCATTTATTTGTTAAGTAGCTTTTCTTCTAAAAAATTTCGAAAATATTTTTAGAAGAAAAAGTTATTCAAAAAATAAATGGAAAAATTGTGAATGAACAGTATTTTTCTCAGAAGCGCCGCAAAAATCGACTATTCGAACGAGAAATCGTCGTTCGTTGGAAAACCTCCGATTGAAGGAACAGCTAAGCATCAGGAATTGTGATTGGCCGGCGGAAACTCGACGACTAACTGAGAGATTGCAAAAACACGCAATACACTTTTGTACACTCCTTATTTGCAGGATTACGGTATCTGGTTTCAAATTATATCTATTCTGTGGTTTTTAGTGATAAGCTACGTTATTTCCGGGCATATTTTACTTCTTTTTCTCAAGGTTAGTGCCTTATTTTTAGCGATTCAAGCACAGTTAATTTATTATTATTTATCGCATAAGCTATTCGTTTTTGATTTGATGCATCTTTTTATGACGGGGTTAATAAGTAATAGTGATCGAATTCTTGTTTTTTTTAATTATTTAGAGGACATAAATTTATTTTTATTAGCAAAAAATGTTAGCCTCGATGAAAATGCATGATTAGAGGTATCTGGACGATTTTAAATGCTCATGACAAGAGCTTGCACTTTTCCAACTTAGAAAACCCGTTTCAAGCTACAGAGATCATAACAGCGACAAAAATTTTGGCATAAATGCTAAATTTCATAACAAAAATGCGATTAGCTTTACATGGAACAACAATTTTAGATCGAATTTGGTATCATTTTGAAGCTCATGATACGGGCTTCAAAATGACGCCAAATTGACCGAAATTGATAACGTATTTGCTTAGAAATTGGTGAATTTCAGCAAAACTACTAGCGCAAAGACAAGCGAGCAGATTGTTTGCGTGTCAATTCGAAAGTCGTAACGACCACGGTTTGTTCGACAAGGTTCAACCAAATTCACAGTTGCACGATAAGATTTCCAAACGTATTGATTATTGAGACAAATTGCACCACCGCCTCGTTTCAGTTGAGATTTCTGCAAAATTTTCGATTTCTTTCGGAGTTTCTAAAAATCCAGACCTGTCGATTCAAATCGCCTATACAAACTATCGGGGCTTTTCCCGAATCACTTGCAGCCCACTTCGAGTGATCTTTCGAGCTATTGAACGTCAACCCGGGGATCGTGACGGTTTGCATGTCATAGACCTAGAAATTCTCATGGAAATAACTGATTTCACCTGATCTATTTAGCAAAATATGATCCTAGCCTCATGGAAATGTTAATAAATACAATTCGTCGAAACATCTTACATAATACTGCCCCGAGCAAGTCGTATGCAAATCATCCGCATTTCCGTTCAACCAACTTTGCACCGCCAAGTTGGCCTTCAACTCTTGGGCTATCACGTCATGCCACAGGTCTTTGTGAAGCTTCTTGTATTTGGCGACCATGTAGAAAGTCATTCCATTGACCGTCTTCGTATATTTCTGATGCACAAACTGGGTCGCCGAAGACGGCAAAGACTTTTTCGCGATGATATTTTTCAGTACAGGGAATCTGAAGATAAAAGTCTGCATTTTCTTCTGGACTAATATTTACCTCGAATCAAAACTACTCGGCAGATTAGTCGAGTATGGAGTTGCTTGAATGTACCGTAGATGCTCCCCAATATCGCCCAAATTATCTGTGCTCACCGTCACGCAAATCGCCGATTGAGCGTATTTCACGGCGGTCTCGGGGTAGGAATACTTTCCTGAACCTAGTTTTCTTCCATCAAGCCTTTCGAAAATTCAAAACAAACCCTTCGGGTCGGGATAATTCGGGATAGAGTGAACGATCCAGAAGCCGGTCTGGGAGTCGAATAGGACGACGCCCTTGGCGTGACCACGATACGAATCTGCTTTACCGATCGGGGAATCGTCGGAGTAGAGAAAATGGAAGGCTGACTAAATCTGCATTTTGGACTCTGTACATAACAGCAGTGAAGCATGAGGCTTGGGAAAATTTATCGATCAAACTCAAAAATCACCTTCTCGTCCCTGTAAAGCTGACTAATCGTGGCTCCCAACCCGACATCCGGACTATCAATCGTCTTCCGACTCTGGGCCCAGTTCGCGTCTACAAAACTCACTCGTTTACCAAAGAATCAGGAAATTTCACAACCTTCCGAGTCCAAGTACAGGAACTCCTTTCCACTTACAGCGCCTTTTTCACCTTTTGGCAGCTTGTAAATTATGAACCTTGAAATTGCGTTCGAACATTATTTCAAAGCCTGAATAACTAACCAATCAACGTTCTGACCTCTCAAGCCCTTGCAACTGTATCTGGAGTCAATTCCATGAAAACTAACAATAAATAGCAAAATAAGTGAAATCAGCCGCATTTCTTCAAGAAAATTACGGACACGTCATTCGCTCTGAAATATTTCTTATCAAATAGCGAAATTTTCGATGAAAACACGAACAGTTCTCATTTTCGATTTTCGCTGGAACAAAACCTGAGCAAGCGTCTGTCAAATGTCGAGAAAAACTGGCAAAATCGATTTTTTCTTCTCTTTCCAACGAATGACCCCTGTTGCGCAAACCTAACAAACCAACGACCACGACCAAGGTTGCCAGACATGTCGGAGATTTTTTCAAAGATCACCCGGAAGAGATATTCTAGGAAAATGTAGAATTTAAAATAAATTTGAAATGTTATTCGAATTTCCAAAATTCCATGGATACACGATTTAGTATCCAGCAGATCTACATCCACATGAAATATGAATACATTTGAAATTGAATTCGGTAGAAAATCAAAGACAAGCGAAACGAATTCTAGAAGATGGTAGGTTTTGAATTTCTTCTTGGAAAAATATTTAGAAATTACTAAGGTCCGAACTAATGGCGCTCAAATTCTGGGTATTCATCCTGAATCTGAAAAGACGACCACTGCTCTACCAGAACTGCCTGACATCGTCTTCAAAGATTGCCTGCCTCCGGAGTATAGTTGTCCGAAATGCGAACAGGCAGGAATTTACATTTTCAAATTATGTAAAAAAAAATCAGGCCCTTCGAGAACCTATGAAGGCTCAATGCGATCACTATTACTGTCGATCATGCGTTACCGAGTAAGACCTTTGAAAAGCTTGGGAAACATCTGAATTTTCTCAGCGATATGAAGTGCATCATCTGCGAACAACCCATAGACAAAGAAAAACTCGTCTATGACAAGAAAGTTCATCGAGCTGTATGACTGACTGACTGATCAACTTGTCAAAGTCTGCGATCAATTTTAGATCCAAGCCCTGACCGTACTCTGCTCCAATCAGGAATTGGGATGTGAATGGGCTGATCAACTCAAAGTTCTTCCGGTCTACTTTTATTGAATTTCTAGAAAAAAAAATCATGAACATTTTCAGAACCACGTCAAGCAATGCCAGTACAAGAGTGAGAGGTGTATGAACTGTGGGGGGAGAGTAAATCGTTTTCCATGAAGTTTGCCGTTCAATAAGAATTCTCAGATCCCGGCTCTCACCTACCAGGACCACATCAAGATCTGCAGATTGTCAGTGCAGAAGTGCGAATATTGCCAATCGACGATTAGAGCGACGTTGCTTGAGAAACATCTCAAAGTAATCTATTCAAGCTTGATCTTTCTGTAGAAAGAACCCTTAGACTTGCCCTCAAGTGATAATCTCCTGTCCGTTCCAATGTGGTGCGAAGGACAAAACTAGAGCTGAGGTACTGACTTCCTTCAACTTCAAAAGTGACCATGAATTTCCAGATCGACGCCCATCGAACCACCTGCCCGAATGCAGCTGAGTCTTGTCCTTTTATGGCGATGGGATGTAATTTCAAGGGTTCGACGAAAAATTCGTTCCTTTACTAGAAGTGACTCAGGAAACAAAGAAGCTGTCCAGAAGCATCTTTCCGCCGAGCCCGTCAAACACATGATTTATCTGTGCGATGAAATGACTGAACTGAAGAGCATCTACAGTTTGATGCACTATGAAATGAGCTGCATTGAGCCGAAGCATGACGAATTGATGAGGAAGGCAAATTTACTGCAGGGGGAGCTTCAATTAACTTCAATTTTCCAGACCATGACTTGTGAAGAGATCTTCGGACCACAATCTATCTGGAAGATCGACAATTTGATGCAGAGGACGAATGAAGCAAAGGTTCTTCAAGCAATTTATAAATGATCGTCCAAATAACTCCAGAGCGGTGCAAGAACTACGATTTTCTCGAAGCCCTTCATGAGTGGGCGTCATGGCTACAAAATGATCGCTTCAGCTTGTCTCTTTGGAGACGGAACTCGTAGGAAAATTCATCCAGAACTTTTTTAATCGAAAGGTTTTGGATAGAGGAAAATGCCTGTCCTTGTATGTAGCGATCATGAAGGGTGAATATGACGGAATTCTGCAGTGGCCTTTCCGGATGATGGTCAAGATCACTTTGATCGATCAGGTTTGAAGTGTCTCTCTCACACGAACTCATTCGGGTCTTTAGAAGCCGAAAATCGAGGATCGTATCAACGTTTCCTTCACGATTGATCCTCGTATGTTGAACGACAGTGCTCAATTTCTGCATAGACCCATCAGCGAGAGAAATGCGTCCTTTGGAGCGCAGACTTTCTGCTCCTTGGAGATACTCGAGTCTTACATGCATGTAAGCCAGAAAATCTTCTGATTTAGCAAAAGAAATGGATTTTAGCAAGACGCTATGTTTGTGAAGTTCGAAGTGTTTCCAATTGAAGAAGCGGAACTTTTGGGTCGGAACATGGAGAAGTCGGAGAAGAAGAAGAAGAAGAAGAAGAAGCAGCATGCTTCACCTGTTGTTTCGACGAACTATCAAGACTATCCATAAACTTTGTAAATTCATAGCCAGAAAGAGTTCAGTCCACAGTACATATTTTCGCTTATTCATACCTTTTCATTTGCCTAATGTATCTGCTTGCTGGGATCAAAATAAACCTTGCATTCTGGGGATTTACTAATATTACTTTTCAAATCTCCGCTTCGAAGGTAGGGGGACTCACTGCATAAATAATGTTTAAAGGATTTGCTCTCAATTCTTATATCTCGATTAGTCCGCCCGATTCCCCAGTGCCTTATCATAGTTTTCCCTATTCTCTTTAGCCTCTAGCTATGGCTTTCAAAGTAGAGCAACAGCTTCGGCCCAAATGGGGGGCCGGCTTTTGACTTTATCAGATGAAGCTGTTAGATAAGGGCATTTAACGTGGAGAGAAAGGAGTTATGGGCATAAACGAGAAAAGTCCCATCAAATCCGCTCCTAGGGGAGATCGACATAACATGATTGCAACACACGCATATGCATCATTACTACAAGTTATTTCAATCTGATAGGGATTTAGATTGCCGAATCTTTGCAAGTTTTAATTTCTTCTATTGGAATTTGAAGATCGAGAACACTTTCCTTCAAAATAAGGCTTCTTCACTATTCATCTGGGAGTTTCTTGCAGATACCTTGAGTTTCGATGGAATTCATGAAGTTGCCTCCACTTCCTCCCTTTTCCCCTCAACCCCCGATTGCAACTTTTTGTATCCTATCTATTTATCATCAATCTTGCAGAATCGCTCAAGCAATTGTACTTCATGAGTTCTATTACAACCTCGAGGGTCTGCGAAATCAGTCTTGATTTCCGATGCATCCTGCTGTTCAGTATTAAACACTCTATCACATTGTCCTTGCCTATCGCTTTTATATCCGGGCTCATTCATTCAATCCTTTACTATGTGTGATCCCCCAAGTCCACTATGACTTCACACTCGCCCAGACGAGGCGCTAACCAACTGTTGAAAAGTTGGAACTCGAATGCTGGGTTTCGGGGAAAATTCGAGAGAGACAAAACGCGTTTTCATCGGTCTTCATTATTCACTCCACTCCTGGAAATATGACATGGACTCAGGGAAGGTGTACAAATTCCTGAGCTCATGAATGAAAGTATAGAAAAATGATCTCGATCATGGTCTATTACTGGAAAAATTAAAATTTCCTATCTTATGATATATGTTGGAGTAGCAAAATCGACTTTTCCATGAAGTTATGCACTATGTGAAAGAAATTTTTTTTAAATCCCTAGCACATGAAGATCCTACTTTTTATCACTAAAGATCCATACAAACGCTGTTATTTTTCATATCTCATCGCTAACAAAACCTTTATGTTATTGACAGAACTTTTCCTCTACTAAATCAATAAAGTCCTCAAAATGTACAGCCATCCATATGCATTCTATATACGATCCGCCTGAGTCTGATGTGAATATACGCAAACACACACACATAACCAAAAGCAGCCGAGTTGTTACAGCCTTTGAAATTTTTTGCCACACAATTCAGTCGCTCTCCGCAAAATCCACACTATTTCGACAAAACTTTTTCCTTTTATATTCGCTTGTTCAGTTTGTGCAAAAGCCCCAAATCATATGAATAGTCAGATAGTATAGAAATTTTGGAGAAGGAAAGAAAAAGCTCCAAAAGTCTACAGGAACAACCACAAAAGCAGTATCTTTTTGTTCGACACTCAATCAGATTCGAAGTTTACTTTTGTCTGAATTTATGGCATTTTTGTGATCTATGATAAGTTTATCAAAATCAGTATCATTTTTATAGGCAATTCCAAAGATTTAGCGCAAACCTTGTCAGCTCTATATGGAACTTTATGATAAGTTTGGTCAAAATAAAATTTTTATGCATAAGTTTTGATGACCTTATACCTCTTCGACCGGCAAATTTTCATGCTTAAAAATTTCGGTTAAGTAATCTAAAATTCAAACTTTCATGGTAGACGAATTGACTTCATTCTACTCGAATAATTTATCAATCTTCAAGATTATCAGTATATCGTTGAATATTTCGTGATTCGAAAACTTCTCCAATTCAACATTTCTCGAGTCGGCTGTGAAAGTAGTTCTCTCTGGAAATGAGGAGAGAAAGAATAGAGATGGAGAAAAATTGGGAGAGACGAAGAAAAAGGGAGAAAGAAAAGGGGAGAAATTATGAGAAGAGTACATCCATCCAGCATTAGATTGGCCAGAATTTACAATTTATGCTGGAGCCAGGAAAGACGAGAGAATATGTGAAATCAGGAGCGGAGAAAGAAAGAGAAATGTTATGTGTATGAAATCACTTCTGATAGGAAACGACTCATTTCAAACTGCTCAGGATGCATGGGGCAGAAAAATTAGGATTTTTCGTGGGACCACCATTTTTGCCTACCGATAAAAATTCTTTGAAAAACTCGTGTGATATTTTTAATTTTCAAGTCTATTAGAGCTTCAAGGAGTGATGATCTTTACTAACCCATTGCTTTTCTATTTTAGATTTATAATTTTCCAAACTTCAAATTCATCCTAAACCTTTGCATATTGTCTCTTGTCGCGTTTTTTAATTCATTACAAAACCAGTCTCGCGCATACGTCCAAATTTTGGCGCGTTGTATTTTCTGTCCCCTTTCATCTCACAAATCCCGTACTATTTCCAGTCTTATCTTATAGCCGGTTAAAGCTGTTTCACCTAATGAATAAAATGCAGAATTTGGGAGTTGACTAAAATAGATCTAGACTTCTAAATTTTAGAGTTACCGTATACTCTCGAAAATAACTAGCAATTTTGTCGATGGATTTAGACGTATGCGCGTTAAATCTCTGAGTAAGTCTTTGTTATGCAAAGAGCTATGTAAAATAACTTCGGAAAAAATTTCACTTCACATATGAAATTTCGTTAATCGGGGAAAATCATGCGACACCAAATTTCGTCCCGGATAAAAATCGACCTCTCATCGGCTTACCACCGGTTTGTCGCTTTATTTTTCACTTCTCAGTACGGCTTTATCTCAGAGCGCTTTATCTGTGACTATCCCGCTTATCGCAATCCACTATAGCGGCACACTACGTTGAAAGGGTCGTGTGATCGGACTTTAACGCGGCATTATCGACGAAACCACCGGGGTAATATTAACTTCACCCTATAAATGGCGATTATCAGCGATAAGCGTTCTAGACAACAAGCTCACCTAATACCGAGTCTTAGAGTAAGCAAATCGTCATTGTCATAGAAAGAAAATTTATTTATGATACACAGATTGGGCTCTAGGTGTGCGATCTGCACAAATACCGTATTCCTAAAATTTATGCTTACTCGTGATTTTAGTAATCTAGTACTACGTGACGTTATAAAATTTTCAAAAATACCCCGGATTTCCCAATTTAGCCCATTTCCCGAGATCTACAATTTACCTTTGCGTCCATTAGAATTCCTTCAAAGACGTTTCAAGTTTTCTCCTGTCTCTGCCTCTCTCAAATCTCAAATGTCCGCCTTCGATCTCTAATCGAAATCCTCCTACTTCATTTATCTCGTTAGAATCTTCATTTTGTCTAATAATACGTCAGTTTGTCTGTCCGTCCATACTTTTACCCGACATCGAAGCCGAAGATCTGGAATTTCTCGGAAAATTCACTCGACAAAATTCAAAACACTCAAAAACTCCCGTATCTAATGGCATCTTCAAATTTACCGTATCTCAAAATCTTTATTGATTTCAGAAGTTTGAAGAAACAAATTAGAAGGGGACGTCTTACAGAATCATTTAGGCATGACAATGAAGGGTCTTCCAAATTTCATAAATCCGGAAAATTGACCGAAAATGCTATTTTCTGATGCATAAACCCTTTCAAGTCACTCAATTTCCTTGTTTCCTTGTTCCTACCTTAAAACCTCGGGGATTTCCATTTATGGATCTTAAAACCGCTAGAGTGATTTCTCTGATGAACTTGTCTAATTCTGGCCATTAGGTCGCCGTCGAAACGTTTTTATGCCCTTCTCTTCGCCATTCATCCCAGAAAAGATCGGGAAAATCCCGAAATATCCCGAGAAATCGTTAGAAACGAGAGAAAATACCCGCGAGAGAGAGAGAGAGAGTGTGTAATTGGGCCGAAAATGGTCAACCCGAGTGTTTCACTTTTCCCGAGAAACTTTCCCTTGTCTTCCTCGGGAAATGTTCAACTTGTAACCTATTCATCCACTGCATAAATCGCCGACGAAAGTCGCTGAATCAAGCAAAAAATCCCGAAGAAAGCAGGAAACAAGACAAATCCCGTAGAAATCCACATTGTATACGCACTTCTAAGCAATTTAGCCATTTTAATAACATACAAACTATCGATTTCTTGTAAACTCCGAGAATTTTTAGAACTTTACGCAAAGCCTATCATTATCCTACATTAACTATCCTACTACTATCGGGAAATTCGTGTCGGTCTGACCAAGTCTATATGTTAGCTTACAATTTTCGCCTTTTGCCATTTCTCACAAGTATTCATTACCCGTGTCTTACTTTGCCCTAGAGATAAGTTTATTTGGCGAATGTTTCGAAATTTCAACAATTTCCTGCCATACCTATTCTCAAATGACCCACAACTCATGCGTATCATTACTTAGATTTGCATATCACAGTCTTTGTAACTTTTTGCGTCGATAAATTAGAATTAGAACCGTTCAACGCAGTTGCATGCTCTATTTGGCAATATCTATTTATTATATCTTAGGAAGTTTAGTCATGATCAAAGTACAAGAACTTCATTCTCATAAATTCTCAATTCTAGTTCAGAAACTCCAATTCTAACTTTCGAAAACTTAAAACTTTTGAAACTTTAACTTCTAATTTCTGGCAAATTTGACTTAAAATCTCAGTCCCAAATAGTTCTAACGACTTCGAAAAGTTTAGCTTCAAGAAGTCTTTAAAACTTTCGATAATTTACAGAAATTTCTTACTTCTTGATTATGCTACTCCCGAAAAGCCCTTATCCGTCGATTTAATGAGTAACTGTGTGATATTGTCCTAGATCGGAACTTTACGAGATATCTGAATAGGAAAGACTATCAAAGGGTTAACTTATCCTATCCTAGAAAATCTCATTCTCCATCTTATCATACTACTTGACAAGTTTATACTACCCTCAATAGTTCATCTTTCCTCCAATTTTTACCTTTCAAAAGTACACTTTAAAAAGTTCAACTCTAAAAATTCTAACTTTTCTCCGCACTGTCCCATTTTCTACGTCTCAAATTTTCAATATCTCCCAAATTGTCCTAGTTTTGAAATTAGTTGTACATATGAATTTCCCAAATTATCGCACTTGATATCTGTTCTCATCTCATTTTACTAAATAGTTCTCTCAAATTCTTCGTATCGTTCTTTATCTCGTTTCGCACTGTGAGAAGGATTCAATGCCCTGTACCTAAGATCTCATATAAATCTGACCTACTTGTATGTCTGAAAATGTCTCTAAAATAGTACATCAAATCGAGATATGAAGCATTCTGGGCGATGATACTTTTCAGATTTTTCATTTAGAATTTTTAGGCTCAAACTTATTACATTTTTCAAATTTTGCTTGAATTTTTCATGTCCAAATTTGAGTATTTACGTTCTCTATTTGTATCAGAAGTCAGCAAATGTTGTCAAACTTATTTCCTCAGACTATTTCCAAGTATTTCTTAAAAATCTATATCGGATACACTTTCTGAAAATCTCTAATCAGTAGTTACAGCTAGCTTACTTTCCGTTGACTTTTCATATACCACTTCATTTGCAATAATTACCAGTTCGATGTTTGAAAATTTAGTAAAAGGCTCATATTTAGGGCTGAAACTTTGCGCTCATTTATATTTGCTAAAAGAAAGATGTTTTGAAAAGCGGTCATCATTTCTCGCCTTCCATAGAATAGTTGCAGAACTATACAGTTCCATAGAAGAAATTATATGACTAAAGATAGAGACGAATATTTAGAGTTTAGGGAACTTGATAAACATAAACTTTGTTCCATTTAGGGAGCTACTGGCGAGCCTCTGTTCTAGTATCTGTCAACTTTTCCTTCTTTCTTTCCCCCATAAGCCATCATCTCCTTTTAGGGGTCTGTTACGAGTAAGCCTCTAGCCTTTGTATACAACTCTTGAGCAATATTGACTTGAATTCTGACTAAAACTGAATCTTGTTGAAGATTTAATCCTATTTTCTATTTTAAAATTTTAGGTCTAAAATTTCCAATATGTTCATTTTTTATTTTCATTCAATTTTTAGACCTCGAAATTTTCAATATGTTCAAATTTCTCTGGCCAATAACACAGTAACATATACTCAGACAAAGACCCTATTTTCCAGAACAAGATTAATGATCTTGTTTCTTTCAGTGCAGCACACATTCATGTAAACTATCGGCCCGGAGTATGTCGCTTTTTTACTTGGTACGCATCGCATCTGATTTTCTCACCATCCGCGACTCCAAGTTAGCAAAACAACCACTCGTTCAAACTTTTTTCGAGCCTACAAGTCTACAAAGTACCATAACCAGTGTTTTCGATCGATTTATGCCTTATTTACTCATTCTTATGACTATCGTGTTTGCACAACTTTCAAACCAATTCGAATTTTGCCTACTTAAAAATTTCTAAATTCCGTCAATTCTACCCTCACATTGTTCAATTTTCCTAATTTCTGTACAGTTTTCATGCAAATGTGTGCGTTGTTTCTGTTTCCGTTTCCGTTCTCTAGTGTCATTTACTCTTTTCGTCTCATTCCTTCATATTTCGCGTTCATTCGTTCTCATTTACTCTCTCTACTGTCCAAGACAGCCTACCGGCCTCACGCTTTTCTGTTTGACTTTTCAGTGTATCCTTTGCATCTTTTCGACTTGGAAAAGGACCTCTAGGCTGCTAAAACTTAGCATTCGATAGTTGGAACTTAGACATTTGAAATTTTTAAATTACGAACAAAAACTAGAAGTCCATGAACTTCTATCTTCTAACCTTTCTTCAGAGATTAACTTACAGCCAAATACAATACCCTTCAAATCTCCAAAATTCCCTATGGATCCAACATGGCTACTTATAAAAAGGCTTGCAAATTCTTCGAACCGCATTATGCCTTATTTGATGAATATGCCACCCAATGTTTAATTACTATTCCTTTTCAAATGCTTAGAGATGATGGCGAATCTTTGTGGTTGTTTCCTTGCAAGTCTGCTTATAAAAGCTCCTACCTTTACAAAAAAATTCGGTTTTCCATATTTACATTTTGCTCCACCGGAAAAGTAGTCTCAAAGCATCCAGGAATACATTTTCTGTTGGTCATTTCGTCCGGACAAGGCATAAGTCATACAGTGATTTATTGTAGTGTCAACAAACTCTACCTAACACCTTTGAGGACTAAATATGGGCTCTCTCAGATTTCCCTACTATTTCTCGAATATTTACAATTCAACGATCGCGCGCATTTTTGGACTCTACTAGAACCGAAAGTGGGCTATTTCTTGTTTGACTCACCATCCAAGTGCTATTTTGATCGTAAGAGCTCAAAATAAGTACCTGTAAAAATTCAACAACCAGGTACAGTAATGTTTCACACAGGTAATGTTCTATTGGTTGATACTTTCTTTTCCGATTCTCGATTTCTTTTACTATTCACAATTTCTGTAGAAAACCAGTTCCTTTGATCATGCCGCGTGCCACACTATGCTGAACACAACTTGTGTTTGACTCTAGTTACAGTATGAAATGGAATCTCTTAAAAGGTCTAAACCTAGGAGTCCTTCTAAAATACCTAATTTTACCATTTCCATCCCTCTAATCAACCATTTCTATATTTACGTACGGGATTTCGTATTGTTTCGTGAAACTAGTCTTTCTATCAGCGCGCTTTTGCATCCCCTGGGGTAAAAGAAAAGAGATGAGAAGGTAGGTTAGTAGGTAGAAAGTGAGAGAGAGGCGACATGGGGGAAGATTGGCCGTTTAGGGAGAGTCCGCTGCACGATAACAGTACAAGATTGCTGGGGCGAGTAGGCGAAATCTGCTAGAGGTCGACGAAATAGCACTACGAGAGATCTCCTAGACGAAATCTCGACAACAACTTCGAGTGAAATCCCGGCGGTGAAAGCGAATTTTTCCCGAGGCACTAAAAGGCCGACACAAGACAGTTAATTTAGTAGTTTCCAGCGAAGATACACTTTGGTACAATGAGATTAACCTAATTGTTCGGGCAAAAGTGAAATTTTCAGGTAAACCGTCGAATGATGAAGTCGAAAGATTAGAAGTCGGATTCCGAATCCGAACTCTACTTTCATTTCATTGTATTCACTCGCACTTCTAGTCCTGTCTATATTATGAGTACTTCTATTTCGAGCGTTCTTGCTTTTCTTCATTCCGATAGAAAAGTCCTCAAAGGCGTTCTTCAAATCTGTTTAAATTTCCATATTGCATGCCAAAATCCTGTCCTTTCAGTCTAATTACTACTTCCATTATTCCCCAATTCACTTGTAGAGTATTCCATTTTAAATGCCGAAAATGGGCCCTACTCATCTCTTTGGGTTTGAAACCATAGAAACTCAACAATAAAGGTAATGTGGGAGTTAAATAGGAAGAAGAAAGATGAAGTACCCTATCTTCATGAATAATGCACATTTGTGAAAATCCGAAAATCAAGACCACTAAAATGCGCAATAGCCTGATGAAGTACAAACTTTTTCTATCGAAATTTCGTCATTTCAAAGAAGAAAATTCTTTCACTCCTAAAGTAGTCTCTCTAAGTCTGTACAAACACACGAACGTGAACGAATCGTGGCTGATATTGAATTTAGTAAAGGTCTCTTTAGTACCATTTCTTGGTGTTTCTACCAAATGGCTCTCATCGTTTAATGATAGCTTTTCCAGAATCATTTCTGGCATCCCCCTACCGAATGGTTCTAAATTTAAACGCGCCATGAAATGTGTTATGAATGCCAATATCAACTTCTTTCTCAAAAAGGGGGATGAACTTTGTCGATATCTCGCCCCAATTGTTAGTGTATTCATAAGGAGTAAGCGATGAGTTGCATGCATAGGGAATTAGACAAAGAGGAAGGGGAAGGAATGGACAATATCATCTTCGCTCTAACTCCTCCAAAAGAAGGAGCAGTTTCGTTAGACCACTTTCCCCTTTGGGTTCTATTGTTTCAGTCCCTTCTGTACTATCGTGAATAAAAGTCGCGATAACTCATCGATAGGCGTTCAGCAGTAATGAGTTTTGGGGCTATCATAGTAGGCATGGACGGACTCAGCTTTGGGATACTTTTCAGTATCATACCAAAACTGAGTCGTTGAGGTTGTTCTTCAAGAAACTTCTATTTCTAGTAGCTCTAGCAACTTCAACTTTGAAGAATTTTGAGAAGTTTCTGTTAATTTCAATCGTATTTCATCAACTGCTTCCCATACCGTTTTTCCTCTATAATAATTCCAAATTCCAGCTTTTGCATACTTTCTTCATCTCCTAATGCAGTCTCTCTCCCAATGTCCTTACTTAATTTCCCCGTTATCCTTTATCTGTCCTGACTTGTCGTCCGAATCCCGTCTCCGTCTCGCGTGCGACCCAGTTTATTTCGGGCGAGAGGATAGAGTAGATCACATTATCAGAAGGGCAGCAGGGAAAAGCTGCAGAATGCAGAAGATAGTAAAATGATAGCGGGGAAGGATGGGATTAATTGAAGGATCTAGAGGGGAATTCCACAACAAGTTTCATACTGTCGCTTCAAACATCTCGAATAACCGTGTTTTCTAGTGATAATTTCCGAGGGAGGTCTAATTTGACAGACAAGATGATATGGTCAAAGATCATTAGATTTGACATGAACTCAAATTCGAAGTCAACAAAACCACAACTATCTGTCGCAGTCAAATTTGAGACTCTTTAGCTGATTATGTAAGTTTATTTATCAATTCATGATGACAAACGAAGGATTTGGAGAAATTGTCGGATCTGAGACTATCCAACAAGTTCTATAGTTTCTCCTACTACCCTCTGCGTATCCCCAAATATCCCGCTTCATCTGCTAGTTTATCCCAGTCTCTCAGTCTTCACCCGTTTACCTTTACCTTATCTGTGTCGTCAAATCGCCCCTACTCTCCTTCGACGCATTCAACGTTGTCCATTGTCTCTGCACTGCATCGAATTATCGCTACTTTATGAAACTGGCGAACCTGTTTTATTTTAGGAAAAGACGACCGCGCGCGCATTGGTTGAAGCCGAAAGGGGCGAAGATGTACATACAAGTGCATATAGAGAAGGAAAGTATGGAAAAGAATGCGACTCTAGAGAAAAAGGCGATTTTATAGATAGCGAGACACAACAGGGTAAAGATTTAGAAAGTATAGAGAGATTTCAAATCTAGAGAAAACGGGAAGTTTATAGACATCGAGAGAGAAAGGGTTTTAAATAGATAGTAAGAAAGAGATGCAGGAATAAAGAAGAGAAATTTCGCTATAGACTCAAAAACAAATCGAGAGACAAAAAGAAACAAAGATGCGTGTTGAAGTATATGAGAGATAAAGGGGATCTCGATTAGCGGATCTCTCTCTCAAGCTTTTTCGTCCTTTCTGCATCTCTATTTCCCCGTTTTCCCTCTTTAGGACATCACCTTGTTTCTAATTTGCTGCCCGACAAAAGTCAGAAACGATGTGACCATTTTGTATTGCATTCTTTCAATACGATACTAACTTTTACTTTGTTAAAAGCTTGTAACTTTTACTTGCAAAACTATTTTTTTTGTAAACTATCCGTTTCCCTAGAGTTTGATTGAACTTCGCATTTTTTTCGATTTTATGACTTGTTCCAGTTACAGTATTCCTTGAATATCCAAAAATTTTCGAATTATAGCGCATTTTTCAAGTTTACATGTTTTCTACGTGTACTTTTTCCAAACTAAGAAAGCATTAGCTATCTCCAATACTTTGTTTATTTCTAACAACATTTCCTGCGCTCGCGTTTTGAGCTTTTCATTTTTACAAATAGCATACTTTTCGTTGCCCTATGATTCTTCAATCTTATTTCGTTTTTGCAATGAGTCAATTCTCTATAGAAAAGGAATCGGTCTGGGACAATTGCTTACGATTCTAATGTCGTCTTAGCCATCTTCCTTGGGGAAAATTTCAAGCGACACAACTATGCTCATTTATTTGAAAAACTGAAACAAAACAATTTCTGTTCTACAGCAAGAAAGCACAATTCTATAATCAGGGGTGTCGTATCATCAAGAAACCGAGGGATTCTTCATTTTTCTTTTGTATTTCTTCGAAGAATTTCCGAATTTCATTTCATTGTGAGGAGCAATTCAATAGCGCCTTTTAGTATTTGTCTTCACAAAAGTGAATAATATCTGTTTGATTAAAAATACATACACGTTTTATATAAGATTGTCTCTAGCGCGACAAAAACCTTATTCTATTTGGAAAATTTTGCGCTAGCATACAGTATCCATACTTTTCTACTGTTCAAACTTTTCAGCCGCAAATCACAGTCGAGTGAAAACTGGTTAGTCGAATCTGGTTTTACCAAGTAACTGAGTATATAAAATTGGAAATAAGTTACTGTATCTCAACTTTGAAAACATTTTCTTCCAGTTCATTATGATAGTAGGAGAATTTCAGTAAACCTAATCTTATCGCGATTTTTGAAATCTTGATATCATAGCAGTTTTATCACTCTCTCTCTTACTCGCAATCATTCAATTTATCTGGTAGGCGATTCCGCACTTTTCCAAAAGCAAAGAGTACGACAGTTGTTGGTGGTTCGAATTCAACTTCTTCCTCCATTTTTTCATTTTTCATTGTCCTCTTTTACTCGCATTTTGCTTTTCGCCTTCATTTTTCTTATCCTCCTATCATTTTGCTTACTTTCAGACGGATATTTTGATACTTCTTCTGTTATGTTTCCCTTTTGCTCTCTCCAGCTCATGCTATTTCTGCAATTTCTACCAGCCATTCTTACGTGGCTCTGCTCTATCAATCTGAAACCAGCAACGGCCCGTTGTAATACTACTCGGCTCGATACTTTCGACATCCACATACACATTGCGAGCAAAAAGCTAGAAGGGAAAACTCAAAGCAGATACCATGAAAATCGAGGATGAAAGTTGTTGATATTCTTACTCCGTTAACAGATTCCAGCATTTTCCTATTTCCTTCAACTTCCGACATCAGATGGCAGATTGTGCTATTGGCGGAAGCATTCTTGAGTCAAGCTGCGCTTCTGTCATCTCGTTTACAATCTCCGAATTCGGATGACAAAGTTTACCGTTGGAATTTGCAATCTCCAAATAGTTTTGGCGAACTATCACCATCCGCCCTTTCTCATTGTAGTGTGTTGTGGATGTCCACTCATCGTCCACCATTTTTTGCCCTCTACCTCTTCCTCGCTGCTCTCTTCTTCGTTTATTTGCGCTTTTCAATCTTTTTCAGCTGTGTGTGCCTCTATTTTCTCATCCCAAATCACAACAGTTCCTGGAGGCACAACAGCACAAACTCGAGAGAAAATACTCATGGACTTGAAAAATTCGCCTAGTTCATTCATGATCCATCTATTTTTAGAGTTCACTTGTTTCCCTCCAAATGGATGAACTTCCCAAATATACGGAATAAGTGAAAATGCTTCAAGCATGGGATTTCTTTCAAATTTTTAGGAGACCCAGCGAAAACTACGATTTTTTCTTCAGAGCGTAAATTACTAGGTCATTCATCTAAATTTTCTACTTTGACTCACTCTCGGCGGATTTAAACTTTTTCGATTTTAATCAGCATCCGAGAACAGTTGTCGAGTTGATAATAGAGGACATTATAGACATGAGGCAACAAAAGCGATTTTTTCTCGATTTAACTCAACATGTTAACTCGATTTCAACACATTAGCCCAGCTTTTACTTCAAGTCATTTCAGTCCTCCGAAAAACTGTTCCCACAAATCGTTTCCCAAATTTCTCGATACTGTACTTATTGTAAGTTCCTTCTCTTGAAATGTTGCTTTTATGCGCGTTTTGTTGATATTTGATGATATGATTTGCCCGTTTAAAGGAAATGAATCAGTTGTTCGGAAAGGCAACAGCGACACATTGGAAGAGAAGAACGCTCCTTTTCCTAAGGCAAAGAAGGCAAATAACAACACTCAACGCAACCGCATAATACCATTCTGTCATCGCTGTCAGGGAAGGAGCATTTGAGCTTATGCCATCTCCGCTCCTTGAAAGGAAAATAACTTTGTAGATCCGGAGTCAGAAATCAAAAATTTCGAAACTTGAAAATTTCCTTGAAGCTTCAACTTTCAAAACCTCGGATAATCCCTTAAATTGTCTCCTCCAGTTTGCATATTTATTACTTCCTTTGCCTTCAGTATGTCATGTAGGTAGTTTCACTTTTCTTCTTCTGTTTTGCATAGATTCGGGTAATACTGCCTTCTTCGTGAAGGCATGCAGGCGGCATTTCAAGGGTGTTTGGGGATGATGACCTTGCCTGAGGGAGGCGGTTGTCCTCTGCGTTAAATAGTCGAAATACAGTTGCGTGCGCCAGTCTATTTCTGCATTTCTGTTACTATATCATATCTTTCACCCTCCATTTCCCATTACATAACCTTGCAATGTGTCAATACCGAAACTGTTATTAGGTGTAAGTATGCGGTAAATATACGCAAATCAGCATTCATTATGCGTATTATTAGTATTTTCAGTCATTCAACACGCGTTGACACCTTTGAACCGTATCAGTCATAAATCTGTCCTTGCAAATCGAAAAGCCGCCTTAAACCTGCCGCCGATCTTTGTTATTTTAGCGGAAATCTGTATCGATATCTTGACGAAATCTAGTAGGAATACTGAATTCTTCTAGCTTACAATCAGGCCTTTGTGCATCCATTTTACATCTCTTCAAACCAGTGTACCCCTTTATTCATTCTCGACATCATTACATATTCGGTGTTTGGTACTTTCAAAGCGAGGATTTTGCATACAGCCCAATCGCTATGTCTTCTGTCATTGTTCCGAAATATGTCTAGTTATCCATGGTTACCAAATACGTTATATGGTTTTAAAACCCTCTAGACGCTACTTGGTTTCCATTATGTTTAAAAATACTACCGAAGCGTCCATTACTCTTTCTCGATCTTCAAATTTCCTATTAGTCTCGAGGCCGTACAGTTGAACGAGTGCCCGAAATATCTCCTCCTTGGGAGCTCTATCGGTAGCGTTTCAAATGTCTGGTTTCGGCTCGAAATTTTCGTTTCTATCTCTAAGTTTCTCTTCTCGCTCAGAGCTTCATCGTCCCCCCTCCCCCTCCCCGTTCTTTCTCTGGTCTTTCGAATTGCAAGTATGTTTGCGTACTTGTGAGCGTTTCCAAACACAAATAGCCAATCGGTCTGACTTTCTGTGCGCTCCTTGAAACGTATGGTCTCTAGCGAACTCGACCCGTCCGAACAGTAAAGAGCCCTGAGGCGAGACGACAGTGAACTAGAAGCGAAGCAAGCAAAAAGCTCTGAAAGTGGCCCATCACTCGCTTCTTTTGAGCTCCAATCGTTTCTACGCTCATTGTCTTTCTAGTCGTCGCTAATTTGATGATACCGTAGTAGTAACAAATGCAAACCACACAACTTTCCATAATTATCTATTTATCGTTTCATAGTAACCTTTCGACTCCTATATGAATTAACCTAGCTGATCGCTTTCCTCTAATTGCGAATAAACTTTTCTGACCCTTTGACCTCTTCTCTACTGCCAAACGCTTCTACCAATCTCTTCCGAATTAGACAAATCGACCGTGGGTTGTTGCTTCTGCTTCTGATTGTATCTATCTCATCCCAACCTAGGTAAAATTTCCTTTGCTGTCATCCAGTTATCTCATCGTTCGCGTCGTTTTGTTGTCTCTTCTTCAATTTCCCCTACCTTCACAAACGGCTGTTGCAGACGCGCGCAGTTTCGTGTTCGAGTTGAAATCGTCTCACAGCGCGGCTTCGATCCGATTTTCCTGTTGGTCATTTCGTCCTCCGCCCGCGCCTCTGTTCAACTTTTTCTGCAGCGCCGCCGTCCCCTAGCGATGACTTCCTTCACCTTCGAACATCACCTACAACTTGTCGAATTCCGCTTTACTTTATCTCCAAATGACATCATTTTTGAACAACTATCCGACTCTTTTCAAAGTTTCCCCTTTTTAGCTTACTCTCCTACGATCTTGTTATGCAATTCTAGAGTTTACTTGGTAGGCATGAATTTGCTTAATCCTCGGCGATCTTTCTACAGTAGCTTCTCGCCTTTTCCAGAACAGACGGTGATGAAATTGTTTATTGTTGACAAGTCTTCATGAATGGCACGTGCGTGCCGTACCGAGGTTCTTGTTTGTTGATTTTGTCGATTCGTCATGATTTTGCCCGAGGGGAAAAGCTTCTGAATGAGACAACACGTCATTTCCACTAGATCGCTTCCAAATCGATCATTGGTTGAATCGATTACAATTTCCATGACAGCTTCTTCTCAACGCTCTCATTGTATCAGTTTCATCTCAACAATCTAATTATCCGAATTAATTTCAACAACATTTCAACCATACTCTCCAATTATGGTGTGCTATTCTACCTATTCTACTGACCGATCTTAACTTCTCTCACCAGCCGTCTACAGGCAGCAGCAGCACTTTCGCTGCTTGCTTCTGCTTGGTCACGATTCAACTCGCTCTTTCGCGTTTCCTTTATCTCTGTCCCCTCGACAAACAGTTATTCCCCTGATTGCGCACCGAGTGAGAGCGGTCAGACGAGAGAGAGACAGTGCTTTTTCGGCCCTCGGGCTATCTCTGTCACACAGACTATTTCGCGAGAGCCTCTCTTACTCATTCCTTTCCGTCTTTTCTCCTCAGTACTTCGAAATTCTTTTCGCAAAAGATCTCCAAAAAGTTAAAACTATCCAGATGATGTAGGGGTGAAAGAGCTTAGGGATCATTTTTAGGCTTTCCTAAAATCTACCTTCTAGGTAAAACCCTCAGTGACTATTCCGGGGCTATCCGAACCACTTTCAGACATTCTGCCAATTTCCCTATCCTTTTGTGTTTGTTTGACTTATTCCACTTTGCTCTCGTTTTTCTCCTTCTTCCACTTGACAATTCCCACCGTCCACTTTTCATTATCAAAGTAATGCAACTTGCGTCCTGGACTTGGCGGTATTGGATTACTTTTGCCAAGTTTCAGATTCTCATCAATTTGCTTTTTTCTATCTTGCTATTTTTCCTACTGTACTTCTACGTTCCTTTCGTAACATTGAAATTCATGTATCGTTCCCTTCCGCTCAAGTGGTAATACGATCCTGCACCTTTTTTCCTCCAGTTTGAAACTTCCGTTCAAGACCCTTTATGGACTTGTTTTGCGCTACAGTAAACACTATCTCATCGCCGGGGCAAAGTAGGAGAATTGTTTCTGGAGTGTGCTGGTCAGTCTGTTGGCTTTTCGTTTTTGCCTGTTTGCAGTAGGGGTGAGAGAGCGCGCTTGGATGAGAGGGTCTGGGAGGCGTAGTCGACGGTCATCGCTCTCGGCCCGAGGTCCGTCCGTTCGTTCGTTTCGTTTGCCCCGGGGGACATCCAGTTGTTTCCTCTCTCCACTTCCTGCGCGCTCTCTATTTCTGTATTGTTTTTCCTCGGTCACTTTTCAGTACCAATCTAGTTCCGCACTGCAGCGAAATGCCCCCAGAGCATCAACCGTCTCAGGGAGGGAGATTGCTTGACTCTCAAACAGAGCAGAGAAGCTCCTGGGCTCATCGAAATACTTAGGAGAGAGCAAAAAGATGCATCACTAGCAGCAAAAGAGCCGATTAGTACCAAATGTGTTTGTATTTGTCATTTCGAGAGGGGAAAGTGACTGACCTCGGGGCAATGCGATGAGAGTAGGGAAAATGATGAGGAAGAGGCAAAGTCCTACAAAACGAGTTTCGAAGTGCTGAAGCAGGGGGCTGGACACCCGGAAGAACTTCGAACGGTTCATTTTGCTCATTATTTCGAAAGATCACTCATGACTGGTGGTCATCAACTGTTTGCGTCAATTGGTGGTATCACTAGTTTTTCACCCAACTTCAGCTTCCTCTGGTAAAGACCCCATATCATTGACCATTTCTTGACTTCGAAATTTCCTACAAATCATTTCCACATGCTTTTTCTAGCCCGGTACTGGTCTCTGTTGATGAAAGCAAATAGCGGCTATTCGTGAGCTGAAACAGAGTTGTCCTGCTGCCCGAATTTGACAGTTATTCTCTCCTCCTCGACTGAACCGTCTTTAGCTACAATCTGTACGCTTTTTTCCCCGAGGGTCTCCAAATTTCCGCTATACCGTCCAGCTGTAGCTGGAGTTGGAAGCTGTCAAAATTCGTTCGCTAGCAGCGACGCATTTTAGTCCTTCGACTTTTTGACCCCTCGGGGCGCCTTCTCACTTTCGATCTCTCTATGCTTTCTCCAGTTCGGTCAGTGTGAATGACTATCTTTCTCTTTGCATAACGCTCCAGCGGTTGGGGTGAATTTCAGTAGCGACTTTCTTGAAAACGATATTTCTTGCTTCTATGCAAGACATACTGCAGTTCATTTGAGTTTCTTTATTGCTAGTGCTGCATTTGTACGAGTTTTTCTCTGCACTTCCTCAACTTTTTGTCGCAATCATTGAACTCGCATACTTCTATAAAAGTAATTATTCTCGTTTCTTGTCCAATTTCATTACTATGTACTACATAGAGTTTTCTTTCTCTAAACAGTTCTGTATACATTTTTGCGTCCGTGCTGCTGGCCGGCTGCTCTTACTGCTCTACATATTTGTCTCTCGCCCTTATCTGCACTCAATCACAATACTCCTATGAGTTAGTAATAATTCTATTTCATTTGCCTACAAATTGAGCAATTTTTATCTCGCGAAAGCGACAAACGACAAACGAGAAACATTGAAATAGTAAAGTACGAATTATCCTCGCGTAATATTTTCGCAACATTAATTGGTAGTCTGGATATGCTTCAAATTTGCTCGAACAAATCTACATCTTGTCGATTTTTTCATATAAATCGTAAAACAATGTCACGAGTGCCAATTTTAAACGTGTTTTTCTTATGAAAAGGTCGATTTTTCAGATCCTACAAGCCCTATTATGCAATGACTGACTGTCAGTCTACCTTGGCGGCTCTTTTGCCATCAGCGGAATATCCGACAACTACAGGTAAAAATCGATCTTCAAAAAATCCACTATGAAAACTTTCAGCTTCCGAATCTGTGCTCGATCATTTGTCCTCTTTCACGACGACTTCATCAGACGGCAGTCCTCCTTATTCTCATTCTGCTTCCGAGCAGCATGAGTCACCAGAAGGAACCGGTAAATTTCAAAACAGCACAAAACTTCAGACATTCCAATTCTAGACTATCACCGATCCGAAACACCTTCAAGCGCTCAACTGAATGTTGACTTCGCTAATACGAATGGTGGATACTCTCCTGACAACGTGGCTACAAGCAGCGAACGAGATGAGAGTCCCGATACGATTTCTACCTCATCAGTTGGCGCTACTGATACGACGGCAAGTTGCACTGAACGAGCTGATCCGAAGGCCACTCTATCCGCTAGTCAAATTGAACTACAGAAAGGTAGGCCTCGAAGAAAGTCTTTCAAGAAGTTGAAATTCCAGAATTACTCCGGTTACAAAACTTCAAGCCTGATTTTGCCGCGATGTTTGCCAGTCTGACACCGAGTGCAGTAGACTCGACCGTTTCTAGCCCAGTGACACCGACGCCTCCAACTCCTCAAGCTCTGGCTAGTCTCGGCGTTTCTCCATTCAATCCAGCAAGCTTCATGGCGGCATTCAACAACTCGCTGATGGCCAGCAAATTGGCTTCCGCTTTCGCTGCGAATGGTTCGACTGGTGGTGGCAAGATGCCAAATTTGCCGAACCTGCCGAACTCTTTGCCAACTACTCCCACAGTCGACTCGGCAGTCAATGCCAATGCTGTAGTGCCACCTCCAGCGACGAAACGAAAGCGTCAAAGGAGGTTCGGATTTCTTCTTTTAAAATCAACCTTTATCTTACCTTCAGAAACCCCGTTTGGCCATACTTCGACGTTGTCGATGGCACGGCTCGATGCAAGCAGTGCATGTACAGCACGAAATCGGTGTTCAGCACAAACCTCAAGGTTCACCTGAGATCGCATCATAGAGCTGACTATGAAAAGGTATACAAAAAATAACTTGACTCCAAGACAATCTTGAATTTTAGGTTATCCAAGCCGAAGATGCACTGAACCTGAACGCACTTTTGCTCAGTGGAAATAGCAGCAAAATTTTCAACACCGACATCACCAGAAAGCGAATTCCACCCATGACAAGCAGCATTCTCATGACCATCAATAAATGTAAGATCATTTCGACCATACTCTCTTTTAAGTTGGTTCCAAACTCATGTTTGAGAATGATACTTGTATTTCACAAGAATTTCTTTATCGGTATATTGAATTCTTGTATTTTGACCCTATCTTTTTGCGTTTATAGAATGAGATGATATTCTCAAATGTAATGATAGACAAGAGAGCAATTTGATAAATTCATCTCTTCGCCGCACACAGAAACATTGATACTCGTGCGCTTAATTTTTTGTTGTCACATAGGCGTGTAGTGATAAAATGTGCATTGCATTCGCATTATTTAGTACGGCTTTTTCTGTCTTTTCTAGACTATTTCACCTTTCATAAATTGTCTTATTGAGAACAGAGTATATAAGAAACGAAATGTGAAATGTAAGCAGCTTCAAAGACAATATAATCACGATTAGCTCTAGAGTTTTACATATTTTCTAGCTTCATTTGAAAATAGGAGAATTCTCGAGAAAAGCCATGATAAGTGCGGTTGATCAAGTCATTGCGGCGTTTTGTAAGGTTTTGAAAATAAACAATAACAAAAGAGTAACCTGACAAACTTGAGGACTTCCGTTTTCAGTAGCCAACCAGGCCTCTCAACAAGCAGCCAATGGAGACGAGAATCCTCTGAACTCAGTGCTCCGACAGACTTTGGCTGCTAGCAACTTGACTCAACAATTGCAGCAAGCTCAGGTACCCCAGAACGACTAAGAAGATTCAAATATGCCAAAATTCAGACTCAACAAATAAAGCAGGAGCCAACAAACAATTCCACGTCCACAGCTGAACCCCCTGCTCCAAATCCGATCAGCACCCCGACCACACCCGTACCAACCCCGCAGTTCGCGCTGAACGCTGCGAATCTAGCTGCTTTGAATCAACTGGCAAAAACCCAACTCTCTGCAGCTCAAGGACAAGGAAACAACTCTACAAGTACAAAATTTCGCGATTTTCGAAGATAACTTTTGGCCTTTCAGACTTCCCCGCTTTCTCGCCGGAGCACTTTTTGAGCCAGTTTGGCAGCGGGTTTTCGACGCCGTCTAATAACAAGACGACAGGTGCAAAATTTCAAGTCAGAAAATTGAAACAAATCGTGATTTAGATGTTCTCGATATTCTGAGTGCTCCGCACGGAACTGATCCGAATGGCGTTCCGCAACCGAAGAGGCGACGACTCCGACGTCATCCCGTCTGGATGTTCTTCAGAGATTTGGAGGATAGGGTATGGAATCCATGAAATCTAGTAAACCCTGATTTTTCCTGCTCAGATGGTCGGATGCATCAACTGCGAGTTCCGGACTGGTTCCGCATTCAGTACGAACTTGAAAATGCACTTGAAGGCTCACCATAAAGAGGATTACGAAAGGGTAAGCACTTGGCAGCAACAGTGGTATTTTCACAAAAATTCTTTTAGGTCCTGCAACTGGAAGAAGAAATGAGGATAGAGGAGGGAATCTTCGGACCGCCGAACAAAATCAAGACCGAATTGATCGACTTTATTCGAGGCGGAGGAAATGCCAGTACACCACCAGTTTCTGGTAAGATTTCTAAATTCTCTGACTCTATGTCTTCTGTGCAATTTTAAGAAGCGCACGCACATAATTTCGAGTGCAATAATCTCAAAACTCGAAAACGGGGCAAAAATTAGAAATTGTTTGATAGTTGGGATAGTGTTGCTGACAAACTGAGTGATAACGCCTCTAAATAACTCTGAAAATTATCACTTATCGCTAAACTCTCTTAACGATATGTGTGCCACTTATACATACGCTTAACGACACAGGCCCTGTTGAAAGACGAAGAATACGAGAAGCCAATTAAAACCTATCTTTTTGTTTCACATTTCATATCGAATTAATTTGAGAGACAGTTTATGAGTGACAGAAATCAGAAACATAGAAACCTTTGATACTCGATCACGTGAAACCAAAGTTTCAAAGAATCTATTTTAGGCAACACTGCTCAACCGAAGCCATCTCCGTTGGTTCAGCAAATTATCAGTCAGACGTTGGCTAACCGACCATCTGCTGCGTCGCCGACCTCTGGAAACTCGACTGCCAGGAAAGAGTCAGGCACCGAAGAAGAGACTGCTGCTTCATTCAACAATCTGTCGATGGCCGAGAAATTGGCTGCTCTGGTCGGTCTGACTCCACCAGCTGGAAATGTCGAGGGCGAAATCACGCAGCCGACAGTCACTGATCTTGCTGATATCAAGCCAGCTATGCAAGGGGATATCAATAGCAATTTGGTAAATAGAAAAGCCGGACTAAATTGCATTTGTATATTTCAATTTCAGAATGCCTTCGAAGAACTGCGCAAAGTAGCTCAACGACTAATGGCCACCAATATGGGTCTCGCGCCACCGCCTCAAGAAGCCACTCTTATCGATTTGAATGGAACTGGTAAATATTTTCACAAGCTTCAACGAGCCTTCAACTACTTCGAATTTTAGGCTCTGTTCTCTCACTTGAGTCAAAATCGACGTCCTCTGCTTCGACGGATGGCGGAAGCTGTGATGACAGCAAAAAATCGGAAAGAGACAAGGCTTTAGCCAAGTTCTGGGGTCAGCAAGGTGGGCCGGATAGCCTGTTGCAGTGCCAATACTTCAAGGTGGGCGATTTTTACGAAATTTGAAAAGCGATCCCAAAATGTTGCCTGCCTTCTCTTCGTCCCTCCCTCTGGGCTTCAATACACGACAATCATCGATCCCCAATGTAAAAGAATGAAAGTCATCGACGCTGTTCGCTGTTTCTCCGATCGTTCCCTCATGTTCAAATTCGTTTCGCCGACGAAGACATTTACTATTTCAGCACTTGGTCCCGAATAATTTTCTCCTTCAATTTGCTCCGCTAGCTTCGGGTCTTTCAATTCCTGGGACTTCTTCTCTCCCATTACTGCAACTTCCCGAACCATACTCTTCTGTAGCACCAATTCAAGCGATTCCTGCTCAACAGGATATCTTTGTCATTTCTGATCTGAGTTATGATGGCCTGTTCAAGTTATGGAATGAACACAAGTTCATCGATAAATCTGATGAAGAAACATCCACCCGAAACTTCATCCAGAGGTTGCATAACTCTGTGAAGAACGAGGAAGAATCGCAGATGCTTGGAGTCATCGAGCCAGCCCTTTTGAAAATCGATGAAGCGAATCAGCTCTCGGATAAGAAGGAACGAGCCAAGAGGTTGATCTCTGAGCGGATGAAGCTCAAGAGGCTGTTTGAGAGTACATGCGAAAGGGAGAAGCGCCTTCAAAGGATGAGAGACCGGTACAAAGGGTATCGGAATCGGGTAGCCGATATGGAGAAAGTCAAATCCCGAGAGGCAACTCCTCGAGAAACTTCGGACGTTCCTGAAATGATTCAGGTGGCTGAATCTAACTCTACTTCTGGTGCTGGTGAGAACCTTTCGGAGGAACAATTGGCCTCTGAAAACTCTCAAAGTCCTTCCGAAACTTCAGCAGAAGCGTATGATTCGTTAAATTCACGAGACTTCGCCAAAGTCAACTATAAAGAGCATCGTCTTCAAAAATTGAAAGAGTACCAGAAGAAGCGTCTTCAAAATGAGACTCTTGAACAGCGGGAACGAAGACTCACCAAAATGAGGGAGGCTCAGAGGGCACGGAGGGAAGCCAGAAAAAGGCAGGCAGCACTGCAAAACGGGGCTTGGTGAGACAGATCTTGCCAAATTTAAAATCTTACAAAGAAATTTAGTAGTCTTATTTCAGACTCTCGTACGATCTTTGGCGCCCGACTACGAAATTCCCGAGCCATCTCAACTCGCTGAACTCTTGGAGGACGATATTTGAAGCGTCTACCAATTCATCCTGGAACTATCAATAGCCTAGTTTCGTGAAATTTTGGATTTTTAACCTGTGGTTAGCCCCATCGTCTAGTTTATTCTAGCACAGAGAATTTATCTCATTTCACAATTGATTTCTAGAAGTAGATTTGACCGTCTACATTTCGGACTTCAATGACTATTCATACCGTGTGTTTGTGTGCCGTTTGAAATCATTATCTATCGACTTATTTACTCTGCTTATTATCATTTTCCTAATTTATAATTGTTTACACTTTCGTCGAATTGAAAATTAAGAACTTTTGATTCAACGATATTTTCTTCATTGTTTTGATCGTACTCTCATTGTTGCAACAAAATACCGTAATCCGTCGAAAATGACGTCAATTTTTGTCTTTCATTCAAGCGATCCCAGCCATTCTCATTCTCCGCGTCCGTCTTAGCACGCCTTCTTACCTCTTACAGTATAAAGCGCAATCGTTCCTAATTTTATTTTATTCAAAATCATTTCATTATTCATCATTTGCTTTCTAGCAACAATCACGATAGCAATGTAGTGCTTTGGTACAAAACCGATTCGTTCGCATTTTATTAGTTCATTTTTCTTATGAAATCGGGGTTAGGTGAAAGAAGTTGAAACTTTTCAAACCTTCATCCCAACCCTGATCCTACTTTTACATATGTGGCTAGTAGTTTCATCAATTTCCCGCTTCATAATTTGTAGGGTCAAGTCTGACCAGGCTTAGGCCATACAGTTTCCTCTAAGTTTTATAATCGAGGCCTTTTATTGACAAACTTATAGCAATATTCTAGCGAGACAAATCTTCTCGAACTACCTACTCTCAAATCGTATGCAATAGCAGACAAATTTCTTTATCTTTCACTTGGTCGTTTCATAGTGAAATTTTAGGTAAATTTATTCCTGATGATGGACTTTCTTCTTGGATTTTTCATCCCGATGTTTTCTTTATATTCAAATGTGCCGTTGTCTCATCCACGTCGCAATTTTCACATGAATCGATAGATTTAACTTTTATTTTTTGAAAAACTTCAATCTACTTGACCTTTTTGTATATTTGGAATAATTTCTTGTGTGTGACTATTAGGTTGATGCATTCCTGTTTTCCGATTTGTGCGAAACAGTTCAACAGAACATAACTTTATTGGTTAACAAGGATATTAGATGAAATATTCGCCATCGCTGTCCACAGTCCTCTGCCAGCGACTGGGCAGCTTACGGATTCCCTCGCCGTACCAAGCGGGCTGCTTGGAGGCGAAGTAGGTCTTCAACCATGCGTCGACCTCCGCGCGGTTCTTGAAGTGTGTCTCGCCAAGGACTCGCTGCATGTCCGAGAAGAGCCAGTAGTCGCTAGGTGCCATGTCGGGCGAGCAGGGAGCATGGGGTACAATGTGCTATCCGAACGTTGTCAGCTCCTTTTTCACTTGTTTACACACATGAGGGCGGGCGTTGTCGTGGAGAAAGTGAAGACGACCTCGTAGTCAGGGAGTGGATTGGACGTGAGCCTTCAAGTCTCTCAGCTGGCGAGCGTAGACATCACCCGTGATCGTCGTATCCTCGGGTAGCAGCTCCCAGTAGATGGGGCCTTGGACGCCCCACCATACGGATAGCATCACCTTCTTCTGGTGCGTTTCGTCTTTGGCGACGGGTTCCGGCTGATCCTCCTTGTCCACCCACTGGGCACGTCTCACAACGTGATGGTAGACGATCCATTTCTCATCTCCCGTTATGAGATTGTCCAGCCAGGCCGTCGTCCTTTCGTATGTAAGAAGACTCATTGCTGTGTCAACTCGACAATTCTTGTTCTTGTCGCTCAAGACGTGGGGAATCCAACGGCCCAACTTTCGTACCTTGCCGAGCTTCTTCAGTCCTCGAACGACAGTTGCCTGTCTACTCCGAGAGTCTGCGCCATTTCTCGCGTAGTAGCGAATGGATCCCCTTCGACTGTGCTGCGCAGCAAATCCAAATCCATCACTCGTGCAGGTTGCGACCTCTCCTCGTCTTCGAGACTGTAGTTGTGGGCCTCGAATCGTTTGAACCAATTGCGTACTGTGTGCTCGGAGGGGACTTCCTGGGGATATACTCGGGCCAGTTGACGGTGGGTCTCGGGTGGTTTGGTGCCAGAGAGGAAGAGAAATAACATTACGTTGCGTATGTGGACACTGTTTGGGTGGAATCGATGGGGCATTGTGGGAACTAGACTGCTCACTAGCTGGTTGTGGCACTGCGACTGATAAGAGGGAGGGGCAAGTTGTTTATATTATAGAGCACAGTGGTTGTTGTCGCGGTCGGCCGCAGAGGGGAGGGAGCAAAGTACACATATCAAAAACGGAAAACAGGAATGCATCAACCTAATAATTATGAATCGAATAAATACGATAAGCAAATCATCATTCCTGATAAAAATGTATTCATAAGCTAAACAAATCAAGAAAATTGATAAATAGCCCGAATTGGTTCATAACTGAATTGAGTCAGCGTTCTTCGAATAGCTGACGACTGACATTTTGGGACCCTGAAATAAAACTTTCCCTTCAAATCACAGAAACTCATGTCAAACCATAGTATTGTTAGAGTTTGTCTCATGACAAAGCGGATGTTTAGAACTCTAAAATTTATTTGTATTTTTGAGATAAAAGGAAAATCTCCCATACATCTGCCGGAATTGACACCGTTTGTGATGTCGTCACTAAATTGTGCTTGCGACTCATTGAGATGATAGCGCGTCGGAAAACGCCGTCAATCAACTAAAATTGTCGATCAGTTTCAAACTGTGAAAAGTGTCCTACAATATCAATGACCGGGTCGAAGCACATTCGCAAGAACCATCCTAGTGTGGCGAATTTTGCCACGATTGTGTAGTTGTAGAACACGTCCGCACAGGGGAAGGCATCGGACGTCGGGTACATCTTCAATCACAAAATTTGGCTTTGATCAAGAAAATGCGTGACTACAATAGCCATGGTGCAGAAATCCTTGAGGGGAAGTGACCCGAATACTGCCAGCAAAATCAGCGCACAAGTACAGGAGAACAGAAACAAGTGACAGCCGAGTCGCCTGCAATTCCTTCAAAGTTATGCAGATGTCATTGATCATAGATGAATTTAAAGTACCAGATAGCCCAATAGTGGCGATGATAGATTGCTGAGCCTCTTCTACGGAAGAGTACTAAGGAAACCTCAAGTGAACAATCAATTAAGGTTTTTTTTTTAAATAAAAGCTCACCACAGCATAGCTGACCAGAGCTACCAAATACAGTATGGCTGCAGGTACGAGAATTTGCGCGGCACTAATCAATGGATGCAGCGCCTGCTGTTTGACAGCTATTGGATTGGATCCATGTTGCTGCAGTGCTAGCACAGTTTCGTTGATCTTATGAGTCAATACTGGAGGAATGTAATATTGAGGAATAGGGTTTGCCGACTCGAGATCATCCTCGATAATCAACTCGCATATGTCGACGATCCAGTTGGTTTTCTAAAGTTATTAATTCAAAAAAACAAAAATGTTTACGAGTCTAACTTCGTGTTCGTTGAAATTGTCCAGCACCACGTGAATCATGCCGTTCGAGTTGAAATTTAGGTTCTTGCTGGAGTTTTTACTTTTTCAAGAAAAGATGATTTCCAACCTATGCCAAGTGGCGTAGCATACGATCAAAAACACGAAGAGGAACGCCCATCCGACACAGATGAACTTGAAAATCTTCAGCATTGATAAGCGCATCTGAAACGTCTACATGTTTCCCTTGTTTTGCCTGCTTTTCGTTGATGAGCATGAGAATGAATGTTAATAAGCAGGCAAGTCAAACATCAATGCACAAGGGTTCTAGTTCCTCTTCATCAAGAAAACTCATGCTTCATAAATGCGGACCTTGTATTCTAAGGGGTTCTTCACAGCGTACCAAGTCAATAGAGCAATACCACTATAGCTGACTGATACTGACCAATAGTCCAAAATGAAAGTGCACTGAATTTCTTGCATGAGGAGAATTTTTAAAGCTCCTGTCAAAACCTGAACCAAATAACTCCAACCGTCGTTCTCAGTCATGCAGCCGAAATGCGGGTCGTCGCAAATCTTCCTGTATCAATTTCATTACTTTAAAGAAAAATGAAAATTTCCCACAAATGTTCCTTCAAAATGTAAATCAGAGTGATCGAAGCTGTGAATGCGTCCGCAATACTGAAAATCTCAAATTCTAAAAAAATATCCATTCTTGCCTTACCTTCGATTAGCCACAAGCATGAACCGCTTCAAAGGCATTTCTCCTTTTCTAACTCCGAAATAAATTAGAATCACAAATAGGATATTTTCTAAAAAAAACTCCGATAGAAGTAGTTCAAAATTTGGATTACCTGTCGCAGCTATTAGCGAAATTAGAGGAATTGCGGTTTGCAGGAGATACATCCCTAATGAGATTTTCTCGGAATAATTCGACTGTAGCCAATAATTGTTGCATGTGTTATTAGCCACAAAAGATGACTCCCAAGCCCAGGTCGACATCTTTCTGAATTTTTATTTTAAATTAAGCTAGCTGTGAAGTATGTCGGTAAAGTGAAAAGACTGAACGTTTTATCATGTCTTTGAATTTCTAAAGTGAGATGAAAAACTCATCCTCATGATATGAGGAAAAATGTATCAATTTTAGATGAGAGTGTCGAAATATGAAATGAGATATATTGCCGAATTAATGATAAATGACCGATTAGAAACTATAATATGCGTTCAAACTACTCCTGCAAAAAGTAAAGTCATAATCCTGCAACACGAATTTCAAACTATTGGTAGAAAAGTGCACATTAATATAGTTCTCGAGAAGAGTAATTGCGCGCATATGAAGTGAAGCTCATAATAAGATTACGATCAGATTTCAAGAAACGAGAAGGGATCTGAATATGAAGAATTGGTTGATGAAACGATGCGCAGATTCTCCTATAGACTAATTTAGTCGTCGTGAGAAACTCGAGCCTAGAAACAAGTTCCAATGGGAATTTTGCCAACAAACTAGAAAACTTTGAAGTATCTTGGAGTTTTCTGAAGTTGACTGGGTCTTTGAACCAGGTATGGAAGAAAATAGGTTTGACTCCGATCCGTTTAACCGAGCAAGCTAGAAAAAAGAAATTTATTGGTTTTCTTGAAGTTCCTGGATCAAACATGGAAGAATCTCGGAGTCGACTTTAGAATAACATGCTATTTTGCTAATCACTAATTCGACAGAGCACCACTCTTATGCCCTACACTGTTTGGTGGCAAAAGTCGCAGTATGAAAAGAACTCGCATAATTCATAGGTCGGCTGAGTTCCTGAGATGTTGAGATGTCCTTAAAAACATTGTGAATGCAAGCAAAGAGAGGGGGAAGATACATTGCTCTAATCATGAACAATTCATAAATGGACGAGTAGCGCTGCAGCACATGCCAGTTCCAGAGTTTAGCCGATCCTACCTAATATAAGGAAGAAAATAGTTTCATCGCATGACGTTGTTTTTCATGTGCAGGAATTTTCAAAGAAGTAAAAAGTCAAGACTAAAAGCAGAAGACTCTATCATTAATTTTCTTTGTGTAGGAAAATCTGACAACCGCAGGAAACGATAAAGTGTTGTTCATAGAAAAATGTGGGCTGAAAAATGAAAAATCAACCCCCAACAGGACTCGGACAACTACTTATTAGAGAATTATCGAAACGGGTGACAAAATCCTATCGAATCATAAGCATCTTGTGATTTCACAAAATGAAACGCAAAAAGTCACGAACGAGAACACAAAGATCCAAGCATAAAGTGATATTTCAGGCAAGTGAGTGAACATCTGCATGATAAGCGAGAAATCCTAGGTTATTATTATTCGCCTATGGGTCGTTCATCACAAAATGCATACACCACAAGTCTGTTGGCGAACCGACCGCATTCGTAATGAGATAGCGAATACTTGCCTATGTTAGCCACTTTTTGCGCCTATACTTTTCACTATGAACCTAAGGATTTCATCTATCTTTAGCTCTCTGGCATGCGGCTTGTTTATAGTTGGCTTTGCACATTAATTTTCCGTGTGTGACACCTTATGTCAGGGCCATTCATTGGCTGACATTGTGTTCATTCTTAATGTGCAAAATAAAGCGCCAAAAGATTATCATGTTTATGGGAAGAGCTATAGAAATTAGCAGGGTCCAAAATTTCGTTAAAGAAGTTTAATCGTACTAAAACTATGTTTTAGGCTTGAATTCATGACGAACAAGTGAATTCCTAGAAAAAAGCGTGCTAAAATCGGGATTTTCAGGAATGTCAAAAAAAAAGCTAAACTTTCGGCTTTGAAGATTTTGGATTTCTCCAACTCGTCCCCACACGTCAATGCCCTAGACAATCCTACGCGCGAAAATACAACTACCACGAGGTGAAGATGCAGCTGGAAACAAGCTGATGAGGCTGAAGAATTAATGAGAAACACCGAAAATCGACGTGATTCAGTGAAAACTCGCAAAATTGAGCTAATTCAATTGTAATAAGAACTGAATAAAGTGAGCTTTAACTAAATTATGAGATGAGTAATTTATTCTGAAGATTTCGATAAACTTTGAAAATAGCCGTTATTCGGTTAAAGTCCAAAAATATGCTAATGAAACTGTAGTGAGCACACAAGAAACTGAACCTTCAACAGATTACGAGATTTGAGAAATTCTTTGTCAAATCCAAAATTCAGGTACCTCGAAAATGCAATTAACTAATGTGTCTGAAAATCTTCGCCTATAAAAAGTCTATCTTTCAAAGTCTGGATTACCATAAGTGAATAATAAGCGGGTGGTATCAAAGTCTAGAAAGTCGACGCTGCTGCTAAAATGCCATTAGAGAAGAGTTTTAGGTTAGCATTTAGATTAGGGAATTTTTATGATCTAAAAAGGAGGCTACTTGGGAATTTCGGAAAACGCCTTCATATGGAGTGTGTTGATGTGAGAGAATGTTCGACTCTATCGCTCCCGGCTCTACGTCGGCTATTTTATGAGCAACACGAAAGAGATCTCGTCTGTTTTCTCTGGCAATTTTCTGAGATTCTGGTCGAAATCAAGCCAATTAGCCGGGCCCGTAGATGTGACAAAAACAGCCGAAAAATCAACAGAAGCACGAGGAAACGGACGCGAAAATGAGACGCTTTGGGAAAATTAGATGAAAAATGGAAGAACCCCATATTGTCCCGTAATTTATGAGGCGTTGAATTAGTAGGGATGGCGTGAAAAGGCTATGATAGGCTTAATTTAGAAACATCCCTGCACTGAATAGTAATGTTGATTTTTAAATCGAAGACTCTTAAAGTTATAGATTTGATGAATTGAGGGGCTGATTTAAAATTTAGGTAAAGTGGAGCATTTTGCAATGATTTAAACATTTTTTTTTTTCAGAATTGCTAGCCTTTTAATTTTAGTAAGATCAAACAATGTTCAATCTGATGTTCATGAAACTCCTTTTGTGCACTTGCAGTTCCGCGTATTTTACGCGTTTGCGTTTCAGTGTAACTGATGCATTTACAGTGTACTACTGATGGTAAATCAAGCGTAAATACCACGTGGTACGAAATAAGAAAAATAGTCCAATTCTCTGAAGATATCGCACAAAATTGGACGTGCTACCATATTTCCAATTCTTCTCCTTCATCCTCAAGGATGAATAATTTATGATATGCGCCTTCAAGAATTGCGGAATTGCAATTTTACCGACCGACAAAATTCGCTTCATCAATTTGTTTCGGCAAATTAATTCCTTGTACCTATTTGATGTGCGTGTATCAAAATTCAAGAAATTCAAATTTCATCCCGAAATTTCGAATATTCTTGATAAATCTTGCAGAAAAATAAAAACTTGAGATTCTTCTGTGCCCAGAATAGTTCTGAATGTGTTCACCATGGTGAAAAATAATTTTAAAAACGCGAATAATTAAAAAAAAAACCTTGTATTCATGTTTTTCCCACGCCTTTGTGAATGAGAGTGATGTTACCCTGCGGTATCTTTTGTGTAGTCTTTCACTTATATCGGTCGTTGGCTCGTTGGTTAATTGATTCGTTCATTCGAGATCCGAGTAGGTCGAGTCATCGAAGTTCATCGAAATGCCCTGCACGCGGCCATTCCGTAGGTACTTCGGCCCGGACGGTTTCTGAAAAAGTTAGAAATTTCAGTAAAAAAATTGAAAAAAAAGCATTATCAGGAATAAAAAGTGGTTGAACTCTCAAAAAATAAAAAAAAATTGTATTTTCAAATACAGCCGAGCATATGATTTTTTGAAAAAAAAGATTCATTTTTTTCTTAAATTTTAAAGCACGGCTTTACAAGCCTTGTTTTTTGAAAATTGTGTAGAGAATAAGAAATAATGAAAAAAGAGATAAAGGCAGTTCTTCTCTGCGCACAGTTAATAAGGTTAATGCAGGACGTTCCTAGCAAGAAAACCTCGCGAAGTGCAACTTGAATTTCTTGATGAAAATTGGTACACGGATCGATTTGATGATGGTGTTGCAACCATGGTGCAACCAAAATTTAATATCTAAACGTTAGGGGAGAAACCGGTCCAATCAAGCAAGACGGTTTACCCTATTTCATAATTGAATTTCGCTGGTTCCATATTGTAAGAAAATGATTCTGGTGTCAAAGACATTAATCCAATGATCTTATATAAACGAACGTAACAAGCAGTCTCCTCCTACTATAAAAGCCAACGTTTTTCTATTACATTCTTCTTCTCAGTTTCCTGGTATTGTTATTTTGTATTCTATATTCTCAACTGAGTAAAGCCTTAAACTACCTGAGCGAACGTGTTGGTATCTTGGTCACGACGGACAGTAAAAACGATGATCAAGCCGGAAATTGTTAATGGGGCCCCTAAAGTTCCGAAAAAAAATCGGTTAAACATATTTTTCTTAATGAAGATCGAGTAAGAAAAAATCGCAGAAATTAACCTATATTGTAAACACAGAAGAAACCACTCATTTCTCCTACTTGAAAGGAAGCATAAAGGAGTACGCTTTGAACCGATTCTTCGGACTTGAGCGATTTTTTAACACTCTTTTGACTTGACCATCGTTCTTATAATCATCGAATTGAACCGCATATCAATTTTTATCAAAAAATTCGAATCACACTTCGCGAGGTTTCATCCTGTAAAGATAAAGTTTGTAAGGCCGTGAAAGTGAAAAATAGCTGGGAGAATTTCATTTTCCATGCACACCCTGATTAGACAACCGGACCACATATCTTGCTCCCGAATATCAAAATCATCCCTCTTCGACGATAGATGTCTGCGCAAATTCATAACTGGGTCGCGCTGATGGCCTGTAGAGTGTCTAGGTCCCGAGTCTGAAATGTTCAAAATTGTTCCTAATTTTTAAAATATTATAAATTTCTCCATTTTTTCCGATTTTACTCACCACCGCACAGTTTCTGCTTGGAGCTGAGTTTTTTGAGCAGGTCCTGACGACTGCTGCTTTTCTGCGTAACGTCTACCGGCAGTTCGAGCTGAAATGCGTATTTTTGAGGTATAAGGCTTAGTTTGCCGTGACGAACGAAAGAAGAACTGAGCAAAGGGGCTATTTCTATAAACGTGGCTAAAGGTAGTGCACTCACATCATAGGCCATGCTCGAAGACGTGTCCTCGATGAATTCTTGCTCCTCCAGGATGCGATAGCCGAGGGTGTACTGTAATTTTGTCGATTATTTTCTCAAAATTTAACATTTTTCTTCATTTTTCGCTTCGAAGTTCAAATTTTATTCTTTTTCCTGAAAGTTTTCGAAACTCGCCCTGCCGAGCCTTTTCTTGATGTAGTATTCGATGACCGTAATGCCGGTGACGATCAGGGCGCCAATAGTGAAGAGAAACGTGAAGTTGAGGAACGAACGAATGGGAGCGAAGGGGAACTGCAAATTTTAACTTCAGCTTCGAGATTGTTTTTCAGGAAACTGAGAAATGACGGGGATGATGTGAGCTATCTTTCCCCACACTATTTCTCCCTATTTTCTCACCCTTTCCTATTTCTAACTACGTATACACACCTCATCTACATCTTAGTGGGACTGCAGCTCTTAACTATTTTAGTTTTGCCAATTCAGATCCCGTTCAGCTCTACTTCATTAGCACTTGCTAGACAGACTACGATCGTAAATGTGAAGACAATTTTAACCCAAAGGCTTTTTTAAAAGTGGCCACGACACACCTCCAAAAATCACCTGCATAACCAATGAAGGGAGAAATAGTGCATGAAAAGATACAGAAAATACCGAGCAAATGACCCCAAGATCCATTTTCCAAATTCTTTATCCTTCTCATCCAGTTCTCAATTTTCATCTTCATTAATGATAATTTTTTTCTTCCTCACTTATTTTTAGCTTCAATTTGTATATTTCCGATATGGAATCTCAACTTTATATGTCGCCCAAATATGGTTACTTCCACTTCTAAATCATTATTTTAAGAAGGAAAATGCTGTTTACTTATTCAATATTCATTTCTCCTCAAATTGTAATATTTTGAACTGAGAGAAGAATGATGATTCATTTCTTTCCATCTCAAAACATTGCTCTTTCAGATATCATCCAGCTGCATATCGCTTTTTGTCATTTGAATGTTTTCGTTTTTCTATCTTGTGAACGATTATTCTTTCTTTGGCTTTTCTATTTTGCAACCATTTCTTCTAACAAATCTCTCAGAGCAAAACCATTTCGTCTATTTTTATCCTCAAATCGATTTTTAGTCTGATAAAAATTGAAATATCAATTTAGTAGTTTCATTTTCCTTTCTTCGATTAATAATTTTAAGTTCAATTAATTGCAGACTTTCTCATTCAATCAATACTCTTTTACTATTTCCATTTTGAAATAATACTATGGTGCTTGTTTAGGTCTCTTAACAAAGATGCTAGCCAAGTTACCAGTCGAAATTATATTGTTGATCTGCCAATATCCCGAATTCAAAGATCTGGGACAATTGGCCTGGACTAATAAACGGATTATGCAAATAATAAAGAAATATCTGCCAAAAGCAATCGACAGGAGAATTTTATTCAATCGTAAGAATTTATGTTGAAAGCTAAGTAAGACTTTGAAACGATTCATAATAATTTAGTTGATTATTCAAATAATTGTAAAGATGAAGGAAGAATATGCTTGTTCAATTCATTTACCTGCTCAGTCGAAGAGGTTGCAAAATTCCACAATTGGTATGCGCCATCTGAAGTAGCAACTACACAGAATAAAGTAAATTCTTATGTCTGTTATTTTGAATAATTCTTAAGCTTCAGATTTTTGCAATTGACAAAAATAAATCATTTGAAATATATGACTTGAATATTCGACAGACTTCAAGAGGTCTTATCAACAAATCCATGAATGATCGATTCAAAGAATTTTGCAGGGCCAGATCCTCCTGAATGGCGTAGATATGCATCTGTGGCTTACTTCAAAGATAAATTGTATTATTTGGGTGGATGGAAACCTGGAACAGAGGAAAGTACGAATCGAGTTGATGTAAGAAGATCGAATGAAAGTCCATGAAATAATTTATTCAGGTTTTAATAGATGGAAAATGGCAAACAGGACCTGCTTTTCCTTTTTCAATTGGTTTTGTTCAAACAATAACATGCGATGGAATTTTATATGGTCACATTATAGCATATTCGTTATTATAATTATGGATATTTAGTTATTGATAGTGAGATATATCGATTATCAGACGCTGAGCGGGAATGGATTAAAATTGGAGAGATTCCAAAACTATTAATTTCTTTTGGAGTTGCATCATTAAATGGAAAAATTTACATAACTGGAGGACTATAGTCGTTAATTTTGTATGATAAATAATGTATCAGTATATATTTAGTGATGAAGTATATAAATCCTGTCTGTGCTTCGACCCCTCAGCTCCAGTTGACAGTCGAATTTCTCGAATCGCTGATATGAATTATGCAAGACATTTTCATTCGCTCATTGTCGCTAACGAGAAATTGTATGCAATCGGAGGGTGAGTTGAGATTTTTCATATCTTTATACGAAATATTTGTTAACTTAGATTTCAAGAATTTGGAAATAGAAGTTTTTTTAATTCAATCGAGGAATACAATCCACAAACGAATGAATGGCGTGAAGTCGGAGAATTAAAGTTTGAATAATCCAGTTTAATATCATGTAACTCTTTTATTTGGCACACTATATTTTATGGGTATTATCTTTACTTAACTATTATTAAAAATTTCAATAAAAATGATACAGGCAGCTCTCGAAGACATCCAGTAGTGATAGGGGAAAATTTAACTGAAATAAATATGCCTTTAATCAGGGTTGTACGAACTGAAGTGAGCTTCGAACTGTCTGGAAGTTCAATTCAAGTTCGATTTTTACGAACTTCAGACAACCCTGATCCTGTCATTTACTCTCCATTATTTGCGACAATGTCATTACCAGAAAATTTAATTTTTTGTTTTAAATGCGGTTGAATAAATTCAAGAAAAACAATAAATAATTGATAGCATATTGGAAATTGATCAACTTATGCTAACACACCCTTCAAAAATGCCCACTCTGAAGTGAGTTATTCCGGAAAAAATCCTTTCAAACTTTAGCAGTTGAAGGGCAATACTTCATTTTTGCTTCCTAGAGTACCGTGTTGCCACTTTATCATGTTACCATATGGGCCCATGGTATACCACCTAAATGGTGCCCGAATGGTATGCTATAAAAATGGGTATCAATCGACTCAAAATCTACTGGAGAGTAATATTCGAGTCAATTTCTACCAAGTACAGAAAGTGGTTAACCCCTCTAAACCAATATATTTTTAGAAAGTACATTCCATGGTTATATTCATCCTTGTTAAATTATTCGAAAATCTATCATAACAGAAGTTTTCGATTATTTCGTGGAATGCCTCTTAAGGGCTAAGATCTCCAAGTTGCCTTCAAAAGTCAATTTTTGACTTACAAAACTCAGAATGCTATGTGTGACATAGTTCCTGGCTATCGTTTTGGTCATCACGTTGCAGCCATCCGAGTTGCAGCAGAATCCGAAGCCTCTCTCGTTCAGCCAGTGGAAATGAGTGACTTCGAAGTGGTAGTAGTCTGAAAAATTAACTCATTTGCGTATTTCTTTGTTCGGCGTTTACACGATTTTTGGAAGAGACTCGCATTATTTTTCAATGTTCTACGTTTTTCCTTCGATTTTTCGTTAATTTTTTTACCTGATCTATTGCACTCTATCGGAAGTTGATAGGCACCGACCGCCACTTGGAACCACTTGTTGCGGCTGAGCGAATGATACGTGGCGCACATCTGTGATTTTTTTGTTCTTCATCTATTTTCCCCGATTTTTACCGGTCTTCCAAAGAGTTTTAACTCGTCGAGCGTCGGCTCAATCGTCATCAATTTGCGGTCCTTACAGTCTTTCATCTTCTCGCTGAAAGGCCAGTTTTTTCCTTGTATTTTCGGAGTTTTAAGCAAGTTGAGAGAAACTCAAAAACTCACTCGAAGAGGTACCACCTGTTCGTGTCGTCCAGAACTCCGTTCGATACCCAACACTTCAACGTCGACGTCGGCCCAATCAATGAGAAGACGACCAACGCAAATCGTGCGAATTGACGACCGCGCCGATGCTGAATTTCATGAATCACCGAGCTTGTAGCGATTTTCCAGCTTACCACCATCCAACCGCTCATCTCGACGATTTTTTGGTAATGATTGAAATTTTCTCAATTTTTCATCGATTTTAGAAATTAACTTGCACGATGTCGAATAAAAAAAATTGAAATTCAGCATCTCTGGATCGTCATTACTGCTCGACGAGTCCTACGAAGCAACCTAATTTGGAAGGTCTGCCAGAAGACAAGAAAGTCGAAAACTTTGTCGAATTTATCTCTCCGTCATAGAAAATCTCCCAGCTTCTCGAAATATTATCGAGCTCACGAACGTTTTGCAGATGAACAACAAATCGGATAAGCCGAACAACAACGACACGACGAGCGGCAGTGGTAATTCGATGTCGCCGAATCAGGTGCGTCATTAGAAGGAGAAGACGGTTCTTCAAAACCTCAAAAATTTTACGGTTTTGAAGTCTCGATAGTCGCAGTGAACACGGTCAATTTTCCGTTCACTGCAACTATTGCAGTCCTCGCTGTCGGCGAAAATGTGCCCTCAAGCGGCGGATCTGTTCGACTTCAATAGAAGGTTATCCATTCAGGGCTCCGTGCCGCCACAACAGGGTGGGGAGAACCAGCAAAGCCAGCACAGGTTTGAAATGAGAAAGTCTCCACCATTTCCAAATTAACAAGAATTTCTCTCAAGATGACAAAAAACCGAGATCTTTCTGGGTAACTTCAAATTTTGCAGCGCCTACCTGGGCCAGGATTTCGCGCCGATAAACAAGCAGCAGGAAGAGCAAAATCAGAAGCTCAAGATGCAGAAGTCGCCGTCCAAAGAGGAACACAACAACAACAACGCAGCCGCGCCGCCAAGAACAGCGTCAAAAGAAGTAGAACGTCGTCCCGCCGAGCCCTCGCACAGCGGTGAAGCCATGCCGGATGAGGGAAACGAAATGCCTATCGCCTGGGTAAGAAAATTGACCATGGGTCAAGTCTATTCCAAAATTGCAACTGTTGTACACTTTATTTCATTGCATTCTGAAATTTTCCATTTTAGCGCATCGGCCTCGGAGTGACTGTGATCGTTGGAATCGTGATCGCGGCGCGATACTGCTGCAAATCTAAGGTGTGGAAAAGGTTCAGTTAGGAAACCATGATATAATGGAATGAGACATGGCGAAATAGCATGGGGAAAGATGCCCTACTCTACTTTTTCTCTTAATTCTCATATCATGTATCATACGGTTTCTAATAACCCATAAAATGGGGTGATTTTTCTTTGAATCGCCGACTTTCAGACGCCGAATACCACTCCCGCTAAGTGATCGCGGAGAAAACGCCCTAGCGCCCAGACGTATCAAATCTGTCCAAAGCGCGTGTTGCCTAATAACTGAATAAAAGATTTCAGATACGATACTTTATTTCTACGAAATTCTACGACGAAAGAAAATAATAAATTAAAGCACAACTTCAAGCTAAAAGTATACATCGATTATAAGTAGATTTCAAGAGAAAAGGCAGCAAATTTACGACTAAATGTAAACTCCTTTTTAGTGAAATACACGATACCCGCCTATGTGGATGGCTATTTGTATCAAATTTGCAGATTTTTGCAAAAATCGTCATTATTTTTAAAATTTCATGAGGACCGCATCAAATAGTACGGGTGTAGGACATTTCGTGACAAGAATATATAGTGCTACGAAATATCCAATTTATGTACATGTAATGCTCTACACCCAAAATTACAACTCTACTTGAGAAAGATGGGTTTTTCTAGAGGAAATGAATTACGGCAGGAAATCGAGATGGAGAGCTCGTTTTCATACGCCATCAACCACGAGGCTCTGACCGTATCGCAACGAGTCACCCGCTTGGATTGCGAATTTGATGGTAGGCGGAGCTTCGAAGACCTAAGATTTTGGCAATCGTTTCAATTTTTGAAAAATGATTTAATTTTTCATTCTTTTAGTTTGGGTCGTCCTGTGTAGAGGCTGGGTGCTTTGAAAAAGAACAGCTCCTTTTCATCTGCTATGGAAAGTCTAACTTCTCTACAAAAAATGCCATACCCCTACATTTTCAGAAAATCCTTTCAAGAGGTTTCTATTTTCGATCACTTTCTTATCGCCGATCGCTAAATCGCTATCATGGGTGTGATCTTTTGGTGCCGATTACGTCATGCTTCGCGCTTCTAAGAACATCACTGATAAGAAAGTAGCGTCTATTTTAGAAAATGTGATTTTTTTGAAAGACTAACCAGTACGATAGTCGATCCTAGGCGAAAATCGCCGACCCTGTCTCCAGGCAGGTACGGCACGTGGATCGGTGAAATCGAGGCGGCGATTTTCTCGGTCTTTCTTCGAGAGACATTGGTTCGGAGTTTGGGTTCCTGAAAAATGGAAAGTTTTTGAATGGTATGCCATTTTTTGTAGGCATAAAACCATTAATCTATCTTCTTCGGTTTCTTTGAAAGTTAGTGCAGTTTAAAGATGATGACAGTGAAAAATCATGAGCTCTTCGAGGGGTTATTTTTTCGATAAATTTGCAAATGTATAAAAAAAAACCCCTACCGCTTCAATAACGATATCGCCGACATTTGTCGCCGCTACCGCAGTCATTGAGAAGAATCCGTGTTTCCACTCCCCATTCAAAACGACTCTTTCGTTCAGACAGAACAAATGGGGCACTTGGCTGAGCAACGAAGGACGAACCGAGAGAAGTAGGCCTAAAATTTTTCTATTTTTCAAAGTTTATTCATTTTCAAAGGAAATTCGGTATAGGGCGATTTGTAGCACAAGATCTCAGATTTGTAACAAAATTTGGGGAAAATTTCCAATAAGTTAGGTTAAAAACGTGCTCACATACATTTTCCTTTTATTCAATTTTATCAAATTGTTTTACAGATTAAAAATTAGAAAAAATTGCAATTACCTGGCACATGAATCATCTGATCGGCCTTCCATCGCGCTGGTGAGTGGAAGCTGTGATAATTCCCTGGAGCCAAGTAGATCACTAGTTGATAAAGGTCGAGTTCTTTCTGAAGCAAATTAATGAAAAATCAAAATTTTTCCAAAATTTTCAACTATTTAAATTTTCTGTAATCATTTTACAAATTCAATTTTTTAAGCAAAAACTAAATTTCAAATGCTATGGAAAATGATACATTTCTCTTGTGATAGGGCTCCCCGATGAAGGTGGCGACATCGTAGTCGTGGCCTTTGACGTACTCGATTCGCTCCTCCTCGACTTTGCCGTAATGCAGAACAACGCCATCGGCGGGAGACACCTAATTTTACATTTTAAAAGATCTTCAAAAGTGTTCATTAAAAATATTCCATAATTTTGAAAAATAACTTACTAATGGCGAAGCGCTAATGGGTCTGCATTCTGGTCGAAGTTGGCGATTGAAAAACGCTTGGAATGTAGAGTATTCCTAAAAAAACTTTTATCATGGATATTCGGGCAAATTCAAGCTAGCAGACTTTCAGTTCATAGAGAAAAGAGAATGTATTCTAATTTTCACCTTTAAATCAGAAACGATTGCCTCATCCATTTTGCATCCATACGCCCTGGCGAATGTGCCCAAAATAGACTGCCTCAGCCAAACGGGAATCTCCCAATTCGCCACTCGACCGGCGAATCGGCTCACCACATTGAAGGGTAGCGATAGGTAGACGCGAATCTAAAAATGTCCACTTTTCATTTGAATTAATTTGGCATAAATTGTGCCTATCTCTTTCAAATTTTGTACTATTTTTTATATTTTTACTAAATAATATGAAAGTTAATGGTTCTAAATTGAACTCTTTTATTACCTCTGCTATATAATATAGTAGTTACATCATATTGCCCCAGCAAAAATGATGAATAACATTGAATTAAAGCATCAAAAAAAATAGATTTTCAATGAAAAATACTGAATCGTCTCAAAAATTCTAACAAAAATTTGTTTGTTTTTTTAACTTGCCTGCCAATTACTATAGTAGTGTTTGCTGTCGACGATTTCGCGCCAATCTGGGGTGAACAGGTAGCCGACATAGGCACCTGCCGCGATCAGTACCGTACTCACGGAGAACAACTTTAGCCAATGCCCTGAAATACGTATCTTCTCAATTTTTATCATTCTTCGCGGAATAACAAGCCCTATCCTTTGACAACGTTCGATATTTTTCTTGCCTACGTGAAGAAAATAATGTTTTCTTCTCGTTTTCGTCCGCATCTTCAAAAGATAAGGCTTGCCAGGCAATTGTTTTTCTTCATTTTATTCCCGATTACCTCATTTTCGCATAGAGTGTGTCATTTCGGGCACTAAACTCTCGAAAATCGCACTGAATTGCGGGTTTAAAAAGTTTATTTTAAATCCTCTCACCTAAAATACTATCCAAAATGGTGTTACTCGTTAAAAATGATAGGAGAAATACAAAAGTGAACGACTCTAAAGGCCTCATTTTCGATAACAATGTAGAAATATCAAAACAGCCTAGTCTCAGCCTGAGAATAGGGCAATATAACCTCTTTCATTGATAGGGCATTCCCAAACCCCACCCCCTTTTTCAACCTCTTTCCTCCTTTCACACCAAAAATCTCTCGTCATTCGAAAAAAGTAGAAAACATCATGCTACTTTTCAGCTGAGGAAGTTATTGTTTTGATGAATAACATTAGAAATTATCGCTGGAAACGATCTAATTTTCTTCTTTCTACAAAATATAGAAACATCACAAAACCGATGCAATGATAAAAGAAATTGCAGTTTTTTGCCATAAGTTTCAAAACTTCTTAAATGCGTATCAAATTTCGACAATTTAATGCAGTCGACTTCGTTCTTGTTAGACGCTTCTAAAAATAGCCAAAAAGAATCTAATGAGATCCAAATGATATCAGCGACGATTGATAAAGATATCATTCATCCAAATGATCAAACATATCTTCTTACGTCATTAACGATTTTTACGTCTTTATAGCAACTCGTAACGATTACCTAGGAACGACCCAAGAATTATCCACTCGTTCATGTAGAACATGACCGCATTTTATCGGTCAAAATGTCGACTCTCCGATGAAAATATCTGCGCAGAAATAGAAATATGAAACGGCCCTTAAAATTTATATTGGCTATTGAAAAAATCGAGAATAGGCGAAGGGAACGTTTGATTAAAAATGGACGAAAATAGATGTGGGTTGGGGGCAAAAATAGAGAAAGAGCCGTCGCAACATTTTTGAGCGGATGAAATTCGATTCTATTTGAATTTAGATACAGTTTCATCCAATTTTCGTCGCATTCAAATTTTTGAAAATCGTGGGATTTGTGCAATTTTCGAGGAAAACCTTAAAGACTAGAATAATATCCAAAAAATTTCGAAATTTCCATAAAAATCCATTCAAAAATGCCTTGAAAATGAGAATAGACTAGGGTTTCGCAAAAATAAGGATGACTGTTTGCGTCACGTGTGGACGCAGTGAAGTGAATGGGTAATTAGGTGGAGTTGAGAAATTAGAAATGCATGAAACGGAAAATTTTGTTAAATAATAGAAAACGAGGTGTCTAACTTTCAAAATAGACATTGAAGGCTGAAATTTGAAAAAAAAAAAAAAAAAAATCATGATTTATGTAACCCAAACGAACTTCAGACAATTTTCGCACGTCTTTGCATAACGATGAAGTTAAAAATTCATTAAGATCTCTAACTTTACAAGACAGACGTTGTTGAAATTCGATAAAAGTAGGTGAGAACCGAAAATTTTGGAAGTGAGCACTGAATTTTTTGAGCAAATTCGTTCCACTTGAATTGCAAAACTATTGACTCAGGGGGACCAAGTCATAATGCACAAGTGAGAGCGAGTCAAAATACTCGACAGCGAAACAAAATTGCTAAATTTGGAAATGAAAGTTTGAATTGAAGATAGATCAACTAACTTCAAGAAGAAAATGGTTCCTAAAGCTGGATACTAAAAATTAAAATGAAGTTAGATCACCTTCAGCAAGAGCTTGAAGTTTATTAATCTCAGATAAACTTTCAAGGATCTCTAAATTTGATTATGATAAAAGGGACGGGCAATTGAAATTAGCAAAATCCTCAATTTCGCCCTCAAAAAGTTGAAACGTTACTCTCCGCAAACCTTTGATATTCATTGTTCAAAAATTTCGTGCTCACGTGACCTTTCTTATCAATTTGCAAGTTTTCTCCTTTCGCTCATTCAAAAATGCGGAAGCGCGTGCCAGTAACCAACAAACTTAATGCCAAATTTACTGCTAATTAGAGGCAATTAAACCTCAATGTTATCAATAAAACGAACTTTCCAAGAAAATTACCACCCTGCAAAACTTTCAGGATGTTTACAGTAATTAGAAATATCCTATAGAAATAAAAAAAAAACTAGTCATTCTGTTAAAAATTACAGTAAAAATCAATAAGTCGATATTGGTCGGCTCAAAGTGGCGTGAGTCTACGCGAGGGAACGTTATTTGAAAGAGAATGAATCGAGAATGAGGGAAAGTGGAAGGGAAAGAGACAATAAAGAGAAAAACTAAGGAATAGTATTGTAATTCAAGAGAGCCAGGAGAAGTCAAAGAACAAAAACAGCGGAAGAAGCTCCCCGTCGGTTAGTCGGACAGAAAAAAGCGGGAAACTTTGAGCAGACCAGTACAAACAGTACGAAAAGCTAGACAGATCAGTTCTAAAATTCGCATTTTTCTCGAACTCTCTAAAAGTCAGACTATTTTCCCGTACTTAAAAGTCCTCGAAAGTGGGAAAATCGAAACTACTCAGACTTCAATTTTTTCCGGAAATTGGTGATCTTTAGGTAAACTCGGGTTGCCTAACTTGTTCTAAAACATACTTTCGCCCACGATTAGAAAGAAGAAAGTTCGAGAATTCAGATCGTATCAAGTTGACTTTGACCGGTTTGATCGAAAGAAATATGAAAAAGGAATCAAAAATGATTATGAATATAGATATATCGTCCTTAGAAATCCAGTTACTCATATATCACATTCCATAATGCAAATCTAAAGTCATTGAACTTTACTAGGGACTAATTGAATTTCAAATTAGCCCTATCTCAAGCAGAAAGCGATATTACAAAACAAGTTCTTAGCCTAGGCACGTAGCAAAATAACTTGCAAAGTCAAAATTTCAATTTTTTAGATGTCTTTTTACTATATATGAAGGAATGTTCAGAATATCTTGACATTTTAAATTTAGCGCCTTTCTCTTCCCTGAGGGATCAATTTAGCAGCCTACACATTAGATTTACTCGCACTCTTTTAGAACGCTTGCGATGAGTCATGGTCATAAGAAACGTCGAAATAGAGACGAAAAACAATTTTCTTTGATCTCATCGAAAATTCCCCCAAATTTTCAATCACACGTCACTTTCACGAGGCACAATTTGGTGAGTCATCACTACTTTTCAATACCTTTATTAAAAAAAATCATTCGTTTTCAAAGTCCATACAATCTAGCGACTACATAGAATGAGAAATGAAGAAAAGTTGGGGAAAATAGATGAAATTCGCAATAGAATTTTTAATTGGAAACATTTAGGAGCAAAAAATCGATATTGGGGGTTTTCTGGGGGTTAATGAGGGTGTCTAATGGCCAGATGGGTGACCTCTGTGATTCATTTGCAGTCGCCCCCATTCTTTCTCTCCTTTTATCCCCGAGTAAATAATATTTCTCTCCTTTTTCTTCCCCATAATAAAATTTCTCTCCAAATAAACCAAATTCTTTGATATTCGATGTTTTGGTCATTAATAAACAAAAAATACCGCATGATTTAGAGAAGTAATCTTTCGCAATAGTTCCTAGACTATGTTATTGGCCTTGGTATTCTAAACATTCCATTCTTTCTGTTCTTTTCCCCTTTGTCCTTGTACCGAATAGATTTGAATAGTTAGATAAGTCAGAGATAGATTTTTGATTGAATAAATCGTGAAAATTCCCGATTTCGTAAAATCTATGTTGAAGAATGGAGAAATAAACGGGTTGGAATAATTTTCAAAAAATACTTACTTTTCTTTCTTGGACTTTTGATCGTTTGCACCGCAGCGTCAACGAGCGTCTTTTCGCCGTCAGTCTTCTGAAGTCTTAACGACGTCGTGACGAAGCTTCGTTGGAAGTTCTGAATCTCGAACTTTCAAAGAATTCGAAAATAAAAAGATACCGATTTCGCCAGGAAATTTGAAGTTTGTCCCAATCGGAACGCTCTTCCGACTACGAGAATGCGTTGTAGAAACATTTTCTTCTGAAAAAAAATCATAAAACTTCCAAGTTCATGAAAATTCTCTAGAAATTTCATGGAATCTAACCAGATAATTTAAAACAAGGAAATAAACAATAACACTTTATCCCAGCAGCAACAATGAAAGGTATAACAATTAGCATAACACGCCTAAACAACAACAGAAATAAATAACGCTTTTGAGATTTTTGGCGACAACTCGGATTTTAGAAAGAACGAGCTTTCCGCCAAAATTACTCTGCCAGTTGTTCCAGACGCGATACCATTTGACTAAGCGTCATCAAAACGGACTCCTCGGTCCGCACGTGTCTCGCTCCCTTCGTCTCCAGCCCGAACACGATTTGGTCGAAAACCTTCAAATAAGAATCATAGGCTTCAGAAATCTTACATATTTTCCTGGTCGAAATTATCGATATTACCACCATCCCATTGTTTACAGAAAAAAAGACTTAAAACGTATAAAATTTGATAGGTTTCAAAGATCTAATATCTTTCAGTGATATACTTTCTATATATGGTCCCCGACCGAATGACGGCATCACAAAAATTAAAATCAAGTAAGATAAATGACCTCCTCCGCCGATTTGGCTTCCATTCCTTCATCTCTTTCGATAGCCGCGTTCAAACTATCGACGCCTCCGAAAACCAGCAGGATTTTTCTGAATTTCAAAATCTTCCTAATTCTCAAAAAATGAAACGATAAAAAATAGACAAAACTCACGGTCTATTCAAAATGCAGGTCTCGAATTTTCTTATCGGTTTGCTGTTTTCTTCCTGCACCCCAACGATCACATCGTATTTCTGTCTGAAACCGAAAATTCAGATGTTTTCAAAAAATAAAAAAGACACCTATCAATGGCATGTTCCAGACTTTTGGCGAGTCGAATCGTGTAGCCCCAATAGATTCCCGTTCGTTTTTGGACTTCTGCTGGAGATGATAAGGTGCCGCGGTACCGCTTTTGGGCTGAATTTTTTTCATAAAATTGTCAATTTGTATTTTAAAGCTCACCATCGTTCAGATTCCTGATATGTACCGTAATCCGCGTTCCAGCCGGCAGCGGCGTTTCCGTATCCAGTTGAAAGTCCTTCAAAATTCTATAATTAAAAAAGAAAGAAACCAGGTTAAAATTGACCTTGTCCAATCCGATGTTGCAAATGGGCCCCTTTCCCTCCTGAACGGGTTTGTTGAGAATGACCCCTTCTCGAAAATCCAGCGAAAAGTCGTCGGACTTCAGGTGGTGATTAGCATCGAGGGGATGAAGCAGGCCTGAAACTTTCATTTTTTGAAAAAGTAGCATAAAATAAATTTTCCTTTTGAAAAGTTCAAACTTTTTCTTCCTACCATAACTTTCTAAAAAATTACAAAAAACTACTTTTCTAAGATAAAAGGTAAAAAAATCGTACCAACATGCTTCAAAACTCTCTGGACGGGATAGAGATGTTTGCGCAAATAACTCGGACATTCCAAATATTCGAGAATTCTCGCGAGGTGGAAGCAGCCCTCGTAGTTGGAAGGCGAAGGGAACACGTCCGCGTTCCATCTACCCGACCAGTAGGAATTTATGGAGCTGAAAAAATCACTTAGAAAAATCAAAATTTAGAGAAGATGAATATTTTTGAATAAAGATGAAACAAAGTTTTTATACTTTTAAATAATAAAAAAACTAACTCATCGGTCATTTTGCAGGTCTCATCGTAAATGACGATTTCGTTCACGCAAAATAACGTCGCCGCCCGGGCGATCTGAAGAGAAGACTATAAAATTCAATAATTTAAATGTTTACCTCCCCGCAAACGTAGGTTCGTAATTCAGGACATTGGGCGTTGTTCAGGAAGGATCCAGGGACGGCGATCGAGACGCTGTAAGGTCGGCCTGAAATTAGCATAATTCAAAACACTGTACTTTAATGTTAAAAACTAGAAAATTGAACTTACTCAAATCAGGAGGTACTGGCTCGACTTCCTGCTTGATTTTCTGCTCGAATTTCTCCTTCAATTTCAGCAATTTCTTCTCATTTTTCTCAGCCTTTCCCTTTCTGACTGAAAAAACAAAGTAACGAGTGCAATTGTTTAAATCGAACTTTTCTTCCAGTCAGTTTTCTGGGTCTTAGTCGCTTTGAGAACGTGCTTTTTCAGGGAGCGCTCGTCGAACTTCGTCCACTTTCCTGGGGGCATCCTGCAAGAAAAATAAAAGATTTTAAATCCGAGAAAAAATAAAATCAAAAAATCGAGCAAATCAATTTTCCCTATCGCAAGGTGTTGAGAACTACGCATAAAAGCAGTTCCGCTCGTTCATTTTCAAACTTCTCAGATAAAGTCTCGATTCTTCAGAATTGATGTTGAAACTTCGGTCGATTTTCCGGATTCTAAAATGCAGTCACTCCACGAAGCCGTCGACTTCCATGCAGATAGCATTAGGGATCGAAACTAGGTAAAATTTTTACATTTTCACCGAAAGTTTCATAAAAAATCCTCAAGAATGTTATTTTTTCAAATGTTCATTTTAAAAAAAAATTTCAGCTGCGACGACACAGCGGTTGCCGTCGTTCGGTCGGACGGTCGCATTTTGGCGTCGCGGCGATTTGCGGACCGAGAGGCGCTGATCTCTCGGGGTGGGATTGAGCCGGCTTTCGTCGCGATTCAGGCAATTAACAACAACTATTCTAACCATCTCGATAATTATCTTATTTAATTACTCTAATTATTTCAACTATCCAATCTAATTATTAGTGGTCTTAGCTAATTACCCTAATTATTGCTAATTACCCAAATTACCCTTCAGCACAAGAAATACCTGCCGATTTTGTTTGACCAAGTAGTGCGAGACTCCGGTATTTCCCCTGAAAACTTCGACTTGATCGCGGTCACTTCGAAGCCGGGCCTGGTTATCGCTCTACTTGAAGGAATACGATTCGCCATCGGACTTGCCAAGTACGGTAACTACAGTAATTCGTTTTATTTTTCAGAAAATTTAGTGCCTTATAAAACCCGTTTTCATCTATATACTTTATCGTGTGATTGATAATCTAGAGTATTTTATTTCAGTGACTACAAAAAGGATATGATCGAGGTTCACCACATGCGTGCCCACGCACTTTCCGGATTAATTGTCAGGCCGCAAACCGAGTTTCCATTTTTGTCAGTGCTCATTTCTGGAGGACATTCCCTATTCGCGCTGGCAAATAGTCCTGAGGATTTCAAGATTTTGGGTGAGAATTTAGATTTTTCTGAATTTCGTATCTATTTTTGCCACTTTTAGCCCAGGAAACCAATCTTTTCGGCGGTTAAACTTTTTCCAAAAAGATAAAAATGGACGATTTCTATAATTTTATTTTTCAGGAACGAGTATCGGAGGCAGCCCTGGTGAACTTCTCGATAAGATGGGCCGAGAGCTGAAAATCAACGAGATTCCCGAATTTCGAAATTTGCCTTGCGGCGCGTCGATCGAGATCTTGGCTAGTCAGTAAGCTTTTTTTCCTTATTTTCTAAGAAAAAGTCAATTTTAATTTTTCTGAAAATTATAGGATTTGATTCAATTAGGAAAATTCTAACAAGAAATTTTTTGGTCGACGAACCCACAAAAATACGTCTACGAACTGCCTTTCGCTCCAAAAGCCGACATGCACTTTCACGATTTGAAGGGTCGGTTGTACCACAAAATCCGGGACGAAAAGGACCAACCCGACTGGAATTTACCGGACTTCTGTGCGGGGTTATTGGTATTTTTAAATATTTTACAAAGAAAAATGATCCATATCTTGTAAAACTACTTTTCTTTCTTTTAAAACTTTTCGAAAAATAGCTATTTCTCGCAGAAAAAGGACATTTTTTCTAGAATAGTTTTTTTTTTCAATTTTCAGTGGATGATTACCGCTCATATCGCTTCGAAACTCCACTTGTGTCTGGAGTTTCTAATGAAGAACCCAAATCCCTCGGTCAAACCCCCGACTTCCATCGTCGTCGCTGGAGGAGTGGCTTCGAACAGCTTCGTTTTTAATGGTAAAATAATTGATTTACTCTTTCTAGCAAATGTAACTTATCTTTGTTTCTTAAAAATTGATTTTTTTTGCTTGAAATTTTTGACAGAAACATGATTCTTACTGGATTTCAGGCATTTCCAAACTGGCCCGAGAATTTTCGCTTCCTACGATCCGAGTGCCCCCGAAATTGTGCACCGACAATGCAGAAATGATCGCTTGGACGGGGTTGTTATCGGCTAAATTCGGGTAATTTTTTTTTTTTTTTTAACTTTTTAGAATTTTTTCGAACAGGGCAAATTTTAGAGGCCCTATTCACCGCTACCCTGATATTCCCGAGAGTGTCTATGTTCATGACAAATACCCGATTGGTGATGACATCAGGCACTTGCTGCCAAACAGACCGAAATTGAAACTTTCACAGAAATCCTTATTCCTATCCAAAAGGCCGTATTTCGTTGATCGGGAAGAGTTTCGTAGAATCGCTAGGGAAAATCAGAAATTATCCGCAGAAAATTGAAATTTCAAACGTTTCTAAACTTAATAATAGGATAGAAAATTATAGATTTAACTAGGATAGGCTAAATAAATTATTATTTTCCAATTTTTCCATCAAATATTTGTTCGATTTCTGTAAATTGGCTAAAAAGTTGTCCAAGTAGTAGCATGGTTGCTTAGCTTGCTTAACCCCCTCAAGCGAGTCTAGAGACAGGTCTCTGCTCAATATTGACACACAAAAGGGATAGAGTTACTACTCGATCAGAACGATTGGAACTATTACTTGAATTATTGAAAATCCAAAAAAAAAAATCAAAAAAAAAACCAAATGAAATACAAAAAGCACAAATCAGACGCTTGAAAAATGACTAACTCTCACATTGCTCATGCTCAACAAAGAAAAGAAAAACAATCTAGACGTTAGCAAATGCACCATAAAATGTAGCTTGAAAATCTACGACACTTCGAGCATTATTACAATTTCATTACCTTTAGTGTATTGCGCACGCGCATTTTTGTCGTATGCCGATTTTTTTCGTCAGGCTTCAATGCGGCACAGGACACGCAGGAGTCAGGAAGTGAAAGAGAGGCAAGGAATACGATGAGTAAATACGCCCTATGGAGCGAGGGACGTGCCGAGAGGGCGCGAGAGCAAATTTGATCCGAGTCGATTAATAGGCAAGCAAACGAAAAAGAGCTGACACCAGGGAATTTGCCATTGTCGTTAAGAAGTTCACCAATTCGACTGTCAATATTGTGTTGATTACTTGCTTAATTGTTGAAATTTTGACTCATCAAATCTGAGCCTATTTACCTATAGCAAAGGTTGGAGACCCAGTATTTTTCATCGATGTCAATTCTCTCGAAATCTAACGACAGCATAGGAAGTTCGTAACTTTACTGTCTACAGGAATTATTTTAAAACAAGCCTAAGCAATGATGAAATGCATCTAACTTAGTACTATTTTTTCTTTATCATGCTATCCTTTTTCTCATGCTCATCTTGACCAACTAGCCTCGAAAAAATCTTCATATCTTCAAAGTGACCGGTATCCTTGCCTTCCTGAAAACTCGAGTATCTCATAGTATTTCTCGCTCTTCGTGCCATTTTACCGCCTTTTCACATTTTCGCGTGTCTGTCGTCCGGCCTCGTTTCCCTACATTTCCGGCCGACCAGTTCCGGGCCCTGCCCGCAGAGCTTTTTCTACTCTCACTTTTCTCGACATCCCCCTCGCACACGCTCTTTTCATCTTTCATCGCATGCTATTTCGTTTTTCCTCTGTGTTCTTTCAGTGTCTGATCTTGTGCGCTATTTCTTTACGTCGCGAGCTTACGTTCACTTGCGTGAACCGTACTGATGCAGTACTCTCACTTCTTGCAGTAACATCCCGAGCATCTACTCGATTCCCTCTCGACACATTACCGACTATTTGAGAGGGTTCATAGTTTAGCTACGGTAATTTTTTTCGCCTAAACTCACTATCCACGTACTAACTCAGGAATTAGGTTAATTTTCTTTATGGACACACGTTAGCTCTGGGGGTGAAATTTTTATTTTTTCAAATGGGTTTCATCATTTTCCGAAATGTAGGATTGAATTTAAAAGCGATCCCCCACTACGGTTTGTAGAGCATTATTTAAAATCATGCAATCTGAAAAAAGTTTATTTAAAATTTAAGTGATCGAAGGACCGGCATCATACTTCAGGAGCATCTTATTTTTACTTTATCGGTATTTCAAAATCCTCGCTTTCTTCCTGTTCTGTTTACCTCAAATTCGTTTCGAGTAAGAAATGAAGTGAAAACTCGGCTTTTGTTTGAATTGTTGCCCAAAGTGTAGACTTCGAAACCGGAAAATAGTTTGATTCAGGCCTATCTTCGCTCTTTTTGAATTTAGTTTAGAGTAAATTTGTCACTTTTTAGTCATTATTTATTTTTCACTATTTATGAAAAGCTTGTATTATCTTGTTTAACCTTATCGTAGGTAAAAAATTTGTATCAAATCGTAAAACTCGTGTAGATTATTTGCTTAATCGGATAAAAGTATCGCGTCTTGTTTATTTTGAGAAAAACGCCTTTGTGGTGCAAAAAGGCTTATTTAGGCGGCCCTATGCTTGCTCTCACGGGACCGCCTTCGATCTCAGTTTCGACCTTCCTTATTCTGCTGATCAACCTATTCGAGTTGGAGTTCGGCCAGAGTGTCGAGCCGGATTTCACGTATCTGACCGACCAGGACTTCGAGAATGCCGCTTTCGTGCAGATCAACACGAGGAAGGCGCGGTCGCTGTTCAATGACATACGGTTTCCTTCGAGGGTAATTTTATTATACTGATCCCCCATGATAGCTTACAATTCATCTAACTTTTCATTGACTGAACTTCATATCTATAAGATCATGAAGGGATAGAATTTTGATATACCAGCTGAATTTTTCAAGTACCGTATTTTCTAATAGAAGGCACTTCCAAAATGTCAGAACTACCCATTACTCTTCTCAAATCATTTAATCATCTCAGGAAATGTTTTATAATGCTCTTTAAAGTGTATAGAGTGAATTTAGTCCTTATTTGAGACGACTAAAAATATTCGATGATGAGTTATGGTGGTTTGAAAATTGGGGTTAAAAGATAGAAGGACATGCTCTTTGGAGAGAATATGGTATCACCAATTTCAGCGAATGAAACGTGGCGGCGGCGTGGCAGTCGCTTCAGACAAAGATAAATGGCCTGGTGGTCGAATTCCATATGTTCTATCCGCTGCTTACAGCGATGCTCAGCGAGCCGTGATCGCACGGGCTATCGACGGGTTCAATCGAAAAACGTGTATAAGATTTGTTCCCAAGACACCGGCGGACAAGGACTATGTTGTCATTGCGAAACTAGATGGGTAAATTTGGCATCCATGGGGAAAAGTAATGATCTGCGGCATATTTAGATGCTATGCGGACTTCGCACGAGTGGGAGGAAGGCAGCAAGTTTCGTTAGCTGATGAGTGCATCGACTACGCTACTTGCATCCATGAAATGATGCACATCATTGGTAATTTTTAATTTATTTGCAGCCTTTCTAAACTTTTAACGACCTAAAACTCTGCTATTTCATGTTTCATTCATGAACACCAAAGGGATGATCGAGACAGCTACGTCAATATTCGATGGAACAACATTATTCCCGGTGCTAACGCCGATTTCGACAAGTTGAATAACTTGGGTCTATCATATTACGGTTAGTCAGTTCATTCTAACGCACTTATTGCATCTCCTCTAGGTGAAAAATACGATTACCTTTCTATCATGCACTATGAAAGCAACGAAGGCAGTAAGAATGGCCATAATACGATCGAAGCTAAGGTTAGCCTGTCTAAAGTCTACAGACCTTGCAGTAAATCCTTAGGATGAAAGATACACACCAATCATGGGGAAGAGCACGGATTTCTCGATGTCCGACTTGCGGCGCATCAATCGAATGTACAACTGCTTCAATATGGGTCGGTATCATCGTCGAGGCTAGATTCGATAGAATGAACACTTTGCACGTTTATTATGCTAGTAGTGAGTAGACATCTCCAATCCTGCATGAGAGCAAGTTTAGACATATTCACGGGCAAGAAGGTCGAGTTCTTGCTCCTGCATGCTATGAGTTAGTCTGAACTTGCTCATACGAGGGCACAACTTGCTATTTGATGCACAAGAAGTTTTGCTTTCGTATACTTGCACGTCGAGCAACTCTCCTAAAGATTATGCATCTTCCAAATTCAGGGCAACAATCGCCCAACTTCTTTGACGCGCTTCCGCAGTTTTTCTTCTCTGACTACTGAAGTTCAAAATCGTCGATCGTGTATAGGATGAAGAATCAGACGATTTCCGCGTATCGATGAGCCTTAATCCTCCTCAGATCCGAGTGGTCCATTACGGGTTTGGATTTTCGCACAACGTCATTTCACTACTTACACTTAGAGCTCAAGCTACTATTGATTTTATGTAGTGAACTGATGGTACCATTTCATTTGTTTGTATATAACTTCTCGTATATTTTTATTTCAAGCAATAAAGAGTTTCGCAAAGACAATAAAATACATCAGAAAGGCCGTAGTTGTGGTATGACAGTGATGGCGACGTGCTTGTTTTACAACGTAATTGAGATCAATGATGGGGGAAATAGTGGTAGTGGTCGAAGAATTTGGAATTGGGTCGGCGGCCCAAAATTGCATGCATGATTTACCTTTTACCGTTGTTATTTGGATTGCTTAACGCGGACGTATTCGTGTATGAGAATGTCATTTGGAATCCGCTCGTATCACCGTTTTGGGTGTATTTTACCTTTGTCACTCCTCCGTTGTTCTGAGATGGGTCATATTGTGGAAAATAATTGCCGGTTTCGAGATATTGCTGCTGTTCGTAATCTTGGGCCTAAAGTATCGATAGTTCGATGATGGCAGCTTAGAAATGACGAGATGACGATCCCTATTATTTCCCACGCCATTCTCCCTACTGTCACCCCCTTTGTAGATGTCGTCATCCAGTCATCTCGTCAGTTCAAAATAATCCTCGTTGAATCAACTTTTTCTTGGCAAGAGATTGAATCTCAGCCTCAGATTTGTTTACAAACGAAAACTCTAACCTGTTGCACGACAGGGTTGACGTCTCTTTGGAAAACTTGTCGTGCTTGAGGCGCATAGTTGTTTTGCATTTGTGGTTGCTGATTCAGATTACAATAGTTATAGTTCTTAGAGTTCACCGGCTGCCAATTTGTTACTTGTCTGAAATTTCGAGCTCAGCGACATCGATAAAGATACAATTACAATCATAGGTTTGGACACTGGTACGATTTTTAGAACCAGTCATTCACCACCGAGTTATTTTGGACCGATTCAGGTAAACTTGGTGTATAACTGTAGCATGTTATCTTCGGCAATTATGAAATATTTTAGTCAACTCGGCTCAAAATAACCCGATGGATAAGTGGAGGAGCCAAAATTTACGCATGTGTACAAATTTTGCTCGCTACTATAAGAGCTTACCCAGACTGAACAAAATTGGCCCATTGCTGACCCATTTGATCGGCCATTCTCTGATCGTCTGGTGAATAATTTCCGTTTGACCAGACCGTTTCGGACATTGTAACGAAGTACATGTCCTGGCCTTTGAAGACCGCTGGAAATGGTTCTTCATGGGTACTAGTAAGCATTCTGGCTATTTGTTAGGCGCTATGAGATAACATAAAAGAACTTCACTGAATCAACCTATCCTATTTTATTGTTACGAACTTAGGGGTGAACATAAAACATTCTTACGCTGCCAAGTTCCGGTATTTGGCACATATTGTCGTCCAAGTTGAGAAACATGGGTGAACGCATAGACACGTACGTGCTGATTGCCGTTTTGAATGAACGAATCAACCTCTGTAGTCGTCAGACTCACAGTGCTATCTGTTGCGACCTAAAATACTCAACTGCTTTGAAGAGGTGTTTACTTTTACCTGAGTAATCTCCTTCAGCGTCTGTAGATTCGAAACTCCACTGTAGTTGGTGTTACTTGGATTCATGCCGAAATATGGCGAGTTAGGTGATGGCTGTTGGACTTGGGTTGGATCATATTGAGGCTAAAATTCTGGCTTGAGAAGAAAGATCTTGGCTCTTACTTGATAATTGATCTGAGGTTGCTGGTAATTTGGTTGGCTAGTTGGTCCATAGTTGGCATTTCCATATTGATATTGAGGCAGAGTCGGCTGATATTGGGGGTTGTATTGAGGCTGTCTGAACAGATTTACCTAAAAGATTTCTAAATCGCAGTCCTACATTTGCGGATTATATTGTTGCTGTCCGCAGTTGGTGCATCCAGAGTAGGGGATGTTGTAGTTCTGCGAAACAATGTTTCCAATTTGATTTTGAACCGTCGAGTTCAGCTTATTCTTCTTGGCATAGTCGACGATCCATCCATTCAGCATGTCGTTTGGATCTTGGTTAGCGCTTCCGGTGTTGATCAATTTGAAGGCTAAATATTTTCGCCTTCAGTCAGTAAAAAATCAACTTGATTCTTCTACCATAATCAGCATCTTCGTCCTGGACGGTGCCGATAATGACTGGGATCTTCGGTCGTTTTTTGGCTAGATTTTCAGGAGTATCTGGGAAGAAGGAGTTGTCGCGAACGATCATCCAGGTCACATTTCGCATCTTTAGAAATCATTTCGAAACTTTAACGATGAAATATAGAATTACCCCGAATTGCCTTGCGAAGACGTCGACAGTGTATTGCTGAAGACAATTTCGAATGTTGCCAGTGTTGCCGGATTGCCATTGGGCTGTGGAGACGTTGCACAACTACGAAAATTTGAGCGACTTCATTTATCGAGCTCAATTCCTTACCGCTTGAGCCATAGCTTGGTTGACATCAGCGTATTCCTGTGGCTGATAGGAATTTTGTTGAGGTTGTCCTTGTGGAACGTCTTGGTAGTAGCTGGTTGATGGTGGAGCTTGGTAGTTGGGCATTTGACCTTGTTGCTGCTGGTAGTTCGGTTGATTCTGTGGCTGGTACGAGCCGCCTTGATTGAGCGGCACGTAAGGAAGTCCTACACTCGAATCTTATGATTTTCTTTCAACGTTTATTGCACCTGGATCCCTCTGCAAAACTTGTGCGTTGTTGTTCTGGAGAGGCACCATTGGAACTGGGTTATAGCAGGAATTGATCGATCCAGATTGGATGATGGCTTGTTGAAATAGATCTGAACCAAACTTTTGAATCACCGGTTATGAAAGTGGCCGATTTACTTTGACTCATGGGACTCAATGTTTGAGCTGAAACAGCACAGGCTCCGTCACCTTGGCCGCAAAGGGTGACTCGATTGGGGTCTCCTCCGAAGTTGCGGATCTCCGTGTTCACCCAGCGAAGAGCTTGGACCTAATTCGGTCAATTCATAACTTGTAAGGTCTACAAGAAAAATCCTACTTGATCCAACATGCCCAGATTCGGTTGAACAACATCGGTGTAGGTCGTGAAGAAACCTTGGAAAAGTTATTCTGAGTCAAATAGGCAAATTTACCGAGTGCTCCGATCCTGTACTGCAAAGTTACCACGACGATTCCGCGCTTGACGAGATTCGAGACGATTCCTTTTGTTGTTGAAGAATCTTGACCACCAGTATTCAGACCATTTCCTCCGTCGATCATGACAAGTACGGCCATAGCCAAACTTGAGTTTCCGGACTAGAAATGGTGGACCATCAGTAATTAGTTTTGATTTAAACTCTTCAGAGTTCTTGAACTTCTGACTCAAATCACATTTCACAACTTCTTCAGAAGATGACTAATGTGGTGTTAACTCATCAGATGCGCTTTTTATCGTGCATTTTGTGGCAGACAAAAAGCAACGCACTACGCCCTTTGACTCAACCTAACCACTGAGAAGGAGTACCTGCTGTGTAAACACGTTCAAATAGAGACAATCCTCGTTCGTATTGGCCTCGTTCGCTTGTGGACACTTCGGTCGATAATAGGTCGCATCATAAATGGTGTTGTATGAATTGGCTTGACGAGGAGCCTGAAACTCCAAAGATTACACGAAAGTGGTCAACATTTGGTCTTTTGTATTGAAGAATGCCAGACATTTGTTGAAAAACCTTGTTCAAACATATCAATTTGTTACTTTTCACGCCGTCTCAAAAGTTCTAGGTCGTCTAACAAGGGAACCTTTTGGGGTCTCGTGGAGTTTCGGAATGAGAGTGTAGACTCATTTAAAAAAGCATAAAATTCTGAGTCGATTCATGCAACTTTTTCAAGATCAACAAAAATAAAAAATTGAAAAAGTGCCTATTTTCTAACAGGTTCTGTAGGACAAAGGATATTGTAGAAGTTAGCAGACGTGCATTTTTCTATACAGAGAAATCGGTTTTGTAAATAGCCACCTGCTGCGAATGTTCATTTTTGTTGAAAAGGTTTCATGAATCAACTCCGAACTTTATGCTCTTAAAATGAAATTCCATGGGACCCTAAAAGGTCCCTTGTAAAAATAGATTCAGAAAACTGACCCGGAATCGATTTTCACCAGTAGGCGATTGAGCGTATGGAATGCCGAGGAAAACGTCGGCGGAACCCGTGTATAATTTATTTTTGTCGCTACCTGAGAATTTCATCTTGATCTAAAATTTTTTTGAAGCAAACCTAAGTCGTATCGCTGCCCCTGTACGACGCCATAACCTGTCGGTACAGTAACGTAGTTTTGGGGGTCATTATTTCCATAATTCGGCACATAATTATTATTCTGGTCGAGCGCTATTCGTTGACTACTGCAGAGTCGTAGTAATTGGGTAATTACTAGCGAACATGCCAAGAATATGTCATGCATGCCTGAAACAAAATACAAAATTAGTTTAAATTTAAAAATGAAAATAATCATGCAGGAGAGCATCAGGAAATTGTTGCTTCCAATAATGAGTCATCTAAACTGCGCGAATGAGGGTAAACTGAAAACTGAAAACTCTAGGAAGTGACAGCGAAAAGGCAGAAACAGACACTCGGGAAAAACTGCCAAACCGCGAATGTGCTACTTTGCCTCACAGTGGCGCGGATAAAAGTAAACGGAAGAACTACCGAGTATCGACTCGGGATTGAAATCGAGGATAAAGGGAGTGGGATACGGGATAAATGATTATTGCTCAGAAGAAAGCAAGTCGCAAGTGCGCAGGTTCAAAATGATGCTTTTTGAATCAATACACATTTTCAGACACCCGAAGACCGTTGGCAAATACGGTTATTCGAAAAGAATTAAATAGGCTGGAAAAGATACGCATTCCGAGCTTCCGGCGCATTGAAACGTAGACAATAACTTCTATTATAAGTGGAATTTCAAAAGCGAAAAATTCGTGTAGTGTGCTAACTTTAGATACGCCGACAACTTTTACTGCGCGACACTTGCCTATTTTTATTCCTTCATAGAGAAATATCGTATGGTTCAAGGAGAGCTCTCGACAAATATCGCGGTCGGAGATAGTGTTTGAGCATTTTGAAAACCTTCTCAGCGGGCGTTTTTCGGTTACTATTTCACGTCTGCAGTTGTCAACTGGTTCCTCCAGCTGACATTACGCCGAGCGAATGGAACTGTGTTTTGGCAATTCCACTGTACAAACAAGCGCGTATGCAAGGGCGTATCGTTTTGTTTTGAAAAAGGGTACTGTGTTTATTCGTCAACTTTATTCAACTTGTTTATTGAGGTTTTTTTCAGAACGAAGACGATGATCAGTGATGCGATGTTTTGAAAATGTGCCCGACTGCTAGTGGGTACACATGGTGCTCATTTACTCGATGAACCGTAACTAACTATTTCTACTTCAGATATAGTCAAACTTCACTTCGAAGAAGATCATGGTATTTGATGAAGAGTAGCCAAAGTCTCAGATGATAAGAAGCTCTTCGAGCTCACTTAATTTCGGTTAGTCGATTAAATTTGCACAAGTCTTCAGATCTTCATGCACGCTATTTCAGATAAATGGAGCTAATAATCGTTAGATGATACTCGCATGAACTCGTGACTCAAGCGTACTTCATCTTGCCTTGGCGATACAAACTGCTCTAGACTGAGAAATGCTGTGGATCCGCGTTGCATCTGAAGTTCCTAATTTTGGAATAAGTTACATATTTGTCTGTACAGAATAAATTGTTGCCTCGTAACTTTACATCTGCATTCATCCTCTTCTACTTCCTTTATGATAATGTGTGTGTGTTACTGTAATCCTCCGTCTTTCTGATTATCAGCGGAGCATGAAATCAACCATTCTCCTCTGCCCGAAAGTGTCACAGATGGGAAGAGACCTTCTCTACGTCCCTTTCTCGATGGAGAAACACTATGGGGTGAAGAATAGTGTGTGTGGCTGGTGAGTGAGAGAAGCGCTTGCTTGCGATGAGACGCGGAGGGAGACGCCTTGAAATAGCCAGTCAGCCAGCCCTACGGGGGTATTCCCCCGAGTTAGAGAGTCATGACATGAGAGAGAGAGCCTCGGCGTGGTAGAGAAGGTGGAGCGAGATTGTGTCTTAGAGAGGTTAAGAAAGTTCCCTTCCTTCTTTTCTCTTCTTTTGCAGAGAAAGTTCCCCTCGGGCGAGATAGACATCTTTGCATCCTTTTGCCTCTTCATCTTCTTTGTTGGGTCGGTCCCTCGCCCGTTCACAGCAAGGTTATATAGCGTTAGCAACGAAAGCAGAACGCGAAATAGCTCGTCCGCTTATGAGAGTGAAAAAGAAAACGGTTGGAAGAAATATGCGCGGAGCGCTGAAGAGACACTAGAGATACAGATGCGAGGAGTGTGCGAGGCGGTTAGAATTGATTGTTGGCGAGAGATGATGGGGGATGGGGAGAGTGGTGCGAAGCGGGGCGGAGAAATAGCGCTTGCGAAAGATGTCGATGAGCTGACAGATAGGGCGCTTATGCGCTGCGCCTCCTGCCCAATAGCGCTCTATCGTTGTTCATTCCCTTCCTCTACTCCACCAACTATTCCCTTCTACTCCTTCCTTCGCGAATCCCCCTTTCGCCTCTGTCTTTTTCCCCCACACACTCACACACACCCTTCTTTTTCGCCCTCTTTCTTCCTTCACCACCCCTCTGTATTTTTCTTGATGCTCTCTATTCCGGGCATATTTCGCCGTGTGTCTCGTCTATTCGACAGAGATCAAGAGTAGGGGCAGCATGGCGATTTGAGACACAGGCAATCAGACCCCAGAAGCTGCTGCCTGCGCCTGACCTGACCACTATCACTTCGGTGGTGGACGCTGCCTCACAGACGCACAGGTCTGATTAGGTATGACTTCAGGGGATTCGTCAGATCATTGTCTCAACATTGCAAACATCTCCAAATAATTCTCAATGATCATGCAAAAAGTCTGCAAAACTGGCAGATTCAAAATAGAGGATACTGTAAAAGAATAAAATTGTCTCTCAAGCCCCTGAAATCGTGCCTATGTCTAAAAGTAGATAGATCGAAAATCTAGAAATAGAGAAGTTAAAAATGAAATAAGCTGTCTTGCTCATGATAAATTTGTCAGAAAATATTAATCAGTAGTCAAATTTTATAATTAGTCAGTGGAATATTTTCGCAATTTATAATTTTCATATACTGTGCTGTAATTTGGAATTTATTGATCTTTCCACGTTCTTTTAAATATATCCATGTTAAATGTAGGATTTTGAATATGTTTTATTGATTACTGTAGCGTGTACATAGAGCGGGGTATGAGTAACCCATACAAATTCTCTTCTTTCATCGCTCGTTGCTGCAGTCGCATTTGACTCTGAATGGGGTGTACCATGTATGGAATACAAATTCAATGGACACACTGCTCGCTATTATTTTGCTGTTGAAGTTAAATTTGGTCTAGGAGGAAGTCCCTACAAATTTTGAATTAGACTATTTTCATGCATAGCAGTTCGGAAGTCTAGATTATGAGAATAGGAAGCTCGTTCTTCTCGGGCTAATCTGCAGATACTTTGAGATTTTCAGCAGATAAAGAGTTTCGGAAGGCGTGCTGAATCACGAGTGTAGATTTATCTTTTTGCATCATCCAAACTGCAAGCTCATCAAAAATAGCCTTCAAGTTCTACAGCGTAATAATAGAATTCATAAGACTTGGTGGAAGACTCAGAGGTAGTGAGGGCGAATTAATTCTAGATAGCCTCAAGCTACTGGACACAGAAAGATATGATAGCTTATTACTAGGAGGATCCAGGAAGTAGGAAGTCGCTAGATCAAATCATCCAGCAAAAATAACGCGACTGGTCGATCCTTGCACGTTCAGCTATCGCAATCTGCGCAACCTAGCCAGACACGCTTACGTTTTGGGATATCAGCACGTGTGAATGCGTCTATTCGAGTGCGAGAGATTTGTCTAGATTTGTATTCTTCCTTCCTTCCATTCTTCGACGTCTCTTCTTCGTTCGGTGTATGTCATTTTGGCGCCTCTTTTCTCTCAATCCTCTTCTCTATCATTTTCGCTTGCCTCTTTTTGACTCTACATCTTGAAGCGATTCCTTTCATTCGTATTGCAGCCCTAACCAAACGCTCTCTATCGATCGGTTTTTCATCTCTACACTCTCCACGAGATCATGTGCTATTTCCCAGTTCTGTTTCACTCGGTCTCTACCAATTCCTCTCTATTTGCATCGTCGAATCTTTCGTCACTCTCAGATTGCACGCTCTATCGTCCGCTTTCGGTCCGCCCCTTGTTATCTATCTGCGCCGGCCTGTTTTCGCATTCTGTGTTTGTCAGCGTTAGCGTCTTTGTCCCCGTTTCTCTTCTTCTCTGATCTATCCTATAAGGCATACTGTATCTCGTCGCGTCTCTCATTCTATGGGTTTCCTCTATTTCCCCGATGCATCACATGTCTTTCGCCCTCCCCGACTACCGTAATCTCTCATTAATCGCTAGCAGCGTCTGGTGTGCCTGCTCTTTGCGACCAATCTGCGTCTTTTCGGGTCTTATTTTTGCGCGCTATTTCTCCGCCCCTCTCGCGACCCTCTTCAAATCGCATAGTGTCTCGATCCGGTCGTGTCAGGGGGTCTCTCGTTTTCCCCCTATTTTCCCCTAGAAGAGTCAGCCCTCCAAACAACCCTCGTATTTCCCTTCGGCTATCCTTCTTCGCCCTCTCGGTTTCCGTTGTTCTTATTCGCTTTGCAGAGCGGAGAGACGCTACTTTTCCCTCTCTAGGCGCTATTTCTATTTTGTCTTCTCCTGCTGCTGCTAAAATGTTTCTCTCTTTCTAACTGTCTTTTGCGTCGTACCCCCGACGTCTTTTTCGTCTCTTCAAGAAGCTTCATTGTCTCGCAGGTTGCCATTAGCCTGCGGCGCAGTTTTTTGCAAGACAACAACCTCGAGGCACGGTTTTTGTAAACCGTAACTGGCGTCGTAAAAAATCTATGAAGCTTCAAAGGTCATACCGAAAATCGACGCATTTCGACGAGGAATATGCAAATCGAGACTCATTTTAACATTTTTCAGCAAGCAAGATCATTCTTCTCTGCAAAATCTAACTTTCGAAGACAAAAATCGCTAAAAACCATCTTTCGAAAATCAGCATACTGTAACACGCAAATTAACTTTTGCCTCTTTCGAAAAAAACAAAAAAAAACGCAGTGCATTCGCATTTTAGAACACTTGCTTTTTATTCGCCAGTGTCTATTTCTCTCAAAACCACATTTTCTCTCACTTGCTCGTAAATGCGATAAATTCTACAAGGGGAGTCATAAATTTATCCAACTTGCTCGGTTTTTACACCCATAATCTTGTATTTTTATTCTAATTTTTTTAATCCCAAAATTAGAATCCCCAAGTAGATATGGTGATTTAATGTTGGTGGCAACATTTTTTGGCAGAAATGTCAACAGGATGGTAAATGGTGTTATTGTGAAAAAAAATAAAAAGTTTTCCTAGCCGAATGAATTACAAAAGTCCATAGCTTGAAATGAGCACATTTTGGCAAACTCCCAACTGCGTGGACGCAAAAATTGCGGTCTGATTTTTGACACAACCATTTTATTGAGTTTATCGTCGATCTAGACTAGGTCTTTTATGACATTTTGGGTTTGGAGGGTGCTTCTTTTTCCGATTTTTGGTTTCTAACTACCACACTCCCACCGAAGCCGTATTTTCGCAAGAGGGTAGAGTTTGGGAACTACTCAAAATTACTATAAACTTTTCTTTTATCTTTAAAAATTAAAATAAAAAGTAAGCAGGGCTGTTCGCAACTCTAGACTCGAATTTTTCAATGAACGATGAAATTTCGTCTCTCTGCAAAACTTGGGTCCTTCTTGTTCGCTAACCAACTTATGTATTTCTCATTCGTTTTCGATTTCGGTCTCTCAAAAATTCGCCTATCTTCATATTTTCCGGTGCTATTTCTCTATAATTTTCTTCTTTTCCCCCCTATTTTGTCCAATTTTCTCTTCGTCTATTTTCCCCCTTCTCGTTTTTTTTCGTCCGTCGTTCCCTTGCGCAATGGCACTCTCTCTTTCCAATTCATGGGAGAGAGGCAAGGGATTACGGTAGCCCTCCCCTCTCGCTTTCTGCAATGCACCAAAACATCGTTCAGCGTTCGCGGTTTTTTCTATCGAAATTCTTGGAAACTTCACTCAGTCCATTCATCACCAATTTGGAAAGTTCACCCAGTTTTAAAACCGAGTGAACTTTCCAAGAAACCATTTTCGCCCGTTTTTTCGCGTCGCATTTGTCGGGAATCGTTAATTACCCGACTTATCAGGGTAATTAATTCGAGATAATTGGCTAATTGTCTTTAATTGCAGGTTCAAACTCAAACTTTGTGTGAGTCTCCAAACCCCCAAAGCAAAGTGAGCAAAGATGAATCAGAATCTGTCGTACGCGTATTCGACCGACCCGAGAGGCAACTCTGGGCAGGCGCAACAGGTAATTAACCGGGTAATTTCCCTAGTTGGGAAAGTTAATTGGCGTAAATAACTCAAAAAGGCTTAGTTCATGGTTCGTGGGTTTTTATGTCTGGGTCATACTATTTTCGAAAAAAAATCACGAGCTATGAACTAAGCCCTCAAAAAATTGATCTTTCAGAAAATTTTTTTTTAAAATCAAGAAAACTTTAACTCGCAAATAAAAAAATCGAATTCTTCAGACACAATAAGAAAAGATCTTTGAATCTTCAAATAAAAAATCGAGGAAATATTTAACTTGCCAGATAAAATGATAATGATTGCCTCCAGATTCAGGGACTATCCTTCCATCCCTCGACCTACCAGTCGTCCACCTACACCACTTCGTCCACTGCACCGTTCCATTCTTCGTCCTCGGCCGGGTTCATTCCTAACAATGTAGGATTTTTTGAAAAATAAAATTGAAATAAAAAGATATTTTCAGCTGGCCGCCCAGAACCGTCAACAGCAGTCGCTCCGCGTCGGTGGCATCGAGGATGGAAATGACAAGAGAATCGTCTCCATGCTGGATCAGTACTTCGAGCAGTCCACTCCCTCCACTTCCAACTGGAACACGCACAGCGGCAGCTCGTCCAATCAGGTACGATTGAAGATGGAACATTCCAGCTGATAACAAAGCCTCAATTTTTGACTTAATAATTATCCGATGGCCAAAATGATTGGGATAATTATTGACGAGTTTGGTTTAGATATTGAGACGTAGCAATAAATTAATCCGATATAAGAACATTCTAATGTTGAAGCATAGAAATTGAAAATTATAAAAGCTAACTGAAATATAAAAAATTCCAGCTGGCCCAGCAGCAACAGCCCTTGTCGTACTCGGCATCGTCGCTGATTCCGACGCTGACGAAGAACGTGAAGACTCTCTCTCCTGATAAGGCCGAGAAGGAAAGACTGAAGAGGGCCAGACAGGCGGAGGCTGCGCGCATGAGGTTTATTATTTTTATTTTGAAAAAAAATCAAAATACAATTTTCCTACAAAATTTATCCTAAAAATACCAGAATAGAAACTTTCAAAGTCGATTTTTAAAAATAATTTGATTAGACGAGATAGAATAAAATAAAGAAGATAAAAATTAAAGAGCTAAAAATTGAAATAAAAGATGAGAATAAAAAATTGCAGATACCACCGTCTCTCGGCTGATGAGAAGCGTGAGCTCAATCTGAAGCGCACGCTGGCTCAGAAGCGCAAGCGCCAACGCGAGAAGGAAATTGAGGAACTTGAGTCCATCCTCAGGGAGACCAATGATATCCAGGTAAATCACAGTGACAAATTGCACAAAAGTGAGTGGGGCTGAGTTCGGGATTTCAGAGAAATTCACCTGATTCGTCGATTTGGAAAGCTCACCCAAGTAAAAGATGAAATATTGTTAATAAAAAGTGAGCAGACTTTTCAAATCTCGACCCTCAAAGAAGAAAGCAGCATGTGTTCTCTTTAGTTATCTTGAAAAGATGCACTCTTTTTTCTACTAATCGGGTTTTGAGGAATCTAAAATTGAGTGAATTTTGCAAAAATCCCAAACTCAAGCCCTGCCCACTCTTGGACAGTGTCGAATGATTTATTGAAGAGGAAAGATCGGTTGCTCGCGGCTGCGTGTGAATGTTATATAAAAGCATTGAAATCCGGGATTTTCAAAAATGTTGAGAATCCCGCCAAAAATTCTCTGGGGCCCCCTATCGGAACCGGATTGAATAAGAAATTTGCAGAAAGTGGCTGGGAGTTTATAACTAACAATAGGATATTTTGGAGGCAAAATGTGAACCCCCTAGTCATTTTATGCGAATTATGCAAGAAAACTCATCAAACCTTGTCTTGAAAACGAAGACAATAAAAACACTGCTTGTGATGATATGCTATGTCATTGTCTCGAAAGGTTGATTTAAACATTGAAATTTTAGAAAAATGACGATTTTTCGAAACAATGATAAAGAAAAATTCGACATATATGCACCCCCTTGTCTCTCTAATAATAAACACATCAATCAACATATTGAATTGCTCAAATGATATGACCATATATTTTTTGTATGAAATATAAATTCTCATTCTTTAAAAAATAAAACAAAGTCCTTGTCCGAAAAACCGCACGTGAATTTTTGCATCCACAAAATAATCAAATAAAATAAAACAATCATGTTCCGGTTCCAGTTGGGGACCTATGAAAAGAGAATGGTTCTCTCTCGACTATTCTAGGTGAAAACGGGCGCCTAAACCAAAAGAGATTTCGAAAATTTTGAACTTCACTTTTTGAGAGTGTATGTGTGTGAAAGATTCTTCAACAATTTTTTACTAGAGTAAAAAATGTTTCGGTAGAAAAATTTCTGTGACGAAAAAGAAATTTAGGCGCCCGTTATCCCTAGCCGCGCTGTGGCAGCGGTAGCAGCCTCGTCGGTGGGCGGTGGCGGTGGTGTGAGTGTTGGTACGGGCTTCGCCCCTACTACCACCCAAATCACCACAACAGCTCGGCCTCAGGCCGTTCACATCGTCCACCACCAGGCACAGACCGCACAGCAACAGCAACCGATCACCAACGACTCGTTGCAAAGAAGCATTGGCTCAATTCTGACGTTGCAGGAAGATCCGGATATCACTGAGCAGTTGAGAGAGAAAAGAATGCGCGCCAAATGGGCCGAAGCGGCCCGCTCGAGGTACGCCAGAATGACCCCCGATGAGAGACGTAATCATAACAATCGCAGACGCATGCGCCAGATGCAGAACGCTCTCAACGCCATCAAGGTTAGTTTCGGGAGAAGAGAGTTTCTGAAGCTTTGCGACTTTTTGAACGGTTTATGAAATTCGATAGGAATGGTCTTGCATCCTTACATTTGTGAAGCATTTAGGAGTTGTGGAAAAATTTAATGTTTTGGAAGCTCTAATATCTCTTTTCGTTTTTGAAGGTCTCTGAAAGATGAAAGCCAAGGATTGAAATTTTCACAGAAAGAAGGGAAAAAACTTACGCTTTTGTGAAGTTTCGTAGAAAGTAACTGCATGATCTGAAAAGAACCTGGGGAAAGTCTTCTATTTGAATATGGAAATATTCAGTTTTCCTATTTTGAGTTTGTCAAAAAGACTTGAACCAAAATCCGTCGTTTTGCTCGGAACAGATTACCTGTTCTGCTGGTTCAGGACCCGTCGAAGGCTGACGCTGCCTCTCTGGCTCTGCTGCAGGCCGCGGGAGCGACGACTGGCGACCCCGTGAAGGACGAGCAGCTCGTCAGAGACCACATCAAGTCCCAGAACGCAAAGAAGGCCGAGGCTGCCAGACTCAGGTAGGTAGATCGAGACGAGATAGGGAAGCAGGGTTTGCTTAAGAGAATGATAAAATTGGGAAAAAGCAGGCTTCTTCTCTTGAATATTATCTTGATTATCAGTTGTACCTGAAAAACTAGCACTTTTGTATTTTTCTCAGTAAGATAGTCTTGAAATAGAATTTGCACAAAAATGATGAGTTTACTTAAAAATATAAAATAATCAAGTAGAAAACTTTTAAAATGTTATCTTTTTTCAAAGAATTTTGAAAATCGGACAAACCCTGCTTCATCCTTCTCTCCAAGCTTGCGGTGATTGCGGTTAACTGTCTAATGCTAGTGCAAAATTAAGATACCACCGCATGTCCGACGACGAGAAACGTGTCTATAACCAGCGACGCACTGAGGCATTCAGGTATGTAAATAAAAATAATCCGCAAAATCGATATCTTTTTCAAACTTCCGAAAATTGAAAAGAATCGTGGATGTAAATGAAAGTACTTTTGATTCTATTTCTATCCTCATCATATAGAAACAACAGAACTACGATAAATCTTATCCAAAATGAATAAATTTTGAAACGTAACAAGAGTTTACACATTCTGTGAGAACATTTTAAACCTGAAGACATCAATTCAAAGTGGAGCAAAAATTTGCAGACGCCGCCGCATGGAGGAGGAGATGCTTCTGGCGATGCCGATCGGCCGCATAAACGGGGAGGCCCTGGACAGGGCGCAGCAGATCGTCGTGCGCAACGCCAAACGGGCCGAGGCGGCTCGCCTTCGCTATCAGCGGATGACGCCCGAACAGCGGAAGGCGAGTATCGCGGTAAACACGACACTCGAAAAACTAGGAGGTTATTTAGCAATATAATCAGAAACGCTACACGCCCAAGAGGAAGCGCGGCGACGACGGAGCCGGGCCCAGTAGCGCTCAGAGCCTCGGAGGACCTCAGCAAGGAAACCTGGGCACCATTAATCTGGGCAGCACCAGCGCGACCGCGGCCAACAACATCCTCACCACGATCGGATCCATCCAGACCATGCAAGGCGTCAAGAAAGGACAGAATGGGGAGGTAAAAATACAGTTTGTTAAAAAATATAAGAAAATGAAGGAAAATATGCAAAAAGAAAAATGAGATGTCTTTTATGAAAATTAAATTATTTTGCTATAAAAAGACGCTCTATCCTAAAATAAAATTTAAAATTTTGAAAAATGAAACAATAAGAATTTTCAGGAAGACTCCGACGTCCTGTCGACGATTGAGAGGGATGTCCTTCGCCGCACGCAACAGGCACATCAGCAGCTGCTGAGAAATCAGCGCAATGGCACGGCCGCCCAGGTGCTCGCTGCTCAGCTGGTAGGTTTTGATGACAAAGTGAGTAGATCGGTTAGATTATTGAAAAAATCTGAAAATCGATTTATGCTTTTTGATGTCGTTAATGTCATGAAATAATGCATGTTAGTCTTTGAAAGGTGAGAAGTCGAAAAAATATGAACTCTAATGGAGAAGAATTTTGCCGAAGGCAAATAAGTGTTGTGAAAAATGAAAGTAAACAATGCTGAAATTGAAATTTTCAGACCCGCAACGGCTCGCCCTCGTCGACGGTCACCACCGGCTACATCCTCAACCAGTCGCTGCCCACGGGAACTCATCTCCAGGTACCGAATTCATCAATGATTTAACGTCCCCTGTATTCCACACCTATATTTGTAATGCACACTCACTTTCCGGCAAGATTAACTATGCAGAAAGCGGATGTGCTATTAGAAAGATCATCCTTTATAATTGAAGTAAAGTTATTCGTTTTAAAAATGATAAATTTTCTTTTTAGCAACAGCAGCAGGCGATGCCTCAGGTGCTCCACTCGCATCAGGTGCCCCAGAATCTGTCCAGAGCTCAGCAGGTTCCAATTTGTAGCTTACGATAAAAATTGAGGACTTGCATGAAAATTGAATGTGTTTGAGAAAATGATATTTTTCCATATGCTTTTGAAGTGTAGTAAATTTTTAGGTGATATTTTTTCTTATAGAACTTGATGATTTTTATGGGGGAAAAAGAAATTTCTAAAATTTTAACGATTTTTGGGAATAATTGAACAATTGCAGGCGACCCACCAGGCGGCTAGCAACCAGGGACTCAGCTACTCAACCCAGTCGATGCTTTTGTCCAATGGAAGCTCCTCGCATCCTAGCCAGGTAAGCAAGTTCATTCATTCGTTTGTTTCTAAAAACTAGATATATATTTTTTTTAATGGAGTATTTTTAAAACTTTGAAAGAAATTAATTTTTTAATTTTCAGGTGATGAACCCGTATCGCTCTTAAACCGTTGGACAGGGATAAGCGTTGGGTCCGTGGCGATCCACGAATCACAACTCCATGAGTTTGGAGCGATCAAATTTTGAGTGAACCCGTTTTTATCCTATGTATACCTAATTGGTCAGTCCCCCATGCCCTTGAAATTTTTATCTTATCCACCCCATTTACTTCGATTTGTACGTGAAGTGTGTGGTAGTTTTGCAAAAGTGGAGTAGTTTGCAAAATTGAGGCATGCTTTCTCAAAGCTTTTCTGTATTTACTCTTCCCTCCAAAATTCTCTCAATTTCGAATTCTATCTATTCTAAACCATCATTACAGTTCTCTTTACCCCCGGGTTGTTGTCAATTTTCCTTAAAATTTTATTTAATGCGTCTCGTTCCCTAACGACGAGAAAATCTCATCCTCTCTCATTTTCGACATGCTATTTCTCTCGACGAAGGAAATAGTGCGAAGAAAATGAGGAGAAAAGGCTATTCCGCTGTTAGGGAGGGGATTCTATGTGAATTTTACTCAGAAAACCTACAATTTCCAACTACCTATATGATGATTTTTATTCTCGATTGACCTTATTTCGTCCCAGATTTATCATCTATTCTTATAGTTAGAGTTTTCTTCGAGTATATTTTATTATGGTTTTTATAAAACTCTGATTTTGGGATACTAGACTTGGTATCAAGACTGCCATTTGGTAACTTGGTACCAAAATGGAATGCCCATTTTAGCTGTGTTTGGGAGGCCGAAAATATGGAATATCGATTTTGAAATTCCGTATTTTTGGGCTTAAGAAATGGTATAATCTTGTATTACTCATCGCTTTGATTTTGTTTTACTGTAGTGCGTCGTTTTATCCTAGAGTTTCGCCTACAAATTTTGTGTGTCTACGATTTTGATGAGAGGAATCGAGTTTATTTCTCTAGAGAAAGATCCTTCTATTCGATCTAAATTCTATTCCATCTCCTTTTTACATCATATATGATATATGGCGGAATTTCATTCCTCATATGTTCTTTATTTTGTAACCTGTTTTATCAACTTTGCTCGCCCCATATATTCCCCCCGTCGAAAATTACACAGTAATCCCCCCACCAAAATACCCCGCCACCTACCGTAATCGTTAGCTCTCCATTCGGCTCGCCGAATTCCGTACTCCGAATAAATGTTGTACTCCGAAAGTTGGCGTTTATTTTTGATGAAGTTACGATTGTTTTCAACAATTGTGATATTTTTGAATATTTTCAACATATTTTTATGCTATTTCTAGAGATCTGGTGATGGTATTTACTTTTCGAGGAAAATTCGAAAAACCGACTTCTAAAAATTTGACCCACTGCTAAATTTTAGTATGTGAGCACATTTTTAGAGGGTAGCTTTGAGAATTTTACTCAAAACTTGCGTTCACCATTAACTTACCTAAATTTGGGTAAAATGCAAGTTTAAAACCTGAAGTTATTTAAACTGGAAATTTCAGGATCGTCATCTGAAACTCAAGGACAAATCAGGGATTTTCGTGGATGCGCTACGGGAAAAATGAATGAACATCCACTGTACAGTCGATCGGGGGATGCACAGCCGGGTTAGTCGACAACTTGGAGAAAAATACATTCAAAATTGAGTTCTGAAGAAAAAGTGCATAGATAAGACGAAATTTTGGGAAAGAATGATGGAAAAAAATGAAAAGAAAGGAATTCTGAAGAAAATTGAATTTTTAGGTTCGAGCAACTCAAACCCAGGAGTTTCGACTCGAGGCTCAAATACCAGATTGGCCAACCTCTTGCCGGCTAGTGTGTCTCCTACGTTTCAACAGGTAAAATTGAGAGATTTCAGAAAATCTTGAAATTTCTAAAAAAAAATCTCTTATTAAAAATGGTCTAATCTTACAAAATTCAACCTTTTATTTTTTCCTAGATAAATGGAATTTTCAGACCTCCACCTTCTACACGCACGCTCCGACCGCTTTCCATCAAACCGGCTCCGTCTTTACGCCCGAGCGAAAGGACTACAACTTGAACCCGATGCTGAGTTCCACATGCAGCAGTGACAATGTGATGGGCGGACATCACTCGGGGAGTATGAATGGCTCGGTCGGAAGGATGACGGGCATGTCCATTGATGGGCCCTCGACGAGTCTGGTGATTTTTTTTGCAAAAATTCGAAAAATTAGCTATAAACAGGGACCGCAAATAGTTTTGTAAAATTCACATGTTTCGGTAGTTTTCAGCTTCAACAGATCAATTAGGATGTAACTAACATACGTTTGAAGGAAATGATAAAGTAAAAGTCATTCCTGATCAAGAAATTCCACCGAATCAGTAATCAAAATTAACACGTTTTCAATTCATAAAATGACCATGAGTACGAGTGAAAACACGCGAAGTTTACGTCGATTTTTCATAGAGTCGTTTCATTGAATGGTTCATCGAATTAGACCATACCTTTCTATGCCTAGACGTTTTGAAGTATACTCGCTTCGTATTTTTGGGTTTTCAAATGACTACTTTTTGAAACTGCGAAGAATTCAAGGGATCGGAGTTCGCGGCCCCCAACTATAAAACTGATAACAGCCAATAAAAATCGATAATTATCCATTTTTTATTTTTCAGCTTCGCACTTCCGGCAAAGAACACCCCGCTGCGCAGCAGGCCGAGCAAATGAACGACTTCATGGACGCCTTTTTCTCCGACCACGAGGCATCGACTTCCCACGACCCGCTTCTGAAGGACGACCACGCCGGCATCGATGTCGACATGGCAATGACTGAGAGGATCTACGACAGCAAACGAGGGAAGCAAATCAGGGACAGGAAGGATCTGGACTCACTGCTCACGTCCGAGCATGATTTGGAGGTAAAAACTTGATCTTCAGATTTCTAGTAAAGAAAGTCTCTTAAGAGTGACCATTTTGGAGTTTAGCATTGAAAATCGCGAAAACTTGTGTAATTTTGCCATTAGGAAATTTGGAAATACTTCGGAAGAACGAAGACAACGTTTTATAATTAAGAATATTCAAATTCCAGGACGACGATGATGATTTGGTTTTCCCCGTCCGTCAAACGGGTCCTGGTGGAAGTCGAATTATCACGAGGGATGAATATACCAGAGCTAAGAGAGCCGAAGCCGCTAGATCCAGATATCAGAGAATGACTGAACAAGAAAGACGGTGAATCTTAAAACATAATTTGCAAATCCTAAAAATATACAAACTTTGTGAATTTCGAAAAAAAAATCTATAAAATTGGAAGAAACTAGGATAATTCCATAATAACGTCAAAAATTTAGAATCTACAACAACCGTCGTCGAATGCGAGCCCTTGGCCTGGACCCTGACGATCCGACAAAAGTCGACCACGAGAAAGTCCGCGTCAACCTGCAATACAACAATGCAAAGAAGGCTGAGGCTGCTAGGCTGAGGTCAGTCATTTACATACACAGAAGAGTGACAAAAAATCACAATTTTCTCTTCAAAATTTCTAAGTTCAACACAAATATCGTGTTTCTTCGCTTCATTCATTTTTTCCTATTTTCTATTTTCTATTCACGCTTTTATATCCAGTCATATAAAAGTTCTCGCTTTTCATTTTCAAATTCTTTGAAACTTACACAAATCTTCCACTTTTTCTCTCTTGCTTTGTTTTCTCGTATTGGCGTTGCACTTTTTCTACCAGCTTCTAAATTCTAATTTTAAAAATTTCAGGTACCACCGAATGTCTCTGGATGAGAAGCGCGCTTACAATCAGAGAAGAACGGAAGCCTTCAGGAGAAGAAGACAGGAGGTAAAAGTGGAAAATTCTGGAACTAATTTAATAATCTAAAATTCAGGAGGAAAGTCTGCTGTCCACGCCGGCTGGGCGAATTTCGAATGAGGCTCTCTCCAAGGCCCAGCAAATCATGGTCAGGAATGCCAAGAAGGCTGAGGCTGCTAGATTGAGATATCAGAGAATGTCTCCGGAGCAGAGAAAGGTAAATATTTAAAAAAATAAATGATTATGGGAAAAATCAATAAAAACGATGCTTTCAGGAGTACAACGCCAAAAGAGCGCATGCCAAGAAGATCCGTGCAGCTATGGCAAGAGGAGAAACGCCAGGAATGCTGAGCTCGAATGGCTCGATTGGTAGGAGGGTTGGGTTCGAATTTTGGCAAAAGCTGAAATTTAGCGAGTGGCGATTTGTCGGAGTCGTTCCCATCTGCATCTAACTCGATGATCATCGATTCGATTGTGGATCCCTCTCCGTCTGGTGAGTTGAAAAATTGAATCATGTGATAAAGCATAGAGAAGGAAAACGGACTTGATACGACTGCAAATTTAAAAAAAAAAATGAAAGTCTAGAAGCAAGACATAAAGAACCGGAAACTAGATTATTTTTATACGACTTTATTTCTAAAGAAAAAGATTCGCATCAAAAACTATCAAGTGGTGGAAAATGAAAGAAGTTTCAGGTGTCCGCACTGTCGCAAGACAACGAGTCCTGAACGCGCGTCACATGCAGTCGAATCTGTCGAATTCTAGCATCCTGGATGAGCATCCGGATGACGAAGATTTCGATGAGGAAATCGACTCCATCAGAAGAGAGCTGCAAATGGGAGAAGAAAGAGCGAATGACGGGCAGATGATGAACAGCATCAACAAGAGGGATAGAGATCAGGTAAATTTGGGAGATTGCAAATCTAGAAAGTGCAAATTCTATGCTTCAGAGATAGCTCCAATTAGCGAGAAAATTTTAGCCAGCAAATGTGTCGTTTAACATTAGCTTATATATTCTTTCAAAATAACGAAAGTTAAAACTATCTTAGAAGCGCTACGGCAATGTTTAGAAGGAAAAATTAGTAATCCCAAATGCGATAATTTCCAGGAAGACGACGAGCACTTCATCGACGTGGCAGGAGGAGTCGAGGAGGACATGCAACATGAAGGGGGTGTTGAGCTGCAAACGAGGAGAGAGCCTGTGGATGAACAGGACGAAATCCTGAATAGACTCGAGAGGGAGGTCATCAGGAGGACTAAAATGGTTAGTTCGAAAGGGTTTTAAGGAAATTGCTTACTTTTGAATGGGGAAATACTTGTCGAATAAAACTCTGAGCATTTTCATAGGTTTAACAAGGAGATTTTTGCGCTATGAAATGTTTGAAAATTGAAGCACATTTCAAGAAAGACAATGAAAGTGGATTTTCTGTGAAAGATAGCACGACTTTCCTCAGTAGTTCAAAATCATAAATAAACAAACGCAGAAAAATACGAGAATTTTCAGGCTCAAATGGCGCTTCTCCGCCAACGCACTGAGCGTACGCACGGCAATCCGAGGAACACTGCCCCTCCCACTGAACGATGCGAGAAGATGATGCTCACTTCGGACGGAGAGATCGTACCTATGCCCATGGCTGAGCAGGAAGTCTTCATGCAACCGGTTCAGGTAAGGCGATTGCACTTGAAGTGATGACATCAGAAATTTTGACGTACCTTAAATTGCTGTATCAAAAGATTTAAAATTAAAAAAGCATCGCCATGACGATGTTTTTCCTACCACACTTTAGCACTATTTTTTAACTTTACTCATGTCATGCTACAATATTTTAAGATTACAGTATCATAAACTCGGAATAAGATAATATGTTCAGCAACAATACATCGATGAGAAAGCTCTGATGAACATGCTCATGACGGGCATCGACTCGACTGGGTGCCCGATTGAAATCCGATTGCCAGATGGAACGCTCATCACGACAGAGGCAATGCTGAAGGATAGCATGAGGTAAATATCATTCTATCTTAAATTTCGGGAGAATATGTTTCTCGCTTCTTTGAAATGGGAAAGTGAATACCGTAGGCTGATTTGTAGAGTGAACGCGGTAATTTTTTTTCAAATTTATTTGAAAATTATGAAATCAGATTGAAAGGCAATATATTCGTGGTGGATATTAATTACTTGTGAAATTTTCAGCAGCGGTCAAACGATCATGATCCATCAACTCGCTACGACTGATAATGATGGCAAAGAGACCCCTCTGCTCGATGACAATGCGTCGGGAAGGAGTTCTATTTTGGCTAATGCGCATCAGATTTTCGCGTCCAATGAAGTCGTCATTGATGGGACGGGGGTTAGTAGAAATTTTATCGAATATCCGAGAAATTTCAAATAACCTCTAGAATAGATCGTATTCAAAAAGAAAAAAATCTATTTTGAATACTTTACTATATCTCTTCTTCTAAATAATAAGAAAATCACTAGGATGATCATAATTTAGAAGGAAAAAGTGTTTTGAATAAATTTTCTATATTATTCATCAAATGCTAAGAATGGAATGATTTTCTAAAATCGATATAAATGTGATTTTTCAGGGCGTCAACGTTCGTACCTCTTCATCCAATCCTGATCAAATCCAGAAGCGTCTGCTTTCGAAGGCGAGGCGCGCTGAACGAGCCAGACTGAGATATCACACTATGGACCCGACAGTCAAGCAGTTGCAGAATGCGAGAAGGGCAGAGATGTTGAGGAAGGTATGGAATAAAAATGAACAAAATATGCTTTATTTGAGAATTCATCAAGCTTTTCTTTATAATTTATCATCATCATTTTACCTCAAATAACGCGATCTTCTTCAATATGACTTTGATATCGCAAGACTACTTATTAAATTGGCGCAAGTGGCTGAACAGCCTTGTACCGATTTATAACGATAACGTTGTAAAATTCTGTGTCAAGCCTTTCGCGCGCGTTTATAATGAGTGAATCATAAGCAGTGTATTCAAATAAAATAATAATTTGCAGTCCCGCGCTCGCGACGAAGAGCTCTGTCAGATGGCGGAGAACTGCGACATCATGACTCTGACGGAAGAGACCAGAAATTCCGTCATCGCAGCGCAGAATAGAAGAGCGAGAAGGGCTGAGCAGGCTAGGGTCAAATATCATAGGATGGATAGGTAAGAAATAATTTTACTGCTCAAACTAATAGAAACCCCCTAAATTGAAAGTTACTCTATATTAGAAGTGCCTTTATGAATAGACGACCAAGAATTTGGTTTGAAATATTGCTGTGAATAATGATAATGCAAACTAAATATGTTTCATCATATCTAATGTAACTAAATTCAGCGACGAAAGACGCCAGTACAACGCGATGCGTGACGCTCAGAGAAGGCAGAGAAAGCGAGAACTGGAGGCCAGGCAACAGCAACACCTTCAGGAGCAGATTATCATTATGGCCAAGGAGGAAGGTTTATCGTCGCAAAATTAGCATAAAATTGAAAGATTGCATTTTAGCAACCAAGCCGCACACCGCTGAAAGCACCGCTCGACCCCAACAACAATCGAGCCAGCAACATTCCGAAACGCTGACGCCTCCGTCGGAAAATCCCTCGACCGGTGAAAATCAGCAGCAAATCTTCACCTCATACGAGATTTACCCCGAGTCGATTTATTAAATCGGCACTTGGATTGGCTCTGTCAAAATTGAATTTAATCTTCTCTATAATAGCCAAATTGAGTTTATTTTTCTCTATAACATCACAATTGTTTGATTTAGTTTCCCTTTGAAAATTCTCGTTTTAATCAATGATTCCTAATTGTTAATAAGTAGTTTAGCCAAAATTACTTACCATACATATCATTTCAAAATATACACACATGGTTAGGTCAGGACATACCTTTGACTCATGGTAAATTCCCCAAAAATCTCCATTATATTCCCCTTATATCTGGTAAATATATTTGCTTAATTAGCTTGTCACTGATTTTGAACATTTATGGTTCAAATATGTTCTCGGCGTTGAGACGAAGTATATCCAAGAAAAGATGAGTTGATACATACATTTGGGTTTGAACGGGTAAACGCTCTTCCATAAAATGATAAGAAAAATATTATCTATGTTATTGTCATCTGTGTTTTATATGAGTGAGTAGCTAGTTATGATCGAAATAAATCATGCTGGCAAGTATACAGAAAAAATAAATTTGAAAAACAACAATTCGACTGTGTCTAATTAAAACAAAATAGTCTTCACAGGCGTTGACTGTTTCTGATTTCTTTAAAGTATTAATTAATATTGAAAATTAAAGTAATTCAACTAACACATAAAATGAAATATATAAAAACACCACTTTTGTATATTAGTTTTTAAGTCAAAAGCATCCATTTATCAAATATACATACAGAGCAGAACTAAATGAATAATTTAAACATTCCATACCTCACCACCCTGACCTTTCCCAATGATCCGATATTTCGTGATAAGATCCCATAAGTTTGATGCTACTTGATAAACACACTTTTCAAAAATGAAACTGGAGCATGCAATTTTTGTATTAAAAACTTCTATCTTTCGAAACTTTACTTTGAAACTTAGAACGACTCGTTTATCATAGATCCCTATCTAATTCGAATCAATCTATCTTCCCTTCCTCTATTTTTATCGGGGGATATGCAAATGTGAGTTGGGATATTACACCGAATTCTTTGCTCTCGGGATATATAAAACTAGGTCAACAGCCTTTATCCCATATCATCTTTCTAATTTGATTCGGTTGCAATTACTTTGATCTCGAAATTTCATATCTTTGAAGTTCTAACTTGATTGATAGTCTTTGATTTGGGGCATTAAAATTTTAAACTATAATTTAGTGGTTGTGTGATAGATCAAAAGGTTCAATTTGTGCAAAGATATAAGATTTGAAAAATCGTTGGCAACGAGTAAAATAAGTGATAGAGTTTTTATAGCTTTCACCTCCGTAATTATCCATAACATGTCAAAATTTGTTAAATTACCGTAAATAGTCGCTTTTACGCGACTAAAAATCTCTCAATTTATTCTAGACTGACTTTGACATATGTCATTATCAAGTCTCGTATTCATTCTTCGAATTATCTAGGGACATACTTTAGCTCCTATTTCCGAAAAAGCCGCCGAAAAACTTGAATTTCTCTGGATTTTGCGCAAATTTTATTATCGGAGCCGCGAAGTCCCTTAAGATTAGTGCTAAAAAGCTGACTAAATTAGCAGGTTCTTTCAAAGGGGCTAGACATTCTAGTTCTATGATAACATATAGGACCTAGAAGCTGGTTTGAATATCGAAAAATTCCCTAAAGAATTCGATTCTACTAGTTTTTCGAAGGTGCCTTTATTTTCCGAGCCTAGCCAATCTTCACTCTAACCCCTCACTTGTCTCACCATACTCATAAACAAAATTGACTCTGAATCCCCGTTAATGGCGAGGTTCTAATAAAATTGGGTGCCTTTCGGGATTATTTTGAATTTAGCGAGGAGTTCTTGCGAATTAGGTCTTTTATTTTTGCGTTAGGTAATTGAATCTAATTTCTATTCGTGTTCTGATGAAATTACGTATTTTCCTAAATCACAAAGACTTGAAAATAGCTGTTATTCGGAATCTGCTTCGTTACTAAATGTCAGCAATGTCTTTTTTTAACATTTAGCACTTGAGCGGATTTTCATGGTCGCTCTATGAAAGTGGCCTTTTTCTAGATCATTCTGAATTCAGCTCATCATACTGAGATTAGATCCTGTCTATTTCGAGTTAAGTAATTCATCAAGTCATTCGTTTTTGATTAATTCAGCTCATCGGGCTGCTTACATTTTTTCAGAGCAAAGTATCACATGAAGTTTATACGTGTCCCGAGGATCTAGTTTTTCCAAGAAACGATGCATTTATGATAAAACTTGAATTCTTTTAGCTAGAGTTCTCAAACTCCGCCTCCTGCAAAAATGCGCTGTTGATAGAAGTATGATAGTTTGAAACAGAAAATTTAGGAAGAAAGTACCCTTCAAATCCCGAGTATCTAAAAAAAAAACCCGTCTAGTTCGACGACAAACCTGGTGAAATGGTACTGTGCAAAAAATTAAGACAAAATAGCCGCACGCAATGCGTTCATTTTGAGTGATGGGTTTTTGCGATTTTTTTATCGAAAATATTTTTACTTTTCCTTATAAAAATCTTATTTACAGTCCAATTTACCTTTCTGTTAAAAAATTTACTTCGAAACGCGTTTTGGCATATTCGCTTGGGGATACTATCCTTTATCTTACACCCTAATTTTATTCTTAGGGTTTAAACTTTAGATTTGAAAAATGCCAATTTTCCCCACAACAAGGTGAAAGCTACGTAGTCTCACAAGTTCGAATTTGAACTTGTAAAATACTCGGATTAGGATAATACCGTAATCTCTTTTCAAATGTATTTTACCGCGTGAAAGATAATCACGATATTCACATTTCCATATTTTCCCGCAAAGTTCATAATCTCTTCCAAGAGCCTTGCAGATGCAAAGTGTTTGCTTGCGTTTTGAAAATTTCATGAAACACTCGAGTTTTGCAGGTTTTTTGGTCGTTTCTGAGTGGAACATTGGTTTGGGTTTATTCACTTCGGGTGTGAATTCGGAAGTTCAGGCATATGGGTCCAGGGTCGGATATCCGAAATCCGGATCTACGGGCAATCGCTCCGATTCAAATTGACGTGGCGACAGAGGCTTAGAAGAAGTAGCCTAAAAAGTGCGGCATTTTGCATTTTATATGGCAAAATAAAGGATAATCGGCTTGGAGATAAATTATTCCATCTTTTCCATTCAAAATTCTGACTCGATAAATGCATCGCGTCTGACGCATTTTTGCAGAAATACACCGAAAAACTAGCTCAATTGAATAAACTCGGTCTGCAGGAAAATTTAGAATAAAACCCACCGATTTTCGGTCTCTAGCTTAGCACTTCTAGCATAGGGTCTGAAAAACTTGATATTTTTTTTTTTTTATATATCATGCATTTCATTCTTGAATATAGAGTAGTTCTATGAATCTTCAAGCATGTGTGGTTTACGTGGAGTTTTGCGCATCCCTTTTTCCAATGAATTTTTTAGTTAGTTTTCGGAAGAAAGCATAAATATGTTCGTCTTTAAATTTCGAAAAATAATACTCTAGCTATAAAAAGCCGATGAATTTTTCAACTTTGAGTCCCCGACCTTCAATTTAAAGTTGTAATTTTAGTCTCAACTGATTTTTCCGTCTAAGAATATTTTCATCGCCCTATTTTTACTCTTCAACGAATGGCGCTAGACTTCATTTCTTATTCATAATTTGTGCGCCTTTTTGCCAGTGTTGCAAGTTCTAACAGCATAAAACATGAGTGTCGGATGGCGTCAAAATTCCCCGATTCTAAGCTCACCTCTCCGTAAATTTATGCGCATAGATACCTTTCGCATCAATTCTTGGTTCGTCAGACTAACTTACTGAATGTTGTTTTTTAAGTCATCCCCCTCCCGGTAAACTAAGCACCACGTCTTATCCCTGAAGGGAAATTTCAATTTTCCGTTTTCTAATCCCAAGACCTAATTAGTTTTTCAATTTTCTGCAAATTTTGCACACGGTTTTCGCGAGCAAGGTGTCATAAAGATCGCTCGCATGGCTCGTAAATTTTACGATCCTACGCAAGAAGCAAAAGATGGGCTTAAGTTAGAGCCTCATTCTTTCTGCAGCGAAAAAATGAACTTTTAAAAATTTTATACCTGCTAAGAATTAAAAAAAAATATATATTCAAGTTATTTATTCCTAAAATCTAGTATCTCAAAGACCAACAACACAAATTATTTGACGTTGAAAATTCCCGATTTATGAGTGTCGCGTGCGGCGCAGTGGCTTACAAGTTGGGTTTTTGGCTCTTACTTTGGCGTGTTATTTTGACGTCTGATTTGAAGCCTTCAATGATTATGTTTTGAATGTTATTTGCTCCAGCTTACCCATTTTTGGCACATTTGGCTTTTCTGTCGGGCGTGAGAAATCAAGTAATTCGCTGCTCCAAGGTCTGAAATCCCGAAAAAGCCCTAATTTTTCTCCTTTCGAAAGACAAACATGAAATTCTGCGTCATTTCGTAATCATCCAAAAATTCTCCAACCCGAATTTCACACGCAATCTAAATTTCGCAGAAAGTAATATCTCCTCCAAATCTGTACACTCTAAAAATGTGCTTCATTGGGAAATATCTAGCACCCTTTTTGGCATTAGGAAAGATCGGACTTCAGACATTTTTCTCAAAGGAACAGATTTTACTCATCTCTCATGCTTTAAAAGACCGTCTAATCCTCTACCATGTATGCAAACAAAGGAAAATATTCTGGTCCCCGAAAAAAACTCGGAGCGTTCAAACTTTCGCTAATCCTAATCCGGACATCAGTGCAGGAATTCAGTCGATCTAAGCCCACCAAAGCACGTGAGGTCCGGAAGTGGGCCCTTTTTACCAGCAGCCTTTTTCGTAAGGACGAAGGTAACCGGATTACCGCGGTGAAAATTGGCGCGCGCCGTCGACCCGAAAACCCAAAATACACCCGAAATGACGCGTTATTTTGAGTGAGTCCAGCATCAGCTTGGTGCTAAAAATGGCACCGAAAACTTGTGCACTGAACATCCGCAAAAGTCGTATGCAGCAGCAGTTTTACCCGACTTTTGACTAGGCCCATTCTTCACCGCTTTCCGGTTCATTTACCCGTTCTTGGGCAATTTTACTTGAGTTCAAAAGGCCCCTTTATGCGAATGGAAGATGTTTTGTCCAAAGCCCTCTGACATAATCCAAGCAACTTTGAACGGGGGTGTTTGAGCGGAATGCCTTGATTTTTCACCGAATACGAATTGCGTTGGTTTTCTGGTTAGAGATTTTTCTTGAAGGCAAACAAAGAGAATTCCGGAAATGAACGAATTTTCCACTGTTTTACCCATTGATCCGATTTTTATGTCATTATTCTATTTCTTTTACTTGCTCAAAATATGTCATATTATTATTTCATTGTGGTAGGTAATAAATCCACGAAATGGTTTCAAAGTTCGAATAAAAATGCTAAAATTTTGAACCGCGCGGTCTTCGGACCGTAGATGATCAAATTGAATTCATTCATTCGCATTCATCGACTAAAAACGTTGATTACGTCGTCTCGGGGTTAAAATTACACTCGCGATCCTGCATCTGTGCTCGGCTTAATTTTGCAATTCGATATTCGGCTCCCAGGCCCGATCCCGTCCCGGAACCCAGGAACATTTCCCTAAATTTACATCGCATCGGCAAGATAGCGCTGTAAATCGAGATACAACACACATGCACTCTACTCTCTAGGTCATTTCAAAAACAATTATCTTTCGTTTTTCTCGTCTATTTTCGAGATCTCGAAATCTTCGCAGAGCCCCTCGAGCAATTTGGAGGTCTCTTGCGTGTTTAACGATTTCAAAATTTCCAATCCAACAGCCACCATTTTAGCTGCCCTTGAATATTCTAGATCAACACTTCTTTCATAAATGTCTAAAAATTGCTTCCTTGCAAAAGGTGTTTCTTCTAAATAAATAGCCCAATTGACATTTATTAACGAAGCCGATTTTCAGCCATTTTTCCTTTTCCGTGTAGTTCCCATATTATTGAACTGCCATGTTATCTCATTATTTCAAATATATTTTTAGCTGTAGCACGCATATTACTAGCTTCCGAGCGTATAATAATAGCTAATCCATTCAAGAGGCAAAAGGAGCTGCAAAATACTCGAAAATCACGAGCCTGGAGTGTAATTTTGATGAGATGTTTTTGTTCTGAGACGCATTGCAAAAATACTCGTTTTACCTGAGATTTCGTAACTTCCGTATTTAAAATGATTATTTGACGTAAAAATGATACCTAAAAATCAACCTAACAAAAAGTTTTCCCAAAATTCCCATTCTGATGTAGGTTTCCTTTTAAGCGGTGATTTTTCGGTCTGCGCTCAAAAATTCAGAACACTGCTCAGTTGTGAATTTTTAACAAGAGTCCAACCTCGGGGGCTAGAAAAATTTCAAAAGATTTCCCGTGAGCTTGAAGATCCGCACGTCAATGCTCTTTGTCGCATATGAATGAGTTTGACACGTGTTGCGCCTGAAAAACGATACTTCTTGATAAATATAATTTTCACAGGGGATATTTTTAGTCCCTATCCAAGCTCAGGGCAGGTGGATATATCCCTTTAGATATACTGCAAAAGAAGATCCCTTGCATCCTAAAAGATCCTCCCAAAACCCATATTTTATTGCAAAATGTGCAAATTTCGGCCGTCTACGCATCATAACTTGTGAATGGGCTTTGCTTGTTTTTGAACGAACGCGAATTTGACGTCATCAGGAAATGTTCCGTTTTAAAATAGCCCTTTTTTGGAAAAGTAGTTTGCCCAAAAAGGCAATAAAAAGGGATAAGTGATTCTACTCAAGTTTTATTTCCAGCGTTTGCCTCCAAATTTTGTCCCCAGATTCTTTTCTCTCAAAAAATTGTCATCTCGCCTCCGTGATTATTAAAAATTTGTTAAACATCTTCATCTTAGTTCACTTGGCATTTCCGTATTGCGTACACTCATAAGCTATATCTCTTTGTTATTAATATTTCGTCGGAGATGCCTCTACTCGTTTGCGTCATCACATCTTATGTACATTTCTTCTTTTAGTCCATATAAAGAATGCGCCGTTCATATCCTTTTCATTTACGGAATAAGCCCATTGTTTGGAAATCCCACTTTTTCTTGGTTATCTTCTTTTGTAGTAAGACTTATTTATTTCATTACACACTCGACCTTCAGATGAACTGAGACAAATAGCTTATCCCCGAGAGTTGAGATAAAGAAGTTCAGCTTCAAATATAATTTAAATATGAATTTGAACACCTTACTTTAAAAATCTAGACCTTCAATTTTTCAAAATCATTTTTTAATATTTGAAAAAGCAGCTAAGGCTGAATTGGAATATTTATTTATCAACATCAAATTGCTGATCTTCAAATTGAACCTCTAAATTTTCTGTAGATATTAGTTTTCTTAAATTTCCGAACTTGTATCAAAAACCACGTAAATATTGATGATCTTCTAACCCCGAAGTTTATTAAATTCCGAACTAATCTTTCAATTTCGCGACTCAACTCTCCCTTAGGGAGTTCGTCGTTGAATCCCCAAATTATGAGCCGATTCAGTTGAAAATCAAATTCGCGTTTTCAGCTAGAAAAAGTCGGCTTGCGCGTGACATTTCCAAGTCTTGACGAGTCAGACTTAAATCTTGAATCTTAAATCCCATTTCTGCAAAAAATTCTCTCAGAAAATATTGTCTATTTCATAGTCATTAATGAAAGTAGAAGGCAGAATTATAGATATTCGATTTTACTCAGTTTTCTTCTACTTTTGCAAAAATCCTACTTTATGTTGGGCTTCGTTTGTTTATAATTTTGTCGTATTTGACCTGAAAATGCTAAATTCCATCTATTTTAACATTGTTTTGCTCGAAACCCACATGATTTATTTCCTTTCAAATAGGTTATGTTTAATTTCAAAATAGTGGTTCATTTTTAGAGCTCAAATACACATTAGTCACTGTCTAAATTTTAGGATGGTGTCATTTTTGGGGATAAAATTTTCCTTGTTTTTTCGTTGAATTTCAGTTTTCAATTTCGCATTTCGATAAGGAAATAAGTCCTATTCGATGAAAAAATATACGAGGCTTTTAGGCTTTTCTCCGTTCTCTCGCGTTTTTCGTATTTCTCGTTTAACATATGGGAATTCTTTGCGAAAGGAACGCTTATGAAAAACACCACGAAAATTGAAAATCTTGAAAATATATTCTATTCTAAATTTTTCCCGAATCTTATATTTAATTTTATCGCTTCAAAAGTTAAAGAACCTTTATTTTAGACTGGATAATATCATTTTCTCGACTGATAACAATCTTATTATCTATCCATTATTTATCACCCTGTACTCCATTCACCTTCTTCTCTAACTCCCTCAATCTCTAATCGTTGATTACGTCTCAATTTAAAGATTCAGTTTAGTGCAAAAAATCCTTACCCATTGGATTCGTATACCCATAATTTGTCGCAACGCATACTTTCGAACCTAATTTGTAGAGAAATACGTTAACTTTTGACTGAAATATTTCATTGGCGCGAAAATTTGTTTAAAATTACGAAATCCTGCAAAATTTTCGCGAAAATTCCATTTTAAGATCAAGATATATTCGTAATATAAAGCCCTATTGTAGATATGCAGATAATCCTCCCTCAAGACTAAATTTATCATTTTTTTTTCATAACTTGCATTTCCAGCTATTAGTTTTTCTTTTGTCGTATGATCTTATCGGTACTTCTTATCAGTAAAATATCGGCTCTTTTATCAGCTCCTTGCCAGTCTTCAGTGCTTTTATCAAAATCTTATCACGCAATATCCTCCCTCCCTATCCGCATTTCGCATTCTCTCTAGAACGTGAACATTCCTAATCACCAGCTGCATTGACGTAAGCGCGCAAAAGAGTAACTCTGTCGCAAAGCAAAGCCCCTTTTGCCTTTCAGAGACATGAAAGAGATTCAATAGCAACCAAGCCCTGACTTATCAGTTCTTATATTAGCGCGTATCACTCTTATCACAACTTTCATATTTTTGAATCCCAAACCAAATTTTTGAAATATTTGTGAAATTTCTTACTCATAGAATAGTTACTAAGATGTCTTATCGGAGCTTATCAGTTTTACCTCATATTTCATATTTTTTCAAATTTAAATTTCAAATGTAGAAAGAATCACTACATCTTTAGTCATGAAAGACATAAATTAAAGCTAAGATATCTTATCAGTCCTATCTTTAAATCTGAATTTAAATACTTTGATACTTAATATTTTAGACTCCTAGATCGCACCTACATTTATCTCCCTATCATTTTATACTTTGAATTTTTATCTTGACGTCGAAGCTCACATGAGAGAAACTTTTTGATCTCGATTTCTCTTTTTCAAAACTCAGCTAAATCTCCTTCTATTCATATTATTTCCTAGTCTTTTGAATTTAGAAATGTGATTATTTCAATTTTCATATGACCAGATAAATATTATTTAGCACGTATCGCAACTTTAATTTTAGAAAATATTATAAATCTAATTTTAATCAGCTTTTATTAAGGCTCAGATTATGCTTGATAGGTTTGCATCCCATAAACATGCACATTCATTTGTAAATAATTCGTCATACCCTTCATCCTTGAAACGATACTCGCGTTTCCACATCGAAATATGAGACGTCTTATTCAGAAGCTCAAGCGAAAAGAAAAGTTGAAAAGTTCATATTTTCATTATAAGGACTTTTTCTTATGGCATATCAAATTTTATATGCATAGATCCGCTTTTTATTATATGGTTCGACTTCTGACTCCATTTAGAGCTTATATTTTAATTATAAGTATCTTTTTTTTAATTCGGCATAGAATTGCGAGTAAAAGAAGAGTTCATTCCCTTTCATGTATTTTTTAAAATTCTCTTACTTAAGCTAAAAATCTTGAAAATTTCTGCATCCATCCATAATTTCTTAATTTCAAACAAGCCCATATGATTCATAAACTGCAAAATTTTCAAGCTTAAGCACCCTATTGAATAAGCCCTGTGAATATTTCATGAAAGAGATATCTTGTCATATCTCTAAGAGATTTTATAAGGCTTATCTCCTGCAAACTTACGGCAAACAACATCTGGCTAGTGCACCCACGAACCTTGCAAATTCTACTTCTCTCAAAAAAATCGAGTACTCTCTCGAAATTCGATATTCTCGGACGAAATTTCTTTTGTCAGGAATAACCTTTGTCGACTATTTTTACATTTTATAAATAGACAAAATCTACGTTTTTTTGATGTCACAATTTCTACAAAGATTGAAATCTTTACCGTAATTCAATTTTCGCTTCTCTAAAAATAGGATATTTACGATTTTTGTATACCAGGATAAATCTAATACTATTTCTGAACTCTCGCTTTTTGAATCGATGATATAAAGAGACGCCTTAGGATTTATTACGAATGCCTATTTTTGTCATATCTTCGCAGTTTTTGCTGTTCATCGTAATCCACCCGTTAATGCCGAATTTTTCATGATATCGCTATTTTTTAAATTCGATATTTCAGGCTTAATTCTATCAGATTTCAAAATTTTCGCTAAAAATAATGGGCAGCGATACCTCTAAGCTTCGCTCCGGTCCGGAATCGTTACCCTCGATCAAACTACCCGCTTCGGCCAGCTATTATGGAGGCATGTGTGACTCGAGTAAGTAAATTTGATTTCCTGCCATTATTTCACGACACTTGCTATTCTAATACAAGGAAGTGCCTTAAAATTATGTGCACAAGTTTTAAAAATACGCAATGAGGAAAATTCATTCAGATTAACTCAACTTTATATGTGTTATATCATTTATTTATACCCGGAAACTAGAACGAGTTAGCGCTCGGGATACCCACGCTGATAAATTATTGAAATCTCGTGTGGGTTGTTGAATTTAGCGACTAAGAAAGACCTCGGAGCATGAGTATTTCGGATTTATTTTCACGGGGTGTTCAACTTTTTCTACACGATGTTCTCTTTACCAACTTACATAAAATTCATACGTATTTTCGGCTTTGATATCAGTTGCTCTGGAGATAAGCGAAAGAACTCCGAAAAATGCAACAACTTCAGCTTACCGAAAGATATTAGCTTTTCAGACCTAAATAGGCTTAATTTGAGCAGAATTAAGGCACGACGAAGAAGAGTATGTGTATTTGCGCTCGAATGCACATAAATTCACGCTAATTAAAATCGCCAGAAAATTTGCACCTGACTCTGAAAATAATTATCACCGAAAATTGCATTTACAAGCCATTTCATACTAAAAACAGACTATTTTGCGCCAAAATTCAATTACGCCTGATCCTTCAAATAATAAGCTCTCAAAAATGCTGCATCTGGGTCATAAATTTGTCGGAAAACGACCCGAAACCCCCGTGACAGCCAGAAAAGTGCTCGGTGATCTAGCTTTTCTCGACAAATGTTGTCATTCTTGCAATGAACACCTTGCAAAACAAGGTCCTAACTCAATCAGTCTCGCGATCAGAAGATCAGGTGCTAGGTTGAGGGTGGATCGGATCAGTGTAAAAGCTCAGATAAATCGAAAAATAACGAGATAGCTAAATTAAATTCAATGATTTCAGAGGACAAAGATGCCGACAAGCAGGAAGTCAGCCGATCACGTACTGGTTCCGCAAGCAGCCGCTCGGGAAGACATCCACTACCAGTCAAAATGAGACGGCTTATTCAAGTATGGTGAAAAATATGGTCTAGGAAATACACATCGAAATATGGCAACAGCAATATGACGTCAAATTTGTATCAGATCATACAACAAGTCTATTGAAAATCGTGTCGTCATATTGTAGAAAGAGCTTGCCATCCCATCCATGCAGCTCTATCGACATTTTGTAGCTTTCGTGTGACACCGTAAAATATCATTGATCATAAAGAATTGCGCCTTCAATACTATTTCTCACGCATCGATTTCACTTTTCCCAGATTACCAAAAATGCTGCAATTGAAAAATAAGACAAAATCTTCAGAGCTGCTTCTCGAACCCCCACGAACTGGTCGGTCGCCGAATCATGAAACGCGCCTGTGAGATGAAGAAAGAGTTCGCTATGTTCTACATGTCTTTGGAGCAGGAGCAGAGGGATGACATCGAAGAGAACATGAAGTTGATGCTGAAGAAGGTCGTCACGAATATCGACTTTGTCGATGAGGTATGAAATTGCAGGGCTCCTTGTATTCACAGACGGGTGATAAAGAGAGTAGGGAATGTGGGCAAAGAAGAACAATAAGAAAAAGAGCCGCCTTTCAATACACGTACGCGGGGTCGAATTTTAGAAAGATTTTGTTTGGAAATCATTCATCCAATGCTTCGAAAATAACTTAAAACCAGAGATGTTGGCAAGGCAAACAAAATTTCACGTTGCACTTCAACATCCCCGTTCAAAATCCTACTTTGTACCTACGCTTATCACTTTTTGATGTACTTGTGCATGTCTGGATGCAATTCGACATAAATTACTAAAATGAAGAATAATGGCTTAATTTTCAGATCCAACGCCTCGCAGAGGAGTTTGGCCAGAGGTTCGTCGCCCTCCGACCCCTCGGCTTCCGTCCCGACCTGTTCCCAGTCATTGCGGATGCAACCATTAAGGTTCGGATAAATATTTATGATTTGCCAAAAGAATGAATTTTAGGAATGCACCCACTTGGACTCGGCTGTTCACAAAGCACACACCACCACCCATGCCTTTTCCCAATTCGGCGCTTTGGTAGGAGATTTTTTAATTAATAAAAGTACGGAACATCGATTCTAACTTGATGGGGAAAGTGAAGAGCTTAGGAGCTAAACCATCTAAAATGCGGAACCTCATATTTCATGTCATCTCTCTTTTGACCCTGAAAGTACTTTGAATCCCCTCTTTCACCGTGCGCGGATTTAATTTATCTCCTCGGGCTTTCGCTCTCCTCGATTTCGACACTCAACCGTGCAAAGCTCATTCAACGGCCTTTATTTATGCAAGAGCACTACTCAACGATTACGTAAAACGCCGTATGCAGTTTTCGCAGGAGCCTACTTTTCCTCTATCTGAAATTCGATTTCAGTCCTTCGACGATATACCCGAATTGAATTGCTCTTGTACTCTCCACCCAATTTTTTCTGAAGAAATTCGAATTTTGGACGAAATTGGCTATTTCCCCGCATATCAAATGCAATTTTGCAAGATGAGTGAAAAAGTCGAAAAACCCAAGTTCAAAGTCTGTCGCGTGAGGATGAAAGCACAGAAAATCATGTGAAGGGATAAAAATGCTGAAATCCAGCTTAGAGCTTGATTTGAAGGAAGCGCATCAGGATATTATGTATAGTCTAGCGTAAACAGCGCTTATGACTTAATGATAGCGAACTTGCGAACAGATTTGATGAAAACAAAGTTAAAGTTGATCATTTCAGGTCTTCGCCAGCGTTCGTGAAGGCTTCTACACTGAAGTGCGGCGACTACGCCGAGCTTCTGCTTCGTTTTCGACTGGTTCTAACGGGAGCGCTAGAAGAAGGCTGATGGAGAGCTCGCCCATCAATGAAAATGGCAGCATTAAGAGTCGAGGTAATAAAATAACAATTTAGGAAAAGCAAAGTTCGTAAATTAGTAATGGATCTAATCGGATCATCTAACTACGCTTAACCTTAATTACGCGTTACTACCTACTTTACTATCTTACTAACCCTCTAATCACCAAAAATCTCGGAAAACTAAATTTATGGTAATATTTTTAGGAAACTCTCCCCGTCAGTCCCACTCCAGATGCCAGTCTCGATCAGCATCGCCGGATTCCAGCGGTTCGGATGAATTATGCCCAAATACACCTACTGTGGGAGGGGCTCCAGCAACCTATCTGAAGCCTCCGACGAACGCTATGGTCGCTACTAGAAGCTACTAAATTTGCTACATTCCTTCAACTAACTGGGTTATGATGAAATTCATGCTTTGTCCAGATTTTTTCATGCTAGAAAACCTATATTTATTGCAGCACCTCGAGACATTGTTATTTTTTACTGAACGCTTGCATAATGTTGCGATAGTCGTGTGTTATCTCCCTGGACTTTGAATCTTTCATTGCTCAATTATTAATGACGTAGTTGGTATCATCAGAATTGTTTCTTGAAGTATCAAACTGTCATTGTCATCTATTATTTCAAGAGCAGTTCTAATCATGATTTTTGTCACCCGACTGAACATTTCCGTAGGTTTAGGTTCGGAACTCTGATGTTCCAAATTTCTTCTGATCATGCAGCTTCTTTTATCATTCTTTTTCACATTCGAAATTACATATTTTTGCCTATCTCGTTAATTACAGGTACGCGGTAATCACTAATATTCATTCATTTTTTTCTGAAACTGAAATCTATAATTTAAGTAACATTTCACAAATTGATGACACATTAGCAATAACGAGATCTTATGCCTTATTCTTTCAAAAATTGTTGGAGATAACAATCAAAAAGTTTTATTTCTTGCATTTTTCGAAATCTAGTTTTCAGATTGAAAAATTGAATCTGCAGTTCAAACTTTCATTTCGTATTGTACAGAGAACAGGATAATTTATTTAATAAATGTCTGATTGAAGTGATCTTGATGAAATTATGATCAAAACTAATGTGTTATGAAATTTAACGACATACTAATCACTAAATAATGAAATGAATTATAGTATTGATATGATATCACCGGCTGACTTTATCCATAAATTAATGTATTGCATAGTTTATTTGAATGCCTCGCTAGAATCAGTGTAGTGATATCGTCGAACAGTTCGAATTGGGAATTGATGCCCTGAAAAATAAATATCATTTGGTGATAAAAATATGGCAATGTAACAATTGAAATAGTACTCTAAATATGTCGTTTAAAACGAAAATATTATATTTTGCTAACATCAATCAATCATAATATCGCTAAATTTGTTCTAGTTTCAGACAGAAAATAATCACTACATAATTAAGTCATGATTCTTACAGGTTTCATCTATTTTGCCCAAAAATCTCAAATATTTTATGTCTATCTTAAAATTTACTTATTTTTAATCACTACATGTTTATGTCACATTCTTCTAGACTTCTTATTTCCTATTTTTGCTTAAGAATACGGAAGTTAAAGTTATTTTAATAATCTTGCAGGTTTATGACTATTTACTGGCACGATTGAATTGGAGGCTTACGTGGGAAGTTTCGCTGCAAATTGAATAGCTGCTGTTGAAAGCTGATCGTGGGAGCCGCATAGACAAGCGTTACTGTAATCAACATCAACACAACACAGAGAAGCCAATATTTGGATGGCCGTGAAGACGCCATTCTGGAAAACAATGCATAATAAATAAATATCAGAAATATACTATAACAAAAATAATAAATACGGAAATATCGTGACATGGTGATATCATAGCACGAATAGTAAGATTGAAAAATAAAAGTATTTGGTAGGATATTATCAGGCTTAAAATACTAAAGCTGCAGTATATTGAAATTTTAACTATATCATATAAATATGTTAAAGCGGAATTACCATGGCATAGTGATATTAATGATATCACGATATGAAGAATAACATTAAAAGAGAATAAGCGACATGAAAAGTATAACTTTAGTGTTGAAACTCTATTATATTGAAGTTTAAAATGGAATTAATATAATTAGTTAGAGCATGAATTGTATGCGATAACCTCACTCTACCATAATTGCATATCTATCCTTAGATATCTCATCCCGATCTCTATAAATACTCAACTTGTCATTAATAAACGTTTTCATGCTCATCAACTTATCTTCACCTTCCTTCCGCGCAGCACATACTCCTCTACGGCATTACGAGGTCAACAGAACTCAACCTAATTAATATAAAATATGATAATATCATGACATAACAATATTAGCGATATTATAGTATGAAGCAGAGAATGGAACAAGAAGCATGTGATATGAATTTATATAAAAGTGAAATGTTAAAACTACGGTAAGCTTGGGATATTGATATTTATAGATATGAAAATAGAATAAATCCCTGGTGTCAAATAACAGGAATAAATAAACAAAGCAGGCAATAATGAAATTGTATCTATGACATGTTTTACTGAAATTGTACCCATTCTATTCGAAGTCCCAGACGTTTATGGTGATTTAATATCAGGAAGTCTTGGAAGATCGAAAATAGTATGTCCTATTCGGTAAGAATCAATGATAAACGATGAATGAGAAAAATCAGTGAAATTAAAGAAGGGTATTATTTTCTAATGAAGTCTCGTACGTAATGTCTTTCTTTTGACGCAAAATACTGAAAAATTCCATCGCATTTTTGGGATTAGACCAATGTGCCTTTGGAGTCAGAAAAGCACTGCGCACTGCTTCCTAAATAAATGAGTTTTGCTCTTCGATAATTAGCGCCCTCGGTTTCTTTCAAAATATATTTTTCTAGAGGTTATAACCATCAAAAATGTGCAATGCACGAGTGAAACCACTTATTGAATTATTCATTGGAAAGTTTTCTAATTTAAATACCATGTGCGCCTAACTAACTAAACTATTTATATCTGAAATGTCAATTTAAAGCTGAAAATGTTAATTCCGAGAATAAGGAAGGAGGTTTCAGATCGAAGTCAAAAGCATTTAAATAAAAATTAGGAAGAAATTTAACCTTTATGCAATTTTCAGATCAAATTCTAATTGTAAGACTTCTATAAATTCTGAGAAAGCAAGATTATTTTACAGTAGATGGAAGAAATGGAGAATGATTTTTGTAATAAGTAAAAATGCAATAAGTTGGTAAAGCTTTAAGGACTTATAAACGGATTATCTAAAGTGCATACGACATATCCGGTCTCCCCCAGCATTGTTCTGTTAAAAATCTAAATGTCGAGCCAAGCACCCACATTTTCGGCATTCATAATTCACTACCAAATTTGGACACGAAAATGGCGCGTGAGAAGTTCAAAGTCAAAACGTTAACCAAGTTATGACGAAAGTTGGGTTTTGGGAGTTTCATCCGAGAAAAAAGTTTGCAAAGTAGTTGGTAGTGAAGTTAATTTCATAAGTTTGAAATTCTAAATTGCAACTAAAATAATGATATTTATGATGAAAATATTTCATGTGGAGTCATATAAAATGTAGGAAAATTGCAGTTGGCCTTAGACCTTGAAAATTTTCTTCGGTACTTTTTCCGAGATTCTGCACGTAACTCAGTGAATCTTAATTAAAAGTTCAAAGTTAAAACGAGACACCTATGGCGAAAGTTTATTTTAAATTTAAACTGAAACTGCTCGGAAATTGCATCTAATAAGAATTTTTTGAAATAGCAATTATCCAAACAAAATATATCGGCAGAAACAGAATAATTTCAAAGTTAGTGGGGGAGTAAGTAATTTCAAAATAACATATAATTGTCCGAGTGGTATGTAAATAAACGTTCGATATCTAGAAACAAATGATATGAGCAAGAAATATGAATGTATGGGTATCTAAAACCCATTCTCATGTATTTTATATGAGGTTCTAAAAGACCTAAGGATCTCTGAAATGATAATAACTGAAAATTTTTAATTATCCTAAGAAATTTCAGAATATGATGCGAAAGTTCTCGAAAAAAGAAGGAATTATTTAGTTGTGCAAGTTGTAAACTCGCGTTATAAACGTGCATTTGCAATGAAGCCCCAGTAGAGCACTTGACATACAGCTTGAGCAGGAAAAAATAGCCGGGCAAAAAATAAAACATGATGATTAAATTTTGCGAAATACAAGCCTAAGATTAGAAATCTATGTTCGAAATATTTATGCCCTTTTTACGAAGAGAACTCATGATAAATTTAAACCAGCAAAGCACATCGCGATTCAATATTCAGATATCCGAATCATATGGGAACGACCTGGGATTTTTAAAGAGCCTAGAAACAAGATATCATGAGATAACATGATTCGAAAAAAATCATAAGTTCCAAGTAGTCAGACCTAGGGAGAACGTTCGTCAGAAACCTCTTGCGGCCTGCCCCATATATCTTCTTCGTCTGACGAAAGTGCTCCCTGAGTCTGAAAGCAATTCGAAAATATTTTTGAAATAGCCCAAAGCTAGTTGTGTACGAAATCAACCCTATATAGCCTAGGAAAATACCTTTCTTAGAAATCAGGACGCAATCTTCTAATCCCAAAAATGCACCGTAAACCTGCAAAGCCGATATAAACATTTCTTTAGTTGGACATTTTATTCGAGCAAAAAATGCCGTTATGGGATTAATGGTTTATCACTAGAAATTCCGGTTTAAGTGTTAGATTTCAAAGATTTAATCTAGGATTTTGCCCGAATCAAAGGGCCGCGTTGATTTTTTGGAGGATCACGAAATCGGCCGACTATTTTCGTGATGTTAGCGTTTTCAAGAATTGTCTTAAGAAATTCCTAAAAAGAAGTGCCTATCGCCAAATTATTTCTAAGAATCATGGGAAATTTGGGTTTTTAGCCAGTCTTTAATCTGAAAACGAAATGGGTATTTGTATAAGTCCAATTCAAGATGAGAGAATTTTGACTACGCGTGAAAACTCGACCATATGCATAGATAATCGCACAGAAAATTGTTGGGTCTAAGACGAGAATTTTCGACTCGATAATACCAATTTCTCCAGAAAATGGAGAATATTATTAATTCAGACAAATTGAAATTCTTCACTAATGTCGGGAAAATGTCACTTTATGCTACGTAAAAATGAATTTAAAGGCCCAAATTTAGAATAGTAGTTCATAAATGAAAGCTTCATGGAATAGTCTAAGGTAATAGCATTTTATACCGATAAAACTACGAACTAAACTAATTTATGCGTCAAAAATTGTGCTTTGAGACATTCGTTACCGTATTTCATGCATTTAATGAGCTCGAAAAGTGAACGTTCACTGAGACATAATTTAATGATGCATGATAAAGCTGAAAATCCTTGTAGAGTACGCTCTGAAAAGGCGTAAAATCGAAATTCTATTTTCGGATGAAAGTTGCGTAAAACTCCTACTTTTTCCGGCAAAACAAGGCGATACTGATGTCAAGTCTGCTCGTATGTGAGCAAGTGTAGCTTTGGGATTTAATTATGGATAGGGGAAGTTTAACGAACAGCTGCAAAATTTTAACGTAGTTAAACATAATGTCATACTTCTTGCGAAAAGGCCATTACTTCATTGAATCATGTTAGATTGGATTATCTCCGTGTTGCTAAACTTTGACCAATTTCGGATAAGGTTATTAAATACGAAGTCATTATTTTCTTAAAAGTAAATGAATTAACTAACGTGGGCTTAAAAGGGTTATACTTTTAGAGTTGTTTTAATGATTTAAAAAAGAATACATGAACGGATATCAAGCAAGATATTTTTAGTATGAACTGAATTATTTTTAAATCAACTTTATATTCAAATCATAATAGACTAGTTAAATTCAGGAGACTACTTCGTAGCCTTCACTGCATATACTAAAATTAAATTAGATTCTTTCAGCTTATTCTGAACACATAAAAATGCTCGATAGCTTGAAAAATAGTGCATCATAGCATCACTGAATGCGAAGTATAGGGTCCGATTTGAAAAGAAACGATTCTCTCCCCCCACACTATTTCGAATGCAATAATACAACGATTTCGACAACCTTTCCAGATTGCCAAATTATTTTTTTTACTATTTCAAACTGACCCTTGGCATCTGAAAATGTCAATAATTTGTGCTTTCATTTCGTCTATTTTCTTTCTTCACTCATCATCACTCGTCGAGTGAACTATTTTCTCTCTCAACGCGCATTCGCAGAGAAAATACACACAGAAGCAGAGAGCGATTTCTCTCGATATCTTTTCTCCTCCCAATTCCCACGAAACTCTCTAAGTTCTGCCAGTCTCTTTGATTTGTACTGTATTGCCAAGCCCTTTGAGCAGCAAAGCACCCACTCATAAGTCGAATCGATCATTTTTTCGAGCTTTCTTTATTTTCTTTACTTTTAAATAATTCTTGTAGACATCTTAGGATAGCCATATGATCAGCCTCAATAAGAATACCTTGAACCTAGACTAGACTACACCTTACTTATCTTGTACAAAATATCGACTAAGAAGATGGCTTATATTTTCTTGAGAAAGCCCATGACTCTCAAAAATTCAAAAAACTTCCATCACAAGTTACAAACTCGAACATCATTTTCATTTAATGCGCAAGTTTTATCCGAAAATTGTCAATGGCTAAAACCTGCAACCGGTTTCAGAAACCACGTTATTTCGGAAATAAAGCAGTTACATTGTCTGCCTCAGCAGAGGATTATCGCCGCTTGGCTCATTATAGTAGTACGAGGTCATTTCTAGCGAATCGAATATAGGAAGGAGGAAACGGAAATCTATCCCAAATACGACGCACGGCACACTGACACAATATAATAAAACAGGTATCTAATATTTGCCCATATTCCATTATACCTTATTGTTAGAAAGTAACTGTAATAGTTACTACACTCTAAACATTAGTCTTTGCATGACATAAGTCACTCGTAAGGCCATGTCTGCGTTGAATAGAGTCGAGGTAATTTTTGTCTGGATTTTTGGATGTAGAACGTTTCGTACGGAAGCTAGGCGTTATTTAACAAAATAGAATGAACCCTTTCTTTTATTATTATCATAAGGCATTCTACATCCATTTTTTTTACATTTTCGTCGCATAAATTTGGCATTTTAGACAAAAATGAATCATAGCCGTGAGCACCGAACCACGATTTACGAAACCCGGGAGTACTACCTCGACGCTACGCCGAAAATGTGGGAATGTTGCGGAAAGTTGATGAATTTCGATACGCTCTACCCCTCAACAAGCCGAGGGATTTTGAAAGTAGTCGAGATTGTGAGTCTTATATTTTTAAGATACATATTGTCTTCCTAAACTGAAACTAAGCTATGATCTGATCAAGACGTATAATATTTGGAGAGCTTAGCTTCACTTTTATAGAATTTGAGCCTGAAGTTCTTACACTCTGTTCAGTAGGATATAGATTAAAGGTCCATGGGCTCCAGTGTTATTTCAATTTCTTGGACCTCTATTTCGGAGCGGCTTCTATTAGTCCATCTAGATTCCTCTGTTATGTGCTCCTAGTTATATATTCGATGATGCAACATTCGACATATGTTTGTCGAGCATTGGAGATTTCCGCTCGATGTTATCTTTTCGCTGCTGCGAAACTTTGTGTGGCGCTCTCAAATTTCGTCGTTCTGTGGTTCGCTTAGGCAAGACAATATTTGTCCGAAGGACCCTTTGCGTTAAGTCAACTCACTTCAACAATCGAATATATTCGATATTTACAATAACATGAAGGGAATAAGGAAACACGCACTACTGTCCATTAAGTTGGAGAAATTCAAATCAAACGGAATCTTGAAATTGAACTCGTACAAAACTTCATATCAAAAATTGATCTGATCAACAAGATAATGCCACGAATGAACCAATGTGATTAAATAATCGATACCTATTATTTCAGGCCCTTTGCTTCCTATGCATAATTCTCGTCTGTGCCTGTCAGCCTGTTGGCAATGAAAGAGGTAAAATTGTGATATTTTAAAATTAATTAAAGAAAGGATAGCGAATTTTAGGAATCGCACTGGTCTTCTGCTTTATTGGGTTAGTTTTATCATTCACATTTCTGATCACCTATGTGTTGATGCTCAACTTGCGAGTGCAGGCGACGCCGTGGTTTGTTGCGGTAAGACTCATCAGAAACTAATAGTTAAAAAACAATCAAATTTTCCTCCCTACAAATTTAATTAGATCTCCAAGAGTTTCTAGAAAATCGCGAAGAATACCTCAATTAGCTAATCTCTTTATCTTATAGTTAGGAAAGTTAATGTCCAAGCTCTTAACGATAGTCATGCTCTTCAACTTTTCGTCCATTTTAGGAAGTCTCCTTCTACGTCCTGATGATAGTTGGTCTACTTACCGCTGCGGTGTTCATGGCCGTGTTCAACGCCTACCACTGGTCGGCAATCAACCCGGCGTGGGAGGTCATGCCTGCGATCACCGCAGTAAGCATATTTACAATCGACATTTCCCACGACCAAATATTAAAGATCCTGATTCCGACTTTTTTTGTAAACCTCATCCACTATTATAGGCAGGTAAGGGTAGGATTGGATAGGCCCTGTTGTCTACAAGTTATCAGCTCATTGAGCCGTGTGTTTAAACAGTTTAAGCTATCCGGCCCTACCCTATTCTAACCTAGTTCCATGGTTAGATGGAGTTTACAAGAGGCCTGTGATTTCTGCAGAAGTTATACTAATTTTTATAGTACGATAGTTTAAATTTTTCGCAGCTTCACGACCTCACGGCCAGGCGAAATAGTATGCAAAGTGAGAGTGCGTTTCTTTACCTTTACCTACCGTCTCCAAACCCTACATACTATTCCATCTGGTCGCGAGAAATCCAAATGGCCTATAGTACACATTATCTCCTGCAAAAGTTTCGACTTGTAAACATAGCGATAAAAGCGTCGTTTCTAATTCGAAATGCACATGATGATCAGTAAAAATCGATAGAGAAACAATTTTGGATATTTTTAGGCCGCTCTAATCGTAACTGCCATAGTCTACCTCGCCGATTTGATCATTCTCGTTTCGTACTGGAAGCGTTACTCGTGGAAACCGAACATCGACTATCTGGGCAATATCGAATCCACAGTCCTGCCTCACTAAATTAAAAATCATTATCGATTTTTCCGATAAAATCGCATTTTCATATACTAGTCTCAACAAAATGTACAAATAAAGAAATCCTTCATAAAATTGTAATAAGAATAAAAAAATATTAATTAATCGCTACCGATTCCGTTAAAAAATCGTGCAAGTGATTGTTTCATTTCTCGTTTTTCGCTTGATTTTCGCTGTTTCGATGTTTCTTTTTATTATTTTTTATTTTTTTCTTTCAAAGCGGTTCCGACTGCAGTTAGCAGAGCCCGAAGATGTGGCGTCCGCTCGTCGTGTGCATTCTCGCCCTGACGGTTTCGGGTAAACTCAAAATTGGCCTAAAATTAGAAAAAAAACTGAAATTTTCGCCCTAAATTTCGAGAATTTGCATTTTTAACCTAGAATTTTTTTTTTCGGAAAATTGAAAATGAAAAAATTCGTAAATTTAAAAAGTTGTGATTTTTGATCTAGAAAATTTTAAAATCAAGGACTTTCAGAAAATGACCGAAAAATGAAATAAAATTTGAAAAAATCTATGTTTCCAGCCTACGACGTGTGCAAGGATCACAGATGCGCAAAGGATTCGGTGTGCGTCCCGCTGGCCGATGGCAACAACTACAAGTGCAGGTGTCCGGAGGTAGGGGGAAAAATGATCTCTTTTTATAGGAATTGTTATCTTGTTTTCAAGAAAATTTGACCTTTTCCTGGAAAGTATTATCCCTCTGTCTAAAGATTTTCTTTCTAAAATTTGGCCTTTTTCTAGAAAAAAAATTGTAGGAAACCATTCTTTCAAATTATATTATATCTTCTTCTGGCGACGATTAAAAACTGAATTTGAGGGGAAAATCGGTCATTACTGCGAGCACACAGATAGGTGTCTGACGGACTCGCCCTGCACCAACAACGGCGTCTGCAAGACGGATCTCGCCACCGGCAACGTCACCTGCATCTGCAGGCCTGGATACTGGGTAAATTTGAGATTTTTGCAAAAATCACCTATTTTTCAGGGAAACTTTCAATAAAAAATCCACTAAATTTTCTGTAAAAAGCCATGTTCTTCTGTAGAAAATTCACCGGTTTTCAAGAAAGCCGATATTTTCCTAAGAAAATATTCGATTCAGGGAAAAGGCATTTTTGTAAAATTCGCCAATTTTTTGTTCGAACTTTCAATATTTCCAGGGCGAACTGTGCGATCAAGACTACAACGAGTGCTTTCACGAACATCCCTGTAAGAACCTCGGCGAATGCAAGAACACCCCAAACGGCTATCGATGCATTTGCAAGGACGGTGAGTTTTTCGAATTTGAAAATTGGCAAAATTCATTTGTTTTCCTGCAAAATATACTTTAAGAATGATCAACTTTTCTATTGAACTTTACTTGTTTCTAGAAAAACTAGACATTTCTTTTCGTAAAATTTCTTCGAATCTGATAAATGCGCCCATTTTCCTAGATGCTTCAGGCTTCAAGGGCGAGAATTGCACGGAAATCGTGGACCCGTGCGAAGGTCACCGATGCTACAACGGGGGCAACTGCACGGTCGCCAACGCCACCAACAATAATACGGTCGGAAATGTTTATTTATTATCTTTTTTTTTATTAGAAAAACACTTATCAGATTTTCTCCCTATTTCTTACAAAATTGATCTTTTCTAAAATTATTATGTTGGTCCCTTTTCAGTCCCCCACTTACATCCGTTCCAGGCGATTGGAAAATGGCCTGTCGATGAAGGTCATCCTGAAGCCGGTGGTGAAGTGCGTCTGTGCGGGAGACTTCTTCGGCGAGCGCTGCGAGCTCGAGAGCCAAGACGTCAAGAAGATCTATCAGGAACCGTCAGTTTGACTTGTTCAGCAGATAAAAATGGTTTCTTTCGGAAATTAGGAAGATTTGGAGGAAAGATTATTATTCGAAGATTGGCTACTCTTGGCTTTCTTATTTTGAGCTAGAGCTTACGATATTTTCGCCTGAACATCTAAAAACTCGCAGAGATTCATATAATTTTTATTTTGAATAATCTCAGTTGCATTTTCGAAAAGAAGTTCACGATATTTCGTTCAGCTTGTCGAGGGATATCTGCGGCGACCGAGCGTGCAGTCTGGTGGCTCGAAACGGCGTATGCGATGCGAGGTGCAACTTCCAGATGTGCGACTACGACGGAGGCGACTGCGAGCAGGAAATGCCGCTGTGGTTGATCATCATTCTGGTGGGTAGAAGAAAATATCCTAGTTTCAAATATGACATCAAATATTTCGAAGACTTTTAATAGTCATACTTAGTTCGGAGCATCAAATTTCTGAAGATGAAAAAAGTACTTAAGCACTTTTGAAACCTATTTCCGATCATTTAATTCTTACTAAGCGACATATCTACTGAATCTTGTAAAATGTGTTAGAGGCTTTATGTTTTCACTGAAACCTATCGATCTCATTCTAAATGATTTATCAATTAGCAATAAACTGCAGAACTAGTATAGTTAACAAGCTAATTACTCTAATTACCCTAATTAAGGGGGCGATCTGCGGGCTCGTGCTGTTGCTGATCATCGTGACGACGATCATCCGCGCCAGGCACATTCGATCGCGAAAGCGGAAAACTGTTGTTGCACCGACCTGGATGCCGCCTGAAGGAGATCCTGATGCCGAGGAAAATGGTTAGAGATGAAGAGATTGCTATAGTTTTTTTCTCATTTATTTTTGGGATTACTGTAGAAAATGAGATAATTTGAAACTCGAAATTTTTGAATAAGATTATTTGCAAATTGCGATGTTTTGGTATTTTAACTACCAAATTTTAATCATCTTGAAAGAGTAGCAAATGAAAAAAAAATCAATTTTAGCCTCTCAGTCTGAGACCTACCCACCGGCCAAGCGCCCCAACTACGACAGGGGAGACACTGCAGCGGAGTCTGAGGACTACGAGTCCCCTTCGCCCTCCTCTGCAAGGCAGGGCGGCAACACGTTCACGACCCCGCCCCCCAACAAGAAGCCACGTCTTCAATCGCCCATCTACAAGACCGGCGAGGAACAGAAGCCGCAATTTACCGAACTTCATTATCAGGTCGGTTTTTTAATCTTCACTTTTTCAAATTTTTGGTAATGATATAATAGTGATTTTTTCTAATAAGTTTCAAAGCTTGCTACCTCAGCAAAGCTGTCTCTAAATTTTTGCAATGTTTTCTCCATTTTCGAGATAAGTTTCGACGAATCCGTATAGTAAATTTCTTTACTCTATCGTGAAAGCTCCCATAAGTCTAGGCCATATTCTCTTTATTTTTCAAACAAGTTTCGAAAGATTCTTAAAAGTTTCGTTAATAATTAGGTTTACTGCATTTCGAAGACAATGACATTCTAAATTTTAAATTAACTGCGATTTTTCCGAAAGAATCTCTTGTTCAGGCAGCCTCGACTTCGGGCATCACGTGCCCCGTGAGCAGATTGACGGTGAACACTGTGGGGCCGCACGGCTGGACGCCTCTCTTCTGCCTCCTCCTGGGAAAGACCGAAGCCGACGAGGTCAAACAGGATGTGGGGAGGTAAATCTTTTTTCTTTGAAAATCAAAATCGAATTTTATAACCTTTAACATAAACAGATTTAATCTTTCTAGAATATTTGTTTTGTAAACCAGGAAAAATGGTCTGAAACATCTTATTTTGAGAAAAACCGGTCTTGAACAAATACTACTTTTTCTTTTCTTTTGAAAGAAGTAATCAAATGTAATATCTAAGGCATACCTTTCTGAAGAAATAGATTTGAAAATGTACCGACTTCTGTTTACTTTGAGAAATTACCCAGATTATCATCGGAAAAAGCGTCGACATGGGAGCGCGGCAAGGAGAGGAAGAAGAAAAAGACGCCAGTGCTGATGAAGGATCTCGAGCTGCTCGTCAAAAGCGGGGCTCATGTCAATTGGCAGGATGAGGGTCGGCAATTTTTGGATTGAAAAGAATAGTTGGCAGTCAAGAATTTCGGATTTTTAAATAGATTTTTGTTGATAGATTATTTCAAGAGAATTCTTACGGAGAATTATCTTGTACAACTTCTCGTCTTTATGACGATTTTTTGACGCGTATATAATCTTTTCGAGTTTCAAGAACTCTAATTTCATTTTTCAGAAAACGAGACTAATTGTTTATCAGGATTGCTAATTACCATATTCCAAATATTCTAATTGCTATTCTTTGCAGACTTCCGCACGCCGCTGCACGTGGCAGTGTCGCGCAAGGACTGGACGTCCGTGGTGCAGTATCTGCTCGACCACGGGGCCGATCCCTCGCTGATCGACTCGAACGACCGATCCGTCCTTCATGTCGCCGTTCAGAGTCTCAACGACACCATCGTTGGATTGTTGCTCAAGGACAAGAGGGTCGTCAAGGAGGTTAGAAAATATCGTTGGACTACTGTGGATTTATTCATTTTTTATGAGAAATTTTCCGAAAAAAAGATGAATTTGATCGATTTTCCGAGTTGCAGATAAACGAAGTGGACAGGTCTGGTCGCTCTGCCCTGTCCGTGGCTGCTCAAGACGAACTTTTCCACGACACGATCGCCTCGAAGCTGATAAACGCGGGGGCGAGCCTGGTTGGACCGACTATTCCTAATGTTAATGGGGTAATTCATTTGTTTTTATTTTTATCTTCTTCAAGAAAGATGGATGTGCTTGGTAAAAATTACGGTTTTTTTGGGTTAAAATAATGCTTTGTATGAATTTTTGAATTTGCAATTGATTTTTGAAAAACTTAAGGAAACCCACACCGGCCCTTCGCGCGCACCCCTGCACTATGCAGCGCAGGCGGGCAACGTAAGGAAGGTGAAACTCTTCCTCGAGCATGGCGCCGACATCAACGCCAAGGATCACAAGGAGCAGGTTGAATTTATAAATTTGTCGTTTTTCGAAAAGAAAGCCTTGAAAATTAGCCATTTTGAAAGAAAAAAGTCTAGAATAAAGAATGTTTTTTAGAAACATCTCATTTTCGACCATTTTTTAAGTGGATTTTTAGACCGCCCTGCACTACGCGGCAATGGAAGGCCATCTGGAAGTGGTGAGACAGCTCGTCGAAGCCGGTGCCACGAGGAGTCCGCTCAATGATATGGTCAATTTTCCATCGATTTAAAAAAATATTAAAATTCTAAGCAAATTTGCCTTAGAAATGGTGTATTTTGAATCTTTCGATAATTTTATTGTACTCGAAACAACAGCAAAGGATTCAAAATTTGATTTTATTTGCGATATTTTGAAACGTATTTTATCCCAATTTGGAATTTGTCGAGGTTAAGTAATTTCTAAACGGGCAGTAATAATATGGTAATATGCAGAATGAAACCTATTTTGAGACATACTTCAAGCAGCAATAGATTGACCTTTGATTATTCCAGAATCAGACTCCGTGTGAATTGGCTGAGGGTCGTGGTTACGCGAATATCGGCTCGTACTTGAGAACCACTCCTGTCGTTAATCTCTCGAGGCAATCTTCCAGGTACAAATTTATACGAGTTAAAACTGGACTGAACTTAACTAAGACTTGAAATTTACCAACTTAAAGAGTACTTTGACCTTTTATTTTATTCGTTCTTAAAACTGAGTCAGACTTAAACTTCTCAATTCCAGACTCTCGAAGGCGGACTCGACCAGAAATAAGAAGCACAACTCGCTCGTCGGCAGCGACAAGGTAACCTTGAACCACGAATTGCACAATTTCAACGGATTTGTTTAATTTCGCAAATTATAGACAATGGATAAAAGCAGTACGCCTATAATTTTTATTGAATTTCATTCATTCATCGCACTACTTTTATTCGTTTGCAAATATTATTAGAACTCTTGTAAAATAAATTGTTTTTCTGTAAATTTTCTTGGAAAATTGATGAAACGACAGGTTCTAAACCGATGAAAAATATCTCAAAACTTGAACCTTTATTATGATTTTTGGCAGAAATGCAGTATCTATTGAGACTCGAAGCTGGGACTAAGATAATGAACTTCAAAAATTCAGCCGTTCTACAACTTCGCCACGCTGCAGTCGCTGATGAGCTCTGAAGAGGAATTGGACGCTCCGGACTTCGTCCATCAATCGGAAAATGAACACGATGAAAAGTCGGTCATTATTGAAATCTGAAGGAAAAGTTTTTCGAAAATAGATCGAGCTTTTTTTTTTGAAAACTGGTCTCTTCACAAATTTGATCTCCTGCATAGTGCGCCACAAAATTCGACACTATTCAAGTTATTTTGTTTCCTGACTAAGATATTGATCTCTAATTTATGCCTCTAAAATGACACGGGTTCGTTTGTGTTTCATGCAACTTATTGTAGTCGTTTTTCTCAAATTTTCTTTTGATGTTTTTTTTTTCATTTTTCTTCAAGTAACGTCCATAATAATGCCATAATTCTGGTTAGTCACTAGCTATTTTTCAGGAAAATTTTTGGGAAAAATTCTATGAACATTTCCAAAAATTTTTGAAATTAAAAAATATTTATCGTTCTTGAAACTCGCCGATTTTTCTGTTTTTGTGGGAATTTGTTAAAGTCGCTAAACTGGATTTTCCCCCAACATTTTTGCGACTTGTATTAATTTAATTTTTTCGGGTATGACGTCGAAACTCAATGTTTATTTTTCAAAAATTAACGTCATAACGTCAAAATTTCCTCGCTTTTGTGAGTGTATTATATTAATGGTCATTTTCGCAGAACTTTCGGTTCAAAATTTTCTTTTTTTTCTGTCTGTTGCCTTTTTTTCCTCAGTTCTTTTCGTACTAATCGATAAAGATACTATTTGGCGCTGAAAATATTTGGCTTAAGTTTCGTTAAATCGAAATTCAAATATCCCAGTCGTTTTTTAGCTAATATATTTCAGCGCGTGATTATAAAGAGTGTAGTTTACGCGTTTTTCTCGCCCTGACTCCCTCAAATGATAATACTATTTTCCAGCGCTCTTTTTCTCTGCCCTTCTCGAATAGTCGCACTATTTTTCTATCGATTAGATCCTTCTTTCAAGGGTCGGCGGCCGAAAAACCGTTGATAATTTTTATCAAAATTGCTGAAACCTCAATTTTTGCTATTCTGGTCTAGCATTTTTAGAGGTAGAATTAATTGTATTGGGCTGTTCATCTTTAAAAATCAAGGGGCGACAATTTTCAAATTGTTCAAAAAATCAACCCACCAGATGATTCAGTCATGTTTTATTTTTTCGCTCGATATAATCGATAGGGCTTGCAACAAGTTGCTGTCTAATTGGGAATTTAATTATTCTTCACCTTTAAAAATCCATCAAAATTTAATATTTTCTCGAGAAAGTTTACCCTTACATCAGCTATATTTCATCATTTTCTGATCTCTATTTATTTGAAATCACTTTTCTAAATCTCTAAATTTTTTGAAAACAGCATTTTTCAAGTTTATCCCCTGGATCAATCACTTTCTAATTTCAGGGAGTTGGCCAAATCGGCTTGCGCATTGTGTGTGGATAGTCGTATTGAGCGCGGATCAGGTCGGATCAAGAATTTAGTCTGATTGCTGTGGAACAAATCCATCATGGACAGGGACAACGAGAACATGCCGTTGCTCAGGGATGACAGGTAAAATAAGAAGCAAAAATGAAAAATTGTAGAAAAGTTCGCCTTTTATATTATTATTTTTCTTCGCCAGAATGAGCAAGCTTTCTTTATACCCCAAGAATTGCAATCTATGAATAAATTCCTCGTTTTTTACTTCAAAGGATTTCAAAATATTCTTACTTATTCCTGAAAAAATAAAATATCGATTTTTTAAAATAGAATTTTCAAAATATGAAATGTTTAGATCCCCCACGTACATGGAGTCGCACCAGTCGGTGATGGGCGATGAGGAGATGATTGGGAACGTCAATGGGACCGAGGAGCCCTTCGATGCGAGGAGAGGGGGCAGTACGTCGAATTTTTTATTTTAAAAATGCAAAGAAACCCAAAATTCTTGTTTCTTGCCATAATCTCGTCCATTTTCTTCTCTTTATAAAACTCGAGAAAATAATCAATAGAATTGAAAAAAGCGTTGATATTCTTACCGCATCCTTGCAGACGCAACGGTGGCGTGTCGCGTGTGCGACGAGCCGATCGAGTTGGAGGGTCGCAACAATCAGCACGTCGTCAAGTGCGCCTCCTGCCAGGAGGCGACGCCCATTCGTCCCGCCCCTGCTGGAAAAAAGTAGGAGAATTAAATATAGCGGAATATAGAGCATCATCATCAATAATATATTCCCCCGAAAACGTTTTATTTGACCTTTTTAAGCTTCAAAAATAACCAGGATACTGTAATTGTCATAAATTCACAATTTCTACAGATACGTGCGCTGTCCATGCAATTGTCTGCTGATCTGCAAGGCCTCGTCGACGCGTATCGCCTGTCCGCGCAGCAACTGTCGCAGAGTCATCACCCTCGGCAACTCATTGTCTTCGGAGAATTATTCGGGTTGGCTAATTTTTAAAATAGGTTTCATTGTTTTACATTATTTTCTCGAGCATTTTGGCAATAATTTGCGAGGTCCACCTATTTTTTACGAAAGTTTAAATAAGGTTAACAATTTTCCATGATTTTAGTGAGAACTTCGACAATTATAGCGAAAACGTTGGTCTTTTTAGGATGACCAAAGTTAAAAGAAGAATGAAAAATATGTTTCATGCTTTCTTTCTATGCCATATCTTTTGTTAAAAGGATTCAAGTTGAAGAAGCCGTGTAAAATCTACGAAAAATAAGCTTCAAATTTTTCACTTATTCCCTTCTACCTCAAAAAACACGTTTCAAATGCTTCCTTTATTCGCTCTATCTAACATGATCTGGTTGCATTAAAAAATCTGCTCTAAAACAAACAAAAAATAAAGAAACTAAAGGGTAAAACTATAATAAAAATTTAGAAACAAATAACTTTCAAGTAAAAAGTAATCATTTGTTTGCAGACCAGCAGCGCTCGAATCAGGGTCAGGCTATTCGTGCACCGGCAGGCTCGTGCCGCGTGTCCTGCATCTACTGCAACGAGGTCTTCCTCTTCAACACGCTCACCAATTCCCTGGCTAAATGCCCCCATTGCAAATCACAGTGAGTTTTTCTGCAATGCACACTTCTAAATTTTACACTCTATTTTGCGACATTATGATTTTTCCTCTCTTTACAATGTGATTTTCAGAAAGTTAGGCCAATTTTGACTAATTTAATAATTCGATTCACAACTGTTCATCCTATCAAAATAGCAATTTAGTTTTATTTAGTAGGTTAAAAATTCGCAACACATTTCGAAAATTTTCATCTAGTCATGTGTCGCTAAATTTTATGTAAGTTTCACAAATTTGCAAATATCTTCGTATTTTAATCAACTGTAATCCATAGTCCTGTTCCTCGAAATATGATAATTTAGAAAAATAAAACTTTCCAAATGAACGCCAATCAATTTGCAGGTCCTCTGTCGGAGGCTTTGCCCGTCGTCGCTCGATCATCTACTTAGTGCTGACGATCGCACTTCTTCTACTCGCCGTCATCCTTTTCACCATCACGCTCAGTACTGTACGTCCATTTGTGAAATTATTGATTTTTTCAAAAAAATTAATTTCAATTCTTTATAAAAGTTTGCTATTATTAGGGTCAGATAATTCTTGTGAATTTAGTGGGGTTTTTTTTTGTTTTTTGAAAAATAATAACGTCAATTTTCTTCATTTTGAAAAAGATTTTTGGTTTTTTTGATAAAACATCTAATTTTCTCATTTTTTTCTTAATTTAAGGAAAGAATTTTTCAGGCCTCTCACTCGGGCTTCATGTACCTGGTGTCGATTTTCATGCTGGGATGCGCGTTGATGGCCGGGTACAAGTTCCTCCGATTCTACATGATCAAGAACAGCACCGTGCTCGGACCCATATAATCAATTCTGATCCGCAAAAATCCCGGACAAAACCCTAAAAATCACGATAAGTCCAGACTTGTAGGTTTTAGACTCGCAATATGACTTTTAACCCTAGTCTGTTTTCGATCACTATCCCTCATCATTGGCTGAGAGATAATGATAATTTTGCGAATTTTTTATTTGCAAGTCTGACAACAAGTCTCCGGAATATCACGCAAAAAGTAGTAAATGCCAAAAGTTGCGGTATTTTCTTGTATTTTTAATTTTCGAAATACCGTATTTTTGTAATTTTCTAATCGAGGTAAGAGAATGCTAAATTCCTTGTCACTCGAAACAGAAAGCTCGGAAGCATACGTGAATCGTCGTATATTTTTGCGATTTCATACGAAAAATTGCGACATTTCACTAAAACACAAATTTCATGTAAACAACTCAATTTAAAAACAACTCGCCTCTTAAACAAGTTTGTCTTCATTTATGATTCCATTTTTCTTCTAAATATTGTTGAAGGCTTGAAGTGTATGTTAGGATCATTCAGTATATTTTCGATCAAATATTGAATGATTTACTATTTTTCTCCGGTAATTTGGCCTATTCTCTTAGCTTTTTTCGAACATTTTTGGTGGGGCTCTTAAATCGATCATCATCTATTTATTCGAAGTTAGAGGGTTCGTTTTGCTAAGAAAAAACTTCTTTGTCGATAGAAAATGTAAGCCCCCAGAAGGAAATATACCAACTTCTTAATTAAATTCATACGGTTTTTGAAGTTTCCATTTTTCATTTTTCTAAATTGATACTGTTGAATCAGTCATTTCTATATCCGATATTTTACCTAAAATTTGGGGTTTGGCACCAAAAACGGTACCTTTGGTGCCATGTTGGTAACAATCCTCGATTTGGTTCCCGATATTCCTAAGCATGCGCGCACTTTCTATCTTATGAAGGAGAGCGGTGTTGCTATTAAGAGACCCACATTCTTCCACAGGCATACCCTGTCACTGTCTGCACTTTCGCGCCTATCCTTAACCATTACTCCAGCGAGAAAAAGAATAGGAGTCCACGCTATTTCTGGTTCTTGATAAAAAAAAAAGCGAGATGCAGTGAGAGCCCGTGAAAAAGAAGGGGATCTCTTTCTGGCAACACCGCTCTCCTTTATAATAATGGAGAGTATTTCTATTTTTCATATTTGTTAGTTATTTTGATTCAAAGCAATTGTTTTATTCACATATGCCAAGACACAATGATACTTTTTTTTACCATTTTGGGACAATTTGTAAAATTCACTCGTTTTTTTTCGAAAAGGGTGCATTTTATAAATTTCTCTACAACATTCATTCGCCTATTGTGATTATTCATCGATGTTTTATCTTTGCAGGTTCTAATTAAGCTGGGGAAAGATAATTAGTTAATTAGGGTCATAACGAGTTAATTACCCAACTAACTATGATTATCTTTTTCCGACTTCCTAGACTATTTGAAAATTGATATTTTATCAGTTACAGAAAATGTCAAGTTTCAAATGCATTTTCTACTTTTCATTGCTTCAACTTTAGAACTTCATGTGTATTAGTTTGATCCTAATTTATGCACCACAACTTGAGTATTTTTCATTTCAGAAATAAACTGCGATGATTTTAGTCAAACTTTGATGCCTGTAATTTTGTACCAGTCAAAGGAAATATCTTTAATATTTGGGAAAATATTAGGCTATTTTGATTTGATGTGTCAACGCGACGTAACAATAATATTTATGGCTAGGGTAGGGTAAGAAACTATCATTTTACACGCTACTTCTTCATCTAACGTCTTCGCGTTAAATCTAAATCGCCAAAGATTGCTGTAGCTCGGTTTTTGTAGTTTCAGTGGATGAATCGTGTCGAGACCCTGAAGCTCTACAAAAGACTCATCGCTTACTCGAGAACGTTGAAATTAACAGACAAGGAGTATTTCTGCAATCGAATTAGGTTGGATTTTATTATCTTTTTATTTTTGCAAAATGAATAGAAATTTAACGATTTTTCTCTATGGAAGTTATATCTTGCAAAAAATGATCGCAAAAATTAACTCCCTTATCCGCTGAGCTATGAATCATTTTCATTTTCAGAGAAGAATTCTACAGGATTCGTTATTCCAAACAGGAGCTGCAAAGCGCCTTCAAGAAGGGCGAATCCCTGCTAGAGTTGAGAAGATTTGTCTGACTGCGGAAAAAATGACTGCTAATTCGGAATTTTGCGTTCTCGGCATCGAGGGTTCGGCTAATAAGATTGGGGTAATTTTAAAATTGATTTTTTTTTACTAAGACTCCTATATTTTTCTTGAAATACTAGATTTTTCCACTAATGTAAAAATCACGACTCGATACATGTGATTTAGTATTAAAAACGCTTCAAAATGTAGAAATTAAGCCTCAAATTTTTCAGGTCGGCATAATCAGAAACGGAGTTGTGCTTGCAAATCCCCGAGAGACGTTCCACGCCCCGCCAGGAGAGGGGTTCCGACCCAGCGAAACTGCCGTTCATCATAGGCAACAGGCGGGAATTTTCCTAGTTTTGTAAATAAATAGAATACGTTTCATGAAGAGATGAAATAATCGAATGATGAAATATTGTTAATGAAACTAAAATACCGTCTTTTTAAAAATATATAATTTACTAAAGAAAAGTGAATATGTTTCTAAAGAATATAGGATAAATTAGTAAAATTATCATCAATGCATTAATCATGCCGTCTTTTCACAAAAATCACAAGCCTAAATAATAAGATTCTTTTCAGATCGTCAAACTCGTGTCCAAAGCTTTAGCCGAGGCTCAGATTCACGATCCTAAAGTCGAAATCCATGGTATTGCCTTCACAAAAGGACCAGGAATGGGAGCGCCGCTTCAGGTACCAACCAAATAACATTCGCAAAATGTTTAAACCTGAATTTTCCGTTTTCTTTCTCTTCATTATTTTATTTCCTAAAAGAATGACAAATATAAAAGAAAAAAATATTCAGGTCGGAGCAATCGTGGCTCGAACACTGTCTCAGGCCTGGAACGTGCCGATTCTGCCAGTCAACCACTGCGTCGGCCACATCGAAATGGGCCGACTGATCACCGGAGCCGAAAACCCTGTCGTACTGTATGTCTCAGGGGGAAATACTCAGGTAGATTTTTAGATCACTGCAATTTTATCTTTTATTTTAAAGATCATGAATACCCAGTTATGACAAGTCTAGGATTGATATTTTTAAATGTTTCACTTTTCTGTAATGTTGAAATTTTTTCTTAAATGCTAGTAATTTCAGCCGTCTTAAGAATAGTGATTCTAAATAAACTTCAATATCTAGACATTCAAAACCATATCTTTCTGAAATACGTTTCATTTTCCACAAAATAACAAATTTTTCAATGAAAATTAGTTCTGTTTTTTCGCAATAAAATAATTCTAAATAAAAAGAAGGTTTAGGTTATCTCATATTCGAATCAGCGCTACCGTATATTCGGAGAGACGATCGACATCGCGGTTGGGAATTGCCTGGACAGATTCGCCAGGTGCATCATGCTGCCAAACGACCCTAGTCCGGGATACAATATCGAACAGGCTGCTAAGAAAGGTTATTTAATTCCATTTTTTCTTCAAAAAATGATTTGCAGGCTCGAAATACCTCGAACTGCCCTATACAGTCAAGGGCATGGACGTCTCTTTCTCGGGAATTCTGACTTTCATCGAAGAGAGGGGACCCAAGTTGATTCAGAAAGGAGAATATACTAAGGAGGATCTGTGCTTTTCGTTGCAGGTAATATTTTTGACAAACATACATAAAAATCGATTCTTACAATTTCTAAAAATAACAATTTTAAAGAGAATGTTGTGAGATCTTTTATGATATTTCTAAAAATCGGTACTTAATATGTTTCTAAATCCTATTATTTTCATATTCTCGCTATTATAACTTCCATATTACTAAGACATATTTATTTATTAGTCTGTGAAATGTTATACAAGTTCAGTATCATTCTATCTCTAAGTCGTACTACATCTATCATGGAACCATATAATGTAACCTTCTAGCTATACTAACTTCTACCACAACCTATCCTAATTCCAACCTTACTCCTAATAAATAGCCTATCTCTAATTTATATTTAAATAATATTTTTCCTCATTTGGAAACAGGAAAATGATGAGCAACTTTCTTTTAAAAAAGATTGAGAATAATAGTTTTAAAGATTTTCTTCTTATTTTATGAATTCTTCAGGAAACAATCTTCGCGATGCTGATCGAAATCACGGAACGAGCGATGGCTCATTGCGGCAGCGAAGAGTTATTGATTGTTGGGGGCGTCGGGTGCAATTTGAGATTGCAGGTAACTTCCATTTTTTCCTATTTTCGTAAAATCTGTCTTTTCACATATTGAAACTTTTGCATTTTTATCAAGACTATTTCGTCTGAAAAGTCGAATTTCTAAATGTATAAATTGGATATGAACTTTATAAAGTTTTTATTTTCCAACAAAAATAATAGAAATTTCCAGGAAATGGCGGAGAAAATGTGCAAAGAAAGGGGCGCTCACCTGTTCGCGACGGATGAGCGATTCTGCATCGACAATGGGGCGATGATCGCTAGAGTGGGAGAGCTGATGTTGGGTAGGTTTTCTTGGGAATCTTCAAAAATTCCAATTTTTATTAGTTTTAGAAAGTAATACCTTTTAGGAAAGGGAAATTTATAAAAGAAACCATTCTTTTTTATTTAAAAAAAAACCTGAAAATGATGATTTTTTAAACTTCCAGATCAAAAGCTCTACGGTAAAATGCAGAAGACTACCGTAACTCAGCGCTACAGAACCGACCAAGTCAACGTGCTTTGGAGAGACTGAACTTTGTTTTTTTTCAAGAAAAATGTTAATGATTGTTGATTTTCTCGTGTTATCAAATTGAAATTGTTATTTTTGAGAAGTAAATTCGAATACATCCAAACAGTTGTAAGAATGATTCATTTATTATTTCGATTTGGCGAAGATCGGCGAAATGAGTCTCGAAAAGGATTGCGCTGAAGTGAGTCAAGTACAGCTTGAGGATGATCTGTCTAAAGGCTTTTTTGAGATCAAGGAAACTCAGATAATCTGGCCTAATCCATAGGAATGTGCATGATAGAGTGCATGAGCATGATCAAAATTTGCATAACTTGAAAGGTTTTTTTACTCATGTTTCAATCCATGCTCTACAATAGTAATAAGACACTTATTCCTCCTGTCCTTAGAATCTTGGAACATGTCATGTTTTCTAAATAGAAGCCCGGATCTTCTATTATAAAATGTATATTCTAACCGTTTCATATCTCCAGCTTCTGAACAGCCACTCGCCATGGCTGCTGCTGGCTGCGTCAGTGCCTTTGGCGTTGAACGTGACCTCCGTAGTGCTGATCGGTATCACCATCTGGCACCTCGTCCTCGTCAAACAGAACTGCCACAAAATATCGCAGAGGTGGGCAAATTTTCATCATTATCTAACAAGTTTGTAGCAAAATGAGTTCTTATCCTGAAACTACACGACGTCGTGGTACAAGAGCAAAGTAAAATAGTGTGAGAAAAGACATCCCATCCCACCTTATTTCGTTTATGTCCCGTGTCATTATAGCATCCTGACTACAAATTTGCTTGGTAGGGTAGAGGATTACTCTAAAATTATTTGGTTATGATAAATATCGTTTGAAGTTCGTACTGGCTGGCTCGTACGGCGATTCGCGTGGGACTCGGTCCGATGATGCGCAAACTGCTCGTCGACTTCGCCGCCAACAAGCCGGAGTACGTCAAACTCGTTCAGGTACGAAACAATATTCACATAATTAATTTGTGACATCATTCGAATTAAAATAACGTCTCAATATTATGACAATATCGAAAAATATAAAATGATTTCAAGAATTTTGATTGTAATTTTAGGACACCAAATGAGCAACGTGCGAAGAAAACTAAATTTCGAAAGGGAACATCAGCCATCAGAAGAATCTCCACAAATATATTTTGGCAAATAAAGTATCATGAAGGTCAAAAATTTCAAGTTTTCTGAACTTTAATTTTCCTCAAATTTCCCTACACTTTACAAAGTCTCCTTTCCTGTCGTCGTAAATTTATGTGCATCTTTGTAGGCAGACACAAAGGGATTTTTAAAGTCCCTAATCTGGTATCCAAGAAAAATAAAATATCCCAGCCGGTTTCCAATATTCTATACTAAAGAATAAGAGAAAAATTTCCCCGAAAATTAGCTTGAATACGCTTTTGGGAGGCACCTAGCAACTCGTATGTCCCTGCATCGATTCATCTCCAAATTTTCCGGCTTTGTCTAATAAAGTAGGTTGAGCAATCCGGCCAGAATTTCGAAATTTTTACACATTCGTGAAAAATCTTCGAAAAATTCACGATTTTTATATTGATTTTACACTATCTAAATTTTTCATAGAAATTACAGTAATTCCCGAAAATGGGTAAAGGAGGCGATAGTATCGTCGTGGCGGTGAGGGTCCGCCCATTCAATGATCGAGAGAAAAACCGAAATGCCAAACTCGTCATTGATATGCCAGACGATAAGAGGACCTGCATACGGTAGTTATTGCGTACCATTTCAAAGTACCTACTTTTTAGCGACCCGAACAATCCCGACGACGCAAAATGGTTCACTTTCGATTATTCCTATTGGTCGCACGACGGCTATAAAACTGAGAAGAGTGGATATTTAACACCGGCGGATTCACATTATGCGGATCAGGTATAAAAGTAGTCAGAATTAAAAATGTTAGCCGAAGACCTTTTACCTCAAATAATAATACGGCTTTCAACTTTATTTACTCTGGGAAATTTAGCATAAAATTCAGAGGTATTGATTTAGATGATATTCTAGAAAATTCCAGAAGCGCGTGTTTGACGACCTCGGCAAAGGTGTTCTGGAAAATGCGTGGGCGGGATACAACTGCTCTCTGTTCGCATATGGGCAAACAGGATCAGGGAAATCCTATTCGATAGTCGGTTTCAAGGGAAATAAAGGAATTGTCCCCATCGTTTGCGAGGAATTGTTCAAGAAAATCGAGGAAAAGCGAAACGGAAAGAAGAAGGACTCCCAATACGAAGTGTTCATCTCCATGTTCGAAATCTACTGTGAAAAAGTTAGTGAAAATCTGTTTTACCAATTCCACCGGAAAATCTTTAGATAAGAGACTTATTGACCACAAAAGAGCCTCCAAAGGGGGGTCTCAAAGTCAGGGAACATCCGAAAACGGGGTTTTACGTCGAAAATCTGACGACGGTTCCGGTGAACTCGTACAAAGAGATCGAGGCGAGGATCGACGAAGGCACGAAAAACCGAACGATAGCTGCGACTAACATGAATGCTACCAGTAGCAGGTCAGAGAATTAGTACCATCCCCAATGATAGCAGAAAAAGATATGCTAGTAGCTAGAAATGAGTGAACAACGAAAATCAGCCTTTAAATGCGTGAATCTGAATTTCAGAGCCCATACCATCGTGAAGATCCAATTCAACCAGAAGCTACCCAAATCCAATGGAGCTGGAACAACCACGAAAAAATCGGAGATCAATCTCGTAGATTTGGCAGGAAGGTAAAGAGCTCAGGATTTTATTATGAAGTGAATTACAGCTTTAGTAGTCATCTTTTATACTTCATCTCGCTTTTTAGATATAACCTAGAAAAATACGGTATTTTTGGGTGAAGATTAAATTTAGTGAGCGTCAAAGCGCTGCCGGTACTGAAGGCGACCGTCTGAAAGAGGGAATCGTCATAAATCAGTCCCTATCGACCTTGGGAAGAGTCATCAAAGCCCTGCATGAGTCTCAAAATAACAAATCCGGCAAGCGGGTTCAGGTCTTTAATCTCTTTAATTTCCAAACTTTAACCATCTTTATTGTTAGATTCCATTCCGAGACTCTGTCCTAACCTGCCTATTGAAGAATGCTTTGGGAGGCAATAGTAAAACTATCATGGTATTTTGAAAGTTGTAAGAAGAGTGCGATTTTATGAAGTTCAGATAGCAGCCATATCTCCAGCAGATATAAATTATGAAGAGACTTTGTCCACCTTACGGTATTTTTAAAATAAATTTTAAATTCCAATTTCATTTTCTCAATTTCAGATTTGCCGATAGAGCTAAAGCCATCAAGACGAACGCTGTCGTCAACGAGAACCAGACCGAAAGGATGATTCGCGAATTGAAAGAAGAAAATGAGAGACTTCAGAAGATGATTAAAGGCGGAGGGAAGAGTGGGACTGATGTAGGATTTTTTGTTATTATTCTTAATGCAAATAGGGACTTTCTAACTCCACTTTAATTTCAACATCACTTTTCTCAAGTCTAAATTGAACTCGAAATGTGGTAGGAGTTTGTTATTATGAAACTTTCTGAATTGGAAATGAAGTGAAACAATCAGATATTCTTTAAATTTATTTATTAGATCTAAAAATGATAATTCAGGAAGAACTCGAAAATCTCCGACGCCAACTCGAAGAGAACCAACGAGAAATGGCAAACCTGGAAAAGACCTGGCAGCAGAAAGTTGCGGAAGAAGCTTCTAAGGTAAGGAAGGTGGCAAAATGATTCTTTGTCTTGAATAATTCAATGGTCATCTTCAACATTTATGCCAGGTTTATGATTATAAATTCAGCACAACATGGGTGGTGATCGAGCTGAGATCGAGAGGAGGAAAAAGAACGAACCGTACCTGTGGAATCTCAACGAGGATGCAGCGCTGAGTGGATTGATCGTCCATTTCATTCCGCAGGGAGAGGTTACTGTTGGTAAAAAATTTGAAATTTTCTAGTTTTCTATAAACGAATTTTCGACAAAGTCATCATAAAGAAATACAATAATTTCATTTGACGGAATGAAAACGTGCTTCCAATTATCTGGGAAAATGAATAAGAAATTTACTAATTCAGTAATCATGCTAAAATTTATGATGTCATACCTATTTTAGGCAATAATTCATCTCATCCAACCATCGTACTGAACGGACTGTCAATTCTACCTCTTCACGCAGCCTTCGTTAATTCGAAAAACGACAAGATTACTTTGACACCACTGAACGTAAGTTTTAAAATCTTAATTTCCCTAAAAATAATCAATTCAGGGCGCTGAGATCCTAATCAACGGTAGGTCGATCAACAAGGAAACTGATCTTCAGCAAAATGATCGGTAAACATAAATTTATAAAACATCGATCAAAATGCCGTAACTCTCAGAATTCTCTTCGGTGGAAATCATCTGTACGTTTTCCAAAACCCCAACAAAAAGGGAATTCGGAATGACACTTCCTATGAAATGGCCCAGAAGGAGATCGCAGAACATGCCGGCATTTCTCTATCTACGAATGGAGGACAAAAGAGCAAGGGTAATTCATTTCTAGTTAGTCTAATTAATTAGATAATTATTTGATTCAATTTAGCTGATCTAATCCTTGAAGAAGAACTAATTTCCACTATGCCATTGGTTTACAGGGCTAACGCTATGGCTAAAGAACTTCAGTATGAGAGAAATGAGATTTTGCAGAAATCAAAATATTTTAGGAGACCTGTATCATTCGAAATAGTGTTGGTTTCACCAGAAATGAGGGGTCTTACCGATGGGTTAACAGAGGTAATTTTTCTTCTTAAAAACTTGAAAAGAGATCAAAGATTGAGAAGTGAGATCAAAAATTTCCTTATAGATCTGGATAAAAGTCCACAACGTTCGAGAAGATACTTACTTCCTCTGGGAAAAAGCTAGATTCATGAATCGCTACTACGGAATGCAGGAAATGTACGAGCTCAAACTAGATGGAGAGGATTGGAATTTGTCTAAAGTCGGAAAAATCCTCCTATTTTGAGAAAGAATCGAATTTTTAGGAAAGAGACCCCTTTTACGAACCACCAGACTCGCCCGTATTCATTGGCTCTGCGGTAGTTTTCTTACAGAGTTTGGCCTATCTGATAGAGTCGGAGGAAGCCTTTCCGATAGTGGATTTTTCGGGTAAAAACGCGATCTTGTAGGATTGTTGAAAAGGGGCTAAAATTTAGGAAACGAACTAGGTCAACTATCCGTAACTTTATCGCCCTGCTCGGGATCGGGAAAGGAAATCCATGGGGAATACGTAGAAGATCCGAGGCAACTTGTAAGATATTTTGCGAAATGTCATGAAGCATATTCTAGGCATAACTTTTAGAAGCTGATCTTCACCGAAATATTGCATTTCAAGCAATTTTTCCTTATTTTTCCAATACTCAAATTTAGGTTGGCAAGAGCTTAGCGTTCAAAGTGAGAATTATCGCTGCTGTCGGTTTACCTAGACGAATTTTGAAGGTTCTTTAATATATATATTTTTTAATAAAAGACCCTTCTCTATTATTTTAGTCCTGTTGCAAATACCATTTCTTCGGTAGCAAGGAGATTAGTACTTCTACTGTGACTGGGAATAGTCCCTCGTACGCTCACGAGAAACTGTTCACCTACAAGAACGTTAGCAAAGAGGTAAGATTGCAGACCTTTATTTTTGGCAAAATCGTTTTTAGCTGGTGAACTACCTGCAATCCTCAAATCTCTACATCACTTTATGGGGAACTCAGAAACCCAGAGAAAGTCGTAGGGGCGGTAGTCCAATTGGTTCCGCTCCAACTAAGCCCTTAAGATCGGAAAATGGAAAGGTTAGTAGTATCAAACATTTGTATCCGATCACTCGGTCATGTTCGTTAACGAAGGGCCTTTGCTTGTGGAACGTTTGCAGATTTCGATGATTTCAGGGGAAGTGGCTACGGCGAAATTGCGTTAAAATTGAATTTTTCTTGAATTTTGCCTTCTATATATTCGATTTTGGAAAAGCAACAGTAGAAACAAATTTTGCCGTCCTAATCTTGAAGAGTGGCATATTCAGAAAATATGACCAATATGGATTTTAAAAAATCAAATTTTATTTGGGTTAAGACGGCAATTGTTGCGGTACGGATGCGATGATGTCCTCCCAGGAAAATAAGCCAGCTAAAAATTAGAAAGTTGCCACGCCTCTAGATAACTCTTCTCGGTACAATTTATTTTGGGACTAAAGGAGGCGTGGCTTGCCTTTGTTACTGAACAGGATAGTGTGCCGAAAGTAATTTCTTTTAAGTTGATGACCAAAGTAATTCAGTCCTCGATGAAAAAGAAGCGTTCCACGTCACGACCCAAAAATGGTAGCACGAATGGGAAAGGAACTAAACGAAGCATCTGATTTCTGTTTTTAGAGAATTTAACAAAAAATTGGCTAATTTGTAAATCGCAGGACATCATAATAAAAGACATAACTAGAGTCCCCTTGCAAAAATGCATTTATAATAGAAACGTGATAGTTTGAAAGTAAACATTTGAGAAGGAAGTACCTTTCAAGCCCAAGATGTCATAAAAGACCTAGTCTAGATTGACGATAAACTTGATAAAACGATTATGTGCCAAAAATCAGGTCATAATTTTTGAGTTTAATGTTTTCTTCATAATAACATTATTCACCATCCTATGCGACATTTTGCCACCAGCATCAAATCGCCAGATTTACTTGGGGACCCTAGACATAATCTAAAGAGAGCATGAAGAGATAGGATATGCTAATTTTTATAGTATTTTTCCGTTGTATTATGCTGTCTTGCGTTTTACAAGCTGGCAAAAATCGATATTGTTATTAAATTTATCATTTATTTCATTGCAGTCGAATAAATATATCTGAACGAATGTTGTTGGCGTTTTGCCAATTTTCACTGATTCACTGCTTGTTTGTCTTTTTGTAGTGCTCGATGAATCGTGCTGTCTCTTCCACAGACGGCGCTCTCATCCAATTGTCCTCGATACCCACCCTGAAAATATGCTCATTTTAACATAGCCATGCATGATCTTCATCCTCGCTTTCATTTTGAAGTTATCCTCCATTCTCCAATTCTTGAAGAAGCATTCATTTTTTAAGTATCAATTGGTCGGACGAAGATGTAATTTGTGGTTATCTTGCCTCCCATAGACGACGAACACGTAGATGATGTCGGCGAACGCGAGCAGCAGACACGCCGCAATTACCGGCACGATCACCACTGCACCCAACTGCAAAATTCAAACGGTTGACTTGCTTCTTCCAAAAATTGTCTTTGATTTTGCTTCGTGTTCATAGAAACGGGCTTCCATTGATTATATGATTCAAAGTCAAGCCAATCTTTATGCACCATTCTAACTTTTTGCACATGTTTTTGTTCGTTTTGTAAACTTGTTCCCTTTCTATTTGAAAGCTTTCAAACTGTTTTTGTTTTCGGAACCACACTCACAATGCTGCACCGTGTGCTGCCGCGCTTCTTGGAGTTCTCGATCTTCTCGGTGTGGAACTCGTTCTCGTCGTTGATGTTCACTTCGGGGATCACGGGCTCTTTCGACGTGACGGCTGCCACTGGCGATTCGGCTGCTGGAAATGTCAGATTTTTGTAAATTTTCTGGCATTTTTTCAATTACATGGTCCAAGCTTATTTTGTTGCGCTTCGCCACGACTCAATGTGGGTTTTGGGGATGCATTCGAGAATCCACTGACTGGAGTGGCTCCTCTCTCAACAGGTGTGGAGTCGGCGTCGCCCTTTGGATTTGGGTTGTCGCCCACGTTCTCATCGATGTCGTCGTCATCACTAGCAGAATGTTGGTGAATGTTTTAGAAATGTTTAGATCTATGGAAATTCTAGCTTCATTTCTAAGGTAAAGACGTTCGAATGAAGCCAAAGCTTTTGGGGCTATTCTACTGGAAGTAGCAGAGACTTCACACATCGATTTTAGAAGTTGTGAGGCTTCAATTGAAGCTGCATCAACTTCAAAATATTCGATAAAAACTTCGAAATAACTTTAGGACTCATAAAGTTAGAAAAAAAAAACTCACGCGAGCGGATTGTAGACGAACTTCTTGAGTTTGTTGCGTTGACTGTCGGGCGGGGTCAGTCCAGTGCCTGCCAATTGAGTCATCGTCGAATTGGTAAATAATTGGGAAATCAAATTTTAAATATTTCATCATCTGCTGTATGCTGATTTCCAAAATAAGCGTAAAGCTTGTCAGAAATAAGTGACTGCTGATCATTCATGGGTTGTTAAAATATAGATTATACATTTATCATTTGATACTTCACTGATAACGTCTTATGCTATTTAAACGTCGCTTGAATCGATTACGCCGATTTTTTTTTATCTTCTAAATCTCTATTTATTTACTTACTGAGAGGATATTTTTTAGCGTTAGAGAAAATTTCCTGAGGACGACTGTTATATTATTGATTTCATCGGTTTTCTATATGCTCGAAGTACTAATTTACATTCTAATTATCGGTGATATGTACGGAATTATTTTATGTCCAAAGTTACCGCGAATATTACTTTAGACTGTTAGAGCAGAAAATGGGTGTTTATTGACGTGCAGTAAATCAGCCTCAAAATAGTAAGTCAACTCAGTCCTCTAAACAGATAGCCCCTATTGACAATACGATTTTACTTTCGCATGCGGTAAATTAAAGATATTATCACTGTTTGATTATGAATAATTCCAGCCATCAATAGACGATTATTCCTCAGCATATGGCGATATTCAGAAAGATGAGCTGTCTGAAATATCCGAATCTGATTCCTCGCTTCCACCTAGCTACGAAGAAGCTGTCAATACGCCAACAACACTGCATTTGTAATCTTAATTAGCTAAATTAATATTTTGTGTAAATTCAGTGATGACAATAAACTAATTTATTAAGAAACATGTGCACGTCCATTTATCGATCAACTGATAAGGTTCAGGCTATTCGACATTTGCACTTAGTTTTCCTGATTTTAAGTCATACTATTTCTTGTCACTTGTTTATTGCGTTCAATCGATTTTAATTTACCTATCTTTAGCACAAATATTCATGGTCGTTAAAATAGCAGATACACTAAAGACTTCTATTGCGGTTAGAATTGCCAATACATATTTAAGAAGAAATTAGTTGTCAAGTAAAATTGTGCATTTTAGTTTATGATGATACTATCATACCCTTGGGGCATGCTAACAATACTGATCGCCGATGGAGTTTTGATGGGATTTTCTAATCAGCCAAAGCCTCTTATATTATTCTTTATTATCTCGTTCGGTGCCACGCCAATTTTTCATGTTCTTACCGTGTAAGAGTGAAATTTATAGATCGATTTAAATTAATTACGATTTTAGAATATATTTATACCGTATTGAGGCGCGTAATAGTGTACGTGGCTGGTTTTATGTGGCCTGCTATAAAGTAAACAAATAAACAACAATTTAGTAAAAGTAGTACGATAAATGTAAAATTCGCTCTTGCTTTAGTATGCACTATCTTTATGCACTTTAGTCGTACTATTCCTATTAGTTGCAGAGTAAACCTATCTTTTGTTATTTATTAAGTACACATTGTTTTCAGATATTTGTATGTGTTGTTTCAGTATCCATGGGAGTTTATATGCTGATATCATGGAATAACAATCGAAATGATCAATAGTAAACAAGCTGAAACTTAACTATTCACATTATTTTAATATTTAGCGTTAGAAGCAATTTCGTGGCAATGTCGATTATATTATTGGTTTCTTCAGTTTTCTATATTATCGAAACAGGAGTTTACTTTAGTTGGAGTTGGAAATTGTGAAATTATCAATAATTTAAAATTACAACAGTTGTATTTTAGACGGAAAAGGCGGGAATTAGAGGCAAGTGTGCGTGAAATTGAGCCTACGTTTCATCAAAATAGCAGTTCGAACCAGAGGCAGAATCTTGCTACTACGCGTGTCCAAGAAATCTACATTCGAAATTCAGCCTGGAATAGGGTAATTAAATATTAATGATTTTAAATTAAGAAACGGTTTCAGCCAGTTATTGACGATCCACCACCAAATTATCGAGATATCATGAAGGATATCGTTCTTAATCCATCACAGTTGAACGACTCTTCACTACCGCCGAGTTATGAAGAAGTCACTGATCAGCCTATCGTTATACCTCTGTGATTTAAATCAATCAATAAATTATTGTTTTATCTAAAATATAATTGATAATAAATAGTTTGCTAGGAAGTATTATTATGTCAATGTATAAACTGGTTAGCTACAAAGTATTCAACCTTAAGCAGTCGCTATTTCGGTAAGAGTCCGTAGCGTTGTCCACTAAAATCTTTGGTGGACAACGCACACCCTCCATCGCAAAATCTCAACTCGAACTACTGCTCTCACTACTTTGATGACTCGTAAATGGGCCAGAAATAAATTTGGCAACATTTTTTAAAAACATTATTATGAGATAGACTGAAAAAATTATTTTACCAAAAAACCTGAAAAATGTTTAGCCGATCCGTTTTTATGACAATGTGAATAAGCGGGGCTATAAGTATGATCCGTTCTGTATTTACATCTAGATCAAATAATCTATTTTAGCCGCCATCAAATGATGACTCCCCAACCTACAGTGATATTGTAAAAATGTCATTCTTGATCCAACACAACTTGATGATAATACTTCGCTTCCGCCGAGCTATGAAGAAGTCGCCAATTTACCTACCATAATACCCTTATGATGATATTGTTTATTTCGAACCCTGAGGGGTGCAAAGTGATGCATGGTTATTTTGAAGAGTAGAAATAGTACATGAAAAAGAGAGAACCGCCTAAAATAATATATTTCTTCCTTATGTTTACCTTCCCAGATTTCGACTCAAGAATGAATAAAGTAAATATTTCAAATATATAATCACGTTTTGCTATTAATTTTGTATTCCGGCTTCTCACGATTTTGTCAATGATAAACCGTCGAAAACTGTTTAAAAGTATGGTTTAATCAGCGAGAGTTTAGGTGCGCTCCAAACTCTTAAAACTAATATTGCAATTTAGTGATTTTATGCCCTACATTTCGTCACTATCTATCTTATCATTTTTTTTATCGATTTTTCGAATAAAATTCCAAACACTTCCATTTAACTAGTTTGCTATTTTGACAACTCTAGCAATGACTATTTTACAAAGGAAGTTGAAAGTTTTTCAAGTAAGCATAATATTTATCTATAAGGCTATTTGAAGTCTCATGGTAAAAGAAATTTAAACTAGATTTATGATATTATACCCATTTTTAATTTAATGTTTCAGGTCCTAACAGCGTTAACATTAGTGTGGGGTATAATTACTATAACCTCCACCGAAGCTTATATGATGGCATTTTCAAGTCAATACGTAGTTTTTCTTGTAATATTCATCGTTACGAAATTCACGATTATTTCAATTAGGTGAAGAAATTTAAGTTTTATTTCAATTATATTCTTTTCAGAATAATTATGAGACATACTTTCTTGAAATCTGTGGCTCAGGGATTTTTATATTGTGGATTTTTGCAGGTTTAAAATGTTTCTCACTTATTTTTATAAATACAAAATTCTCAGATAGGCTATATTTTCATGTCAGCCACATTAGCGACATATCTACTGGTCGGAAAAAATAACTTCGGGGAGAATTGGTAGATATTACAGCTATTTTTTACGAAAATATTTCACTTGTATTCAGCTCGAAAGTAGCAGTATATGTGTTTTCATTTATATTACTCGGCTCAATGCCGATTTATGCCATAGCAGCGTTTGACGCATTCTATGTTAGGTCACTGTAGTAAGTTAAAAATAACACATTTTAAATCGTATCAAATTTAAATTTAGCCTAAGATTAGTAGAAATAATTCGTGAACACCGACGCCAACGACGAGAGCAATTAGATCGATTTTGGATTCCGACACCGATGGAGAGAAATGATGAGAATTCGAGGAATGCGGTGAGTTTCATTTTGAGAGTCAGCAATTAAATAAAATACCTATGATCTATTTCGAATAAAATTTACATTTATCTGTCTCTATGATAAAAAAACAGTACCTAAACTTCGTATACACATTTTTCGCCAAAATGAAACTATAAAATTTTGCTTTATAATTCTCAATTTTAATTCCAATTATGCAAGGTTTAACTTTTCTAAATATTCAACTTTCAAAATTTAAGATGCCAATAAACGATGATCTTCCTACGTACGACGACATTTTGAAGGGCACTGTACCTGAAGCCTCAGCTCCACCCAGTTACGAAGACGCTACCAATCAACCTGTTACTATATCCTTATAAATATAGAAGTTAAAATAATAAACTATTTATTTAAGCTAAAGCTAAAATGAATCATAAACCATAAGTAAATCGATTTTCCTAATAATTGATAAGAAAGCAAAGTCAGGAGCTTTGTAACATGAGAAATGACAGGAAATTCTCAACCCTTTCTCTCATTTATCAATAATCTATCATTTATTTTTCTATAAAGCGATGCGTATCTATGATTAATTTATATTTACCCGTTTTACTTAGCGCTATTTTCATGACTAATCATGCTCGTTTCTCTACAGAGGCAGTTATTCATTTATCAGGTAGCTTTAAAATTTACTAAAAGTTTAATTTCAAATTGTAGATATTAACCAAAATAATCGTCACATGGGGCGTATTAACTACTACAACGGCTGAGATTTATCTAATTGTAACGGAACAGTACATCTTTGGGAGCATAACTTTCGTTATAACCAAAACAGTCGTCGTCATTTTTAGGTAATCGAGGGATTTCGATTTTTTTCCAATTTCATTGCTTTAGAGTAGTAGTTCGGAAAGCTTTTCTTCAGACAACTAATCAGGCGTTTCTATATGTATCGGCTAGGGAGGTAATTTAAATTCACTTATTTTTTACAATGTTTCAAAATTCAGCTATTCTTTACATTCGCTTCATTAACGCTTGGATTGTTCAACTTATGCACTAGGAATGATTCCAACGCGTTAGTTTTAATATGGATATTTGCTAAATTTTAAGCGTTAAAAATTCCAGTAATTACGTCGCCTCTCTTGTAATTGCCATAATTTGTCTAGCGTCAACGCCTTTGTACGCCACTGGGTGTCTTTATAGTCTGTATATTCGGCGAGAATAGTAAGTTTCTAAAGATGTTATTTTACGTCATGACGTCATATTTAACGTCTTAACTTCATTGCGTAATATTTAACGCCATGACTTCATAGTCTAAAGTCATGGCTTAGAATATTAGCTCCATTAGCGTTACTTAAAATAAAATGACACCCTTTCACAATTCACTTTCAGTCGAGTGTACATAGAAAGTCTGAAGGCACGAAAACAGCGTCAGCGTGCAGAAACGGGCGACAAAGGAGAAGTTTTCTGGATTCCGACATCCACCGACCCGAACGCCATACTTCGTCCTATGTCCCCCACGATCTGCAGCGAACCGTCATACAAGGACGTTCTGAAAGGGAACGTCCCAGATATAGAGGCGCCTCCGATAACTGAAGTCAACATTGCAGAAGTTGTTGAGAATATTCCATAAAATTAGGTATTAGAAATCTCCCAACTTTGCAACTTGAGGTAATATTATGTATTGGACTGCTCCATAAGCATCCGGTCTTCTCTAAAAAAAAAGTCATCGAATCTTTTAGAGAGGGCCGGATACTTATGGGCCAGCCCAATTGCGTTAGGAATGCTAGAGGAGCGCTCAGTCACTTTTGTAAACTAGGCTTGAAGTTGTGAGGTTTCCAGATTGCTCTAAAATTCTATATTTGTAAAAAAAGATTGAAACCGTGTGCATAATAAAAGGTTGATCCTTGAGAAATGAAGAAAATTGAAGTTTTGCATGAAATTTTCAAATTTGAATCGATGAAGATTGTAATTTTGCTTTGTATTGATTGCAGTAATTCCCCTTCCACAAAATTTGAATGATCTTTCCCCCTCTCATCTCATTTGGATCTCATGCATTATCGACTTATTGCCTCGCCTGCTCCCACCGAATAAAGGCACCACAGCAGTTGCTTCCTATCTTGGCATTAGTCAGTTTGAAAGGCAACTAAGAAAGTGCCAGAGTCGTAAGTCAATGAAAGAAGAGAAACAAGTAAGGGTTGAGTTTGAGTAGTGAAGATCGGGCAAAGTTCTAAATCTCTTGTCGTGCAGTCTCTATGCAAGTCTTGAGGAATTCGGGGGCAAAAATAAAACTTTTATAAGTTATTACTAGACTGACCAGCCGTCGGACAAGTTAAATTTGTGTGAGAAATGAAGAAAAATGAAAATTCGACAAATGCCGAAGACGTATGATATCATAGCGTCATCTAGAAATCAATAAATAGTGACGTCAGATATCATTTTCATGAAACATTTTTAAAATGACCCAATTATTTGACATTTTGGCGTTTCTTAACCAAAATAAGCATTTTTCTGTATTTGTGAGCCACACCACGACGTCAATTTATATAACGCGCCTAATTTTCTGCAACAACGCCTCATTTTGCAGATCGACCGCTCGATTCCGCTGCCGCACATCGTCGAGCAACCCCTCGCGCAAAAATTGGCAAACCGCTCCAATACACCAAACTATGCTGCAGCAGTCGTGAGTCAGAATTTGTATGCCTTTTTATTTTTAATAACGCCATGGCGCTAATTTTTATTTTAGTGTCTTTTTTCATTTTTATTTTCCTCATGCTTCCATTGCACAACATCCTGATTCTCATAGCCTTCACATTAGCAGCGAAAAAGGAAATCCTAGCTATGTTTCAAGCTTCTGTAAATACTCGTTTCAAAGAGGGTCAGATTTATCGTCCCAAAAAATTCGACATTCCATCCAGTTTTGAATTTCTATGCTTTAGTATGGAATGAGAGATGTCCGTTTTTAGTCCTCGTAGAAAGAAGCTCACTTCTCTAACGTGTCTGTGGGTTTGTTTGCTTGTTAAGTTGAGCACCGAAATAGCGTTTCGAAATGAGAGAAGAGAAAAGATCGAGGAAATTTTGTACAGAGAGAAATAGCATGTAAAAAATTTAGAGAATAAAGATAGGGAGAAAAATGTTCTGTCGAAAGAAAGCCGTATAAGCTATGTATTGTCTTGTGCAAGCTAAGCCTTGTATCTTTGTATCTAGCCGAAGGGGTTAGCTTTCACTTTTGCAAAAATTCGGCTTACTGTAGTTACCACTCTCTTACCATCACCACCCTTTTTCAGAGAAATGGTATGGAGAAAATAAAAAGAGGTGGTAACTACGAGAGGCTCAAAACTTCGACGAAACTAGTAGACAATTACTAAATGGTGAAGTGCTATAATTAAAAATAGGCGAGGACGAAATTTGAAAGAAATATTGTGGAAAAGGCACTCCGCCATTTAGCAACTGTCAAACTAGGATCTCGTACCGATGCTTAAAATACCGTAATTGTGGCCTCACTATTCTCCCGATAAAGTGAAATCATCTAAATTTTATGCAAAAGTTGAAGTTCATTTACTGTTTATCCATAACCTATCCTTGAAATAGCTCTAGAATTAGGTAAATTCTGTACTTTTATCCAATTTTCAACATTCGTCCTAAAATAACCTTAAAATTGTGCTAATTTGCCTAAAGATTTCTGAATTCCTAAAATTCTAGCCATTTTTGAATTCGTCGGAAAGTTACTTACTTTCCGAATTACTTTTGAAGTGTCGTGAGTCTGGGTGTAAATATGAAAAGTAAACTTCGCGGGAACAAAAGCCGCAAATTCCCGTATCCACTTGACCTTCAATTCGAATCATTTTGTGTGTAAATGTTCGCCGAAATTCAACCACCTTGCATTACTTAAAAGAAGGCGGAGCTTAAAGATAGATCCTTGCGTTCATATTAATGCCGCTAGAAAGCCAAATTATAGCTTGATCCCAGACTTTTATCGAAAATTTACAACCATTTAGCTTCTACGTAAACTTCTCGGTTTTTTTATCTCGATTTAATTCAAGCCTGACTTCGTTAGAAAATACTTTAAAGTTTCTTGGATTTTACACTTGCATTTACTTCTATGCTAGCTGACTACTTTCATCTAACGAATAACGTTACAAAATGTTTCGTTTATAGTTTAATGATTTTCAAGACTGTTCCCGAATTTACACTATCGTTAATTTAGCTTCTGATTGTAAGTAAATTTTATAGTTTTCATCACAATCTAGCTACAATCTTGATTCCGTTAGAGCGTACTCTCGACTTTCTTGAATTTTACACCTTACGAGATTAAGTTTCCTGACCTTTCTATCTTGTGCCATTATCTCTAAATGTTCAGGAAAAATTCACTTTTATGCCAGACTCGACATTTTTTCCCATTTTCTTGATTCGTATCTTTCGGTGAGTACTAATTTTTTGCAATGAAAACACGCCCTGCAAAAACCTTTCCTGAACCGCTAGACAGACTGGTTAAACTTATCAAAAATGCGAGTGAAGGTCGTGCTTCTCCTGGGTGCGAGTAAACCCTTCTTACACGAAGTCCAGTATTTCAAAACTCGTTCCTCAATTCTACTCATAAGTCGTTTTTCTTCAAAAGTTTTCTGATACAGCAACATCCATTTTTAGATTATTTAAATCAAAACTTTCTCCATTTATCGAAAACTATTTAATGTTTCTCATAATCTTTGCCGATTATCTAAAACTCAATAATAGTTTACCTAGCTTCGCAAAATAGTTCAATTACCCAAACAACAATACTTGCTTCAACAACTTCCAATCTAATCTTCTTCATTTCAAATTGTGAGCAAATATAGACAAGATAGACAAAGTTTGTCTTTGTTTTTTCCCTATCTTTAATTTGATCTTTGTCTCTGCTTTTATTTGTTTTTGAAATGTTCGGATTAATTCCTTAACCATCGCTGAAAGTGAGCCTTGTTGATTTTCTGTATTTTTACGTCTGTCAATAGTCTTTGAGAAATATCGCTAGAAACCGAGAGAGATTAGGGGATCCGAAAATAGCGAGAAAGAGATAAATTTATCTGTCCCCTCTTCCTTTTATGAAGCCTCTCCTTCTGGTCAGTCGTATTTAGACTCGTTTTTATTTTTTCTCTATCTTTCCCTCCTTCTCGCATTTTTCCCTACTATTTTATCTTTCTCTCATTACCTCTGGAAATTTTCTGACCTCACTTTCTAATCATATTCGGTCATTTTCTTAAACTATTCCGTTTTTTTCGGGCTACTCTTTGACCTTTTTCCTCGATAAATTTGATACTTTCTTCTTTCTCGTCCTTTTTCTCTCTATCTCTTTCTTTCTTTCTCTCCCTCTCTATATTTTCTTCTCTCTTAATTGAAGACTATTTCTCTGTGTTTCTAACCGCAATTCGAAATGAATCTCTTCTCTTCTCGCGCGTTAGCCACTCGGCTTCTGGTTTTGCCCTGCCCTGCGCAAGTCAGCTTCTGCAGCCACAGCAGCAGCACTGTTTCGACAACCTCTTTTGACGTAGCACGAAAGGGCAGGATTAAATCTGCTTCTTTAATCCTCTATTCTCTCATATTATTTCTCTCTCTATCATTTTATCTTTTATCTCTGGATCTATAGAAGTCTGACGATATTTTTCATTTTCTAAAACTTTAGCCTTCTTAGATTCATGTAATATTTCTTCTGTTCATTTTTCTATCAATCTTTTTACAAGCCATTTCCTTTCTCATGGATTTTCTGAATCATTTCCCTTATCTTCATCTTATCAGCCCCTCCTAAAGAAATGTAAACTTTTTCTTCCCGATCAAATTTGCATCATCTTCCCCAGACATTTTTGCCTGCTTCTTTTCTTCGCTATTAGATCCAAGCGCTATTTTTATTTCTTCATTTCTCTCGTTCCCTCTCATTTTCTATATAGTGCATTAGCCTTTTCATAGCTAGTTGGCAATTACCCATCCTCTTGAACCTATAACCTATTCAAAATCGAATCGTGCAAGCTTTTCAAACACAGATTCTTGAACTTTTCAAATATACCTGCCTGTTTTACATCTCTACCTTACAACAGTGAGCGATTCCGATTTTTAAATATCCAAGCCGTTTATATTCCTACTATGCTTAACCACTACAGAAAGTGTTTCAGCCTAACCTAAGAAACTTGAAATTCTTGAAATCTGAACCTGAACTTGTCATCTTCACAACTCAATCTTTAACGCCAATTATGAAAAATCTTTGAAACTTTACTAATATCGATCATCGTAATGATAAAGCATAGAGATCACTGAATTCCGACTTTATACGACACTGTACATCTGCGACTTTTACTCTTCCACTCTTATCACCATGTTAACGTGATGACTAGTGATTGTTCTTTCCGAAAAAGCCATGCGGCAGTTGCACTTTTTTGTTTTCCGCCTGAAAAACCGTGCTGCGCTTTGCAGTTGCTTTTTCCTCTTCCGTGCCATTACGCAACTAGTCAACTGGTGGACAATTTAGCCCCGAGACGCTCTTTTTCCGTTCGTAAGAGCTTTTCTTCTCTATTCATAAGTAAGCAATTCACTGGATAATTGCCCAATTATCTCGATCCCAATAATATGCGCTATTGCGAAAACAAACAAAAGTTACTTAGACATTTTGTAACAGCTATTACTTTCTCCTCATTATTACTCTGCAACTTTCTCAAGAAAACAGCTATCATCCAAGAATTGCATGTTATTTTGAAGATGTTGTAGTTTTGAAAGGTTCTATGTAAGGGTGTCCAAATTTGAGATAATTTTGTAGATCTCATAATTCTCTAGTTCTATGAATAAATCGTGTGAATATTCTAATATTTATTGACAATTATGAGGCTTTAACTTTGAAAAAGAACCGAAAATTTCATACCATCTTGTAAGCCCTATCGTTTTCTACGATACATGCCAAATTCTTTCCGAAATCCTAAAACTTTACAAGGGTTACTAAACGCTAAAGTTAAGCTGTTCGGAATTTTAAGCTTTTCGAATCTCGATGTTCGAACATAAACAGTAAGTACGTATGTACACATTCTCTCTGTTGGGTTCAAGCACCTTCAAGCATTCCCATTCCAACACCAACCTCGTACTTTCATATGCTTTCACTGTTCAATTGCCATTGAGTTTTTCCCGTTCAATTTCTATCTTTTCCCATTCCACAAAGGAACAATGTATACGCACTTTATTGTTGATAGACTATGCGGCATTTTTGCCGAAATCATGCTTTCTGCAATTGTGACGCATACTTTCCATTCATATGAGTACTCCATTGACATCACAAATATCGAACACTTCTCTTCTCAAGTGGTTTTCCACTTATTGCCTTGGGTATTTTCATCAAATTGTGTGTGCGTCGCATTATATTCATTTTGTTATTGTATGCTTATCATATAACTATTTTTCTTCCAATGATTACATCGTTCATTTGTACCGGTGTGCTTTTTTCACTATCTTGCGTCATGCTTGCGCAGGTATTTTTTGCGAAGCGTGTCTCCCTTTTCCGCCAATCTTTCGCTCTACCGCACTTTTGCAGGTATTCTTTTAGAGCACTCTGTGCTCTCCTTGTCGAGAATAGTAGACATCCCCGCGCCTGCCGAGTGGCAGTGGCTAGAGGGACCGAAAACATTTTCTTCTCGCGCTCTTTGCTAGAGTGGAGGCGTGAGATCAACCAAAGAACATTGTTTTCACTAATTTTTTGCCAAAATGTTGGAATTCACGCAGTTTTGGAAAAATTCGCGACTTTCTCTTATTTCCAGACCCAGACAGCGCTTATGCTAAAATTTCTGAGCGTACCTCCTTTGAGGCGAAATGTTCCGCTAAAATCTTGTTGCGTACCCCTTATGTATCAAATTTCTATAAAAAATTATATCTTGCGTACCCCTCACCTAAAGTTTCTCATTTTAGCTGAAGGTTGATTTATTTTTCCTAAAATTCACTACACTATTTACTTTCTCACGTGAATAGCGTCATCTTTACAATATCTTAGCACCTAAACCAAACTTCAGGCCATTTGTTTTCATGAAATTTGCAACTATATCTATTTGCTTTCCACGAGAAAAAATCTCTAGTTTTTAACGCCCAAACCAAGTTTCGCATAAATTTACCTAAAGTTTTTACAACTCTCTATTTACCTAACTCTAAAAAAACTGTCTTTCCTTATCATCTTACCACCTCAACTCGTAACATTTTTCGAGCTCACTGGACCTTCTGTAAACACGACTTTTTCCGAACTTTGACGTTGAAAGTTACCGTAATTTGCTCATTTTTCGTCCAAATCGTATTTTATTTCGGGATTTTTCACTTGATGAAACTACTCATCTTTAGGGTCGTCTCACGCGTTCGTGTGGCTATTGTCTCATTATTTACCTACTCTTTATAATCCTAAAAATCGAGCAGCAGCAGCAGTCGTCTACAAGGAAGACAGAGGGAAAGTTATTGTACACCCTGGCAAGACCCGCCCCGTTTCCAGATCTAATTTCTCCTGTCTCTACCAGTTCCTGTCTGATTCATCTTGTAGTCGGATATATCATTCATCTATTTATCGGCACTTGAGTTTATCGTCTTCTAGCGCAGTGGATTATTATTCGCAAATATTCCGGGACCGAAGATTCGATTATTTCCCTCCCACTTATCCCAGCGAATCTTCACGAAAACAGATCAAGGATAAGGAATAGACGAGAGATCGAGAAAACCCATCCCTGAGCCGGTTTTTGCCGGACCGCCTCACGAGCAGCAAATGACCCGCCGCCATTCGTGGACGCGCGATCGATCCAATTCCTTCGAAATCTACTCGAAACTGATCAAAACCGGTATCATTGATCCATCAACCATTAGGAAATACAGGAAAGGACCCAGGTTGAGAGGTGAGGCTTTTTATTACGATAAATATTACCACAATCGTAACGAATTTCGGCATAACTTTATTCTCTCATTAGATTTGTTTTAGAAAATTTCGGATTTTACTTAGGCTAGAAGTGGGATTTTTTAAAGATTTTATAATCTAGAAAAGCAGTTTCCTAATGCTATTTTGAAATGATCTTGATCTTGCTCAGATGTAAAAAATCAAGTGCAACTGTACTACACGCCGTGAAGTTTGCTCAAACATAACTTTAAGAAACTATTTCTGTAGTACAGTTGGAAAGGTCCTTGAAATCGATTCTTTTTCTATGGGTTTCATTTCAAATTTCTTTGTTAATTGCATGAAATTGAGGCAAGAATATTCCATGAATCATATAAACCACGTGTAAAATTTCATCTATGTTGCATCTGAACCCTATATTTTCTTCTTTCTTCTTACTACGAAAGCAGTTCATCGCTTCAACATCTTCCTAAAAATATTCACTTATTCTTTGACGAGAAAGCTAAGCCTTGCCAAGTTTCATCATTTTTTGCTTAATTTGACAAATTCCACTATTTGGCCTAAAATATCGCTAATTTCGTATTTTTAACAGTCACCTAATTTTTAGCACCTGAAACGTCGTCATTTTTAATATTTTAAAGAGTCGTCTAAATTTTCAACACTCTAAAATCGCTATCTTTTCATGATAGAAAATCGATTGCTCTAGTGAGCACACCCCTTATCAATTCTTATTATTGTCCCTTTAAAGACATTGCGTGGCGTTCTATATATTATTAGTCTAAAATCGATATTCTTCTTAAACTATTTAATAGATACATTTTTTAGATCTAACATCTTCTCCATGACCTTTGTTTCGTTTTTGCCTTAATATCTTATAACCGGTTAGATTACGCGTCTGTAATAGATTCTCGAGTTCTAAGCTTTCTTACATAACCCTACAAGTAATTATATTATACTCCATATATAAGTGGATATTTAAGCATATGTCCGCGAAAGACACTTTCTCTGGTAATTAGCAAGACAATTTTGCCCGTATTTTTGCAAGTCTTCGCAAAAACTTCCTTAGTTTTCGGCTTTAAATGGCAAAATAACTGGATTTTCGCACGAGAATGCAATACGCATTTGTTATGCAACACTCGAAAGCATAACTTTTAAGCAGGAAAGATATTGAATAATATCTAATTCGAAAGCAAATATCGGAAGCTATAAAGTCATCTATAAGCCGGCAAAGTCATGTATGTTTTCCCGGAATGTTCTGTTCATAGTGTGAAGCCTCAATTTTTCTATTTCGATGGCATAAAAATTATGCTAAATTCAAATATGCCTTCCCTGAAGCTATATTTACTGAACCAAAGAGCTACATCACATTTGGCACGTATCATGAAAGTTTAACTTTTCCTCCAAAAAATCTCTCGAAATTGCTCAAAATAGGCGAAATTTGTATAACTTTCATGTATTGACACTTGCTCAGTGACCATATATTGTTCTCCCCTCTCTCATAACCTCTTACTATTTCCCTTTCCCTTAACTTTCCCTATTCTATGCCAAACTCGGGCCGGTTTTCCGCACTCACTCGTGCTCCTAAGCGTCATTTGTATCTCAAAGCATTTTTATGAAGTAAAAATCTACAAAATATTCCAAGAAAATCTATTTTTAATTTCAACTTTAGCTAAGATCAAGCCTTAAACCTGAATTTTACCCAATTTAAGCTGATCTTCACGAAATTTTCGCATTTCCAAATTTCCCTGACGACATGAAATAAAATTAAAAAATCCACGTTGGAAATTTGAGTCGTCGGAAAATTTTTGACAACATCGAATTCGACATGCTTGCCTTTATTTGGACACCTGTTCTAACAAAACGATCCCCCTGATTTTGGTCGGCTAAAAAGCAAACGAAAACTAATTTCACCCTAGTTTTTATCCATATTTTATCCGGTTTTTATCCAGAAGCTAAATTTTTCAGCCAAAATTCCAACGCGTTTATTTGACATGGCCTAAACTCGCGGTTAAATTTTTCTAATTAGATAAAATTGTGTTTAGATGACTTGCTAGATCAATTCTATGCTAGTGAAATTCAACAAGTCAGCTATCAGAAATTTACTCACAGCTTGGAAACGATCTAGATTACGTAAATTCTTCGGTACGTTTCACGAATTTCCAAAATTAGCTAAATTTCTGTTTTATCAATGCTATTATCAAAGGGAGTCCAATATTCTCAAAAGTATTCGTTTCCGGGGTTTAACGATTTTAAATAGCTCAGAAAATCATTATACTTCTCATAAAGCAATTATATATTCCAAAAGTATCTACATCTATTTTGATTTTTGCTAGTTAACCACTTTGTGGTATGCTCTTCAAAGAAATTTTAATCTAGATTCTAGAAATTATCTTGTTCAAATGTTTTCTTCTTTCGGGATATCGTTAATCTCGATCTAATCAAATCAAGTATTTACTAGAATGGATGATCACTCTAAACCGACCATGTTCTAGCTAAAATAATAAGTAATTTCTTGTTTATTTTATATTTTCCGAATGTTTTCTTTCCCAATATCGATATCGTTAATCCCGTCTTAATCAATATTCTTATACCCTCAGATCAAGTTCTTGTTTTTGAATTATAAGGCCACATCAGCATTTCTTCTTTGCATTGCTTTCATCGCTTCCCGGCAGAAGCTTATCTTCATTCTTTCACTCACTTCCTTAACACTTCCTTCACCCAATCTCTTCAATTTTAATGATATTTCTCGAATTTACGAGATTTTTAGGAAAATGATCGACAAAAAGAGTGACGTATTTTGCGTTCCACTCTATCATTTTGCCACTATAGTTGGGGGCGATTTTATTTGATCGTCAAAATCGCATTCTTTGGATAGGATCTTCATAATTTTATCAATCATTGATTTTTAAAATCTTCCTCCTCTAGAGTTGTATATTATCTCATTTTGCGATTCTCTTTCCTCCAACTTTTCATACTATTTTCAATATTTTTTATCTTTCCCTCCCTATTTTTCAAATCCCTAACTTTCCAAACTTTCCGTTTTTGTAATCCCCCTGCATCAGCGATACGTGTAAGTTAGAGAGTATTTTAAATTCGCAGTGAAGAGAACCAGAGAAATAACTAACCGAACCCATTTTCCCCATTTCTGTCGATTTTCCTATTTCCACTTCCATTTTCGGTGCCGAGTTTTTATGATCGTCGTTTTGAGCTCTGACCTCGATTTTGCGTTGTGAAAGAAACGACCCATTGCATAGTGATTTATGCAGTTCCCAATACAAATTGAGATCCGACTCGATATTTTTGGTTCAGAAATGGATATGTTGAGAAAATCATCGGGCTATTGAAAGTTTAGAAATATCATTGCACCGGGCATTTCTAAACTCAAATGTGAAATCGATACTAATTTAAAAATTCATGATATCATGATCAATGTCTTCCATTCCTTGATGGAAATAATTTCCGACTCAAGCATTCTATCTAAAATCATATCTTTCAACAATCCACGTCATATTGGGCCTTTTTTAGTTGTTGTTAATGATAATATTCAGCAAAGTGACTAAATTTTCGAAATTTACCTTACTCATGCTCTACGATTTGATCAGTTTTGACGGACGATGAATAGCTTACTAATTGTTCTTTGCATCTTTTTGCTCTCCTCAAAACCCTTCACCATTTCTTCTCTAGCAATGTTTATTTTGAGTCTATACAAAGAACTAGAGGCATAAAACGATAGGCCTAGAATTGGTGCTGCGTAGTGTCAAAATACTTTTTCTATTTTGTAAATTTTCTATGTTTCAGAACATTCTGTAGTTCAATATTCAACAGTTATAAATATTACACGGTAGACCAAGTATATATTTCAGAACAATCTAAAAATCATCAAATTTCAACTCAGCTTATCTATGATTTTCTGATAGGTCTCTGGAAATTCCTTGAACTATTGTTATTCTAGTTCAAATTAATCCCACAACCAATTTTCTACGAAAAATTATTCCCATTTGTTTTCAATTTGATTAGAAATCTTGCATAAAACTTCCCTCGTACTTCCTTCTTTACTCGTCCATAAAAAGACCTTTTCCCTATTCATTCATACTGTTTGAGCAATTAGAGAGTACGCGAAAACGAGAGATCGTTAGAGAAGCAAGAAAGATGGAATGCCAGCTGTGATACGACATTTCAACGTGTAACTTTTTCGGCTCTTTCTTTTTCTCTCTCTTCAAACTTGCTCACTATTTCTCTCACCTTGATATGCAACCAAGCGCGACTCATTTCCTCTTGCTCTTTTTTCTTTCTTTCTCTCCCTCTCTTTCTCTTCCCTCCATTCTTTCCCCCTACTATTTCTCTTGCTCACTTTATAGATTCCCTCTTGCCATCTCGCACAAGGACTCTCAGAGTATCTCTCTCTCCTCTTTTTCCTTCTCACTTGAGTGTACTATTTCTCCAACCAAATGCAAACCATAATTTATGCATTTCTCTATGCAATTCGATCGAACATTTTCGGCCTAAACGTAGCTCTTCCTTTTATGAATTTCTAGGACTTAGGCTTGGGTTTCCGTAGAAAATATCGATATTATTCTCTTTCGCATATTATCACCTGCAAGTATGAAAGGGTTTAAAATAGAATTATCATGCTTATCATATGCATAAAATTATCAATGATAAGAGTCGCGTTGTTTTTTTGAACTGGTCTATTCAAATCTACCTGAAATGAAAATGAAATTTCATACGTTTCAAATATTTTGCTCTTTAACACTTATCTGCTATCGTTTAGTGATTGGCTCACTTTTCCATATCCAAGTCATATCATCCAAATTTAGGATATATAAAATATTTTTTACATCAGAGGAATGTGAACTCGTTAATACCATGTACCTTTTACATTTCTCAATCACCACCAAAAATTATCATATCTCAAATTCGTATATATGTAATCCTCTATATGTAAAGAATATATTAAATTCCTAATTGTTAGGGATGCACAAAATCTCCAAATCCTCAGATTTATCAAATTCCTTATGTTTTGCAGATGCGGCAGTGATGGCCGGTTTGCCGCGTGCGTCTCCGCTCCTCTACGTCGGCATCGGTGTTCTCATTGGACTCTCCATCTCGCTTCTCTCCGCTCCTTCACGCTATGTAAGCATTACCAAATTACAGTAATTTTACAACATTAACATAGTCTGAGGATTACGGTATTTTAAATTTAAATCTTGTTATGTTTAATTTTTCCAAAATGAAGGGTTTGTAATGCTACTTTTAGTAATTCCTGAAAGTTATACTATCTTTCATTATCACAATAATTCGAAGGACACAATTGGCAATACTCGTTTTATTCAATACGTTGAATTTCGAAACATACCATTTAAACTAAAAGAAAGTATATGTTTTCAATTTAAATGATGACACAATATACCGTTTCCTTTCCTTTCGAATTCTTTCTTTCTTTATGCGCTAACGTTCAAACAGATATGATCTATGATCAATTTTCAATTTCAATTCAAATTTAATCATTTAGTTATGATGCCGAATTTAAGCTAAAATTCAGAGCACTTAAATATAACTTTAATAATGCCTAATTTAATTTGGCTCAAAGATATTAAATCTAAAGCCCAAATTGAAATTTATTTCTTATGTTTCAGAATTCTTTCGACGGCCACATATCCGGCATTCGACCGAATCGAAGGCATCTCGATGATTTGGCTGGTAATTTTCTTTCAACTACTTAACTATCATATTTGTATTTAATTAATTAATTTCAATCATGCCATAATTCGTTATACCTTAACATTTAACATTAGGCCATCATTTTAGTACTGGTTATCAACTTCTTCCGATCAATTATGATAACTTTAGATTTAATTATCTAAATACTTATTGCCTAATTAAGCAATCATGCTAATTTTCAGAGCACCACGGTGATCACCACGACGCGCACAACGACGAGGACGTGGACGACTCTCACGCGCCGATGAGAGCATTGACATTTCACGGCAACGGCAGTGGGCACGGTCATGAAGGTTGGCATTTGTAAACATTTTTTAATCAAATTTTAATATTACGTAAGTTTCATAAAATAACATAGAAACCTCACACTTTGGTTTGAGTAACGCGCACATATTTGAAGGTAGCAAGGTATTCTTCATTATTAGAAACTTTGGCATTAAAATTCCTGGCCCTTCTATAATTTCTTGTAGGTTTAATAAAATATCTTATAAGCTATCAATTTTTAATGCTTCATTACATTTATGTGTCTATATTACAATCAAAATTTACCTAGATCCATTTGACATCTCATGTCAACAATCGTCGAATTGAACCCAACTAGTATCTGAGTCAAATCCATTCTTCTCTCAACAAAAAAACGCTCTCGATCTGCAATTTCTGCTGCTCTTTCAATAGAATCTACAGCTTATGTCAACATTACTCTTTAGTGTGATTGAATTGAAAAGCGACCTGAATCAGATCAGTGTTCATTTTTCTAGGCTAATTACATTAACATGCCGCAAAGTTATTTTTGCAATATCTTCAATTTAGTCTCAAATAGCTCTAACCTTGACTGTAGAATGGTGGTGGCCTAGCAGTACCTCGGTTGGGCCCGCTGCAAATAACTATTGTACGCACAATTCATGCTCGCAGTCATGATTTGAACCCGACTCCTCACCTCTTCGGGGTGCGCTGTTTGCCAGTATGGTTTTTTAGCTGGGAGTTAGCCTACATGTCCAACACGATTATATTATTTCAAATGCCACTTTATGACCTATCATTAAACTCCATAGTAGCATTATAAAATAGTGCATGACAATTAAATTCACTCGGGATCAAATATTAAAATTTGAGGCGAAAATATCGTTGCGGACGTCGTCTCTGAACGCGTGCGAGTATTCTGCTGGATTCTCACAGGGAAGCAGAACCACGACAAGCGCGCCAAGCACGTCAAAGCCACTTGGGCGAGGAGATGCAATAAGTTAGTATTTGAATTAATTTTTTATTGCCTATCTATTATCTTAGTGACTCAATTTAGTCGTGTAATGATTTTAATTAAAATTATCACGCTAAGAATGACTTGATAGAATATAATTATTGTTTATAAAAATAGAGCTCAATTCCGTGCAAATATTGTTGTAATTTGAAGGAATTTTGATAGATAAGTATCTGAAACATATCTATTTAAACAGTTGGCAGAAAACGCAATATTCTAAAGGGTAGATATAACATTTGATGTCTAAATATTTTTATTCGCATGCATTCTTCAGATACGTATTCATGTCCTCTGAGGACGACGCTGAGCTGCCGGCAGTCAACTTGAACATTTCCGAGGGTCGCGACTATCTCTGGGGCAAGACCAAGTCCGCCTTCAAATACGCTCACGATAATTATGTGGTAACTAATTATACAATTAGACTAATTATTTCAATAGTCACACGACCATCTGATTTAAATAATACCTTCACTATAATTATCTAGTAGTTAAACACTTAATTAGTTTAATAATCTAAATCTAATAGAAGTTTATTTACCAGATTCAACAAGGGATAATTGAATTAGTATCCAATTATTTGAATTTTTAGATTTTGATGCCTATGTATAAATAAATTTAATTTTATGGATTTATCTATTATTTCAGAACGATTATGATTGGTTCATCAAAGCGGACGATGATACTTACGTAGTTGTCGAAAATCTGAGGTGCACATTTTATTCATTCAAAAATCCAATAATATTTCGAAACAATTGATTTATTTATATATCTCAGGTTCATGTTATTGGCCCATTCGCCTGATGAACCGATATATTTCGGCTGCAAGTTTAAGCCCTTCGCCAAGCAGGGCTACATGAGCGGTGGAGCGGGTTACGTGCTCAGTCGGAGTGCTTTAAAGAAGTATGTAATTTTACTTTAAACATCTATTAGTCCTATATTTGCCCTATGATTATTTTAAATTGTTAACACTCAGAGCATATATCTTTTCCCATATTAGAATTTTTCCATGACATTACCATGCTCATATTTGGTCAAGTTATTTTTGCTCATTTAGGTATTTGAATATTTTATGTTCGGCTATAATTTATATTTTAAAATTAGGATTAAACATTTTAAGATGTCCATTTTAGGTTCGTAACGGAGGCCCTGCCTAATAAGGACAAATGCAAGGAGGACCACACTGGGGCCGAGGACGCGGAGATCGGCAAGTGTCTGGAGAATGTCGGCGTCAAGGCTGGCGACTCCAGGGATAATGGCGGACATCATAGGTTTGAGATTCAAATAATTGACTTTTTAAATCTAAATCATAAAATGCAATGTAATTATTCGAGTTTAAGAGGATTGCAATTTATATAAAAGTATACCTTCTGAAAATAACTTGTGCTTTAGATTCATGCCGTTCGTGCCGGAACATCACCTCTCGCCAGGTCACGTCGATCCGGGCTTCTGGTTCTGGCAATACACCTACTATCCCATGGACCAGGGACCGACTTGTTGCTCGGGTAACAATTTAAAATATACTTCAAAGCTTAGCAGACCATATTTTCTTAAATATTATCTTCAGTCAACATCTTTCTATTCGTCTTAAAATCACTCTATAGAAATGGTTTAAGTTAAATTATTTCTATAGCTGCGATTGAATAGCTATCATAATGGTCGTGATGTTATATTTTTACATGCTAAATTTTGAAATGTATTATCTTATATTTAATTATTCAGATTACGCGATCTCGTTCCACTACGTAAACGCCAATCTGATGTACGTGTTGGAGTACCTCATCTACCATCTCAAGCCGTTCGGCGTCGACAGGTTAAATTAACATAAATTAGTTCAGCCTGAAATTTTAAAAAAATCAACTTTATTAATATTAGGTTCCCTTAGTTTATGTTCTATGTCCTGATTTAGGACTATTTTATCATTCATGCAAAAAGTTAGATCTAAATAATAGAGGCAGAGACTTATAATCACTCGAAATATACGATAATCTAAATGTGAATTAGAAATAAATTCTGATTTTGTTTTCAGGGCTCTGCGCATCAAAGAGGACGAATCGATCCTGCACGCGGCTTACAGAATCGCGAGGGAAACTCGAGGATCCGATGATGCTTTCAGGTTTGATTATTTTTAATTACGTTTCAAATTTTTATATGATAAATTTAGCATTTATAGTTTCGCTATACGCATGGCATAGTCAGCTAATATAAACTTATAGCTGAGACTATGCTTATTTTGATGTTTCAAAGTTTCCCATGATCTACGTAAAAATTCTTCATTTACTTTCGTTTCTCTCTTTGCGTTTTTTTTAATAGTAATTCAACAATATGATAGAAAGAAAAATTATATTCAAATGATAATTTTCAGGGACCAAGAAGTCAAGCTGTAGATGGCTGTTTGAATGTTTCAATTATGTTCCGGGTTATTGTAGCCTCATTTCAACCTGGAACTACGATAACTGCGGACAATGCGCAGTGCAAATGGGACTTCAACCGATTGGACGTTGTAAGACGTCATGGCTCATGAGTAGTGAGAATTTTAAAATCAGCTATTTTAATAAAAAATTATATTTCGAAAGTTTTTAGCTAAAATCAGGGATTTTCAATTTATTTGGATTTTCAGAAGGTAATATTTTGATCGTTTATTTGGAAACTTGCTATTTTCTGGAAATTTACAATTTCTATTTCAACTTTTAGAATTTGTACCATTTATCGTCTAATATCAGGTTACTTACAATTAAAATCATAGGATAGTAAGAAATTCTAAATTGCGCCGATTTTTAAGTTTTTACTAGTCTATGATTGCCTTTTATTAGACGATTACGGTACACGAATTTAAGATTTATACCGCTAGTATGATAAGGGTTAATAAGTAGATCACACAGGTCTATAAATAATGCTAATTTCCTATCACAAATTACCAAAATGATAATTCTCGATACTAGTTGAATGCTAAAATACCGAATTTTTGCTACATATTTTCCAAATAGTACGTTAGAAATTATCACAAATTCGGTATATTGTAACCTGATACTATTCCAAATTAATTAATGCCTCGGAATATTCTGTGTTGTTACGAAGACTGTTTTCTTCAAATTACGGGCGTCTAGTAGTTTCATATTAGGATAGGTATATTGTGCTAGTTTTCTAGAATACTTTACTCAATCAAACCCTACCTATCCTTTATGAACTGTTTTATCTTTTCATTTTGGGACTTTCTGAAAATTTATATCCAATTTCCAATAACAGGCTGCTATATTTGGTATAGCAAAGCGGGATTTTTTTTCTAATATATCAATTTATTTTTCTGGATAAAATTGAGTCTGTAAAGCTCGCTTGTATTGTAAGTTACGGGGACCATTTTCCTATTGAATGAGCGTTAAAACTTCACATTTTTACGCAACATTTTTCTTGAATTTTCAAAATGTTCGAATTTCTCTTGCGCACTGTGTAAATGACTTGCCTCGAATGTCATAGTTCTCTCGTTGTATTTTCGATTTAGGGATTTGATATAAAATCGATATTTCTTGGGCTTCATACCGTATCCAAATTTGTTATATTTGACCGAAAATTATCTAAAACTTAAGGAATGAAAGAAGCTAATCTATTTTCAAATACAATTTTTGAATACGGTATTTTAGTGCCTAATTTTGCAACTTCTTGAATTTCTCGACAAATTTTGGGCTTGCTCATTATCTGCACTCATCGGAAAGTTGTAAATTATTGAAGTCAGTCAAAATTTCACTCGAAAAGACAAACTTTCTTTACAAATTATTAGTCAATCGAATCTAGTCGAGCAGTTTTCTTTCTTCGATTTTCGATGTGTTTCACAATTTCATGAGATATGCTTTATTGTTGTTTCTTTGACAAACACCGTTTTTGTTGGCTACGGTATAAGAAATACGAAATAAATCATAAAAATAAGAAAATCCTGAAAGAATACAAGTCTATGACGAAAATCGTAAATTTCCATTGCACATTCAGCAAAACCATTTAACAATATATAATGGACCATTCAATTTTTCATTTCGCCATGCAATTCTAAAAAATTTCCATTTATTGAAAAAATTGAAATTCAAAAAGTTGTTCAAATCTCACCATCTTCGAAAATGTCGATGAGTTTGATGGGTTTCAATGGAAAGTGCCGGTCGAATTTCGCTTCAATCAAATTCTGCAGTCTAGCTGGAGCTCTAGGAGCCGTCAAAGCTGGGCCAATCACCGTATTTTCCTCGTTTTTAATGCACTGCTAAAATGAGTCTAAAATTTTGGCTGATCAACCAAGAAGTCTAACTTTTTTCAAAAGCGGCGGCGACTGACCAAGGGAAACTCCTTCAGATGAAATGAACTCTTTGTCAGACCTCTTTCTAAAAAGTTTATTTTAGGAAATAAAGGAAAAGTCCATTTTGAGTAGTTCTAGAAAAGATCATCTTTAGGGAATTGAGGAAAAGCTATTTTAGAGGGAGTCAATTTTAAAAATTCGCCGACAAATCAATCCTACCCCAGACTCCGTTTTCTGTACTTCTTGACGGGAGTAGTGAAGCAGTCCGCTGATAGGTGAATCCTCGTCGAATTCAGATCATCTTCGTGAATTTCGTCGGTTTGTTCGGATTCTAAAATCTCAAATTTTATGAACATTTCTCCAGAAATTATTTAGATCGCATGACGTTATGACACAAGAAATAGTAGGGAAAATATGATAGAAAGGTAGGGCACAGTATTTCCTCTATGGTATTTTGTCAATGTTGTGTCATGATGTTTTGCATTTTACAATTGGTCGGCAACTTGGGTAATTTTACTTCGTAACTCATAGCTAAGGGATTAATGAAACGAAGAAGAAAAGGTATTTTCCAATACTATTTCATAGATAACGAAGTAGCGAATCATCTGGGGTGCCTAATTTGCCTTTCTCTTTGACCTGAGTTCGACATCACCGAAGATGTTGTGAGATATCCGGAAGAGTCGGGAGATCCTGGGAGATAGTCTTGGAAAGAAGATCCAGAGGGGTCGATCTAAAGTCCACAAATTTTATTGATCCATTAAGAATCAGGCCTACCTTCAAATGACTCAGATCCAATTCGAATTTGTCCTGATCAGACGTCGTTTGCATCGTCAGGTCTTCAAATTCTACAGTATTCAGTTTCGACGTCATTTCGGAGGTTCTGAAGTCTGGCGCTGAACAATGAAGATGAATAGGTGATAATTAGCCAGAAAAATTGCAAGAATCGATTATGGTCAAGTAGAAGTGGCGAGTGGTTTGAAGAATGAGTTAGAGCAAGTGCAAGATATCGAAGAAGGGATTTTTAGCTAGTGGCTGAAAAATCTAGGGTCAATAAAAACCACTAGTTTAGCGACACTTGAACTATTGAATAATCAGAATCTTCAGACAGCGATTATAATATGATCCTATGATAAAGGATAGATTGGGAAAAATGACTGGGATATCTCTCGATTTCATCCAGGATTTTACGATTTTCGCCAATTTTCTCCTAATTAAAGCTCAATTGAAGGGCTTTGCTAACAATTTTACACCAGCGATAAAACAACGAAAATCGGGAATTTTACACGGACATTAAAGTTGTGAAGAATGTTAGCGGAATCTTGCAAAGTATAATGATTTCCTTGATTAAGAATGATTTATTCCTGCAGAACCTTTGCAATAAAATAAGTTTCAATGGTGAATGTATGAAAACCCGTATGAAAATTGGATTTTTGATTCAGATATGATAATGTATGGCTTAAAATAAGAGCAAACTATGAGATAATCATAAAATATTGGGAAAACCAAGACATAAAATACCGTACTCTCAAATTATTGGGATTACGGTATCCAGAATTTGGAAACTACATATAGCATATTTGGAAAGTGTTTGAACCGTTTTCTGCGTTATTTGATGTTCAAAAGTCATCGATTTAGGCAAGTTTGTGAAGTGAAAGGCAGTTTTAATCATTTTGAGATCAAACCATCGTGGTTGGTTCCGCCGGGTAGAATCTGGCTGGATTGTTTGCGAATTTTGGCGATCGGCTTATCGATCTATAATTTGACCAACGTAATTATTAATAGTTACGGCGTAATTAAATCCAGGGTAATTAACGATAGTTTTCAATTAATTCTTCGACATAATTACCTCCTTAGCTGTGATCCTCTTCGGACTACCACAGCCTTTAGACTATCGACTCGTTCAATCGTCCTCTGAACATGCTTCGGTCTTCGGTCGGCTTTCATGTTGCCACAACATCGAAACGCACAGACGCAGCCTTAATTAGGCCTATTAGTTAGATAGTTAGGGTGATTACCTCGAATTTAGTTGGTCAATGGCTCACTTCAAAGTTTAAGATAATATTCCGAAAAATTGAAATTGCTCTAAGGCATATTGGAAAATGAGATGAAGATCATGATTTTTCTAACCTCAGTTCCTCATTTTTCTTCGAGTAAAATTTGGTTCCAGTCAGATTTTCCCGGATAAATCTTTCGATATCCAATTTCTCTCTCAAAATCCGGAAGATCGCTCCCCTGACCCCACCCTCTCCCGCTTCGATCAACTTCGATCAATCACTCGTCTTTCCGTCAGCTCTCGCTCATTTGTTAGTGTCAATCTCTGATGCTCTCCAACGCTTACATCTTGTCAAAATCTCGAGTTGATCTTCGTCTGACCTCTTTTTCTAATCTCTCAAAATACTTTACTATTTTCTCGTTCGACATCTTTTGTGTTCTCCCAAAATCCCCTATTATTTCTCAAAACACCTCACTATTTCTCACTATGATCTCTTTGTATCCCTCAAATCTCCCATACTATTTCCTCGCCTGCACCTTCACGCCGATCAGGTGCTACATTCAGAAATTCAACGATAAAACTACAACTTAAGAAAAAAACAATTGGCATAATAATCTGATGAATATCTCTAATTTAGTGATCAAGTATAGACGTTGAAAAAAGTCTAGCATATCTCTAGTCTTATCAACGATAATACTTTGCGCTGTGTAGCAAGTCATCAGACCAATGATAAATTGTCAGATACACGAGATTGTGATAAGTGAATTTGCAGATTGGTTGTTCTGGGAATTTAGCGGGATTTAAAGACCAAATTTTCCGAAGTTTAAGAGAAATATTCAATATCATTGTTTTAGGTTATGTTTCAAAATATGGTACGTTAGATAATTTCTTTTGAATTATTCAATACTTCCGAGACGATAGAATCATGTCTTTTTAGAAATGCAAAAGGAAATTATTGATGAACTACCACTCCTTTCTTCGAAAATTCCTCATTTCCCCTTAAAATGAAACCTAACTTCACCTTTAAAACCTCAGCTTTAACCTCACTTTTTCTTTTCAGAAAACTCGAGGTGAATTTTTGGAATGACTGACAATTTGCAATCCGATACTCACAAAGGTGGCGAAATTCGAAAAAATGCGACACAGAAATGCTTCAAAAATTTCTAGGCATGAAAATTCAGAATCCAAACCGCATTGAAATGATAGATAATTTGTAAAATGTCTTAAAAATCAATTCTGGATGAAATATAAATTCACAGACACTACGATTGTCATTTTTTCGTCATATTAGTTCAAGCATGTTTGAAACTTACATGTAATAAATAGAGTCAAAAATACAGCCGCTAGAACCGATGCCATGAAGCTCAAAGTGCCGGTGTCGACTTTTTCCTGAGGCATGCCGTTGAGCTCTTTCTTTACTTCTTCTGAAAATATGTTCTTTCAAAAATTGCTACATCAGCCACAACGATAAAGCCTCAAGGTTTCTAGCTTCAGATAATTTGAAACATATTTGAAAAGGTGGCGAAGATTAGCTTTAGAATAATTAATTCTTAGAAAATCTGTTCAATAATTGTGGATATCAACTTTAAAAAGTTATTTAGAAATCGCGCGACATAGACAAAATAGGGTAGGGATGGTAGAGTAAGACATCCTTTGCCACACTATTTCTTCTTGCTTCGCGCCTCGTGGTCTCGCGGTCTCTAAGCCGACTTTAGAATAATCGAGTATTTAGGAAAATATCGGAAATAAAATCATTAAGTCCAACTTACCTATGACCTGAGAAATCGCCTCATGCCATTTATCCGTTTGCACGAGTTCATTAACTTTTCCGAGGATATTTTTCCTCTCTTCAACAGTAATGTATTTCTCGGCTAACCTTGCAGGCCAGATTATCATCTGAAAATTCTTTTTACTTAAAAAATTCAAATTAAACTATTTGAAAAAAGTTGCGTTTCAACTTTTAAAGCGTTGTCAAATATCCCGATAAAGATATTCATTGGAGTACAATATTTAGAATCTTTATGAAATTTTAGATTCCCAGACTTACCTTTTTATAATGTTCCCAAACAAAGATGATCACTGAATTACCACAGTCACCAAGGGCCCACCTACCTTCCAACGTTCGAGTGAAAAATTCAGCTCGTTCGGTTTGTTGGCTGGAAATTATCGTAGTTTTATAAGCAAATAATAAATGCTTCGCAACCAGAAAAAATAATAATCTTGAGTAAAATATTTTAAGAAAAAAATATTTGGTAATCAGCATTTTTTAGAGTAGCTACTTTAAAGTAACCCTTTCAGCAAAAAATCTCTAGACCTCATAAGTATTAAATCCATCTTATATATCGGACTTTATCATTTTTCCCGTTGAGAAAAAGTTAAGCTTTCCAAATATAGCCCCAGATAAAGATATGCTATCTGATATTTCTGGACTTCTATGGTCAGATTTAGATTTCTTCATCCATTTTAAGTCTATCCTAGAGTATCCGATTTCTTTTTAGTTTTGATTATTCTTTCGATTTCGTGCATCTCTCTGGATGAAATAAAATATATGAGAAGTAGCTTTACTTCCTCCCTTCTTAACCATATGAATAATGATTTTCTAGTCGTTCTAAACCCTTTCGGGATTAACTTTTTTCGTGAGAAAGTAATAATTTTGCATCAAACAGAGATTAACTCGGCAAAAGTAATCCACGATATGACATATTGCAGAAGAATTTAGAAGAAATATTGCATGTCTTTTCTAAGTCAGAGAAAATTAGAGAAGGTTCAAAATAAAATTTTTTTAAATAATTAAAAATCTTGACTTACGCTTCACTAGGAGAATGCATCTGCATTTGGAGATTTTTAACAATAGCCACAGAAACAATAAACCCATGAAAATCTTCGCTGTCGGTGCCTAAATTTGATAAGTTATATAATTAAAAAATATTTTTTCATCGTTTTCAGGATGTCGATTATTCTAACGTGAACACAACACGATAACATTCATTGTTTTATGAATTTGGCAAATTTAACTAGAAAGATTCGGTAGCATATTTTTTTATTTTATTGCTCCGTATCCGCTGCTCCAAATATTTAACATAATTAATAGGTCTAACTCGAGAAATTTTACAACATAGTTCTCCTCTATTCATAGCAATTTGGTCATATGTTTACGTGTTGAGCATATTTAGGGGGAACCAAATATTTAGAGCACTTGCGCCACCGGAAATAAGCCTTTTATTTGGGACTACTCCCGACTTTTCATCAACTTCTAATTGATTCACTCATTTGTAAACGGCAAGGGCCAAAAAATCGTAAATCTCAGCGATTTTTCCGATAATCAGAGATCAGATTTCTATCGAGTTGGTCTATTTTTAGATAAGTTTCAAGAAATTATTCACCAAATACCATGCATAATTGCAACGAGTGCATTTGTGAAAGGGTTGTAAATTAGGCCAAATACTCAAATCAATACTAATCCCTAAATTATCATCACAATTTTAATGAAATCGATTTCGCGAAGTCGCCTATTAAAATACGCGCATGATTATTATTGGTTTTTGAGCATACCATTGACCTTCATCTAAATCTAATCTAATCTAAACAATTAGTATTTTGTTGAGTTTGTGTCTGTCCAAGCTTAGACCTCTATGACAGGTTTATCCAACTCTCACGTGCTATGCATGGTTGGAAAGGTAACTTGTTGTAGGTGCGCAACGTAGGAAAATTTGATCGATTTTGTATTGATAGTATGCTAATTTGTGGTGGAAATTCTCTTTTCTTATATAAAGGCCAATTTTGGATAGAAAATTAGCAAGTTAAAGTTGAACTGAAATTGCATAGGCGGCAAAGTTTTGCAAAATGAATTGGTCCTTGTCGAAGAGGAATGAAATAGAAGGCGTTTTTGTTTATTGTTTTGAAATTAAAGTGACGATATTGATTGTTTTGGAGCCCTTACGAGGCAAAGACCGAGCCGAGAGGGTGCGCGATCGAGGCCCGCAAATGAAATAAAACTTAGTTTATTTTTTGAACTACCTGCTAATCCCGTTGTGCATTGCGATCTTCGTTGACAATGACATGGTGTCTGAGTAGCCAACGTATGCAGTTGCTGGTTTAGGTGCATCGCTAAAATATTTTCATCTACGATTTAATCTTTATTTAAAATGTTATTTTGCTCTTTAGCCTAAACCTTCATTTTTATTGAACATTTTATCTTTTATCGCGTGCCCCCGCAAATCTCAACATTTTGCACATATTTTCGTCATTAAAAAATGTGCATAAAATGGCATAGAATCGGAGCGCTACTTGATTTAAGTGGGTTCTAATGAATCTTTCGCCATGTGGTCGACAAAAAGAACCTCTCATCAAGTGCTAAAGTATGGAAAAGAAAAATGTCGAGTGTATTTTAAAATTTTGAGCAAATCTCGAGTGTCCGAAATATGGAAGAGCAAACTTTTTGAGCGGAAAAAATGTGATTTTCCTTACGCTTACCTTGACTATTATTCAAAACTCGATCCGGGTCACAGATGAAAAGTTTGTTCTTATTCTTTGGCAAAACTGCCAGACATTGATCAACTGTAGGTCCTCGGACGTCTTAAAATAAAAGATCTTTTCCTTAAATAGAAATCTCTCATCTTCTATAAACATTCTTTAAAAGATCACAAAATCGTTTATGTTTCAAAGTTTTCTATGAATCAGTGGAAGCTGACTAGTCAAGTGGTATAAAAATTGAGTAAATCAATAAGGTTTCATACCTGGATATTGGCCTGGGGTCCAAGGGTTTTTATTGACTTCGGCCGTGGTTAATCCGATCAATAAAATCCCGACTACGAGGATTTTTGCGGATCTCATTCTGATTTCTCCTGGATTTAGCCGGACTTCGAAAATCCTCACTCGATATCAGGTGGTTAGCGGTGTTTTGTGGTAGCCGAATCAAATGCCTGGTATTTTTACAAGTGTAACGAATAACATGGAAAATGCGGTGAAAATCGGATAATAACTTGAAGAATCTGCGATTCTAAAGAAGCTAAAAATGAAGAAATAGCAGACAAGTTTAGAGAATCAAAGAAAAATTAATGATGAGATAGTGTGAAAATTGGAGATTCAGTGAAATAGATGCGAAAATATTGTGGAAAGCAGGAGGTTTAAGTAAGTCAGAGAAAAATTTTCGGACCAACTGTCTAGAAGCAAGGGGAAGTTGCAGCAATGAAAAGCGAGTCAATGAAGAAACGCTCTTTTCTTTTCTTTCTGTCTAGCCTCCCCTTCTTTTCCCATACTCTCTAACCTTTCTATTATTTTTTCTCTAACATCAAATAATTCTTCCACCAAAACGAACACGGCTGATATACAAGACCCCTAAAACAACTGTTTGGTCAATGTTAACAACGAAACTTTGCAAAGTGGTCGAGGCTTTGGTGAATCAAAGTTCTTCGTGAAATTCTGAATGAACTTTCAGGTCATAAGATGATGAAGCATATGCTCCTAAAATGAATATTAAGCGGCATTCGATATTTGGTTGAAAATTTTGGCCATATGATAATGCATAGGCCATAAAAATGAATTCTATATGGCACTACCACCCTCAAACTTCCCAGAAAGTTTAAAAGCTAAAAAATTATGTAGGAACACAAATTTAGGTAACCCTAATAGATCACGACCAGGTTATAATAAACATCTACGGACATATGATATCTTGTTCCTTACCTGGCATAAATAACAAATCCTCGTCAAAAATGCAAGAATAATGACGAAAGAATTGCAACATGAAAAACTCGTGGAAGTAAATATTTTTCATTATTTCTTGGGAAAAGGCTTCAGATCAGAAAACTTGGCAAAAAAATTCTGAGAAACCTAGCATTTTTAAATGATAAAAATCTAGTGCAGTTCAGAAGATTTTTTCTTTATTTTAAAAATTGAAGTCCGACTTTAGCCTAAAGGGATTTTAAGTAGAAACTTTCATGATTATTTTTTCCAGATTTCTAAGGCGTTTCGAATTTTTCAAAAAAATCATCTACGAACTAGAGATTATTTACGTGAAAAATTAGTCGCAACATGTGCTCGGAACGAATGTAAAAACTCGTGGAATTCCAACTTCTCGAATTTCCAGTCTTAATTTCTGCTTTTTCGATTTTTACTATTTCGCTTTATTTTCCCCAAAACTTAATGGCAATCAGTTATGTTTAAAAATATCGAATACCCATTAATCAAGTTCAACTCTAATCGCTGCAACCTTGTTTAGTCCAATACTAAAACACTTCAGACATTTCAAAATATCGAGCATTTACTCTTTTCAATGGCAACTTGTAAATCGCACGACATGAAATAGTATGGGAAAACGAATCTCATCAGTCAATACCCTACCCTAGCCATACACTATTTCGCACGTATTGAGGTCTTGATGTCGTGCGCTTTCCGAATAGCCCTTTTCAATCTTGAACACAGCAGTATCTCGTGTCTATTCTGGTGAAATATTTATTTCTAAGACATAATTTAAACTTCGAAAATGAAGATCACTTCTTCCTCGGACTATCGGAGATTTGCATGTGTTTGCAAATGATGCTCATCATGACTTCGTCGCATCCAGCACCGATCGAGAAGACTCGAAGGTCCCTTTGAATTCGAGAAATTGGGCAGGATGGGGTCATTCCCACGGCACCCCACATCTGAAATCACGAAAGTAGAAGAATAAATTTTCAATAAACGAGAGTGACATAGACAAATTTACATTTAATTTAAGCTGTATCTTTTTTAGAAAAACGTACTTGCATACAACTATCCGTGATTTTCCTTGCCAGTTTACCGACCATGAGCTTGCCCATTGAAGCTAGCATCGTCACGTCTTCACCAGAAAGACGTGCTTCGACTGCTCTGAAGATTAAAAATGTTTCAAGTAATTGCCGGATTAAGTCAAATTAAATACACGTCTTGGTGGAATGTCGTTTACTTACCTATACAGTAATGATCTAACCGCCTCTAGTTCAGTTTGCATCTCGGCTAGGTTGTATTGGATGTACTGAAACTACATTAATTTATAAAGAAAGCAAAGCTGCAGATAAAATGTGTTTCAGAAAATATAAAAGAAATGTGAAAAATCTAGTTAATTTCTCGTTTGTTTCTAGATACTGGTGTATAAATTTTGCCTGTTGTCCCAGTATCGTGCTCCCGAAAATCCTCCTATTCCGTGTATATTCGATAGTTTCATCGATACACCTTTGAAGTGGCGAAAGGGCTGAAAGTATTTAAATCTAAAAATTACCGGAAAAAATTCCAACTTACCCACTGCGACCGTAACTAATCGTTCATCCTGGAATTGCCTCATTTGGTAGATGAAGCCATCTCCCTCCTCACCGATTATGTGACATTTCGGGACCTGAAAATTTGATCTTCAACTTGTTGAATAGGCAATAATTTCCAACCTTGACATCATCAAAGAATATCTGCGCCGTATCCGAGCAAAGCATTCCTGATTTAGCTAGTGGCACTCTGTGGATGCCTGGCAAGTTTAGCGGCACGCAAATTAGGCTTTTGTTTCGATGCGACGGCTCTGTAGAAGTGTTCGCTAATAAACAAGCCCAATCAGCCTGAAACTTCCGGATTCTTTTAAAAGTGAATTTCAGAGAAAATCGGAATTCTCTCATAATTTATCAAAACTAATCACTCTTCGGTACTACATTGATAGTTAAACAACCTGAAATATTCACTTTTATATTTCCTATCAGATAACATAATGCGGGTATAAAGTCAATACCCGCATACCTGAATTCCATTGGTGATCCAGCACTTTTCGCCCTTGACAACTAGATCCGTGCTGCCTGCCAAGTGCGATCGACTGGCCGTCGTCTTTATCGCTGAACGTCATATGATCACTTTATTGCGAGATTAATCGATAGATCTGTATCTTATCCTTTATAGGTTTCATATGGTAAGAGGTATGAAATTTTAACTCTAATAAACTTATTTCTACTTTAATTAAATAACCTAGCTGTAAATTGGTCATGAGAAGGAGACGAAATTGCTAGATCAATCAAGTCAAATTTAGAGCACATATTTTAGAGATGTAAATTTTCTGAACCAACCCGCCACATCACTTCCTCCCGAGCTCTCACTGACAGCGATGCAAGAAATCCGGTCGCCGGAAACCGACGGTATCAAGAACTCCCTCTTCAGGTAATCCGATCCATAGGTTGCCAAAGCGGGTGTTGCCATGTCGGTCTGAATCTGATTTCCCTTAAAATTTCGATTTTTGAGTTACTTGAACGCAAATCGCCATCGGGATGGATCCACATTTGATGCTGCCAATTTGTTCTGCTACTGCAATCGCGTATGAGTAATCCAATCCTAGGCCATCGTAGTCTGAGGTTATTTGAATCAATCAACTTCAGACTCAAAGGGCGGCGTAGCGCAGTGGTTGTGTGTTACTGCCTACAGCTAGGGCTCAAGTTCGCCCCCCGCTCCTCACCCAAACCAAGGGGGTTAAGAAATGTTGGTAGTGGATAAAACCACGAAAAATTCGCCTAAAATCCCTCGGCTGTTGCACACAACAACAGTCTGTCCTCGGGACGGGCCACTAGTCCTGTGTGGCTAGGATAGGCCGACTGCCCCATTACAGGCTGAGGGTAGCCGACCCCACCCAGTGGGAATAATAAGGCTAGGAAGAAAAAAAAAAAAAAAAAAAAATCAACTTCAGACTCGAAGAGACAATAAAAATGAGTAAAGTTCAAGTTCAAATTCAGAAAGAAGACTAAACCTTACCTATTGGCTTCGTGGTTCCCAATGCCCCGATTTCTCCCAGTTCTTTGAACAATTTCCTCCCAGGGAACTCGCCGGTAGCCTCCCACTCGTCAACATTCGGGTTCACTGATCTATCGATCCACTAAAATCTGGATTTTCATCGCTTTTGTCGGCGAAATTTGCCTGTTGAATAGATCTTTGCAACTGTTGGTGGGTTTGCTTGTAGATCTGATGGAATTTTGTCGTTGTCGGAGCTTCGGATGACGATGCCAACGCCGTCGCGAATCGAGTACTCGCGTTACGTATAGAGCCCGACATCGTCTAAAAGTGATAAATTAAGATAAAATTTGATATGTTAATCATTTTGCAATTAGATAGTTAGATGACGATAAGTTTTTTTAAACCAAAAGAATAAGGCGATCTTCACCAAAATTTAAGACATTCTACAGCACATTCAATTCAAAATTTAGAAATGATCCGATAAAACTAGCATAAAACATGTATTTTGAAGAAAAATCAATAAATTGAAGCATGAAGATAGAATTATTCAAAAATGGCAAAGAATTCCTGCATCGAACATGAAATTGGCTTCTCCTTCACTTGTGGGGAGGGATTGGATAGAAATGGGCATCTCAGCCCTCAGCTAAACGCCCAATACCGGTCTGCCTCTGCGTGTTATTCTCCTTGCCTGACAGATTGTAATTCCTTTTATCATTCGTTTTCAATTCTCTTTCTCAATTCTCCAGCTTCTTTTCCTTATATGCTAATCTAACACTCTCTCTTTCTCTAGCCTCTTTTCTGTCTATAATCATCCAATGCTATTTCTATTTTCTTTAACTTCCTATCCAATGATATTCTTCCGATTCAACTAAAAATAGCACGAAAAAAATAAAATGTCTGCTTCTTAATTCTCTTCAGATCCATAAGTATTTCCTCTATACAGTCCGAACACACAAAAAGTGTCTGCTTCTTTCTTGTGTTATTTCTGTAGTTTTTCTGCTTCTATGACGCTCTCTAAGGCTTCATAATTGCATAACGTTTCTATTTTATCATCCAACGATGAACGAAATGAAAAACTCGTTCGTTTAGTAGATTCAGATACTAATTGGGGGCGAAGTCCGAATTTAATTGAATTTAAATTTTGACGCCAATGACAGTCTAGATGTTTAACACTGCATTTCTATGCACCTCAAAAGAGACATTCCAAAGGGAAACAGTGTAGAAAATACGGAGAGAAAGTCTCTCTACCAACCCTATTCTAGTCTAGGTATGTTGGAAGTTCCTTTCCAAATGGACCATTTAAAGAAAAATCAAATATCAAACCATCTTAGGTTATGTGTCATCAAAATTGAAGATAAGCTTGTTTACATTATTTTCCTTGACCGATTCTTTATCACTCTGAATAGCTGACAACTTTCGAATCATTCCTGACGAAGGAATTATTGATTCGGTCCTTTGCAACTAAAAATCCTATTTTTAATCATGGATTCCACTAATTCATCTTCGAATCATTCTCAATATAATCATAGAGTAACAAATTCGAATTTCAGGTTTAATATTAGCACCTAATTTAGATTCCTGACTTCGTATATGAAGAAGATTATGAGATGCAATGCATTTTGCGCAGTTTCTTCAAACCCGATGAAAAATTAGGTAAGATGATCCTACCAAAGCTGTCTACAGATGTTAAAGAAACCATGTTGCACTTTATTTAAAGAAATTTGTCCATTTTGCCGATCTCAACTACAAATAGGTGCAGATTTTCGTTATTTTCATGCTTGTCTAGTTTCATAATTGAGTAAAAATAGTTTATACTTGTTGGCAATCCCAATCTTCGATTATTAAATTCTGATTAATTTCTAGAACTTTTCGCAACGCTCGTGAATCGACTCAAATCGTCGCTGAGAAATCCTGAAGCCTTCGAGGAATGGCTGTACGAGCAGAATTTCGTGCTGGGCTTTGAAGACGTCAACGAACCACCATTGGATCTGGAAGAGTTATTCTGCCCAATTCGTAAACCTGAGAAGGCTACTATTCTGAATGATATTAGGTAACAATTCCCTGAATTTCAATAAAAACTTACTTTAGAACAGTAATATTCGAGTCTAAGACGAGTTATAGCGGTAGAAGGGATGAGAATGACTATAATTTGATTGATACTGCTCTTAAAGTGTCCGTGTACAATCACAAGCTAGCTGAATTATTCGTCGACTTCTGTAAAGGAGTGAACGTCCAAACATACGATCGACAGACTACTGGATTCAACAAAAGAACCTTCGAGGCTTGCAAGAAATGCATGCGGTTCTACTTCAATTTGTATACTCCTATCGACACGGAATCTGCCTACTCGAAATTTGTATTGGACATGACTAAATGCACTGTAGGATACGCTAACCCTTACGAAATTGTTCTGTTCGTCAAGGGGACGGTCGGAGTAGTGATGCTAGTTGCGGAAAAGACTCCGATTACGATGCTTGTAAGTCGAATGGGTATCATAAAAAATACGCTCCAATGCTAAAATATGCCTTAACTTTAAGGATTTTTTTAGAACTAGAGCAGATTTTCAATAGGGTTAAACGGAAGAAAATTCAGGCATTAGCCAATGGGCTGTTTGATCAGTCAGATAAGCATCCGATAGTTTGCTACACTATCGGAAAAGTCAGCTATTCATCCGAATTCTGCATAAATCTCCTGGACTACATTCTGCCACAGTTCATTCAAATCATGGACACCAAATTTGAGAGTTGAATAAACATTTTTGCAATTTATACTAAATTGAACACATTTGAGCGATGATTCAATCAACACATCGCTTGAAAACAATCGCAAGAGATGCTTAAAATAGATCTGAGGAATTTAGAGCTTACATTTAGCAGGAAATTTAATTGGAAAATTGGATTTTTCGCTACTTCTCAACATGGGAAACTAGTGTGCAAAGCAAGAGTGCATTCCCTACCTTTCTCTATCCTCTCCCAGCCCTACATACTATCTTACTTGGTTGCGAAGTCGTGAACAATCCAAATTTCCATTTCGTTGCAATACAAAATCTTGGCATGACTTTACCATCCACTACTCCATTACTATTGTAACCTCTATTGACACTGTTTGTAGTTGCGAAAATGCCCTGTTCATGAATCTGTTGATAAGCTGATAATCGCTGTGATAAGCCTTTGCATTATCATCGTTAACCCCGGCAAGAATCTATTTTTCGTACCCCGATTCTGCTGGTATGACGTCCGTGGGCAGTCCCAGATAAGGACCAGAGAGAATTTCAGTTTTTCTTTCCTTCCTCTGCGTCTCTACTACTTGAAAAGTTAGAGATAACGACATCTAACAATAAAAAGCGAGAGAATCCTAGAATATTTGACAGAGTCTAATCAGTGTCTTTGTCTGATCATTTTCTCTTCAGCTGAAAACCTTTAAATGCCATTTTTTGATTCTCCACTTTGTATTTTAAGGACGGCCCAGCGGTTGTAAAATTCATGTTACAAATATTTATCTAAAAATACCTATCATATACTTTATTATAATGTGTTTTTTCTTTAAATATTATGTAAATAGATCACTTCTTCAAAATCCGTCTATTTGCGTGGTAAATAAATGGTACTTCGGATATTTTCGTGTTTTAGTTTAAACAATGGCCAGTTAAGTTTGATGAAAAATGAGTCAAGTTAAATTTTGCACATCTTTTTGATTGTTTTAAGCATTATAAATTGCAAGAAAAATAGACAGTGCCGGGCTATCCTCACATTTAGCTAGATGATAATTACAAATCGAAATTAGTCAAGAGATCTTGGCTCGTATATAAATACACAGATGTCATGCATACCTGTGACATATTTCTAACAATAACGCCATTTTAAATTAAATTGTCAATATTTCAAATAGTGCATAATTTATTTCAAATTTCTAACTATAACTACACACCCATAAATTATGCCATAATTTTAATATACTTGCAAAATTTGTCGAAGATCTTTACTCTTTGACTATGATTTACGTCCATAAATTATCCATGGCAAAATTATCTGCAAAAATTATCAAAACTGACGAAAAGCCTTACTTTTTGACGTAGAATTTTATGCATTTCCCTGATTGTTGGTAGTAGCAAAATGCCTCTTTTCCGAGTTGACTGATAAGATTTTCGGCAGATGAAAAATCCACTCTTTTCTCTCGTTTTGAGCAAATCGCGAGCTGTAAATAATTGTGCTCCTTTATGACTTTTAGGGCAGCGTGGAGGTTGTCCAAAAAATGCCACTTGGGGTGCAAATCATTCTTAAAATCAATATCTAGAATTATACATCCTTTTCGTTTTTTAATAAATTAAGCATCACCATTTTTAAAATTTTCGTATTTATTGTATCTTCTCCCAAAATGTTACGTTTTCAGACTCTCTAGTATTTATTTACTACTGCCGTATTATTTCTATTTTTGATTATTCTGATAGGATTATGATTTTCTGACTATCAGTTCTTAATCTAATGGATCATTCATTATGGCGGATTCTAGTTTTCACAGCCATATACCTTTATTATCAACAGGTTAATTTTTAGTGATTCTTAAATATGATCTAGATTGTAATTTTATGCCAATTTTTAGCCAGTCGCCGCTCAAACAGACGCAACTTCCACCACTGTTTCACGATTTGGAAGCACTATATCATTGCCGTGGGACGATTGGTAAGTTGTCTCAGTGTTTTAACCTAGCGATATTACAACTTGGAACATTTTCTATTATTTTATTCTTGAAGTCTAAAAGTTTTAACGCGTTTTTAATTTCTGACTTTCAGCAGCGCCGAGTCATGCGAAGTCGGTAAAAACTGGACACAACTGCGTAAGTCTTTTTCAAATTTTACTAAATACTTAATATATGAACTGCTCAGCAAGATATTATTTTAAAGCTACTATTTCAATTTTTCTGAATCATATTTCTCGTGACTAATTGATACTATTCTTCTCAATTGTAAAAGAAATAATACACCCAATATCTTCATAATTAAGCCCGAATGACCTGTTGTTTTGACTTCAAATGCCATATTTCAAATTATTTTGACTTGTTCCTATCTTGCCTCATAAATTTTTATTCGTTTTCCAACAATTTTGCGTGGTCCTCTATCACTCATTTGTAGGCTTTATGATTTTTGGCGGTGTGACGTTTCTGTACTGAAACGATCGGTAAAACTGCTCAAAATTTGCGCTTTTCTGCGGATTATCAAAGTAAACCGACATAATCCGGGGGTATTATAATCCAGGACCTGTGCTTCATGCTTTTTCACACCTAATAATCACCCTAACTATCATATGAGTCATTAAAATTTTCATGATAATTTACTTGATGACTTGAAACTTGATGATTTGATTGGTAGTCACTATTCTAGTCTGAAATTTAAAAAAAAAATTGTCGGTTGCTATTTTTGGTCAATAAATTTGCCAATTTATCAGTAAATGTTAAATCAGAAGCTCGGAAAGGGAAACTACACATACCATTTCGAAAAGAGGATTAAAGTGGTGAATTACGCAAACGGGCGAGTGTGAGAAATCGGCATAGACAATGCGATAAGGGCCTGATAAAGTACATGCTGGGGAGAATGAAATGGCACGGCAGAAGCATCGATCAGAAAATATTCAAATGAGAAAATAAAAGTAGATAATTTATGTCTCAAGAAAATATGGGTATTTTTGACATTTTACCATAAATCGCTTATATATTACAGTAGGGTGATGAAGGCATGACAAAACGTAATAAATAATGTTCTTAGTTTGCCAAAGAATGAATTCATACCGAGAATTATGCTTTGCTAAATTAGTCAAAATTTAAGACAACTTAAAACGTATTTTATAAACAAATTTCAGAAGTCTGTGAATTCACTCGATGCAACGACGGCGTGTGCGAAGGTGGTTACTTTTCGTGGTCCCTGTACGCCGAGTGCACTTACAATGTTACTGGAAGGGTAAAATTCAATCAACTAATTACCTAATCATGATGAATTCAAATTAGGTATTTATCATAATCGGAGCGGTTTGCTACATGCTGTACTTGTTCGTGACGATCACCTGTGTGGCTGATGAATTCTTTGGACCGTCGGTTGCTGCGATTGTTGCGCATTTGAAAATCAGCGAGAGCATAGCGGTAAAAGTTTAAGCTAGCTTTAAATGGACAACATATTTGAAACATAACTTTAAATAACTCTAGATTTAAGTTCATTCTAGAATTATGATCAAATTGAAGTTGACACTCATGCTGTTTACCTAAATAAGAAGATAGTCTAGTCCGAAACATAATAGTTATTTTTTATTTAGGGCGTTACATTTTTGGCTTTCGGTAATGGTGCTCCAGACGTTTTTGGCTCGATAGCTTCGGTTCTGAGCGCCGAAAAACCCAAAGCTGATCTCGCTCTCGGGGATCTTCTGGGTACTTATTATTCTATAAGAAAAAACTAGGATTTTTATCTTAAAAGTTTAGGGGGAGGATGCTTCGTAACTATGATGGTCATAGCTACTATCGTTTTGACGAAACCGTTCAAGGCTGAGGTAAGTATTAAAAGTTGTTTAAATTTGGCTGTTTCAAACAATAAACTGTCAAATTGGCTAATTTAATTTGAATTTTAGCCCTTTGCTATGACCCGAGACATAGTTTGCTATTTAATTGCGATAGGGTGGATTTTATTCGTGTTCCTCTACAGAAACGAGGTCTACATTTGGGAACCGCTAGGTAAAGTCATCTTGAAAATATTATTTTAGAAGGTCCAAAAATTAATATCTTTTCAAACTAATAAAAGTGCTAGTTATTGCTTTGAAACGTACCAGAAATATTTTATCTGCATAACTTTGCACAAAAATGATTCAGAATCAAATTTGTGACTTGCGTGTTTTAATCTACTAGAATACGATCCTGAAATTTTGGGACTTGATGATTTTTCTTCAATTTTGATCAGTACGAATTTTTGACTGGATAAAAATTGAAATTATGAGATTTCCTTCAACTTCATAAAGTTATGATGATATCATAAGTTTTAATTTCAGTCTATCTCGGTATCTACGCAATTTACGTCGTGATAGTCTTCGTTGGCAATCATTTTCAACAGAAGCGAAGGGTTAAAAAATAATCTTAAAAACCTGCAATTGAAAGTTTTAGCATTTGAAGCATCGGAAAAGTAAGGCGAGTCGAAGTAGCATGCGAACCGGAAATTCCGCGAATATTACCCGAGCTAATAGTTAGTCTCAAAATTTACCGACATCTTAAAATCAATATTTTTCAGGTGTGGTACCCGATATTCACGTTATATCTGTTCCGGAAAACGGCCCTAATCACGGTATTTAAAACCTTAAAATAATTCAAAATATTTATTTCTAGATTCACATCCCCCGAAGCGAACTTCGATAACTTTCAATAACTTCTACGCTGTCCATCCATCCCAAAACCTATCGCCAAATCAAATATCGAATGGAACTACACCAAATGAGGGCCCAGGAGGTTAGTTTCATATTTTTAAAAGTTATGTTTCAAAATTATGTTAAATTAAAAAACATCACTTCTAACAATGACGCTGTCTTAATGTTGCCTGAGTTAAAAAAATGAGCTCGTTAAATTCAGTAGACGTGATCATCGAGGATGCAGAGAGGTCATCTTCTTCATCGTCATCCGAAGAAGAATTCGTCGTGTCAAGAGGTCGCGTTTTTACCGGTACAGAAGCGAGAATCAGAGCTGCTAGCATTGGTAAGGCATATTTTTCCTGTTTCTTTTGAAGTCGGATAATCACATGTTGTGGTGTAATGTATTAACTTTTGATTTGTTTAAAATTTAAACCTTTTGGAAGATTTGTAATAATTTCTAAAAGCTTTCATAAAATACCAGCTATTTCGAAACGCATGAAAATACGTTTTAGCCCCTCCACCAATGAAAGTCGACACCTGGCGATTGGTGTTAATCGACATCTACAGGCACTTTAGGCCATTGTCAAATGGCGATGACGACTGGGCAGACATGAACATCTTCTCGAAAGTTATAGCAATCGTTAAGGTCGGTTTCAAAATTATTATGGAATCTATATATTATCGCTTCTTCAGTTGATCCTATTTAGCAATTAACGATTTTTAGAAAATATAACTTAAATTTAGTTCTCATATCCTTATTTAAGATCCCTATCGTATTTGTCTTCAAGCTAACGATCCCTCAAAATGAGTTGAGTTGGTCTAAAGCCGTTGCTATAATTCTCGCCATTACCTGCCCTCAATTATTATTATTCTCAATTCAAGGTTTATTTCTGTTTAAATTGATAAAACAAATATATATTCAGCCTTAAATATGAAGCCGGTATCCAGTGGACCTGGACTGTTCGTCTATATGTTCGGAGTTTCAGCGATTTTAATCGCGATTGTTCTGATTTTTACTAGATTCGATCGAGCCCCAAAATATTATAAGGTAAAACTATTCCGACAATATCAAAAATTAGATAACATGAAAAAGTAGTAACGTCGTTACATCGTAAAATGCAGAATAACAGGGTAAATTAATTTTTATCCTATCCTAGCATATATTATTTTAAATATAACGATATTACAATTTTACTATTTTAAAACTAATTAACAAAATACTATATTCAGGAAATCTACTCATATCTCGGATTTCTAATGTCTATCGCTTGGATCTATTGGATTTCCGCGGAAGTCGTCAGCGTTGTTACCATGTTGGGAGTGATTTCAAGAATACCACATGAAGTAAGGCTTTAAAACTGTTTCACAACTTAAAACAATCTTCAAGATAACGTTATTTTGGTGATTAATTTGAAATATTTAAAGAGCATACTGTAATGACTCATTCAATAATTATTCATGATAATTCACACGTTAAACACACGATTTTCACCATTCTCTTCGACTTTAATCTGTCATAATCGCCTCTTATCACATTTCATGCTTGCGTATGATGATCAGAAATTCAAAGAATCGTGATTCTAAAGAAGTAAATTTGAAATTTAGGTGTTAGGGATGACAATTCTAGCTTGGAGTAATTCCATAGGAGATTTGATTGCGGATGTATCAGTCGTTAAACAAGGATATCCCAGAATGGCAATTAGTGCAGCTATTGGAGGACCATTATTTAGTAAGACTTACAGAAATTAGCGATTTTCACTTAAGGATGTGAAAATAGCCTAAAAATTCGTGAAAGATACTTATTTTAAGCCATTTCTGATAATGTTTTCAGATTTACTAGTCGGTTTTGGACTACCATTTTCAATAGCTCGGCTTCAGAAGAAAACTATTTCGGTATAGCTACTTTTTCTAACCATTTTATATACTAATTTTCAGATCGTTTTTAAACCGACCTATCACTTATTATTGCTATTTCTGTCATTATCACTAATAACTACATTAGTTGGTAGGTTAGACTGAAAAATGAATAAAAATTTCGAAATCCAGGTTTGTACGTTCAAAGATTCTTCCTAAGGCGACCATATGCGATAATTCTGATCTGTCTCTACATCACTTTCATGGTATTCGTGATCTTGTCTGAGGCGAATGTGCTAGTTTGGAAATAATGAGCTTATTTTCTACTTTTATATTACTTAAAATAGATGTCCTTGAGTTGATATTTTCAATAATTCACGGGATGTGCTTCTATTTTAGGTTTCACAGTGTATTCTCATGCATTTATTTGGTTCATTTTCATTTCATCGTTGAGAATATTCTTACGGGTTTGATGCTCAAGTTATTTATCGAATTTCCACTTAAAATATTTATTTGTGTTTGTGCATATCCAAAAACAAGCTTTAATGTGTTATTTTGAATAGTATAAATTCGAAAAATTTAATAAATTTTGAAATATGTTTGAAAGTATTTCGAATAACTCAAGTAAAGTGTAGGCAAATAATTCACTACTTGAGTGCTAAACGCTTTCCCAAAGCCATCACAAAATCAAACACTCGTGTTTTAGGATAAACGCCTAAATATCGTCCTTTGAGCAATTGATTTCTAATTCTAAGATTAAATACGAACTTTCAAAATGTCACAATTCAGGCGATCGAACTAATTCTATAAATATCTTTGAAGTTATACCAACAAAAGTTAGCTTATACCAAAATTAAAAATGAAACTTTAAAATTAATTTTATCGAACCGATTACTCGACTATTGATTATTGATTTTTAAACTTATTTTGCCAGCCTTATTTTTAAAGCCTATTTTTCACTGATCTAAAGATATCAGTGTATTTTTACTTTACATATATTTATATACGGTTCAAGCCAGAGACGCAATGTGTTCTGCCTTCAATCAACAGTTCTCTGTCCAATTTCTGTTGGAGAATGGAAGTATTCAATTTCTTCGTTTCTTTGTTTTTCTTGTATCGTCTTCTTTCTTTCACTTTCATTCAATTCTATCGGAGGTTCTGTGATTGTCTTTCTTTTTTGCCGGAATGCTACTCCAATATTTTTCTTTCTTTCTTTCTTTTCTAATACTATTTCATCAAATTTCCATAATTCCTTATATATGTTCCAAAGGTGTATATACCTACGTTATTTCACAAAACCTTGCCATTTCCAACTTTCTTTCATTATTTCACGAAATTCTGTCATCTTTACTACTTTTCTAACCCTAACACTTAACATCTCCCACTTTTCCTCCTTTTTATTGCCTTTTTGTTTTATTTCTCCGAAAAATTCTCACTTACTTCATTCTGTTATTTCACATTTCCACATGTGCTGTCCATACGGCATTCTAAACTATGTAAACGGTCTTTTCTTAAGACTTTTCGAAAATTCCCTTCCAGAAGAATTTTTCGGTTACTTTTTCCAACTTTCATCAAACCATATGTCAAAAACCTTTCAAATACTATGCATGTTTCTGAGTTTTGTTCATAAAAGTCTATTATAAATTTAATTAATCTATCGTAAGTCAAGTTTTTTTTAAATATAAATTTCATACCTAGAAAATTTTCCTTACATTATAAATATTTCTTCCGGAATTCGTATTTTCTGAAGAAAAACCCCTACGATTTTTCTTATTGTATTTTTTGCTTATCATGAATTTCCCTTTTTCTTCAAAAATCGCTAGCATTGTATCTGACGGAATAGCGCAATTTACGTCTAGCAGAGTCAGGAAAATGTGCGAGCGTTTTCATTTCACAATAACTGGCGGCAAATGTTTGTTGTTTGACTGGGGCGAAATCGCGCATTTATCGACCAGTCAGCCACTTTTGTATGAGCCGATATGGGGCTAGTTCTTTAGGTAATAGATAATCTATGAGTTTATTTACCTCAATATTTTTCCAATAGAGAATCCATCATTTCGACTTTCTAATAGAGTTCATTTTTAAATTTTCAACATAAGATTCAAAGTGAAATCGAACGCATCAAAACATCTTCTCTAAGGATACTATTAATAGATAAGCAGCGAGTATCATATTTATTTCATTTCGTTTTCATCCACAAGAAATCTGAAACATCTCTCAATCAGCTTCTAATTTTTCCAAACTGCTTTTATTCGACTTCTCATAACGTTCCTTTATATCTTGGATCATTTTATCACTGGTCGCTGGCGATTTTTCACTCATTTTTCCCAGATTTTTCCCGACTCCGATCCCGTCCTGGTTTTTATGATTCTCACTGCTAGGGCTTTCCCTCGGACCAACTGTTTTCGATTTCATTCTTCTCGCCGATTTTTCTTGTGTTCGACCTTTTTCTAGCAGCGCCTCGGGTCCGTTCACACACCTTTTCCGATTTTATCTCCTACGAAATCGCGCAGCTTTTTCATAGAATTCATTTTGAAGGCTAGAATCCCTAGGTTTATATATAGAAAAGAGATAGAGACGCAGATTTTTCTCAATATCTTCATGTTTTTCCTATAGATCAACTAAAGGCCCAGAGTGTGTTGCGCTAACGATCTTATTAGAAATTCACTTTTATTTCATGTTATTTGTTTCGGAAATATTCTTATTAAAATAATCTTCCATAAATTGGGCTAATTCTTTTACAATTGTCATTGGTTATCTTTAATTTTGACAATTACTATCTTGAGTCTAACAATTCTGTCATAAACATTGACAATTCTCTTTCAAATATTGACGATTTAACCTCATAAAATAAGTTCCTACCAATTACTACCTGTACATTGCCTATAAAATGGCAAGCGAACATTCATTGCTTTTACCCTGCTGCCAACGGCAAACTCTGTTAACGATCGAATCGAAACCAGTCGGTTTTTTCTCGCTTTTCTTTTATTTTCTTTCTTTCTGTCTTTTCGCGCCTTTTTCATTTCATTTCTCTCTGCATTTTTTTGCTTTTTTTGTAATTCTTTCACTTCCGCTATACATTACTCATACAAAATATAAATATTTTTTAAATCGACATTTTTCCCATTTTTAAAATATGTTTTACCGAAAATCTTCTAACTATCATATTTGAATACTTCTACTAAAGCAGCGCTCTCTTCCATATTACAAAAAAAAATTATTAATAGCTTATGATCTTCAAAATATTTTCTTATTCTTCCAAATCTTCCAAAACTATTTGAAGATCAAGCCAAATTCCGAACATTTTATTTCTCACCCTCTCAAATCGTCTTCCCAGTGGAATGTTGTCTGTTTACAGATGTCCTGTCCTTATCATCCAATCTCTGTCATCAACCCTCTGAATGATTTCTCTCATCCGATAGGGCTGGATATCTTATATATCCTTATATGTAACAGACCAAATTTAAGATACATTTTTTATGTAGTAAAGTACCCCTAGTTTATGATCTATGAAAAGGGTTTTTTGTTGTAAAACTGGCATATTTTATTAATTTTTGTGGAATACAAAAAAGCCTTATCACCCAATCATTTCTTCTGAATGATTTCTCTTCAGATAAGGCCGGATTTGTCAATCGCTCTCTCTATCAGTGATATATCCTAATCCGTTCGCATGTCTTTGCCTCTCTCAAAATGAAATGCTATCTCAAAATCTCATATCTAACTTTAGATCTATCAATATAGTCATTCACCATGTACGACAGAATGGTTGTCAATACTCGATATAAAGTGTGACTAATAGTTAGTTACCTCCTCACTTTGTTCGAAGTTTAGAATGTCAATGCTTTTCTTTAAATTCATTCATTTTCCAGCAGCCATCATTACTTCCCTCCAAAAATGCGAGAAAAATTATTTGCTTTCATACTTTTGTGTCCGCTTCTTAGAATGCCTATTTACCTTTAGTTTTAATTTCATCAGACTTCTTTCGTACGAGCGTTAAAAGTTCCTTAAAATTGCCTGAAATTTCGAAATTCAATCGATTTCCTGAATCAATTTACGTAATAGTTGTTGTCTTTTAGCGACGCAGATATTTTTCGTTCCGTTTCTATCGAAGGCTAGTTTTGATTCTGATTGAAACACTGATAAGCCGCACTTTCATAAGCCTCGAATGAAAAATGTATGCTAGTTCGATTTATGTTTTACTTTAGCCATAAAATTATACCACCTTTACAATTCATTTAGTGCTAAAATTATCGATTACTTTAGAAAATGTTAAATGTATTTTCATATGTTAACCTTATCTTTTAAATTGAGATTTTTTGCTTCTTTAAAATCTAAATCGTAGTCGTTCTTAAGTAAAACCAACCATCAGATTCCAGTTGTCATATTTGATAAAAATTACAAGATTGGTGTCAAGTTGGTCAAATGAACTGCATTCATTCTCACTGTTGATTTTTATTTGATTGCTGACATCGATTGATTTGATTTTCTGCGGAGAAAAGCATTATTTCCACTGGAACTTGCATTTTTCATCGCATTCCTTTCATTCTTAGAAATGGTCAATTTTTCTAGATGTTACTGAGCTTCCTTTCATCTTTAAAATTTTGATTATTTTCCATTAAATTAGTATTTATAGCGATTTAAGTAAAGATTCACCATTTCCAACTCCACCTGACACTTTAAAGGTTTTGAAACCTATCATCGCCATTTTAATTCATTCTCTCCACATGACCTAACCTTCTACTGATTTTCTGTGTATTTTGCAAAACAAATCGAAAAATGCCACCCGATTTGAGTCAGAAAGCCGTTATAATCTTTTTCATTCATGATCTATTATTGTCTATCGGTCTGTCATTAATATAAATTTTTCGCTGATTTGTTGCAATTTCGGTGATTTTGGCGGGAAAATTGCAAAACTTAAATTTATTCATTTTAGGTAATGGACTCTGCTGCGGCAGTCGTGCCCGCTCGTCAATCTCAGTAAATATGCTCTAATCCTAAAATAGCTACCGTAATCGAAAAATCCAAAAAAAAAATAATATATGGTCTAAACTCGTGGTTCTCCAACAAAAAAAAATGATTCATCATGTCATCATAGTGTTATAAAATCCTAAAACATTTGATATTACGCTTCATCTCACTCATAATCAAATCAATCTATCAAATTATCATATCTAATTGAGAATTTATTTACCGTCTGCTTCATCTTTCAGCCAACGCCCCACGCAAGAATACTATCGACCGCGTCGATTGCTGGAGAACGGCCGGGGACCAACCGCGGTGAATTCGAACGACACTACGGCGAAGCCCCATGAAGTGAATTCGAAATCGACCGAGGAGAGGTCCGTAGCGGTGAAATCGACGCAGCAGCGGAGCGGCGCAGCAGGCAGCAACCACAAATCAAACGCGATAAGCCCCACCAATGATCCGAAACAGAATCGGAACAACGAAAATCAGGATCGACAGAGAAAAGAATATAAGGAGGTGGGTATATACTCCGTTGTACAAACCTTATTCTTTGGAAAAGTAAATGAGATTAAAACCAAAAATGTGCACGATAAGAAACACAGTTATAATTTTCTTTTTCTTTGCGCACAGCTAAAGATAAACGCACGAAGGACGCTTCAGAAGGATAATGCTTGTCAGATGGTTCATAGAAAATTTCGTGAAAATAGCAGCCCACCACTAGCGCTCAATTTGTGCAACGAGATTTTAAAATACTTGAAATATATATATTTTTTAAATATTTTCAGCCCCAATCCCTCTACACCCCACCGATCCAAAATCGCTCTGCGATCCGACCCCTCATGTCTACACCAGTCTCATGGGGTTCTTGGCAGCCTTCTTATAATGTAATCCAATTTTATCACTATCTAAAATCAGACCAGAAATGCTTGGCATTCGTGTTATATATGTATATATACGGTGGCGGACAAGAGTATTGGGTCACCAATCATAACTAATTCAATTTCAATTCACTTATGCGCTTATCGGAATTAGCTGAAAGTTGTTATACTTGCAGGCCTCGCATATGCCCTTACGTTTGCGAAATTTTAGATAGCTATGATAATTCATAAAAGCTGAGCTGGTAAGTGAAAATCGGCACCGATATTATAAGGCGTTCCTGTACTTTCGCCTCCACTGTACATCAAAAGATAAATTTTAATTTGATCAACCTTAAAACGCTTACTTTAGGAGAAGCAGCGCCGTCCCCAGACTACCCCGAATAATTGCCAGTCTAAACCCATTTATAATCAGCCCAAGTCCCCGAGTATCATCACAAAGATGAAATACGAAGCTCCTCAGGTACGATATTTATTTTAGAGCTGAAACTTAACCCCCAATTTTATTATTGTGGACGCTCGATTGCTTGATGAAAATAAAGATGCGTATTTCTTTCTCGTTTTCATCAAATAATCGAAGGTTTACAATACTCTGAATTGACCTCAATTTTTAATGGCTAATTCTAAGATTATGATTTTAGAAAACCCCGATGACTAATAATCAACCCAAAAAGCCCCTCCCCATGACGCAGTCCCAGGCAAGGACCATATCTCCCAAGCAGCCACTGGTTAGGCCGAACTCCTTCAACCCGATGGCTCTGCCGGACGAGAATACTTGTCTATGTGAAAGACCGGACTCGCACGTCGTTTGTAAGAGGTGAAACATACGCATTTCTTTCATCTTCGACTCTTATGAATATCTCGACGAACTGTTAAATGTGTAATCTTCATTTATTTATAAATGGAAGTTGGAAACATGTCCATCTTTAACTCCATTAAATTATTATAGAGAAGCGTAAGATCTTTTTTCTAATTTCCTTTATATTTTATGGACAATCCGTTTGAATCTGTCCAATGAAATTTAGATCTTTTGTAGCTTATGAATGAAAACCTGGCACACATTCACTTTCCATATTTCAAACATTGAATTTCAGGTGCGGCTACGAAACCCGTGGCCGAGTTCAGATCGTTTGCCCTCAGCACCCGACAAAACTCTTCCTCACCGACCTTCGGCAGTGTCCCGAACCACTCTGCAAAAGCATGCAGGTAAGCATCATTAAATTTTCGTCGTTATATTAAAAAGAGAGTATTTTCGTGAATACTTCATTTATAATTGTCATTGCACTAAATTTCCAATTACGAAATAGGTTTCAAAATTTTCAACTAAATAATTGTTCGATTTTAAAATAATATAATGTGCGCACATTCAATTGACAATAATAATCAGCCAATAAAGAATTCAATTATCAAGCAATGTTCTACATTTGCTTAATTAACTTAAAATTTTCAATTTCAGATCCTCGAACGATGCTTCGATCCCCCGAATCTCGACACCAATCTGAACGATAGCGATAATCGTCCACTCGACGATGAATTCAGTCGGAAATTATCACTCACTTCCAGTGATAACGACAATGATAAAGACAACTCAGGAATGTGATTAAGACATATCCACATGCGGGTTTTATAAGATAATGTGCCTTTAATGATTGAATCTTTTAATAGAATCAATTTATGAATGTCTTCTTAGATGAATAACGACGTTTATCTTCATTTTTGGGAATTTTTTAAAAATAGTGCATTTGAGCTCATTTTAACTATTAAATTTATCATGCATTTAGTATATTATATAAAGGCATTATATTGGGCATTCAGTTAGTCATAACTTTCATGATTTTTTTTTTCAATAATACTACCCATGATTGCATTTGATTTGTGGCCATATGACAACATTGTCAATTAAATTGACGTTTCCATTTCATTGAAGGTGCCTTAAATATATATTGTGTATATTGATTAAAATTTATGTTTAAATTGAACATTAATAAATTTTATTTCAAACATCACTCAAACATTTACAGCTAAGATTTAATCCAACGCACTAGTATTGCCTGAAAATAGAAGAAGTACACCCGCAATCAGAGAAAAGCCAGATACTGTTGTCAGAAATTTAGAAATATGATACCGTATTCTCTAGTAAAATCTCTTAAATGTTGCTTAAAAATATTCTTTTAAATGATTTCCAAATTAAAGAGAATACGCTACATCTCTAAACCATGCATTGGCAATGAAAAAACCACCTGCTAAATTCAATTTTACAGTATTATTGATTTTATTGCAATATGAAGATTCAGTTTTTCATTTTTAAATATCTAAATCTTCATATTTCACTTTCAACAACACATATCATGGCATCTGGTCAACAAGAATGTATCGCTTTTTGAAAATTGTAATACCCCTAAATTAGAATTTTCGAAATAAGGATTTTTTTTTCAAAAATGATACTTTTAAAGAATATATCCTAGTTTAATAGCTCCGAATGACTCAAATAATATTATAAAACTTGTATGTCAAAGTATATCCGCTAAGGTTGTCACATTTAAACTCACTCATAATCATCATCGATTTTTAGAAAGACTTATTATAATACGGGATGATTTGTAGCACTTTTAAGCAAGTAACGTAAATTGAGTATTTTAGAAGAGCATTATGATTACTTTCCCACCAAAATAGGATATTTTTTTTATATTATTTTGCACACATATGCTAAAAATGAATACTTTCAAACGAATGGTATTTTTGGTAACAAAGTAATCATGAACAGATATGAGCAATTATGAAAAAAATGATTAAATGATCTGAAAAATACAGTTGATTGGTCATTTTTGATGAGAGAAACGCTCATGAAACATACGGAAACCCGAATGGGACGAAAAGTGACCACAAAGCTCTAGATGATTTTAGACAGAAACGACGACTAGAAATTTAAGGCAATGTCGAGAAAATTTCGAGGGCGGAATAAAATAAATTCACTAAAACATGTAGTTTTGAAATATATTCCAGTCTGTCGACCATGCTAAGTAATAATTTCAAAAATTTCTAAATCAAACGAAACTCCGAAACCTATATTATTCTGCCCTTCTTGTATAACCCATGATAGACTCAATATAAGTACTTTGATGATCGGAAACTTCATGAATTTGATATAAAATTTAACCTTATTTGGTAGCTTGATAAACTGCATAATTATACTAGGCTGAGTATTTTTCGCAGGATGCTTTAATTATTCAAGTTTCCTTTCAGCAATAGAAGTAAAGCTCGCTTATATGCGTGGATTTGTTTCAATCCTGAATTATTTTCAAACTAATCATATCCATTTTTATCTTTGGATCACGTTTCCTCGATTTCTTCATCGGATTGTGACTCCCTTCGACTTCGTTTACTTATACTGCTGTGTATACTCGGTATGCTGATTCGTTCTTCGTGAATTGTTAGCTGACTAGGCGTACGCTCCAACTCTGAAGCGCTATGCACAGAAGCGAAGGATAGGTTACTCCTGAAATTCAATTACATTTTTCAGATGATCTATAAGTTGTGTCGCATTTTTCAAGATATAAGAAAATTCATGTCGGAATATTGTTGGTGACTAGGAAAGAGTTTTGATAAAAACTTTAAGACTTTCAAAACTTAATAGAAGGATTACAATTTGAAAAATTTTATGAGCCTGTTGGAATTTTACTCTCGAATTGAATAATATTTAGGTGAAGACTTTGATAATTTGAAAAATTGTATGGCTTTTCCAGAATTGTCTATTTTTGTATCGAATTAGTAAAATTTGCCTCAAGGATGGCGTACAGCTACTCCTCGACTCGAAACCACTTGAGGCTGCGTTTTTGTCGCTCGAATTGGACGCCTGCCACTTGCAGCGTCGCATAACCTAAAATATTCAATTTTCATAGATTTTCGAACTCTTGTGAGAAAAACTTCAATTTGTTAAGAACTTGAATTTTTTTCAAAATGTCACTTTTATATGAAAAGTTAGCGACCTTACCTCTATGCTATTGGCGTAGTCCTCTCCGTCCTTCAAAGTGTTACCTCCACTGCTCTTCGGACCGACGGTGGAATCTAATGTCGAGTCGAGGAACGTCGAAAGAGAATAGATGTTGAGGGTTTGAAGAAGGATTAGAAGCAGGCCTTTGGAAATCGCTAGAACTCCTGAAATAATAAATTTAAAAAAAAAATCGCTATAATGACATTACGGCTTCATTTATAACACATGGAAGTTACATGACTTTCGAAATAATATTATTTGCTTCTAAACTAACTCGAGGATCACAAAACTCTGAGATTTCTTTATGGCCATCACAGTTCTGAAACCTACCAACAGCGAAGACCAAATAGAAGACGGTTTGGAAGCTGACGTCCAGGTTAACACGCTCTCCATAAACTCCTGTGAAGGCGACTTGTAGTTCACAAGGGGATAGGAGAAGATAGATCAGGTTCCCGATCAGACACGCTGCGCCACAGATTAGCATAGCCTAGAATAATATGTTTCAAATTTTTACAAGAAAATTCTGTAGATTCACACAATACTTATTTTAAGCCCGCTTAGCATAATTATAAATTCAGAAGAGAGCATTGACCTAATGATTCAGCTTTCTACCCCACTCTTTACATAGGATCAAGAATTTCTCGAGTAGGGTTATAAATTCTGCAGACCTAGTCAAAGTTTGTCTATTTTGTGTCAGAATTGTCAACGATTCAAATAGATGAAAGCAAAGATTACCATTCCGTAAGAGTGCGGCAGGAAGAGTAGCAGCGCCAGCGACAAACACCACACCGAGAGGGCGAAACTGAAATTGACAACAATGAATAGATCTAAATCAATTTTAACCACACCATTTATTTGGATATTTGGAAATCTCTCAACTTCGCAATTTCGCTACCTAACGAAATAGTATGAAGGTTAGGAGAGAATGAGGAGAAGTAGGGGAAGCGCTTCTCACTTTTGCATACTATCTTGTAAAGTTGCGAAATTTCCGAATTGCCCATTTATTTTACTTTTCAAATTCATCATCATGAGCTTCAAATTTATATGATGTGTGGGTAAACATGCACATTAGATTCATATCTGTGTAAAGTTTCTGCAATTTCATGAGATTTTTAAGTCGAATTTCAATTTCCTTTTTACTTTGAGCCAAAACAAACACTCCGAATTTGAGCCGACAAATTGTCGAATTGCAGAAATTGGCCGGTAAAAGTCAATGTAATTTTGTTTGCCGATACAAACGCAGGTTTGATGGCGAAAAATTGACTTTCTAGTGTATTTTAACCGAAAAATTGCAGATGAACTAGAAAAACTCGAGGGAGACCCTCAAAATCCGGATATCTATTTATCGTGCAGGAATGAGAATAGAGTTCAGAGTTCGAGGGGATAAATTAAACGATTTACGTCACTCCCGTCTATCATATGATCAAACCACAAAATCACAGATTTTTCTACATTACTTGTCCTCAAATAAACTGTTGTAGTAGCGAACAAAAGTACCCATTCACCTTGAAGCTTTTAGTGTTTGGTTTTGACGTTTGTGGTGATCCAATTGGAATGAAATTTTGAACAGATAAAGTAGCTATCAAGCATTAAAAAATTGTCCTATTACATTTTTATATTTGGATCGAATCATTAGAAGGTCAAAGCCAGGCCACTCAAATTTTCATGGATGGCGAGTACTTTTGTCCGCTACTGTAGCTATGCTTACCACATCGCAGCATGAGTGTAGTGCCCCGCCGTTCTGTAATGCTTGCCCCAGTCGAAAGCATCCTGATTCAGGGACAGATACTCGAGTACAGAGAGAATCGGATAGGGTAGTCCATGCTTGTACGCGGATTTCAATGCTCGGGACATTGATGAGACTGAAATTCTTTACATTTACTATGTTTCAAGATTATTCACAACAGATTCGATATCATGTTTATTTTATTAGATGAAGCAGAGGTCTAGCGACGATTTGAGTCAAACTAAAAAATATCGATAGCAATCGTAAGTTATTATTTCCATGTATGATAAAAGATAACGGAATAGGTCTAATGATATTTTACAATTAGCATTTTATTGTTGAATATCGATTGTTATTTTTTAAAACATTCCTTACCATCCGTAATCGCAAACTGCTCGTTATAATGAAGCTTCGCCATATCGATGTGAGGAGCTAGCGGGTCGGAGAAGACCATTTCCTCGACTAAAATTAGCATAAACTATAAATAAAATCGATTGCTTAACACTATTTTATTTGTTAGTCCATATTTCGCTATTTTGTGTATCATGACTCAACCTTATCCTAGGTTTGCTTTGCATTGTTCAACTTTGAAGCTTTTATCCTCTATTGTCCGACTTCTCACAATAGCTTTACCGTACACTTCATTTCCTCTTTACAATACTATTGAATATTGAACTAGTGACTAATTTCTCTACTATAGCAGACTATAGTCCCTTATTGCAAAGAAAATTGAGTACATAGATCAAAATTGAAAGGGTGAAAAATTGACGGTAAGTGAAACTCTTTTTGGGGTCTATGTTTGTCGAATTTTGCAAGATGGCTCTTAAAATTCTTTCAACTTTGAGTAACACCCACGTATAGAGTCTATTTGAAATTCTTCCTATTATTAAGTGAAAATAAATATGGTCAGGATACGCAAAAAAAAATGCTGTTCAAAACTTCGTGAGACTTAAAAATCAACCCACTCATTAAATTTAGATCATTTTTATAAGTACTCTATTTAATCTTCCTAATATTTGCTCTTACTTTATAGCATTCTTTGTCGTAAATAAGTTTTTTATTCAACCTTTTCTCAAGAACGTATATTGTTATTATTGACTCATGTTTACCTTTGTTAAAATATCAACTTCTCAAAAAGATATTTTCTCTAAATCCGGATTTACCCAAAAATTTGTTGAACTTCAAAGAAAACGATAGCCGGTGGATTGTGGTTTGCGCAAATAGACTTTAAAAATGCCGAGTTATATTTGCTCTATGCGCCTGACCCATAAAAACCTATAAAAAAAATTGACATTTACAATGTTGAAACATAGGAGATGTGGACTGTTTGAAATGTTGCATTTTAAATTTCGAAACTTACATTTTAAAGTGACATTGATCTTCTGAACTCCGATGTGCACACCGATGACGGCTCGCATACGTTCATCTGTATGAGATCTGAATTAGAAGTAACTTGAATATTATCTAGTTTTAACTAAAACTGATTTTTAATTAGTTGGTGAAAATCTTTTGATATCATATTCTCCATTGTCCCTCAAATGATAGGTAGAAGAATGAAGGGAAAAGGGTACTGTCAATGTTTCGCGAACGCAAAGCGTCCGTAAAACTGCGCATTGCGATTGAACTTTTTCTTTTCGAAAATTTGAACTCACTAATAAATGCAAAATAACTCGCACCACTGCAGACAGCTCTTTTTCCTTTGAGTTGCGTTAAAATGAAATAAGTGAGAAAGGCATACGATAAAGTTAGCTAATGAGGGGAGAGCGCAAAGAAACCTAATAGGAAAAGTTCAATCGTAATGCACGTTTTTTGCGAAGCATTGACAGTGTCCGCGAGATTAACCACTGTGCTCTGTCGTGTTCTACGCCTCTGCACCGTATATTTCATATTGTGCCTTTGGTAGATACATACGCGCCCCACCCACCTCTAATCTATCATTTCGAAAACAATAGGGAGTAGTATTCGAAATACCAAAGTTAAATATGGGATAATTTGATGAGTTATCAATTGCTAAATATGTATTTTTGATGTCATAGTGTCATAAGGTTTCAGAATTTTCCAAAATTTGCCTTTTCATTCGTAAAACGACCTTTCTCCAGTTCAATGCGCACTGTAATTTGCCATATTTATAGCCTCAATTCAATCTATGCAATACTATCAAACAATTCAATCGAAACAAACCCCATAAATCTACTCCATTCTTCAAATTTCGCTTAATTTAACTTTAAACCAAATATGTTTCAGGGAATTTTGGCTCTATTTAATTTAAATGTTCTTCAATTTCGCCATAATTTCGGCCCGTACTTATAAAGGATCCAAAAATTCAGAGCAAATACTCAAATTTGGACTGTCACAATGGACTTTGGAGTGTTAGACTTTAAGAATCAGTATGATTTGAAAAGTTACCGAAATTGCGAATATATCCTCGCCGAACCACCCGCCCACGACGGATAATATAATGAGGCTAAAATTAGCGTAATTAGGTACCTAATTATCCTAATTAGCGTCAATTACCTGCTATGGAAGAGCCTATGAATAAATTCGTGGAAATAATTACGAGCGTAACGATGCGTTTCCGTCTCACGCCCGGTAAAACTATGAGAAATGCCAAATAGGGTAGAATAAAAACAGAACATAGCTGAAAATGAAAATAATTGGGGTAACCAGGTAGGTAATTAGGGGGCAGTTAACTCTCACCAATAATGAATCCATATTAAAGTCTGGCATTTCGGTTGGCCCATAGTCGGAGGGCGGCGCCAGTCCGCCGAACCAAGATGACCACATCTTCTGAAATTGAGAGAATTAGGAGGTAATTGGAGAAACTAAGTCAATTAAATAGCGAGATAATCGGGTAATTAGCAATACATAAAGTGGCTCGAACAAGCCTATATGAAACGGTAATAGTCGGAGGTTTCGTGAAACAAAAAATAATTAACTAAAGTTATTCGAATAACTAGCTTTAATTACTCCAATTAAACTAATTAACTAATCAATGCTGATTGTGGTAAGGGACGTAATAATATGGAGTTGGCTAGTGTGAAAGAAAGGTTATTGTCATTGGCGACAGCGACACTGTCAGCGACGGACACAAAAATGTCAAGACAATCGTCTGAATCGTTGATTTGAAGCAGAGAAAATATGAGGAGAACGGTTTGGAATAAAAATGCAAACACCGATACGATGAATTGTGGCCGTGTAGGGGGGAGGACCCGATGGGAAGTTGACTCAGGTTTAGTAAGAATTTTTGGAAAATAAATCATTTCTATCTAGGAGCATAATTTTACCTGGACATGATTATTTGTTCTTATCGTATAATAATATGTGTACATAAAATGTAAAGTATCAGTGATCGGTTTAAAATAAGGAAGTGGCCATAGACTTTATCCTATATCACCTCTTATTACGTCGTTTAGTTTGAACTTTTCCAAATGACCCATAAAACGAGTGAAAATTCGAATTTTATTGTTTGAAATTAGGTAAAGTTCTTTCTCAAATTGGGTGCAGATAGAAAAAAGCAACATTTTTCATCAAAGAACGCTAGAGTTTCTTAAATTCAAAAGGAAAAGAAGATTTGTCTAAATGGAAATGTCTTAATCAGTTTTAGACGGCTATGATAAATCATGAGTGAAATCTTAGGCTAGGTATTTCAAGAACGACTGTAAAATATCTATAAATCTAAATCTCAGGCGGTTTTGAAGAGACACACCCGATTATGAGTGAATTCCTAGTTTAGATTTAAAAAAGTTGCGCAGTAACTTTCTTCGCTAATCTCGAAACGCGGGGCGAGGCGATAAAATCTCGCGCACCCCAAATCGTTCGTCTTGCGAGGTTTGCGCAATGAACGATTGAAAGAAATGATCGAAATGATGATTGCTTAATTTGGTCAATAGGATTCGAGCGGTGGCAGTGAGAATTTATATTGCAAATAAACGCTGTAGGAAAAAAACTAAATTTGAAAATTACAAATGTTGCAACACACAATTCATATTCAAGAATACTGAGATATTGATAATTGTCGAACGTTATTGCCTATAAAATAAACAACTTTTGATTCGGGAATTACGATTTGTCCAGAGAATATTCGCAATTCAAAATAAAATATGCTTCAAAATTTTTTAAATTGTGCCCATTTTAATAATACACATTTTAGGACATCGATTATCCTGCGATTAATGATATTACTTAAAAATCAATAAATCCTAGTTATACATGCCGACTATCAATTATTCAATTATGAAACTATACGACACGATTGCTAATGTAGTCGAGGAATGAAATTTCTAGAGGAATTGTCCGAAAGGAGAGCTGTCGAAACTAGCCATTCGATAGAGATAAGGAGAACTGAGAGGAAAGCGCCAAAGTTAGCGAAATAACGCTTGGAACTACGATGATTGGAGTGTCAAATTAGCATGAAATAGCATGTATCATAGATATAAAGTTCGGTACAGAAACATTGTGCAAAATACGGAGAATGAGGTACAAAAACGATGGGAAAATAGCTGAGGGTAGAGATTTGAGAAAAAGTAAAGTGAAGAGTGAAATTGCCGAGATAAGATCTCTGCTTTCCTCAATGCCAAAGCGATGGTCGTAGTAACGCAGCCCGACCCGCGCTTTAAGAAAAGTCGCCAAGTCAGTGCCCCCACGGCTAATTTTGATATTTTCAGTCTAGGCAAAATTTTGCGACGACGGAATTTCGAAAATTCGAGGAAAAATTGAAATTTTCCTGACACATTCCATGCCTATTGTATGCAGAAAGACGAACTTCAGACATGACATTTTGCATGGAAAACTCTACTCTAGAATTTTCTGGCTAGAAAAGTTGGAGCGTAAATTATTTTAGGCCGAAAGACTTTAAATTTATCAGATACTGAATTTTGATCCTCTAACTTTACGACGAAACACCGAATATTCAAAATCGCGAGGCGTAATGAAATTTCTCAGATGATGTTATGCAGTTTATGTGATTTTGTCGATAGAAATAAGGAAGAGGAATTCCTCGGTTGAAACTGGTTAAATTGCACCCGCCAAAATGCGGTATAGTAAATGGGTTGTATAAGCGAGAAATCGCCGTGATATAAATTGAAATGAATCGAGATATAAAGCTAGCCATTTAACTGCAAGACTAGGTGCGCAGCGCGAGAAACATGCCAAAACCAAATATGGCAAGAGAAGTCTTTGACCTAGAATGCAAAGAAAATGAAGTGAAACAGTATTTTAGGAAAAATAAACAATGTACTTGCATGGAATAAAAAGAAAGTTTGAAGTGAATGAAATAAAGTAAAAATCTTAAACTTAGAGTAGGAATTTCTAGTATTAATCACATACAAAATATGACCATATAGTTGGATGGTATGATGCTGAACTCAAATTATGACTTACTTGTAAATGGTCTTAGCTCAACAAATGAATCATATTTCGTATTTTAACCAAACCTGTAATACAGGAAATATTTAGATTCTAAGAGTTCTAGATGTTAAATATTTGTTGGGGATACTCCGATGCTCAAATTTATACGACTTTTGTAGCTATCGAGTTCAAGAACTCCTTTTACCTAGTCTATACTGCTCAGTGTGTATTTATTCAGCGCCGCGGACCGAGTCCCGCCCCCTCAAACTCGAATTCCACTCCGTTACTTCCGAGCCGCTACAACGTCAAATAACAGAATTGGGAAAGAAAAACAAACAGAATGATAATATAATGATCTGGAGAATACGAAAAAGTGATAGGAATGATAACGTCAGTAACTTTGCCACTAGCGTTGTTTCTAAAGAACACATCTTTCAAAAGAAATAGAGCATCTTGAAAAATACGAATTCATAGGTTGTTTCTGAGATGACGAACAGTTAATTTTCATAGATTAGTACAAATACCTCAGTCAAGATGTCCTATGCACTATTTTCTAGGTGATAAATTTATCTCTTAATCACTAAAAATAATGAAGTATTACCGAAATTCCTGCAAACAACAATAAAACATTACGTGCGAAAATTCTTGGGAAGTAACGAAATCTATTTGTTTTCAAACACCCATTCTTCAAAGATAGTAAAGTAAAGAATGCTAGTATGCGAAAAGCTAGGTAATATTTCGAAACAAGACAAATTTACGCGAAAAGAAAAAGTACGCATGAACCTAGGTAGTATGCGTGAGAATGAATACATTCCATGGAGTGGTGTATATGCATAAGTGCGGGGTAGTGATATTTCAAAACAGACTAACTTACAAGAAATTGAAGGTGACCATATAAAGAAATGTTTATCTTTTGGAATTAAAAATAGACTAATTAATTCTTTGGACCATGTGTTTATCAGGCCTGTGGTAAAAGACGCCCACTTTTCAAAGTTGAACGCTCCCTAAAAAATGAGCGTCTTGGCGTCTTTTACCACAGGCCGTTTATCGTTTATCATGATTATGATAAATCGTTCTGTCTAATCAAAAGAAAATCAAATCTTTGATTAGATTAAAAAATATTTTTTTATTAGTACATTTTCGATTCCTAGAATAACAATTTGATCATCTTCGATTTTTACCTAAATCTTTGAAACCTAGGTTTTTTCCTCCGACTATAAGACATTGTAGCAATGTGTATCCGTCAAGTTTCGTGACATTTCTTCCTTCTTCAATGAAATCTCGACGCTTTTTACAACGTAACAATTAAACCAAATGAGATAAGCTTTTGTCATTACGTATACTGTTCAAAGATAGATCTACTGTTAGAGATTCAGATTATCAGAGAGGATAGACTCTCGCCTGGCGTTGGAGCTTTATTTATTGAGACGACGGATGTCGGAGTAAATCTCTGACGCTCATCTTCATCAAATCCTCACGATGGCATTATCGAAATATTTTCATGGCTTACAAACTCCGACATCCATGAGGTTGCTTCACTTTCGACCCCAACATTAGCTGACAAACTGTTGTCTCGCCAACCTTCATGCCACATCTCCACTGTTTTATTGTCCTATTCAAAACGTATTATGGGAGATTTAGAACAACGACAAAAACGCGTCCGAAGGTAAGCCTGACGATGAATTGTTACACTTGACCCTCGAAGAGATTTGGAAGAGAAAACAGATACTCGAGAATAATAGCCAAGTTTAGCGCTACACTACTAATTATAGAGCGATTTCTAGGTTTTATTAGTTTTAGACGGTAAGCTTATAAAAGTTCAAAGATGGCGCTTTGAAACGTGACCTAATGAAAAACTTCGTATTAGTATAAAAATTAGAATATGTTCGACTTTCAGCGAGAAAAGACGAAATGTTACAAAGATATTGCGTAATCTAATGAAAAAAATGGTTTTTAATTAGATAAAAATGCAAAGTTAAGATAAAGGCAGGATATACGAAATGCTAAACAGGAAGGATAAAGATTTTCATAATTTCTATGAAACAGATTTACGCCGTGGCTTTCTCTAAAGTGAGAGTGAGTAATGTCTAGGGAAAGTAAAAATGAACAAGAATGAGAATGACTACACTTTATTAAAGTTCTCTACGTCTCTAACCTCTATAAACGTTGAAGCATAGAAAAGGCCCGAGTCATTTTGGGTTTTCTATTTTGAATACTCAGGAAGTTAGAGGGAAAATCATAAGATGTCCAAGTGTCCTCAAAATAACGGAAGACGACATTTGAATTACTCTGGGTTGAATTGAATATATTAACCAGAATTTCGCATCTTATTCAAAATAACCTAACTCTATCGAAAGTGCCTAATATTTCAACTCCATCATCCTCCAACCTCTCAAAATTAAGTATTATTTTCTCGAAAAATACAAGCCCATCAAAATATGAATCGTAGTTGGAGAAATTCGAGAAAAATACGGAATTGTACGAGAAAATTTTGTGAAATTCAACCAATAAAATTCGAAAAAATCTAATGTAACTTTCCTATCAAGTTGTGCAGCAGTGACATTGAAAAACAGGCTGCCGTTCATTTTTGAACTCATTTGTCAAACTCAACGGTTCGAATTTTTTCCGAGTAATTTTAGGCAAAAAAGCATGATGGATGCTAAGGCAATTCATAATAAGTTTTCATGTTGGAAATATTGAAACTGGAAGCGAATTGAAGAACGACGGGGAGAAAAAGTTTGATACGACTCGAAAAATAACAACAAGTTGGTTCAACTGAGTAAATTGATAAAGTTTTGTGGAAACCGAACTACACAAAGGCCTCGACGCGATTCAAAACCCCGTTCCACGATTTTTTGCCGAAGAGATAAGCATTTTATGGGATATATTATCTGAGGCGAAAAATTAGTCAGTAAAATTTGATTAAATCGCTTCGGGAGGAAATTCGAAATTTACCGGTTCAAAATCAATTGGGGAACTGGGAATTTTTGAAATGATGAATGATTATGAACGGTGATAAATTACGCCTTTTCAGGAAGGTGTGTCAGGTAGTCTAGTAGGTATGATGCATGAATTTCGGAAGTCTGATTTTCTGCAAAAATCTGGTTTTGCCAATTTTGATCAAAGAGCGGGCGATAGATCATTTTTAAGGAATGCAAGACAGACTAAAGATAAAGACATAGCATTGGCTGTGAAGAGACTCCAAAGAAACAGATGGTTTTATCGAAGTAAACTTGAGATAATAACAATCAATGAGAGTACAGACAGTAAGATAACCATTGTAAAATGTTTATCAAATTCCTAGTGGAGAAGGTGATTTCAGAGAGAAAAGAATGACACAGGACACGGTTTTTTACAAGATATTAATGAAATTAGGTAAGGCGAGATAGTGATATATTGATGTGGAGAGTGGAAAAGACGACAGAGACAGGCGATTCAAAACCTTGAACTAATGAATTGCAGTTGAAATTGGTTCACTGAAATGAATGGAAACCGCGTAATATCTAGATCACGATGAAAAGTGAAAAATGCAAAGAATGATAACAAAAATATACTTTGAAAGAAGATATCATTGAAGAAGTTATAAGAATTAGATAAATTTATACGCTCTCTCATACTGACAATATTTAGATAAATATCTATCAACAAATGAAAAGTTCGCGGACGAAAATGAAAATGATAATGGAATGGTTTGGTCATGGTTATTCTTCGGAGTGTCAATGACGTAACTCATATCATATCATATGATGAGCAAAGAAAAGCTGATAGAAGGGATGTGACAAGGTATATTTCAAATTAGACCGTAGAGAACATTGACCACTTGGAAATGTCGCAACGTAGCGAAACAGTAGGTAAGGTTAGGAGGGTGTAGACAGACAAACGCTCTCACTTTTACATGCCATCGCTTCAAGTTACAACATTGCGAGATCTTCAAATTGCCGAACAAGTTTAAAGAATTCTAGAAGAGATATGGAGGAAATCTAGAGAGACCTTATGTAGAAATCAAATATCAGTAAACTAATTTCTACGTCATTACTCAGAGAAAAATGGATGTTTTCCTTTCGAAAATGAAACTGAGCCAGACACGAATCACGTAAAATTGTCGAACAGAAACTGCTGGGCAGTCAAAAAATCGTCGGAATTCGATGGCAAAAACCACAAAAACCCGACCATATTTTGAAGTGAATCCCCGCGCTCTGCGTCTCTACTCTGAGTACTCCTTAGGAATGCCAGAGTCGGGAGGAGAAGTCAGAGCGTGTTTGGCGTAGCGGTCATTTAGGTGATGGGAGTAGGTAAGCGCTCAGGAAAAATCGAAATGCCATCGATAGTTTTGATAGCAGCGATAAAAATGCGGTTCGAAAATTGATAAACTCGTGGCATTTTCAGGAATGATGAGTCAAATTTGCATAAGGAACTACTATTCAAAAATGACGGCAGATTCTGCCATTTGTTAGCGTTGCCTCAACGAAAAAACTAAGAAAAAGGAAAATTCAAAGTCAGAGACAACGATAATGTTAACAGCCTGATATCAGGATTCAAAATAGCAAAGGATAAAAACATCGTAAGTCCTGGGAATATTAGAACAATGAAGATGTAAGTTTATCGTATCATATCAAGAAACGAACTAGCAAGACCACGATAAGTTGATAGAACGTAGAAGTTTAACGCCTTCATCTATGCAGTATGATGATGAAAGCGACACCGGGCGGCGCATGCCACACCGCGCTTGAGAAGAAGCCTATCGATTACCCCGACTGATAGAGTGAGAAATGTACCGTAACTGATTTAAACTGTTTCGAAGCCTCAGTGGTTGGTCAATCGATTCGCGATGGTTTCATTGATGGACCAATTTGGCGCTAATCGACAGAGATTCAACACCGACGATTAGTACGTAGTAAACATCAATAAAAGGTATTGCAAAAATGACCGGCATTTTTAGGTGCGACACAAAAAAATTCTCGAGAAAAGTGCGGACAGAATACAGATTAATGGGAATAAAGATTAGAATCTAGGTTTTATGAAGTATTGATGGAATAAGTCTCGATTTCAGCCCCAACGTTCGACTAAACAATGCGTATTCAAGAAAAGGTATGCCACAATTTGGAACATCTGTAGTTTCGTGTTCGAGTAAATAAAAACTTCAAGAGCAAGATACTTATATTAGTCTACATCAAACATATGGTAGATTGAATCTAGTTTTGAAGAATACTGTAAAGATTAATAGTCAAAGGTTGATCTTCATGCGTGGCTTTAGCAGCTGATCAAAGTTGATTTGATTATCATAGTGATAAATGATATCTCATATTGTGAAAATCGATAGAATAATAGGCATAATATCACGAGAAAATTGGTCGCCCAGAAGAATATTACAGTCGGAAAATTCTCTTCAAACTTGGAAATATCACGGCTACTTTAGAGATCGGAGAGAAGTTATAAAATACGGAAATAGCTTTGACAAGAGAAAGAAAAGAGTCAATAACTGCCTTGGGCAATTGACAAATTATACAAGCAAACCATATGTGGAAAGTTATCGAGAACGCGAGAGTACGTCGAGAACGAAGAGACAGAAAAGAAGCGAGAAGAACGATAGTGATAAAGCTGATTAGTAATAAAAGAAACGGTTCAAAGAAAAGGAAAAATATGCAAATAAAGACAAAAAGACGTGTGTACAAAGGCATATCGAGAGAATGCTTGTAAATTAGCGAGAAAGACCCACCGTAGATAGAAAAAAATAAAAGAAAATACCAACCGAGAGTGCAACAAAGCAAGGCGGCAATCTTTCGTTGATAGACTGATCTTATCAGAAAAAAAAATATAATATTTTCCAATCATTGGAGTATCTTTGACCTATCATAAAATGATAAAGCATAGTGCGAAACGCAGAAATTATACGACATGGCATATTTGAGACAGAGGTGCTTCTAATTTAGACGAATGTTATAGGAAAAGTAATGAATTGAATTTGATATATCCTTCAAAACTCAAAAGTAAAAAGTGAATGTTGAACGAAATTTGATAAGATTATTGTATAAAAACTGGTATACAAATCGGTTTAATTCATTGCTTATCAGTTTTTTTTTTGTAAATTGTGACAATAATGACCAAGTGCCATAGTAATTTGTTGGAATCGTCTGACCAATCATGGAGTATCGTAGCAAATTTCAGCATTAATTCGTGAGAACGGCAAAGGCTGATTTTTTAAAGTAACTTCATCCAGTTTTTACGCTATTATTATCAACAATTTTTTTCAAAATGGACGCTTCTTAGAGTTTTTAGTTATTTTTTATCAGCGCTATTTAGCATAAAAATGAGCGAATTTTAAGAGAGTTTTCAAACGGGTGATAGACAAAATGAATGAACTCTAAAAAGACTAATGTTATAATGTCAACACTTATCAGAAAATCAGCTATCATTGTGATATGAAATCGGTTTTGAAAAAGCAATCAAATGTTGTTTTGATATTATGAGACCTTTTTCATCGCGATGTCTACAGAAGAAAAAATCTAGAAATGAGTGCAAAATTTGTAAAAAAAAAAACAAGCTGAGACGGAATTTTTTCCTGAAAATTGATACAAGTGATAAGATAAACAGATAAAAATTAGTCGAAGGTTACGCCTTATGAGAGTCCTGGACATGCCTAGACTATATTTGAAAATCATTCAGAATCTAAATTTTCAAGCCATTATGCATTTTGCTAGAATCCAGAAACTTGACTAAATCTTGAAGAACTAATCTAATAATTAAATAAAAATTCCTATTTTATGTCTAAAATGACAGAATTTCTTTATGGGTTAATCACCGCCTAATTTCTAAAAGACAAGATCTAAAAACCCGGAATAAAGAATTCTGCACGAATTTAAAAGAATGAATGGCAATTACGTAATCAAATCAATGAAAGTCGAAAATGTTGAAAAGCGAACTTTAAGGAGGAAAATGCTTTGCGCGAAAATCTATGATTTAGAGAATTTAGAACAAAGCGACAAAACGAACGACTCCTTATGGGTGTGACCATAAATGTGCTATGCTGCATTTTACATTCTTACAGTGCATTTTACTTCGATTTTCCTCACGCGTGTGCGTGCAAAATATTAAAACAATAATAGACCACGCCTTTTCTGAATATAAGGTTAAAATCATGCGGTTTCAGAGCTTCAATGAAGGAAAGATATGATAGGAAGACAAGATTGAAGCGAATTATAAGGTCTAGCAAACCATAGTAAATGAGTAAATATACGAAGATAAAAATATTTTTAAATAGAAAATTCAGAATCATAATAAATGAATTTTAAAAAATGCAAGTGGTTGTTGCGTTTTTGACTATCCATCTGGCAATAAGAGGCGCGCGTCAGATTTGGTGGATGAAAAATGAGAAATGGATGATGCAAATCTCGAAGCGAGAGGAAATAAAACGCGACCGTAAGAGAGAAAAAGATTTTCGGTAAGCCATTCATAAATTCCATATTTCGAATTTTGCTACAACACCGACCCACCATAAATCGGCCCTTGGGGGAATCGACAGAAATCGATATGGAAAATACGGACAAAAGAGACAGAAAGTCGTCGAAATATACCGGGGTTTTGAGAGATTAGAGAGAAAAAGAAAGTTAGAGAAAGTGTTAGATGCCAAAAGCAGATATTGCTGCGAGAAATAGCGGGTGAATTGGGGAGGTACGGAAAAGAAGTCAGACATGATATGAGAGATAATGCAGATTGGAGAGGATTAGAGATCGTTGGGTTGGAAAAAAGAGAAAGCTTCCGAAAGGTTAAAACGGCACGGACATAGGGCGTCGGGGCGTATGTTTGGCATGCCATTGGAAGTCGTGGAGAAGCCAGCATGACGAACCGACGAAATAGTGCTGAGGACGAGGAGACAGAAAGGAGCGCAGAGTGGAAGAAAACGGAGAGAAAGAGGTAGGAAAAGGGGAGAAAGAACAAAGAGAAAGTGATAAAATGATAATGGATTTTGGAGATGATTACCCACGCACCGTTCCGATTAGAGAAGAGTCTAATGCGTGAAAGTTATGGATGGGAGGGGAGGAAAAGTGAAAATAATAGAGAAGGTGGACCGACCGAACGACCGTCTGCCGTAGGTTTTAGAGTAGGATGACCTGGGATTAAGAAAATTCGACAAACCTTATCTACTTTAAAAGCCAAGTTCAAGCTTCAAATATCGAGTCATCCAATTAGTTCTTAGAATTTAGAGATTACACATGCATATTTTCTAATTTACATATTTTGATATAGAACTAGTAAAGAAAGATAGCATTGAAGTTAGAGAATGTTAGCATTTCAAATTTCAATACCTCATTAGATGACCTAATAGAATCGATTGACCTGAACTTCAACCTTTTTGAAGTTTGGCTTGAAATTCAATTGTAAGTTGAAGCTAAACTCGAAGTTCTCGCTTCCTTGACGTTGTTTTGGCCTATTGCAAAAAAAAAAATCTCTGATGCACGCTCTACTCACACACTCTCCCCACTTATCATATCATTTTATTGCCGAAAATACTAGTCACAATTCGAAATGACGACCGAACAAATTCAAAACGGTTTTGATTCAGCAAATAAGACACCGCTAAGAATTGATTTCAATCGAAGTTAAATCGCGATTTCTCACACTTTTCTAACAATACTTGACTCTCTAAAAAGTAACGCTATTTCAGACTTATGTACCGAGGTACAAAAGGGTCAAATTAGGAGTGGCATTGGAAGGAATGGGAGTGATCAATGAGCGGAATTTTCCCAGAAGAAAAAAGTTATTGCTAATGTAAGAAAATGCCGAAGTTCCAAGTTATTTTAGAGTATGAGCACTTTCTTCCCGAGAATGAATACTTTGTTCCTAATTTTTGGGAACAAAGTGAAAATAGTTCTCAGACAAAAATGTTGAGTTATCGAAAAAATATAACACATGCTTTTGAGAGGACGGCTATAGGAAAAGTTAGAGAAAGAAAATTCGAGCGAAAATCCAACATCCCGAATACCGCGCGACTACAAAATGCAGAAATTAGAGAAAGGAAAAGATGATAGATTTATCAGAGATTTAAAGAAAACTACCGATAAAAAGATAAAGCTCTTATGAGAGATAAAAAGAATACAGAAATCGGTTTCGCAAAAGAGATGATGAGAGCGGCAAGAGTTGGAATTGTAAAGACAAATCAATGACAAAAAGATCTTCAAGTGCTTTCGGCAGTCACTTTTACCTAGGGATTTTCGGGAATCAGGCGGAGCCTTTTCAATTAGTTAAAGAGTGAAAATGAGTTAAAAAGTAGCGAGATTTACAATGGATTTTCGAGGGCTCAACAGGCTCAAACTACTGAAGACCAATGTCGATTTTGTAGGGTTCGAAAAATTGAAAGTCAGTGATAAGATCTTCGAAAATTAGATCATCTTAATAGGAATAGAATATAAAAATACATAAGTTTCGAGAGATGAAATGTTAAAAATTACATTCTAAATTTCAACTTCTCGATGATCATGGGAAAATTTAATAAAAAAATCATTCACTCTCAAAATGATCAATTTGAAAATTTCCGGTATTTATAAGGAACGGCGAGTTTTGTGACTGGAAAAACTCCGCCCCTTTTTAATGGTATTCATAAAATTTCTCGGCTTCCTTGAATAAAAATACTTTCCTGAGGAGTGCATTCGGGCATTTCCATAAAGGGTCACTTCTTGTGAATTGATTTTAGATCGGCGAAAAAAGGAGCGAGTTTCGGAAGAATTTTTATTTTATTTTTCGGGCGGTTGAAATTCGAAATATGCGACGAAAGGAGTCATCGTCAAAATTAGGAAGAAGCCCGTGGAAACTTTTCCTCTCGCCAAATTACTCTATTCGGGAGAAAATACGAGAGAAATCATGAAGTGGAGAGGGTGCAGGGAAAAAGTCTAGAAATAGTGAAAAAGCTACTGCCCAAAGGTATTCGAATCACGTCTCTCGAGTGTAATAGGTCATTTATGGAAATAGTATGAAAATTTAGAGACGAAAAAGACTCTGAGACGAAAAATATAGGCGTGAAATTAATTGTAAGTACGCGAGTAAACTTTCGGTCAGTTACCCCTCTTACTCAACGACAAAAACGCGCATTCTCAAAAACGAACATAATACGTCGAACTAGTAAGGTGACGCAATTTTACACTAAACTTATTTAAATGGTAATTAATTCCACATTTTTATTTTATGGTCTAAAGCATAGACTATAATTGGGCTGATCAGTAAAAAATCATTCCTACTCAACCTGATCAAAAATATTTTCCAAATTTAAGAGGCTTAGAAATTTGAATGAAGTTTGAAATTTCAATGTCATTGAATAAGATTTCAAGGTAGCTGGCTTGAGGGAATGGTAATAGTAGTTTCAGAAAGTTCATAATAATTTGAGTCATAGTCTAGACATATTTAGGCAAGGCTTAAGCCAGAGTGTCCGTACGTAACCCTAAAGCCCAAAAGTTTCCGTAAAAATCATGTTGCGTACCCCCTTATGTATCAACTTTCTATAGAAAATGTTGATTCCCGTACCTCCTTTATCATTTTTCGTTTTGACTGAAAGTCTGAGCCTAGGACTTTTAAAAATGATATCAAACAGCCGAAGAACTAATGAACAGATAAAAGTTAAAGAAAAACATTCCCATATTTGAGAAATATCGTCCAAAAATATATAAAAGGCAAACTAGCTTCCATATTTCAAGAGCCCAGTAAAAATGAACGCAAAACGGCAATATTTCGCGCTCGCGTATTTTGATTAGGTAAATTGACTCCAGTTCCATGGCACTTTATATAGTGGCTTGGAAATACCGGTACTAGATTTGTTACTTTAGGGTGGAAATTTTGGGTAGAGAAAAATAATTTTCAAAAACAGTGAACAGTTTCAGATGGATAAAGATAGTGAGAAATTTTAGTGATAAAATACCATTGAAACATCTGTGAGAAAAGAGTCAGAAAATTCAAAGATAGTTGAGGGATTTAGGAGTTTCAGAGAACCTTAAAATAACAAATAAAAATTTCGACGTGAGAGAGAAAAGTATCAAACAGTTTTCGCGTGAATTTTTCCCGAAGGCACGTAAAACTTGCAGACAGTCGCCCTAGGGGCAAATAAACCTAAGGAGAAATAGCATTTGTAGGTAAGAGAGGCCAAGAACTTAGCCTGGGAAATAGCAAACAGACCTGAGAGAGTATGAGTAAATTTCTAGAAACTGTCGGAAAAAGTAGGGACAAGCATAATATTTTTCGAAATGAGAAACAAACATTTCAAACTGTCAAATTTTCGAGTCCACCTTGGAATTTTGCGGGGTAGATTACCGGTATCTGATTGCATTGAGCTTATCCAGATAGAGTGATAAGCAAGGTATGAGATGATGGCGTGTGCATTAGCTTGAAAACTGGTTAATTTATTTCAAATATATCAAATTATCAAAATTTGAAGATTTTTTCGATCAAATTGTGCAAAACATAAAAATCTACAGCAGGAAAATTCTAGCTTTGAAAAATTGTACAGAGTCGATGATTCAGCCCTTTATAGTCCGATCCAAGAATTTGTTTCCGGATGTAAGTAGAGAACGTCATTCGATATTTTGAGGCCGTTTTCATCCGATTTTAGTAATTGAAACAATAGGCAATCCTAAAATGGGATAACATCATTTTTTGGAAAATCTCGAAAAAAAAATGACAAAGATTTTTTTGAGTCATTTGGAAGGAGTTACTTTTTGAAGGTCTTACATGCGAAATAAATAGCGATTTTGAGAATTGTTTTCAACTCAAGGAAGATAGCGAAACATATTTAGATCCTGCAAATACATTCTTCAAGACTATTCTTTCGTGGCAAAAATCATGACTATTGATAGATTTTGGTGTCACTTAGATGCTTGGGTCATTAAAATTTGCATACACTATTTTGGTTTATTGAGTTTTTAGATATTCACTCTTCATTACCCTCCTTGCCCATTTGCGAAATGGCAAAACGGTTTTTAGCCGCGGGCAGCAAAACTATGCGCCCATTTTTCTGATATTTGCACTTTGATAATTCTCATCGCCTGTGACCTGTGCCTGGCTGTGTCTGCAGTCTGTGCAGGTTTATAGCAAAAAAGAATGAAAATTTACTTTACATTTTTCGAAATTTCAATTTCGAATGAGCAATAAAAATTAGCGTAGTGTTTATGGAGCCTACATATGTTTAGCAGGTTTGATCCTTTCTCCTGAAAAAAATCTCTAATTTTTGATTTTATAAACTTTCCACCTTCAAAATAAGTCCACCGATCGGTTTACTCAAAAATTTGCTCCGATCGCTCTAGGCGTTTTGAGTTACTATTTCTAGGCCAACGACATGGGTAAATATTGAAGTTTTGGCTGTTAATAGCACCGAATTCGCTGGAAAATGCCTGCAAAGAGTCATCCAAACACTTTTCCAAGAAAAATAACAAATTTAGGGAAATTTGTCTATAATTTTTAGAAATTTCTCAAAATTTTAAGGAAAAATACAAGTCCCGGACCTGGAGAGCGCAGACAGGTTCATGAGAACTATATTTCGCTGTTATTTTGTTCAGGGAGATGTATTTCTGGTGTAGCTAAGACTTTTGATAAGAAAAAAATCAAATAAAAGTTGATTTCGAACGAAAGAATCGGCATTTTCCAGACCTCAAAATGAGCACGTTTTCGCAATACAAAGGGTGTGAATGTTTCAGCCTGATTTTGGGCACACAGCCATTTCATTGGATTTATCATCGATCTAGATTGGGCTTTTTTATGCTTTCGCAGTCTAAACATGACTTGCTTCCTATTTTGGAGGTTCCCTACTACCATTTTTTGAGCATTGCCGCGCTTTTGCAGAGGGCGGAGTTTGCGCTCTCTAAAGGTTGCGGTCTCTATGCAAACGCTAACGCCATACACTTTCACTGCATAGTTTTATGACCACCTGGCGTTTTCTTGTTTTTATCGCGATTTGCTCGATTTAAAAAAAAATTCTCTTTCAGTTGCTCTTGCCATGCTGTGATCGACATTTCGAGAGCATCCCGGAGCATCATCTACATCTGCCCTCGTCGAAATGGACGATACGATTTCTAACACTTCGACTGCGTCGAATGGTAATTAACTACATTAATTAGTCTAATTATCTCGTTAATTATCTTACAATTTGCTGCAAAAATTCAGTTGACTTTATTGAAACCTAGAGTTTTTAAGCATACAAAATTGGTAGAATTTTTCCCCGAGTTTCACGCTCTTCTGATGAAGCATTATATTTCATTTTGAATATTTTATCGCCAAGCTTCAGATTCTCTGGCGATTCGACGTCGGAATCTGGTGACGGTGATCATTCTGCTATGCGTCAATTTGCTCAACTACATGGATCGATTCACAGTGGTCGGGGTGATGCCCGCTCTACAGGAATACTTCCAAATGAACAACAAACAGATGGGGCTTTTGCAGGTGTGATTTTTAGATTTTCCAATATTCTTATTTTGATATTACTTTATTACCGATTTTTATCCTCCTACCATTTATCGTGATGAATATTGTAAAAAAGCTTTTCTACAATAAATTGTGTTGGTCTTTTTTTAATTTTCGAAAGTTTAGACGATTTTCATCACCTTCTACATGCTGTTCGCTCCGTTGTGCGGTTACTTGGGTGATCGCTACAACCGCAAACTGATTATGGTCGCCGGAGTGACGGTCTGGATTATAGCTGTTCTGGCGTCGAGTTTCGTCCCGCCTGGGGTATTTTTATCTTCGATTTTAAAAAAATACATTTAATATGGATAGCCCATCAATTTGGAAAAATTCAATGAAATTTCATCAATTTTTGAAACGTATTTTACAAATTTCCGAATTTCAACTTTCAGTGGTACAAGACGTTTCTGTTTTTGCGAGGCGTGGTGGGCGTTGGTGAGGCTTCATATTCGACCATTGCTCCCACGATCATCGCCGACTTGTTCACTGGCACGGCGCGGAGCCGCGTGCTCATGGTGTTCTACTTCGCGATTCCCGTCGGGTCGGGGATGGGCTTCATCGCCGGATCGAACATTTCACTTTATGCGGGAACTTGGAAATGGGGAATACGGTAGGTTATTGATTTCTCGGAAAGTTTTACTGCAGATTTGTACAAATTTTGGAGTTTTTCTTTATTTTTAAATTGTTGGAAAATTTCCAGATTCACCCCGATTCTCGGAATTTTCTGCCTGCTGATGATCATTTTCGTCCTCCAAGAGCCGATCCGCGGTGGTGCGGAACATGCCCGGATCGAGACGGAAAGCAGCATCAAAGAGGACTTACGATATTTGGCGCATGTGTAAGTGGTTTTTGGAAAGGTGATGCAGAAAGTTCTAAAGGACCAATTTCCTCCCCCCATCAGAAGAAGTTTCTTTTCTATTTTTACCAATTTTCGAAAAAACGCCTTTAGATCACTAAAATTTTTCTTTTTTTTTATAAAGGGTCGTTTTTCCTATTTTTAGGATTACTGTAACTAATGGCAGTGTTTTTAGGCGTACCTTCCATCTGACTACCGTAGGACAAACCGCAGTGATTTTCGCAGTCGGCGCGATCAGTTGGTGGGCGCCGATTTTCATGGGTGATGCGTATTCGCTGTCCTACGGCTATGCGCCGGATACTGTAAAGGCGAGGTAAACTCGAAACATTTTAATTCTCTTCTTTGTTTTTGAAATTAGACATTTTTGTGAGGAATAATTCGTTTTTTTCTGAGAAAATATTTTGAAAAATGACAGTAGTTTTATTTCAGAAACGAACTAATTTTCGGAGTGATCACCTGTGTGGCTGGAATTTCCGGACTCGTTCTTGGATCCGCTATAGCTCAGGTCAGATAAAAATGCTACTTTTGAGGATTTCTGGAGTTTTTTTCTTTCTTAGAGATGGCGCTCAGGTCTCTACCCCTTTTCGCATCCCTCTCATGAAGCAGACGCTCTCGTTTGCGGTTTCGCTTCACTGGTCTCGATTCCGTTCTTCTACATGTCTCTGATGGTTTCCGCATCGTCGATTAATTTTACTTGGGTAAAATTGGATTTTATTTTAAAAAAATGAAAATTTTGCTATTCACTCAAAATTTGCAAAAAACGATTTTTTCTCTAAAATAGTATTTTTAGTTCATTCTCTTCATTTCGATAACGTTGATGTGTATGAATTGGGCGGTGAATATGGACATTTTGATGGTAGGGTTTTTCAGAATATTTCCATTCGTTTCTTCCGAAAACTCGATTTTTCAAATATTTATTTTCCAGTACGTGATTGTCGCAAATAGAAGAGCAACCGCGGCAGCTTTTCAAGTAATGATTTGCCACTTGTTCGGCGATGCCACTTCCCCTTATATCGTTGGAGTGATTTCGGATGCGGTTAGAGGTGATTTTTTTATTTTATTTTTAGTGCTGATGGCGGAACGAGAAACGATATCCTGTTTCTTCAAAATTCCTACCCACTTTGCTGAAACATGAGAAATTCCGCGATTTCTCTTTAATTTGGAATATCGAACTAGAGACTTCGTGTATCAATGCAAATACTCGATCAATCTCATTTACATTTTACTAAACACGGAATTTCCTGTCTTTTACCTTGAACTATCGTGTCAGATGACCGCACCATCAGCGATTACATTTTGTTAATTTCACATTTATTTTCGCTAAAACATCTCAAAATTTGAGGCGACGACAAATCCGCTGTCGGGGAGTACTACTCGCTTCGAACCGCCTTGTTTGTCCCCACGTTCACCTTGGTGGTGAGCGCGGCTGCATATTTGACCGCTAGCTTCACCCTGGATGATGACAGGAAGAAGGCTCTGGACGAGATGGGAGGTAGAGTTTTCCCATTTTTGGAAAGAAGTAAAAAATAATTATTTTCTTGTAAACTTCAACTAATATTTGCAACGATTCCTTGGAGTCTTCGAGTATAGTGGATCAGACCTAGGGAGGGCGATCGTCAGAAACCCCTTGCGACGTATCCCCAGTATTTTCTTTAAAAATTTTACTCTCTAATTTGTAACTAGCCAAGAAATACACTTTTGCGACCTGATGTCATAACTATGATTTTGCTCTTGCGATCTACCCCCTATGGTTTATTTTTGTCTGACGAAAGTGATCCCTAGATCTGTAGTGGATCAAAATATAATCTCCAGATAAGTTGTACGGAAAATTCTGAAAGCTTGATTTTTTGGATTGATCTAAAGATTTATTGCGAGTAATTTAATTTTCCGTTCGATTTCCAGTGGAAGACGACTGGCGAGACGAGATGGGCTTTGACGATGACGTCGAAACCCTGATTCCACACATGCACAGAGATGACAGCTACGGGAGAGAGTCGGTTGATGAACAACCGCAGGTGGGAGTTTTTCATTAAGTTGATAATTTGATTATTTTCTACCAAATCTAAAACTTATTGATATCCAAATTGCAATAAATGTCAACAACTTCTTTGAAGCAAAACGAAAAATGCATTTTTTCCTTCAAAATTGTAAGTGAAAGTATATCAGATTTGCTTCAACTCGTTCGGATACTTCATTGACAAATAAACAATGGCTTAATTTGAGTATTTTGAAGGAAAAAGAAAGCTGCAGTATCCCAGATTACAGCAATCCAGTAACACTAGTATTTTCAGGCGCACAACGAACCTGAATCGATTCGGGTCCGGTGACGGTGCGACGAGGAGACAACGACGCCAGCCACACGCAGCAATCACCACACGCAATCCTTCGACGAAACCAACGATTTTAACCCCGATGAACATTTTACAAGTACAAATCGCCACGACAATGAAGGGAATCATGAGGATGGAGAGCAGGTAGTTCTTAAAATATGTTCTAAATTTTGTTGAAATTTTTCAAAAGCTGTAAAATTGTGATGTCGTTGTTATTGTCCTTTCTTCAAAATTTCAATAATCTTCCAAAAATGAGGATTAACTTTGGTGACTTCATAGGTTGATTTCTTAAAATTTAATTTTTTTCGTGAAGATGTTTGAAATTTTACGAAATGTCCTTAGAGAACAATGGGTTCAATTTTTTCTTACAATTAGCCTCTACTGCTTTACAGTTTCAAAAATGTCTTAAATTCGAGTCAAAATTGATGCTTTCAGGACGGAACTTCTGACGGTCGAGAATCACGTCGATCTGGCTTCGACCTTCTGCCGGCTCAGATTCAGTGGGACCTCGATCGCAACCCCCTGCCGATGTCACCCCCAAGGCCTATCAACGAACGACTCATGTCTGATGGCAAGTTGGAAGACGATGAAACGACGATTCCTTGGAAAGAAGCAAAAGAATCGGATGAGGAAGATGACATCACGGAAAATTTGAATGAAACTGAGATTAGGGTAAGGGAAGGTGAGAATCGGAAAGATTAACGTCGGTGGTTACTTGTTTAATTTTTTTAAAAAAATACAGTTTGCTATGAAATTCTGTTGAGAAACGAAATTACTATAGATTTTATTTTTTGAAAGTGGATTACTGTGCTTTTTTATTTCTAAGTTGATACTGTAATTTGCATTTTCTTTCCTTAAAATTTTGAACTGCGTGTGGTTGAGGTTCTGTAAAATATCTAAAATACAAAGAAATACCTTGGTGCCTTAAAATTCTATCCTGTCCAAATTATGTTTTCTTCTAAATTCTGCAATTCACTGCCAAAGCTGTATGGTAGCCTCTCTAAAATTTCAATTGGTTTTATTTCCTAAAATTCTAATTTTGGCACTAATCGTATCGTTGTTTCCTCGTTACGTTTGATGAATTTCTCTGAAATGTGTGATACTTGTTTCCACTTGTGTAATTTTCTATTTTTGTAAAATTAATTAATCTACTGATTATTTGTAAATGATAGCTCAGGTTTTGATACCGTTGATAAGATATCAAATGGGTGCCTTTTCATTTTCGCTAAAGTTAAGATAGTTTGTAAAAAGAAGGTTTGAGAATAAAGTTGATACTTTTCAATTATTACTTAAGAAAGAATGGTTTTCAGACCATAAGATATTTTTATGATCTTTTCTTCTAGAAATAATTTTTAAAAATTCAGATTTTCCGCAACTCCAACGATTAAAAAATGTCCCCGGATTCCGGACGCCGGCAAAGTAATTGAAGATAAAAATATCTTTGTTAAGCTTCAATGAAAGGCCTAGCATATTTCAATCAATCTAGAAAAACGATACGATGGCAGTTTGGCTTTTTAGCAAAGAAAAATAATGTATTAAAAGAGTGAAAGCTTATAGATTTCTAATCACCTTTAAAAATGTCGTTATTCAAACATTTTACCATCAAAGTTATGAAACTTCGAGTTACTGTAGTCCGAAATTTTACAAGGGTATAATTACAGTTGCCCAACCTCAATACGACTTCCTGGAGGGTTTGGACCTGAAGCGGATGATGAAGGACCTGACTTTTGTTCGAATCGAGTTCGACCACATCGATCTGCCCACCGGAAATGCCTTTCTCACCAGTCTCGTCCTGAGCAAGTCACTCGCTGGGTATCTTTTTGAAAAATTTTAGCTCGTTCTGCTTTTTTCCTAATTCTTAGAACATTATTCTTTTCTTTATCATTTCAACTAACTTCGAGAATACTTACATTTTCTGGAGCATTTATCTTTCAAGCCCACTCTTCTGGGTTTTTCATTCCGATTTGGTTACGTTTTCTGGATACTTAACTTTCTAGATTTTTATTTCCAAATTTTCAGATTCTTCCTGGACTACTCGATTCCGTGCCCCTCGAATGTGGCGGGTGCGAAATTGTCGCAGAAAGAACGCGTTGCAGACAAAGGCTCCACTGAGGACTGCATCGAGTTCAAGCACAGAAGGGTTCCGCAGGTATGATTTCTTTAAATTATTATTTTTATATATCAGCTATTTTCTATTCCCACCTTTTACCACGTGATAAGCAATTTCTTATCAATCTTCAATTTTTTACGCCAGTCAGTCTTCTAGTTCTATCTTTCATCGTCCAATAACTTTTTCCAGTCTTTTCTGAGTTTTCTTTATTTGATTGTTCTGACATTTTCATTTTAGGTGGCCCTGACCGAAGACATCGTGAACTTCTGGGCGAAATCGGTCATCCGATTCGAGCTGTACGTCAGATACAACAAGTCCGGCAAGTTTCAGGTAAAAATAGTCTTCTGCTGAAAAAAACTTAGACTCGCCTAGTCGAAAAAATCTAATGAATAAAAATAAAAATCTCGACATAATTTATTTTTTCTAAAGATCAAAGTTGAAATTCCAGACCCGTCTGATCGGCAAGTGTCTCGTGCCGTTGCAGAACCTGACGTCGCCACCCTTCTCGATAAACAATCGATTCAACTTCACAACCGTCGATCCGAATATTTCGTTTGATGGAGTGGCACAGGTACAACATATTTTTAAAAGAACAACAACTGAAAAGAGATTGAAAAATAGAAAAAGATCTATAATTCTGAGATGTGATCAATTTTCAAGGAATATTTAAAATTTCAGATCAGCATTTGCCTGGGTAGTCGAATTCAGACTCTGAACGAGCGATTGAGGCTGGCGAGAAAGGCCTGGGACATGAGGTTCAACCAGAATGAAGGGTAGGTTTTGCAAAAATTAAGAAAAATAATAAAAGTGAAATTTTTAGAATCCACATCCCCCGTGAATCCCAGTCGCGAAGTAGCTCGCGTTGCCGCAGCCACACTCCGGAAAGAGGTCATCGGAACGGGGAAAGATCCGAACACGTGGAATATCCCTTGCACAGGGGCAGATCGGTTCAGAGACCAGCCATTTTAGTCCAACAAAGACCGCCGAATCAGGAATGGCTCCAGCCGAAAGCCCCACCTCCGTTCAGGGAGAGGTTCGGATCGAATACGGGAAGTGAAATGGGATCGGGTAATTTTAATTTGATTTAATTTTCAAATAAGTTTCAATAATGCTTCAATACAACTGAATTTGAGAGAAAATGTTCTACATTGCGGACGATATGATCGATATTTATTATAGAGAATGAGCATTGAAAAAGGATGACTTTTTCAGATTTCGCCTTCATGCCGAGCGACCGTCCCAATTTCGAATTCGCTCAGGCCGTCTACAATCATCCGATAAATCAGCACATGGCGAGATATCCGTCGATAGAGAGACGAGTATTCTTTTCAAAAATAAAAGACCCCATCAATTAAAAAAGATCTCATCTATTTTGTAACTTCCTCATTTTTATTACAAGTTCTTGAAAATTTTAATAGTCAATTATTTTTTAAGATTTCTCATTTTATAAGACTCCTTTAGAATTTCATTAGTTTTTATTGCAGCTCTTCTACCGTACAGGCTCTCAACTTTCTTCCGAAGAATGTCAAGAGGGCCACGACGTGACGCCTCGCAAAGCCTCCATCCAACTCACCATTCACTCCGCTAGATTCCTCCCTCCGGTTGTCAATCAGTGGTGGGATTTTCAATTTTTTAGCTTTTTATGATTTCTTTGAAGCATTAAACCTGCTAAATACCAACTTCAAACTAAAGACCACCTTTACAAGTTGAAAGCCTGTTTTCTCGAAACAAGCTAATGATTGAATTTTTATTAGCATTCTAGTTAGATTTCCACCTACAGTAAGAATTGATTTATAAATACTCAGATTACGGCAATTACAGTATGATTTATAATTTCAGGGGTCACCTGGTCGCGCCGAACGCGTTCGTCTCTGTGCTGGGTCGTGATGGGGAGCTACGATCTCAAGTCCATCGAATGGAGCGCAACCCGAACTGGGAATGGACGGCCAGATTGACTATTTCCGGGGAGCGAAGAAACCTCGTTGTCAAGTTCATGCACCATGGGCCGGAGGGCGATAAAGTAAGAAGTTTCTTTTTAGATTTAAAAATATAGGTTTCAAGACATCCTAAATTATTCATGATTTTCTTCAAATTTCAATCTCCCCAGTCGTTTTTTTTTTAGAAAAAAAGATATGAAAACTGAAAACGTTTTATGTGGGTTTCAAGAAATTTCGACTTTTCTTTAATTTTCCAATGAACTATTGAGCATAATTTGTTTTCAATACAAGAAAACTACGTTTCAAAAATCCTTGTATTTTAGTAAAATTTCACACATTTTAATCGATGTCTCTATATGGGCAATAAGAAAAAGAAACAAATTTTGCAGCCCCTCGCCATCCTCACGATTCCTTTGCCGATCGTCGATGCGTCCCGCGCCTTGTTCGAGTTGACCGACATTTCCGGATCCGTCAGACACACCGGCGAGTCGCCACAGACTATGGTGTGTTAATTTTTTCTTCACAAGTTTAAAAATAATTTTAATAAAAACTAGTAATTTCCGTTTTACGTATTGATTTTTTGTCTAAAAAATCTTCAAAATGATAAAGTATGATAATACGATGTTTTTGTAGAAATTTTACTTTCTAACTTTTTTCATTCATTTTTCTAAATCTAGAAAAATCTTCCAGATCTCCCTGAAAAATCTCGATGCAACCCTGTTTCGTCAAGTTGATCCGGAAAGATCCCAACATCGCTCGGTCGGTCAGTACGAGCTCGGAAATGAGAACGCTCAATCAGATGAAGATCAGAGGCAAGTCAACGAAAAACTAAATGAAATTGAAATATGCCAGCCGGTTTTAAATTGCTTGTCTTCAACATGTAAAAAGAATAAATTTCAGGCCCTATCGTATCCGCAGACTCACTCCCACTCCCTCTCATTTCCCTTCAGTTCGGGAAACTTCCGAGGAACTACAGGCCAAGTTGAAGTAGGGCATTTTTAAACTATTTGGTTTTTTTTTTTTTAAATATGCTAATTCTGAAAAAAAAATCTTTTAAACTCGATTTTTCAACAAATGACTATTTTTCAGCCGAGAAGTGACAGAATTAGAAGTACTTACGAAGGATATGAAAAGAATCAACTGACTTTTCAATGGACAGCGATGAAAATCTAATTACAGTATGTTCTCTAATTGAAGCTCACTCTTTAACGGAGTATCAAAAATAAAAGCTCCTGGGCTTTAATTTTAGAACATATGACATTGTAGATCACCGACAAATTAAAACAAAATAAAAGGCGTCGTTCTTCCCTCTCCTGTGAGCCTCGGGTTCGCGAGAGACGAGCACTTTCATTTGGCGATTTATTTTTCTTTTCGCCTTTAAGGATAATTATCGGTAATTAGTCAATGAATTTTTATCTATGTCAATAGAGAAAAATAATTGTCAAGTGATTGTTGTGAAATTCCATAATTTTTATGAAAGAACAAATAGTAAAAAGAATCACCAAATGAACAAATGCTGTCAGCACGCGCATCGAAGGCTCACAAGAGGAGGGGGAAGAAACACGTTTCTTTTATTTCGTTCCAATTTGTCGGTCGGTCGTCGACAATACCTACCTGTAAATCCAAGTTATTGATTATTCTGATTAGCCATTTTTGTCTGTATTGAAATGATCTCTTACGAAACACGATACCTTATCATTTACCGCATACTTACTGGTTATCAATTACTTTACCTCTGTAAAATATTCTTTCAAAGTTGGCTTCATGCTCAAAACCGTTTCTGCAAGAAAATAAACTTTTAGTCCAAGAATTATCACAATGACAAAGCATAGGACAAGACTGCAGTCTGGGATATCTGAATATTCGAGGAGATAATGTTTGTTCAAGCCTATGGTCGAGTGGGTGAAGTACCTGGGGATAGAGATAAAGAAGGACAGGATATGCAGATATATCAAATCTTCGAATATCTGAGCCTATTACTCTCCGTTATCTATGGGATGGACGTTGCCTCTTTCTCTGGACTCTACCGTCGGGCCAAGCCTTTCCTTCTTGTCCGCCTGTGTCCTTCCTGCGCTCTATTCTTTGCTCTCACATTATTTTCACTCCGCAGTTTGCACCAACGTCTCTACTTTTCTCTCTAGGCAACGTTCATCTCACAAATAATCGCGAGTATCACCATTTCCCCCTTCATATGATAAAACATATTAATTAAGTCCATTTCAAATTCAGAAGCTATTTAGAATTTCCATGCAAGTATCTGCATTTTTTCGCCGTTTCAAGCTTGATCTTCCTAAAAAAAACTTTCTAAAGTTTGAAAAAAGACTTTCTCAAAAGTTGCACTCTTTAAGTTCGTGCAATTGCAGGGCACGGTTGTGTTTACCTGTTATCAGTTCACTTTCATTTGCCATATGATTGCCGCGGAGTTTGTCTTCGACGAGAGAGCACTCTCAAATGAGAGAGTTAGCGAGTCGGACAGACTGATTATTTCGCCCTGAAGCAACTGTCTGCTCTTTTTATTTCCTCTCACTTTTCAACACTATTTCTCAGTATCTAAATCTTCTTCTCTCAATTTTCGTACTATTTTTCTCTTCCCTAACTCGTATATTCTCTGATTTTCAAGTGCTATTTTTGCACTTTTCTTTCTTCTCCCGTGCTATTTTCCTATCAGCGCTGATATCTGTGTCCAGAAATATGATTAGAGAGTCAAAACTTTGAAAATAATATGGGAAATGAGAGAAAAAGATATGGAAAATGAAAAATAGTAAGGAAAATCGAGGGAATGAGAAGCAAAGATGGAATGTTTCTTGGGTGACTTGTCACTCTTTCCGCACTACTGCAAAAACTACAATTCTTTCCTTCTTTTCCTGGCAACAAGGACGGTTTTTGCCGAAACTGCCACTGTCCAATAAACACGTGCAAGGCTGGCATGTAAATAGTTTCTGCCACCTTTTCCGCTCTCTCATTTTGAAACGTTATTTTCACAACTACTTGCTTTATTTTCTTTAATGTCTTCTCATTTTTGTCTTTTTTACATTTTATTTTTTCATAACCACTTGCCGTCATTTTTATCTCTTCACTCTCATTTTTCCGCCCTATTTTCTCGGTCATTTACTCATTTTTTTTATGGGCCCGTTCATGCTTTAGTTGCAATGCAACTTGCAATTTGCAACTCGCTTGAAATAGCATGGGAAGTGAAGAGAGCGCGATTGCACCATTTTTGTGCTCTCCTGATTTCTCATGCTATTTCAAGCGAGTTGCAAATTGCAAGTTGCATTGCAACTCAAGTATGAACGGGCCCTATTTCCTCCATGTTCGGCAACTCGCAACTGTCGTGAGCTATCTTTTCTCACGCTATTTCGCCCTACTTTCCTCCCCTCGTCTATTCCTAACTACAGCACACGTCCTCACGACATCACGACATTTACGAATTGCCCCCACTTTTCTAAAATTTGTCGAGTTTTACATTTTTCTTTTAAAAAATGCGCGAAACTTTGCTAATATCTTGATTTTCTCACGACTTACAAAAATTTTTTAGCTTTTTTTCATTTTTCGTTGTGAAATCTTGCGCTAGGCAAAACGTTCATCATTCTGAAATTCCGCATTCTTGGCTATGGGCCATTTTTGCTCAAAACGTAGATTTTGGGAAATTCGGGAAAATATCGATTTGTTCTATTAGAAATGCCTTTTTCTTCATTCTTTCTGGACCATTTTTCTTAAAATGTTCTCCAAAAGTTCGACTTTTATTTCTTTTCAAAAATGTACTATTTTTCTCTTTTCTAATGAACTGGAAGAACACAGTGTTGTGCAATTTCTAGTCATGCTTTTTCTCAATGTTGAAGGATGCAAAAATAAACCAGCTAGACTATTTCCCAACCACTTTCTGAAATCTCCAAAAGTAACCCTGAAATCGCCTTTCGCATCAAAAATTCCCCTATCGCAATATTTCACAAGCGCTTCGCTGCGGCCTTGTCTCTGGACAGATTTGAATCAACACACTGGGTCGATTTTATGGTTTGTTGACTTTCTCAATTTTTATCCCCTATCTAGTTTAGCTTTGACTTTAGCAAAATCCTGGAACGTTCTGATTGATCAGCCGTTTTTGAACCACTATGCTTCACCATGTGATAGTTCAGTTTGAATGAATGCACTTTTCTCCCAAAATGGAAGCTAACGAAAAATCTTTTGGTTTTTTCTAGTCCACCTTTTCAAACTTTTCAATACAAGTACTCGTTTTTAAATATTTTTGGAGAAAAATGTCCAAATTTTGAAAATTTACTCGTTTTTTCTTTTAATTTTTTATCAGATTGATCTGGGTTGATTATTTGATACCTCTCGAATGTTTACGTTGGAAAATAATCATCAGCAAAATGTGATTTTTGGGAAGCACCCCGTGCCGACGCGAGAAGGTTCTGCTTCTTTTCCGTCTTTCTCTTATCATCGATCTTTTCCTCTTTTCGCTCTCTGATTTCGTTCTACTATTTTACTGATTTTTCTCCTTTCCCCTCTGATTTTCGCGTTATTTCTGCTCATTTTTCTTTCTCCCTCTTCGTTTCTATTGGTTTATCGTGACGAATGGCATTTACGCGTCATTTTCGATCGACTTCAAAAATCAGTCGTGATTTTTCGCGATTTCAGAGTGCATTTGTGCAGTTTTTCGTCAACTTTGGCAAAGTTGGATCCGCGATTGAAGTGCGACCCACTCGACTCCACTCCAGCAAGTGGTCAGTCCACTTTCGAAGTTTTTCTCAGTCCACAAAAGTTTTCCCGTTCAAAATTGATCGATCCTAAAATTCGCCGAACTTAAAAAATCTAAAACTCGACGATTTTCATAGGCTTTTTCTTGATCAAGGAGTAAAATATTTAGATTTTCTTGGAGATAGTCTCCTACCAAGTTTTGCGGGAAGAATTTCATTTAAAAAGGCTTTCAGAGAATTTTTCCTGACAACTTCGTTGGGGGAAATTTGAAGGAAAATAGATTTTCAGCAAACATCAATAGTTTTCTAGGGTGCGTTCATATTTTTGACATTCGTGCTAGTGTCAAATGCTAAAAAATAACGAATATAAATGGAATAACAGAGAAGACAAGTACATAGTGCATTTTGCAAAGTGACAAAAAGTCGAGAATTTGACATCAAAACCGCTCGATGTCAAAAGTATGAACGTGCCTTTATCTGTTTTTCAATTTTCAGATTGGCGCCCGCACCATCTCCCGCCCACGCTTTCGCCAACCGCGTTCTGCGTCAAACAAGAACATCATCAAACAAAGAAAACCGGACGAGCGGATAAAAGTATGCCCATTTTTTCAAATTTTCCGAAATCACTTTTTCCAAAAATTGTTCACTTTCTTGAAATCGCAATTTCTAAAGTTTACTAAAGTCTGCAAAACTCCGTAAAAGCTGTAGTTTTGCTGATGTAAACGCGATTTATTGGTTTATTTATGTTCGCGAGAAAAAGTGCGCCTACATACTATTTCCGCAATTGGAGTTGCGTATCTTTGTAGTCGAAACACTATTTAGTCGGGTCGTCGATGTGAATTCCGTTTGCAGGTGTTGTCTTACGTAGGAAAATTAGGCATTTTAGTACGCTCATCGCAATAATTGAATTTCATGCGCTTAAAGAGGAGCAGAAAATTGAATAGAAAATGATAGACTATTTGGAGGTTTTTAGTGACCAAGGAGCTTAGTAGGTTTTATAGAATTTGAGAATTCAATAAGAATAGACTTTTTAAGACTTTACTGACTAGAGATTTTGCAATTTTTCAGAAAGTATATCATGCTTGGTATCATTGTCAGAAAAGTTTCTGGAAGGTTAGATATAGCCTGGACGTAAATATCTTGCGAGTTCTGCAAATGGTTTTTTCTAAAAGAAAAAGAATTCGAAACTGTTTTAATGTTATGAGAGAATTTCGAAATAAATAGACTTTTGTCTAGCGAACATGCAAAAATTTAGAAAATTTTGCAGCGAATTTTTTGAAACCCTCTTGGAATTCGAAGATTGGTTTTTCAAAAATTGAAAGATTTCATAAACATTCAAAGAAGTTAGCTAAAAATTATGCTTCAGCTCACGTGAAACGCCTTTTCTAGATTTTATCTTCGATTTCAAGAAAATGGAGCAGCTCCCTTTTTGAAAGACTAAATTGGATTTACGTAGTTTGAAACCAAATATGGCAGACAAAGTGGAATCTATATGTCGCTCGTCTCGGAAAATTGATATTTCTAGAATTTACGGATTAAAAATTTCAACTCGATAAAAACGGATTTAACTCCGTCGAAAAACACAATTTTCGACCAAAACCTTTATTAACTAGAAACTAAACCCGAAATTTGGTCATGTGTTGAAGGATAGACGAGAAAACCGGATGAGATATTTTTAAAAAATCCTGATTAAATCCCCCTAAAAGAGCATTTTTCTCTTGAAATTTGCTATATCTTACGCATTCTCTCATCATTTTTGCTTTTTTGCGCTCTCACATTTTATAATGCTCTCGTGCTCAGCTGAGAGAGAGCCCTTCGTAATCAATGAGGAGAGAAAAATATCTGTCTCAAAAGAGTGACATAAAAGGAAGCGGAAAAGAAAAATACGCTTCGGCGAAATAGTATGGAGCATAGCGTAAGCGAGGGAGAGCTAGAGAAAATGGCAAAAGTGGGCGGAACCTAACATGGAAAGGGGCATGCTGCGAGAGGGAAAGCTCATTTAGCCCCTCCGAGTTTTTCTGTCTGCCTCTCTGCGCTCTCTCATTCTCTCGACGTCTTTAGCCCCAGAGAACTGCATTCAAGCGCGGCGTATTTTCTACATCGCGAATCTTCGAAAATTCTGATGCGAACGTCCCCAAACCCGGCTAGAATACGGCATTTTGTGATATTTGAAATGCAGAATTGAATATTTTATGCTAATTTCTGGAGAATTACTGTATATATTGTATATTTGTCTCGGCGAGTAGTTTTGCCACGATGAGTACTTGTAACCGAATTGCGGAAAGAGTCCGCAACTTTTGCGAGCACTCCGTCAACACCTACAATGAATTCGAGTAAGCCGGTTTTTCGATATGCAATTTACAATAATCACGCTTTAAACATCGACTTATTATCTTATCGATTTTTCTCCGTGATTTTGAATTTCCATGCTCCATGTTTTAGAAAATGAATATTCCATAGTCTCTTTAACAATGGGGACATATCAAGCCACGTAGCGCGCGTATACATATTGAAATCGAGGACGTTTGAATAATAATTTTTTGAGGTTTGCCCGCTCGAACATTTTATTGATAACGAAAATTGGTCTCTGGAACCATATGATTTGGAAATTAGGATAACCCGACTTGAAGAAAAAGTAGGCGAAGCTCTGACTTCATTATTTCTGCAAGCACTGCATACTTTTTTGGGTTCAAAAGAGTACATTGAAATAGCATAAAGTGGCTGAATTTTTTATGGCTTCAAAAGCACTTGTGTAACCAAGGAAGTCGAAAAATAACGCGCAAGCTTGACGATTTCTCTACTTATTCTTTTGTACGCGCGAACTTGGAGATCAGATTATAAATGCATTATCACATTTCTAAAGAGGGGACTAATCTTTCAAAGTCCTCACAATAGTTGTTTTTCTTCTAAGCTGATAAATAGCCTCGTTCCAATCTAATGCATATTTGATTCGTTCTTCCCGAAGGGTAATTTCTAAATATCTGACGTCATACGAGGTCTAAAATAGAGTCTGTTTCCGAATAAACTTAGCCATTTTTAGTCAGACATACTGGTAGCTTTCCTTGTTAGGTCTGATTTCGAATTTTCAAGATTCAATATTCTTTTCTCAACCTTCTCGTCATATGCTTAATTACATCGCATTCTAACACTGGCAGGATATCATTTTGTAATTATTTCTCAATTTATGCTTTATGCGAAATGGCTATGCATATATTCAGAATCCCTTCGAACCCACGCATTTTGCGCAGTGCAGAGAGAGAGAGAGAGATGGGAAGGACTGAAATAGACATATTCGCGTCATAAATATTCGCCGAGCGCGAATGTGCCTAATTTAACTCTAGCAGCTGAGAATGGCCTAGTGCGGAAAGCGAAAAACAAGCATGCAAGAAGAAATCGCTCATTTCGAATATCCCATCCATTTTCCTCTCCTATCCTTTATCATGGAGAAAGTTGTTTTTGAGAGAAATTATGCCGGGCGCCTTTTAAAGTTCATTTTCCTTCATTCACTAGAGATCTGAATAAATTTGTTCAAAAAGTGGATTTCCTATTTAGTCGGCTCCAAAGATGAAAGATTCAATAGTGTGGCGGTGACGTTTTCCTATGAGTATCATAAATATTTTCGGTCAGATACAATTTTAGCGCTCATAAAATTGAGACACATACATTGTACTCACTATAAATAAGGATACATTCGTTTTAGAGGCTGAATTAGCCAAATCGAAAATTCTGCCCTGCTGACACGGGAAATAGGATTCTAAAATAGTCCTCGTGATAACTTGTAGATTTTGCTAGAACGCACTCATTTCCTGGCTGAATTTTAGGGTAGTCTTGCAAACATCTATGCACAAATCGCGAGTTAAAACGTTTTAATCGACGAAAATCTGCAAATTATGAAGTTTAGCTTTTTCTCGGTAAATCTTAATATGATTTCTTGATTTCCACTCCCACAACCTGGTGGTTATATAATTTGGCTTCCGGATAAATTACTCATCAGGAAATGTTGACGTGGATTTTTTATTCCATACTATATATTGGTCATTACTTGTTCCATATACATACGCCAGTATAATTTGGGCTGTCAAGTGGTTGTAGCCATTTAGGGGGTGTATGGAGGAAGTGAGTGTAGTTGTTTTTGCCATAAAAGAATAGAGTGGATGGAATATGGACTGGCTATTTATATTTGTACATTTGTAATAAGACTTCGTTGGGGAAGTGCTTAGGTTTAGGATTGAGGAAAATTTAAATGAAGATCTAGTGCCATTCGATAGAACTCATCGAGTAGTTCCTGGATATGAAATTTGTTTTGTTCAAATCTACATATTTCATGGTAAATTACAAAAAAAGGGCATGCTCATCATGAGACTATCATGGGATTCTAAGCAAAAATACCACCACAGAAAAAAAAAACTCCATAGCTTGTTATTCGTTCAAACGTAGAAAATATCATTCAGATTTTGCATTTCTAATTTAGAAACTCTTGATGGTTGTTTTTTTCCATAAATGGATCGAGCATGACTTATACTTATGCTATTTTTACTTGTATATCTTTTGTGTTTTACTTTCAAAGTTACGGGTAATGTTTATCAATTGATAGATCTCTTCAAGTAGGTCTATTCTATCCACTTTGTCTTCTTTCATAAATGGATTGAGTTATACGTATGGCTATTTATACTTGTATATCTTTAGGGCCTTAGGGGGAAGGCCGCTGAGGCTCAGCTGAAAGGAAATAGTTGACGTCAGTCGTCGTCGATGGCTTGAAGCGGGGCAAAATAGACGAGAAAAGAGGAGCGAGAGAAATAAAGAGTCGCAATTAGAACGAGCAGCAGCAGAATGCCTGCATTACTGCTTCTGCTTGTGCACGCAAAAGCTCGCGACTTGAAAGGAACACAGCGAATTGAATGAAGGCGAAATGGGAAACAGAAGCAAGCAAATACACAGAAACATAGAAGAAGCACACATGATCACATGGTGTGCACAACGATGCAGGAATGGCTGATAAGAAAGTAACAATAAAGACGGGAATGTTGTTGTGGACATTCATTCAAGGAATAAGAGAAAGTACTGGTTCATCAGCAAGGCAAGACAGTGTTAGGAAAGGCAACATCAAGAAGTCGTGAATGAAGATAAGGTCTTAGTGCGTTTGTCAGCAAAGAATTATACAACGTTAGAACATGTTTATTCGAAGAATTCATTGTGAAAGATAATCCTGGTCATTTTGCCAATTTTAAATGGCTCCGTAGATAAGAAATTCGGGATTGTTTCTCGTTTTCGACTGGCTATCTTGGTTGATTCAATGATTGCTATTAGTTGTTATTCATTTCGATTCCGCGGTTTGTTTGTCCAACTTTGAACAATTTGAAAACTTGATCTTTGCTTTTTCGATAATAATTTAGTCATTCCTCGTCGTCATTTTTCCTAATTGCACAAGACACACGTCGGGATGGAATGCGGCATGTTTGATTGACCTTTCGAGGAAGCGCACCACCCTCTTTATGGAGAAAAAGGGCCTTCGCTGTTCGGCTTCTTGTGTTTTCTGTGTAATGTCACCCGATCGAGAGAAATGTCGTGCAGAAGCAACCAGAGATATGCAATTTAACTACGGGTCCATCCCCGAAGCAAATGAAATGGAAATGCCAAATCCAACGCTGGATCCCAAGCTTCAACTATCCTGAACATGTCCAGGAATGAGCATATAGCGAAGGATGAGCGAGGGAAAACTTGTTGACAGAATTCCGGCAAATTGAGCTCCAGATGAGCCGCAGACTACTTCATCTTGCTTTGCCATTCTGTCAGAATTTTTTCTGTGATACTCACAAAGACGCATGAGAAGATTGTTGAAGCATAAATGGTGAACAGAAATGAGTTGAAGGTTAGAAATTTGGAGGCTGATTATCTTAACTTTCGCTTCAATGTTCTTCAAATTCAGGCTTTAGTATCGAAATTTTTGAGGTTTTCCGAAGCTCAGACTTCACCCATATTTCCGTGATTGAATGAAATTGAGCCACCCACATTCAAGCAATTCATATTTATTGCTTTTCGAATGAAGTGAAATATTTATGAAAAGCGTCGCTCGGCACAAAAAGGCAAGCTCTCACGTGCTTTTTCGATTCGCGTTTCTCATTATGTCTTCTAGGGAAAAGGAGCATATTTTGTCCTATCTCAATTCTGTTTTTTTCTGTCTGTTTGCCTGCCCTCTTCCGGGGACTGCTTGGGGCTGCAAATTGATATGCCTTCAATGAGCCACAAGGGTAAGAACTGAGGCGGAAATTTTAGAAATGTACAATTTTTATCGGAGCAAAAGAAAATTAACACACGATCATTCTCGCACACATTTTAAATGATCCATGACGAGGCTCTTGAGTATTTTTCAAGGAACGAGAATACGAAGAACGAAGTTGTGATGTCAGATATTTTGGTCTTGGAAGAAGAAGTTAATGGATAACGATATTTTTCAATTTTGAGTAGTTTTGCTAAATAGAGTAATTTGGAATTTTTTGCTCAATACTTTCTGCAATTTCCTCGACTTGTTTCCCTTTTCATTTATCATCGAAGGTCGGGTTCATAAAAAAGAACGAAAAAGGATTTAGAGGGCTAGAGTTTAGTCGGATATGGTTCAGCGGGCTTCACACGTGTTTTATGTTGACATAGCTCAGTGTCCCTATGCGTCTAACTTTTTGCATGGTTAAAAGCGGAGCTGTCGGCTTGTTTCGAAGCGACTTTATGTGGACTTTCTGCTTGCTTTTCTTGCATATTCGATGGTCCGATAGTTCCCGGTCAAATTTTTTGCAGAAGAAAAAAATCGAAACTTTCAAACACCGTTGTCATGCGGGGATATTATGTTATTCTGCGGAAGGGGGCGTTTTTTCGGGAAATATTGTAGTTTTCTGGGAAAAATTGAATTTTTAGAAATGATTTTTCTCTTGGCTATTCTTTAATTTTCCGGAAACGGCGTTGTTCTGGAATAATGATGCCAATATTCATGCGTTCATGAAATCGCGTGACCTGGTAGAATAAGTGGCCTGAAATAGCTCTATCAACTGGGGGTTTTTCTATGTCCATCTATACTTACATAGGTACGAATGCAACCCACCGCTGTGGGGGCACATATTCATTAACGAATCGTCACGGGAATTTTGTGCATGCATAAATAATTCGAGAGCGGTCCGAGTCTCGTTTCAGACCGATCTTTGGAAGCGAAAAAGTGCGCCTAGCAGAGAAATTATTGAATCCGTCAGAATGCCAGCCAGGCGCTTGATTCATTGTTATTGCGATGCTTGAAAATACGCAATTTGGAAAGGAAAAAGTGCATGAAAACATGGAATTATTCGAAATTTTGCTAGATTTTACTGTAGGGATTTCAAGAAGGTTGAGTGAACTAGGGGTAATTGAAGGATAAGCTAAATGTTAAAATAAAACAATCAAATTACTGTAACCAGTGTTGGGCGGAAACTTTCCGACGCGAAAAAGTTCCTTTCTCTCCTTTCCATCAGAAATTTGAAACGGAAACGGAAACGTAAACGAAAAGAAGGGAAAGGCGCATGGGGCAAAGAAATAGAGATTCTCTCTCTTTCACAGAAAATTCCACCTAGAACTGGCTAACTTGATGCTAAACTTGTATGAAGAATGTCAAAAGTATCAAAGAACTATTGTAAACTTACATAGAATTTGAGGGGAAATTGAAGGGGCTACTAAATCTCTGTAAAATAAAAGATAAGGAAAAACGCAAAAACAAAAATGAATCTAATTTTTCAGCATGTCCTCGGTGGGACCGCAACGCGTCCTGCTGATCGCACTGGGCGGCTTTTCTATTGCCGCACTTTTCGTTTGGTATCTGCAGGTAGAAATTTCAAAGATTATTTAAATCAAGTAAAAAATCCGAGATTCGAATAAATTGAAAATTCTGAGCATAATTCGTCCATGATTTTCCACATTTTCATAAAGATTTGATTAAAGTTAATTCGAAGCTAAAATATTAGGAGTGCTTTAAATTTTATATCAATAGCTAAAGAAGCTATGAGTTTGTTTTCAGAGCAAAAAGAGGAGGCCGGCCGTTCTTCCCAGTGAAAGACAGCAGAAACGACCCAGCAAGGAAGAGGAGACTAGGGTAATTTTTAAGATTATGTTTCAAGAAAACTAGAGTGAGAGAATTTTTTTAACGAATAACCTAAATGAATAATTCTCTACTAGATAGGTCACAATTGCAAAATAATGTTTCAAAGATTTCTCACGTCATGTGAAATTTGTTTTGAAACGTTGGAGGACAGTTTTCTTTTTCTATTCTATTTCTACTATTTGTCGAAAGTTTCTTACTTATTGTGAACTTTTCACTTGTCATACCATGCTTCGTTTGCAATAAAATTTGTTAAAAATTCCAGGAAGAGCGCGCCCTTAGAGAGACGCAGTTGGAAGCGGAGAGTTCGGACTCGAAAGGGGAGGAATCGGACGAACAGGAGCAGTCCGAGCCTGAGACCACCGATTTAGACGAGAATGAGAAGAAGGAGGAAGACAGCAATGAGGAGGTTCAGCAACAACAGGTGAATTTTTTTATTTTCTAGAAAAAATTTCTTTTATTTCGTAGAAAGATGTTCTTATATTTTTGAGTAGGAAACTATTTTTAAACGAAAAAAGTTTTACTTTTTGAATTTTCAGGCCGAATCCGAGCCCGATGAGACGGACTCGGGCAACGAGCACATCGACAGCGAACCGGACAAGGAGCAGGACGAGGTGATTCAGAATGAGGTGCGGCTAATTTTGCATTCTTTTAATTTTTGTTAGTATTTTCGATTTTCTATAAAAGGAGATTGAGAACTTACAGTAGTTATTCTAGTTTGAGAGATAAATTTAAAATTGGAGACCTTTAGGTTTTCCACAGGAAATTGAATTATTTTATGTTCTCTTAATTTTAAAAATAGCTATATTTGATTGAAAAAGTAACATTCATATCCTTGCAAAACCTTTCTTTCCGATTAAATCCTATGATATCATCATTCTGAACTTATCCATTTTTATGTGTCTGCTTATTTATCCAGAATGATGAATGATTCGTGAAAATGTGACATTTCTTTTTCTCTTCAATCCACTCAAAATAGATGCCATTTTTTGAATTAGGTTATTTTTTAGTCTGGACATATTTTTGGCCAAATTATTGCAGGAAAGTGCACTTTCTATTTTGCTAGGCATTTTTGAGGGATTTATTTTTCTGCAGCAAGACTTCTCCAGCAGCTTTTCATGCATAATGAAGCTAAGTTAGAGTGAAATGAGAGAGCGAGATTTTTAGAAGGTAAAAGAAACTAGAAAAATCCGGTTTCTAACCGAAAAATTTTCCAATAGAATTTTTCAAACGAGTCACCCAAAATGAGATTTTTTATGCTGAAAAATGCAAGCCCCTACATAGACGGGCCGAGGGGATAATTTAATTTGACCAATTTTATTCGGGAGAAAAGGTTTTGAATTTCGAGCGTCTGGAGAGGAATGAAAATTCAAAAATTTAATGAAGGAATAAGTAAAGTCGAAAGACTAGTTTTTTATTGAAAATTTTAGTAACGAACGATATAAAGAACGGATCATTATTATATATTTTCGTTCAATCTATCAGAAATTTGAATCATCCACTATAAATGAATTCTAGTTATGAAGTTTTTCTTCGAAAAATGGCTTATTAATGCACATAGCCTTGGAAAATTCGCTAAAGACCAACGCTTTGAAGATAACTATTTGAAAATTCGTTTAAAAGAAGCTAGCATTCGCAAATTTTCCAGGACGTTGAAGACGCGTTCTTGTCTCAGCGAGTCGAGACGGATCAGGCAGTTCGTGCAGAGATCGTTGCGGAACACGTGGAGAACAGGGGAGACGAGGCTTCCGAGAAGGAGGACAGTGTCTCTTCGATTGCATCAAGAAATGAACAGAAACAGGAGGAGAAAATCACTAGGTAGGGATTGTTTTTAAAAACAATAAAACATTCTTTGATGATTTCTCCTTATCTAATTATCTAATCTATTACAAAAGAACTCAATTACGAAGATTATATATTTTGGATATGTTTCAAAGATTTCTTATCGTCATAACTGTCGCAAATATTGCGTCCAACTGTTGAAACAATTACAACTAAAACGATCATTTCTAGCTTTTATTTAAAAATATACTTCAAAAATTATTTGCAGGCCCTCGGTCAGTGAGGAGGAAAAGAAGGACGATGAAGTGGTTGAGTTGAAACGTATCTCTGTGGATGGACAGTCCGCCGACTCGTCCATGCCGGTATGTTCTACCTTTTCAATTTTTTTAATGAAAATCCGAGAAACATTCGATTTTTCACATCGAGTGTGCGTTGTTATTGTCCCTTTTAAAACTGATTTTTGAAACGTCGGATGGAAATAATCTTGCTAAACTTGAACCGACAAAATTTGCATAATCGGGGAAACAGAACGCAGGCAAATAAAATGTGATGATTTTTGTCAAAATAGCGGAATATTACTACATGACTATGCGATCGTTTTTGAGAGCTCAACCAAAAGTACATTTTTTCCGCACTTTACACGTGTAGAACTAGCCAGATTTTTCAATTTATACTTTCAAGAGATTTACCGCGATTTTCGACAGTTTTCGGTGAAAACAGCTAGTTGTGACCGGTTTAATTTTTAAGGCGAAAATATCCGACTTTTATCTGGGGGAGTAATTAGGTTTTCTCATATCTGCCCGTATTTTCGAATGAAATATTGATGGTTTACGCAAAACTCATAACTTTAGTGAAAATACGTAAAATTCTCGATGTACTTTGAAATTTACCAAGTTTTGAAGGATAGGACGAAGAATTATCAGGCGGGGTTTCAGATCTATGTTTCAACATGACGAGAAAAATGCGTATTTCCGTAATTTTGCAGTAAAAGTACGCAAATATTCGTTACTCGTTTCTGCCGGCCTTATTAGGCACTTATGAAGGGAAATAGGCTCTATATGAAAGCATCTGAAATACCGAGCGCTTCTTTTCGTCTCTAATTCGAGAACGCTATTTCTCTGCCACCCAATATTTACATTTTCACGCATATTCCTGCTTTATAGTGAATCTTAGGCCCTAAATGAAGAAATTTATCCTGAAGTATATATGCAATTAGGGGTTGTTTGTTCTCATTTTATAGAGAAAAGAAGAATTGAAAACATTCATCCTATTGAAAGGGGAAATTGCATGAAAGGAAAAAAATCGATAGCTTTATTGCTCTAGGAAAAAATTTATTATGAGAAATTATTAGCTCATAGAGAAAATTATATGAAAGAGGCAAATTGAAAATTGCTGAGAATGACAATTATAACGCGGAAGGATAGATAGCATTTTATCAAAAATCTTATTGAAAATTGGTGGTATTTGACAAGTATATATTAGGTAAGTTTCAAAATTCGAAGTAAAATAACCAAACTTCAATTCGGTGAATTTTTGAAATCCTTATTCAAAATTTTAAAGGAGAAAGACATGCTACGTTTTCGCAAAAATAAAAAGATTGAAAAAAAATCTAAAGATTTCGGAAACGTTAAAATATTGCAATTTTTTAATTGGAGAAAATGAATACAATTTTTGATCTTCTTAAGAAATGCATGATCTCATCGTCGTCGTCTTCGGAGACCGATACGGCGAGGCTAAACGCGTCTGACGTCGTCAAGATTCCCGAGCTGACTGTGCTCGACGAGCAAATCGAGCAGACGCCAGCAAATGGTTGCGGAGATGCACCCAAAACTACGAGCAAGCAAGACAAACAAGAGAGGAAAAAAGCTAAAAAGGAGAAAGAACAGGAAAAAGAAAAGGTTGGATTTTTTCTTATTTGTAGTTTTTAAACTTCTTTGCATGAAGTCTATCTTTTCTTTGGTTGTTCTATGTTGAAAACTTGCAATCGTTGAGAAAAGTGAGGATCTTCGAAGTGAAAAATGGATTTTGAAGAGGAAATGCTATAAGTTAGAATATTTCCATTTCATTCTAGCGCCAGGTCCGTTCGCTTGCCAGCTACGATATCTGGGATCAGAAAATCGACGTCGCGTGCCGCAAACTGCGCTTTGTTTCTTTTTCTTTTATTATTCCATTTTTCAAAATTGTATATTTGGGCCTACATTTTCATTTCCAAAATTCTATCAGAATAGGCCAGGTTTTTCGAGATTTTTTTTAAACTCCAGAACAACTGAATGTTTCTAGATGAACCCCCTGGAAATGCCTTCGCCCTCTCTCACCTTGGACGTGGACACCGCGCACCAGTCCTTCAGCTGGTCCGAAGAAATGGCTAAGTAGGTTAAATACTTGGTTTGGTTTTTGGTAAAAATCTTATCCATTCTGGAAACATGATAAATTAAATATCATTTCTAGAAAAATACTAATTTGAAAAAAATAGACTTTATTTTCTAGAAAGTCACAATTTGCTGAATTTCAGCTCTCCTCCACCCATGGAAAATGTGCAGCCTTCGAACGAACAGCAGGAGCAAAGAGAGTCGCCCGGAGCCATTAGTCAGAACTCAGAGGTATGGGGCGTTTTTTTTTTCTTTTATTTTAAGAAGAATAGAAATTAGAAAGAAAACGGAAACTTGGAATATTCGAAATGTCTTTGAAAAAAGTAATATGGAAAGTACAGAACAGTATATTTTGAAGAAAACTTGAGTTATTGATAGAATTAGCAATTGCAATAGAGCTATCATGGCGTAGCTGACTCAAATAAATTTCAGAGTCTCATAAACCTGCCGTAAAAATATAACTATTTCGAATTTTCGTTCAACGATTTTTCGAAAAGTACATGCTCCCAAATTTCCCATTTTCCACAAATTTGCGCGAAAGTTTGGCAAAACAATGGCATGTCAAAGTAGGAGTGAAATTCGATGCAATCTATCAAATTTGTACCTATCCACGATCTATTTTTACCCTAGCCACCTTTGAAACGACCCTGTCTTAACACTTGTTGATTTATTAGACTTTCTTTCACCTCGTACTCTTTGTTTATAATCCAGACGGTCTTGTTCTCCTATGTTTTAACACTGGTTTAGAGATTTTCCAAGGTTAGTCGGGGCGAAAGGACACTTTTCCCGGTTTTTCATATATGAATTTCTCACTTTCCCTTTTGCTCCTCAATCAAATGTGTCGCACAGTGGTGTGTGAAAGGACTGTCGGACCTCTGCATGTCTAGCTCTTTTCCATCTTTTCTCTCTCGAGATGCAACGCTATTTCGCGATCGATAGAGATCGTACCTTCGCTCTTTCCATCTCTCCATTTCTTTCTCTCCCTCTAGGATTCTTTTGTGTATTGCGCTTGTTAGACACTGTGAGGACCGACGTCTTTTTTCGGCTCTTTGTTTTCCTCTCATTTTCCGTACTATTTCTCTATTTCCTGCCTCTTTTCCTATAATATCTCTCGTCCTAGTCTTTTTCTATCGCCATTTCCAATCTTTTTGGGAAAAAACTCTTTGCGACGATTTTAGGCCCATGCCACGGAGAATTTATACCGGTCGCAAAATTTGAATTTCGAATTTATCTCGTCCCATGTTTAAAGATAGCCAGGGAAAACGTGATATATTTTTTGTTATTTTTCATTTTTCTAGCCTCATTGGTAAAGTATAGATCTTGACAAGTTTCCATTTTTGGAACAGCTACTTGCTCTTATTGCTTATCATTGGAGATCATAAAATCTTGAAGATAGCTTCTATCAATCGTTTGAGTCTGTCTTTTATTTGCCACTACACCTGACTCGTCTATTTCGTGTTCTCTCGCTTTTTCACGAACGATAACTCCTCGAGAAAAACTCGTGCCTAGCGCGTAACATTTTATCAGGACGATTTTATCAAACTGCTGAACCTAACGCCTTTTCCCGTCTTTCCATTGTTCGTTTTTCATCAGGTTTGATTGAGTAGAACGATTGATTTTCTCATTTCCAATTCCATTTATAGGCCTAGGAGAGATTTTTAATTTTTCATAATCTAAAGATAAGTTGTAATTTCTTCTCTAGTTATCTACATTTTGACTTTTCAAAATTTCTCTACTGTTGTTCGGCCATTTTTATTTTGGTTCTTCGGCATTTTCTTTGGAAAAAGTCTATTCGTTTTTCAGTGCCTTATATTCCCTAGTGCTATGATCATCCAACAGCCTATATCGAGTCCCACCCGCTCTTCTCAGAACCAACATCAATCGTTCCAAGCGGTTACCGGAGCTCCTCTAATAAGGCCAATCACTTCTATACCAACTCATTTACCACCTCCCAAATCTCCCAACTACCAAGTTTTACCATCTCCAATGTCTCACTTATCGATCGATCCATATTCAAAGCCTTATGCCCTACAACCACCCGCTGCTATGCTGATGCGACCACCTATTATCGGCATGGGCATTCCAATGGTACCGTCGATAATGGTACCATTTGGTACCCAGATGGGAAAGCTACCAATGCCCCCGCCGGTACCCGTGTTCAGACCGGTCTCGATAAAACCGGTGAATAACGTGAAGGTCCCGGTGACGAATCGATTGGATGTGATCATTTCCCCGGTTGAAGAAAAGTCGTCATCAGGAAACTCGAATTCCGATGGAGAGACAACGGAGAATTTTCCCAGAACCAATTCGACGGGCAGCTCCATGTGCGACCCCAGCACGTCGTCCTCATGCAGTCCCAGTGAAAATGTAGAGTTTCAAATTAGCATGATTGGATAATCATCCAAGTTTTGTAAAAAAATCGTTGTATTGAGAATTTTGAAGCAACACATCAAACGAGTAATAACCAGAGTTTTAGTGTGAAAAGTAGGGAATTTTTAAAACAAATGGGTGGGTAATATTCCAAGTTTCTGCGAAATGATAAGAAAAAAAAGTTTTTTTCTGGAAAACTCGATTTTAGGCCTCTTCTGGGGACTCGGGCAGAGCCACTGGGGGATTGGCTTCATCGTTGTCTCCCATGGACGATCAGAGCTACTTGGACAGTCTTCCGATGTACGAATTCGAAATCCCCAACAGTCTGGTCGGGCTCATCATTGGAATCAAGGGAAAGACGATCAGGGTTAGAAATGATTGACTTTTCGAATCATCTTTTAAGAAAGTTTCATTGATCAATAAGATACAAAAATTGCATTTTTCAAAATCTTCCTTTATTTATAATAAAATTTTGAACCTTATGTAAATTTGAATGTTTTTTTTCGAAAAATAAACATTTAGGAACTGAGCATTCGGACGAACGTGAAGATGCTGATTCGCCAGCACCACACGCAGGAAAAGCTGAACACACATCAGATCTGTCAGGTATGAAAAGGAACATTTAAATCCAGACTGATTGACAATCGTATTAGTTTAGGATAAAAATCTTGAATTTTCTTCAATTTTTCTCAAAAATGTCGGAAAATTATCACTTTTTCCCGCACGAAATTCCCATATTATGATATGGAGAAGCTTACATAAAGCGCAATTTCTCGGGAAAACTTCGTCAAAGTTCAATTTTCCCATATTTCATTCAATATAAAATGTTATTTTTTCTGGAAAATTAATAATTTCCAAAATCTATTATAAGAAATTCTCTAAAATACCCTAATTCTTCAGGTGCGTGGCAAGCGCGAGGAGATCAACCACTGTCTGTCGATGCTGCGTAGACGTTTCCCCCCGCCCCGATTCCCCGAACTCAATCTCAACCCCGTGCTCCCGCCCATGCTCAGCAATGGATTGTTGGACACCCTGCATGCACAACCCACTTGGGTTAGTTGGTTCCGATTTTTTAAAATGAGAAAGTAGAAAGAAACGCTCATTATCATTAAATTTCTTCAAAAAGTATCAAGAATAATTTTAAAACATTGATTTTTCATCAGAAATTCCTTATTTATTATTTGTAAAACATATAAGACTTTCATTAGCAAATTTTGAATTATCATGCCTAAATTTCTAAGTGGAGGCAAAGCATATTTAGCTCTACTAAGAATTTGATATTAAAGTTCCGAAACCTAGTATATTTTTTCAGCTGACCCTTCCGGAGAACGTGCCTTGTGAGGTCGTGGTTTCCTCGATCATCAGTCCCTCGCACTTCTTCCTTCAACAGGTAGAGAAAATAAGTCGGAATTTCGAATTGAAGCTCAACCTCAAAACAAAACCTCGAATTTGATTTTGCCTCTAAAATTAGAATTCCGAAATTCAAGCTTAAATTTCAACTTTGATGCCAAACTTCACAGCATCAAGCATTGTCTTACCCTCGGAGCAAAAATTCAAAACCTCTAACTTAATTCGAGGTTGCAGCCCACACACCCGTCCTATGCGTCCCTGACCCTGTTGGACATGTACATGCTCCGACTCTACTCGCAGGACGTCGACATCCCCGAGCTGCCTACGCCCTGTCAGGGTAGGTTTCAGGAAGTCGCATATTCTGAATTACCATTTTGGCCAATGATAGATAAGAAAAATCGGGTTCAATCTTTTAAAAAATAGGTCAAAATGTTAGCTCTTTTTAAACTGCAAATAATTTTGATTGATACAGCAGATACGTCTCACAATTTAAAAGCTTTCAAATACATTTAAAATATATATATATATATATATATATATGTAATAGAAACCGCTAAAAGTGTGTATGTTGCCTAAATATAAAGAAAATGTTCGTTTTCAGACGGTCTGCTGTGCGCAGCCCCCGTCGGGAGCAATTGGCTGAGAGCGGTGACGTTCGGCTTCGACGCGGACAAAGACGAGGTCTCCATTCGATACGTCGACTATGGTGGCTATGGGCGGCTCAAGAGGAACCAGCTAAGGCAGATTCGGTAAATTTTATGACTTTTTTTTTTTTAAACTGCCAACTTTTATGACGAGAATAAAAGTGAAATTGACTTGAATTTTTTTGCTGAACTTTTGAAACATTTTTTCTCGAATAATGTTCAAAAAACAAACGTCTCTAACGATTTTTCTCAAAGCGGTATCTTATTTTTCTAAAAAGCGCTAATAATGCTTACGCATCGCTTATGAATGATTTGTAGAATGAAAAACATTTTTGAAAAATACTATCTGAAAAAGCTATCTAATCGCACTTTTAAATAATGGTTCTGACGTATGAATGATTTGTAGGACGGACCTGATGTCGTTGCCGTTCCAGTCCACCGAGTGCTATCTCGCCTACGTCCAACCGGTTGATGGTTAGTTCCAAAAAAATCAGGGAAAAAAGAAGTCGAGACAATGATAAGGAAAAATGATAACACCAAAAATACATATCAATTTCGAAAGAAAAGAGGAAAAGAAAAACGAATCGATTTTTTATTTGAACTTTTAAAGTATACATTTGTTTTCTGAAATTAAATGATATGGAGTGCAAAATTTATAGCCCTAAAAAGCTACTGTTGCTAAAGATGATGCATTCTACAGGCATGTTTCACAAAAGTGGAAAATATAGATCATTGTCTAATTTTTTAATGAACACCAAAGACGCAGACAAATCATAAATTCAAATGAAGAAATGACGAGGTCAAAATAAGACATTAAGAAAAAAATTTAGGAACCCGGATGTGGTGCGAGGAGGCGACCGAGTTCTTCAAGAACTTCGTGTTAGGTCGACTCATCACGGCCACTCTCGTAGGCTACCACGTCGAGGATCGCATGCCCATGATCGAGTTGGTCGTCCAGAATGAGGATAAAAAAGTTAGACTTGGAATAATATGCTTTAGAACGTTTTAATATAACAAGAAGATGGGTGACTTGTAGTTTTTTTTACTATTACTCCGTTACGTAACGTCATTAACCGTTGGAAGATAATTCGAGATTTATAATTAAAACACTCCAGAACTACGAACTACTTGCTATTGAATGAAATGACTTTGAAATTTATATCAGCATTTAGATGTTTAATTGAAACATTTTGGCAGAAAAATAGTCTTCATTTAATTAACAATTGGTGTAATTTTAATACAGCTAATATTTTTGGACGGCTCCTTCGAAAGTTGCGAAACTTAATGCAAAAAATCTTAATGATGTCTTTAAAAATGTTACTCTGGTTATGATAGAAATTGGTTTTTATAACCAAAAAGGGTAGAAAATTGAACTTCATGCCTTGAAAATTTTCGAAACTTATGAAATTTGAAAATTTCAGGCGATCCGAATCGATTCCGCTCTGATGGACAGGGGCTATGCGAAGGCGGCCGACCCATCGAAAATGCAGAGGCCCAACCAGACGCCCAGATCTATCCACCCTCCTCAGGTAAGATCCCGAAGAAAATTGAACTTCATATTTCCGGAACAAAATAAAACTTGTCGGCTTATATGAGACACGTGTAGAAAGATTTCGAATTAAATTCTCCACCTTCGAAGAGAAGTATTTGATTTTTTTGAAACATAAGCAAACATGTTCAAAATTTAATAAATGTACAGACTCGCCTCACAAGTTATTCGTTTCCAAATTTGAAAAAAAAAAAAAAACGAATTTGATTTTTTGAAACTTATGCAGACAAATTTAAGCAGCCTCTTATGAACGGTGGCTTCTCTCAGCAAATGACTCAGCCCCCGCCCCCTCTAGGCCAACTTCAGCAGAACCATCAGACCCCCAACCACCCTGGACATCATCAAATGGCGCACCAGGTAGGATTTGGAGCTTATTCAACTCTGAAGTTTTTCCAACTATGAAGTTTTAAATCTAAATCTAAGAATTTAAAAAAAAAAAAATTTTAACTAATACTGAAGTTTAATTATAAAATATTGAACTTATTGAAGTCTCATCCTGAAGTTGAGGTTGAATTATAAAAAAAATCGAAATAAATTACGTTTATATTTATTTCGAATTCAAATTTGGAACTTTTCAAAATTTCATTTTTTTTTTCTCCCAGAACGGCCACCCTCCCATGCCGCAGAAGCGACCGACCTACTCGACGCAGTTCTCGCACTCGAGTCAGGGCTCAGTCAAGAATGTCCATCACAACAACAACCCGGGCCACAACCCCCACAAGAAGCATCAGCAGCAGTTCTGAGGTGGGGGGACATTTTGAGGACAAAAATATTCTCTTGAAAGAATAAATAGATTGAAAAAGTTTGAAATACAAGCAACAATTCTGGCAATAAAGTTTGAGAAAATTTTGCCATTTTCATAACCTTAAAAAATTTTACTCGTCCTTTTGATGAGGCGATTTTCATGTACTCTTAGACTATAATAGTTTTAAGTTTACGAATCGCGACCCATAGGGGTATGTATGAATCAAGTTCGTGAAAAAACAAGTTTTCAGAAACTGCGCTTCAACTTTCCTCCTCCCTCCATCTACCACAACACATTCCCAAATATCATCAAAAATCGCGAGCCTAAAATTTCGGACGGTTTTTCAAGTTTCTTGAAAAATGCCAAAATCACAAGGCAGTCACCTGTTTGTTTTCTTCGGGGTATTTTCTCATTTTATTGAAAAATTTACAAACACAGAGTAGTGTTTTTAAACTCGTTTTTCATCGTTTTAATTTTTCATTTCGTCGAGTATTTAAATTTAACAGTCTAATAAGTAAATAATTATTTAATGTATCTGAATTTCACAGTTAAAAATACTCCAAGTTTATTAAAAAGGTGTATGCTTACTAAAATTGTATCTTTTTTCTTTACAAAAGTATTATTTTAAGAAACAAGTATGCGCAGTGGTTTTAACATGCTTTTAAAATTTTTTTAGCCGTGAAATTCAGAATATATCTTTCATAAGTTAGGTTGGTTTGAAACATGTCTATCTCTTTAAATTTATTATTTAGTATATGCTACAGAATTACTGCGTCATTTTGAAAAATATCGTTTTTTTAAATTTAATGCAGTAGCGACGTCATATATCTGTATTGTTATTTCCTGTTTTCTTTTTACTTTCTGTTCTGTTGTCGTCTATTCTGAAATTTTATTCCTGAAAACGGTTACTTTCCCCAAACCCAATTATATCGTGAAAAACTAGTAATGCTGAGATAGTGCTATTGAAAAAATAGGGAAAGAAAGTTGGATTTTCTTGAATTTCTCGGAAAATTCTACTCCTTTCTATAAAACTAAAAAATTATTCTTCTAAAATTTTACTTTTTGCTCCAGAATTCTAAAATCCCACTTTCCGATTTTCTTCAAAGCATTTCCAACTCGATTAGAAAATTTATCGGTAAACCCACCCACAAACAATGGCGATTTTGCGAGTCTTAAATCATATCTATCTTATTCGTATTTCAGTCGGTTTTCAGGAAGGAGGCGCGACCTTAAATTGTTCTTCTGCAATTTTAAAGCACGCCTTCTCTGAAGAATGACTTGAAATAATATCGTAGTTTGAGATATCCGGATAAATTCGGAATTTTTTTTTAGATAGAATTAGTTTTATCCTGATATTGAGAATCTTTATTTCCCCTGTCCTTCTAACTTCTCTAACGCTATTTCTATCTCTAGTACAACTAAGGCCAAACCCAATAAATATTTTTAAGGAAATCGTTTTTAATTTTGAAAAAATAAAATCCATGATTTCATTCGGTTTTTTTTTAAAGAAAAAGTCGAGTTTAATGAAAAGCATGCACTTTTCAAATTACCTTAAACTTTGAAACAGAAGATGCTCTTGAATTTTGAAATTAAATGAATTTTGGGTTTTTATTGATTTCAAAAAAAATCTTTATTTTCGTCAAAACAAAAAGGTGTAAAACAACTTCTGAAATCATAACCAATCTATGTTCGTCTACTCTGCTCGACATTTCGTCGAATTTCACCAAAGCAGCTTCACGTTGAATGGCTCTCTCTGCAATTATTTTCAGAGTTAATGTAAAAAATAAGAAAACTGCATTTATTTTAGCTTATTTCTTGAGGGGATTGCATAATTGGTTACTAAATAGGTTTTGGTTGGAAAGAGTGAAAATAATAAGTAAACGGTCTATTTATATGGACGCTAAATTAATAAAGTGGAAAAATGTTAGACAGATTGCTCATAATGGACCATCTTGAAATTTGAAAAGTGAAATGAATTATTTCACAACAGTCAATTTAACTTCGAAGTTAATTTGAATTTCAAGGCGTAAAACGAGCAAATGAACTGTAGTAAATTTTCAAAACTTCAAGATACTGAAGCTAACTTCGACGTTAATTTTCAGCTTCAGGATCTAATAATAAACCAAAGTTGAATCTGCGTGATTCAAAATGATGAAGTTATATTTTTAGCTCCATAACTATTTGAACTTCAATACCCTGGCTTTGCCAGAAGCGTTTACTTTTTCGAGCTTCTCCGCGCCCTCCTTTAAAAATCTCTAGCTCATCGTCCAGAATAAGAGCAAAAATCAAACTCGCTATCCACCAAATCACATTCCCACAGAGGAGACCCGCATTTTCGAGTTGTGAGTTTGATCCGCAGAGGCGAGAGAACATTAGAAAAGGGGAGATTTAGAGGCTCAAAAAAGTAGACGTTTCTGGCAAGGCTTCTATAATTATGCGTGCCTGTTTATGCCTGCCCTGCGCGGTGCACTCGACGTGCATTCGGCCATTGACGCGCACGAAATAACAGTACTGACAGCGCAACTTCAGGAACTTGCGGACCTGAAAAATAAAAAAATCTTTCAACCGGCTTTTTAAATTTTTTTAATCCTACACGTTTTTCGTTAAAATATCCTGAGATTATTATTCGTCGGAAAAGATCTATTAAAAAGTTTAAAGATAAAAATTAGGGGATATTACCGTACCTTAAACCCAGCGGCCTCCTGAACGACGACGGGCTTCGGCACAAGCAGACCACGCATCACCTGCCCGGTCAACCTTGTTAGAACACTCATTTACCTGAAAAATAAAAATTAGGCGTTTTTTCTGGAAAGTTAATCCATTATTCTTTGAAAAGGCGTCTACTTTCTAGAGAATTCTAGCAATTGAGCAAACTGGGTGAATTTCATGAAAGTTGAGGTTAATGGATGAACCTTCTAAAGAAAATTATAGAAAAAAGCAAAAAATAAAAGAAAACCGATAAAATAACGCAGTGGTGCACCATCAATTGTCTGTGATGCACTGCATTTAGCGTAACTCATCTACTAAATTCATCGAATCATGTGCTATTTTTCAATTTCTCGAGTTAATTATCGGTTTAATTGGTCTAATTGCAGATAATTATCGCAGCTAATTATGCCGGAAGATTCCGAACAGTCGAGTTCGCTCAATGAGTGGCATGAGAGATCCTTCTTCCTGGAGGTATTTTCTAAATTTTATTTTTATCTTGTTTAACTTCGTATTTTTATTTGATCATTTTTCTTGAAAATTTCGCCAGTTTTTCGAAATAATACTGAAGAACAAAAATGAGAACTTTTCCAAAGATCTGATTTTTTCAGGTGAAACCCCGCACCGACCTGGCCTCGCTGTTCGTGGACTGTCCCCCGAAAATTTCTGCGGAAAATAAAGAGTGAGCCTAAACGAACAAAAACATTCAAAATTAAATAGTAAAGATAAAATTTGCAGAAACGCCGTCATCGACCTCGTTCGTGTGAGCAGCCACTCTGTGGAAATCGGTCTCCCGACCAACTTGGTCGCTAATCTGCCGGCTATTGGAGGTTTTCGATTTTAAAAAATTTTATTAGAAATGCATCATCAATGTTTGGACATTTGGACCAGACTTCCGAAAAAAACCGCATTCGCAGGGCGGGGCGATGCGAACGCGGATCCAAAAATGATTCAATTTGGAGAAGTCTAGTTTGGACCATTGAATGTTCAAATTTTCATTTTAATGCACAAAACATGTTTACTCTTTCAAAGGATTTTTATCAAAATTCTCAGAATGTTTGCTAGATATATATTGAACTTCAAATCTTGAAACATAATTTCTTCAGTTTTGCGAAAACCTTGACGGATTTTTTACAGCGCCCCTTTATATTACATTATCGAATGCGTTGCTACTTCTTCTTTGACAATGTTTGAAACGTAGTAAATTGTATGATTTCAAAAGTAGATTTATTTCTCTTTAATTTATTGTGTGCACACTGCGAATTCCCAAACGCAACTTTATTTGTTCCTCGAAAATTCTCGAAACATCGAATTTTTCTTAAATAAGAACTTCAGGCACGATCCCCGATGAGGTGCAGCACTTCTCTGCGAAGATCGCGGACATTTCTCTTTCTCCCGCGTCCGTTTGCACACCGAAATGGGCCGACTCGAACCGACTCTTCATGTGCAAGGTGCACGCAGAGGCCGAGAACATTCCTCTGGGTAAATTATACTCTTTATGTTAATTTTAAACTTATCATTTCTTAGAAAGTTTATAAAATTTAGAAAAAATATTCTTTGCAAAAAGAAGAAAAACTTTCTTTTTAAGAAGTTACTTTTATTTTATTTTTTAAAGCACCCCTCTTGTTCTAGTCATTCTTAATTTGGAAAGTTGAGCAGTTTTAGAGAAAAGCAACTAGTATTTATGAAGATCAAATGCTGAATTTTGAAAAAGAATTATTTTTATTTGCAGTCCCGAAAAACTTCCACCGCCTGGCTCGCGACATGTGCAATGCGGACTATCTGGAGGACTTTTGCCAAATGCTCGTCGAGCCCACGACTCCGCCACCTCAGGTTCAGATTTATTATTATTTTCTTAACTTAAAATTTTATCTTTTTTCATTTTTCCAGGGCGGAACTCTCTCGAAAGGCAGCTCCAAGAGAAATCGAAAATCGGCGAGTCAGAGCCCAGAAAAACGCGACAAAGCCGTCCACATCACGTGCAGAAAGTGCGGCATGAAGCTTGTTCAGGAGGGCAACAAGTAAGTAAATTATATTTCTTTACGAAACATGATATTTTTTCTAAAAATTTCTCATTTTTTCCAAGAAATAACCACTTTCAGAAAGAAGTCACATTTTGTTTCAAAAAGCGATTTTTCCAGATTGGCCCTGGAGTACCTGCCCACGGACGATTGGTTGCAGACCTCGGCCTCGGGCGACTTTTTCTGTCGCGATTCTTGCGGCGCCAAGTGTGATCCGAATCGGTTGGTTTTTAGGGAGTGATCTCTTTTCCTAAATTTTTATCTCTTTTCAGCCACGGAGGTCACTCTAGCAAGGGGGTGGAATCGACAAAAGTCAACCCCGATTGGGTCCCAACCGAGAGCAAAACATTGATTAGTCATTTGACTCTGACTGTTCACAAGCAGAGTTTGAACGAGAAAAGCTACGAACTGAGCGGTCAAATTGTGGTTTGCGCGGGATGTCGTTCTGAAATCGGGCAGCCGGTCAAAAGTAAATCGTTTTCTTATTTGTTCAAGAAATTAAAATTTATGTAAATTTTTCCAAGTTCAGAGAAGAACATTTTTTCCTGATATTTTTCGACTTATTGCAAATTTCCAGATTATCCCGACCTTCTCGCCCTGCACCATGCGATCGTCTCCACAGCTATCGGAAACAAGGACTTCATCGAGTTTCGGTACTTTGTTCTCAAAACTCGATTTCTTTATCTTTCATTTTCAGGTTCAACGACTATTCCATGTTCCTGGCTCAGCTCATTCTGACATCCTGCGAGAATCAGTCCAGCGTCAAACTGGTCATTCGTTCGCTCGACAAGACGCCTTATCTCCTGGTATTTTTTACTTTTTTTTAAAGAAAATTTCGAAAATTGTCACCAAGAGAAATAATGTGAGAATCAAATTCTGACTTCCATACTCTACTCAAACCCTATACTACTTCATCTGGTAGCTAAGCGGCTACTTTCCCAGATATTCTAATTTTTGATAGTCTTATTTTTATTTACTTTTTAGATTTGGCTTCTCGAGTCCTACGTCGTCTTGGCCACGGGAATGTTGCACGAAAAGGCTCAGAACGAAAATGAAGGTGATTTTTATTTAGATAAGTGATTTGATAAGTATGTACGTTTTACCAAGCATTCATATAATTTTCTTGGGACGTCAATTTGCTAGAAAATTCTAAATGCTACATTTTCAGAAGCGGTTCGTCCTTTCCCCGCTATCAAGATGCTGTACAAGGTATTTGACGCTGCTACTGCTGCTAGGTAAAAAATAAAATACCAAATAAAGAATGAGATTTCATTCGTTGTTTTATCACCACTTTCTTCTTCAAACAGCATGAACTTGCTAGGAATCGAAAATTATAAAGTGTTCAATAAAAATTTCAAAATTAAAAAAAAAAATACGAATACGAGAAATATTTGAGTGATCCCCGTGCAAACGGTGAAGACGCCTCGGTCGGTCTGATCGACGTGCCCTTTGGCTGCTGCCTGCAAATGACTGAGGCTCTGCTCAAGTCCTCTCACTGCCTTCCTCCCGCGTGTAGATCCGTCGGGCAGTTCTACGTGGGATTCCTCAAAATTGCCAACTCGATTTGAACCAAAGAAAAACGATGAAAAATATGGGTGGTAGGTAAAAACTATTCTTTGAATAAAAATTATTAGAAAATAGCCTTTGCAATATTTTCTGTTAAACAAAAAGTTGATATTGCAAAGGTTTCCATTTCATTCGGTGTTTTTTTCTGAAAATTGAACATTATTTTGATCGTTCTTCTATTTTTAGTGATAAGCTATTTCATATCAGTATATCAATTAGACTCATTCAATTTGGTACATAAAAATTCGTTAAAAATCGAGGTTATCTTATATATTTCTGATATAAAAATGAAAAGTTCAAAAACTAGTCAAAAGTAAAAATTTTGAGTGCGTTGCCCTAAAAGGAGTACTTTCATCTATTCATTTTTCTCTATCTTCACTTGTTCAGCTTCTTTAAAAATGACTGCGAGTACTTATGTTCCAACGAAATGAAGTGAGTATTTATGTCCTAAACGCTATTTCTTTCTTTCTCTACTCTTCATTATTTTCCTTTCCTCTCGCTCTGGGACATAAGTACTCATTTTATTTTGTGGAACAAAAGTACTCGTAGCCTCTGAAAATTATAAGGGTTTAAATGATAATTCAAAAGATTATTCGACACAGCTATGATTTTATTCCAGATTTTAATTCCGCTTATGTAATAATTATTATTGTTTCAGAGGAGTGTTTTTCGTTGCTCACAAAAGATTGTTTTGTGCAAAGGTGCACTTTTGTGCGCAATGACTGTTCCCCGTTTCAGAGTATCCCTATTTTAGGACATACTGTATGCTATTTTCTTCAAATTACCATAACCCCAAAAATTAGCCTACAGTACTCCTTTCATTTGCTCGGTATCGGTTCTTGTGCTTTGTTTTCTTATGATTTTGGTACGAAGAATAAATCTGGGTCTGTAATTTTGAAAATTTTCTTTAGAATAGTGATTGAAAAACGCTACTTTTTCGTGAAAGTATCTTTCATCTTTTCTTGAAATTACTGATCTTTTGAATTTTCAGATGAAGTTACTGTATTCTCGAATTTATCGGGTTCTGCCGCGATTCTACAGCATGCCTTCGACATCTACTGTGAAGGAATTGGCAAGGAAGGAAGAAGAAGGCCAGGTTCATTTACAGGTAAAATTTTTCTTCTCTTTCAAAATAGTTTGTTTTCCAAAATTAAAACACATTCTGCTTCAACTTTGTAGGATCAAAATTTCTTATCGCATGCTAAAAATAGGTTCTAAAAACCGACTGACATAAGTTCTAGAGACGGACGTAGGTTTATATTTACAGGGCTGGGTGAAGCGCATGGAACGTCGTGGCGAGTTCACTTTCGCGCGGGTTTCCGACGGTCTGTCGAACGATGAAGTACAGCTCGTCATACCGAAGGACGTTTGTGAAACCGGTGACTTTTTTAGAAAATTAATAAAATATTATTAGAAAAGAAAAGATAAAATTACTATAGATAGAGAGGCTAAATGAATTTTCAGTTCGAAAAGGCGATGCAATAAGAGCCTCTGGTTCTTGGAAAAGTAGCAAGGGCCACATGCAAACCATGGAATTGTACGTGGAACAATGCAAAATTCACGCAAAGGATGAAGATGTATCTTTTCTTAATTTGTTGAAATTTCTTTTTTCAAAAATTCTAATTTCAGGCCTCCTACAAAAACTGGAATACGGATAAATTACGTGAGCACGCTCACTTGCGGGTCCGATCCGAGTCGTTTGCCGCTTTACTCAGACTGAGATCAAGACTATTCCTCGAGACACATAAATTTTTCTCGGTTAGTTTAGAGTGAAAAAAATCAATTTTTGTAAGGATAAAATTAGAGTTCCCAAACTTCATCTCTTTGCAAATATCGTTTGTGGTAGCAACGTGATAGTTTGAAAGCAAAAATTTGGGAAGGAAGTACCTTCAAACTCAAAATATCTCAAAATATCCTATATAATTCATCGATACATCCGATAAAACGGTTCTGGCCAAAAAATCGGAGCATAAAGCGCCCGTTAAAAACGACTTTTTGAAAAATTGATAGTCAGGACCTCGACTACATCCACATCGATACTCCGTCTCTGACTCAAAATGACTGTGAAGGAGCGGGGGAACTATTTATTGTTCAGGTAGTAAACCAACTTTCTAAAAATGAATAAAATTTTCAAATTTCAACGAAATTCAGGACTCCAAATCGAAGGACAGAGACGAATTCTTCGGGAAGCCCGTCTTCTTAACGATCAGTTCACAATTGCATTTGGAGGCTATGACATCGTGAGTAAATATTTTTTAGAAAATTAACATAATTTTGGATTACTGTATTTTTTATTTTACAAGGAAATGTAAGCAGTGTAAATTACGAATCTTGCTAAAATCGGTAGGTTACCTAAATCAAATGCGCTGAACACATTACTCAAGTCAGAAAGCGCTAAAGGTTCCGAATAGCTCCAAAATTTGGCTGCGAATTTTCCTTTGCTATTGCAGCGAATAATGGCATTGTCAGCGTTCGGTTTCACAATGTAGGCTAATTTTGACTTTTTGTTGATGCATTGTGAAGTGAATAGTTGAAATTCGGGGCTATTCGGGACCTTTAGCGTTTTCTGACTTGGTTATCGTGATCAGTGTGTTCAATTGGAGTTACCTACCGATTTTGAGCATGATTCGTCATTTACAGCTTACTCTTTGTTAGGGGGATTCCGAAAGTCTACACTGTGAATAAGGCCTATCGAGCGGACGTGCAAGTGAGCTCCAGTCATCTGAGCGAATTTCGAATGTTGGAGGTTGAAACCGGATTTTGTGAGGTAGAAATTCAATCTTTTCGGGAAAAGTAGTAAAATGATAGAATTTCGTTTTTATCTAAAAATGAAAAAAATTGCATAACTTTTGAAAAATTTATTTCCTATTTCCCTGAAAAAAGACGAAGAAAAATGTTGAAATGTTTTGTTAACACAGTTTCAGAACATCGATGAGACCTGCGACTTGGTTGAATCCTACGTTCTTCATTGCGCTAGATTGCTTCTCGAGGACAAAGCCATGCAGCAGGATTTCGCCTTATTAGGCATTTTCTCGATAAAGGTAAGCAGATGTTTGGAAAATCAATTTTTTATTTGTTGATTTTCCAGGATCACCTTGAAATAGTCCGAAAAATCGCGGAATCCGAAAAATTCCCGAGGGTACCGTACTCTGAAGCGGTTCAGATTCTGAAGACCGACAAAAAGTGGGAGCATTCCAGACAGACGATGAACAAGAAGAACGAGTTGTATTTGGTAAGCTCGCAAAATTTCAAATTTTGAAAATCGAACATGTTCAGGCCAAAAAATTCGGCGGACCGGTTTTCGTGACGCACTACCCTTCGAATCAGGTATTTTTAGAGTATAATGTTTATTTCGAAACAAACAAAATTATCGTAATCTAGAAAAAAAATCAATTCTTTTCAGAAGCCCTTCTACGTAATGCGAGACCCATCTGATTCATCTTTGACTCTGTCCTTCGATCTACTCGCACCAATTGTTGGGGAACTAGCCGGTGGAACCGTCAGAGAGCAATCGATCGAAGAAATCACGAAACGAGGTGGAGGGGATATCGATTGGTAGGGGATTTTGAAAATCTTTCTATCTGTTTGTATAAAATAAAGGATTCCATTTATCCTTTTCATACCAGTCCTCAAAAAATCTTATCATTTTCTTCGAGAAACATCGTAAGACTGATATATTTAGATCTTTTCATGCTACTTAAAACGCATTTTTTCGACACGATCGAACAATAAGAATATCAAAATGCTGCACTTGTTTAAAATATGGAAGATCAATTTTTAGGTACCTCGAAATTCGTCATAGAGGAAAACCAGTGTCTTCCGGATTCGGTGTCGGTTTCGAGCGACTTCTCCAAGTGCTGCTCGGCACGAAGAACATCAAAGACACGCTGCCGTTCCCCAGACACTACGGACATATTCAATGTTGATGAATTTTTGTTAGGATTTTAGGAATGAATATTTATATCTATAATTATTTCTCGATTTCACACCGCCAAATCATTTACAAAATTCTCCTACTCTTAAAAGCGTCATGCCGTGAAGATCAGCTTTTTCTTGTAAATTTCTGATGGCTTAAATATTCAGAGAGTACATTATTCTACTCTTCAAGTTCTTTATTTTTTCAAGCCCATAAAGAGGCGTATGACGTGCAGAGGGCGCTTCACACAAAAGGCATGAAGAATTTGGCATGTGCTGTTGAGACAGGCTGGCATGTAGAGATTTGCGTTCATTCGAATCTGCAAATCGTGCATGGTTTTTGGCCATGTTCCCCTTTTTATTGTTATGGTTTTTTAGAACGTTCACCAACTTTCTCCTAATCGTAATATTTTCTCTAGGCAATAAGCTTTCCAAAAGAGTTATGATGAAAGCTTTCAAATAAGTGGTCAGAAAACAGGATGAATCTCGTAAATAGATGCTTGGATGAACATTTAAATAGTCTAATTTTTCTTCCCCTACCAGCAAATGTCTCAGCCCCGTAAGCAGTTAATGGTCTTGTGCATCACTTTGCTCTCATCCCGTTTGAGCACGTCGTCGATCTCCTTCTTCGCGTCCGCCTCGCTGACCTGGAAAATGCACTCTGTTGATAATTGCTGTTTGTTAATATTTTCCTTCAAAACACACTTTTCATGATTTGGCCTTTTCAGCTGTTATTTAAGCTTAATTCGCGATTATCAATGGGCTACAATTTTCGAACTATTGATTTTGAGATGCACTCTTTGGTATGAAGTTGGCAATTTGCTACCGGCACGATCGAGATCTGCAGTTTGTCGTCCTTGAATGGCTTTCTGGTCCGAACGACGACGATGATGATGTTGTGGTTGGCGTCGAGCACGCCCTTCACCGGTGCGATCTGGTAGGCCGGATGGTTGTTCGTCTTCAGCTTGAACGCGTATTTTTGCGTCAGTGAATTGTTCTGCAATTTTTTGCTAAGGACGTTTTTCAGGTGTTCAAATATTATTTCAGGTGGTGTTCAGTATTTTCAGGCATCCAGGCTTTCTATCTGATGATACCTGAAAACTCCAGGAAATTGCTGAATTTGATAAAAATGAACAGGTTTTGCCATGATATCGCGAGGTTTCTAGCTGGTCTTCATCCTTCAGATACTATGCTGGATACCTGCAATTTAATGGTGCTCTGGCCCTCGAGGTAGGGAAACTTGAGATTCTCGCCCGCCTTGCCGCCCGACAACGACAGGTGCACTTCGATTTCTGGATCTGGAAAAGTCGACTTTCTAGAACTTCATCAACTTCACAAGTCTTGAAGTTTAAGTTATTGGAACTTCATGAAGTTGCATGAAGCCTATGTTTTTTTCCACTTACAGGTCGGTTCGTTTGTCATTTTTGACGACGGAGTTGTGAATAATGGTGATCTTATCTTCATTGTTAATTCCCAGTGTGCAATATAAGCTAATTTACTAAAATTTCATTCAACAATGGATGCTAATTTTATCAAAGTTCAATGAATTATTTTTTGCAAAAGTTCCATGTCAAGTGTCATGCCCACTAGACTATTTGCGCCAAATGTGACGAGTGTCGTGTAATGCGCAAATTCTTGATGTCCTCTCTTTGCGCGCTGGGTGCTCATTTCTCTTCGAGGGCACTGTGACAACGCGAGCGAGGAAGAGCACTTGAACGATGCTTGTAGAAATTGACGGAAAAGATGCAAAAAAGATCACAGCATCACAGAAATGCTCATGAAACAAGTGTGGTGCACACTAACTCTGGTCAATTGTTCCTGTGTTGAAAGATAGTCGGTGGAAAACGTCTGGCTGAAAAATGACGCGTTTGGAGCAAAAACGCACTTTGTTCGTAAGTCGCCTTGTGAAAGAAAGCACAAAACACGGTATAAAGCGTGTTTCGAAGGGAGTGCCACAAATGACCTGCGGACGCTGCGAGGAATGCAGAAAGAAGACATTCCGGCTCACGCTGCGAAAAGAACAGACCACAGTCCTAATTGAAACGTTCCTTCGACTATGGCATAGAAGAGTAGGAACAAGCATGCGTTTCTTACGTTTACGTTTGCGAAGTATTGATTTTTCATTAGACTTGAATAGTTTATCTTATTTGTGAAGACCACCTCTATTTTTCTAATCTCTATTCATCTAAGGATGTTCATCCGTCTCTTGCTTTTATGTTTGAGAATAGTGATCTTCTATTGAACTCTTTTGGACAATCTATCAGAGACGTGAAGAATTATTTCGCTTTCATTATTTCCCGATCTAAGTTGATTCAGATCATCAATACGTTCAACTTTTATTGATCGGAATTTATTCTTTGTAAATTTTGTAAAGAACTGAAATAATTCAACTCTGATTTGTAGATTCGAAAAATCTCACCTCATCATCGATTATCATAATTTTGACTAGCTTTATTTCAAATCTGAGCTCCACGAACTATGAATAATAATTTTTAACAGACCTGATTCTGATTCAGCAACCAGAACGATACGACTCAATAAAACACCTAATGTTTGAATTATTGACAGCATTTCCCGTCGCTATTGTATTCATTTTCAATTGACTACCAACTTGGTCTTCCCATATTCCATAAATGACTTGCCTCATTCTCACTGTGAATCAGACTATTGTTTATCCTGCATAACTTTGTTCTTTAGGTATAAAATTTCGAAGTTTTTCGCCAGTTGAATAACTATCGCATTGAAATCAAATTTTCGGGCTTTAAAAATCTTTGGTAAATTTATTTTTCAATTTTCTTGATTAAAATAAAGCTTGATTATGGCCTGTTCGGTATCAAAATAAGCGGCATAATCTTATGAGCATTTTGACATGAAATTCACTAGTTTAATAAAAATAGCTATTTGTCAGTGATCCCCGAAATCATGATGTTATTCAAGATCTTCATGGTAAACTGATATCCGGCTTTATAGTTGTGATCCTCTGCTCAATCTCGTTCTCTGTTATTATAACTTTTACGAGGCGAGAAGTGTAAAAAGTCGGTAGCGTATTCATTTCTGGCGGTGTGTGCAAGAAAATATTTTCGGCACAACGATATTTGTAGCGCTCACATGTTATTAGTAGTTTAGCTTTCGAGAATTTCTCGTTATTTAAAATTTTTACTGAAATTTATTTTGGAAAATGGTAAACTCTATCTAGAAAGTAAAGAGCGTCCAAACTTTTTGTCGATGATTTTTCAAATTGAAAGAAATAAATTCAAATAATGGAATATACGTCTTTCGGTTATTTCGTAAATATTTTTTACTATAAACAAACCAAATCATAAATTCACTCGTAAAATAATTTAAAAGTTTGACCTCTCGATTTTCCTCCCGAAGTGGTCCGTACGCGAAACATATCATCTTACATTTTTGCTACGATCCTCATTCTCTATGAGAGGTGCTCATTTTTAGCAATGTTTGTAAATGTCTCCCTGCGTTTCATCCTCTCTTGATCTTCTTTATCCTCTCGATTGCGCAATTTCGGGTGTTCATGCTTATATCTATACTACGCCGTTCATCCCCCTTTTTACGTTGTAAACCACGCAGGCGATATAAAATGGGAAGCTAGGAGAGGACTAGAAAATCAGAAAAACCGTATTCATCCGATTTTAGAGTGAATTTATTTTTTCTTTTCCCATTTTTCTCGATTTTGTCGGATTTCTTAATTTTCGGAGCATCTTGGCTCTGATTTATGCGGGGGTATCCACACTTATCAGTCAATTTTCATTCATTTTTCAATTTTTAGACCTGTCTTGTTTTAATTCTTGATCGCTTTTGTTCTGATTGCCTACTGTCGTGATCTGTGACGTTTTTCGTCTGTTGGTCGTAAATTGCAGATTAATTTAGTTTAACTTAGTTTAGTGAAGAAATCCGACAAAATCGTTAATTTTCCCTGAGATATTGAAATTTGGCCTAAAATGACGAATTTTATGCAACGAGACAGTGCGCAAGGAAAAAGACTGTAGGGGGAAGATAACGACAAAGTGATCTAGAGCTTCAAAATTCATCAAATTCCAAATTTCATGGAAAGTCATCCAAAATTGCATATCATGTTAAGATTAATTCGAAAAATAGACTCAAAATTGCATTTTCTGCAATTTTTTTTACATTTCAAGCAAGTATAAAATATCGAAATATATTCTTATACCATAGATAAGACCATTAATTTCTTGGAATAGGCCTATTTATTCGCTATCCATCAATATCACTGCCATTCGGCGGCAATCTTTCAAAGTCGCTTCTGCCATCGTTTGCAGATAAATTACCCAATTTTTGCCGAAAAATCCATTACACTGATTTTCGGCCGCTTTTCGTTAACTTTTTTAGTGTTTCCCATCAATTCGCTGAGAACAGACATCCCGAAATCAAGCAATCGGGAGATAATTTGAAGCCTTTAACTTCAACGTTCATTTGATCAAAATTTCTAAGTTGCCTAAAATTTCTAAATGATTTGCACTATACATATTATACCGGGTCGAAGGTAGGTTCAATATTTTCCCTCAAAAATGTATGATTTTTCCAAGTACTTTTTTATTTGTTTGTGGAACAACTTTTCTGTAATAGTGAAAAATTTCTCGATCTCATTAATGCCTTTATTTTATTTGACGTTACCAGATTATTAATCATTTTTCCGTCTTACTTTCTGCTCGGTAATCTGTTGAAGTTCTATCATCATAATTTCACTGTATCTCTGCCGGTTTTCCATATTTATTTTTCTCCGCGTCTCTTCTGCGCGCAGTACTTTCTCGTCGCGCGCATTGTGTACATGCCTGAAGGGCAATCACTCTCTCTCTCTAAACATAATTTCTTTCTTCCTCTTTATTTATTTCGATCTTTTCTTTTCACTAATACACAGCCCTGTGAGTATTATATGCCACAAGCATAGGTCGATTCCGGGTTCTTTTAGTTTGCACCGACACTCGACCTCATAAATATTTCCCTTGAAGTTTCAAAAACTTCTTTAATTTTTTAATCTTTTATCTTCAAAAATGTTTAAACTATGTATGGATCATTATTTAGCAGAAAATAATTTGTCCCAACTTCTAGATCCTAAATTTTCTTTTCTAATTTCAAAAACTTCCAGAATGACCCTTGCTCGGGGCAATTGCTCGACGTCGGCGGTCGCGTGTGTCCAGTTCTTGTCACATCTCGCAAATGTCATCGTTGATAACTCACTTCATGGACTCACGGTAAGTTCTTCAAACTTTGATTCAGTCTTGAAATTTCAGCTTGCTTGCTATTACAATCGTTCATAAAATTGCAATTATTATTCCTTTTATTGTCATTATTTTTGAATTACGAAAAAATTGTTTGTGGTTTCTAAAAAAAGAAAAACTAGTAAAATTCATGTAGTACGAAGCCCAGATGGACTCGCCCAACCTGATCACGACGACTGCCCTCCCAGTCTACAGCTCCACATCGTATCAATTCCGATCGTACCCGACATTCCACGCCAATCCTCAATTCGTATTTCGGAACACTCCGCAGCCCAGGCCTCCTCCGGCTCAGTATAATCAGCATTCACCTCTGCAGTATCCATCGCAATCACCGGCAGCCTCATCTGGATCCATACCAAAGAAGTAGGTTTGATAATAAAGGCACTTTTGTTGTCGTTTTTCGGAAAAAATCCGCTATTTTGAATAAATGACAGTGAATGACGGAAATTAGTGTTGAGGGTCGATAGATTGTCATCTTAGTTACTCGTTCAAACAATCGGTTAATATGAAGAAACATCAATGAAAGAGACAACAATTATCTGTCGAATTCACTAAAATCTACATAAATGAAAAAAATTTCAGCTACAACAGCCAGGCATCTTCTTATCAGCACTTCACCCAACCGCCTCTGGTGCAGCACCACAGCCCGAATTCTCAACCTATACAGTTCTCGCCAGCCGTACCATTTTACCACCAGACGACGGCGCCATTTGGTATTCATATCAAAGTTACCACGAAATCTATTTGTCTTAGGCTCCAACAATTTCAATTCATATTCACCGTCCCAAACTCCTCCACCTCAACAGGGACGATTCAACACTTACACAACGCCAGGATCTAGCATTAAGGGCTTGAACTCGCCGATATTGCATCCAGGTAAATTTTACTTACTCTAAAGTCTCATTTATGATAGAGAGCCTGAAGACATACGGCATTTTCATTTCTTTCGAACTTCTAGAGCTCTTGCAAAAAGTCAAATGAGTATCGAGAAAAATTACAAAAATGGCGTTTTTTACAGGATGTGTAGGGATAATATGTGTTGATCTGTAGGCATTTTCGGCAATATCATTCGCGCTTCGCCGTTAGACTCTATGATGCTGCTTGATGCACTGTGTTTGCGCAGTGTTTCTCGCACCCGGCAATATGTGCGCTCTCACGGGGTGCACATTCTTGTGCCCTCCATCTTTATTTATCCCTATGTCTCCCCTAGAATCAATCAGCGAGACTAACTCTGATCATATCGACCACATATCAAGGACCTATGCCTGATTAATAGTTCGAAGAAAAAAGTTTACTTGAATTTGACCCGAGATTGCAGCTTCGAAAAGTCATAACTGTAACTTACGAAATATTATGTAAAATAGTGTTCGTATTTCCCCTATATCCTTGCTAGCCTATCTTATTTTTCATGTTACGACTTTTCCAAATTTCTAGAGCTAGGTTTTCAATATTGTCTTTCGCATTCCTTCTTGCCACACATCAATAGCAATCCAACCTGACAAGCCAATCGGATCGGATCGGACCGTATCAAAGAAATCAAACAAAGAAGAAGTAGCTTCGTCGCTAATAACATAAGTAATGATCGGCGATAGATGACAAAAAATCATCTGTGTCTGTTTGATAAGTCGCCGGTTTGTAGGCTCACGCGAACCGGCCCTCGGCAAGAATCAGCTGAGACTCTACTCGATGCGATTCTGCCCCTACGCGCAGAGGGTTGTCATCTATCTAGCCAAGAAGGGGGTTCCAGTCGAGGTTCAAAATTTTTTTTACGAAATATATTAAATGCATAAATTTGTAGCATCAAGTAGAAAGAAGAAACTTAAAAAAAAAACTTGATGAATCCATGTTCAGCTCATCGTTTTTAGTCATTTTGACTAGATAATTTTATGAGAGTTCCAAATAGTTGCCATGAAGATCATTAATACGAATAGTTTAGATAGTAAATGTTAATCCCGATCGCTCTCCGAATTGGTATCTCACAAAGTCCCCACTGGGAAGAGTACCGGCCCTAGAGTTGAATGGCAGAACGATCTGGGAATCCAACGTGATCGTCGAGTATCTGGATGATCTATATCCGTCATCAGCTGTACTTCCCAAAGACTCGTACGAGAAAGCCGTCCAGAAAATCCTGCTCGAACGATTGTCGCCGGTATGTGGAATTAGTCATTTTAATAAGAACGAGAACAGATTTTTTCAACTTATGAATAACTCATAAGCAATATATTGCGCGTCAAACGAAAATAGATTCCATTTTTGAGAGGTCGACGGAATATAGATTTTTGAAATTTTGAGAATAAAATTTTCTGCATTATCGCTTCACACCTTCTGAATCTTAAGAGAAAACTTGATATTATTCAGCTGATCAACGCTCTCTTTGACTTTTTCAAATCTTCTTCACCCAACGCTCAACGCTATACGGACAATAATTTGCATAAAGCATTACGTAACGCCGAAAATTTGCTGAAAGAGAACTACTATGGAGGTATGCTAATTTTTATCATTTTAAATTCACGTTGTCATCTTCAGGTAAAAACCCTGGTTATACGGACTACATGCTATGGCCGTTCTTGGAGCGCTTGGAATTATTGACGTTGACTTCGACAAGTCAGTTTAGGTAAGCTGAATTTGAAAGCCATTTCGAAGCTATGATTTAAGGCAATTCCCCGGAATGCACTATCCAAGGATGAGCGCTTATATTTCGAGGATGCAGAATTTACCTGAGGTAAGTGGCACTTTTAGTCTTTCCGATAAATCCTTGGAATTAAAAATTCAAATACGTTTTTTTTTTCACATTCTAGTCTTGGCAAGGAAGATAAGCTTATTGAGATCATCGAATTTCACGAACTTATCAGATGATCCAACGTATTTTGCGATATTTGCTTTCATTTTCTTCGAAATTACGCATCATTCAAAAAATTTCAGGTCAAATTCGCTATGAGGCCCTTGCGACATCACAAAGGATATATCGACAGTTTCTCTTCGGGCCGCCCGAATTACGATTACGGTATTTTCAATAATGGACGATAATTTTCCCTATTATTTTTAAAATTTTATTTATCGATTTTGCACACCGGTGATACGATTTTTGTATGAGTGATTCGAATTATCTAACGAATTTCTAGTCAATCGATTTTTAAAAATATTTAGGAAACGCTAGATTAAACATTTATTTAGGATATATTTGCACTTAATATTAGTTTAATTTTTATGTAAATATTGCAAATATATTTTATTTTTTAATTGAATTTCGAAACGACTTCGCCTTACCGATGATCTCTTTGAACATGCAATCGCATACGTTTTCGCTCTTTCGGTTATTATTTTCAAAGTTTAAATAAATTGTTGTAATTTGCATAAATTTTTATGATATTTACACATATTTTACATAATTCTAATACCTTTGACGTTTTATTTGCCAGCATGAAATTCTATTTAAAAATAAATAAATCGATAGAAGTATACAAAACATTGAAAAGCTCCATTTTGTCGTACTTAGAAGTTTTCCTAGCCGAAAGAGTTACAAAAATTCGTAGCTTGAAATGAACATATTTTGGCAAACTGCGTGACGCAAAAATTACGGTCTGGTTTTTTGCACAGGACCATTTTATCAGGTTTATTGTCGATCTAGACGGGATTTTTGAGACATTCGGGGTTTCAAGGGTACTCCCTTCCCAAATTTTTAGTTTCTAACTAGCACGTTTCTACCACAAACGCATTTTGTAAGGGAGCAGAGCTTGGGGACTCTAGATATAAGATAACACATTTCTACGGAGAGATGTCAAATTCCATAGATACGCGCTTTATTATTTCAAAATTAGTTTCACTAAAAACTAAATATCGATGTACTAAAATAGAGTTCTATAAATGACGATCTATCTTCTAGTAATTTTAATATTATGCATTGTTATTGAAGTAAATACAAATTTTTGGTGCCCTATAACGGAAATGCATAGATTAAAGGCGTTGGTTTTCGTTGTTAAAGAACATGATATTGTGGAAATGTAACCTGAATGGCGGCAAATACACTTGCTGGGATACTTTAGTTTCTGGGAAGATCGCTAATGTTCAGGGGAGTGTGGGTAAACTCTTTGAGATGTCAAACAATCTAAAAATTGTTTTCAGAAGAAAATTGTACACGAAATGAAATTACATTATAAACTGCGCGCCAAAATTGATCTATTCAATTCAATTTCGTCATTTCTTTTCATAAACACTTTCTTATTCTATTTTTCATCGTTTCGTCCGTATTTTCGATTTTTAGTTTTTTTCAGAATTGCAATGAGTCCTAGAGGCAGTTACTATATGACAGGACGGAGTCTATAGTTAAGGAAAGGGTAGGGAAATAACGCTTGGAAGACACCCTCTGTCATATAGCAGTTGTCAGCTCTAGATTCACTCTAGGCACTTGTTTATTTTATTTTCGAGAATTGCTATTTTTTATTCTTTCAAGCTAACTCTTTCAAAAATTCCGTATTCAGAAATGGAGACCGAGAGCGAGCTCGGCTTCGACCACGTGTGCTGTAGGTGCACGGCTCGTGCATCGCTTTTCTGCATAGAGTGCGATGGCGATTTCGATCTGTGCGTACCCTGCTTCCACCGCTACAGGCGCGACCACATCGATGAGAGTTAGTTGATTTTTTCTTTAAATCATAAAAGAAAATCAATTTTTACCCTTGTTAAAAATCCCTCGGCTATTGCACACAATAGCAGTCTGTCCTCGGGTCGGGCCACTAGTCCTGTGTGGCTAGGATAGGCCGACTGTCCCATTACGGGCTGAGGGTAGCCGACTCCCACCTAGTGGGGAATAATAAGGCTAGGAAAAATTTTTTTTTATCATTTTTAAAAATTGCCTTATGCCTTGAGAGGAATCCACACTGACTAAGTTGAATATTTGATCAAATAAAATACTTGATTTTCTGAGACATAGAAAATGGGTAAAAATTTCAGATCCCGTCATGCTTCATCCTATGGCAGGCACTGAGGACGACGTTGAAGTTATCAACACGTTTACCAATTCTTATGAATCTACCGTTGTGAGTTTTTTTCACGTTTATTTCTCGTATTTTATCAGGAAATCACAAAAACTGGCCTAAAATAGTAAAATTTTAAATATTCATTTTTCAGTCCCAATGCAACGCCCTGCTTCACGGTCTGACGTGCTACGAGGATCAATGCAAAATGCCTACATGTCAAAAGGCCAAGCGCTATATTGAGCACGTCAAGGAATGCGATGTGAGTTGTTTCTTCTCAATCCTTTCAGAATCGATAAATATTCCAAAATAATAGAATACGGGAAGTTTGACCGTACACGATCTAAAAGTTGTATAAAATGAGCTAATTTCTCCGAATTCCTAGAAAAATCTCAGAAAGTCCCGTCTACCGACTGCGACTATTGTGGAAAATACATGAACGCGTCTCGGCACCACGCACGACACTGCAACAAAGCTTCAGCTTGTTCGGTAAAAATTATAATTCTTTAAACTAGTTGGACAGTCAATCAATATTTTAATTGTTTAATTAATCAATTGTCAAAAGTGAATTCTATTCTAAAAATGCTACTTTTCAGTTTCCGTATTGCGACGAGATCCGCGAGAAGTTGGGCCGAAAACTGACTTGGGAAAAGGCGAAGCGCATCTACGGTGCCACTGGAAACAATCGAAAACGCAGACATTCTGGAAGTTCTGCAACTGAAGGTAGATTTTTAGCTTCGGAAAAATTGAGCAGTATTTTATTTTTTCCCTATTAAAATTTGACTTCTCAGAAGCGCCTTGCAAGAAGACGGAGAACGGCAGTTCTGCTTCCTAAAATTTTTAAATCTCGAGTATGAAAAACTTGCCTTTTTGTGATTATTTTTGAAAGATTCTAATCGTTGTTTCCAATGAATGATTACGAGATTTTGTTTTCAAAAAGCCTCAAATAATGCGGTTAGACCTAGGGAGCATTTTTGTCAGATGAAGAAAATATACGGGGGCAGGTCGCAATGGGTTTCTGACGATCGTCCTCCCTAGATCTGTTTCTGTAAATTTCCTTCTACGTATAAATTGTTGAGATTTGAGTTGATCTTTTTTTAAATAAATTTATCAAACACTACGTTTTGCAATACTCCTTTGGATAAATTATGCTCTCGAGTTACGTTGTAAACTGCGTGGAAAAGCATTCATATTTTGCTTTCATTCGTTCTTTATTATTGCCATTCCTATTCTTCTCAAACACGCTTCTATTATTTTCCTATCAATACGCGAAATCGATTTCTTTTCTGAATGTGTGATAACGTCACGCTTTTTCACAAGCGGTTTTATTAGCGTGATGCTATCATATTGAATTGCTATCAATATTAACATCGAGCTTTGACAATGTTCCAGTATCGAGGTAAATTTGTCGAGAAAATTAGAATCTGAATTTATTCCGAATCTACTAATCTCGTTTGATAGGCAGAAATCATGACGCGGTAATATTCCCCACTCAAATTACTTTTCTTCAGAACTTGATAATAATAATGACGATGTTGGGTTCGATCATGTGTGCTGCAAATGCAAAAAGCGGGCGAATTTGCGATGTACTCGATGTGGAAGTAATTATGACTTGTGCTCGCAGTGCTTTAAAGTTGTCGGACACGACTATAAGGGCATCGATCGGACTCTGGCTCATCCGATGGTGAACATCGATAAGGATGTCCGCGTTATCTGCACGCTGCCGCCGTCGTTCGACCTTATTATGGTAAGAAGAATTGATATATGGACGGTGTGACGATATTAATATTGGGATAGGCCTGAAGGCAATAAGATAAGATTATAATGCAAGGGAAAAGGCCTTTATCATTTCGTCATTTGTCTGCTTTCTACTATCATCATAACATGAGAATAGACACAACGAGTTTCAGAGCCTGGCTAACACCATACAGCACTCCCTTGCATGCAATAACGATTCCTGCGGAGTTTCTGGGTGCAGGTCAGCAAAGGGATACGCCATTCATGTCAAGGAATGCAGGGTATGTGGATTGTGACTTGTTTCATTCTAGAAAGCCCTATATTTTAGAATGCTCCCAACAGAAATTGCGAAAGATGCAGCAGAAACATGAACGTGTCCAGCTATCATGCCCGACGATGTAAGAAGTCATCTTGTCAGGTAAAGAATGTGATTCATTCAAAATAAACTTTACAACAATCTTTGTCAGTTCCCGTACTGCGACGAAATCCGTGAGAAGTTGGGAAGGAAGCTGTCTTTGGAGAAAGTTAACAAAATCTGTAATGGTGCTGAACACAATCGGAAACGAAAGCATTCCCAAAACGAAGGTTTTCTTTTGTTTAGTGAAAATAGAACCTGACTTCTTCCAGAAGTGCCTTCCAAGAAGACGGATAACGGTAGTCCGTCGTTTTCGGATTGTTTTGGTCAGATGGACTGAATGTTGTTCATTGAAATTGAAAATCTTATAACAGAATTTGAAACCTTGATTATCGCTGCCTTAAATTTTCTTCTTCGGGTAAATTGTAAAAATCAAATTTCGGTGGTTTTGTTTCAATAAATTGTTCGAAGTAACTAACTAAAATTCATGCCTCTTTTCTTATTCGAAGCAATGGTCATGTCCCACATTATATTTGCATCAGGACAACATTTTTTGCACTTTTATGACACTGATACTGGAGTGTCAGCGTCAAACACTATAAGCCCTGATTTATATATCTTTCAATGTCAGAGATTTATTTTCTTCAAGTTTCAGAAATAAATGGAAGCTGAGACTAGTAACGCATCGAATGACAGAGAGGAAAGAATCAAGGTAGTTTGAAGAACTCGCTGAATAACCAGGGAAATCCTATTTCAGCGAGTCATCAAGGCGTTGTTCCATGCGAGCAATTGCAAGGATGTTGATTGTCCTCGGTTGTCCTGCTACAAGATGAAGCGCGTTATGGCTCATTTTAGGCGATGCAAAGTAAGAAAATCATCAAACGTATAACTTTTTAGCATCAATAATTATTAGGCTCAAAGCTTTGATCCATTCGTATTTCTGGAGTTAATCTCAAAATATAACTATGACTTTCAGAAACCAAAGTACGAATGCGCGATTTGCAAGCAGACGATTGGCCTTCTCATCGTTCACTGCAAGAGTTGTATCGGCGACGATTCGTGCACGGTAAATTTAAAGCTGAAGGTTTCCATCTAATTTGAGGTTCAGATGTTCAAGTGCAGATCTATCCACGATTGGCTGAGGAGAGTCCGAGAACGTCAAGCTGCTAAAAGTCAGCTGGACACGTTCGCAGTCGACGTTCAGCAGAATGTCGACTTGCTACAGTTTGATTTTGGTATCTTTTTTCTAGTTCAATTAAGTTGAAGAGAATATTTCAGACAGCTTACACATTGAGGAATGAAGTTGAAGCTGCAGTCTTAGTCATAGTTATTCATTCATGATCTCTCGTCATTCTCTTATTTTCATTTCGGGTGCCATTCATCAAAATAACTTTAGTCATTTTCCTATTTTATTTTTTAATTTTGAATAAAAATTATCGCATGACGTTTTGGTGTTTGAAGCTATGATAGCATGCTTAGAAATGCCAGAATGCCAAAATTAACATTCGAATTATGCGTTAGAAATTTTCGACCGCTTTTCCGATCTATATAGCCGGAATCTCGAATAGTGATCCTGATTCCATACAAAAAGTCCTGTTAATCTCATAAAAATATCTCATACAGACCCAAGGAAGATGATCGTCATAAAGCTCTTACGACCTATCCCCAGTATATTTTCTTGATAAATTTCCCTCTATAATATGTGGTTAATCGAAATGTCTACCAGTGCGACCTGGTATCATAACTATGATCTATGATGTCGTCCTTGCGACCTACCCCCCTAGTTTCTTTTCGTCTGACGAAAGTGCTCTCTAGGTCTGATCTCATACCAATAATACATTTTTTCAATAAAAATCAATAAATCCGTGCCAAAATCTGCATGTGAGAAACTATACGATGACGATTGATGTGAGAAATAAAGAAATGCAAGGAAAGTGTGCGCTGGTTAGCAGTGCGGCGGTGGCTGTTGGGCACTCTGGCCTTTCTCTGTCTCTTTTCTGTCACATCTCTAAACTCGCTCTGCATCTCTGCGCTGTTGCTTCTTCACAGCCTCCTTCATCAGCGCGCACTGACGATTCAGCCAATTAAAATATTTTCTCTCATCTATGTTTTTCACAGAGTGGATTTTCCTAATCCACCCTGATTCTCTCCAAGGAGATATGCAAATTCATTCTGTCGTCTCCACCTCTCGTAGTTGGTTTCCCACAAATCCATTTGTGTCTGCGCCCGCACCACACTTTTCATTCTTTCCTTTCTTCCTTTTACTTTGCTTTCACTTCGCTGCCCGGATTTCGTAATTCCCAATTTCAAGCCCACCCCGCGCGTGATAATGCATGCACATATTATAAACAGAGATGCTTTTCCTGTTTCGAATCAATAGAATAGGTCGCTGAATTTGAGCTGGAATTCTAAAATTGGGGCTTTTTCGCACTTTCTTTGGTATTTTTATTGAATTTTGAAATTTAGGCTATTAGATCTTGGTGATTCACGGTATGGCGACCCAACACGAAGAACTCGATCCGTCGGTGTTACGGGTGAGTCAACCAAAAGTTGCTCTATTTTTCTTCTATTCCTACCATTTTGTTTCAAAATCCAATTCGGCTTCTTATAAAACCCGTATACTAGCAAAATAGGGATGAGGGTAGAGACTCGATAGGTTAGGCTAACTTTTTTCTTTAGAAATGCTCTGCACATGCTGCTCATCATTTCGAGACTAGCACATAGTCTACCTTTCTCTATTTCTATCCCTTGTATACCTTGTATACAGTCATATAGATTTGACAAGTGTACGGCTTTTACAAAAAGCCTCCGGTTCAAATCAATCAATCAATGAATCTTCGTCCATAGTCAGTGGGCTGACTATTGATTTTCAGGGACTAGGGGTAGCAAATCAGGCTTCAATGAAATCGCTCAGCGAGCACGTATACGAAGCGTTCGAGGACGAAGAGGAACTCGCTGATTCGTTCCAAACCGGAGCAGTCATCCGGCAGCGACCGCAGTTCACACGGATTCCGAAGCACGACGTCTTCGAGGATGTTGCTTTTATGGTGGCTGAGCATTTGATCAATGTGTAAGTATATTTTTATTCAAAAATCTTATTCAACCCTGGAACTTTAGCAAAATGACTCCCAACTGGGTTGCATACATCTTCGGAAACCGATACATATCTCAGGAGATCAAACAGTTGGGGCTTGATGAGAAGCAGCCGTTTGTTGAAGGTATTTCTAGTGCTGAGTCTCAAATATTTGGGTTTCTTTCAGTTATCTACGATACTGTGGACACTTCCTCCTGGTGCAAGAAGCTGATGAACGGAATTCCGTCTTTTGCAGAGAAGATATTAAAGAAAGAGCTTCCTGATACAGGTATCATTTTGCGTAGCGTTTAATTGTCGTCCTTTCGAAGTGTCAAAAAATTCCACTTCATTGTTCTACCGGCAACATGCATTTTTCGCGACCCTTTCTGGAATTTTTTGCAACACTTTTTCGGTTATTCCTTCAGAAATAGCGGTCGCGAAAATTCCAGATGCAAGATTTCCTATAAAATGAATTGAGAAAAATCCAAGAAAGGATCGCAAGGTCGCGAGGAATTCAAATTGCCGTTTTATTCTGAATTAATTCAGATCTGCCTCGTGAATGGCTACAATTTCCTGTGTCGAACGACTCGAGGAAGGGAAAGCGCAAGTCGCAGGAGGATCGGTACATCTCTATGCCGACGCTCAAACTCGTCTTTCCGGATACTTCTAGAGTAAGGGAATGATAGTCCGATTGAAGCTACGACAATTTATTGAAGATAGTAATCACTCAATTACTGTTTCAGATCAGTTCATGAGTTTATATTTCCTAATTTGAAATTAGACCTCTTCATTTCTTACCCCCAGCAAATTTGATCATCATTGATAATATGAATCAAATCTCAAGGAAAGATTTTCAGAGTGACGTCGGCTTATTTGGGGTGTTCGATGGCCATAATGGCGCTGAATGCTCGACTTATTCTGCCGCACATTTGGCGACAGAATTCAATGACGTCTTGAAGCAGAATGCGGAAGGGAAGCGGAGTTTGGAAGAATCGCTGCAGACGTCAGTAGTCAGATTGGGTAGGAAAACGATCGATTGATAAATGAACATTAAAATCAACAAACTCTCCGCCAATAATCGATGGTTGAAAAATCCTGACTTTATTTATTTAGAGCACCGCCTGTTCGTCCGGTGCGACAAAGAGCAGTGGCGCAGCGGATCGACTGCTGTCGTGATGGCCGTGGACAACGATGAGATGTCGTTCGCCTGGTTGGGCGACTCGGCCGCGTTCATCCTCAAAAGCAGCAGCCTCTGCCAGCGACAGGTCGACAAAATCACCGTCGATCACTCGACATCCAATAAGGTCTGTTGGAGATTAGCGATAAGCCAATTATCGGGGCGATTACGTTCAGAGCGAAGCAGAACGGGTCGAAGCCGATGGAGGACAACTGTTGTATATCGGAGGAGAATTGAGAGTCAACGGAGTGCTAAATGTTACCAGGGCTCTAGGTACGCAGACTTGGAAATAAACTAGCAATGCAGCGACTAAAATGATCTGATCACAATGATTCTACTTTGAACCTTTCAATAGCATCATAATTGGCAAGTACGCAACTGGTGAGTATATTTTCGAGTTCAGGAGATATTGGAGGCCGACCAATGGTTAGTGGTGCTCCTGAGATGAAAACTCTGAAGCGCAGTGTCGATGACTACCTGGTGCTTCTCGTGTGCGACGGAATCACTGACGCTTTCGACAACGAGAATCTGTTCCAAATCGTGGAAGCGTTCGTTAATGATAATCCGCTTGAAGGTAGAATTCATTCCAAGAAAAAAATCATTCCACATTTTAGACTACGAAGAGCTCGCCCAATACATCTGCATGAACGCAATCAGGAATCACAGCGAAGACAACGTGACTTGCATCGCGGTTTATCTAAAACATCCTGCTGAGTTATGGAAATTACTAGTGAGTATTTTTATTCAAAGATGAAAATTCGAAGCTCATGATATATCTTTCGATCGCTTTACAATACCATAAGATTTCTGCTATCTTCTGTAAAAGTTATCATTTATTGATGTTCCAGAAAATCACCGATTCCGAAGATGAGGAGGAAGAAAATGGTGGATCTCTCCAGAATTCTGTCGACGATCAGTCTTCCCGAGATTCGGAAGAAGAGAACAAAGAAAACAAAAACGAGTGAATCGTCCAGAAGATTCATGAACTCTGAAAATTGTGTTGACTATTCTGATATGAACCGGTTAAGTTCGAGTTCGAGTCGAAGATTTTTAAAATCTGAAATGTATTTATCATATCTAAATGACCATCAATAATTTAATTTTAGGCTATTTTAACTTTGAAAGACTAGTTAGGGAGTAGCATACTTATATTTCGAGGTTTCTAGAATTGTATCAAAAGTACTGGCTATTCAGAACCATCATCAGACAAAATCAACTCTAAATGGGTCTTTGATCTATCTTTTCGCCGCATTTTCATTTAAGAGAATTACTTTCATTTTACTTATTAATCAGCAGTAACTGAATTTATCTGTTGGATTTCAACTGATCATGATAAAACTAACATGATACCGATAGGTTCTGTTACTACATATCGTATATAGTCTTCATATGAAAATTTTTGTAGCATAATCATTTCAGATTTTACCTGTTGCAAAATTTATATCGTTTTGTGAACTTTCCTTAGAGTGTGATTGAAATTTCTATTTACATTTAATCAAACGTCGGTATTATTATTATTTAATCGTTGACTAAAACCACGCCAATGCCTTAAACTTTGAACATATCTAAGCACAAATGTATCTGAACAGCAATTATTCTTTTCGTTTCGACCAATACACTCGTTTGGTTTCTATAACTTGGGTGACTTCTACTGTAGATTTGTATCAGTGATAGATCTAAATTTAGATTTGCTGTATAGTATATCTATCATTGCCTCCATTTTAGATTTTCTATACATATTTTACATACCGGCCTTAAATTTGTAATATCTACTCATTTCTATGCCATTTTATGTTGTGAACTTCCGATTACTTGATGAAAATGACGCATTTTCGCACGTGCAAAGATAGACGACTGTGCATTACGGGAATGCATATTGTCTTACGGATTTTGCAAAAGAAAGAAGAGAAAAATAAAGAGAGCGTGTGAAGCAGTAAATACGCTTTATATGCACACTTGCTTATCTTTGCGCGTATAGAAAATGTATAATTTTTCATTTTCATCAAGTAACCGGAAGTCCCCAATAATTGTTAATCATATCTGTAGCCAGGGAGTTTGAATTGTCGTTGCAAATTGTTTTCCTCTATCTATCATTTCACAGGTTTTTCAAGTTTTCATTTTCCTACTATCATATTTTCGCCATAAGCTTTCAACTATTAATCACTACTAAAATAAAACCTAATTACTGAGTTCAACATTTTTTTTTTTTATAAATTTGCATGGTTCATATCAAACTTATTGAAATCAGCAGAAAATATTTCATCAGGTTGCCTGATTTTTTAAATTAATATGTCTACAGTTTAAAAACGATGACCTAAAATTTCCTGATAATTATCCAATAGTGAAGAAAAATCAGGAAAAATAGCTTCGTAAATTTTCTAGAATTCTTTGAAAAAAATGACGAAAAACTACGCTTTGACTTTATCTTCACAGAGCGGGCGGGACTTGCATTCTCTAGTAATATCATTTCTAAACTGACCATTCGATCAGTTTCAATGATTTGCTGACTGATATGAATCAGACCAAAGATCCATTTGAGTGTAATTTTTGTCATCCTTTGAGAAAAGAACAGATTCATGTGAAATGCACCCAGCGGCGAAAGGGTCTTCTGACATAGAGAGGACAAGTGACGTCTCAAAGTAGGTTAAATTGGATATCAGGATGGTGAACGAGATCGTGACAAACTCGAAGCTTTGAAAGTTTTCGAAAAAAAGTTATGTTTATAGAGTTCCAATGTCATTCATGTCTTTCAAAAGGCCTTTTCCAAAAAAACGATTACACCATCATTTCGGGCATCATTTATTACCCTAATCAGTGTCTTGATTTTGTGAAATTATCGGGGTAATTAACGATAATTGAAACGTCGGAAAATTCATGCTTTCTTTCTCTTCTCAGAAAGAGACTTGGCCTTTCTAGTTGGACAGTCGGGTGACTTTAGGGAGGGAGAAAGTACGAAATATTATGCTTTAGATACGAGGATAAAAGAAGCTAGAAAAGAGACAAACAATGCTAAGACATGGGGTTAAGATGCAGAGAAAGAAAAATGAAAGATAGCGCGCGCGAGAGAGAAAGAGAAACTTTGAACTAGATATCGATCGATTCCGGCTGGGCTACGAAACACGAGGAGAGAGAGTTCACAAATTTTTGAGAGAGTGAAAAGACGAAGAGTGGTTGTTGCGTTAGTCATTGTTTATTTCATTTCTGACCAGCACTCTTTCAATCTACGCCCCAAAACCTGATTCGTTATCTTTCAATCAGCTAGATATGGATATCATTTATGGATTTTCGATATTTCATAGATCTGATTTTTATCTTTTCTTTAAATTTCTTGTTTACAGTCTAGTATTCTTCCTTCAGTTTCGTAGTTCAATCATCAAGCAATATTGTAAACAACAATCACATACTATCGGTTTTTGATTAGTCTGATTTCTCTAAATATTTAATTCTAGTCAAATTTCGTCGAAAAATCTCTATGCAAATTAACATTCTTTGTCTTTGTACTTTTTCACGTACCGTATTTGGAAGCGTAGTATCTACTAGAAAGCGATGGAAAATGCAATGTCATAGAATCTGAGGGAAAAGAGGCTGCGATAAAGAACCAGGCAATCAACAATCCAAACATTCATTGTTGTTTAGCAATTCTTTTTCGTTTTGAACTTCATATTTTCTCATGCTATTTTCAATGCTAATCAAGAAATAGCACTGATATTTAGTAGAGTCAAAACACGCATTCATCGACAATGCTTAGTACACATGATCTCTGTCGTTTCTTTGCTAGTCGATCAACATTTTTTCGCTGTTGATTGTTTTCCGATTTGATTTGCGAAAGTGCAACAAGCAAAAAGCCTGATTTTCGAAGATCTTTTGAACCATTAAACTGTGTCTGAAGGTATTAAGGTTCACGTGAACTTGCATCCTCAAAATTTCAGTCTTTTAAAAACCTATTCCGAAATACGACTGATTTTCTAATTAAATTTGTGAAAATTATTGTTTTTATGATTTTTAATGATCATTATGGAACTAAAATGAATGTCTTTGGTCGTCGTTATTTTTATTATTCCTGAATTATTTATAGTCTTTCTGCATAATAATCAGGAGTTATTATTGCACTCATTGCAAAACTTCATGGATTTCTACTATTCTGTAGTCTACATTTCCGTTCATTTTACAAAATTCATAAAATAGATCATGTCAATATTCTACCTGAAGTTATCAATCAATCGACATATGATTGATCTCTGAATGATAAGCTCCTTATTTCCTATTCTTTCTATTTTATGCCCTACCAATATTTCGATTTTATGCGATGCGAAATTCAACTTTCAAATAAACATTGCAAAAAATAGAGAATCAGAAAACCTATCGTCAGGTGTGTTTGAATAGCGACCCAAACCCGGCTGGCGTAAATTGTCATTGTTTGGTTTGATCTTTGTCCTAAACTATTGCACAACCTCTAGAAAAAGGCTATTATTTTCGTGGGAAATCGATTTTTTTTCGAAATCCAAAATTGTCTCGTTTTCCGGAATTTCGTGGGAGTGCTAATTACACATAATTAGATACAAAGTCCTATTTTAGGTATGTTTTTAGAACATTAGACTTTGGTTTATTAAGAGCGTAAATGTAAATATATTTCTATATAAAAGATTCTTGTATATATATCGGAATATTTTGCACTTCCTAATCTTTCCGATTAAATATAGGCATTTACTTTTTGCATCGTGTCTTTTCTAGGTCTTGCTTGGGGAGTTTCCAATTTTGCGCAAGGGGAGTGGAGAGAATTTAAATGAGCTTAACTAAAAAATGCTTAGGAAAATGGATTTTCCCTTTTCTAGACAAAGGAAGGACCCGCAAGACTATTTTCACGTTATCTACGCATTTCCAACACTTTTCCGCAAGAAAAACATCGATTTTTGCATTTTATTAGCTTAAATTAGAAATGTCGAGACGCTAAAATTGCCGAAATAAATTATTCATAGCGCGCATTTTACCTAGAGTATTTTTTAAGAATAAATTTATCTTTTGTCTCATGCAATTCTTATTCAAAATTTTTTACTTCATTTAGAAATTGCTAATCAAACAATATACCATGGGAAAATTTTCATTTACTTTTAATTTTGGATTTAAATATTGTAGATGACTGATAGATTTCATACCTAATTGGCCAAAAATTAAAATTTTTAAATTTCGATTTCTTGCGGTTAAGCCCGGGAGAGGATCCGCCACCGGTATGCCCAGATCATACTTTAATAGGGAAGTGGATAAATCATACATTTGCATAAATCCCCCAACCAGGCGAGTAGAATCTTGTTGACCGTTTTCAGAAATAGTTTTTAAAGAAAATTAATTTTAAAAAACTTGTAAAACTATCGTGGATCGCCCTGTATAATTTTGCATATTTTTAAATCAAATAAACATACATATTTCAGACTTCAAATGCTTATTCTTCTATTCACGGTTTAACCGGTACAAAAAATATAATGTCCGAAGAAGAGTCGGGTTCTGGTTCGTCCAAAGAATCTCAGTCCTCCCTGTCAATTTATCCGGAAATCTCCAGAAGTGATATTCAAATTGGGCGGCAATTGGGAGTTGGGACTTTTGGATCGGGTAAGATTTAAATATTATCGATGCAAAGGTGAGCAAGTTATGAAATTTAAATTTATTTTACTAAGAACAAGTTATATAGGTACGGCGCAATGACTAGCAAATATTGCAGTTGATCATAGATTCTTTCAAAACAACTTAACATTTATACAAGTCTACAAAAGTTGAATAACTAGGAAATGATTTAATCGTTCGTAGATAGATTTCTTTTTAGAAATGTCACTTAAGTTTATTATACAGAGTTTATAGACGATGAAATAGCTAGAAAGAGAATTCATTCTTCATAGATTTTCATGAAACATAACTGAAATTTATACCTATTCATACAATTTCAGTTTATTATGGAATCTGGGCTCACTCCAGCGATGGGTCTCAAAAGGAAGTCGCTCTCAAGAAAGTCTTCATGCTACAGAAAGAAGTACCAAAAATTCATGAGTTTACAAGAAAAATCAATACTTTAGGCCGAAATATTGTCGAAAATCCGTCACAAAAATATCATCCAATTCCACGGAATCTGCAAAACGGGCACTGATTTTTACATCATAACTGAGTTCGCTCCAAATGGATCTTTGTATGATGTACTTCATAAGGATAAGGAGGAAAATTTGATCGATTTCAACATGATTTTGGCTTGGGCCACTCAGGTAAACATTATTCAAACAAAATGGTCAAAATATGGGAAAAAAATCAACAATTTTGAGCATGTTTCTACCAAAATTTAGCAAAAAATCATATTTTTAAAACTTTTTTCCACTTTTAACTATTCAGATAGCCCGCGGTATCAACTACCTTCACTACGATGCCGTAGACACGATTATCCATCGAGATCTGAAGTCTAAAAACGTCGTTATCGACGCGAAAAACGCATGCAAAATTTGCGATTTCGGTACTTCAAAGGATCTCACACACTCTTGCACTGCACCAACATGGGGCGGTACAGCTGCTTGGATGAGGTAATTGCCGATAATTACCTAACTAAATCATAGTTATACGAATTAAGTCCGGAAATAATTACCCAAGCCGAAGGTCTGACAACAGCGACAGACGTTTGGAGGTAAAAAGCATCATCTAATCTTTGAAAATCAAGATTCAATTCCAGTTACGGAGTAGTTCTGTGGGAGATGTTGAGCCGGGAAGTTCCTTATAAGGTAGTTAGAGTAGTTAATTGAATTAAGTAGAAGTTAATTATCCAATTATCTTGCAGGACTTTACCGAATTCCGGATCTACTCGTTGATTTCTCAGCAAGGAGTGACGCTGACGATTCCTGACAGTTGTCCAGAGCAGCTGAAATTGTAAGTTTTTAGTCAAATTCAGTTCTAATACAATTTATAACGCGAACGCTGGCAAGATCTCTGAAATCGATAATAAAATTACGTCAGTTTCTTAAGATATATCTGTGTTACTTGTGAAGTTCATCTCTGAGGCCGCGATTGCCTAAAATACCCATTGAAAATATTCAGGCTGATGAAAAACTGCTGGAAAATATCACCGAAAGACCGAATAATTACGAAGCAGATTTTGTCGGAATTGACGCAAATGGAATCGAATCCTCAGATCAAAGGAGAATGTCAGAACTTCTTGAACAAAGAGGACTGGAAAATGGAGATTCAGAAACAGAAGAAAGAGTTAGAGGTAAATTTACAGAAAAACAAACTTATTTAATCATATTATTAAGTTTTACTCTTTTTCCAAAGATACGTAACTCTTTCCCATCATTTCTGATCTCTATTAATTTTCTTTGAAAGAACCCATCTAAATCTGAAACCTTTCTAAGTTATTATTCCTCTAACTACGATTGGTGTTGAAATTTCAGTTCAAACGCAAAGAACTCCAACTTCGCCAAGAAAAGCTTGAATACCGAGAACGAGCTCTAAAACATCGATTAAGAATCGAAGCTGCTGTATACGGTATTTCAATTTTATAAATTCGAGAATAAAAATAGATTGTAGCCTCGGCGAAAGAACCCCCAGAAGATGTGACGCAATGGAGCGAGCATCATACGGCTTACTGGATTGGGGCTATAATCGCGAAATTTAGTAATCATTTCAAATCTTCCTTAGAATTAGCATTTTACATTTTTGGAACTTGAAAAATGAATTGAAACGTTACGCATTATGCTAGCTTATCATTTTAGAATTTGAAACGTTTGGGTAAGTGCCAATTTTAGGTACATCGGAAAGTGCATACGTTGATGCAGTGAAGGCTGAGATATTCAAGCATCGAATCACCGGAGCCAGGCTGCTAGATATGACTCAGAAAGATCTCGAGTACATAGCAATTGGTAAAGTAGGTATAGTTGGCGAATTTCTTCTAGATCTAGCTATGATTTTCAGGCCATAGAATCGAAGTGATGAGAGCTATCAGAAAGTTGAAAGAGGATCAAAACACTTTTATGAATTTCCCGACTTTGGAGCAGTCGCATCAACTTCATCTGGCTGTGGTAGTATTTTCATTTTTATCATCACTGAAAATTTTCGTGAGACTTCTTTTTGCGTTTTCTTTCCTCCAAAAAATTCGGATAAATTGTGCTATTTTAAAATTCTGAAAATAAAAAATGAAAATGTTTAGCAATCCGTCAAAGAAACAGCTGGGCAAATCGCTGGTTCGACGTCCATTGTTCTGGTGCTTGGCATGTATCAACGAAGCATCGGAAATCGGAATCGATTCAAGTTCTACGTCGATTCGGACTGGGAGGACGGAGAGGTAAATAAATTTATTGAAGTATTTTTATGGTTATTATTTTTAATTAAATCAAAATTATGGACTCTCAAATAGCATAGTATTGATATCATTAATACATGCGTATTAATTGATTTTTATTCAACCTCAAGTTGATTATATTTTATTCGAGTTTATCAAATCGAAAAATGAGCAGATAAGTTATACAATTCTCAAATATTGTCTTTATATGAAACGTAGTCTTAAAATTCAGGGAGACCCAACCTCTAGTCACTTCAATTCAGCGGCATTTCTACATTCGGTGTGTTTCAGTATTCTGAACGCTGATACTGGGGTAAATTTAAATAATCATCCGAAAAAGTTGGCATGCTTGGATTTAGAAGCCCCTAAACGAGCCCTCATGTTGTTCATCCACCGGCTGTTTTTCGATGGAAGACTGGTTGACTGCCGATGAAAACATTAATAGGGTCAAAATCATTGCCAGTATCCATTACGCCGATAATGTCGTGAGTTTTGACACAATATTTAAATTGAAATATGTTTTGAAAGAAATGAAACGATGAAAATATTAAACTTCACCAACATCATCAAGTTCCAACGTTTTTTTTCTTTTTTATAAAACTACTCCATAAGTTTGAAACTTCACCTTCGAAATGCCATTTGGACATGTTTCGGAAAAAATGAAATATTATAATAAGTCCTACTTAGACCATTAAGTCCTTGGAAGGATTCATTAAATTAATTCATAAATTTAGCCTCCCTAAAGTTCTTATCACATGATATTTATCAAGTAAATATTTTCAGACTCAGCCCCGTAACACCGAGCTATCCGCCATCGTGCAACGATTCGACGTCCCCTTAGCGATACTGACAAGGAGAGTCGAAATTCGGCTAAGAAGGTCAAATTCAATCCTCACAACTCCAGGCACTGGCAGTTCTTCAAGCGGTTTTCATCAAGTAAGCTGTGTTTTTATACGTTTCGGGGAGTTTTATATTTGATAACTATCACAAAAATATTACTGTTAAAAATCTTCCACGAAATGCAAAAATTAAACTTTTAATATTATGCCCAAATAACATTATCTAAATTTTCGTAAATACCTCAGACTTTCACTTCAGGTAATCTCCTCCCCACAACTTCGTGGAGTTTGGAAGCAAAAAGCGAACGGTATGAGGTATTCCCTGACCGAATCGGAAATGATGCATCATCAAAGTAAAAAAGAATCTCTAAATAAAATTTTTCACGCTGAAACTTCAGGTACAATCCAGAGCCATCACAATAATCACGTTTTATTCCCGCCTTTATCGAGAAACTCTATTGATTCATATCATAGTACTCATACTCCAAGCCATACTCACGTGGTGAGTGAATCTCCTACGAAAAGGGAAAGGGAGCGAGCTAGAACTTATTCGGAGGTAAAATTTTGAAAATTCAAAAAATCTCTAGTAGTAGATTATTCACTTTTTCTCTATTTGACACTAAATTTCAAGATTATTGAAGACCTTCAAAGTATTTTGCCATTTTGATATCCACATGAAAATTTGAGCATATTTTCTATAGATTATCAAAGAGTTTTCAGTCAAAAGTATCGGAAATCATCCCGGAAGAACCAAAAGAGGGAAAAGCTTCGAAAAATCCCCAGAAAGTGCATGGCGGCAAGCCAAAATGGGCCTGGAAGAAGCAACAAAAACCAAATCGACCGACTTTCCATTAGCAATTATCGTTGATTTACAAGACCTTGATCACGGCTATTCTGCGTGTCTACATCTTTATATTGTTAAGAAATCGACTTACTCTAGGTAATTTTATGCTATGATCAAGTTCATTTGAAAAAGAGTGCAAAATTATTAATGATTTACTTTTCGAAAAACTATAGACGTTGAAAAGTGTGATCTCATGTGTTGGTTTTTGTAAATTTCAAACTTCGAAAATGCTCAACTTTTAGTCTGTGTATATGGGGAAGCTGCCTTAATTTTTTTAAAAAACGTTTTTGTAATTTATTGATTCGTTGGTTTTTTCTTGGGACTTGTCAAATTTGCCTTTATTCTAAGTAACTGTAGTCTGTGATTTTTGTTGTTATTGAAATACGAGGAAAAGAATAGTGAAATTCGACAAACTCAAATATCGTAAAATAAAACTTTGAACATCGAATAATTGCATGCATAAAATGACGAGATTTAAAATAAAATGAATGTTTCAGAATTTCAAGGTCCTATTTCAACATAACTGATCTTAAGATGCGATAATTTCTATATTCTTCATAAGAAGAGAAATTTTTGATCATCATATTCAAAAATTACTAATTTCTCCGATTCTTTTGATAAGTTCTATGAGACGTATGATTTTATTATGAATCTCAAAGATTAATAAGTCCTAATTTTAAAAAAAATAAACCCCATTTTACCTACGCTACAAACTAGCGATTGTATATCTGTAGGGTAGAGGATTCGAATGGTCGTTTTATCGTTTTTGCCCTACCTATACAAATTGTTCTGCCCGTAGGCATGGTTAGCATGTGAAAAAGCCCTATTCCACACGATGCCAAACCAGACCAATTCTTCGATTTTTCTCTCATTCTCTTCAACTTTCTCTTGTTCTTTCTATATCTCTCATCTAATCGCATTTTTATCTTTCCCTCACTCTCCTATACTATTTTCTATGTCTCCATCTTTTTCGTTTCTTCATTTTATGCGCTATTTTGATAGATCTTTCTTTTATATCTGATTTTTCGATGTCATTTTCATGTCTCGTTCTGTATGTTACCCGAGAAATCTGCCACAGGCGCGATACGAATTCGCATCGAATAGAAAAGCGCTAGCGCTACTTCCCATTTTCCCAAAAATTGCATAAGGGCTATGAAATAGTCTAGTTGTTGTTGTTTTTAATAGAGCTGGTCGAAATCTCTTCAGTGGTTCTTGATATTCTTACCAGAATCAACCAATTTTTAGGTTTATATAATTCTTATCAGGGCTGGACGAAAGTTTCGATTTTGGCTTCGGATTTTTCTTCAAAAGTCCAGAATCACTTTCAGTTTCGCTTTCAAAATTTTGGTTTTCGTCCAGTCTGATTCTTATCACAAAATCGTTATGAAGATCGGTTTTTTTTTGTAAATATTTATTTCTTAAATAAATGACTATTTATCATTATTATTTTTCAAAAATATTATCCTCAAGTTTCATTAAAAATCAGAGGGTCTGCAAATTTCTAGTAAACATGACGTAATTCTTGCTTTCGCTCGAATCTTCAGAATTGCAATTTCTGCCTTTCACCTTACCCTCTTGCGATTTTCCCCTCCTCGATCCACCCACTTGCCTACCAGTTAGAGTAACTCGTTCTTTCTTTCTTTCTCTCTTTCTCTCACTCATTCCCTTATTAGGAGATGTTTTTGCATTGTCAAGAGTGCGTTTTCCATATTCCAGACGACAATCGAGTCTCATCTTTCAACACATAACTAGAGAGGTGCTAGTTAGACACGCCGAGAAGTAATAGGAGGGCAGGGTATTCAACTATTTTCCCATTGCCCAAGGAACGTCGGTATTTTATTTATTCGATTTGCAATTGCCGCACGGTTGTTATTCAATTATTGCAACAATTTTGTTGCGCAGTTGTTTTACTTTGATTCGATGCTATAATTTATCATGTGGGACGCGATCAGCAGTTATATCGCTAAATTATTGACCAGATACCCATATACGTCCATCATAGGTAAGTTAAGTTTTAAAGTTTAATGGAAAGTCGATTTTTACTATTTATTCTTCATCTCAAGCATTACCGCCACTATTCTGCAGGAATAATAAAACCCAACCATCTTCGCATCTTTACACTTCCCCTGATTACCTTTTTCTGCAACAAAGTAATTATTTCATGTCTCTGTATTCCTGTTTTCTTTGTACTCGGTTTGCCTAGGTATTTTCAATTAAATAGGCATACGAGCGGAAATATGTTCAAATATTGCATCATGTGTCTTCAAGTTAGTCTTTGAAACATATCGGATTTTCCTTATTACTGGAAGATCAAAGTATGACGTTTTTTTGGAAAACATGAAATAATCGACGAAAGTCAAACTTTTATCAAAAATCTATAAAAATGAAAACTGATGGAAAATCGATATTTTCTATGTTTCAAAATGTTAGAGATGCATAACTTCAATCGAAAATCCTCTAGACGGTTCAGATTTTCACTCATCGATCAAAATCAAAAGATTTAGGGGATTTACTTAAATCTGGATTTTATGGAGTTTAATCCTAAAGATCCTGACTTTGACGTTCCAAGGATAAATTCATCATTATTAACATTCAACCATCGAAGATTGTTTTGCATAAATATTCTTCTATTTTGCAAAAAAATCGAGTTTTCTCCAAAACAAGCTATTCTTTACAATTTTCTGATTTGATCTATCAATGACACTTCGTACAACCGCAAGTTTATAGTAATCAAATCAAGAATGAGAACTTTTTACACTATTTCTTATCATTATCAAACAAGTTTTTAGTAGATAAAAAGGGCAAAAAATATGTGGAATATGAAAAATTTCAAAGATTTCTGTCTTGACTTACTGAAAATATTATGTGAAGATCGGAACTTTCGATAAAATTTCTGAAAGGAACGCGAAACTTGTCTTTCCTTCGGTTTTCATGTTTTTATTTTACAATTTGTCCCATGTCTTAACCCGAGACACATGATAAACCTATGTGATAATCGGGGGAAAAAAAACGTTTCTGATCAGAGAATTGTTAATTTCGAAGAAACTGCATTTACCTTCACCAAATTCTATAGAATTACTAAAATCTGAATCAGACAACATGATTACTTGTTAAGAAATTTCAAATATGCTACAGAAAAAATCTCATTTAAACTCGAAACTAAACTGACAATCGAACTGGCTGTTCGATAAGAATTAAAAAATGAAAGATTAGTTTTAGGCAGTGTCCTAGTATGCGTGCTGATGTCATGTGGGTTAATTCATCTCCGATTGGAAACCGATATCCGAGCTTCGTTTTCACCAGAAGACTCCATGGCTGGATAGTAAGTATAAGTTCTTCAAGGCGTATTTCATTCTGCTAACTAAAATGTTACTTTTGAAGATTAAAATTGCGAAAGTTTTTTTATTTATTTGCAACAAAAATCAATCGGCCCAAACGGGTTTCGTAATTATACGACCTTGAAGCGAATGTGTTTACTTTCTGTGCGGCAAAAACTGATCAAAAATCAATAAAATCACGTAGAGATTTCGATATGGATCATTTAGCATAGCCTTAGAAGTTCAAATATGAATCATATAAATATGCCTTCAAGGTCTGTTTTGAATAATGGTATTAACACATTCAAAACTAGGATTTTGACATAGTTTTGAATATGGTATGGATATATAATTCTGCTTTCAAGGTCTATTTTAAATCATTGGCTAAAAATATTTGCTAATTCCACCATGCAAATACCCTTGCCCTGAATCTCCTCTATTCACACTACTCTATTCAAATAGCTCATTTCAGTTCAATGTCAAATTCTATTGAATTCGATGTTTGCAGGAAATATTGTAATTCAGATAGAAAATCGATAATTTTACGACAAACATAAAAATAATACAAATTTCAGTGAAACCCGAGTTTATCTCGAATATCTGAACCTGCAACAATTTCCACTACGTGCGTTTTATATTTTCGAGTCTAAGAATGGCGAAAATATTCTTAATTCCAAGAGTATTGAAGAGGTAAAAAACAACATCTTGAAACATTAGGCAAAGATAAGAATTAAGATATTATCACTAGAAAGAATTATGCGATCGATTTTGGATAATACCGATTCAAGTGGTATTAAAGCTTGTCATCCTATATGCTCATCGAATAGGCCGTTGTTCATGCTATTTGTAGGTTAAATTTATAATTTAGCCTCTTTGAAAGGTTACGAAAGTTCACTACTTATTTATCTTATCAGCAACTCTTTATCCAATGATCTGGATAATTTTTCATATGGATAGTGAGTGAAACTAGTGAACTTTCCAAGAAGATTTAAATTCCTATTTTTAAATTTAATTTTAGGACTCCCTAAAATCACCCCAAACAAATGAATCTGTGAAGAATCTCGGGTTTCCGGTCAGCGAACTAGATGGCGCGGATATGTTTTTAGGATTGCATTTGAGCAACGTTACAGTCGGTTAGTGAATTGGCAGAGTAGTTTATTGGTTAAGACGCTCGACTTATTTTTTCAAGAATATAATGTTTCATCGAAATTCCATTCCAAAGTTTTATTCTTCATATTCATTAGCATCTCTACTTTTTAACTAAAGATTAAATCTAGACCACACAAATCTCAAATCACCACTCTATGCTACGAATGCCTTGTTGTGGTACTTTTCAAGAGGCGATACGCCCAAGAGGAAGCAACAATTTGCGGTGAAATCCATGAAAAATTTATATATAACCTATGTTTTCAGAATGCCACAAAATCTTATTTCGAGTTGACCAAGGAAAAGGACGTTTTTAATACCGTAGTTCTGAGATTATTCGACGATCAAATCGCTAATACGGAGATGATTCGCGGTGCTGTTGAGGTAGGACAATGAAATTTTTTTTTAAATTGAGAATATTTTAGGCCACAACTCTAATGACCATCGGCTTTTTCTTACTTCTTCTTTTCGTGATTTTCGTCATCGTTAGACAGACGTCTCTGAAGACGGCACCATTTATGAGTTAGTTTAAAAAATGTTCAAAAACTCGATTAAATTTTGTTTAAATTGTAATAGAAACTATCAAAATTAAAATTTAGTCGCAGCAACTCTAATAACTCCATTCGTCGCAACAATTTCGTCATTCGGCTTGCTCTGTTGGACGGGATTTCCGGTCTACTCGATTCAATGTGTCGTGCCGTTTTTGGTTTTGGGAATTGGTAAATGCGTAATTTTCCCTAAAAATTGTACCTTTGAAATTTAGGCGTTGACGATGCTTTTATCTTGATTCATCGATGGAGATATCGGTCGATTATTTCTGACAAGTAAGATATAATTATTTTTAATGCATAAAACTTTCAAATTTTGTTTGTGATTTAGAAAATACGCGACAAAATAGACATTTTGTAAAACTAGAATTTTATCTTCATATTTCTTTTAATTTTAAATTCAGAGCCGTCCGACTTCAACAAGTCATCGTGGATGTAGGTCCTTCAATCACCATCACTTCCCTAACCAATATTATCGCTTTCGGAGTCGGATTTTTCACACCTACCCCACAGGTAATTTAATTCAATTTTTCATAAATATTTAAATTCAGATGTCCTTATTCTGTCTAGCTACTTCAATATCCTTGCTATTGGACTATATCCTAACCTACACAGCTTTATCGCCATTGCTTTACATTTTGAATGATACCAAGATTTATTCGCAATTACCTCACAAGGAGAAATCGAAATATTACCAGATTTTGGAGAAGGTAAAAGTTTTCGACTTTCAATAAAACATCGAATTTTAGTACTCAAAAATTATCACGTCTTTAAATGGTCGTCTATTTTGTGGTTTATTTTTGCTGGTTCTATACGGGTTCTCGACTTATGGTCTATGGAATATGAAGCAGTCCTTTGATCCCACGAAGGTAAGGAAGATATAGATCTCTTTTGGAAATTCAGAAGAATAGGCGTTTCCGTCGGATTCGAAATTGGTCACTGCGATTGACGCTTTGCGTCCGATATTCAACCAATTCTACCCTCTCAATATCTATGTAAATAAGCCGCCTGAAATTAGCGATAAAGCTCAGGTAAAGCAGTAAAACATGAGTGTTTTGACAACTTGGAAATCGCATAAAATCATTACAGTGTGAGAAAAGATAAATTACCTCACCATTCTCCACATTATCTTGCCTAAGTGTCTAGTAACATGATGTCATACGATTTTCAAAAAGCCAGTAATATTTTCCTCTTGTAAAATTTCAGAAGAAATACTTTTATCATTTACTGATTTTAATTTCAGTATTCGATGTTCAATAAAATGATCGCGGACTTAAAACACGTTCACGGAGTTAACAATGATGACAAGCGGGTGATGTTATTCCTGAAACAATACGAGTTGTTTGATAGAAAGGTAAAATTTCGATTTTCCAAGATAGAATAGAGTTAGTTTAGATAGACTCAATGTACGACATTCTCGGGTTGAACGCAAATGGTTATCAGCCTTCGCTTAAAAATATGGGGTTCTTCCTGAAACAACTCGGTAGCGATTCTGAATTCATCGCAAAATATCGTCGGGACAATCAATCCGAGTAAGTTCCGCATAGAATCATAATTCGTTAAATATGCTTTAAAATATTTCAAAAGGGTTTTAATATTTGAAGCGATTATGGATTTTACGAAAATTGCTTCTTTTAAATAATAACTAACTTTAAAAAGCAGGTGAATTTTAGTTCTGGCCACCTGAAAGCCTTCCGATTCACCCTTCTTGGCGAAGGCATGTCCGAATGGGCTGAAAGAGCTCTGATGGTCGAAGAAACGCGGGCTATACTCGATAAATATCCGCAATTCAATGCTACCTTATTCGATGCTGATAGTGCAGTGCTTACTTTGATTAGGAAGGCAAATATTTCAGTTTTCTTAATTTTAGAGAATCTTAATATGAGTTCTTTTATAGCTAGAGGTATCGTATACAACAATTTTCCGAATTTTGTTCTCTGATTGTATCAAATCCAAACAGTTTTCTCGTTTAAAATGTTCGACAAGTGAGATTTCAATAGGAAAAGCCCAAGTAATCAATAATTCGATGTTTTTCTAGGTCGGTATTGATCTAGTCGGCTCGATCGCAGTAACGGTTGGCTGTCTCGCCGTGGTGTGCATCGTGTTCATTTACAACTGCGTGGGCGTCATAATCATGACTTACGTGATCATATCGATTTGTTACTGTAGGGACTATTTAATTAGAAAACGAAATTATTCTAATCATTCTAACCTTAGGTCTGGTTGGATGTTTAGCCTGGTGGGGGGCAGACCTCGATCCGGTCACCCAAGTCGATGTTCTACTTGCCACTGGGTTCAGGTTAGTTCGATGAAGTCTGTTGTTTGAGACATTCTCATCACTTCTATATATGTAGATCGTTATAAACAAATTCGTATAAAAACAACAATAGCTTAGAAGCTCGTTTTAAAATTGCATCATGTTTATATTCGTTCACAAGGAAATCTATTTTGCAAAAATCAATGGAGCTATTTGACAATTTTAAGTCTAATAATAACAACGATTTCAGCGTTGACTACACTGCTCATGTAGCGTATCAATATTTCCGAGCTTCGGGATCTCCTCAAGAAAAGGTGCTGAGCAGTCTGCATGAAATGGCCGCTCCCATGATCGAGGTAAGCCGGCGAATTAGTCTTAAAATTTGAGATTCAATTCTAGGCCGGTCTATCGACTTTTCTGTGCATGCTGCCGCTGATCTTCGTGCCTACTTATGCCATCGTTGCCTTTGCGAAGACCATATTTTTGACGGTTGGCATAGGTGAGCTGGGATTTCAAAAATAGTTCGGGAAAGACATGAGTTTGGCAAGAAATGTGAAATTTTTTCTTTGAATTCTCATCGTTTAATTCCTACTTTTCACTAGTCGAGAAAAATATATTTCTAAATTTAGGCCTATGCCATGGTTTATTCGTGCTGCCAGTAGTCCTGACGTTTGTACCATCAACCGCCGTAAATATTCTCTCAGTCAAGGACGAGGAAGCAAAACGGAAGGAGCTTCTTGCTGATGGACATTTAGCCGTTACCGAAGATATTGATTGAAAACGTTTATCTAGAGATATAAACACTATGAATAAATAATTTATAAGTTACAATCAACTGGAACTGATTTTGGCTGAAGGAACACGCAACCAACATACGCAATGAGGTTAATGTTTCGCTTAGATCACATCTGCCTATCTATATTTTATAAACTTTTACCATGGGATCAAAATGAAGATGATGTCTTAAATACAATACTATTCAGTTAACATACACCTTATTCACGGAATGACTTTGACGACTATTTGAAATAAATTACGCAATGCACACCTTGCATATTCGAATTTGTGTATCGTTTATTTTGTCTCAAGTAATCGATCTTTGACAATACTATGGATACACATTTTACGCAGTATCTTTCACTAAAACAGTATAAAAGGTTAATTTTTATTTAAAAATTCACTTCGAAGGCTAGGTTTAATTATGAGATTCATAACAGTTTCAAGTTTGTCTTTTTGTGTTCTACCAATAAATCATCGGTACAAATCAAATTCGAGTAAATATCGACAGATCTATTGTTGCTTCTACTACAGGTTGGAATGAGAAATGTCGTTGATTTTTCCTTTTTTCTTTCTGAATAATATTTTCCCGATTCATTTGATTTTATCTGGTTTTCCAATTGAATTCTCTGAGAATACGAGCGTTTCAAGTGAGAGAAATTCCGTGTATTTCCGCTAGATCGTTATTTTGATTTATTTTCTCTCAGAATAATATTTTCAAAAGTACTAATCCTAGGGTTTTCAAATATTCTAAACTTTTATCCCCGATTATTAGTACTATTTTTAAATAAACAAAATAACACCAATTTTGCGCATTCCTTACTGTTTTGTTTATATCGGCTTTATTTACTTTAGGAAGTGCGAGAAAGATTGCACATTTGTGAATAATAACTTCTTAATAATATTTTTCATAGAGTCATCATGATAAAATTTCTTATAAAATCGCCACATCATTCATTCATTTTATATAAGCAGTCTCTGAAAAAGTCATAAAATCATTTTTTCTTCCTAATTTTCAAAATGTCCTTGAGAAATTTCGGAAATTCGGAGTCAAACATGACTTCCTTCGCAAAAATTTACTAAAGAAAATATTTATTTTTCGGGATGCATTAATGCGTGGAATGTACCGGTTTATATTTGTTAATACGATGAACCCTTTGGTGTGGGTGAAAAATTCGAACTCGTTTTTCAAACACTCAGTCGGTTTTGAATTTATATGTTCCAACATTAAGTATGAATTTACGTAATAGCGATACGGTGAGATCATTTTGATTTGGCGAGCTTTAAAATAGGTTTCTTTCAAGTGGCATTGGGTTTCGGTTAGAGTCAGTGTTATTTTTTCTTTTTTCTCTTGTTTTCCATGCTCTCTGGAATTTATCATTTTTCTTATGTCTCTCAAGATTTCATGTTCTTTCGAAAATTTAGTTCTCTTATTTGCCTCATTACTTTTTCCTTTGACTTTCCGACACAAACCTTGTCAAATCACTCAAACACTGTTTGCACTGCATTTGAACGGTTTGAGCCGGCAGTTTTGAGAAACCACTTTTCAAATCATATTTTTCTTTGATTTTTAAAAATAATTTTTATTATTATTTCACGCAGGAGTAGTGATAAATTTTTCAATAAATTTGCAAATCTCTGAAACTTATCTTTGATTTCAAATCCGGATTTGTCTTCTAATCATAGCTACAGTATACAATACCCGAAAAATAATTTACCCACAAATTCGAGTTATTTTAAGGTGTTTTGAAATATCACTTTCCAGAAGCATGCAATCACGCATTTGTTGAGACAGTTCATGTGCCAATGGCAATTTACCTTCTTTCTCTAATATTCTCTTCTTTCTTTCTTTCTCTTTTTCGTCCTCTCTCCTTGAAGGCAGCCGGTTTTCTGCCCCTTCTGTATGCATTTTTTGCACGTCAAGGCGATGTGAACACGTCTGTCTTTTTCTGTATGACCTCTCAAATTCCACTCTCTCTTGCTAGTTTCTGATTCTCTCCCTAGTGATCTCTTTTCTCTAACTTTCTCTTTATCCTCCCATTTCCCACGCTATTTCTTCGTTTCTGATTCTTTTCCTTCTATATCCAATCGTTCCTTTTCCTCTCTGACTCTCTTCAACTACTTTTCCTCTCTAACCACTTGCTTGAGGGTAACAACACAATCGACTTCAGTTATGGCATAATCGATTCTCACGGTAATTTGAACCGCTTTGCGTCATTCTTGAAGATATTTCAGACGGTTTTTCATTAGCATTTTTATCATTAGTTTATAAATCTAGTTTCTATCATATCATTCACTTTTTCCGTTATACCTTCCAACATGTGGCCAGAGATATCTTGATTTAGCCTGTTATTTCTGGATATTTGATGTTTGAAAATTTCAATTTTTGATTCTCCAAGCCCCGCCCCTTTTGAGTAAACTCGAATAACCTGTACTTCACTCTCGTCCCTCTAGGCTCAATTTGTTGAATTTGTTCATTTAGCTAACTTCAGGCGAAGTTTGTCTATCTCAATAAAAATCGGGATCCGCAATTCCGGTTTCCGAATTTTTCAAAGTCCGCCTAAATCTTAACGAATCGCTAAATTTGTCAAATACTGATTTAACGGAAGTTGATCACTGTTTCATACCGAAACACCAGTCGAGTATTTCATGATTTGCAACTTACATAGGTTTAAATTCATGTTTTCAATAATAAATGCTGCTATCACTGTGTGCCTAATAGTTCTTCATAAACTACCTTATACTTTAAATTTCCTCGAAGCTTATCATTCAAATCCGCGTAAACTTTACACTATCGCATTGCTATTCTTTACCTCATTTTAGATCCACTAGCCTAATTACCTATCCATCCATCTATGAACGGTAATGAGATTTCTGAAAATTTGACCTTGTCTCGGTAAAAATAGAAAAAACACAACCTTACTATTCTATCTTTCATCACTGCCTTCTGTAGAGACTCCGAGTAATTTGCAATCGTAAATTTTGCGATGTTTTTCTGAGGTTTCGAACTGTTACTTCTCGCGAAATTTGCCCCTTCGATTTTTACAACTTCAGTCGATATTCTGCCGATTCAGTTTACCTGATTCTTATTTTCTCTTAACTTCTTGTACTATTTTTCTTCTTTTACTCCCTAATTCTCCTATTTTTCAATTATATTTTTGTAACCTTAACCTTCTTCAATTTGATACGATCTCTTCAGTTACATTGCATAACGTAAATATCGATTTTTCATTAGCTTTTCTTCGCGCTTCAAACGCTTGCTGGTGATTATTTGAAGTGCTGGCGAAGCGCTGTTAAATTTGCATTCTTGAGAAATTTTAAATTTTTAGTTATGTTTTAAAATTCAAGCATATTTTGCCGGTAAATAAGCATTCAATTCCCACTTCTCCTGCCAATGTGTTAATCATAAAATCATGTTAACTCTTAATTCATTCAGTCTTTTAATTTTCTTTCGGAATTATATTTTAAAATTTAAACTGCTTATGTTATGAGACTATTTATGCATTCCGCGTCTCCTTTAGACATTAGAAAATCCTACTTTCATTCTTTCCTACATCTAAATTTCAGGTACCGTAATCTGCAGGTTCTACGGACCTCTCGTCAAAATTTCAATGATTCGGCCCATCGGGCGCTGGGCTACTGTACTTCTAATATTCTATTTGGATTATGCTCAAGGTAAGAACATTAAAAAATTGTGTGCATTTTAGCAAACCTTAAAAAGTTTTACTTCAAAAATCAATACTCTCCAAATTGTCCAAAAAGTTTCAAATTGCTTTACAAGTGCTGAGAAAACTGACTCCCTCACAGAACTCGGCAAATATTACCATTTTGGTAGACTAGAATTCAATTTTCTACTGTTGACAAACTCATTTTTCGATTACTCAACGAACCTCAAATATTGTCGCGCGGATTTTTGTGTCCAACTTACCTCTGATCTTTACGAGTATTTGAGTGCGCAGTGAAATATGATTGTCTAGAACAAAAGGCTATAGAAAATGCGGGTAAATTGATACCGGTCTTACTCATACTCTAAAGCAAACATTAGATTTGAACAAAAAATGTTGCAAAGACACCTCGACTTTGTCCATCAGAATAAACTGGAAAAAGTTATAATTCATGAAATATCAGCAAAAGTTTAAAAATTTAGGTCTATCCCGAACCCAAGAATTCCAAAGATACGATGGATGGTACAATAATTTAGCTAACCCGGATTGGGGCACCGCGGGTACGAAGAAAAACTTGTACCTAAAGTTAGCATATTAAAAATTAGGTAGTCGTCTTCACCGAGATGCGCCTTCGAATTACAAAGATGGAGTTTACATGATGAACAACAGCCTACCGTCTGCCAGGATAATCTCGGATCTCGTTTTCAAAGGTAATTAAGGAGATAAGTAGGCTAATTAAATAGTATTATTATAGGACCATCTGGAATTCCGAACAAACGGAACATGACGACGATGTTGGCGTTTTTCAGTGAGTTATTTAAAAATGACGTTTCAAGGAAAATAGTCGCTGATAATAGCTTTTTAATGGCAACGAGATAGGTTCTTCTCCTTCATATAATTTATTATTAGCATAATTACTCTAATCATGTTAGCTGATAGTCCTACAAATTTTTATTTTTAGGCCAAGTCGTAGCCTATGAAATCATGGCATCAACCAGTGTTGGGTGTCCTCTGGAAATCGAGAAGATCCCAGTGCCAAGATGTGATCCAGTTTTTGATGTAAATTGCGAGGGCGAAACCGCGATTCCGTTCTCTAGAGCTCGATACGACAAAGAGACCGGACATGGATTCAATTCTCCTCGAGAACAGGTAAGATATGACGAATCATTTTTCGGATAAAATTTCCATTGAACCAATTACTTAAACCACGAGAACAAAAAGGGAGCCTCTATGCATTGTAATAAAAGGAAAACTTGCCTAATTCAGTAAAAATGAAAGCTTCTAGATCAACGAACGCACCGCGTGGATAGACGCCTCGTTCATCTACAGTACGCAGGAACCTTGGGTGGCAACGCAGAGATCGTTCAAAAACGGCCGACTCCTCGAAGGACCGATGCCCGGATATCCTCCGTTCAACAATCCACATATTCCTCTGAACAATCCCCCTCCTCCGCAGATTCATAGGCTTATGAGTCCGGATCGGTTGTTTAGTAAGTTGCATTTCGAATGTAGTAAATCAAATGTTTAAAAATTTTACCACATTCCTTTGGAAGAACAACGTTGTAATTGCGAGGCGAGATTCTGGTTATTCAAACATAGAAAAAGAATGTTTCAAAGTTTTACAACATCGAATAACAAGCTCAAATCTTTAATTTGCAACTTTTTCCGCTACACAAAATCAGAATAATCTAAAAATTCAGTCCTCGGTGATTCCCGAGTCAACGAAAACCCCGGCCTTCTCTCGTTCGGGTTGATTCTCTATCGGTGGCACAACATTCAGGCTGATCGGTATCTTTTCTGTCTTGGCCCATAATTTACACCTTCAAGTTCCAGAATCCAAGCGACTCACTCTGATTGGACTGATGAAGAAGTTTTCCAAGCTGCTAGACGATTCTTGATCGCCGTTCTTCAGGTACCAAAATCATAAACGATCTAGCTCTAGGGCTAAAATTAGCGTAAAATTGAGCAAATATTTATTGGATTAAAACAACCGATTATGTTAGGTTATAATTTCAGAAGATCATCTTGTACGACTTCCTACCTGCCCTTCTTGGCGAAGGCGTGACTATCCCTCCATACAACAAGTATATGCCGCATGTACCTCCCGGAATATCGCACTCATTTTCCGCAGCAGCATTCCGATTTCCACATTCGATTGTAAGTTTTGATTAATTAGATGAAAAGAATAACCTCGAAAACTAAAAAAAACGTTCTGAAAATTTTTGAAACTTGTCGAAAATATTCGTATTCGTTTCATTAGGAATCACCCACACTATAAATATCTTCAATTATCCACTGATATTCTTGAAATCTATACATGCTAAACTTTACGATCAAGTACGAGCGGCAATAACGCGTTATTTAACGAAAAATACCGTAACGCACTTCTTAGAGTAGTTTTCATAACTTTAACGTTATCGCAAAATTGAAAAGAGCACTACAGTAAACGATAACTCTACCGCAAAGAAAAATGCCACTCCCGCTCGTTCCTATTCATAATATTCAATAATTGCCATCTTATTAGGTACCACCAGCGATGCTCTTGCGAAAACGCGGTCACGAATGTGAGTTCCGCAATGAAGTCGGAGGGTATCCCGCTCTTCGTCTATGTCAGAATTGGTAGCATCACTCAAAATGTCCATATAATTTTGAAATAATAGGTGGAACGCGCAGGACATCGTGAGGGAATATTCTGTTGATGAGATCATTCTGGGAATGGCGTCGCAAATTGCTGAAGCTGATGATAACGTTGTGGTTGAGGACTTGAGAGGTATGAGTTTAAAAATCGCATATCTCTAAGCCACTCATATGCGTTATACTTAGTCAAAAGTCTTCTATTAAAGCTACCATATATTTAAAATTGAGTATTTGAGATTACATCTTCGGCCCCATGCACTTCACTCGACTAGATGTCGTGTCGTCCTCGATTATGAGGGGAAGAGACAACGGTCTGCCTTCGTACAACACGATGAGAAGAACGTTCGGTCTGAAAACGAGAGACTGGCATGAAATCAATCCACAGCAATATTCTAATAATTCGAAGGTTCGGAATTATTAAAAAATATTTTTTATTATGAATGCCACACTCACTGAGACATAATTACTCGTTGTTCTGGTTAAAATTCAATCGTATTAAAAAAGAAAACACAATTCAATCATCAACAGGTTTATCAGTCATTGTGTTTAAACTAACTTTTATCCTAATTTGAAATGAAACATGAGGTATCATGAAACCATGTTCAGATGTTCGACGACCTAGCATCTCTCTACAACAGAGATATCGGAAGCCTCGACGCTTATGTCGGAGGGATGTTGGAGGGCTCTGATAATGGTCCTGGAGAACTTTTCTCCGCTATCATCAAGGATCAGTTTATCAGATTGAGAGATTCGGATAGGTAAATTTTCGAATCTCGATCAAAAGCCGGCGTATTACCAAACTTTAAATTAACTTTTCAGAAATTTGATTCTGAGACGTATAATTTGAATAAAATTTCAGATTCTGGTTCGAGAACCCTCTGAATGGTCTGTTTACCAATGAAGAGATCCTACAAATCCACAATGTCACTTTGAGAGACATTATCAAAGATACAACTGATATTTCTGAAAACATGCTTCAGAAAGACGTATTTTTGAAAATCACCTATTTTTAAAACGTCGTAGTTTCAGGTATTCTTCTGGAGAAATGGCGATCCATGTCCTCAGCCTTTCCAAGTAAAATAAAACTTGAAAAAATCAGATAAATTTTTAAATTCAGGTTAATAACACTGGACTCGAACCATGCGTACCTTTCATGAGATTCGATCACTTCACCGGGAATGAAGTGACTTACATTTTCACCTTGATAGGGTTGGCCTGTATTCCATTAGGTTAGTCTGAATCTGAATACTCGAATTAGAAAAAAAAAACACGATTTTAGTCTGCATTGGAATCGGATACTTGTTGGTTCAGCAGAGAATCAAAATGGGCTGGGAAGTGTCGTTCGATCAGCTCTCAGCAACGGCAATTGATGATGAGCCCAAGAAGGATCGTTATTCTGTTCGAGGTAGGCTTCGTAAAAAATGATAGAAATCGACGAGGAAGCTTAAATTAATACATTTGCTGTATTTTTGTTAAAACATAATTTTCAAAGAGATCGAGACTAAATATCGTGAAAATTCTGCAAAAGCGGTAAACTTACCTAAAAGTTCAGCCTTTGAATGGCTCCAAGAAGAACTTGTCCGTCAAGTGGTCATCGAATTCTCCAAGGGCTGTATGGTCGTTCGGAAACCCCGTGGGGGCAAATTACGAAAAATCTTCTTCCCGAAAATGGACAAGGTTTGAAAAATCGTAGAGAAATCAGCTTACCGATGTTTTCAGGTCCAAATAATCCATTCCGAGCCTAACGCGTCGACGATGCATGGGCCATACGTGTTGATTCGAGTCCCGAAAACTCACGATTGCGTTAGTTCAAGACTTGAGTTTTAGCTAGCAAAATAAATTTTAGGTAGTAAGACTACCCTCCGATAAACATCTTGCTGATTTCCTAGCCAATTTGGAAAAGACTGTCAAGTCCTTGGAGGTCGAAGTTGAAATCTCGACTGAAAGGAATGATCAATTACTGGCGAGAGCTGAGACGAAGGTTCAATAATTTATGAAAGATTACAAAAAAAATAGGGAATCGGAAAAAAAACTCATTAAAATTATATGCCTAGAAAATTTGATAAAACTCATGATAATCTAGTGATTGGTGAATTTTAGCAAAGACGCCAAGATCGTCTCGATCACTTCTTCCGTGAAGCCTATGCCAGAGCCTTCAATCATCCGGAGTTGAAGGATGTCTCTCAGTCTGAAGAAGAAGATCCCGATGAGGTGTTGAAGGAAACTATCACAAGGTAAAGAGTTTTCATATCTTTGCAATATTGAAACATTCGCAAAGACCCTAGAGTTTTCGTATGTTTCAACCTTATTGAGGCTTCAAGCGATTAACTCTGGACATATTTGGCGAAGATAGAGCTTTCAGTCATAAACCCCAAATTTAGACATGAACTAGCTCAAGCTATGGGTATGAGGGAAGACGATTTGTTCGTCCAGAGAATGTTCGCCGTCACTGCTCACCAAAATTCTGACTGTCTATCATTCGCTGAATTCCTGGAAGTCCTGAAGAAGTTCAGCAATGGTACGAGGAAAACAGTCTATTATAACAATAAAAAATCATTTTTCCAGGAACGATCAAAGAAAAATGCGAGCTTCTTTTTTCGATGTGCGACGTAAACGGTGATGGAGAAGTCAATCGGACGGAGTTTATCGATTTCTTGAAGTCGCTGAAATCCGCTGCCGGGGTGAAGTTGAGCGAGATTTCCCAGACCGACGTCATAGAGAGTGTGCTTTATCGATCTGGTAGGAAAGTTGAAACAATTATACAAAGTTATGAAAGAAGTCTGAACCTACGAAATCCTGGTTCTGAGCCTCGCATAGTTCTGGTTTATATTTGTGTATAGCGAAATCGTCAATAAAAATGTCTCTTTTAAGATTACCTCAAGAATTGATCTCTTCAGGAATAACTCGGGACAATGAATGGATCACGAAGGCCGACTTCGAGTCGATCCTATCTCAAACCGAGACTCAAATTGGTCGAGTGCCGCCGGTCGGACTTGACTTTAGAGGCGCGAGAATGAAGGTCAACCTCCAAGAAACCGCATCTTTGAGTTCATTCGCAGTGCCTATCGAGCATCATAGGTAAGTTCGAAAAAAATCCTTTTCTTCTACTGGAAAATTCACTTATTTCGTCCTCCCCATCAATGACTATTTTAGTCCGAAAATCAGTGAATTTTCTGAGTTGATCAGTTTTTCTTATGATGAAAATCTGCTCTTAGCTTGACAAGAACTTTCTTCGGATCTATCGCTGCATTTATGGAGACCTACCGACAACACATCGCGATCATGTTCATCTACATCTGCGTGAATATTATCGTGTTCACGGAACGATTCTGGCGTAGGTTTTAGAAATTTTAGATACCAAGCAGATTTGATAATTTAATGATGACGTCGGTGAATCCTGAGTAGAAAATGTTAAATTCAAAAAATTACGTAAATCTCAGATATTGTTTATTCGAATTTAAATTCAGAGTTTTATTAGTTTCAGAAGAAAATTTGCAAAATAATAATAATAATACAAATAACTACATTTCCAGTTGATATGCTGCCGCAAAAATATGCATTCCATAAAAGGGATAACCCCTTTGCTACAGGTTTTATCACCAGAAAAATCAAGACTTCCCTTTGGATTGAAAACCACTTCTACCCCAACTCCTTTGTATAGAGATTGTTTCATTTTTGGTTTGTCCTACACAAAAATCCCCCGAAAGTTAGGCGGAAAGCATGAGAAACTGTTATTTATGGTGATGGTCTACCATGCAAAGACAACGAATTATTCGTTATTCGATTTTGCTACTTTCTTATCAAATTTCTTGATACATATCAAAATAATATGCGCTTTTAAATTCGATATCCTTCCATTCAAGCTTCGCGTTTTCAATTATCGAACTATAAGAATTCCATCTCAACCATAGATAGTATTTTGATATGCCTAAATGTAGCATGTCCAATATCTCCATTTTATGTTCAATTTCCTAAAACCCAACCCTTTTCCATGACTATCCTTTAGATTTCCGTTACGAGGTGGAGCATCGTGATTTGCGCCGAGTGATGGGCGCGGGCATCGCGATCACTCGAGGCGCTGCTGCCGGGATCTCCTTCAACATGGCGCTCATCCTCCTGACCGTGTGCAGAAATGTCATCACTGTCGTCAGAGACACGCCTCTAGGGGAATTCATACCATTCGATTCCGCTATTTCATTCCATAAGGTAAAAATCACTGCTCCGATATATTTTTAGATACTCAATAAATTCGGGCTTTACGTGCGATGAAAATAGATTACTGATCAAAGCAACATGAAAATCATGACCATAGGAAATTTTCTGAACCATAACATTTCAGATCGTCGCATACTTCGCGTTATTCTGGTCGATAGTTCACACTGTCGGTCACTGCGTCAACTTCTACCATGTGGCGACGCAGAGTCAAGAAGGACTTCAGTGTCTGTTCCAGGAGGCTGTGTTTGGGTATGCTCGTAATAACATTCAAGCAGTAGAAGACCAATTTCGCGGTTTAACTAGCTATAAATGCTGTTTGACACAAAGGACGGGTTGAAAAACTTGAAATTGAGTCAATCCATGATAATTTTTAAACACACCAAAATAGTTCCATTTCAGTTCCAACTTCCTTCCATCGATCTCCTATTGGTTCTACGGAACAATCACCGGCTTGACCGGAATTGCTCTAATCATCGTCATCTCCATCATCTATGTCTTCGCCATACCGTCCTTCATGAAACGGGCATATCACGCATTCAGGTACCTTTATTCTCTCATCGTCAAAAAATATCATTATTTTCAGATTGACCCACCTTCTCAACATTGCCTTCTACGCTTTGACATTGCTACATGGTCTTCCGAAGTTATTAGACGTAAGTTTCAAAAATCTACACATTTTGAATTCTGACCATAAATTTGACGGGACAGTCAAACAATGTAAACTTGAATTTAGAGCCCAAAATTCTGGTACTACATTATCGGTCCGGTTTGTGTCTTCGTGATCGACCGCATTATGGGCATGCGTCAAGAATACAAGCAATTGCAAGTTCTAAATGCATCGCTTTTACCCTCCGGTAAGGAAATCTTTGAAAAAATTCCATTTCAAGAAATCTTTAGACATCATCTACCTCCAATTCAAGCGACCCGCATCGTTTATATTCCGATCTGGACAGGTTAAAATTATTTTAAAAAAAAAGAAAACAATCATTGATTTGATATTTAGTGGGTCCGCATTTCTTCTCCGGCGTTTAGTTGCTCGTTCAACGAGAGTCACGCTTTCTCTCTGGCTTCGGCACCTCAAGCCCCCACTTTGGAACTATACATAAAGGTAGTTAATTATTTAATTACTCTAATTAGTCACTTACCTATCATAATTAGGCTGTTGGACCTTGGACTTGGAAGTTGCGCAGTGAAATTATTCGAGCCCAAGCAAACAATACACCCTATCCACTGCTCCATCTGAATGGACCATACGGAGATGGAAATCAGGCAATTAGCTTAACTAAGTCGAGTTAATTACCCTAACTATCTAGGAGTGGACCAATTACGATGTGGCTATATTGATTGGCGCTGGTATTGGAGTCACCCCTTATGCTTCGACGTTGACTGATTTGGTGGTTGAGATGGCTTCCGGACGACATCACAATATTCGGTGCAAGAAGGTAAAGGTTGAGTTCAATAAAAACCCATCATTTGCTTCAACGGTGTTCGATGCAAATATAATCAATATCATTAGAGTTCAGCCTATCTTAAAAACCATAAACTTGCATAAAATTTCGAATTAACTACTAAAAAAATATTATAAAATTCTATTCTAGGTCTACTTCCTCTGGGTCTGTCCCAGTCATCGCAACTACGAGTGGTTCATCGACGTTCTCAAAGACATTGAAGACCTCGATACCAGGAAGCTTCTTGAAACCCACATTTTCGTCACCCAATTCTTCCACAAATTCGATTTGAGGACTACGATGCTGGTATATTTTCACTCCTAAATTTATTTGAGCCTCAAATCTGAAATAGAAGTACACTGGTTGGTACTTTGGAGGGCTTTTGTTTTAATTTAGAGGACTTCAATTAGAAGTTAGTTTGCTAGTTGATTTCCATATTTTCAGTACATCTGCGAAAAGCACTTCCGAGGCGAGCACGCCGGAGTGTCGATGTTCACCGGGCTGAGGGCGCACAATCACTTCGGAAGACCCAACTTCGACGCGTTCTTGAAGTTCATTCAGGCTAGGCATTGTAACGTGAGTGTAAATAAGTCATCATATAAAATATCGACCTGTATATCCTATATCATGTGTGAAGTGCATATGCAAAACTCATATCCTCCTTTTATGATACTCTACATGTTGTAATGGATTAAATATTCATGATATTGTGATCAGACTCGTTGGATGCAAAGGATTGAATCGAATCGAAAACATTTTGATCAGCCAACAAGTCTGTTTGTGATATTATGAAATCATGAATGAAGCCATCATATGGTCCTTAGAATTTCAAACAACCTTAAATTCAGGTCTCCGACATCGGTGTGTTCAGTTGCGGTCCATCGTCCGTCAACAAGCAGATCAGCTCTTCATGTGCTCAAGCCAATCGGGTACGCGATGCACCGTCATTCGCGCATCGTTTCGAGACTTTCTAATCACAAGAAAATAGTAAATATATGAAAAATCGAGCTCTATGCACCAATTTCGTCGTGATTTTTAACTTGTCGCTTTAAATTTTGAACTCATACGCTTCTTACAGAAAAAATTGAGAGATTTTTTTTATTTATCTAGAAGTGTATGAATGTTTTCCCTATTCTAATTTTGACCAATTTTATGACATATCTTCTTCTTCTTCTATGAAATTGTATGTGAATTTGAGTCATTCATCATCTAGTGCTTTACCCATTTTCATATCGTAGTATCACAATATTTCCGAGATTACGTTTTTGCATACGCGTGCTGGAATTTTCGATAACGGGATTGCGCGCTCATATTTAGAGATTGTTGTCATTTTTAAATCGTGAAAATTTTTCACGATTTGTTTTTGAAAATACAGGCCATAAGCATTATCCATTTCATATCGTGTTTATTCCTCCCAAGTCGTTATTTGTATAAAATTTTGGTGACTACTTTTCGAGTAATAAATATTTAGGCTAATAATGACTTTATTATATTTTTTATTTTAAATACAACTGCTATTTTAATATCCTCCGGCAGCGACTTGCTGCTGATTCTTGTTCTTGAGAAGGTTGCCCATCATTTTCATCCCTGAAAAATGGAAATTGCCGTAAAATCGGGTGAAAAATGAAAAAGTACGCAATGCCGACTTTCTAATCGCAAATTTAATCAAAAATACCTTGCTTAGCAAGTCCTTGGGTTGATCCCTGTTTGAAGCTTTCGAAGAAGGTCGAGAGCATTTGGAAGGCCTGCATGGGGTTGATGTTGAACTTCTTGGCTAAAACATTGAGGTTTCTTTCGAGATTTTCGAAGCTTTCATGAAGTTGAATGTTTTTACCTGCGGCATCTAACACCTTCGTAACCTTTGGCACGTGTTGCATCATGTCTCTCTTCACGTTCTCGTCCAGCTTCGTGTATTTATCCAGGAAATTTCTGAAAAAATCGATAACTCTGATTTTCGAGCACGCGAGTTACCTGAAGAACGCTTGGGCAGCGAGATTCTCGGGTTTGAACGACGGAACGCCCATGGCTTGTTTGGTCATCTGTAAAAGTAGGATATTTGTTAAACAAAAGGAATTTTTACATCCATGAAGAATTTCTTTCCTTGTGGCATGAGTTTGTCGATGTCCAAACCGCTGCCCTGAGCGTAGAGGCACACGGTGAAGGCAAGAAGTAACACGAGGTATCTCAGCATCTGAAAATTTAAAATTTTTGAGTATATTAAAAAGCGCGAAAATTGACCAGGAATGCTTGTTTATGAGAAAGTGCTCAAAAATCTAAAATAACTGAATGATCATCACCAAATTTTCACGGTTTTCAACAAATATTTGAGGATAAATCGGTCAATAATCGAGGATTTTTGTTGAAAAAGTTAACACAGAATAAACGTGAAAAACCCGCGGAATGAAAGTCAAACAACAAAAAGATTCTAATGTGAACAAATGCTGTGCACAAAAAGACAAAAATTGAGGAAGAGGAATCAAGATAGAGAAAAAAAACGCCGATAAATGAAGATAAATTGAAAATCATCAAGGAAAACGACGTCAAAGAAAGAAATCCGAAACAGCTGGTATTTGGATCAAAGATTCTTTTCTGGATGCCCAGCTTTCAAAATGTACTTCCCAGCCAGTTTTAGATTCTTATGTTTGAACATTGGATAGAGATTTTGAGGATGCTTCGTCTTTGTGTTAGAACCATATGAATATCAATGCTTATTTTCCAAAATAAACCCCAAAATCGAACCATATGTGATTCTGATCAAGAATCAAGTCTAAGCTCTGTTAATGGAACGAAAGAAAAGGATCAATATTTTTCGACTCCTTGGATTTAGTTCAATTTTTCGAGACATGAACTGCGACGATTCGATAGAAATGTCGGCATTGCTTATTCTTTGAGTTCTATTTCAAAAGTTTTCAAGAAAATATGACTCACGTCTTCAATAATTACTGTGTCGACTAGCTTTATTGTACAGAAAGATCAACATAATCTTTATCGAGAAGTAATTTTCTAAAGAAAGCTCAGAGATTTCAAATTCGTTCGATTTACTGGGGTGGCTTTGTGGGCACCATATCTTCCATCTTGAACATTTTCGCCAGTCTCTCGAGGGTTTTCGGATCCTGAAAATCGATTTTTTTCAGGTTTATCGACGTTTCGCTTACCTTGCAGTCAATTGTCTTCATAGCGGCTTCAGATCCGAAGAATGCTTGGGCGGCTTTGAATTCGTCGCCTGAAATTTTAAAAGTCGATCAAAATCACTTTATTTCGAAAAGTACTTTTGTAGACGGCGGACAAGGTCGGGAAAGCTTTCAGAAGCTGCTCCTTGTAGGCTGGATCGTTCTGACATTCAGTCACGATTTTCTGAAGTAGACATTTTCAGGGTAAAAAAATTGAAGTGCAACCTTCATATCGGCAGCGAATTCTGGTCCTTTTTCGAGGAAGTTGCAGAACGCGATTTCTCGATTGGGGTTGGAGATTTGGTACATGATGGCTTCCCACTGAATAGTCGGTTTAAAGATTTCAGAAAAAAAAACGTTCAAAGTATGGTATCTGCATAAGGACTAGATAGTGAGATGGTGAGACCTATCTTCACTCAGACTATCCTTTCATATTTTCACCCTCTTATTTATCCTTTACTAAGAAGTCGCATCATTCCGTCTTCTTCTTATTATTATTATTATTATTATTTAGAATTGTCTTAGAGTTCCAAATCAGAAATTGCAATGCTTCATTTAGTTTCAACTGAAAAAATTACCTTCGTAGCATTGTTCTGAGCAGTTTGAGGAGCCATTGCGACCCTTTCTCTATAAGTTGCATCAACCTTGACTCCAAGGTCGTACAGGGTTTGGGAGACCTGAAGATGCTATTTTAGAGACGACTTGAAAATCTCAATCCCTCAGACCACGCGAAATAGCGCTGGGAAAATCTCTACTCTACCGTCCCTTTCCCCATTCTAAATGATTTGAGACCTTGAGGTTTCCAAATAGTCAATTTTAAATCGGAATTAAACTCGAGCTTACCTCCTTAACCTTCTCCATCAACTCATCGAAGTTGTGTGGCACTCCTTCACTCCATTTGCCTCCGTGGTAAGCAATTGTTAGATCGCAGAGGGCCTGTTTGGCAGCTTCATCGTTCTTGATCGATTCAACAGCGTTGAAAATGTAGTCGGGAACGACTCCTAGAATTAGCTAGGTTACAAATATTGTCAGGGCTATATCAAAGAAGCGTGTCCTTTTCTATTCTATTCCAAGTAGTCGTTCATCGACAATGCCATATCATCAGATATTCTTTTAGAAAAAATCAAATTAGTAAGCCATAACCTTTTTCATTATACTTCTCCATCCTAGCGATGCATTTATCGATGTAAGCTGGGGTGACTTGATAATTGTAATCGACATCGGCTAAAGCAACGGCGGCGAAACCCAACAGTGCAATAGAGGACCACATTTCTCGAGGTTTGAGCAAATTGAAGAAGTTAACCCTGAAAATGATATCTGAAATTCAAATTCTCATAACTCATAAGAACATCGAGTCAGCGTCTATCAATTCATATCAGAACTATGCTTGATAAGATATAGTTTGAAACATAAAACTAATGATTTTAAAGACAATTGATCATCAAACCCTTCATGTTGAAAGAAATTGATCATTAAAGAGACGTGGTAGAAAATTTGTCGCATCTAACGGATAAATTGGATTCGTTTCAGCGAGTTCGAGTGAGTATAAAATTGTCCAAATCCGATGTCGTTTTAAATAGTCGAACTAATGAATACCAGATCAAAAAACGCTAAAGAATACCATTAACAAGGGATTATTTCGAATTACGCGTCGCATTTCGAAAAGACCATCTCGAATTGAACTCAATATTAATCATGCCTAGTTAATTATTAATGATTGGAAATTGCTCAGAGCCTAAAATCACCATCAAATATCATCAAATAATGCCTAAACTCATCTCAACATCTTACAAAACTTTTGAAATCATACAATTTTCCCTGTAGCAGGGTAAATTATATTATTTCCGATGAAGATCATTATTAATTTTGCCATCGTTTCAATTTTCAACCCTGTCTGTAAATCATTCTGTAGGTGGTCGATGAACACATAGTTTTTGCTCGTTAATCCGTATTTTGGACATCGAATACCGAATCAGAAAACAGATACAAACGAAGTTCATCGCGATTTTAACACGTCTAATAAATTCATATAGTTACATCGACAAAACTCAATTTTACGCTCTAAAAATCAGCTCCAAAACTAAACATTGATCAAATCTTTACTATCATTTGGCATTGGAGCAATATATTTTATTTATTTTCAAAAAAAGATAACCACTAATATAATCGGTATGGTAATTAATAAGTACGATATCGTGAAATGCTGTGAAGTAGAATTGAAGAATGGTTTATACGTCGATGCGACTCTTGGTAATGAACAACAGCAATTTTCTTTAAATTCATTATTATTGAGATAGTTTACTTTAAATTACCTATACAAGCTGAGTCAGGGTTGTAAATTTGACATTGTAGATTGTTAGTGCACCCTATGAACAGTTTGAAGCCTCCATTCGTACATAAAGGGTACATGTTGCAGGCTGGAAGATCAAATATTGTGAAATTCCGTTTAATTTCAAAATTCAAAGATATGATTTTTAAATTTTTTAAATTATCGATGTGTCTGATTTAATTAATTATCACCATTTTTGGTTGCACACTAAATTAAATAGCCTACAAAAGTAAAAATATACCACCATTAGCTTTTAAATTTCTATGTTTCAGAAAGTTTGTGGATATCAAGAGATCAGTAATACATTTTCTGCATAGGTAACAATCATCCAGTCATTTTAAAAAATCCAAATAAAAATTACAAGAATAAACTCACGAAAATCCGAGTAGAACTTGTATCCATCTGTCCCACAGATATACCGACTTTGTCGCTTTTCAATTAACTTCGAATCAGTTAAAATCACAATTAACGAAATTAAAATCGTAACGAAATAATAGAATCGTAATGACATAAGCCGATTAGTTGACAATAGCAGAAATGTTGACTTGTATTATTTCGGCAGCACCTTTTCGGGATTCGGGAAATGCCGTTTTCATCGTGTTTCGACTATTTTGTCATGTCTATTTCTCTAATTCGTGCTATTTCCCGCTCAAACTGGGTGACTATTTATTCAGATGGAGTTTCGAGCTTTCCTAGCAGCTTTCCGCATTTGTAAGTGTACAGTGACTCATCGTATATCTCCAGTCGCAAAGATTTTATTTCTATTAATTCAGAAAGCAAAACTTTTTACTTATGAGATAATTTTCTAGAAGCGTTATTTTAGCTATTTGGAAATCGCGAGACCACAAGATACGAGAGATATAGGCGAAATAGTATAGACTAGGATAGGATATGAGGGATGATAGACTTTATTTTCTCACACTATTCCTCACTGCCTCATGTCTCGTGCTCTTTCGGTTTCCAAGTTGCCGCTATTTCTATCGAATGCATAAAATTCACAAAAAATGTAATATTTCATGTATGTTTCATCTAAAAACTGCATAAAATGTGAAATCTCTAAATTATTACAATGCAGATATTACCGTTTATTGACTTAAAAAACATTTAATTAAAGTAATTATCTCATCTTAATTGGTCTAATTAGTGACGTACGCTCTTGCCTGGAACATCAAACACATTTGATCGCCAGTTGGGTCGTCATGCAAGATGTACTGAAGTTGATAGGGCCAGTCATCCTGAGTTAATTATCCTCATTTAACTGATTTAACTACTCTAATTAAGTACCTTTAGCATTTTGATAATTGACTCCACATCACTGAAGTCCAACTCGAGAGTCAGAGTTTGTTTGCCCATTTGGATAGGACACTTAACCCCGTTTGTGCAAGCGTCAAGGTTTTTCAGGAGACCGAAAGTGGGCATGGCTGTCTGAAAAAATTATTGAAACTGAAAATTTTAAACTTCAATTACGTGCCCAGGTACAGGTGGAGTCGTTCCACTCCCAGAAATTGATCGTTTGCTTCAGTCCTGGTGACGAATAGACATGTCCTTGATTGTCTGCTTGCGTCACTATGAGGAGCGGTTTGGCCAAGTGAATAGGATACTCGTAATTGCCTAAATTTGATCGTCTCGGCTTCAATTCACATGAGAAGCAAAAGGTTTTTTTTTCAAAGAATCCTACCGTTACAATCGGTTTGGTTGACATCGGAGAAAATCACTGGTCCGCTGGAGCAGGGCCACCAGTTTATTTGAGTGTCGGTTTTATTCGGCCAAGCTGGGCAATCCGCAAGACAAATACCGATCAAACCCAGAAATATGAGATTTCGCAGCATTTTGGGGAAAATCTGGAAATTATCATGTGTTAAAATCTAGAAGAAAATTATACAAATTGACGAAAAATTTCAAAGATGATAGAAAAATCCAATATTCCGCACACGTTGTGCCGAGTTGCTTATCAATCAAAGGAAGTCAGGCTGTACGTCTTTGAAACGCAAAAATCGCGATAAAGGAATTAAATTTTGCTGAAAACTCCTAAACCAACGACACACGCTTTTCCGGGTTTGAATGGGGACTACAGAAACCTCAAAAATTTGCAGCTCTACGTATGAATTTAGAACAAAAACCAACAAGTTTGAATTGTTCAAGAAAATGATATGATCAGCCTAATTTTAAAATGGTGAAATTTCGCAGAAAAACGAAATGTGTTGAAAACTTATAATTTTGATAATATTTATTCGAAAAGTTTCAATATAATTATAACCTCAGCTCAATATTTTGATAATAATTATAGATTGATGAATATATTTCCTGTTGAACAGTGCAAATGAATCTCACTTATATGTGCAGATCGTGCTTTACTTTTTCATAAGATAACCGTATGTACAATTATCTCTCGTCACTTTTGGATCTATTCAGAATTATCTGTATAATGGGCATTGAAATTAAATTATTATTTCATATTTTATTGAATAAAATTTCTATATGAAATCTGAGATTATTATAATCAAGCTTTATTTTATGTTAATTTCTCCGACTTCACGCCATTCATTCGTTTGTGGATCGTATTCCTCGATTGACTTTTGAAAATCTCCAATCAAAGCTTTGTCCAACCTAAGTTACAAATATTTCGTATAGAGATGCAAAATCTCAGCTCACCCTCCGATTGCATACAATTTTCCATTCACAGCAACAAGCGAATGACGATATCTTTTATAATTCATATCAGCGATTCGAGAGATTCGATTGTTAGCTGGAACTGAGGGGTCGAAACACAGACAAGATTTATATGCTCCATGACTAAATACATAAGGATACATTATTTATCATACAAAATTAACAACCTCCATCCTCCAGTAACGTAAATTTTTCCATTTAGCGATGCAACTCCGAAAAATTCTCGTCTTTCTGGAATCTCTCCGATTTCAATCCATTCTCGTTCATCGTCTGATAATCGATATATTTTTTTACTATTTCGTTCATCAACAACTGAATATCCATAATTACAATAATGAATATGCTATAATGTGACCGTATAAGATTTTATCACATGTTATTGTTTGAGCACCATTAATCGAAAGTGGAAAAGCAGGTCCTATTTGCCATTTTCCATCTATTAAAACCTGAATAAATTATTTCATGGACTTTCATTTGATCTTCTTACATCAATCCGATTCGTATCTTCTCCTATTATAGAATCATGCCCACCCAAATAATACAATTTACCCTTGAAATAAACCACAGATGCATATTTACGCCATTCAAGAGGACTTAGACCTGTAAAATTCTTGGAATCGATCATTCATGGATTTGTTGATAAAACCTCTTGAAAGTTGTCGAGTATTCAAGTCAAATATTTCAAAAGATTCATATTTGCCGTTAATTCCAAAAATCTGAAGGCTATAAAATTATCCAAAATAACGAACATAAGAATTTACTTTATTCGGTGTAGTCGCTACTTGATATGACTCATACCAATTGTGAAACTCTGCAATCTCTTCGACTGAGCGGGTAGATGAATTGAACAAGCCTATCCTTCCTTCATGTATACCATTATTTTTATAATAATCTAAATTATTATGAATCATTTCAAAGTCTCTTACTTGGCTTTCAACATAAATTCTTACGATAGAATAGAATTTCATGCGAATTATTGAATGAGATGTCTCCATCAATCTGCAAATTATTAATATTTCGGGCTAATTCATTCACTGTATTATTAATCAATGAGATTTCAGTTTCTTTCTGAAATTATAATTTCCATTTTACCAGTTATTTATTTTCAAAATGCAAAGAAACGACATTTTGGATCACCCTCATCAACTTCCCCAACGATTTATGATGGATTGAAGTCTTGCGATAATTTTTAGGCAGGAATCATGCATGAGGAGACCCTGTCGCACCGATTTTGTGTTAATTGTTATATTCTGCATTCAAACTGCCGATTCACACGAATACATGCGGAAATACGTAAATTAAGTTGAGCAATAATATTAAAAAAAAAAAGCATGGTATTTTCCCCAGAACTATTGCAAGTAATGCCGATAATCATGTGATTATTAAATTACCTCTGGATTTGGGTTGTTTTTGTATCGAAACCATTTGAGAACAGCATTATTATCATAGGAATTTAAAAGTTTAAGGTACTCGTGTTCGACATTTTTGCCTCCAAGACTGGCATTGAATGACATCGCTTGAATTTTTTTATCCAATTCTTTGATCTAAAATCAATTTTTTTTGTAAATTTTACGGTAATAATCATCTCATTTATAGTTTTTTATTATAACAATAAAAATATTGCATTCGAATAATTTTACTAATATACTAGGAGTTAGAAATTTAACGACTAAATCACTTACCTTTGCAGCTGTATACTTATTTTCATGTGAATTAATCGCGTTATGGAATCTATTATTTTGCTCAATTATAAAAGCAAACATCCTCATTTGTTCTTCCTTAATTAACTATCTTTAGAATAATTTATCTATTTACACCACGAACCAAATGACGATCCATTTCTTCTGGAGTAACTGATTTACCAATTTGGCTAGTTATCATTTTTTTAGCAATAGGTTTAATTTCTTCTCTCATGTTTGCAATAGGTTCATTTCTATCAATGATATCCCATGCCTTAATGACTACGATTATTACTGATCGTCAGGTTTCAGTGTAAGTCTTTTCATTATAATGAAATATCAAAATTCCTCAATTGCACTGTGTAAAATCTACTCATGATAATATTTTTTAACTTTTTTCCTTAATAAAATATACTTTCCTTACTTGTTTGAATAAACCTATTTGATGTTGCGGTAGTTGTGAATTTATCGTATGTTCATCGGCCAAATCTATTTATAAAAAGAATAGCAATTATTTTAATTTGATATAATATAAATAAATACCTCGAGCAATATCAGAAATTTTCTCAGCTTTTATTTGATAGACATATTCAGTTGATATCCAAAGAAAGACGACAATCTTAGGAAATAGTAGCATTCTCTTAAACTTTATCAATATTTTAACTTGAGAAAATGAAACAATTCTAAAATATCATATTATAAATTTGATTTTATGAGTGTAGAGTCTATTTACTCACATGATGTAGTGCAATTATGGTCGTAGTACGTAAAAGGTTTTATCACAATTTAGAAATATTAACTAAAATAGAAAAAGACACAATATTTATTAGGAATATAAACAATAACAATACCAATTTTGCATGTTAGTTAACTGAAATATATACCTCTACTATACTAATAATATGAATAAGCGTCACATTACTACTGGTTATATTAGTGTTAGTAACGATTTTCAAATCAGATAACAATCTTTATATGGGAATAAAATATGTGACTAAGATTCCAAAACAGACACATTAGTCATTATAAATTATTTATTAAATCGGGTACGTATATCACAGTTATGAAGTCAAAAAATGCTGACGTGAGTACGAGGGTCGGAATTTTCTTTGAAAAAATAAGTGCAAAAATGAAAATGTTAGAGCATTCACGGTTATGATTTTTTCTTTAATTTTCGAATTATTCATTTATGAGTCGAATACATGATTTATTGTCTATTTCAAATTCCAAATAAAATGAGAATAATATTTTGAGATTTCCATAGATCAATTGTTGTCGTCGCTCAGTTATCCCTTGCAGGATATCCAGGAAGCACCACGAGGAGGTAGACGAACATCACTTCCCGCCACACAATCACACACACACACACACACCTGAAAACGTAAATTTTTAAATTTTAAATATAAATATGCAATTTTATTTTTTGCATTTCAACTCTTATCGCTTTTACATTTTAAATTTTAGCGTTTAAGTTTTATCATGAGCTTGTCTCATTTTGAGGATACCTGTTGACGTCCTCAAAACTTCCTCCCAGGCATGCCGAAAGCACATGGCCATATTGGTCTCCTGACAGCCCGTTCTTCTCGCAATCGTCCCGGACATTCGACCGCACTTCATCCCAATCAACATCGTACGTCAGCGTGCCGTATGAGTACTTCATCATTGATGGGTTGGCTTTGTCGTACACTGGATGCAGGACAAGTTGTTTGACTCTAAATTTTACAGTTAAAACGTCCAATTGAAAAAGTTCAACCATTATAATGAGTGATGATGCTTTACCCATTTTTCTATAGATAAATCCTTACTTTTTTCCATTCCTCATTTCGTACGTAACTGCTTGTGCGGTTGCCGCATCAACACGCTTAGGAGTATGTTCTCTCCTTAAATTAGATTTTTAATAAATTTTGAAAGAACAATTAAAAGAGGATACATTTTGTCTTTTAAAGTCGTTGTCAGTGTTTGCCATAAATGGGCATGCAGTGCTTACTGGACAGCTCAATTGAAATTTCTTCATATTCGCTGTATACACTCTAAATTGATATCGATTACTCTGGAGTAATGTGTGAATAGAATTCATACTTCCCATCTTTGTTTATTTCCTTGAGAGTGTATGCATAGAAGGTGCAACTTTTCCCATCCTTCCTCACGACGCCGCACTTATGCTTTTTGACTCCAGATGGTTTAGGATTTCCGTGCTTATGCCTATAAAATGGAAATTAGCTAGATTCTTTAGAAATCTGAATCCTAATCCTATGTTCTGGTAGCTTTTCACAGACTTACCTGATATGTTGTTGTAGCTAAGCTTTTGTACCCGTGCGGAATATACATTCAGGTATGTCGCATTCCAAATCCTTCAGTCTGTACTCGTTGTGAATTCTAAATAACTCGATTATTATCCGAATATAATTTATGTGTAAGAACCTTAAATATTCTAGAAAATTATTATTTTCCAAGTGTCTCCTGTTTGCATACGGGACATATAATGTTGTAATTCGTTGGGTTATATACCTAAAATTATCTTTTCATAAATTTCTGCATCAAGAGTTTCTTATTTTAAATAATAATTTCTATCATATATTCAAAACATTGATATAAAAATATATCAAAAAGTGATATTATTATGGTTGCCGAAATTGAGAAGAACTCAAAACTCGCTAGATTTTTAAAAACAATTAATTTTATCGAAAGTCATTCATTTTTGTGCCGAATATATGCTCTACAGCAGCTTGCCTTAAGATAAAAGTTGCTTTTTCCTCCAATATTCATCATTGCTAAGTTTTTATTTAAAATTCGACGATTTAGACATCGAAAATGTCCAATTTAGGTGGACAATAGTCGAGATACAATATCTGAAATTAAAAAGTGAAAATGTTGAGAAGGTTGATGGGAAGCGGTTGTCTTCAAGCGATTTGAAAGAAAGCAGAGATGAGCGGTTTTCGAAAGAAAGGGACAAAGAATTGGAAAAAAGGCTGGGTCAGCGAAATAGTGCAGGAAGAGATGCAGCAGAATGGTATGAAAAAACAGTTGACTTTCAGTGCAGTATTGATCATGGCTCGTCAAGTGGTGTATAGGAGTGCATTTACTCTAGCCTTTCTCGCCAATACTCTCTCAATTTCCTCCCCATCGCGTTGTGTGAGCGAAAAGAGTGAAGGGACAAAAAAGCGAGAAGAAAAGAGGCAAAGGGCAATGAAAAAAGATTATTTTTAAATTAAATAAATAGTTTCAAATTCGGAAAAATGCTACAAAAGCGACAATCGATAATCAATCGTTCAAACAGAATTTCGAAAAAAAGAAGAAATGTCAAATGTTGTGCAGACTACTTAGGGGTGTTGATCTTAAGCTGTACTTAGTTTATAATAAGTAGAACTGCACGAAATAGGTAAAGTTTATTCTCAATATGAAATACAGTAACTAACAACAGCGATGACAATACTGGCTGATGTGAGTAAGAAGAAGCGCAGGAGAGGTGCGGGCGTCGCCTTTTATATGGCTCCGCCCTTAAGCAATTTTCACATTGGCGTCTGTATTCCTGGTCGACACACGACTGTTCCAGAACAAGTTGTAAAGGTTGATGTCTTTCTCTCTACAGGGTATTGTGAAATATTGCGAACACTGGCCTCGCAATAAGAGAGTAATCACAAGTCATTGATATCAAATGTATTGATTTATCATCGAAATAGCAAGGGAAAAGATGCAGAATGAATACAAAAAAACAGCGTTCTTTTAGTGCAGCGCTGCCACAGTTCTGCAATGAGATTTATAAGTCGGCGAAAAGGGCTGAGAAAGAAAAGGGAAAGTGGCAATGTTTATCGAACAGAATCGTAGAAAGTTCAAATTCAACATATGAATAAGCCTGGGAGTTCAGAAATTAAATTATAGGGCGCAAGCTTCGTCCACCGCTGACCGACTATTGAATAGGTTATTTTCTAGGGAAGCTAAAATTCGATTAGCTACATTTAGTTCGTTTAGTATTTGGGTGTTTTAAATATAAAGATATCTGGAATCGTCGTTATATAGAGAAAAAGATAAGATGAAATTCAAGAAATTATAGTAGAAGAAAATAAATTCGAATTCACTAGGATGCTTGCTCGACATGTCATAAATTTATTTTTTAAAATATCATAGAAAATTAGACAATTCCTCTACTTATCGATTTCTTGAATGAAATAACGAATGATAAAATAATAATGAAATTCCTGATTGATTTTGTCGGACTTTAAGGTTTAACTTTATTTATTTTTTACCGACGACTCTGTTTTGACTTTATATTTACGATTTTATGGCTTTCCACCGGAAAGCGTTCCAAAATTTCTTTAACAACCGTGAAGGTCGTCTTTGAGTTTTACCTCTAAGATCTCGTATTGAGATAGTGTCAGGGCTCATTCCCAACATATTTTCCCTCCCTGCGCTAAATCGCAGTAGGCGAGGCATCTTTCTCTCCCTCCATTTCCTCGTGCTCCCACCTTCATTCGATCAGTTAGAAATTCACTTTCCAATTTCGTCTAGAATCCAGAGATGTTGGTGGTGCAGTAAGATGGAGCACCGCACCGCAAACATCCCTGTTTTTCACTTTTTCGAAGCAAGAGTTCTAGACGAGGGAGACCGATCGAAGACTAGTTTCCTATTTAGAACTACCACCTTTCTACCAAAAACGAATTTTTGTAAGGGAGAGGAACTTGGAGACTATTTATAATCTGCGAAGTTGCTTAATTGAGTTTTCAGACACTGATCGTTCTAGCACGATATAGAGAGATAACGTTGTTCAAGTGAAGAGCATAAAGCATCTCTTCTCTTTCCCTCTACTCAAACAACATTATATCTCAATAATTCGCACTAGAACGAATAAAATGAAAGCTCACCCATAAATTTTACGTAGCCAACTAATTACTATTGAATATTTCAGGTAATTAAATCCGAATTCTGTGACCACACAACATAAAGACCCCTTGAGAATCATTCTCAACATCACATAAATGGGAATTAAAATATTTATTTATAAACTAACTCAAACTACACTTCAAGAAATTATCCAACCTTAGAAATGGTATTTATGGGCACAACGGTGGTGAGGTTTCTTCTGGTCGTGATTATATTTCTCTTCGTTGAATCCTCATTCGAAATAATTGGACCGGGTTTGATAAACATTTGAATCAAGGCCTTTCGATATGGCCGAGTAAGAGTAATTAATAATAAAGTTGCAACTATTGAGTGAAATGAAGTCATTAATTCAGATATGGAGGTAATATCTTAATTTTACATAAAATTGCAAAATTGGAAAATTTCGTGTTACAAAGAATCGTTCCTCTGGCAAAATATTTTGAGAAGGTAAATAGTGTGATAAAAAGGACAAATGACGTGGTATACGTGAATGCCACCGTAAGAAACTGAAAATAATTTTAATAATAGAATGCTTTCGTTGATTTTATGGGAATTCATAAAACAAAAATAACTACTTTCGACAAATTAGCGTTGATAAACGCATCTCTTCCACATAGTATTTCACTAAAAGTAGATACTCTCCATTATTCTTGAGATGATCCTTGTCTATGTCTAGTCGAAAAATGTGCATTGCGAACCCTTTCCGTTGACTCTTTCGTTCTTTTCCACTACCACCCTCTCTCATTTTCACACTATTTTCACTCGCAGTTCACATCAGTGTTTCTACACTTCTTGCTAGGCACGGTTCATCTCATAGATAATCGAGAGTGCTATATGCCAACTACTTTTAAAAATGATCGTTTTCTATTTCTAACCTGAACAAACATCGACAAAATTGCATTTCGCTGAGCCTGGACAGTTCTCTGTGAGAGATGGATAGAATTTTTCGAATTTGGCGCTATAATCATACAAGTGTGAGCAATCCCAATGCTGCATAATATAAATCCTGCACAAAGAGCTAGGTTACAAATTAATATCACTAATTTGAAATGTGGCTAAATTTCAAAGATTTAGGTTTTTTTTTTTAATATTTAAATATTTATCAGATATAAATTATCATTGAACTCGCATATTGAAATTTATTTAGAAATGTTGAGTGTTGAATTTAATTATTAATACATATAAAATAAACGTTGATATAACTTACTATCGCTTCAAAATTGTATATTGCGACGTTTGGGACATTGGCTAAACAAACCGCATCCGCATAATACTGAAATTATTGTCTTATTGTCTCACTGTTGAACAGGGATGAACGTTTCACGCACGATAGTGCGTCGGGCATATGAGTGCGTTAAGCAGAGGAGCAAGAAAGAGAAATAGCTTGGAAAGTTTTGTAGATTCTCACGGGAAAAAAGAAAGATGAGAGAGCACCGTATATCGTATGAAAAATTGTGTGAAAATTTGAGTCATGCTGTTTAACAATTTCTTATTGTTTTTTTAAGTGATAACAATAATGTTGCATACTATTTCCCGAGGGTTGAGTCTGGGAGAGGAGATATGCAAAATGTTTTCAACATTTTATAAATACTTGCCTGATTTAGATACATGATGAGATCGTTTCCAGTTAAATTGAACAAACATGGATATACTATGAAACATCCTATAAGTACGCATACCAGGCATATTAAACATAGCTTTACAAAAGCTTCGGGTAATACAAAGATCTGCAATTTGAAGATTTCATAATCAGAAAAGAAGGACAGTTTAAACTACACAATCCGATCTGCATAGCTTTTTATGCCGATAATAAAATGTGAGGGTAATTGTCACCAAATTCCAGATATGTAATCCGACTAGTGGTCCCTGAAATACCTTTCAGGGGTGTGCGGAATTCGTGCTCGGAATTCCGATGTCTCTTCCTTTTCTCCATGAGCTCACTCTCTATCTCCCGCGAACCTCTTGTCGTCCGTGTTCTTTCATCCTCTCATCGGTATTCTGAGTGAGATGAGCAGAAAAAAGGGAAGTGAGCCTGTGGGAAAAGAAAGAGATACCGGAATTCCGCACACCCCTAATATTTTTCATTATCCTCAAAATGATAGATTGTAGAGGACAGTGCAGCATGTATCCTCAAAGGGTAAAGGAAAAGGCAATCGAGGCAGAGACACAGAGCATAACAAAGGGTTTAATTACCCAATTTTGAGATAAATAAATTGGTATTCTATTGCCAGTCTCTTCGACTGTCTGATTTTCGCCACACTTGGTTTACCATACACACAATCTACTTGTCAGACACTTTCAGGGGGAAGGTTTTCTCGGGTTTCCTCAGGGGAACAGAACTGTGAGAACTACGCGGGAACTATGGTTCCCCCGATTTTTGCTCAGTTTTTCTACCAGAAAACTTCGAAGGAAAGTTGGGGGAAACCTTCCTCCCGTTTCTCTGATAATGAGTATGGAATAATGGAATAGAGGAGGATACTTCAAAAAGAGGAAATTTTAATTAGAGACTTCACGGGGTAATACGATAAAAATATATTTGAACTCTTCGAAAATAATTAGAAAAAAGGACACGATTTTTGTACACTTTTACCCCAATAAAATTCGCTGGTATTAATGATCCTTGCAGGCCATTAGTTTGAATTCCGAGTACTAAAATTGAATTTTAATCCTTAATTAAATTAATTCATATATTAAGAGCGCGTTCAGACTCTGTTCTTAAATCTCATTTTGGTCATTCTTTGATAAAGTTGATTACTTGGAAATAAAAAGACGAAATTTCCCAATAGATTTATCGATATATCGGCGACTGTTGTGGATATTTGTACTGCCAAAATAAAATATTTATAGCCCTTCATAGTATTTGGTGATTTCGTCAAGATTAATGTGATAGATATTGCAGATAGAATCAATGATGTGAATCCACATGTCCTTTGCATCGGGACTAACCAAGGCCATATTTCGATTGGGAATTTGGAGTTGTCGCACATCTCAAGCTACTTTAGAAGCGATCTAAAATACGCGTAATAGATATTTAAACTTAAAATTGTGATAAATTTCGACTAATTAAACACATATCGACAAAATTATCATTCAAAAAACGAATATCATACTTGAGAATGTGCTCCGCTTAAGCTCTATTCTTTGCATTAACATTTTAAACAGTTTTCGAAAGTCGTGAATTATTGATCATGAAAAGAAAAATACAAGCTAAAAGCTTTAAATAAAGTTTGCGATTTTCGATGCTCTATTAAATTTTTGCAAACAATAATAATAACAGATGTTTTTTTTTTTAGAAAAGAGCAAGACTGAATTTAGATTTCAAAGTCGATTCGGATGTTTGGAATCTCAATTTTTCAAACGTAATAGAAATTTCGAGAACCGCACGCATGCAAAATTCGAACATAAATAACAATTTCTAGATCTAGCTTTTCTTCTATTTGCATAATCAGAAATTTCAAGCTAACTTGGCGTTTGTCAAAAATTCCTGAAAATTTGGTAATTTTATAGTCAAATGAATGATGGAATCTGATCAAGTTGGTCATCATATATCATATTAGTCAATAATATTTATCACATCATCTTATTGAGATTAAAAAAGCTGCGAAAGAATTATAAGATCTTTTTAAACTCTGCAATAACTTTCTGACCGACTCAATGCTTACTAAATAACATCTTGCGACAAATGGCTAAATTGTAAATACGGAGGGTGTGCGTTGTCCACCAAACTATAGTTATCCGCTAGAAAATTTGGTGGATAACGATAGTTTTTGCTATACCAATATCCAACCAAAATTACTCATGCGCTTTATTAAAAAAACAATCACAAATTTAAAGCAAAAGTCTAGAATTTTTCAAATTTTATCTGTTTTACATATTTTTATAGGTAAAGTAGTGTGATCTATGATTAGGTAAAAGTAGAGCATGTAAATTATGAGATGTATGAGGCAGTGAAGTTATAAATTGAAGATCTAGGTAAAGGTAGAATAGGTAAGCTAGAGAGGGGTAGAAAATAGAGTAAGGGGTAGGGAGGATAGAGAATATAATCGGCTAAAGATATTTTTCTGCTTGAATAATTTTATAAAATCGAGTGCTTCACAAACTAAAAGTTCAAAATTAATGAAAATAGAACGTAATGATAAATCACGTTATGATACTGACAAGCAAAAATGCAACTTTTTTTGGTCAATTACGGTAAAAAATAAAATAGTATCCCACTTTTTGGTAAAAATATGTGATTTTTAATGACTGAGTATACTTTGGTGGGCAACGCTACGGACCCTAAGTTTATTTATTTTTTACTGATGACTCTGTTTTGGCTTTACATTTACGATTTTATGGCTTTCCACCGGAAAGCGTTCCAAAATTTCTTTAACAACCGTGAAGGCTGTTCCTTGAGTTTTACCTCTAAGATCTCGTATTGAGATGATTATCGAAACTCATCCCCAATATACTTGTCCTCCTTGCGCTAAATCTCAGTAGGCGAGGCATCTTTCTCTCCCTCCATTTCCTCGTGCTCCCACTTTCATTCGACTAGTTAGAAATTCACTTTCCAACTTCGCCTAGAATCATCCCAGGCTAGAATTTAGAACTTAGCTCAGGGATGGGAACTCTATCGAGTTTGGGACTGTGTCGCCCTCAAAAGTTTTTTAAGCAAGGTAATACTTGCGTCGACCTTATCTGGTCGCAATCGAATTTTGGAATGCCTTTCAAAGTGAGAGGCCATAAAATGTGGGTTTTTGTGAAAAATTATGAATAAAATAGATAAAAACTTGAAAACAACAACATTGATCAAATGGAAATAACGAAATTAAGTATTTTTGAAACCTTTGAACTACCGAATATTTGAAATTCTGTCAAAGCATACTCGTGATCTCTTGATCTGGTGATATTTCTTACTAGTTGACTAGGAGCATTTTGAACATTTCTAGATTTTAGCTCTAATACTTCAATACTGAATATTCAGGTGCACAAAAAGTAAAAATTGAAGCTATTTCATCATTTCAATCTTCCAGTTTTAAACAGTTGAACTGATATGATGATCCATCTGTAATTTGAAAATAAATAACTTCCGATTTTAGTGTTTTATGTCTTTTTTTTATCTTTATTCCCCCTTTCCAAAGGGATTCCAAAACTCAAAAAGCTCATGTTTGTCTTCCTGCACGGAAATCTTTAGTAAAAGGCGAAAGATTTTCTCGGATAATTGCAGAAAGACGAGAGTGAAGTGTCCATATTTGAATGGATATTTATTAGGGCTGCATCTGTGGCTTATTTCAAAGATAAATTGTATTATTTGGGTGGATTGGATCCTAAAACACATATAGACACGAATCGCGTTGATGTAAGAAGATTGAATGAAAGCCCGTGAAATAGTTTATTCAGGTTTTAATAAATGGAAAATGGCAAGCAGGACCTGCATTTCCTCTTCTAATTAGTGAAGCTCAAACAATAACATGCGATGGGATTTTATACGGTCACACTATAGCATATTCATTATTGTAATTATGGATATTCAGTTATTGATGGATGGGATAGTAAAAAGATATATCAATTATCCAGCGATGAACGGGAATGGGTTGAAGTAGGGGAGATACCAGAAAAACAATTCCTTCGGAGTTGCATCGCTAAATGGAAAAATTTACATAACTGGAGGAGTGAAGTCGTTAATTTTGTATGATAAATAATGTATCATTATATATTTAGTAATAGTAATGTATTAAAATCCTGTCTGTGTTTCGACCCTTCAGCTCCAGTTGATAGTCGAATTTCTCAAATCGCTGATATGAATTATGCAAGAATGGATCATTTTCTTGTTGTCGCCAATGGAAAATTGTATGCAATCGGAGGGTGAGCTGAGATTTTGCATATCTCTATACGAAATATTATTAACCTAGATATCAACAATTTTTACATGAAAATATTTGCAATTCAATCGAGGAATACAATCCACAAACGAACAAATGACACGAAGCCGAAAAATAAAAAAAAAAAAATTGAATAGGACTGTCGACAGTTAAATTCTTATCTAATATAACATGCACGATGTTCTCGCGAACCTTTAAAAATTATAAAATTTTATAAATTCTCCTTCGGAGAACACTTCGTGCGCAGGGGATTGAGGGGTCAACCCTTATCATTGGGGCGGAGCCCAACCCTGATTACACTTTCCTGTCCCAAAAAGGGCAGTTCTGAAAGAGAACCACCAACAGTAACAGCAGCAGCATTTTATTTGTTATTATAAATTTTCTTTCGAAGTTAATAAATTATTGAAAAATAATTAACTCGTGTTAACTTTCGATAGACTAATACAAACTCCTTTCTAACAGCATTGTACTATCGTGTTCGTATTTTTCCTCTCTCTTTCTTATAGCGCCGAGAGACGAAAGTCTTGAACCTAGCCTTTCGAATCTTACCCTCCCATATCTAGAACCCAACTTTCTTCTCCTCTTACAGCCAGAAATAACATTTTCTTTTGCCTCCCGGCTTACACAATATCATAATCACTTTTGTCCTTCCCGTACTTTATCATGTGATGAGTTTTTGTAAAATTCGTCATGGAGTTCTTTGCCGACAACTCTGACTCGCTTTATAATGCACTAAGAGGGAGTTGATAAGCATTGATTGAATTCGAAGTCAACTAAATTCAGTCAAAATGAGTGGTAAACCTATGCCAACTTCTACAAATCCTATTTCCAAACCCGTAAGTTAAAATTTAAATTAAATTTCCTGTAATGAATTATTTTCTTTTAAATGATGCCATTTTATCAGACTTTTAGCAACCACCATCATTTGTTGAAATGCTGGGTGTTTCACAGAAAAATATCATCAATTGTCTATGGAATGCGGATAATTTGTCTATTTCCGATAAAATTGACAGCATAGGTTCAATTTCGAAAGATATGCCTAGAGAAGCACGAGTGGAATATAGAAAATGGCGTTTTCTAACGGACCGATCGAGGGTAAACCAAGAAGGATTTTTATCAATAAGAAATTTCAACGAAATTTTAGATGCCAGATTTCTACGATTCCCAAAATAACGAGATCAAGATGATAATTGCCGAAACATTTGAAAAATATACCAATTTAGGTAATGCGAATACGCCTGAAACAACACTATTTCATGAGTTTAGAAGAATTTGCTCGAGCCATAATGAACATAAAGCCGATGTTAAATAACCCAGATGCTTTCGACAAATGGATGAAAAATGAAGAAATCGAATTTAAGGAACCTCCAATTCAAGAGGATATGGAAAGGTATGAACCTCTCAATCGTCAAGTTATTATGTAAGGTTGATTGCGTTTTACCAATAAGGCACACCCTCGATTCTCTCATAAAACAATATATATTGAAATATAATTCTCATTTATAGCCAGTCTTTAATTTCCTTCACTATGTATGAGTAACTTAATATTTTAGCCATGTCTTGATTTTATTTTAGTCCTTTGCTGACTTTGCCCCCCTGTAATTTATCATTTTCGAGTGCGCATATTCTTTTTCGAAAAAAAAACTCTACATGATATTTCTAGGCAAAGAATATTTACACTACATTAAATAGTTTCATTTTCAGTCTGCCACTTGTGTCTATTGATTTCGACATGAACGCTCAACCAGAAGAAGTTCCTATCCAGAAACCAAAGGACAAAGTTCTCATCCAAAAACTAAACGACAAAATTCTGGGAATCTACGATGAATTGAAAAAAAGTGGCAAAAAACGGAAGGAAGCCAGTTTTAGTGCGTCAAAAACTAGGAAAGTACAGCCTAAAGCATTGATTGAGAAGCTGGAACAATTCAAAGATCAATGTGATTCTGAGAAACTGAAGGATCAAATACAGGGAATTATGTCAGAAGTTAGATGTATGTGTCCTGGTGGCGATACTCGAATGTTTGTGCGTCACGATAGCGAAAAGGATGGATCAAAACTCGAATTCGTTTGTGCCGTCGTATACAAATACAGGAGTGAAGGAGGAGAAGCATGTGGAACATGCTCTGCATGTAAAGCATGCAAAAAAATATTAGTATGTGGATCCTGCAGAACATGCAAAGCATGTAAAGAACCCCTAAAATGCAATGCATGCGAAGCATGTAGAGCAAGAAAATCGGGCAGAACATGCGAAGAACCCATAGCGTGTGGAGAATGCAAAGCATGCGACAAATGTGAAAAATTCACATCATGTGGAAGATGTGAAGAATGCAGAAAATGCGAAACACCCGTAGTATCCGACTATATGCTTACTACCTATTCTTATAAAGAAACAATCAACTGTGAAGGCATAGCCATTGGTGTATCAACGATCGTCGGTGGTATAATTCTCGGAGCTATCGCTTTGCCAGTAGGCATTTTTACTGGCGGGATTGGATTCACTATCGTCGGAGCAGTAGCCGCTGGTATCGCCGCTGGTGGTGGTGTTACAACTGGTAGTATAATCATCAGCAAAAGTGCAAATACCAAGATAAAAATCGATCTCAAAAATCTTCTGGAAGCATGTTTCGTATATGAGATCGTCGAACGAAATTATGCTAAAATTGAGAATGGGGAGCTGTACTTGGAACTCACGGACTGAAGGATCTGGCAGAACCTAATGATGCACTTTTCCGGCCTAAGTCCTTACTTAAAAGTGTTTCATTATCGTATTTCTTTAGACTATTTATAAAGTGAAATTATATTTGCTGTAGACTCTTTATAAACATCATCAATATGTATTCAAGTGCCATTATTTTTACTTATATCAATATTTACGACTTCGCATTCTATATCATTGATTTTGTTTGGAAGTATATCTCTCATAAATAAACACTCCTCCAAAATTGTAATTTTTTAAAATTCATTTGCTAGATTTGTAATGTCGTAATTTGTCAATTATTATTAACGTTTGAATAAATGTTTATAATCAAGAAAATTGTGAAATAACTCATTAAGACGAACTGTTACCGAAGGTAGTACCTAGTGGGGGAATGGATGCGCCAGAAACGCTTTTATATACTACTCAGGTTCACTTGATATTCCTCAGGTCGATTTTACTGAGAAGTAATGGTCTTAGAAAGAAACGACATCCTGTACAAATTGCAACAATCAGCATTCTGTGTTCTCTGAGATTTATGAGGGTGAATATGCCAACGTCAAAAAAAACTTCAAGATCGGGGAAGTCGGTCTACATTTGACGAACAAAAGTGAGAAACAAGGATATAAGCAGAATTGGCTCTATGTCATTGAAAAGTTATCTATTTCGATCGAACCAACTCTAGGAATATTTTGAAATCGACTGCAACGGGATTCTCCATGTTTCAACTAAAGAAGGAGTACGTGGCGTTTCTCACCCTCCGCTTCAATTATTTGACTTTTAGAGTTCTAATCAAAATTTTTCCAAAGAAATGGGTTCCGATTTTACGGCATTCAAAAATTCATTTGGCCTCTCTACATATATTCAAAAGTGAAAACTTTATTCGAATTCAAAGTTGACCACAAATGCACTAGACATCATTAAGAGAAGGGCATTCATAGAAGTCCCTGGCTTTGATGAACGGACCAGCGAAGGAGCGGGGCTGGGGAATGTTCTCCCATTTCGTGGGGTGGTTCTGAAAAGTTTCGTTCCTACAAGTTCCAGGATATTTTAGCTACTGGGAAAGGTTCTCCGTTTTTCATGAGGCAATGCTGGTTCAACGGAGCCGTGGAGTACAGCTCGCGAAGGGAGTTGACGTTCTTCGAGTCCCAAGAAATCCGATTGTACTTTTCGGAAATCTCCATTTTTCCGTCGTCGAGAATGCGGTACCTAAAGTGTTCACTGACTTCTGCAAAAGTTACTATTTTACCGATTTTCAAAGTATTTGTGGAGTGTCGCATTGTCGACTGCAGATTTGCAAACTTCGATATTTGAGGCCGGAAAGTAGTACACGTAGTTCACACACATTTCGTCAGTGATTGCATAGCCTCCCTGAATTTTCAGCAAGTTCGTCAAAAATCCTATCATCTTACAAAAGTCATTCCGCTCCTCGCCGTAGTATCGTAGACGCACGTCGTCTTCAGGACGTCTCCCTAAAATTGGAGAGTAGGTCAGAAAATGTGTTGACTCCAATCGGAAATTACTCTTCTGATATGAGCGAACGGCCTGACTGACTGGATGTACTGCCAGTGAGGCGTGTAGTGGTTGTTCCGGTTGATTTCCCCAATCTTCACGTCATTCCTGTAATGCGACGTCCAGAGCTTTCTGCCCGTCAAATGCGCGTGAAGCTGACTGGCGAAGACGAAGATCCCGTCTTCTGGAAGTTTGTTGGTGCAGTCCGTCGTGCAATAGCCAGAAACAGGGAAGGAATGTTGACCTAAAATTTTCTACTTAGATGCTTCAAAATTCGTCTTGAGATAGATACCCGGCGGAATCGAGTTCGCGTCAGAATAGATCAGACCGAGCTCCATAATAGCGGCGTCATTGGGTCTGTAACCCACATATCATTCATTAGACCTTCCTAATCTCTTTCACTTGCCGAAGAGTCGGAGTGATCGTGAGATCAAAGCCACTTTGGTCGATGTGTCCCGAGATAAGAGTCGGATTGTTGTAGTGGATCTCAACCATGATGTACTGACGACCGTCCAAACCACCCAATGGGAATCCAGCTTCCGGTGGGTAGATGATGTCCTAAATAGCTAGACGATTTTCTTGCTACCACTTTTGACCCACATCCTCTCCCATTGCCCAAGCTGCCATCACGTGGCTGCAGGACTTTGACTGCTTCGGCTTCTCCTTCGAATTGCAGTTCCCGCTGAACTCCTCCTGATCGTCGGTCATGCATTGATAGATCTCCATATGATGAACGAGGTGCTCGCTTCCTTTCACGATGTGCGGGGAGATCTAAAATCGAATAATGAAAAATCTCTTATGTTTCGTAAAAACTGTACTACGTAATAGAATAAAATTCCCTTAATTTCGTGACGGATTGATATGTCTAAGAAATCACCTTCACAGCATGATGTTTCCTCGAAACCACATGTTCCGGCATTCTTCTGACGACGCACCAATATGTTGTCTCCTCCGATGGCACCAATGCGTTATCAGCCAACACCGTGAACACCTCGGTGTCCCTTTCTAGTTGGTCCATTTCAACCTCGCCTTCGAAGATCAATTCATAGCGCATGGTCTGAACTCCCCAACTATCTTCGCTGAAGCTAATTTTTCCCCACCTTGAAGACCATATTGTTGTTGAAGTTCCACGTCTTCTCGTACATGCCGGCTAGAATGAATTGAGTGGCTCCGGACTAAAATCAACAGATTTCTAGATTCAGGAGATAAGTTCTGGACTTCGAAGGCGTAGTCATGCGGATCACAAGTAGAGAACCGTCTGCGGAAAGTGAACGAGTTCTTGGTGAACCGCTCCAAGACGCAGTCCTGGGAGCGATCCATTTCGAACTCGTATGCATCGTTGATGTAGTAGTCCGTCAGGGTCCCGTTCCGGAAGATGCACATGTCCGAATGATTGTACTGGCCATGATCCGAGAAGCCGATGCCGAAGGACTCGAATTTATTCTGGAGGGAAGAGATTTGAGTTTGTCACGATAATTCTATTACCAAGAATTTGGATTTCAAGGAGTTCTCTTTAGGTTTATAGAAATTTCAATTCGGATGAACAAGAGAAAATAGCGTACATAGTGCTTGTGAGCTCTAGTTATGGGGGAATTGTGACAAAATTTAGTTGGAAACCCTCTTAAGTTTTGTTAGAAATCTCTAGGGCCAAGAATGTTACAAGTTTTCTTACGTTCGATAGTGAAACCGAGAACAGAACCGTCTGATCGTCGTAGTCAGCGTGCCATTTCAGGACAACTTCGGTTTTGTCGACTACCGTAGAGAGCTAAACTTTTCTGAAGTTTACGGAAATTTTTTAAAACCTACTCTTCCACCAAAGACCAGATAGGCTTGATGAACCAAAAATAGGAATGCCCAAGTTAATGGGTTCATTAATCCGCTGAAAAAATAAATTTCAAGCCTATTTACTTATCTAGCTGGACTTCTTTTATGAAGGCTCCAACTCTAACTCTAACACATCTGCATTTGACACGAAATCGATGAGCGTAATTTTACGAAAGCAATTCAACTAGAAAGAAAAATTATTGAAAAAGGATAATTTTGAAAAAATCGATGAAGATCTAACGAAATGGCAAAATCTTGAGGAAATTGATCCCATGATATCTTGAATGATATCGACGAAAGTAAATCGCTCTGAAAACATTACAAAGCGCCAAATCTAATGCCTTTATCATCATGCGTGTTTTGAACCTTGGATTTATTTTGCATTACCATGCATTTTCTAATTTTCTTTCTAAATTTCAGTTTTTATTATTTCCTATGCTCAATCTTCACTATCAAGTTACATGGAGGATGCTAAAAGGCACACAATTCCATGAAACGTAAACAATATGATTGTCACTCTTGCACAACATAGTAATAAATATGAACTTCAATCTTACAATATTTATTTTAATTTGTATATTTACACCTACTTTTGCTCAATATAATCCATGCTCAATCGATAATAATGCATGTATGCCTATGGAAGATTTTGACGTAATCTTCATCTTCGATATAACATTTTTAAAAGCCAATGTTCAGATAAATTGCACCTGTATTATAATAACCGGAAAGCCTATCAACGCTTCTGACGATGTGTACATGTATTTTATGGGCTACGAAATTCCCTTCAAATATTTTCAGCAGGTCTTTTTTCCTCTCGGACCAAAAATAGTTCGAGTTTTAGATAAAAATGCCCCAACTTTTCAAGGATAAACTTCACTTACGCATGCCTCAGAAGGAGAACTACCAATATGGTATCCAGTTGCCCGATACGATATATAGGTATTTTAAAAATTAAAATATATCGTCTAAGTCCAAAAATTTTGAATTTAGAGATCTAAGAGTTGAAGAAAACATGCTAATGTTCATCGCTAATACCTCCTTAACCGAAGCTCACTTGGAAAGACTCATTAATGAAAGTGTAATCTAAAACGCTCGTAATTACCCTAATTTTGCTGATTTCAGTACATTCGAACGGAAATCTTACGAAATTCCACTGCGAGTTTCTGCGACGAAGGCGAATGTAATGCCTTCATTGACGAAATTGGAATTTACAACAAATCAATAGGTTCATTTTCCTATTTTTTAATTTATCGATTTTTTTATTTTAGGAATTTACTCTTATGCGGCAGATTTATTGATAGCGATAGAATTAGGAGGTCGAACTTTAATCGCAGTTTCTTCGTGCTATGCTGAATTCGACGTACCTCGGGTAAGTCTCCTGACCCATAGAAAATTACTGTGACTTGTAATCATAGGTAATTCAACGAATTTTTGAAATTTATTGTTATCGTTTCCTAACTTCGGTATTTTCACTATCTCCGAGTAGAAATATAGCAAAAAAGAGGATGTATGAAGTTTTGTTTGAATTCAAAGAACTTATTGAAGCATCACCCAATTTGATCTTATCCAAGTATATATTCAGGTACAAACTCTCGTCTGCAACTACCAGTGTCGAGTGTTTCATTGGAATGAGAACCAACTTTGCCGGAAGAAATGCGTTGAGGGGTAATTACTTTCTAATTATACTAATTAGATCGTTAATTAGGTAATTATCTCCCTAATTGCAGGTTAAAATACGACCGAGTGGCCGTGGTAGGCGATTTGAAGCGGGATTTTCAACATTTCGTGAAAGCCTCGGTTGTTTATAATTTCCGAGAAAAATACGAAAAGTATCTGATAAATTTGCCTGCGTGACATAAAAATAAACTGATCTTTCACTCTATGATAAAACATAGCAATAAAACGGATATTATACGACAGTCCAATACTTTTTCAAATTTTCAACTTTATTCTCCACCAAAACTCCGATCTCACTGGTAAAATTCTCGACTGATCGATTTTACCAATGACATTTCAACAAAAACATCGATAAAACGAAAAATAAAATAAAATAAAATGAAAATAAGATAAAAACCACCGATATTTCGTAACGAAATCTCCAAACCCAATAGGGAACGATAACAAGTCTTGGAAATTTGGAAACCGCGATAAAATTTTGTTTCGTTTTATGGACTCGTTTCTAGATTTCATATCATGTGGTTCCCAAATATCTTGAGATTTAGATATCGGAAATTTTAGTCATTTTTCAAAAATCAACAATTTTCTAAATTTCCGACACCCTGAAAGAACCAAAAGTGGAAAATGTTCAGTTTATAGACTTTTAAAGGCTGTTTTTGGATATTTCTTGGATTACCACTTATAGTAATCCTCGTTAAAAACATGAGCAAGGCGAAAATTTCCAAGTAAAGATTAAGAAGTCTTTAGGTAACAGGACGATGAAAATTCGAACCGAATCTTTGGGAAGTTTCAAAACAATTTTTTCATTCAATGATAAAAGTAGGCATTGGGAAATTGAAAACCGGCTGGTCTATAGTAATTCCTAGAGAAGATGAAGAACATCACACACACCCAATTTTGAAAAATAGACTTGGAAAGCTGGCTGACGTCTCAATAGATATCGAGGATTTTCTTCAGTTCGACGATCAGTTGCCAGTCCGTTCGAGAAAGGTCGTCGCGGAAGTAGTTTTTGCACGCGTCAATAGACTCTCGAGAGATCTGAAAAGAAGATGTCATAGAAAATCTCTAATCATATGTCGAAGGGTATAATATAAAGCTAGCTGGGATATTTTCAAAATATTCGCATTTCATTGACTTTAAACTATTCAACTGAATTAGATTATGAACATTTTTTCATGCTTATAAAAGTTTCTGAAACCTATTTATCGAAATTTAGAATATTTTAAAAATTATAGACATTTTACCTGACTAACGAGCAAGTCCTGGTAATCGAAATGCCTTCCGTACAGCTTGGGCGCCTCGCCAGTCGTGTTTTCAATGCGAATACAGACCTGAAAATAAATCGATAAATTTACAAAAGAAACAATCGGTAAAATCAAGAATTCCTACGTCATCAGAGGTCTTTGCCAAGGGGATTTCTTCGTGGTTTCTTTGAATCGATGAGACGGTTCCGATTTGAAGGCCCTAGAAGAATAAATATTTTTAAAAATTTGGGGATTTTTTGAAACAATGAAAAATCATTCGAAATGTATGTTTTCACTTTATTATAAACAGCAGATAACGGGTCTATCAACGCACACAAATAACTTGAAAGGATTATCAAATTTTTGAAACTTATGCAAAACATTTTATCTCGATATTAGATAAAGTTAAAATGCTTACATTTTTGCTTGGCACACACAGAGGCACTCCCTTTTTGAGCTGTCCCGCCTCAATCTTGACGCCGACAACAATTGGATTCCTCGTGTTGAACACATGTTCGGGCAGAATCTTCAGTTTGCACGGGAAGATAGCCAGATGCTCGTGCTCCTTACGCGCTTTCTCTTTCAGTTCCTCGCTGAAAAATCGAATTGAACGAAGTATGAAGATGTTTCTTGAAATGTAAATAAATTATTCTCCAAAGTAAGATTTTTAAACATATGTTTCAAATCATCTCAAATATACAAGGTTCAGGAAAATATTTGATATGTTATGTCCATTGTGGATCGTAGTTTGATAAATCAATAAAAAAACATTATTTCCCATTTTGAATTTTAAATTTCACTCCACTTGATTTTCTCCACTCTGGCAACAAATCAAAAATCCCCTACCGATATTTCAAGAAGTTGTCCTCCAAGTGGTAGATGATGTCTGCCTGGAAGATCTTCACGCCCTCGCGATCAGCGAATAGTTGAGCGTCTCTCTCAATTTTCACGTCGAACGCCAAAATGCAGGCGAATCTGGAAAAGGTAGTTTTTTTTTCGAAAACTAAAATTCGCCTCTTTCTCGTAAATAAAGAAGCTTTTCTGGTATAAAAATATGGAAAAAGTCAGAATTGTTGTAAAAAAAAACCTTCCTCAAAATATAAGATAAAAATACTTACTCAGCCTTGTGCTCCAACATAGCGGCAGCCTTTTGCACATCCTTCTTGTGAACCGGCCCAATGTTGACGTTGGAATACTGGAATTTTTAAAATAAGTTTCAAAAAAGGAATATAATCGGTTATTTTTTCTAAGACCGCTCGAAGCATGGAATTCCGGACACTTATTTAAAAATACGTTTCAATTTTCACAAAAATACTCCAATATATCATTTTTCATTAATGCTTGCTTCAGTTTCAGAACTCATATTGCTGAAATAGAAATTCAACCTACCGGAATTTTCTGTGTGTTCAAAAACTCTAGCAGTGCTTCCAGAGATCCGAGGGTGCTTGCCTGGACGTAGACCCCTTCCGACTTTTTCTTGATCGAGTGCAAGGCCTTGCTGAGTTGGGCCTTGGATTCCTCTCTGAAAATTCATTTTTCCTAAAAATATTCTCTTCTAACTTTTCATTAAAAAATCAATTCTCTACAAAATTAATTAATTCATTGTATTTTATTTTATTTCTCACTTCAAATACTCTGCCTCGTCCAGTGTATTCGCCACAAATAAGGGCAATCCTGCCAAGGCCTTTTCCAAATTTTTGGCCAGGATTTTCACTCCTTGTGCGCCCTTGATTTCCTTGTAGTGGAGATATTCGTTCTGAAAATTTAAGTTATCCTCAATTAATTCATGTAAATTAAAATAACTCACTAATTATCTTTAATTACCCAAATTAATCTGAGAACTTAATTACCTTGACTCGGATTTCCTTGAGTGGAGCCGGCATGAGGAGCTCTCTGATTTGGGTCATAATTGGTCCGTCAGAGCCAGTCAGAACGACGATGTCGTTGACACGCAGCCGACCGTTCACCAGAATCACGTCAATTGTTGTGCCAAGGCCAGGGATGGTTCGAACCTGGGAATTTAATTATCAAACTGAAAATAAAGATAAATAATTCTATAGCATATTTTATATTTTTAAAAATGAACACAACTGATAATCTCACAAGTTGTTCCATTCGATGCAAATTATATTTTTCAGTGTTTCAAAATTCTCCACTAATTAGGAAAGGTGGTACTGTGGTATTTCAGTCAGATACTACGGTAATCAAACAATTCAAGCATGTAATTAACTTTCGGAAATGTTTCAAACTATGCATATTTTAAACATATAGCAGAATATTCGCTATTTGGTAGGGTGTAGTTGCATAAAAACTCATCAATTACGTTTCAAACATCTAGTAAATAAGAGTTGAAAATCAGTAGGTAATCCTCATGTAGTGTTCGTATGAAATGAAAATAAAAAAAGAAGAAATCAAGAAAAGCTCCCACCTCCATAACTGTGGCATCCAATTCATCGACGAATGCGAGTTTGTTGGCGTAGACGGTCTGTGTGGTTTGCGCGATGTGGCCCATCAGATTGCCGACTCCATCTCCGAGCATGGCCGACGTAGGAACGATGCTCATGTACTCGTCCGGGTTCGTATTCTTGTTCGAGAGCACTACGTTCACGCCCTAAATATGAATTATCATCGTTCAAAATGTTTTATATGTTTCAAAAAAATCTGACATTGTCCAAATTAGATACAATTCGCTGGATAAATCTTCGAAATATCTTGAAAAAACCAACCTGCTCCGCAAATTCGGCGACGATTTTCTCGTATCGCTCCTTGAACTCCAACTGAGTGTTTTGCGGCTGCGACTTAAGATGTTCGTAGATGTCCTTGCGAGGATTCGAGGTGTAGTTGTACAGACGATCGATCTGGAAATAGCATCATTTATTTACTATTTTTAATTGATGAATTATCCTCCGAAGTAAAACAATGGATAGAGTGCACTATATGTAAATGAAAATAGATAAGTTTTAAAAAAGTCCTATCCTACAACAAATTTCAGAACAATTGATTCTAGTATTACTACTTGATTATATAAAACTTATAAATCTAGCCTTATTGAGAGCGATGACAAAAGGCGATCCTCCCTTGAGCAGCAACTTCAGCGACTCAATTGTCTGGGCCTCCAAACCGTGCATGATGTCAACGACGAGAATCGCGAAATCGCATAGGGATTGGCCACGAACTCGCAAATTTCTGAACATTATCGATTTTTTTAGAAAATAAGTCCCGCCTTTTCCAAGTAAGATAATCCATGAAATTTATCCCAGATCTTATAGTCAAAATCCGAAAATCCCAATAACATTGAAAATCTTCGTAAAATCATGCGTAATTCCAGGTCTGTTAATTCTTCGCTAGTTTCGATCCTTTAGAAAAAAAAACCAAATGTTAGAAAATATTTTCAGTGCAAAAAGTGCATTGTTGTGTTATTTCAAGATTGTTTTGAATAAGGGCTAGTAAAAAGTCTCTTGATGTAAAAATGTGCGCTAATTTTAGACATAGTGCAAGTTTTTTCCACTGAAGATAGACGGGGTTAGTTTGATATAAAAGTGCAAAATTCATTCCATTTTTCCCATAAAAATTGGGCGGTAATTATTCCAGATGAAAATTCAGGTATCAAAAATGTCGAAACGTACGCGAAACTCTCGTGCCCAGGGGTGTCGATGATGAGGAAGCCGGGGATTTTCAGCTCGTCCGGCTTGAAGTCCTTCACCTGCTTGCAGCGCTCTTTGATCGCCTCCACTGGGACCTGCAATTTTTAAATAGGTTTCAAAAATTGAAAGAAAACGTAGTTGAGAAATTTGGAAAATTGATGGATGTATCAAAAATTAGAATAAGTAAATTTGAGAAAAAAGTAAAATTTTACCTGAGTAGCACCAATCTGCTGCGTAATACCACCAGCTTCATTATCTTGAACATTCGTGCGACGAATCTAAATTATTTCAAAAATAAACTGGCTTTTTATAAGAAAAATTGAGAGATAGATCAAATACGCTTCAAAAAACGTAAAATTGAGGTCATTTTTTAGTTTCCAATCTAAGAAGTGTTTGTGCTCTAAAATTTAATCAATTAAAAATTAAAACATTTAAATTACCGTATCCAGCATCTTCGTCTTTCCCGTATCGACGTGGCCAAGGACGCAGATGACGGGAGCTCTCAGATTGTCGGTCGATTTGGCCTTCTCCGCGTCTTCTCTGCGTTTCTGCAATCAACTCAGCTAATAATTACCCCAACTATCTCATGATTGACATTTTAATTACCTTAATTTTCTCCTTTATCCTGGCCATTTTCTCTTCTTTTGTCTCCTTTCCTTTGGTTGTTTCTTCTTCGGATTCCGATTCCTCCTCGCTGCTGCCTTCATCATCGTCCGATTCGGACTCGGATTCTTCCTCCTGAAAATGGTAATTATCGACAACTAATTAAAAGGGTAAGTAGCTGGTTAATTACTTAATTATCTCTAATTAACTTTGACAAATAATAATTTGATGAGTAATAGAATGTCTTGAACTATCATTGAAGAAATGTTTGTTTCGAATTTGAAAGACAAAATCAGGTTCTTTTTCGTTGTGCATACACTCCCTATGACCTTCAGTGACTATTGTGTGAATTTTGGTGAGTTATTCAAAGGTTTTTGCAATTTAACAAAAACCACTTGTAGAAAGAATCCCACCTCCTTGAACTCGCCCGGCTTCATGAGCACATTGCCAGCATCCGGCTGTTTCTTCTTGTCTTCCTTCGTCTTTTCTTGCTTTTCCTGAGCGGTCTTTTCCGGTCGCGGTTCTTTGTGCTCCGTGACATCCGCCTCTTCGGTCAACTCCCAGTCGTCCAGAATATCCTCCTGAAAATTTGAATTTAAAAAATAGATAGGCGTCAAAATCTTAGAAAATTCAACATTTTCTCGCATTTTTATTGGGAAACTTAGTCCGGAAAGATAAATCTGATAGTTAATTATAACAAATCCGATTTTAGTGCATGTTTGCAAGGCAATAAAATTTCGGAGATTTCATGTTTTCAAGGATGATTAGCTAGCTTTCGAAAATTAAAGCGTTGCCATTTTCTATTAGTCCGATAAGTTTTGAAACATACCTGCGGCGAGAGCGACTTCTTTTCTTCCTCGGGCCTTTCTTTCTCATCTTCAAGGGCGACTTTTTCGAGTTCTTCAGTTGGGGGCTGAGGGGCGGAGGATTCTGAACGAATTTAGAAATAGCAAAATAAATTTTTAAAAAATAATAACGAAAAATCTAAGAATAAAAAAGAAAAGATTACCCTGAGCTGTCTGATTGCTCTGTGCCAATTTATCCTTTCTTCTCTGCTCCTTTGCTAGTGTCCGTTTGTCCTTGTAAACGACCTTCTTCTTCTGTTCGCCCTCCGCAGTTTCTGGCTCGGGAATGTTCGGAAGGGTGACTGAAAAAAATTATTATGAAATGACAAGTTTCAAAAATTTTCGATCCTAATTTTTCAGAAAACGATAATTAAAATCGAGTTAGGTTGTTCTATAGAGAAAATCAAAACCTGAATGTCAAAAAGTATTTCGTAGATTTCAAAAATCTTGACTAGCAAATAAATTTAAAATAGAACGATGGAGCCACGATTTAAGGTATAAAAATCACATATATAGAAAAGTCTCTTATATCCACTAAAACTAAAAGACCCACTTCCAGCAGCAGCTAGTTTAGCCTCGGTGATTCTTCGCTTCTCCCTCTCTGCGGGCGTCAGGTATTTGCCCTCGGCTTTCAGTTTCTCGATTTGCTCCTTCTTCTTCTGCTTTTCCAGCTCCCTCTTTTCATGGGCCAGACGTTCCTGAATTTTCAATTTTAGAAATAAATAAAATATTCAAAAAATACCTCTTCCTCACGAGCCCGCTCGATCGCTTCTTGGCGTTCCTGGAATAAAAAATCTTATCTGATCATTCCTTGCAGAAAGCTTGAACCGCTTCACACCTTTTCAATAATTATAAGTTTCAGTTTTTTTTAAAATAAATAATACAAGTACCTAATTCGTTGATTTTTTTTTCGAATAATGAGCGTTTATGACCAAAACTGGCCTATTCATTAGCAGCTAATTCTTCAAAAGATAAAACGAACGACTTGTTTAGGGTTGAGGATGATTTGTATCAAAACTTGAGAGAAACCCCTACAATTTTGGTACGAATCATCCCCTTTGTAATTCAAATCATCTCCAACCAAATGTATTTTTTCTCGTTATTTTACCGTACCTGTTCCTCCTTCAACCTCTGGAGTTCCTTTTCCTCAGCCTCCTGTCTGGCTTTGAGCAGCTCCTTGATCATGTTCACGTGCTTCTTCGGCTTTTCCTTTCCATCGCTCTTCTTCTGCAAAATTCTCGGGGTTACGTTAATTTAATTGGTTTTATTGGAAACCCAAATTCACAGTACTTTTCTCGAAGTCATTGATATTCAAGGAAATTTCCTATGAATTCTTCACATTTTTCAAACAAAGTAGAAAAAGGTTATTCCGAATAAACGCGATATTTCCAGGGAAATCTCTTTGAATTCTGTCATTTTAGAAAGAAAAATTCCTACTTTATCGTCCTTTTTCTTGGCATCCTTCTTCTTTTTGTCGTCCTTCTTCTTCTTGGCTTTTTCGTCAGCGGCCGTCGACGCTTCGGGGGTTTCTGATTTCTCCTTGTCGTCCGACATTTTCCCACTCAAAAACGAATTATTTTCCTGAAAACAATAAAATAAGTCGAAAATTCACGACGAAAATCGATAATAAACGCAGCCTAAGCCACAAGAAAATATTCTATTTGGCTAAACTCAAGAACATGTAAAACACTCAGTTTTGCATATTCATGAATTATACCTTCTATTTCAATCCTACTCACTGTAAGTGTTAGTTTTAGCGATTTTCAACAAAAATAATTTTAAAAACCCAAAAACACAGCCTTATGAGTATTATGCTTTCGAAACGTCCTACGTTTATTTCCGAAGAAAGGGGATCGGAGTAAAAACCGACGAAAATGAGTGAGTGGAAAAGAATGAACGAAAATGAGCGGCGATCGCGCGCTCAATTGCCAAAACAACGGTCAACATTTGCGCGATTGACACCGATGCACAACGGCATATCAAAGTTACAGATAGGTGAGGTAAAGCCTAACCATGAAGAACATAAGGCCGTGAAAAGTTAAATTTTACCGAGAAATTCCAATTTACTCAAGCGATATGCGTAACGTAGACCAACTGTGTCGCCAATATTAGTGAATTTCGCCGTAAATTCATGAATTTAGTGGCAACTTTAGGCCTTAGAAATGAATTCGACTGCTTTTGAAATTTCAAAACGCTTAGAATGACGGGAAATTATGAAACGAGGGCAAATTTATACGCTTTTGGAGGTGAAATATTTCGCAATCCAAAATATCCCTGATAGCATAGAGTAACCCTTTTTTGTGAGGATTATTGCTAGAATCATTTTACAATTGGTGAGGAATGTTATAATAAGAATTGGAATTAAAACACTAAGAATTTGTAAACATTTTTATTTTTACCTCAAACTCTGAAGATGTGTTTAAAAAATAAAAGTCCTGAAATGCTGGTAAAAGACTAGTGTTGTCCAGTTTGTAATGCAACTAAGTCATAACAGTTTTATCTTGATATTGAACACTTCTGATTTGAGATGCAGATTTGTTTATTTTTGACGGATCGTATTAACTATTCTCTGCCATCTTGAATCCCAACCCTGGTGATGTTTCAGTTGTTAATGAACTTAAAAAATTGTTAAATCCAATTGTTCTAAGATTTTAAAAATCACAGATTATTGAATTTTTATTGATTGATTGATTAGGTCGTTTGGATTTGAACACCGCATAATTGTGGGGCCCAATTATCGGCGAAGCAAGGAAAATGTTTGAAAACAACAACCTCGAAATTAAGGGGAAAATCACAAATTATTGCCAAAATAGCACACATTGCTGAACACATGATGTAACCCGGATAACAGGAAATTTTAGGCAACATCTAGAAACTTTTAGAGAGTTTTTGAAAGTTAATAAATTAATCAAATTTCTAGAAAATACGGAATGTTTTAGAAGGTACTCGATTTTATGATAATAGTTTGATAAAAATGATATGAAATAAGGCGGTTTTGATGCAATTAAGGGGTTAAGTCAAATGGCAACTCGTACATTAAGGAAAGGTTCGGAATGTTCTGGAAGTTTTAGAAATCAGCAAAAGATTTCAAATGGTCTAGAGAAAACTGCCGACTTGTTATGGTGAAATCTTTTGCTAAGAATAACAATGGTGATTAAGTATATTATTGCATGAATGAAGAGGGATTTTTGGAATCCGATCTGGAATGTTCAAGAAAAAGTAGTTTCTAACCTGAGGAACAAATCTACCTAAAATTCAAATTCAAATAAAAAGATAACAAACTGAAAAGTGGAATGCATAAACAAGTGTTGGAGATCGTGATATGAAGGGGGAATGCTTGAAGACAACTAATGAGCAAAAAACAAAACTTAGGAAGATGAAAATGTATGCCTAAAACGCATTGAGTGATTCTGGTGTGATGGAGATTTTAGTGGGAGGAAGTTGGGGCATTTGGAGAGTCATTTCTCGCTGCTTCAGACGTCGACTTCGCAGCCAGAGGAAAAAGGCGGTCATCAGAACGAGGAACAGCACGAAGAAGATCGTCGAGTACATCGATAACCTCAGATACTTCGAGTTCTCTGGGTTTTCGATGATGAAGACCTCGGGTGTTTCGGAGTTTTCTAAAAGTTCAGCATTTTCATTCGTCAGTTCTCAGTGAGCTACCTCGCGCACTATCGATCATGGTGACCAACGGCGATAATGCGAGTCGTTTCGTTTGAATTATCTGAATTTTTTGCTTCACATCTAAAAAGTTAATTTCAAACACCTTTCCCAGCAGTTCGTCCTCGATTTCGTCCTGTTTGACAGCTGTTACCTCGACTTCGCTTTCGTGCTGAGCTTCATCGTTCGGGTGCCGAGATCTTCGGAATCGGAACTTTCTCAGGGCGTTTTCACGACGAGCAGCGCAATCGATCTGAATCGTAAATCTTACTTTTTGCATTAGTTTCCGATAAAAAACCTCAGGACACTCTCCAGCACACGGTGAGCAGTCGCATTGGAATCGGATCATCGAGCTGTCGGGCCATTTGAAGCTCCTAAAATAAATGTCTACTTTTTAAAAATAATTTATTGGATGTACCTGAACAAAGCCTCAGTTCTCGCTTTCGTAACTCGGTGCCATTCGGGGAACAGCCTCTCGTCGATAGCGCAACCAGAACCGTCAGTCAGAGTGTACCTCTCGCCAGTCTCTATGTTCACAGCGAAGCAATTTCTGGGGATGATCGAGAACGCGTCTAGAAGAACGCATTTTAATTAGTAAAGGAAGAGAAATCTTGTTGATACCTGCAGGAGAAACTTCCAGTCTCAGCCTCAACGCTTCTCCGACGACAGCCGTACTGATGCTCTGGTCCGCCTCATTGCTAACGGCCAACTTGCACAGAGGAGCAGTGATCTTGTCGACGATGGTAGATTCCGTGGCAAGCTCAGAAATATTAACGCGTGATTGAACCTGAATAAATCATATTCTGAACGAGTTTCCTCGCCTTTTTTTACCTGTCTTGAGCCAGTTGGATACTTGCACTTCAAGTCGTAAGCGTCAGCCTTGGTCGTAATGAAGAGTGGGTGTTTCTGAACGATGACGGTCGTCGAGAAAGTGTCCTGAAATAGGAATTTTCTTTTCCAGAAGATAAGGCTTTCAAGCTTACCTCTTCTTCCAGTCGCACATTGCAATATTGGAATTCGACTTTGAAGATGTAAGGTCTGGTGTGATGCACCAACGGCGAGAACGTCTTCGAGCAGTGCGGGTTCTCTGCTTGACCCTTGACGAAAACTCGACCCTCGAAGGAGTCGGTCTCGTTGCCCATTACGAGGATCATGCCGTCTGGCTCACAGTACACTAAAACCCATTTGCCGAATGATTTCCTATCGAAATAAAGTAGCTTACCGGCCATTTCTCCGACTTTCACATGTTGCAGACAACTCTTGCCGTCTCCAGCATAGCCCTCCGGACAGGCACAGATGTACGATCCGGGGGTATTCGTGCAAGTCGCCAAATGATGACAAGGAGCAGGAGAAACGGCTGTGCACTCATCGACATCTGAATTTCACGAAGATCTACTATTTTCTTTGAAAAGTTCAATCTTACCTTCACATCTTCCGTTCTTTCTAACAAAGCCGTGCTTGCAAGCACAAACTCCAGCGATACACAGCTCCGTCTCAACGTCGCACTTGTTGGAACAGGCCGAAGGAATATCCGAAATGATATTCGGCGTCAGCAGGCCATTCATCGTCACTCGAGTGCACGAAATTCCATCTCCCTCCCAACCGTGGCGGCAAATGCACTGTCCTGATGGTAGGCAGAGTCCGTTCTTCGAACATATGTTGGGGTCGGTGCGGCACGAGCGGACAGGGAAGCAAGAGATTCCATTGCCCAGGAATCCTGAAGAAGAAAATAAGATGATCAATATTTCCTTAAGGTTTATCTTCTTGGAAATACAGTAGCGGACAAGAATATCCGACCACCCATGAAAATTTGAGTGGTCTGACTTCGACTTTTGTAATGATTCAATCCAACTATAAAAATGTAATTGAGCAATTTTTTAGCGCTTGATAGTTCCTTTATCTGTTCAAAATTTCATTCCGATTGGATCACCACAAATATCAAAATCAAGCACTTGAAGTTTCATAGGTGGTCGGATACTTTTGTTCGCTACTACAACAGTTTATTCGAGGACAAGTCATTTAGAAAATTCTGGAGCTTCTCATCTCTTCTTTACTAAACCTTTCTTCTCAAACTGCCAATTTGTTGTTTCAAAAAGCACTAAATTCTGAAGACTTACCCTCATTGCACTTGCAACTTCTTGTACTCGTCTGGCAAGTAGCATCCAGATTACAGATTCCGGGATAGTGTACACAGTCCATCGGATCAGGAACACAGCAAAGGCCATTTCCGAAGAAGCCAAAATTACACTTGCAGACGCCATTCGTAAAGTGAGCATTGGAATCACATTCCGAGCTATTGTGAGATCTCTGATGCAAAGACACACACTTAATGCCGTCTCCTGAAATAGGCATATTTGCACTCTTTTCTAACGTCACGGTAATTTACCTGTGAATCCTTCCATGCATTGGCATCTTCTTCCCACACAAATGGCCTCTGGGCTACAGATGTTCGACCGGACCAAGCAGTCCTGAAATTTCACCCTACTTTTCTAAAATATTCACTCTCTCATACCTGAGGATCGGGCTGGCACAGATATCCGTCTCCGATATACCTGTAAACGTTTATGAGTCATTCAAATTCTCTCTCTCTCTCAGCTTTATCTCATATACGATCAACTGATCATCTCCTCTTTCACAACAAATGACCAGTATTAGCTTACCCAATGTCGCACTTGCATCGTTTCGTGTGTCGATCGCAGAGGGCTTTCTCATGGCACATACTCGGTTCGGTGACGCAATCCAGGTCAGGGATTCTTCTGAAAATCGAAGGTTTCTTTGAACACTTCAAGGTAGCAGATATCATATATGAGCAGAACTTGACAAAAACAAGTCAGCCCATCAGAATAATTCAGGAGAAATCGGAGCTTTGCGAAGATTTAATTGCAATTTCTTCCGACTCAAAACAGGATACTTTTCTATAGACAAAGTCACTTCAACTTCGAATTTCATTTTTCTCTTTACAGACGTTTTGGCACATCAAGTTCTACTTTTTCGAAATCAGAAAACTCACGTGCAGTTCCAATATGGATCTCCCTGGAAGCCCTGCTGGCAGACGCACACACCGGCCTCCACATCGCAGATAGCATACTCGTGACAATTGTCACGATTTGTCGCTGTGCAAAGTGGAGCTCGCTTCGTCGTTGCTGGAACTGGAGCCTGAGTTGTGGCGTAATGAGTCTGGTCGGTTTTGACATAGGTTCGAGAGTCGTCGGCAGTCGCGGCTAAAATAAGAAATTTTATTGGGGAAGATAGTCTTTAGAAAGCCAATAGCTCTATATGCAATTGAAGCAAAATTGTTTAGCATTATTTTAGCAGATGAACTCCGTCTTCAGCGATCAAAGCCTTGTTTAGTGAAGTTTCGTGTTTTTCTGATGCGTGCTCAAGCACAAGCTGTCAATGTTTTCGATGTTCAATTCAATCATCTTTTCTTCATTCAAAATTTACATGTTAGCCGATGCAAGCGGTTAGAGTCTACGGGCGCATGCAAGATGCTATTACTAATTACTGGTTACCCCTTGGTGACGTGCTCCGAACAATGATCCATGGCGTGGGCGTCGTGTTGCGTACGAGGTACCTGGGTGTCGTACTCTTCACAATGATGATGTACGGACGACGAGTCGATGATGGCCATCCCCATGGTCGGGCAGGTGGCGGAGGAGCGAGGGTTCCTCTCGTTGCGGACTGCTGCTTGTTGTGCCACCACGGAACTGGTTCGGGATTTCGAACGATTGGCCCGTAGCCTCCCGTTTCATCAGGAAGCGGAGCTGGCGGCAGAATCTCCCAATTTGGCGGAGTAGCAGAAGGCGGTCCTCGAGTCGTGTGCTCCCTGGCTGTGGACTCAACTATGGGCGCTGGAGGGGTGGGTTGAGCTGAACTTGCATGATCAGATACCATTCGGGAATGCTGTTGGTTGGTTATGGTTATCGATGCTCGATCGGGTTGATTAGTAGTCTTCGAATTGATGGAAGTCGATCGTTGGGTCGTAGATGGTATTTCTCGCGTTTCAAAAGTCTGACCTATAAGATCAGGAGCCATTGACGGAGAGGTTGACGATGACTCTGGAGTAGCAGCACTTGTTCGTTGTTGATTAGTGGTTGGTTTCAAGGTTGTTGATTGTTTAGAGGTTCCGATAGGATGCAAACTGGTTGAAACGTTTTGTGAGAAGGTTATCGCCTTGTTGTTAGGTTTATTAGTTGATATTATCCATTTCGAAGACTTCGACATCTTGCTGTCAAGAACCTTCGATGAGTGAGAATATTCTTCCTTGTGGATCGTGTACTTTGTCTTTTGATGGGTCGTGGTGGTCGATTTCGGCAGTTTCGTCGTTGTGCTGTAAGGCTTTTCCGATACTGTGCTGTTGGTGATCAACTCAGCGATTGAAGAATAGACAGTCGTCGGCGATGAAGGCGTCGTTGTAACTTGCTGCTGCGTCTTTGACGAGCTTGCAACTTCAGTCTGGTTCAAAGTAGAGTTGTCGAATGCAACTTCAACTCGGACGTCGTAGTACTCCGGTGTAGTTGTGATTTGACTTGTCGTTTCGATCTTTCTGCTATGAACTGATGTGACTGGCAATGGGCTTGTCGTGCTCAGCAAAGTCTTCGTGGTTAGAATTTCTTCTACGTTCCTGGTTGTGCTGCTGTAAGATTTGGGCTTTGTCACTGGAGCACGTGTGGTGCGATCTTCCTCCACTTTTGCTGACTTGGGTGTCGAGACAGATTCCTTGTGCTTTTGTTGGATCGTGACTTTCTGGTCAGGTCTTTCAGTGACTTTCAATGAAGTCGTTCGGTCAGAAGAAAGCGAAGTTTTGATGAGGATTGTCGTCTTTGAAGAAGGCAGAGTTGAAGGACGGGAGGTTGTCGTGTGGACTTTTGTAGTGGAATTGACTGAAGTTGGAATTTTTGGAGCTGTACTCTTCTGGACTTTGGTGAGATTTCGATTAGGCATGCTAGTCGTTATTGAAGTTAGTCGTTTCGTGACTTTGGTTGAGGGACTCGGTTTCTTGGTCGTTTTCTGAGGCTTCGCAGAAGTTCCCTTCGTGACCTTATGAGTCGCGGATTTCTTTGATGACGGCGCTGTTACATCCGGACTCATAGTCACGTTGTTCCCAGGCTTCAGCGATGAAACGATGATCAAAGTGGCTGTCAGATTCTTCTTGTAGACTCCGTCAACCGGCGAAATTACATGAGGTTGACCGAAATCCTGCTCAAAAATAGCCACGCTCTCAGGAACGGGCGTGATTCCGCCAATCGTTCCGGTATTAGTAATGATTAGTTTGGGTTTCCGGGTTGAGGTTGGTTTGATGTTGTGACTGGTTAGGTTGTTAATCGGAGTTGTTGTTTCTGAAAGTTAAATAATTATTCTGTCTGGTTGTTGGTAAATAACTGAAGAAGTTATTCGAGCGCAAACTTCATGCTTTGAAAAGTGACAGTGAGCATATCGTCCATGAACGGTCACTCGGAATAAAGCAAAGGGGGGCCTTTCTTACTATTCCTTCTTTGAGCCGCTGAATATATCCGAGGTTCAAAGTAGGGGAATAAAGAAGCGAGCCCCATTTACTTTAGCCCAAGTGGTCATTCGTCGACAATAATAGCATGCATAGAAACTGGTTTGGAAAACTGAAAACTTCCGATAGATCCATGCTCCTTAACGCATAGACATAGTGACAGATGCAGGATAGAAGTGAAACTAAACCTTGAAATATCTTCCTTTATAACCCAGGTAGTGGATAGGACAGGATAGAATAGTTCTTTTGCGAAGTGGATAGTTGTCATGCCAAAATCGAGGAGTGTTGGCGTACCTTGAGTGGAAATGCTCTGACTGTGAGTGATTTCCTGTTCAGGGGTGGTGCTGGATAATAGTTCAATTTGTGGTGGTGCTGGTGGTGCACTTGTGCCGTGATCTGGTGACAAAATTGGGATTTTACTGCTCACAGGTAAAATGGTTTTGGAATAGGGGATTTCACTGGGAACTGGTGATCGTGTGGTAAAAACACGGAAGGGTTTCGTCTCCTGGGTTGTAGAGACAGACAAAGAGGGAAAAGTTGGGGGCTCAACCTTGTAGCTCTCGGTCGAACTGCTACTGGTAGTGAGTGGGGCTTCACTGGACTGTTCGTATTCACTTGCTAGGATTTTAGTCGGGTATACAGCTTTATGGCCGTCATTTTCGATGGACATGTGTTCCGGGACTTTGACATCCGGAATGCGCTCGAATTCGGATTTGATTGTTTCGATGCGTGGTGGACTGGTCGGGCCTTTGCTTGACATTCGGCCAGCTTCAACAATTTTGACTTCGTGGGTGCCTGGTTTGATCGCTTCAATGGAGCTGCTTTCGGGAATTCTGATATCTGGGACCAATTTATTTTCAGAAGCGACGATTCTGGATGTTGGATGCAGAGTAAACTGTGGAGTTGTAGTTGAGGGACTGTGCTCATGGCTTGAATCGACAATTTCAATCTTTGGTGAAATCGAAGGGGGTGAGGTGTGAGTTGAGGTAGACGGGGAGGACGATGGCGGTTGGCTTGAACGGTCAGATTCAGTAGCCAATGAGTCGTAAGGGTTTTCAGTTTCTTCTGCTTCAGGTACGATCGACGTATACTCAGGGAGTTTGACCTCGTCGATTTTCTCGTAGCCAGATGTGACGATTTCAATTGTAGGGGGTGGTCGTCTGCTTGAGTGCCCAGATTCGGTTGCAAGGATTCTGGTCGAGGTTTCAACTGATCGAAGATCCGGACTCATAGAAGATAATTCAGGAATTTGAGAGTTGCGCTGATTCTCGTACTCAGATGCGATGATTTTGCGAGCTTTCTCGAACTCCGTTGCTATGATCCTAGTCGAAGATTCAGGCACTTGAAGATCGGGCTTGATAGAGAATGAACCAGGAATTTGGTGTTCTTTGATGTTCTCATTCTCAGAGGTGATTATTTTTCTAGAGTGCTCTGATTCAGAAGCAATCACTCTTGTTGACGTCTCAGGAATTTGCAGATCAGGCTTAATCGACGAATGACTAGGAATTTGGTGTTCTTGAATGTTCTCATGCTCAGAAGAAAGGACTTTGTTAAAGTGCTCGGATTCGGTTGCAACAATTTTGGTCGACGTCTTAGGCTGCTGAAGATCAGGCATTAGCGATGAAGAATCAGGAATCCTTGGGTTATGGTCGCTCACTTGTTCAGAACTGACGACTCTGCTGAAGTGCTCGTGCTCGGTCGCAAGAACCTTTGTTGATGTTTCAGGCTTTTGAATATCTGGTGTGATTGAAGACACTCCAGGAATTTGGCTATTCTGAATACTCTCCTGCTCATCAGCGACAACTTTCTGCGAGTGCTCTGATTCAGTGGCGACAGTTTTGATTGAAGTTTCAGGCCTTCTAAGATCAGGCGTCATGAATGAGGAATCAGGAATTTTGGGGTTTCGAAGATCCTCATGCTTTGAGTTGATAATTTTTCTGTAGTGCTCAGACTCGATCGCAACGATTTTAGTTGATGTATCGATTTTCTGAATCTCAGGTTTGATCGATGAAACCTCGGGAATTTTGGAGTTGTGGTCGCCTTCCTCCTCCGAAGTGACGATTTTGCTAAAGTGCTCTGATTCGAGTGCAACAATTTTGGTGGTCGTTTCAGGACTTTGAAGGTCGGGTCTAATGGAAGATAGTCCAGGAATTTGTCGATCTTGAACGCTCTCATGCTCGCTTGAGACAACTTTTTGCGAATGCTCAGATTCAGTCGCGATGACTTTCTCAAGATACACGATCGTCTTAATGCCTTGTTCCATTGACGAATGCTTTGGAACTTGGGTGTCAGGTACAAATTCGTGCTCAAATCTCATTACTTTGGTCGTTGGTGCCCGAACTGAATTCTCGAATTCACTGGCAATAACCTTCTGTGAACGATCGATCACTTCTTCCCTGGGCGTGATCGAGGAGGGTTCGGGAATCTGGATGTCATTAACTTGCTCACTTTGAGAATTGATTATTTTGCTCGATTTTTCGGTTTCAATTCCAATGACTTTCTGTGAGGTGTCAATTTTCTCTTCTCGGGGTCTGACAGAAGAAGATTCGGGAATTTGACGATCAGTAACAAGTTCATTCTCCGAATTGATCACTCGACTGAATTTCTGATCTTCTGTTCCAATGATCTTCTGAGATTTATCGATTTTCTCAATTGCTGGCTTGATTGATGACGAATCAGGAATTTGAGCGCCAGGAATCAGCTCATATTCCGAATTTACAACTCTGCTGAACTTCGGGTTTTCAGTTGCAATAATTTTATCTGATTTGTCAATGACTTCGGGTTCAGGTTTGATAGAAGATGAGTCAGGAATTTGTCGATCCAAAATCTGCTCATTTTCCGAATTGACTATCCTGCTGAATTTCTCGTTCTCGGTTCCAATGATCCTTGTCGAGGTATCGATCTTTTCGACTAGTGGCTTGATTGTGGCGAGTTCGGGAATTTGGCGGTCAGGAATCAGTTCGTTCTCAGAGCCAACGACTCGACTAAATTTCTCATTTTCCGCTCCAATGACCTTCTTCGAAAAGTCCAGCTTCTCAATGTTAGGTTTGGCAGATGAGGGCTGTGGAATTGGAGCGTCAGAAATTTGCTTATTTTCGGATTGAACTATTCTGCTGAATTTCTCATCTTCTTTTCCTATGATCTTCTGGGACTTGTCGATAACCTCTTTTGTTGGTGTAATGAAGGACGGCTCAGGCACTCGACGACCCTCAACTAGCTCTTTCTCAGAAGTTACTACCCTACTGAATTTCTCGTCCTCCTTTCCAATGATTCTTGTCGAGGTGTCGATCACTTCTGTTGTGGGCGTGATTGAGGAAGATTCGAGAATTTGACGATTCGAAATCGATTCCTTTTCAGAAGACACGATCTTGCTGAACTTCTCGTCCTCAGTTCCGATGGTTCTCTGAGACTTGTTGATAATCTCCTTCGTCGGCGTAAAGAAGGACGGTTCGGGAATCTGGGCTTCTTTGATAGTCTTGCCTTCATTGTTGATTACTCGGCTGTATTTTTCATCCTCTGTACCGATAACCTTTTGGGACTTATCGAGCACTTCAGTTTTTGGTTTAATTGAAGACGACTCCGGTACACTGATATCCGAGATTCTCTTCTCTTCAGAACTGATGATCTTGCTGTACTTATTGTCTTCAGTTCCGACGATTCTAGTGGACGTGTCGATCTTCTCAATGTTCGGCTTGATCGACGACGATTCTGGTATTTGGTGATTCGAGATTTGTTCTTTCTCCGAAGTCAAGACTTTGCTGAATTTTTCTCCTTCTGTTGCGATGATCCTTTGGGATTTGTCAATCACTTCCTTATCAGGCCTGATGGAAGATGACTCGGGTATTTTCCGGTCCAAAATCTCCCTGCTTGCTGTATTGATCACACGGCTGAACTTTTCGTCTTCTTTAGCGATAACCTTTCCTGATCGATCGGCCTTCTCAATACTTGACGAAATAGAAGAGGATTCAGGAACATTGACATCGCGCACGAGCTCATTATCAGATGTGACAATTCTAGGAACAAATTTAGTTGTGGTCGAAGGGGCTTGGCCTGACAGCTCATGCTCCCTGGCTATAATTTTATCAGGGAATACCATTTTCCGGATGCCGTGCTCCATGGATGAATCGTCAGGAAGTTTTGCTTCAGGAATTACCTCATGCGAAGATTCCAAAACTTTAGTGGTATGTCTTCCTGACTGCTCCAGTTCAGTAGCAATGTCCTTGGTCGACTTATCCACGCTCTGGGTGGTCGGTTGAATGGAAGAAGATTCCGGCACTTGAGAATCTTTGACTACCTCTTTTTCATGACTGATTATTTTGCTCAGATGCTCGTTTTCTTTGGCGATGACTTTCTGCGATTGATCAATCATCTCCGGTGATGGTCTGATTGAAGACGAATCGGGAATTTGGCGTTCAGGAACCAATTTTTCTTCAGAACTGATCACTTTCCTCGAGGTTTCGTTGACTTGTGCAACGATTTTTTCGGACCTATCAACCTTCGTGATGCTGGCCTGGGTAGAAGAGGATTCAGGAATTCGGATATCCGGAACCAATTCATTTTCAGATGCGACAACTTTCGAAACAGATTTGGTGGTAGTTGCCGGAGTTCCACTTGGCAGGTCGTCTTCTGTGGCGATTATTTCGTCAGACCATATGACGTCTCTGATATCCGGAATGAGCGTTGTCGTAGGGGGAACTTGAACATCCGGAATAAATTCATGCTCGGAGACAATAACTTTCTCGAATCTCTCATTCTCCGTCCCAACTATCTTCGTGGAAGTATCAATCTTTTTGATTTCAGATTTGATGGATGAAGATTCTGGGATGTGACGATCAGGATAAAACTCGTTTCCAGAAGCGATAATTTTGCTCGATCTTTCATGCTCAGTTTCAATCACCTTCTCCGTCTTGTCGATCTTCTCGATAGCTGATTTAATTGAAGACGATTCTGGAATCAGATGTTCAGGAATTGATTCCCTATCAGACGTAATCACCCTGCTTGACGATTCATTCGCATTCGCGATGATTTTCTGTGATCTATCGATTTCCTCGGGAATGGGCTTAATCGACGAAGATTCGGGCACTTGAACATTTTTGATACTTTTATTTTCTAAGCCAATTATCCTGCTGAACTTCTCGTCTTCCTTCGCGACGATTTTCTGAGATTTGTCGATCTTCTCGGTAACTGATTGGATGGAAGAAGAGCCAGGGACTTGAACTATTTGAATCGTCTTTCCTTCAGAGTTTATCAGTGTTCTTGAAGTTTGGTTGACCCTAGCGATGATATTCTGTGACTTGTCAATCTTTTCGGCGCTGGGTTTGATTGAAGAAATACTTGGGACTTGAAAGTCCGGAATGAGTTCATATTCAGCCTTGACAATCTTGCTGAATCTTCCATCCTCCTTGCCAATGATCTTCTCCATTTTGTCAAGCTTCTCGATATTAGAATGAATTGACGAGGACTCCGGGATGTGACCTTCAGAAAGTCGTTTATGCTCAGAAGTGATCACCTTCCTTGACGTTTCATTGGCGCTGGCAACGATCTTCTCCGACCTATCGATCTTGTCGACCGTGGCTTGAGTTGTCGAGAAACCAGGAACTTGGTCTTCCGGAATAAATTCGTATTCAGCTTTCACAATCTTGCTAAATCGTTCATCTTCCTTTCCGATGATTCTTTCCATCTTATCGACCTTTCCAAATTTAGGATTGATGGTGGAAGAATCAGGAATTCGATGTTCTGGAATTTGCTTATTTTCTGATCCGATGATCTTGCTGAATTTTTGGTCCTCTTTAGCAACGATCTTCTCCGACTTATCTATCTTTTCGACCGTGGCTTGAGTTGTTGAGAAACCAGGAACTTGATCTTCCGGAATAAATTCGTATTCAGCCTTCACGATCTTGCTGAATCTTCCATCCTCCTTTCCGATAACTTTCTCCATTTTATCGATCTTTTCGATTCTAGACTGGATCGATGATGACTCTGGGACTTGATTATTTTCGATTCGTTCGTTTTCTGACCCTATGACTTTGCTGAACTTCTCATCTTCCTTTGCGATGACTTTCTGGGAGCGATCAATCACCTCTGTAGCGGGCCTGATCGATGAAGTTGACGGGACTTCGAAATTTGGAATCACTTTGCCTTCAGATTGGATCACTTTGCTCGACTTTTCGGTTTCAGTTCCAATTATCTTAGAAGACTTGTTGACATTTTCGACTTGGGGCTTGATCGAAGAAGATTCGGGTACTTGGACATCCGAAACGCGTTCAGATTCAGATCCGATAACCCTACTGAACTTTCCTTCTTCTTTTCCAATTATCTTCTCCATCTTGTCGATCTTTTCAAGAATTGATTTGATGGAAGACGACTCAGGTACTTGAAGCTCCGGAACTTGCTTGTCTTCAGAGTTAATGATTTTGCTGTACTTCTGATCCTCCGTTCCAATGACTCTTTCCGACTTTTCGATTTTCTCGATATTTGATTTGATGGACGACGACTCAGGAATTCGAAGTTCTGGAACCGATTTCTCATGAGAGCTGATGATCTTCCTTGATGATTCGTTGGCCTTTGCGACGATTTTCTCAGAACGATCGATTTTCTCAATGCTCGATTTGATGGAAGACGATTCGGGAATACTAGCACTTGAAATGCTCTCTTCCTCGGATCTGATGATCTTTGACGTCGGAATTGGGCTAGTTGATTCTGAGGTTGGACCGCTCGACATGTCGTATTCAGTCAGCCCGTCATAAGGATTCGGAGTTTCTTCGACGCGAATGTCTGGCACGAGGGACGAGTGTTCGGGGAATTTCTGTTCGGGAAGCATCTTGTATCCAGAGGTGACAATCTCGATCTTCATTCTTGTTCCAGTCGTTGAAGGATGAGTTGAACTCAAGGTGGATAGAAGCTTGCTCTTAGTCACTCCTTCGATGTCATTTGGCGTTGTCTTCCTGCCAAACACTGTCGACATGCCTTCCATTTCGCCTTCCACTAGCATAGGCGACTTGCTCGAACCAGAAGTGGCTGGAAGAAGGGTTGCCGAAACATGGCCTTCAATGATTCTAGGACGCTTTGTACTCTTCCGAGGAACCTTCTCGTCTTTGCCGAGACCGTATGGGTTCTCCCCTTCGTCAATCGTGATGTCAGGAGGGTAGGATGAAGATCTCGGTTTACTTGTGGAAGTCAAAATTTGTTCAGTGGTCAATTTTACACTCTCAGTGGGAAGACCGGGTAATAAGGATGTGCTCTTTCTAGGACCCTTTTCATCTTTATCCACCCCGTACGGATTTTCTCCTTCGTCAATGGTGATATCCGGGTTGACGGTTGTCGTTCCCTGCGTACTGTGCTGCTCACCTGTCATAATATGAATATTGACAATGGAATCGGTTGATTCAGTAGTTGGGATTTGAGTTGATGTTTGGATAGTTTGGTTAACCCGTTTGATTGTAGCCGAAAGATTCCCTGCATCTGTTACCTTATTGACCAAGTTTTCAGTTCGTGGCGTACGACTAGTTTGAGTGATATTACGAAGCTCGGGAGGACGAGTTACTTTGGTAGACTTTCGAGGGACTTTGGTGGTTATATTTGGTTTGTGAGTTGAACTAGACGAACTGTGAACAGGCACGTTTGTTGCTTTGGTTGATTTAACAGGCTGTTGGTGAGTGGTTGAGGTTAATTTTTGAACTGATGATTTGTCCGTCTGACGCAAATCAATCCCATGCGTGGTGGTGCTTTGTGAGGTGTTGATTTTTGACGTTGTTGGTTTTTGATGGTTAGTGGACGACATTTCTACCCTAATCACAGGCAGCTTTTCAGAAACAAGCTTATCTGACTTACGGTTTTCACTCGTGGTTGGAATTGTGCTCGGACTTGTTAAAATAACAGTGCTTTGCTGCTGTGGAGTTGATGAGTGAGTTTCTTGAGTAGAGATTTGGGATGATGTTATTTCTGGGAGTTGCGTGGTGCTAGGAGCAATATCAGGAACCATTTTGAGAATTTCGGAGACCGTCGTTGAAATGATCTTGGATTCAGGCGATGAACTTGAGATTTCGTGAGTAGTGGGCAGGTTTGTGGTCGATTCAATTTTCTCTTGTATTGTCGTCTGATGGACCGTAGTCGTTTCCAATTTCTTCGTCGAATGGCTCGGCTTTTGAGTTGTCGTCGTTGTCTCAACTTTCCGCTCTTGGGTTGTAATTTGTAGAGTACTGTTGATTTCGGGGCTGTGGGTGGAAATGGCTTTGGGAGTTGTTTCTTCGAGTTTCTGTCGCGTTGCGGTACTTGAAACAGTGCTCGACGAACTCTGAGTCAGCGTCGTCTCATCTTCTTTGCTATCAGCTGCAGTGACGAAAGCAGGTTCACTGGATGTGGACTGGATGCGGCTGCTAGAGGTCACGATTTCCTTCAGACTTATCGTGGAGCTTGGGACTGGTTCGGTTGTTCTTCGTGAAGCTGAAGATTGCTCATGGATAGTTTGCCGAGAAGTCGTTGTCGATTTGGAATCTGAAGACATTTCCACTTCCTCTTTCTCGGTCACGAAAGCGGGTCCAGTCGTTGTGGACTCTATTATTTCTGGGAGTGGAGACGACTTTTCGGCGATCTTCACAGGCTGCGTCGATGAAGGAAGTTCTGTCGAACTTTGTGTGGTGGAAAGGATTTCCGAAGTGGTTTTCAATGAGCTTGAACTGCTTTGAACAGAAGAGAGTTTCACTGGTAGGGTGCTTGTAGTCTCGATCTTTTCCGAAGTCGAGCTCAACGGGCTTGTGCTCTGAATTTCTTGGACCGTGCTGCTCTGAGTCGAAGACGAAGAAAGTGGTCGATAAGAAGTTGTGCTCTCGATGGCTTCTGACACAGTGCTGCTGGGAACGACTCTTGGAGTTGAAGGATGACTGCTGCTCGTTTGAACCTCAGATTCGGTGACGAAAATCTTGGAAGACAAAAGTTGGGTTGTACTGCTTTGGATCTTATGGGAAGTCTGGGAAGAAGAAGGAAGATGGCTCGTGGTTTCAACCTTCTTCGAAGCCATTGGCACTGGACTTGAATTTTCGATTTGCTTCTCAGTCGTTGATGAAGTTTGGACCTGATGGCTGGTCGTTTCAGTTTTCTCGGAAGTCTTGGGCAGTGAAGAGCTGGAGCTTTGAGCCTCATTTTGAACTGTAGTGGTTGGAACTGAAGTAGAAGATGGCAGCCGGCTTGAGGTTTCGGATTTTTCTTGAAGGGCGCTGCTGCTTGTCGTGCTGACTTTCTCTGAAGTTTCAGGCTGTGAGCTCGAAATTGGGATTTCTTGTTGAGCACGGCTGCTGGAGGGTAATTCTGGAGTCGAGGGAAGTATGCTCGTTTTCTCAATTTCAATTTTCTTCGAAGTCGTGGGCAATGGACTCGAGCTCTTCGTTTCTTCTCGAATCGTACTACTTGGAACTGTCGAAGAAGGTAGGTGTTGGCTGGTGCTCATCTGAACCTTCTCCAAAGTTGTGCTTTCTGTTGGCTCCCGGGTAGTACTGCTTCGGATCGTTGAAGAAGGTAAGTGCTGACTGGTGCTGATCTTGACTTTCTCCGAAGTGCTGCTCTGGGCGGTCGAAGACGACGAAGGAAGGCTGGAGGTGGTCTCGAGTTCCTTCACAATTGAGCTGCTCTCCGTAACGACGATCCTGTCTTCGCTCATTCGTGCTGGAGTTGATGGCAATGAACTCGAGGTCTCGATCTTCACACGAGTATGTCCACTACTAGTCGTTCGTCTGTCCTCAGAATTTTCTTCTGTTGATGAAGAGGACATATGGATTCTCAAGGTATTCAAAACTCCTTCAAAAGTGGTGGTTTCAGGGTTCTGGCTTGAGGAAGAACTAGGACTGCTCTCCCCGAATCCAAGTTCATAGGGGTTCTGGCCTTCTTCGTTAGAGATGTTAGGCTGGATAGAGGAAAAGTCCGGCACCATCTTTTCTTCCACAGATCTGTTATAGCCCGAAGGAATAATGTCAGGGTGAGGCTTTGTTGTAGTTTGGGGGTTATCGGTTGATAAGGTTGGCTGTTGGTTCTCGGTTATTGACGTCTCATGAGTGGATTGAGTCAGTGGAATGGTTACGATCGTGTGATAAGTCGTTTTGCCGTTGGTTGATAAAGTCGTTTTGCTGATGTTATATTCAATAGCTGGATAGATGGTTGATTTGACTGGTAGTACTTTCTTGGTAGTTGGCATTTTAGTAGGCACTTCTGTTGTGGTTGAGCTGACAACAGGAGATGTTGGTTGTTGACTAGTAGAATTATTCAGTAGTTCATTTTTAGTGGAAAAGTGAATGATAAGCTTGGTTGGTGAGCCAGTAGTTGGTTGTGAAACTGTTGAACTTGGGTGAGTCTCTTGTGTTTCTTGCTGTTGAGTGAAATTACCTCGTTGTGCAGTTGTGGTGGTTTGTTCTTGCGTTGCGGAAAGTGAGGTCGAACTGACAGTTTCGACTTGAATGTCCATCGGAGTCGTTGCGTCGACGATTCCCAACGAACTGCTGACCATGATGGGTTTCAAAGTGCGTGGTCGAGTGTGACCCAATTCGAAGTGGGGCTTGAACGTTTTCGTGGTGAACGAATCTTCTTTCTCAAACACATTCGATGTTACGAGATTAGGTGGAGATGAGTTCACGACTTGAATCAGATCAGTAACAAGAATCTCAGGTGCATGTGTCGTTGTTGGTTCAGTTTCAAAAACGGCGTTACTTTCACTCGCAGTGGTTATTTCCTCGGTTACTGTCTGGGTGGTTTCAGTTTGTTCCGGTTTTTGAGTGGTTGTTGTTTGTTCGGTGGTTATTACCGGCTTTGGTGATTCTGTGGTAGTGCTTGAAACCAATGTGGTGGTAATGTGCTCCGAGGTCGTAGTCGACTGCTCGGTGACCGTAGTCGTGATTGGTTGTTGGCTTGATGTTGTGGTTGAGGAAAGGATAGTGGTAGTTTCTTGTGCAGTGGTGCTTGGGAGCTCACCGATTTCGGGCGTCGTCTCGGGATGTCTCATGTCGGGGCTGATCGAAACTGTTGTTGTGATTGCTAAAAATTGTTTGTTGAAAGAAAAAAACAGCAAAATCCTGGCTTTCTGTATAAGATTATCGATTTAGGAAAGTAAAAATTTCATGGTAGAGGGAAATGGGGTTAGTAGACGAACGAATTAAAATAAGGATAAGATAAATATATTCTTGCTGGTCATTTTGATAAGGAATACGATTGCTCCCTTTCAGCCTCATCTCTATGTCTATTCCACGTACAGTAGCGGTCAAAAGTGTTGAACCGCCCCTATTTCAAAATCGAGTTTTTGGCAAACGAGCGGAAATGACTTTCCAAGTTTCCGGAAACAGCAAAAAAAATCAGTAAAAATGAGAGAGACCAAAATTCTTCTTAACAGGACTGCAATTCCCGCATACCACTGTCCTTCGGATTTTTGCAAGGTTAAAAATGCCTACGTTGACAATTCTTGACTCCGTCGCCTTCGTAATTTTCGATGCAAACGCATCGCCCTTCGACGATCTTGGCCTTGAGATGACAGAGTGGGCCTGCAAGTAAAATATCATCATTTTTGCCTATTTGTTAAGAATAAGCAAAATCCGGTTGTTAGTTAGCCCCGATGAGATGGCTCCTTGCATGCATTTTGTAGTGCTCTCACTTGGACTCGTCCTGGATACTTGCTGAGTAACCGGGCTGCAGTCGTAGCCGTCATCGCCTTTCGATTTGAATCCGTCTTTGCATCGACAGTGAAAAGTGCCACCCACATTCTCGCAAATCGCATTCGGACCACATACATTGCCAAGTGAGCATTCATCGATGTCTATACACGAACATCATGCATTGAAATCTCTTAGCTGTACCATTGTGTAAGTTGAGAAATAAAGAATACAGTGATAGCTATCAGAATTTTTTTGAAAAAAATCGCTTGCCAAATGTTAGCGTCTCTTTGACCATCAGTACGAAGCAAAGATAGAGTGAGAAGAGCTACTAGCATTTAGCATTGTGTCAAGGTTTGTTCCTTATGGAAATACGTTTTTGTTGCCACCGCATTTTAGAAGTAAGAAAGGTAAAGTTTATTACCAGCAAAAATGTGATAATTTGGTGACAACAAGTTTCCAAATGGGTGATATTTATGTTAGCTCACGTCATGCTAGAAATAATTCCCTTACCATCGCAAATTTTTCCGTCTCCAAGATATCCCTCTCTACAAACGCAGATATGCCCGTCTGGACGAACATCGATGCAGTCCGCGTTCTTGTCGCAGTCGTTCTTCGCCGGATTGCTGCAGATGCCGACAATCTGCGGCACTGAAAGTAGCAAACTCAATCAAGTGCATCTTCACACAATCGCTATTGCTTTTTCTTTAAAAAGTTAAGTCAAATTGAAGACCGATCATTTGAAAGAATTGGACAATTTTGAGGTGAAATAGTGTCGTCAAAACACATGCATCTCCTCCTTTTAAAGCCGATGAAAAAGAAATGCATAGATGACAATGAGCAAGGCGAGTGGATTGCGTCGTTTCTATTCATCGATTAGATAAATTAATAGCAAAAATGCGAAGGAACCATGGAAAATTGATACAGAGTAGAGGCTAATCAATGTAATTTGTTTCTTTCGGTTGCTGTACGACCGCGCTTGCACGAGGTCCGATTCGCAGAATGGCAGAGTACCTCCACTGTCTTTAGTCATTCTTTGAAAAGAGAGGGCGCAAAGTGCAAAATAGTAACTATTCATTTCCAAATAATCCGTTTCTGATCTGACTAAACCTCCCATGATACCTCACACAATCCATAACAAACGAGTGATGAGTGAAAACCAAACGCATGCAATGGTAAGAATTGAAAGACAGCCTACTTTGGCAGGATCCATTGATGGGTTGGTGCCCTTCGATACATCCGCCACACTGCGGTACGTCTTCCTCGTCGATGTGGCAGGTCTTGTTCTCCAGCTTGCAGAGTCGAGTCCATTCTGGCGTACACGAGTTGTCGGTTGGCATTGCTGAGAAGGTGACTAGTTTGAATAGTTGATTTTTTGATATTCATTTGAGGATTTGGATCAAAAATATGGGAATTTTGAAAGATACCATGAAACTTAATCTCCGAACTTTCTTGTGCACTTTAGTCCAAAATTTGTAACTAGCAACTTTTGAAGCTGCCGTTTCTTATTAGTTTAGATTCAAACACGCAAATTCAGCTATTCAAAATTCTATGAAGCTTACGCGAACAGATAACACCATCTCCACTCATTCCATGCATACAACGACACCCAGAACTGCCAGGGGCATTGATGCACATAGCCATGGCGTGGCAGCCAGCAAGTCCACGATCGCACTCGTTAATGTCTGGAATTTGTAGTTTTATTTTTGAAAAAAACGCAAATTCTTACCGACACAAACACCACCAGCTCCCTCATAGCCTTCGGCACATTCACATCGGAAACCTCCGTCTTCGTTGATGCAAGCCGACGAAGAAGGATCGCAGTTATGGCGATTTTCTTTGCACTCATCGATATCTAAGTTTTTCAAAATAAATATTTATCGAGGATTACATATTTTGAACATGCGATGAGCCGAACCAGAAATTGGATATTGTGTTGAAAGCGATATCTTCCGAAAAATTGAAACCAATCTAATTTTTAAGAGTGTAAAGTAAAATAGTTTGTTTGCATGACATTGCATTTCTATCGTTTTCTCTTTCGAATTTTCCCACCTTCACAAATGTTCGTAGTCTTGTTGTACCGATAGTTGGGCTCGCATTCGCAGACTGATCCAAGCGATCCGTCGTGAAGTCTGACTGACAAACAGGAGGTGTGCTCGACTCTTCCACAGAACGATCGGACATCTTCGCAGCTGCGCTCATTCGGGTTCATGCACTCCGAAATTCCATTTCCTAGGAATATTTTAATAAGGTTTCAAAAATATGAAATTTTATACCAACGAAGCCTTCAATACATTCACACTTGAACGACCCAGGCGTGTTGGTGCACTCTGCCTGAGGGTGGCAAGGGGATCGCGTGCACTCATCGACGTCGGCGCACCTGAATACATTTCTAAAGAATGAAAATCTTCAATGTCTTACATGTAACCGTCCCCTCGGAACCCATTTCCGCACTTGCAGGTATACGACCCTGGCGTATTCGTGCAGATAGCGTTTTTGTCACACATGTTCAGGCCCTCACGGTTGCACTCGTCGATATCTTAAAAATGGCATTTTGAGGTTCGATTTCTGCAGGCCTCGAAAAAGTTTTCGATTTTTGTAATTCTTCTGAAGTAGGAATACTACAATCGTCAAAATTAACTCCTCTAACTTCAAAAGCTAAAAACTCGTGCATTTTGTTCTCAGCTTTCATCATGAGCATAAAGTACCAACAGAAGTCTCACCGGTGCATCGGTTGTTGATCATCTCGAATCCCTTCTGACAACTGTCACAGTCGGTCTTTCCAGTCGAATCGGCGAGGCAGATATGGTTCGGGGGACAATTGGCCTTGGTCCAGGCATCGTCGCCACAAGGCTTCTTGGTAATCGGAAGACAGTTGTACCTGTAAACGTATGACTTTTTCAGCATTTCCAAAGATTTTGCATCGTAAATAATCAATCGAAACTTCGTCGTGTTCTCTTTCTCTGAATCAACAAAAAACCATGATCATCACTTCTCGATGTTAATGTCGCTTTTTTTTTCAAAAAATTTTACGCCGAAACGAAATCCTCTTTTTATAAGAATCTCTTCCTCACTCATTTTCCTAACCAAATGCATAAATTAGAAATACTAACCCGTCTCCAACAAAGCCCTCTTGACAGACGCAGGCGTACGATCCCTCCTTGTTGACGCAGGTTCCATTCGAGCTGCAGCATCCGCCGTGCGACTCGATGCACTCGTTGATATCCTCACAAACGCCATTCTCGTTTTTGCGGTATCCCATCGGGCAGAAGCAGGTGAACCCTCCAATGTAATTGTAGCAACGAGCCGTTTTATGGCAGTCATGCAAGTCCTCGGCGCATTCGTCGACGTCCTTGCAAGGCTTCTGTGGAGGAGCTCCTTCGAAGCCTGGATAACATCGGCAGGCACCGGTTCTTCGCTCGCACATCGCATCATCTCCGCATTCGTCACTGCTCGTGCACTTCGTCGTGTTTCTGACTTTAGCGATCTCCGAAATGGGCGCTTGGACTGTGCTACTACTGAGAGGCAGGCTAAAGGTGTCCTTCGTAGGCAGAGTGACTTCAATTCCACGAGTCGTGTATTCCAAAGTGGTGACGACGAGAGGAGGAACGCTTTCTTCGGTTGTGCTTGGCTGTTTGGTGGAGACGACAATTGAGTTGGTGCTCTTTGTTTCCTCCTTCGTAGTCTGCTCCTGAGTGGTCGAAACTGTTGTGGATGGGGTTTCAGAAGTCGTTGTCGTTTGTTTCTGGGTTGTGCTCAGCGTTGTTGGCTTCGGAGTGGTACTTGGGCTCGTTTGCTCAGAAACAGGTGAAGTAGATGGTGAAGCCTTCGAAGTTTCTGTCCACAGAGGTTCGAGTACCAAATCTTCGGTGGTTGTCGCTTTCTGAGTTGTGGAAATGTTGATATGCACGACTTCGGATGAAGGTGCAGTCGAAAGGGTGCTGGTCTCCTGTTGAGTCGTGGTCGAAATCGTTGTGGATTCAGAAGTGGTGGTTGTTTCTAAAAATAGCAAAATTTTGAAAATGAATAAGCTTTTGATAAAAATTCTCAGACCATTTTCCTCAAACCAACTTAATCAATCCCCATTCAAAATTAAAGAGAAAATTCAAAGTCTTTTTCCTAAAAATCGATTCATGTTCGGCATTAAAACCCCCTTATTTTACCCTACCATCATCACTCTACCAGCAGCGATGCCGAAAAATTTCACTTGCTCTAATTTTCAAGAACCCTTTGTCTTTTGAAATGCGCGTGTAAAAATACCTGGAGCGCTCGTAGTGGTGGTTGTAGAGCTGGACTGTGTAGTCGGAACAGTCGTCTTCTCGGTTGTGGATGGCAGACTTGTGGTCTCAACGGTCGATCCAGCTCCAGCTTCCTCCCACCAGGTCGTCGAAGGCGTCTCTTGTTGGACTGTTGTCGTGGATGGAGAAGTTTCAGGTGAGGTTGGCAGCGTAGTCTCAGGCGATTCGGTTTCTCCGGAAGTCAGTTCCGGAGTGGGCGAGAACTTCCATGTCAGAACGAGATCTGGTTGCGCCGACGTCGTCAAATCGCTTCCTTTGATCTCCAGACCAATCTGAAAGAAAAACATCATTAGATAAGAAAAAAATCAACAAATTGAGTTCTTCAACAGATAGAAACAAGAAAATTTCTGAACGATATTATGGGCAATCAATATTTGGCGGCAAACTAGCACTTTTTAGTATTGTTGATTGGAGAGAACGTCGATATCCAAAAATAGCGCTATTCGCCTCATTTCTCTTTTACGTAATTCACTATTTCTCTACAAATTAGATTTCTAATTGCTCTGCATAAGTATCGACTTTCTCTTCAATCAAGGATACAACAAGTAGTGTGCCATCGTGCCGTATTTTACGAATTACCGGTATTAGATTTTTTTCATTCTGCCAAACAAAGTGAACTCTCAGATGAATAGTTTTGAAAAGGACTCAGGTTACCAAAAATGGGGAAAAACGAACCTTATCAACATCGATGGTTGTCTCGCCAGGAGCAAGAGTCGTGCTTCCAACTCGCTCCAAAATCTTTCCACCGCTCTTCTCCGGCCAAACCGCAATTCCAGACTCACTGATGTTTTTCTGACCTTTTGTTCGAGTCTCCTTCACAATAATTCCGCCCTGGGATGATTGACCGCCTTCAGCGGCATGTTCTGAGCCATCACCTGAAGTGACGGCAGTCAGACTACCACCTAAATTTAAAAATATATATATATATAATTTTGGCAGGTTGTATCTTGACGAAGCTAATGAAATGAAGAAGTGCACTTTTCTCCGAGAAAAATGCTCCACTCTCATCTTCCAAACCTATCGCTAGCTATTGATTTTCGTCATTTATGAGCATCCATTTCTAAAAGAACAAGAAATACCTTCAGTCTTTCCACTCTCAGCATGTTCCGCTTTCACAGCCTTTCCAGTCAAATTGGCCTTTCGTCGGTTAGCCTCTTCTTCTGCAGACACCCATCTGATTTCCAAACCGATGTCGGTCGTTGGCTCGTTGCCATAGCTCGGAGTGGTACCAGCTAAAACCGTATAGTCCATCAATTTTATATTGATCATTGGAAGTTAAGACTGGCTCATTAGCTTTAGGCGTGATCGAGTCGGACTTATTTTCAAACATCTGCTCCATTCAATTCTTGTTTTGAAGCATGGCAAAATTTCTCCAAGATTCCAGTTTTTCGAACGTAAATTTCCAAAATTCGAATCTACGGACTGAGAAAGCAATGTTTCATATGCTTCAAAATTGCTTATAACATTGTACTCAAATAAGAGACCGATATTGATGCACTACACTAGATTTCACTCGAAAAATTACCAGTAGCAACGATCAAGTCGCTGTCTTCGACGATCGTCTTTTCAGTGTTTCCAGTGATGGCTACGACAGTAGGTTTTTTGGTCTCCTCAGTGATCGGCTTCAAGAGTCCAGCCTTGTCACCGCCGATGCCAATGATCTTGCCGGCTTCGATTCCCCAATTTCCAATGTCAATTCCCTCCAGACCATTCCCATCAACATGGATACTACCGCCACTGAAAGATTAGAGTTTGAAATACGAAAACCTAAAAAGTCAAAATAACTCTCACTTGTCATCTAATTTCTTAGCTTTATTCTTACACCATTCTATAATTTCAAGATTTTCATCTTCAAGCTCACCTAGTTGCCTTGTACTCTCGGCCATGTCCAAGAACAACTTGGCTTTCAGAACGGTTTCCACTGGATTCGCCAGACGATCCTTGTGAAGTTCCAGAAGAGCCACTTCCAGCGCCTTGACCTTGAGATCCTGAGCTCTTACCAGATGAACCATTTCCAGCTGCTCCTGAGCCTTGACCCGATACAGACGAGTCACCAGAAACTTGTCCCTGACTACCGCTTCCTTGAGCTCCGCTTCCGCCAATTCCGAAAACTCCACTTTGTGCCGCACCGGCAGAACCATTTCCAGCTCCAGCTCCAAGCCCCAGGTTTCCTAAGCCAGCAATAGAGCCATTTCTTTGAAGTCCTTGAAGTGCTCCTTGGAGATTTCCAAGTTGATCGAGTCCAACGAGTGCAACTGCAGCGGCAGAAGCAGAAGCAGAGGCACTAGACGAAGACGAGCTCTTCGACGAGGACTGAAAGTATGTCTTTTTCATAATTTCTGGAACAAATCTCATAATAAAGTATGGAACGTAGGCGATTTGCTAAATAGTAAGCTAAAAGCAGTAAATCAAAAATCACTTCAATATTCCAATTTTTTGTTTAATTTTTACTACTACCACACCTTGTTTTTAGAGCTGCTCTTGGAAGAACCCTTTTGCTTCGAGGAAGAGCTCGACCCAGAGTGGCTAGACGCGGATCCAGATCCCGATGAAGATTGACTTGCTTCTGATCCATGGCTAGAAGAGTCTCCGGAATGTGCTCCAGATCCGGATGATTCGGACTTTTGACTCAACGAAGCAGCTCCGTCTTTCTGGCTTCCAGAAGAAGAGCTTTGCTGCTGACTTGATCCCTTTCCTTCATGGCTTTCCACTTCGATGTGGATTTTATTCTCCTAAAATTTAATCATTTTTCTTGACCAGATAATATAGCTTACCTTGCCGGAAAGGGGTACTTCATTTGCATTTGAAGTCTTGACTCCATGGGAACGAGGTTCAGAGCTTGAAGAAGATACTGAGGTAGAACTCTGCTGACTTGACCCTGAAGAGCCAGATCCTTGTCCACCACTTTGAGCTGATCCAGATTTTGCTCCTTCGTGACTCTCCACTTCGATGTGAACGTTGTTCGTTTTTCCAGTCTTCGTATCCACTGGCGCGTCCGTCGTCAGAAGCGAAAATTCCTCGAAAGTAAAGTTCCTCTTTCCGTTAGCTAAATTCACCAAAGATCTATTCCTGTATTTAAATAAATAATCTCACCTTCCCAAGGAATATCGATGAGTTCGACGCCGAATAGGTTCTTCTTTGCCTTGAGTTGGGCAATCGTTTCACCGCTTCCGACCTTGTCAGATGTTAGAACGATCAATCCTTCAGAGATGTTTCGAATCTACAAATTCTTAGAAATTTAAAAAATATTGAGATATTCTTCGCAGATCAGAAAGTCATTCGAAAATTCTAAAAATGTTCAACACCATCTATTCGCGTCCAAAAACTACTAGAATCACATCCAGTGTCCAGTATAAAATCTCTGAAAGAGAATCTCAAATTTGGAGCGATTCAACTCACTCCTAGATGAATATTGTAGGCAAGCTTTGCTGATCTACCCAGTAATTTATACAAATTCTTAAAAAAAGCCCTACATTGTGTTCCTCCTCCGACAACACACCACCGCCGTTGACCTTCTCTTTCGCCGCTAACAGCGTTTCGTTTGTCGCATCTCCAGTTCCACCTATAACAACGATGCCCTTATTCGAGCTGATTTCCAGACCTAAACACAACGAAAGCGGATAGAGGGGACGACGGAAATTACGGAAAATATTCTAGTAGTAGTAGTAGTAGAAGGACCCATAAATAAAACTCAAAAATATATAGGGTTTATTAGGGATTCAAGATAGCCGAATTTCGCACTAATAAATAAAGTAACCTATGAAAAGATTATTTCTGATGAGATACGTTTTCCATAGCGTTTCATCACTATTTCATGTCATCAGTTCCGAATCAAGAGTGCATGAGGTTTTGATTTGAAACTATTCAAACTCTATGCTACTAGAAAGGAAGCCTCAAATCCGAAGTTTCCGTATATTCAAATCCCATGCACATCTGCTCAGAATCTTAGAATATTTGAAATTCAGCTATCATGATCCTTTTACTGAATGCGTGTAAGCGTTAGGCACCAGAATTTTTACTGCTCTTTTTCCTTGAAATAATAAAATAAACCAAGGCCCAGATAGGGTAAATTACATGTAGAAAATAGGAGAAGCAACATAAAAGTTTTAAAATCTCCAAAAATAAACTCTAAACCTTGATTCTGGTGTTACACTGATCCGCACAAATATAGCGGAAGTTATGGGACACTCAACAAGTTCTTAAAATTCAAAACTAAAATTCTCATTTTCACAATACTATTTCTGACTAGACATCTCGAAATAGCATTAAAAAATGTATATCATTCTAATTTTTAAAATTCCAAAGAAACTTATTGAACGACCGCCAAATTAAAGATAGTAAAGTATATTGTAACACATAGAGCCACACCACACACATACAGTTTCTCCTTCCTTTCTACTTAATGGTTATTATCTTCGAATTACCGTAACAGTCCGTATCGGTTGCGTTCGATGGATTGCAGCAGTAGAAACTGCCGATCGTGTTCACGCACCATTCACCGGCCGTCACGTTGCATGGCTGCGACAAGCATTCGTCAACGTCTCAAAATAAAATGTTTCAGGAAAGTGTGGTTCAAAATAAGAAACTCTAAAAACGATAGTCGACTTTGCCATATCGTAAATTCAATCGAAAGGAGTTTGCTTTGCATTGAATAAGGATTAAATTCGATAGAATCGTGAGAAATTCTCATCTCAAAAAGCTAACTCTGAAGTGATAGTGTCGAAAAGATTAGTTGAATAATCGAGGAGTTTTTATATTCGGTCACATTGACACTTTTCCAGAAGCCTCAACATGATAAGGACAATATAATTCACCGATTCTGAGGAATATAAAAATCATTCATCCATCATTAAAATCTCCTAATTTCCTCTTCCCTATCTCATACCCTATTCTGTCCCTAAATATAGTATTGCATCATTATAACTTGTCTCTCAAAGCTCAGACTACTTCGGCAAAGTATCCATACTCCTATCCTAACAATATTTCTTTCTTAAAGTAAGCGAAACTCCAATGAATCCACATCAGGTGTGTACAAAGATAACGCGTTGTTAACTAGTGCTAACGCAAAACGCACATGCAAATTCTACCAGATCTTTGTGTTAAACGCAAATCAAAAATTTGATTTTTGTGCACCCCTGATCCATATTTTTCTAATCAAAGTTTTTAAATCTAAAAAATCTCCTACCCTCGCATCCAAAGAGCGGATTTCCTCCGTAACCAGTGCTACACTTGCAGAATCCGTCGATGCATTCCGAGTTCAGTGGACAATACTGGGTGCACTTCAGCTCTAAAAGTCCCAAATAAATCGGCACTTAAGTTTATAGCGACGTGAAAATGACGCGACAAATCCAGATAGCCAATAAATCAAATAAAAAAATCATTTACCATCCTTAGAAGTGATATGAATGCTGGGCAGATTTCCGTTCTTGATCAGCCACTTCTTCGGATCTCCCTTTCCAGTGACGATAGCGATCTCTCCACCAGATGCAACCTGACGAGCACTGCCTCCAGCGATGAAGGACACGTCCTGAAAAAGTAACCGATTCTCAAATATTAATTCCAAAATCAGAACAGCTAAAGCGAATTCTCAATTTTTCAGTTTGAACCTTCTCCATTGCCGATCTTAAAAAACTGACAAAAAACTATTCCCTACCTGACTAGCATTATGATGCAGGATCACTTCTCCGTCTGTCGTCTTGAAGATATGAACTCCCTAAAGTAGAAGAAAGTAGTTTAAAATAAAACTTCAATTTATTTACTTGACACTCAGGTTCCTTGCTATCAGGTCCACAGCACACGTGGCCTCCAAGAACGTTGACACACCACTGACCCACGCCGGGGCACATTTTGTCACTCTCGCACTCGTTTATGTCTGAAAATAATATGGTTTTGAAGAGTTTCTAGGTTTATATGGTCAAAGGTCAGCAATTATTGTGCTACTATTAGGTTAGGCTTCAGTCTTGCCAAATTCTTTCTCTATTATTCTACTACCAGGACTAACAGAAATTATAATCAATCAATATCTCAACCATAATATCTAAGCAGTGCCTGACTCCTAATTATCTATTACTCAACCGAAATAAATCAATGACCGAGATCGCCATCCTTACCTATGCATCTCGTATTTGCATTTCCGACGAAGCCCTCAAGACATTGGCACGTCTTGTTCATACAGACCGCGTTCAAACCACAGCCGCCCGCACAAAACGCGCCTTGGTCTGAAATTTTTCATGGTATCATTCATAATCACAAGAAATATCATATATCCTAAAGATAAGGAACCTTGAATACCCAAGGCCCACAGGATATGCAAAAAAAAATGCGAAAAATAATCTCCTAGCTGAATTTAAAAAAAATAAAAAATAAAAATGACCTTTGATACATCGCTCATCATCCATCTCAGCATTGCAACAAATGTATCCTCCCTTCGTATTGACACACCTCTTTTCGGGCTGACCTTCGCAAGGATTCTCCTTAGCCTCACACTCGTTGATGTCTGGAAGGCATGGTTTTCACTCTCAATCAAAAATGAGATTTGTTCATATTCAATTCCTTTCTTTACTATTTCTGATTTTAAAAATATCGATTGAAACAACAATGATAAAAACTGAGTTTCAATAATTTGCTTGAGGATAATATAAAAGCTGAAAATGAATAAATTTCAAATAAATAAACATCAAATCCAGTAACTTTCTTACCATGACACGAAATTCCATCTCCAGTGTAGCCTCCCGTACACATACACATTTTTGCGAACGGCAGGCAGACTGCGTGACGGTCACAGATACTGTCGTCTTGCGTACAGTCCAGAATCGCTAAAAATAGATCTATTATTTTAGTACAGAAATTATTCGGCTAAAATGGACTCAAAATTAAAAAAATAAATTTTAGACCAGTTTCCTATAAACTTTCATAATCCGTAATTCTTTTAAACACATTTAAATGGATTATTATTCCTTTAACCACACAATCGAATTTTTAAATTAGCCTCCAAATCTAAAACGAATCAAAATGAAAATCGCCTTTTCTAATTTATGAACTCAACTATTACTCGAAAAAACATTATTACGTTTTTTCAACGTTATTTCGTCACAAAACAACGGTCTTCTTTGCCATTCTATACGCTCTTTTAGAAAATAGGTTTGTCTTAAGACGGCTATATTTGTACAAAATGTGCTCAAGATTTTAGTCTAAAAAGTCATCGAATTCTTTCAGGTCAAGGGGAGAACGCATATTTTTTTTTGTAAAAGTTAGCGTGAAAATAAAGGAACTTTGGCAAAATATTGGACCCGTCGAGAATCGAACTCGAGAATCTTCCGTACAACCGTCACTTTTGCGAAACGGATGTGTTACCACTACACCACGGGCCCCGTGCCCCTCCTTAACTTTGTTGCCTTCAAATAACGGCTAGAGGCTAGAGAAGCAGGGTACTAACAAACGTTTGGGAGTAGGAGCGCAAAGAGCGGGAAAGAAAGACGTGTTTCTGCATGATGAAATTATTTTTTTGAAAAAGGCTTGAAAAACGAACATAATTTAGGTTTGTTTCGAAGAAAAATTAATCTGTGACTGGAAAAACAACTAATAAAAGTAGTATCGGAAAAAAAGTCTATTAAATTATCATCATATGAATTTCCTGAGCTGAAAAGTTTGATGTCCAGCATTCTATTATTAAATCCCTATTCTATGCCTTGTGGATAAGCTATTCATTTTTAGTTGGCTCAAAATATGCATTATTCGTTTAATTTGTACGGTACTACTCTTATTAGTTGCCACATTGGAAAAGTGATTTCCTTTCTCAATTTTGACTAATGCAATTTGCCCTTCTTCAATATCGAAAGTTCAAAATTTTTGTCATTTTCCCCCATTATTTTATGAAATTTGTATGCATTCAAACCAGTAGAAATATGACTAAATTTTCTGATGATTAATCGATATTTTTCCATTTAACCCAAATGCTTGCACCAATAGTGAAAATCTCCAAAGTAAGACTCACGTTTGCAATACTTTCCGTCGCCCTTCATTCCCGGTTCACATTCACATTTGTAAGTTCCGGGCAAGTTTATACACTCAGCTCGTGGATCACAAATGTGCTCGAACCTGCACTCGTTAATGTCGACACATTCACCGTTGCTGTACTCGTAACCCTCTGAGCATTTGTCGACGCAGTTATAGGATCCCATCTGAATTGAATTGAATTGAGTCCATTTTGGTAAATTTAAATTCTACCGTGTTCTGACACATCTGATCCTTCTCACATGTATGGATATTCAGTTTGCATTCGTTTATGTCGACGCATTTCTCGAGCGGGTGACCAATTGGCGCATATCCTTGCGTACAGTTGCAGAAATAAGTTCCTGGCAGGTTGACACACGATGCATGCTCAGGACAGCTAGCCAAGTTCATACTGCACTCGTCCATGTCTCAAATTTAATAAATCAGAGTTTTATTTTTGTGTAAAGTTTTGACTATGTAAAACAAGATCTACTGAGTATTAAATGTGCTTGAAGATATGCATCAAAATGATAGAAAAGCAATCAATATGCGGAAGGATGTTTGATAGTGCGCATTGAGAAAGAATACCAGTTTTGAATTTTTCCAGATCAGATTTTTAAAATACCTGATAAGGAAATCATGTTTCTCTGGAGAAAGACGTTATTTCGAGTATTTTACAGAGCTAGGGAGGACGATCGTCAGAAAGTCATTGCGACCTACTCCCGTATATTTTCTTCGCCTGACGAAAGTGCTCCCTAGGTCTGGATAATGATAATTTCTAATCTTTCAATTATTACTCAACAAGTCTCCTTGAAAATTATGCCCAGCTATTATGGAGTTTTTCCTATAATTGGCATTTTTGACAATGAAATTTTGATGTTCCCAAAATTTGTTTAACAAATGTATTACAAATTCACACGGTAAAATTGATTAGTGTTCGTGAAAATTGATTCTTATAAATTTGAATTTTCATAGATGCGTTTCTCAAAATATGACAAGACCGAAAGTAATTTATTTTAGCATTGGGAAAATAAATAAAAGCCAGCTTGAGCAGTTCTTTATTTTTACGACTCTTATCAAGAAACCATGTTTCAAAATCAAATTCAAACTTGTCAATTTTTGAATTTAAAAATCTAAATTTGAACGAAATCTTTCTCGGTGAGAAGATATAGCATTTTTCTGCGTTCTTTTCGGTCCTGTTCTTCCCTTTCCTTTACACCCAGCAGGTCTTTTCTCCACTATCTTTTCCCCCCTCGTTTTAACGCACTCTTTTCCCGCTTCTTTCCTTCTCGCTCGTCTCCTTTCCCTCCCCCCTTTCGCCGTTTCGGCCGCGTTTGAGGAAAGGGAGGCACGGGGACATGGTGTAGTTGGTTATCACGTATCCTTAGCATGGTCAACGTCGTGCACATAAGGTGTTGGGTTCGATTCCCAATGTCTCCAATATTTTTGCCAAATTACCGTTAGTTTTTGCCTAAGGAAGTATTTGTAAGCAGGGATGTTTGCAGTGTGGTGCGAGATTTCCTAAAATTCGCAAATTTTTAACCTGATTTTAATGAGAAAATAATCAATTCCACTCAAAAGCATCAAACTTGCTGTTTATGAGCTATTTCTTCAGCTTAGAATTTTTAGCTTAAACTTGCAGCTTTGAAAATTTCTTTTTGCACCGCGAACATCCCTGTCCTGACCGCATTCCCTTTGGGCGTTTTTATTTCAAAAAGGATCCATGTTTTTTCCACTTTTTATTGCTGATATTAGTGCAGCTCGAACCCGTTTATCATCCTACGTGTTTATTTCAATGTTGTAGTATATTTTTTGTTCGGGGAAAGCGGTTTTCTGTAAATCTGGAGGGTATTTCTACTCCCTGCTTTGACATGGAGATGGTCTACCGTAACCAGCAAATGGTTGACATCCAAAAACTATGCATCAGAAGATGGACAATTATATGGACTACATCGTGCTTTTTAAATTTTTCAAAAATCTATTATAGCAAAAGAGCTTTTGTACCATCTAACGTGTCTGATTTAAACTTCAAATTAGCATAGCTCCGCCCCCAAAAGTGGGCGGGGCCTAATTTAAAAATTTTTGTGAATAGGGTCCATAAAAGTATCCACCTCTATGATCGAATCACAATTTGTGAGACTTTCTGAAATGCGGACAGTTGTTCGAGTCTTACAAATACTCTCTCTCTCTCTCCCTCTCTCTCTCTTAAAATAATAATCTCTAGACATTCACTGCATCCTAAGCTATTGCTTGACACAAGTTTTGATCGGAATAATTTCGTTAACGAGACACGGGGACATGGTGTAGTTGGTTATCACGTATCCTTAGCATGGTCAATATCGTGAATATAAGGTGTTGGGTTCGATTCCCAATGTCTCCAATATTTTTGCCAAAATTACAATCCTTTGTTTATAAACTATTACTTGATGCAAGTTTTTCTCGGAATAATTTGCGTTGCCAAAGCACGGGGACATGGTGTAGTTGGTTATCACGTATCCTTAGCATGGTCAACGTCGTGCACATAAGGTGTTGGGTTCGATTCCCAATGTCTCCAATATTTTACCAAAATTACTGTTGTTTTTGCCTAGAATAATGATCTCTAGGAAGCCTACTGTATTCTAAACTATCATTTGACTCAAGTTTTTATCGGAATAATTTTCGTCGATTTTGCAAAGTGGTCAATATTTTCATTAGAATTCCTTGGCCTAAAAATGATATTCTTATCATCCTTTCCTACCACCGGTTGAGCTGGAAAATAAAGATAGAAAAAACTGGCAAAGTATCTCAGAGTACAGTTATGGCAATGAAATTGAGATGTTATTTTGTTGGAAATACTTCATTTTCAGCAGTGTAGGATAAAATAAAGCTGCTGAAATTGTGGCTTTCTTCAGAAAAGAAACTTCCGGATCCAGAATTAAAAGAAAAATCTGTAGCCGGACTCTTTGCATAGAAGTTCGTCATCCAAGTTCACCATCGAAAAGTTTTCGATTGGCAACCCAAAAAATGGATGAGGACCTGTCATATAATCAAGCGTTTAAAATACAAGGAACACTAAGGTATCTCTACCTAATTTTTAGTTCATAAAGATCAGATGGACACGAATGACGACCCTATATAGTTTTTTTTAATTTCAAAATTAAAAGCCCTTATAAATCGCGTTTGATTGGGTTCTAATAAATTTGGATGGTGAGCTTCCAATCCAAAGTTCGCCATCGAGAGACAGAGTTCGACCACAGACTTTTAAAAATTTATTTTTAGACTGAGAATGAATTTCACCTTCTTATATCCTCAGGTATTTTTAAATTACTTTCTATTATTTCATTCGGTTTCTAAAGAATTGACCATTTGCCTTAAACACAACACTGCCTGACTTAGCCTAATTTTACCATTTGACATAACTTTATTTTTCGTTTCGAACCCTTTTTCATGCTTTTGAATCTCAACCGGGCCTGAATTTCGGCTCGGCCGGATATGAATACACACAAATAATAACTTTAGAACAATAAATATCATCAGAGGGGCATGATGAATGATTTAGCAACAGTTCTCATAATAATACTTTGCACCAAATGATAGCCCAAACTGCAGGGAATGTTCCGGACATGAAAATACGTCAAAAAATCGCTGGGATTTTGGCAAAAAGGTTTGGAGAGTACGAAAGTCGAATTCGTGACCTTGTGAACGCTTTCGCACATTGGACAGTGCAAATCACACGTGATAACCAACTACACCAACTCCCCCTTGGTCCTAGGGCCTGGTCTCCTCGTCTCATTCGTTTCTCCCGTCCTCTAGCTGGTCTACGCTGCTATTCGCCAGCGCTCCTCTGCGTCCTATTCCTTGTGAAATAGAATTGGAATCCGAGAGAAGAAAAGAACGCGAAAAAGTAAATAGGGGAGGGAGACTGGCCTGGAAAATGTGCTAGGCCAATCTGCGAAACATCCAAAATAGGCGGAAAAAATATAGAAATTTTGCACTTTTCTTTTGGAATGTTAAGATTGGGAAATGTAATTAGTTTGAATGGACCATCAACTGATTGAATAGCAAGACATTATGCTTTGATGTGGCTTTTAATGGGCCAAACTTTGGAACATATTTGAAAATTTAGAAAAAGAACGAGAAAAAATATGCGTTTTTGCAAGAATTAGAAAAAATCATTACTTATGATTTTCCATTATTTGCTATGCAAAATGACGTAGAAAGAACGGAAATCAGTGTTGCGTAGCATGTTAGGTCAATCTTTGAAACATATCTTCAATTCAATTAAAGAAGTAATATGGAACATGCAAAAAATTTGAATAAATGAACTAACCGAAGCATTTATACCCATCTCCCTTGAAGCCTGGCAAGCATTTACAATCGTACGAGCCCATCGTGTTGCGGCAGTGCGCCATCAGGTGGCACGGTTTGTCCAGGCATTCGTTCACGTCTAAGAGGGTTTAAAAAATTTTATTTTGGAAAATAAAACTTTTGAGGACTTTAAAAGAATTGTTATAAGTTATTAGACTTGTTCAAATATTTTAGATAAGTTAAATTTGCAAGATATCAGTAAGGGTTGGATTATGAGAGTTAGTTTTCAAAGGATTTTAGGGAGCTAAAGTATTTGACGCATATCAATAGCGTCTTGACTTTCGCTAAAGCTGTTTCAAAAAGTCTGCTATGATATAGAACATTTGAAAATATTGCTCATCCATGGAAAACTGGACGCTTACCTTCGATTTCGCACATTGGTCCCGAATAACCAGCGTCGCAATAACACATCGGTTTCTCGCCGTCGTACAGACAAGCACCGCGGTTGCTACATGTCGAATCACATTTCCGCTCTGGAAAGTTGATCTTTGTGATGATTAATAGAACAAATTTTTGGAATGAGTTCCAGAATAAATCAAGGTTGGTCGTAATAAGTAATAAATAATGGCTTTTTCGATTGCCATGCAAGATAATTTTAAACTACTGTTTGATTGGATAAGTTTCATGGGATGATTTCTCATTTAGAAATTTGTTTCGGAACGTTGTGTCGGTGTAATAGATGGAATTTTATGATTTTTCTAGATTTTAGACGTATTTTGGGACATTTTTCAAAATTATCGATGGGCTTCATTTTGTAACTTTTATTAATAAGAAGGAGATTTAATTGAACATTTTCGAAATGTTTTCCGAATCTTATGTTTATTTTTATTATTTCTCATAAATTCTATTGATTATCCGGAATATTTCGAGAATTGTGTCAATCAAAATTTCTACTATTCCATACAAGGTTGAAATAGGTCAGATGTAGTATGAATTCGAACATTGTTTACTCAAAGCGAAATTTGAAAGGTAAAAAACTGTGGCTATTTAGATTATTTCCACTTAGACACTTGAACGACAAAGTCTAAGAATATGAGTAAGAAAGGAATTAAAGGTAGTGGAATTTTCTTGATCTAAATAATATTCTAAGAATCTAGGATATGTTGGCATTATTGTAGTCGTTTTGAAAGAGCAAAAATTCCGCTCAATCAAGATATGCGATGAAAGCAGAATAGATTGATAAATCAGTGAATATTTTTACAGTGAAGATGGAGAATTATCACATGATTTGAAGGTTCGTTGATAGTATATAGTTCTGAAACATACCGCAATACGGGAAACTCTCATCGTGTATCGCCGGATTGTTGTAGCAGTCTGGCACGCCGTTGCACAGGATGCTCATGTTGTGGATATGAATGTCGGTCGGGTCGGCACTAAAAGTTTTTCTCGTCTTTAATTTTTGTTAATTGAAATTTAATGAATTCTTGACATCTTCGCTCTAAATTCAAAGCTAACAGGTTAAGTTCTTGCACGCTCAAAGGTAAATTCACTCGTAATCCTCCGTAAATTAGCGACCATTTGTGATTTTGTCTGTTAGACAGAAAGTTTTATTCTTATTTTTGAAGTTTCGGAACTCTGTCAATAGTTCCCTGAATCTCGTGCGCGCCTTCAAATCAAAGATTTGTGAATGGGAATTCCAGAAATCCGGTTATTTTTCGCTGACACTTGAATCACAAACAAAAACACGGAATTCGGATGAGTTTTTCTATGCGAGTTTTTAGAAATCTGGTTTCTGAAAACTTCTCGGGATTCAGCTAGTTTTCACTTGTTGTTTTTGTTTGCTCAAAGTATGGATTTATTGATTGGAAATGGTTCGCTAAAGCAAGAAGATCTGTCAGAACAAGATTTTTCGAAGTTCTCTGAATCAAATTTCATGCCCCTGGTCATCGAGTTCTTTCAAGGTTCCAAAGGTCCGAATTAGGACAGCTCTTTTTTAGATTGAGGAAATGAATGTCTTTGAATGAATGAGGGACCAACAATAGCACAAATAGCACTTTTCTCAAGTAGTTTCTGTACGATTCAAGAATAGGAAATTCAAGATTTTGATATATTAAAATCCTTCTTCCTCACCTATGCTGGCAGATGACTTTGGAGATGTCGAAGTTGACAACGAACGTCGGTCGCATTTCAGGCATGGATGAGTTGGTGAACGGCTTCGAGATTGCATGGGTCGTTCCGATCATTGAAAGCAGCAAAATTCCTTGAATCCATTTTGATTTGTCGCGGGTTGAATGGCCCCGCGGCCGATCGCATTGGCCCATTTTGTCGAGTTACTGATGGTTTGGAATCGTTTGCTCGTGTATGGCCCCTGAAAATTGAGGTTCCAAAATATTAAAGTGGTAAGCTGGCTTTTGAATGTGTCTTTAGGATTTTGAACTTATTCTTTGAATGGAAAAGTATTAGTCGTCGACTACTTTTACCTGCATTGTGCTGGTTAAAATTAAATAATCGTTTGCAAAAAATACCAGTATACACTCGCAAATCGACGTCAAATTGGGCAGGCGCCTGTACCGTTGTACGCGCCTCTTCTGGTGTTACTGAGGTTTCGAGCGTGAAGTGAAACCTGCAATTGTTTTCGTATTTAATGGATAAGCTTCATGATTTTACGAAAACAGCCATATGAAACGAAAACGATCTACGAATGTATCAATAATGGTGAATATAAAATTTTTAAAGAAAAGCCATAATGAAGGTCAATTGAAGACGTTCAAATGAAGAAATACGTTTCAGGATTCAAATGACAAAATATAATGATAAGTGAATTAGTGTGAAGATTGTATTTCATTTAAAACCCTAAAGAACATAACAAGTCTCGTGTTTTTTCTTCAAATCAGCTCTATAAAATATGTGGTTGATTATGAGGTGATCTTGCATGGATATCAATAACATCATTGTTCTAGAAAAAAATAGAATTTATGCACAATCGCTAAAGAATATCTTAAGAAAGCATAGAATCAACGCTGAAAAATCGCAGGTTAAAGATTCACTTCACTAAAAGGAACGGTCAGATTTACCACATTCTCTCTTCAACAACCGAAAAATACCTAAAAATCCCCCTTCCATTCAATTGACCGAATGGTAATGAGCTGTATCCTCTATTTGATTGCGATTTCACGCAAATTACATCGACTTGCTGTGCAAAAGTTCGTCCTTTCAAGGTTGATTACGAAAATTCCGACTACAAAGAAACGATTTCCTCTAATCTTAAGCATTAGTATCGAATCTACCAAATCTCCTTGGATACCCGAAAAAGTACAGAATTTTGGCGCCAACCTAGTTTGCATAAGCATTTTTGAAGGGTTTTGTCTGACTTGTCGGATTTATCAAGCAATTTTGGATCGGCCTTGCGAAATTGCCGATGTCGAATTGTCAAGGTTAAGTGAGGAGTTTTTGTTGTTTTAGGTAAATTATACGATGTGAGAATTGTAAACTTTCGAGGTTTGAATTTGTCGAATTTCAGAAATCAGGGGGATTTTACAAGGAAAATTACTCGAGATGATAAACAGAATCGTATACAAAAACGTGTCAAGGAATTTGGGAAATCAAAAATGAAGAATAAAGTAGTGAGTAAGAATTCGAAAAATTACAGGAGGCGATAAAAGAACTGTTGGTGAAAACGTGTCAATGAGTTTGTGAGAATCAAAAACGAAAGATAGATTTTAGGAATATAATTTGAAAATAGCTGAAGAATTGAAGATGGTTTTGCATGACAATTGGCTCTAAATTTTGAAAAATCTATTGAAATTTATAGCAAAGCTTATATTTGAAGTCGGCTTTTGAGAAAATTAAATGAAAGGAACATGCAAACGCAAGTTGCTCAAAAATTCGTACTAGCAGTGCAAAAGGAAGAAGTGGTACCGTAATGCAGCCTGTTTTCTCAGTATTTTATTTTTCTTATAAAGAAAAAGGTTAGTGCAGATGAAAGTATAGATAAAAAGAAAATCGTATTGGTTTGTGCTGGATTTAATCGGATTTGGAATACTTGGACTTTCTCAGAAAACCCCAAGAAAAGACGATTCTTCGATTTTTCGATTGAGCGCGGTTTAAAAGGAGGCAGAGTGATAAATTCGAGTAAGGGAATTTCGTAAATCGGGCTGAATAACGGGACATTCAGGCCTGTTTTTCTTGCATTCTTAGGTGACCATTCTCCCTATCTCTATTTCTGTATTTCTTGTCTGACATGTTCAGCGTTTTTCACCTTCCGAATATGGTCAGCTCTGTGCGGAGTAGCAGCAACAATAAAGCACTACTAGGTGAAGGCCAGCAATGAGAAAAACGCGAGAAAAGAACAAACGAACGAGGAAACGAACGAATACGAAATTTGATAGATGATAAAAGTGAGGATACTTGAGGATTTGATGTTGATGGATAAAAATTTTGAATAAAGTAAGTGAGAGGAAAAAATCTAGGAAATAAAATTGATGATGCCATTGAGATTGTGGATCTTACACCTCTGTTGCATTAAAAGCATCGAAAATGGAACTTGGTATATTATCTGAAACGATACTATGAGAATTAGAAACTGGATAGAGAGAGAGAGAGCAGTGAATTTCATAACGCAAGATTATCATAATGGTTAGACTATTGAGTTAGGGAAAATGGTAGTGAACGCAATAACGAAGAAGTCACAAAATTTAAACGCGAAAATTTCGAACAGAATGAAATTGCGTACTGAGTGAAGATCAGCGTGATTTGACGGTGAAAATTTTGAAACAGATTTACAGAACTTCAAGGAAAGAAAACGATTTAGGATTTCACTTTCGAATTAAAACAGTGAAACTCCAGTGATGCAATAAATAGTTCATTTAGAAAAGAAAATCTGCACAAATCAAAAGTGAGGAAATCCTCCGAACGAAATTCGCCTAGATTAAGAGAATTAGGCGAGAGAGTAAAGGTTGAAGCGAAAAAGTCAAAGATACGGAAAAGAAGCAGGGAACAAAAAGTTGCAAACTCTGAAAATGTAACCTAAACCATAGCAGGAAGGTATTACGAAAGAACAAGGTCAACTAAGACAAAAGAGGAATATTGGCCAGTGGTTATTTTGTTGGAAGAAGAATTCCGGGATAGGTTGCATCATGCACGCAAGCAATCTTGGTTTCTAAGTAGAAAGTCGCTATTTTTAAAAGTTCGGAGGAAGATCTTGTGAATTGATTGTTATGCGTTTCAGGAAAAAATGAAAATCAACATAAAAATTGAGAATATTGTTTGCATGAGATCTGTGGTAATAATGTGACAATTCAACATTGGATAGGATAATTATAGTCCAACTATTGCATAAGTCGCAAATCTTCAGGAAAGTCCGAAGTTTAGAATGGAGATGATAGGTAATAGGGAACGCTTTTTCATTACGGGTCAAAAATCGAATGATACTTTGAATCTTGTTGATTTCATGAGTTTCAAAATAATTCACGTTCAAAAACGCAAAAATCAACCTGATTTGTCCTACGTGCGCAGATCTAACTTATCAGTCGGACGAAAAATCCATAAAAGTCCCGATGAACTGTTCGATCCGACCGCGCGTGAACTATGTCAGGAATGTTGCACTTTGGTAATTCTGTACAAATAAACGGGGGTTTATGAAATATGTAGCATTAAGCAAATGGTTGCATTGTGCTTTCTCGCTGCGGGGATTTCATCGGATGGATTTCCTGGTTTTTGCAAATCCCCCTTTCCTTTTCCTGTGCTGCTTGCGGTTTTGACCCGATTCTCGTCCCGTCGGAATTCGATTCGATTAGGACACCGACCGGCCCCGTTTTGTACTTATTACTCCTTGTCTTGTCTCGCGCTCGTGTTATATTTCAATTCATTTCTCGCCTCGAGTATTTTTCACTCACTAACCTCAGCCAGGCTAGGTTAGCAGCCGAGTAATATCGAACGATGATTGAAAGAAATTTCGGGCAAAAGGAAAATCCAGGTGAATCACTGAGAAAGTCTAGATCATATGCAGGAGATTTGACCTTGCACAAATTAAACCAGACAGGAAAAACAGTGTAAGCGGAAATGATCAATTTAAGGAAGAACTTTGGAGATGAAATATGAATTGGCCTAGTACATAATAGAAATCTTTGGGTAATCGTAGATCCCAGAAAGGTATTAAGTTTGGTAAAAAATTTAACTTGTTTCGAATGATAAATTTTAAATATCTATCAAATGAATAGTGATTAGACAAGATTAAAATTGTGTGTATATTCTTTTAGCAGTAACGCCGAACGTTTCATAGAATTAAAGGTGTATTAAACTTATCAAGAGTTGAAACCCACTCATACAATATTCGAGAATTTAGTTTATAGAGTGAAGCTTTGCTCATCATATTATCAGAACTGTCAGGGATATTAGTGTTGCTACAGTTTGCAACATGCCCAAACAGAATTTTGAAATTAAATCCTCTAAAATTACCTTTAAATTCAAGCTTTCGGAAAAAAACATTTCTGATCATGATCTCACGCCAAATTTCCCATTTCTCATAGTCTCGTTCGTTGCGTAATTGAGTGATTGAAGAACTCGAAAGTAAAAAAAGCGAAGAAAGTAGGTAACTCGGTTTAACAATGTAGAAAAGGAACAGACACAGATCATCATAAATGAACGAGCGACCTTGTAAGTTAAACTACGCATTACGCCTAAATTAGGAAGCATATTACTATAAACCCTAATTCGAACGTTTTCGAAATCGAGTACTATTGTATTGCAAAAACGATCATATTGCGGTCAGTTACAAAACTTGCGAAACTAAAAAGCTGAATTAAAATAGCAAAAAGTAGTGGTTTCAAGAAGTTTAAACAAGGTTCGAGATTAACCTATAGATGTTTATTCAAGGTCTGAATCTCTAATCTAGCTTATGATTGATCCTTAATGATATCATCCGAGATATCACATCAACTCAAGGTTGTCATGATCAATTCATCATTCTGATCAAAAATCATTGATAAAAAGCTACTAATTTAGGAAAAATATCTAAATCTCAGCATAAAAAATCGATTTCCTAATAAAATCTCCAAGTTCTAGGTCAATTAGAAAGCAATGACGATGTATCTAATTCAAAATTCATCCCAATAGCGAGAAAAGAAGCGAGCGAGTGTAACGGTAAATTTACCTGACCGATTGTTTTTTGCGAGGTGGATTTATTGGGATTAGACCCGATTGAATCGGAGATAAGTTCGAGGAACACGTGAAAAAACCCGTGGATATTTGGAATTCAGGATCGAGACAGTGAAAATTTAGGTGGCCTCTGGGATCTTAAATAAATTTTTGATTCAGATTCGGGATAACAAAATCTAGGATAAACTTAAGGATTTGTGAAAAAATATAATACGGAAAAAGTTCTGTGAGGTGTTTCATAAAAATTCTAAATTTATACAGCGTTAACTGAAATAGTCAATTTAGAAATATTGATAAAATTTTTAATATAGTTTAATAGAAAAGCGTTTAGAAGATTTGAGATGTTTTCAAAAAATCAAATATTTCATTCGAAATTAATAGCGTCAGTCATGCATGTGTTCACCTTTATATTTGCATCTCAAAAATTATTTCTCAAGAGCAAGCCATGAGATATCTTAGCTTTCATAAGCCCCTAGAATCCTAGAGTTTTCAAGCAAAAAACCTGGCTAGTCAATTGTCGGTTAGCCAAACATGGGAACGCATCGATAAAAACGACTGTTGTAGCTGAGAAATTCGGGAGTATTCGGCAGAAGTGGGGGAAGGTCAAGGGTGGACAAACGTGATGCGATTCGATTCAATTCGACTGGGTTGGAGAATATGAAACGAGACGATAAATGGTCGATGAGTCAAATGAGTTTGAATGGATCAAATCGACCGGATAAATATGGGAAGTTGCAAACAAGATGAATGTGTTTGAGATGAGTGTTCTTTTAAAGTTGGTAGGAAGTCTGAACATTTTGAATAAATCACACTTTTATGATGCAAAGTTACGGTAATCTGATAATCGGCTTTTTGTTATGTCCAAAATCATCGAGCAGGCTTTGATGCAATCGCATTGAAATGCAGCTTTATCGAAAAAGTGAACAGGCATTCGAAGCAATGCTATATTCGAAATGCGAGTTTTTATGTTTTATAAAATTTTATCCTTAGACTTCCAAAATCATTACCATATTCTTAGGTAAATATCCAACAAATTTTCCTAAATTTCAATGAGAATTTTCTTCGTGTAAATTTCGCAAAAGTCTGAATGTCGAACTTCAATTCCTTTTTTGAAATTTGTGATCTTGTAACTACAGCAAACAGCAAAATAAGCTATCATTTTGCTCTTTCGCTGAAACCTATTTCATTATCTTTCTTCAAGAAAACCGATCAATCAAAGGCTATGATTCAATGCACAGATCTTCTTCCAGAAAGTTCCTCTCGCACTAATCCTTATCCGTTTTTATCGGCATCTTCCCTTATCTGTCTTCAAGTCTTCAAGCAGCCAGGAGTTGGTCAAATGTCAAGGACTAATATGGAAGTAGAGAAAGGGCGAGAAGTGATCAGAAAAATCGAGAAAAAGCAAGTCATCACTAACCACGACGTCCGGCGAAAACAGGCCAATCGAAAAGAAAATACTGGCGATTTAGACGATGTTGTCAAATTTCACCAGATTGTTGCTAAAGAAGATCAAATTTTGGATCTTTTAGATAAGTTTCAAAACTTTGGATAAACGTGTCAAATTGAGTAGTGCCAATAAGCAAACTAGTTGAATATCAGGATAAGAGAAAAATGATCTTTAGTTGGCAGTTGTATCAAGTAGCTGGAAAAGTGTTCATGAAGGACTATTGAATAAGTATAAAAATTCTATGGAGCATGATAGCGAGAATAAATTTGATACATCGTCTGTACTCTGATTTTATCAGAAAAATACTAAATTTATGCAAAGAAGAGGACATTTTCTTCTCCGATAGTACAAACCTCTTTGCCTAGATGGATTTGTCTAATCACCCTAATTGCATTCCAACCGTTCTGTGCACTTTTTCTATACCTGGTCCATTTACGATACTTCTTCACACACGCCGAGTGCAACCCGTAGTGACAATTTATTTGTGCAAAGGAATTTACGCCCCGTCCTCCTTCAAAGGTCATTTCCGTGTGATCAAAGACGTTCGTCCTAATGAAACAATCAAAGTAGCAATATGTTAGAGCGGTTAGAGTCACCTATCTTCCAACGTTAGGAAGACTAGACAACCAGAGGATCGGCTCATTAGCATATGTTTGTTGTGCAAAGATTGCAGAAGAGATCGCTTTTGTGATTTGCAAAATCAAGGCTATCGGCTATTGGCTATTGGCTATTCACATTTGAATTTGAAATGGAAGATACGCAAGAGGTTGGTAGTAAAACATGGATAATGGATAATGGTACAATGCGATAGGTTACGAAAGATCAAAATGTTCGGGAATAAACAAATAAGTCGGACCAGTTTTAGAGAAAATGCATGATAGTTATTGAAAAATCAAGTCGCAGCTGCAGTAAAACTTCTTCAATTTTGAGATTTTATAAGATTTTTAAAATCTAGAAAATGAGTTGAGATTTGGAAAGCATTCTTTCAAAGGACTTTAGATCACGTACAAACTATTGGTGCGACAATAAATTGACGATCATCATTTCTAAATGATCGAAAGAAACTTTGAAACTCATGATAAGTTCGCAAAATCAAAGGTTAGTGTAGAAATCAAAAGGGTCAATCCTCTAAGATATCCCAAAATTTCGATAGCCAGGATAGAAATTATAGGATAAACGGTATTTTCTCGATATCTAGAGGCGTGGTCAGAAAGCGGTTGTGTGCCCTTTGAATGATCGGTTTTAGGCAGGGAAGAAAAGGGACCACGATCAGTTACTGCAAGGCAGCATACCTTGACCTATTCGATAATTGGGTAAGCGGGGTAAGGAAAATAGGGGGATTTAGACGAAAAGAGGGGTTAAATGCCGAGATAAAAGATGGAAGGATACCAAAGGGCATCTCAGATGGCACACCTGATAGCCCGCAGTGGATATGCCAAGAGCGTTCTGAGGGAACGAGGCAATTTTAGGAAAAATAGCCAGTTTTTGTGATTTTTTCAAGTTGATATCAGTTTTTGTCATAATGATTAGAAAGATCAAACTTCTATGTGTGTTTCTTACTGTTAGGGATATGTTTCAGGAGATTTTAAGTCATTCGGATGAATTATTAGAATTGATGTGAGGATTGACCTGAACAATTCATGATGAAATATTGAGCAAGTTTAAATTCTGCATGGCAAATGAAGGTTTAAAATAAGTTCGAGAAAAGTTCCCAACAAGGCTCACTGTATAAAATATGGTATTGTTGGAGATCTTTTGCAAAAATTAAAAACAAAACAAAAAAAAGTATATATATAAGTTGGTTTCACAATTGCTTTGGATAACGATAAGCGAATCCACTCTTTCGAGACGATTGTCAGGTACAGCGTGTGCTGGGCGATTAGTCTCGAAAGGGAAGGGATTAGTGATTAGTTAGACAAGCAAAATTGGAGTGAAATGTGCGGTGACGGCGGCGATTTTTGAGAAGCAAGACAAAAAGGGTTATCAAATGGTAATCAGCTATTAGCCTTGAACTAATTCTGCTTCTTTCCCATCTCCAAGATTTACCCAATCTTTATCATCTCTTTATCCCTACTCCACGCTATTTCCCCGATAACCCAGTATCCTCGAGGCGTTTTCGAAATTCTTTTCTTTTCACCTCTCTTTTTTCAGTGAGTATTTCGATTCCCGAAGAACTTTCCCCGTTTCTGATTTTCACTGTTTGAAAAATTCCACCACTGTCAAGTCAATCTAGATAAGATTTATATTCTAATTGGAACAAAACAAAAGCCGACTAACCAGAGGATTTTATGACGATCAACCGAGAGAGGTTATCCTAGATCTGTCAGGATGGAAAAAGCGTTGGTGGGGAAATCAACGAGCTTTCAATTGATAACGTTTCATGATGAATTTCGAAGATTTTCGAAAATTTATTTGGGATGAAAGTCAAAAACGACAAAAACAATGAAGAGTCGAAGGGAATTTTTAATCAAACTTATTGAAACTCATGAAACCATAGTAGGATTCTATGGCAATCTTTGCGAGAAAGTAACAAAAATGAGTAAAGAAGAAGTTTGATGCTGATCATAAGTGAAAGCCAGGTTTTCATGCAATTTCATGACGATGATGTGATAAGTCTGTCCGGATCGAAGCACATTTCTCTGATGAGTCTATCATTTTCCGGTAAGTCAACGGTAGCATTCCTGCATCTTCTATAGTAGATGAGCAGACCCAGCACGACAAGGAAGGCTAAGAAATGTTGACTGTAAAATTTCACGTCGCTTTGAAACTAACCAACAAAGGACACGACTCTGGCGACGATCCGATACAGGTGAGTGTTCAGAAACTCTCCAAATCCCTTGGTGTAGAGTCAGTCGATGAACGAGAAGCTTGAATTACCTCAACAGCCTTGTCCAAATTCTCTTGGACGATTTTCACCTGTTTCAAAGGCAAGTCACTGAGAACATGCGGTTTAACGTAGTGCGCGGCGTTAATGCCTTTTCAAATGCATTGAAGAAATGTTTCTAAAAATTCAAAATGTTCACCGTTTCTCGTGAATGACCGCTGAAACAATTGCTGAAAATACTCATCCCGGCCATTCTGATTAATGCCTCATCCGGGTATCTGTACCGAGCTAGGGTTATGTCCCTCGTACTAACCTCGGGGTAGTATTCACTGACAACAATTCGACATACCCTAGGGTAGTACCCTAGAGAAACTGTCATTTTATAGCATAATTATTTAGTGAAGTTATTGTATTCGTTCAGGAAACACTGAAATTTCAAAATCAACTCGATTATTTGACGTCATTTTAGTTATTGCTCTAAAATATCAGCTGTGAACCGCTTACCATATTGCACGATGCTCCACAAATGATGTTGATCAGGGATGCGCGAAGTAAAAAAAAAACAAATTAAAAATTGAAGCTTCGCGCAACTCTGCCTGCGATCCCTCAAAATTAGCGAGATACCGTCATAAAATTTTCCCGAAGTCAGCATCTTAGCAATCGAACATATCCTTGTGAATTCATGTAGAAGATGAGTCTCAGCCTTTATATCTTTCGATATCATAAAATTGAAAAACATCCTTTATTGACTAATTATAGACGTGGATCTAAACCCGCATGAAAACTAGATCTTTCTCATCAGATAGCATCATTAGATAACAAATTGCCTAACTATTAAAACAATGGTCCAAGTATCGTAATTTTATTGTTCTCTTGCATAATCGGTGTCATGTAGTTTTGAATTTGTGGGAGGTCCTAAATTTGTCAATCAACTAATTAGCGTAATTAATTAATGAATTACCTCTTCTTCTGTCGAAGCCAAGATTATGTAATCTTTAGAATGTCGTAATTCAATCCAAGAATTCATACATATAATTCCTACGAAGACTAACTGAGCCAAGGTTATGAGCGGATGCACTAAATTTGAAAATTAAGCATAACTTTGATAAGTTTCAATCATTTCAGACAATCAATGGCGGAAATGATCTTCAACAAGGTTGCAAATTTTAGACTCGTCCAACCCGGCTCGGGTCAGGTCGGATCTTCATGAGCCGGCAGTAATCTATTTGTGCACGTAACAAGTTTTTTTTTTTAAATATAAATTATGAATGGGAAAAAGATGGATTTTATAACAAAAAAAGAATAAATTGAACATTTTTTAAGCATTCATAATTAAGAAACGCCTTATTGTTGCTTCTTAGTGAATATTTAAAAAAAAAAAAAGAAAGTCTTGTTATAGTTTTATTTTATGAAGAAATAACCCATTGCATCGCAGTATTGACCCTTCTGATAACTGTCCATATCATACGCTATGACCGGATAACACATTATCGTTACACAAATTATACACCACTGGATTCTTCGATCTCTGAGGGGACAAATCTGAAAAATGTTATTTCAAAGCCTGAAAAGGGTATATCTGAGAAACTTGAGATATCGTGATATGAGAAATAAGATAAAAAGCAATAAGATAATATCTCGAGTTTTTCATTTTGAATGATTTCTTATATCAGCAAATCAAAAGGTTTTCAGATTTGCATGAAACTGTTGTGATTACCCTCAAAACTCCATTTATCGCAAGTTTATTCAGAAGTGAAATAAACGCCATTAAAAACCATGTTCTGGAATATGTGACTTCTAAAAATGAATTTTAAAATTCCATTTTAATTTTTTAAAATACCAAGCATCGAATCATTCCATATCTGGAACATGGTAAAGAAGTAAAAAGCTATGTAATAAAACAGTTCGTTTATGAAGCCTAGGACTCCTGAAATTAAGCTGATTTACTAATCATTATGGTTGCCTGAAGGTATAGCTGCTAACGATATAATTTAGGGTTGTTACAGGATACAAACATTACCTTTCAGGTGTTTTTCTACAATTTTTTCTGCTTACCTATGAAAGCTCTAGAAAATTTCTTCTTTTCTAAATAGGATTTTTTGGAGATGATCCATCGATATAGCACGCGAGGCACCATGCTGATGAGGAAACACGTTCGGAAAAGAGTCTGAAAATTGATGGATCGTAAACCGTAAATAGTATACTTTAGCTTAATGCTAGACTTGCCACGTCTCAAGACATACAAAACATTATGCAAATTGAATCTTGTTTGGTGCGTATGCAAGTTAAAAAAGCCTATCTTTGATTAGAACAACTGAAGTTTCTGAGATTGATCTTTTCAATCTATAGCATCGTTGTAGTCAAAATAAAGCTCTAAGCGAATCCGAAAATAGGTATAAAAACCGTTCTATCTATGCCTTATGCGAAATGATCCTCAGGCGGGATAGCCAATTTTCTTCCTGATTGATATTGATAAGCCAGAGGCATTCTTTATCATCAAAGGCAAAAATCAATCTGATTTTCGACTTTCGATCCCCACGCATAAATCAATCATTCATCTGCCATCAACTATAATTTTCACTTTCATTTTTTGGATTTCCTTTATCTGCATTTAATCGATTTGTGACGAAAAAAGAAGGACATGAGATTAGTTTCCTTCTTGATTCATTCGGGCAAGCTTATGTCTTCCTTTTCTCTTCACTATCCATTCTACTTCCATTTTCTAGCTTCTTTAAGCCTGCAAATCTCATACTATTTTCCCCTTTTCTAAATCTTTTTCCGTCCAATGATTTGAATGGCGCTAATTCGCCAACATCTACATTACGCATTCACTGGAATCTTTTATCTTTTACCTTTCTAGAATCTTTAGCCGTTTGGTCAAATATAATCCTGTAAAAACGGTTGGCTTATCTGGGCTTTTTCCATGATTAATTGCATCATCATTACCAACCGATGAGTCAATTCAAATGAATTATCGGTGGCTTTAAATCAGCGAGAACATTAATAATTGCTGCATAGTTTTATGGGCTGACATCAAAATCCTATGACTGATTTCATGCAGATTCCCTCAACCAGATCTAAGTTTGTTTGTGTTGAGGGCCGATTTTTTCGCAGTGCGGTGGAGTGGTATGCATAAAATTTGAAAATCTGCAGTTCTGTGCATTTTTTCCACTGTCAATGCCTCTGATTAAATCAAAGAATTTTCGAAAAGACTAGACCGCAATAGGTTTGTCGGAATATCTTAGTCCAAAGAGAGTCTACGGAGATCTAGCCCAACTCCTATCTATGCATAATATCCTGACTTGTAAAAGTAATTTGGAAACTCGAATTTATTCGAAATAAACACTCAAGAAAAAGACTAATTCGTAGCTTTCACCGCTAATTTTTCCCCATTTTGCAATTTCACTTTATTATAAATTTTTGAAACTTACCATAATAGATGCGTCCAGCATCATGCCTCTGAATAACGAGCCTGTCCATTCGCTCTTTGGTATTTCTTCTCGTTCCTAAATTGGTAATTCTCAATTTCTCCTAAACATAGATTTTTAGTTTGCTAAAATTACACCTTCAACTTTAAACTGTAGTTAAGTGAAGGTAATTTGAAATCGAATTTGGAGTTAAGACTTTTTATTTTTTCTAGAATTTGACTTACAAAGCAGAAATTCTGATGAGTAGATCCGAAATAGTAGGGATCATATCCTGCAATCGACATCTTCATGTAATTCTGATCATACGGAATGTAAATCTCTCCATTCTCAGGATTTTTCCAATAGATTGTGCCATTTTCGAAGTACCGAAACTGAAATATTATTATTATTTTAAAGAAAAGAAAAAGGTTGGTCTTCATCATAAAATGGCTTCTTTTTGATAGTGTTTGAAAAATAATTATAATTTTAAACTTAATTTACAAAACAACAACCCTTTTCAGGCAATTTGGAAATGCCACAATGCCGCAACTTCGCAACTTGAAGTGAGAGGTCGTGTTCCCACTATCTTTTCACTCTATACCTTATTTTCTCAAGTTGCAAAATTGCGACATTTTCTAATGCTCCTTTTCAGATAATATTTTTGGTTACAATAAATCTAATCAATTCGTTATCAATACACACGAGGTGATATAATCTGGTCACAGGCTGGGCGTGAGACTTTTTGCAGTTTTCTCGCGATTGTAAAATTTTCCCTTAAGGCTATCTCAAGCTAACGATATCTTGCGTAATCAAAAGGGATATCAGAGAAACAATTGATTTCTTAGAAAAGAAAGAGAATGGCATTTACGAAGGTAAGAAACAAGATTTGAGGGTGATGCAATATACCCTATGCAGAATATCACGTATGTATCATTCCTCAAAAGCTCGTAAAAATTGTCGCAATGCCATAAATTGTTTGCGTAAAAATGAATGAAAACCCGTTTAAAATGATAACTATTATCCTCCGATTTTCTGTTTTGATCTTTTCTCACAGAATCTCTTGTAGAAAAAGTAAAAAATTTAGATATCTAAACTTTCAACACCCGAACGAAATAATATAAGAAAAATTTTCTATCCTAGCCATCCCTGGAATGCCGAGAATTTATCGTGAAGCCCTGTCAAGATCAGTCAAAATCACCTAGACAAGCAAAAAATCGATATCAAGAGGTTTTTTTTCCGATTGGCCATTCACAATATATCATTGATCCCTTATCATCTTTTCATCCAATTATACCAAGGCGTTTTCCTCCAGCATGCCATAGCATTCACCTCCATTATCATAAAGTGTACAGTAGCGTTCTTCTCAGCAGTAAATTTGCATTAACTTATCATTTTATAGGTCCGAAAATCGAAAATAATATCAAATTGATCTTGCAAAAATCCGTGTCTCTGATTCCTTTCTATCATTCTTTACATTATCCCATTCCATATAATGATGACGCAATTGCCTTTCACTATCTAATTTACTAATCATGAAAGCTCGCGTACCGTAAAATTCCTCTAGGAAAACATTCGCATTAGCTTTACTAATAAACCACTTTAGACTAGACGAAATAAGCGCATCTAGGAAAGGGGATAATCCTTAGCTTATTCGCAAAAACTACGGCACTACAACTACCTTTTGGAGTCATTTGTTACACAACTTTAGACTGATAACATTTGGAAGAAAAAATCAATTGGATTAGATAATCAATGATTAGATTTCAGCGAGCTGAAACATTACCTCACCATTATTTTAACAGAAATGGATATTTTTTTTTTTTTTTAATTGATAGATCTTGATTTGGTAAAACTTGTGAATAAAAAAATAAACTACGGATTTCTTACATGTACATTTTTGACGAGCCATTTGGTGTGGTTCAAATCCCACCATTCGTTTTCACCCTTAAGAGGCCCTTTCGGTAATGCGGAGAAGTAAATGGCCACCAGCGTACAAAGCAGGGAAAAGGAGAACAAAATTCGGCAGAGCGATTGGAAGTCGAATCGGAAATGAGCCAATTCCCATTCCTTCTCAGGAGCTAGAACCGTCATTTTACCTGAAATTTTGAATTCTAAGAAAATGAGTTTTTAGGGATCCAAATTGAAAAAAGTGGGCACAGGTCAATTTCAAACTTCATAAGTCTAGTTTTCTTAAACTAAAAATGATCTGCGAGCGGGCTTTATTCGATTAATTTTTATCCATTAGCCGTTTGTGAGTCAAACCTGACGCCACGGTAAAAAATATCCAAGCTTTCACTGACAAAATAGCGTAAAATTTCGATGGCTATCTAAAGGTGGCTAAAAATCAAGGCTTATGCAAAAGCGAATGAAAGCAATTTCTCTCAAACTTTGCCTATTTATGCAATTTATTCATTATTTTGACGCATTTACGACAAATTGTGTAAGAAAGGTCAAATTAAAGTTACGGAACTATTGTAAAGGCCACCCTTAAAAATTTGTTAAGGTCATCTATAGAAAACGGAGAAGTTGTACCAATTTAAATCTTGGCTTCAAATTGAAATTGAGCTGAAGTTGTAACTTTCCTAATCATAAAATTTTCAGGGAAAACGATTGATGATTTTTATAAAGAAAGACGAAGTGAATTTTATAAAATTTCAAAAATTCCCCAAGTGTCGATCTCCCATTCAATAATAGTTCATAAAAATGGAAACTAGCTTGGATATCACGAACATCGGAGAAGCAAAGAGGATGTTTATCACCTGGCGATAAAGAATGAAGATTAGAAAACGAGATGGCATGCTGATCGAATCGATTGGGTGATAAAGCCTATATATCACTGATGAAAGAATAATAGGCTGGATATTCAAAAGTGAGAAGAATATATTCTAAACTGATTTAATTTCTTATCCCTCAAGCATTGAAGATTGCGTAAAATCTGAATATTTCAAGTTCAAGAAAATCTCCGATTTTTTGCAAGAAAAAATGAATTCAAAGTTAAACTAGTTTTCCTAAAACAAAATCCAGATTTCGTTTACGTGATCCAAGAAATTTCCTGAACTTTCAAAGTCCCTTATGAAAAAGATGATCTTTTCTCAATGCTAGATTATCCCACTTGAGGCAGACAAAGAAAAACCGCAAAGTCGTCTGGGATAAACTTTAAAAGTCCAATCTCCGTCCTTTTATAGTCAAAAGCAAAAGTGGTCTAGTTGTGGTATGGAAATAAAAGAAAATGCCATTCTAGTGATCTTCAGACGAGGAGGGATAATGCAATGGAATGAAAACAGAAACTACACTCTAGACAGAAGATCTTGAATAGATTTTGAATTCTTGAATATTTAATCTCTTAAAATGAAGTCTTCGAAATATTCGACATCGCGTTTCAATTCCCCTCTTTTGCCTAATACCTGAGTCGAGAAAAGCTTCGAAAAAGATAAAGATTCACCAGAGACAATTTAATGGTACGGCCAAAATTGGCCAAATTTATAATGCCGTAGTTTGGACGATTTTTTTCTCTATGATAAAACATAAAGGATAGAAATTTCAGGAAAAATGCAAGATATAAAAGCCCCCTACGAAACTGTACAATAAATCAGAGATGGGAAGGAGAAATCCAGAGATTCGGGGGAAAATGGGAATGGCTTGCCGAAGAGAGAAGTGAGGGAAAGTCTGGGGAAGATTGGGGGAAGAAAGAAAGAAAGTCGTCCTTCTGCAGGGCAAAAAGTGGCATTCACCCAAGAGAGAAAGGGACGAAGAGAAATGGAAAGCCAATCTCTCAAGCATTATCAAATCAATTTCTAGATCCAGGGTGGCATAATCCGCGATTCAGGAGGAGAAGACTTGGAATCTCGAAATTCTACAAAGTGGAAATTGAGGGACGCGTTCTTTTTTGATAGCGTGTTCAGGAATGGATCGGAATGGCATTTTGAAAAGTCGGAACTGGAGTCAGAGTCAAAAGTCTGATTCATCGTCAGTGGAAAGAGTCTGAAAGTTATGGAGATGAAATTTCCTAAAAAAGTATGGTAGATTTTCCTAGACATTAATGCTGAATTTTCTATTTTGAAAGAAAAGAGACAATCTTTATCGTTTAAAATTCCTGATACAGAGTGGCATGATTATCAGGTTTTATATTTGGACAGATTCTAATGTGAATTAGAAAAGATTGAAGATCTTTCAATCGAAGTCTCCGCAAGGCGACCCATCACCGCTAGCCCGACGACGCTTCCAGGACGATTCGAGAAATGACAACTTTTTGGCGACAGTTCGAAATTATAAGAAAGCTACTATTGGATAGGTAGAGAGTGGGTTTGGCTAAGCAACAATTTTTGATATTTCTAATTATTATTGCCATAGTCATGTTACTTTCAAGTTGTTGTTTCTAGGTCCATTGGAAATCTGTGCTTTTTCATTATTTTTGAAGTTGAAGTTTCCCGAAATTCAGACTAAATTTTAGTCACTTTTAACTTACTCGAGATTTATACTAGCTTTTTTAAAGTTAGAATTGGCTTTATAAAAGCTTATTTCCACCATAACAAAATCGTTCAAAATATTTATTTCTCAGAAAAGGCAATGAATATCGTCCTCCGTATATAAAAATACGCGTCTGTGTCATTGTAAAGGTCGTGTATTTCATATGTTAAATTTTGAAGTGAATATGTCACGAGTTAAATATCGACGTCATAAAATTCAAAATAAAAGTCCCTTCTAAGTAAAAGACTTCCCAAAATAGAAGATTTGGGATTTTTATTTCGTTTTTAGATATACGAAATCCTAAGTCAATGCTAAAAGAAATGACAAGTGGTAAAGCGATCACAAAATATGAAGATTTTCAAAAACTCTAGGGAAAGATTTTGGTTTTTGAAAATCTTTCAAAATAGATGCACATTTCAGAAAATTTTGATAAGTGATAAAAATACGTTTTCAAATGACTAAAATGCACGATATAATTACATAGGAAAGGAACACTTTCGAAGTTTTTAAGGCAAGACTTGCTAAATACACTTTTACGGAGACAATAAATTTTCAGAAAATATTTTGAAAAATTACACGGGATGAATTCATGACTCTGCATCACATTTGTTTGATGTGTTTGTAAATGAAATAGAATTTTCCGAAAGCAAATGAAATAACGAGAATAAATAAATCTTGCTCTTCAAAGTGAAGTAAAGGTCAAACTCTATCGGGTCTGGATCATGAACTTTTAAATAATAAAAAATTATCTTACAAGTTTTTTCTTCTAGAAAGCTCATACTTTTAACGGAATAGTAATGTAAAAAACTAAACTTTCAAGAATAAATTCTTATCAGTTCAAAAAAAAATTTCTAAATCCGATAAAATTCCCTTTTTCTAATAATTTACGATATCTCTTCTTGTTTTAATTTCATTCTCTACGTTGTATCACATGAATATCAAGTGACCCTACTTTTCAGTCGAGCTATTCAAACTGCCATTTGATTTGCCCCGTTTGAAAAGCGACTTGAAGACGCCCTTCTTTTTCTTCTCTGCGGTCGAAGAATTGTACGAGGACAGGGAGGAGATTTCGTCAGATGGCAACTTTCTAAATAAGTACAACTCATTACTTATATTGAGTAATGAGCAATTTTCTACTTATTTTAAGAAAGTACATTTTTTATGTTTCAAGAAAAGTTCGAAAGCTAGTAAAATTGAAAACTTTCCATGCATTTCTCGAAATGGCTATATTTGTAATCCAATAAAAAATAGCAAGTTTCAAAAGGTGTCAGTTGGTAACATTTTTAAAGGGTAGCTTCGCAACGATATAAGTTGACTAAATTTTACTCATGTTAAAATTTCAGTGTAATGCAGAATCACTTTTTCATTTTTGCAGTTTTAAAGCAGCGTGTAGACGAGTGAGAAAGCTACAATTGATATGCGTGCGTGTAAAGCTCTGATTCAAAGTTACAGTATGCCGAACTATTTTCAAATTATCAAATAATGCATGTAAATATTTTTAGAAAAGATACAGTAATCGAATAATTTTCTCAAAAATTACAGTGATCAAAAATATTCAAATATATCTTACGGTCTGTATCCGATGCTCGTTCCAGTGTCGCTATCGGTGAGTTGGCTGGGCTGTTGTTGGGCGAATTGATTTAGCGACCCTCCGCTGTTCCCATTCGAAGGCAGGGCCGCAGCCGAGGGCTTCTGGAACATTTTATTGCTATGCTTTATTTTTTCATACGGACACAATGAAAAGAGAATGACATCAAAGCTTTGAAAATATTGAATCTCAATAACTTTTGAAACGTATTTACGCATCAAAATGCATTCGAGTTTTATATAGGAAAAATGCACGTAGCTATGAGTTTCAAATTGGAATTTTCAAACTCTCATAACTTTATACATTTTCATGAAACCTAACACTTCTATCATTTACTTTGAAATTTTATTTTTTATTCTCATAGCCATCAGCAAACAAAACTGTTATTTTCAAAAAAACCTAATATTTTTGTAAAGCCTACAAAATCCCTTTCTTACCGACATACTAGCCGTTGAATTCGATACGGTGGACATTTTTGGAGCGATGATTTTCGCTTGAGTGACTGCGGCGATCGACGACAGGGGAACTGCCGAATTGCCATTCTGATGAGAGGCTGATGACGCAATCGAGGATGCTCCTAAAAGAAAAATAATTTTAAAGCAAAATATGAAGCAAGAAGAGATATTCTCGTTAGCATTTTCGTGCAATAAACTCGTACACTCAACATATACACTTTTATCACCAGAAACATAAATCACATTGAAACGTATCGATTTTAGCACCAAATATCCATATCACTTCCATGCGTAGTTTAGAAACACTACAATTTACATAAAAATTAGAGTTAATAACAGAAGATACACCACACTTTTTCAAACTGTTGATGTTTTGTCAATAATTCGAATAAAAAAGCGCAGAAAAGAAAACCAACAGTGTATAAACCAAATTATACGCCACCTCATAATTTCATTCCTTTTAACCCCAGGACTTCTTCTGCTAAAGGCCACTGTAGCTACAGTAGTCCTATTTTACAAGAAGCTTCCACTACTAGACGATGCTTCACTTGACTGTGAATATGCTAGTTTAAACATTGGGGTGGGTGCGTGGGTGATGGAGGATGCGCTTGAAAATGCAGGGGCGGACAAGAACAGAGGGGACGACACAGCTGAAATCGAACCAGACGAGGCTGATCTACCTGATTTGGCCGTGTAGAGATGCGAAGCGGACGCAGAGGTCTGCATTCCGGAAGAATATTCTGCAAAATGACATTAGGCAAGTTTCAGGAAAAAATTAGAAGAAACATCCGATTTTTTATAATTTCGATAAAATACAAACTAGGGTTATAAATAGCGAAATTTTCAAAGTATTTCCTTCGAAGTTAAAGTATATTTCGAGATTTTTGAAAATAAAAGATGCAACTTGAAGTTTAGTAACAGAAAGCTTATGTCATCTCAATCCAGAAATTCGCTAAAGAGGTGAAACACCGGTAAAATTTTCATTCACAAATTCTATCAGGTCTTTTCTACAAAGTCTAAAATCACACAAACATTTCATACTCCCATGCCAAATCGCATTCTCGAAATTCTTGCAAGAAAAATCAGTCACCCTTTGGAATTTTGCCTATTTTCTCGTTAGGACCCTCTAGAATTAGTGACTCAAAGACATAGATATCTGCAATGAGCGTGAGAGATTTATGCTAATTTTAAAAGAATACTTAAAAAGTACGTCACATATTGACGTTTAAAACTAATAACTAGGCTTATCGTTAGAGACGGTTACTTTTTCCAATTTTTACATGTCAGCACGTCGTGTTTTCTAAGTTACCCAAAAAGTCAAATTTGAAAATAGGAAAATGACTTACCACTTAAATAAAGCAGAGGGAATCCGCAAAGCGATTCAATTTGCATCCATCGTTCTTGAGTTTCTTTTGTCAGAGAATGAATCTTTTCCATGCGGGATCTGAAAATTAAAATGTTTTAAAATCCTAAAAAATCTATGTCTTCACTGCACTATTTTTCAAGATATTCGGCATAAAAATATAACACTAGTGCCATTCCTAATTCAGAATCAATACATCAAAGTCTTTGTAACATATTGTAAAAATAATATCAATCGTTAAAATTTAAAAAAAAAAAAAAAAAAAAAAGAAACTTACTTGAGCGCAAAGATCTTGCTATCGACTTGATCACTGGACGACTGTTGCCCGGTTGCCAATCGGATGCTCGACAGGACACTGCTCTGCTTCTTCTGCAATCAAACTCGTAGGTGCTTTAAACTTAGATCTAGTTTAGCCCTAGTATAAAAAGGTTAAAGGATTTAAGAGTGAATGTCAGCAAAAACCAAAGTCTTAGCAAAGGGGGTGTTTCCAAGCGTCCGTCGACTTGGCTGATTTTCACATGTCTTGTTCAGTTTTTCACGCTGATTCTCATGGTGCTATTCGTTTTTCATGAAAATGATCGTATGTAGGATTACGGTAGCTTAAAGTTTTGACAGATCCAACCTCGGGAAAAAATTCATAACTTTCTTATTTATGGACTAAATCGAACGAGGTTTTCAGCATTGAATAGCCCATGAAAAACTCTACAAATAATGTAACTACGACCACCTGCTGCGATCAACAGCTTCCCGCCAAAAAATTAATTTCCGAAAAAGTGACCCTGGCTGACTGCAGTTTTTAATTTTTTTACCCAAACTAGAGTCCGATACCCAAGCTGGAAATTGGCTTATTTTATAGAGAATTAAATTTTACATTTGAATATGTAAAAATTTTCAAAAAAAAGGGTATTCGAAACCACGAAAAATGCGTCTGAACGCGTAAAATCGGGTGATTATTTCATGGTGTTAACTTTGACCCCCCACAACTTTCTTATTTCTGAACCAAATTGAATGATTATTTTTCGTTTTATAGATCTCGGTGAGGAGAATATGGCAAAAATAAAAAGAAAATTTTTAGAAATTAATTTTGGCGGGAATAAATTATCCGAAGTTACACTATATACCCGTACTGTGTTTACAGGTGTGATGTGAGTTAACGTCGGAGTTTTCCATCAAATCTTGTAGAGCTCTTCAAGTTGATCAACTTTTGTTCCAGAACCTATTCTAGAATGTGCACACACAGGGAGATATGAATTTTTGAAAATTTGTATTATAAAGGCATTATGCTGAATTTAGCCGTCGCACTTCAAAAAATTCTGGAGCTCTAACGATAATGAATCCGAGGTAAGTCTTGGAACGAAAGTTGTTCACCATGTCAATCTACACAACATACTAAAAGGAAGAATTTTTCCAACGTCATTTACGCGTAAACACAGTACGGGTATATAGTGTAACTTCGGATAATTTATTCCCGCCAAAATTAATTTCTAAAAATTTTCTTTTTATTTTTGCCATATTCTCCTCACCGAGATCTATAAAACGAAAAATAATCATTCAATTTGGTTCAGAAATAAGAAAGTTGTGGGGGGTCAAAGTTAACACCATGAAATAATCACCCGATTTTACGCGTTCAGACGCATTTTTCGTGGTTTCGAATACCCTTTTTTTTGAAAATTTTTACATATTTAAATGTAGAATTTAATTCTCTACAAAATAAGCCAATTTCCAGCTTGGGTATCGGACCCTAATTTGGGTAAAAAATTGAAAAACTGAGACGAGGTAGGATCACATTTTCGATATTTTTTTCGAACTTTTAAATTTTGGCGGGAAGTTGTTGATCGTAGCAGGTGGTTGTAGTTACATTATTTGTAGAGTTTTTCGTGGGCTATTCAATACTAAAAACCCCGTTCGATTTGGTCCACAAATAAGAGGGTTATAGGGGATCAAATTTTGACATCCAATATAAGAATTCACTGGTTTTACGCATTTTTCGTGGTTTCGAATACCCTTTTTTTTGAAAATTTTTACATATTCAAATGTAAAATTTAATTCTCTACAAAATAAGCCAATTTCCAGCTTGGGTATCGGACTCTAGTTTGGGTAAAAAAATTAAAAACTGCAGTCAGCCAGGGTCGAATTTTCAGAAATGAGTTTTTTGGCGGGAAGTTATTGATGATAGCAGGTGGTCGTAGTTACATTATTTGTAGAGTTTTTCATGGGCTATTCAATGCTGAAAACCTCGTTCGATTTAGTCCACAAATAAGAAAGTTATGAATTTTTTTCCGAGGTCGGATCTGTCAAAACTTTAAGCTACCGTAATCCTGCATACGATCATTTTTATGAAAAACGGATAGCACCACAAGAATCAGCGTAAAAAACTGAACAATATATGTGAAAATCAGCCAAATCGACGGACCCCTGGAAACACCGACTTTGGTCCTTACTGACATTTACTCTTAAATATAAGAAAAAAAAAACGTTAACTTTAAACCTATGGTTGAAATTTGTATGAATATAGTACCTGAAGTCTGTCGACCATTTCGATCGCCTCCTTCATCTCGTTCACGCAGCTGAAAAATATTTACAAGTTGCAAAAAGTTCAATGAAATCCTTATGAAAATTGCTCTTCACTAGTACCATTTATCCGCTGAAAAATCTGATAAGAAATCAATGAAATAAATCTTTAAAAAATAAAATTTCCATAGAAGAACATTTTTCATTATGCTTTCAGTCGTGTTTTGATAATCTAACAAAAATTCATACGTTCAAATAAGTTACAAGAGATTTTCTATGAATTTCATAAAAATAACATTTCAATTCTATCATTTTATTTGATAGTTGAAAAATCGATTAAATTCCAAACAACTCACTCCTGTCTCTGCTTCTCCAAGAACATCAGCTCGTTTTCGCAAGTTTTTCTCAGAAGCGGTTGGAGAGCCAGAGGGGTTCCACCACCAACGCCGTGTTGTTCAAGGCTAAAAATAAGAAAGATAATGAATGAAAATAACTTTCTAGAGAATTTAGAAGTGACACCGTGTTGATAAAGAAATAATAATTTAAAACATGCCGTCGCTCCGCTTCTTCCAATTGAATTTTCAGATTTTCCACCTCAATTTGACTGATGCCGGTTTCTTCTGAGTTGGATCTAAAAAGATAAAATTTAGAAAGAAAGAATTTTTTTTAAATACCGTTTGCTTCTCTCCTCATTCCAGTTTTTCTGAGCATGTTCAAATTCGTCTTCCATCGATTTGAGCTGCATTAGGCGGGACGAAAGTTCGTGTTTCTGAAATTTTCTTAGTTTTTATTTTGATATTTGGTTATTTTTTCTAAATTAAAAAAAAATGTTTATTTTTACCTCTTGAGAAGATTTCTTCTGAAGCCTGATGTACAGTAGAATGAAGGCCGAAAGTAGGACGAGCTAAAAACAAAAATTAAAAATCTTCAGTAAAATTTAAACTTAGATCCATCAAAACAAGAACCTTGATATTTGGGCCCTTTATACTGCTAGGCTATTGTTTATCAGTGAGTAGCTCGACACAATTAACCCCTAATGATAATGGGAAAGCGGGGGCGTATTCATATCAATTAGAAAGGAAAAAGGAAATCAAATGATTTCCGCCTGGAAACGGGCTAATTTTAAAACTGAAATTTTCAGTTACGTTTCAAAGTATCATAAGAAAATAATTGAATTTCCAAGTTACAATGATTTGAGCTAATTTCTTTTCTTTCGAAAATTCGATATTTTCGCCAGGAAATAACTGTTTTTCATCCTTTCAAAATCAAAGTCACCAAGGAAGTCTTTAATTTCTTCTCAAGTCTTTTCAAAGTCAAAGTTTCCATAAAATAATGCCTAGGCTGTTCGGATTTTTAACCATTATATTTTAATCAACAGTGAATGTGGCATATTCCCCTTATTTGCGAAGATGTAACGTACAGAGAGTGCGAGTGCGATGTCCTTGATGCGATTGGAGTGGTCTCTGTGCCCGAAAAGCACCACGTCAAGGGCATTCAGACGGAGTTTCTGCCTGTGCACCGAGGAGCGAATGTCCAATTTGTTGATCATGAACGTCTGGTTCTGCATCGCTAGTCTGCAAGATAGGAAGATAGAAAATGGATACTTTCTAGAGCAATTTTAGAAAGTTTCCTTTCATGAAAAATAGTGATAGGAAAAGAGAATGAATGTTCCACAAATACACAAGGATAATGCAAGTCACATTTACGATCAGTGGATTCACAGAGTGAAGTAAAATAAAAGAAATCTTACTATAGAAGATAATGAATGAAATACTCGAGACTTTTCGCAAATCGATACATCTCCAGTTCTTTTACGAAAAGTTTAAATTTTGTCAAGTTCATGTAATTTGTTTTACTTGGACAAACCCCTCACCTTGGCAGGTACGCTCCATCGATCTTGAGCTCTTTGAATTTGTCAACGTACATCGGCAGATTGACCACGTTCACGAGCCACTCGGCCACCTGACAAAATCTTATTCCAATAAAAAATGATATCTTGATTATTCACTAAAATTTTCCCTATCAACATTTCCAATGTGAGTGAAAATTTTATGTTACCGTGAAGTTTCAAGGCACAACAAAAATTAAGCCTACTTCGGAAACTCATTCTTTCAATTTTCAACACTGTTTTCCGGTAAATTGTAAAACATTTCAAACAATTTTACAAATTAAAGAAAAGTCCGAAATTCCACCTCCTCAATACTCCAAGCCCTCTCTTTGCTCTCGAACCAGGCCTCCCACAGATCGTCAATAGTGATGGCGTCGTCGTTGCCGTGAAAGGCCTGCTCCTTCCGCGCTCGGTCCGATTGACGCATTTGCATGTCCTCCATCATGAACTAGAAAAATTTCAAGTTTAATACAAATCGCGTTTTCATAAACGTTTCAAGAAGTCTTGTATTTCTAATTGAATTTTTCACACAGATCGACTGATTAATTCATGTGACGTAATGAAAAACTATGAGCTTCAAATATGTTTCAAAAAAATGACATATTTTTCTGTTGTTTACCATCGGCGTTATGCTTCTTAGAGACGATGTAAAAATATGAATTTCAGAAAGTTTTTCGTCTTCAATGTATTATTGTTGGGTTTTTTTAAGAAAAAGTTGAGATTTCCTATTTGCAAAATCATTATTCATGTTCCCCGTCTCTAAAGTTTCGACTTTCTTATCGACGAGACCATAAAATTTCTTAATGATCCCTCTTCTTTTCGCCTTCTTAAAATCGTTCAGAAATAATTCGCGTCTGCCGTGCGAAATCAGTGATAAAATCGATAATCTTTCGCGTTTTTGCGTATGAAATTTCCCTAGCCCGAAAAGTAGTGTGGAAAAGCGCTAGATAAATTTCTTTACCCTCTCATTTTCAAGGGTTATTGTTCTCAAGATTTTTTCATTCCAGGTTTTAGGCTCTAGATTTTATCTCTTATGTCATGGAAGAATGAGAATTGATAAGCGGATTATCGCACTTTTGTGGCATTTACTCAAAACTAACTTCGCCATTTTGGAGTTACAATCTTGCATATTTCGGGCACAAAATTGAAAATTTTAATCCCCCCGCTGTAAAAATTCACCGATTCTCCGAATTTAAACAAACTTCCTGAAAACAAAATACTCCGCATGAAACGCATGAACTTTTCCAAAAGTTCACCAAACTGCAAAGTACCGGAAAAATGCCGATCTAAATCCCGAGACAATCCAAAATACAAACAAGTTTAAAAGTGACCTCGGTTTCAAATTGATTTGGGATTAATTCCACTCAAAATTACGTTTGGTTATTTGCTATTTAGCCATTTTTCAATCACCTTCAAAAATTCCTCATAGCCTACTCATTATTAGGTCGTTTGGCGCGTAAGCCTATTTGTCAACAACAACAGCATTTCTGTAGTTTTGTCGAATTTTCGTGACTTCATATTTTGTAAGTTATGTTTCACAAAAATCTACCACAAATTGAATAGGTTATTTATCAAATGTTGTATTAGAACGCTCGAAAATTATAAGATTTTTAAAAAATGAAAGGGTAAAAACTTCTTGTAAAGTTTACCAGTTCATCATGATCACTATTTGTAAAAAAAATTAGGTATATTCCAAGCATATGGGTGCTAACGAGTTAGACCATATAGAGCATGTATATAGGGGTAATCGAGGGTGCTGAGCACGAATCTGGTGGTCTTTTTTACCGGAAATGTGTTCTAGAAGTTCTAGAACACCTGCAAAGTGCAAAATTCCCTATATAGGAAATTGACTATAACGAGTGTAGTAAACTTATTTTTATATTTTTATAGGGGTAATCGAGGGCGTAGAATGTGAATATGATGTTTATTTGCATTCCAGAACATTCTAGAACAATTTACACGGACTTCATTTAATTAAAAAGTCCCCTTATATAACGGATATTTTAGTGCATAGAATTGCACTGAATAATGCACGTTTATAGGGGTTGTTAAAGGCGTCGAATTCAAATATTAGGACCAGAAGTACAGGTGAGATATGCATAGGCTTTATCCACTTCATAAATAGGCATAGGATAGGATTATACAAAATTGCATCAATACGAAAGAGGATAGGGAAAATTCGGTACCGAGTTTCGAATTCACGAACGAGGATAGGCAGAAATAGGCCAAATTTCGGTACCAGGTCCCGAAGCAATGAAAGAGGATAGGCAGAAATAGGCCAAATTTCGGTACCCAGGTCCCGAATCAATGAAAGAGGCTAGGCGGGGGTAGGAAAAATTTTGGTACCGGTTCCGAATCAACGAACGAGGGTAGGCAGACCGGTACTCGGATCCTTTCATTTTTTTAAAATTTAGTTCTCTGTTCCTGGGACTAATTATCACTGAAAATAAACCTAATATTTGAATTCGACGCCTTTAACAACCCCTATAAACGTGCATTATTCAGTGCAATTCTATGCACTAAAATATCCGTTATATAAGGGGACTTTTTAATTAAATGAAGTCCGTGTAAATTGTTCTAGAATGTTCTGGAATGCAAATAAACATCATATTCACATTCTACGCCCTCGATTACCCCTATAAAAATATAAAAATAAGTTTACTACACTCGTTATAGTCAATTTCCTATATAGGGAATTTTGCACTTTGCAGGTGTTCTAGAACTTCTAGAACACATTTCCGGTAAAAAAGACCACCAAATTCGTGCTCAGCACCCTCGATTACCCCTATATACATGCTCTATATGGTCTAACTCGTTAGCACCCATATGCTTGGAATGTTCCAATAAAACCAACCCCTGTTGTCTCCTTCCTATCGATGGAGCCCGAATGGTCGTCGTCCATTTCGCGATGGATCTCTGAAATCGCCTTGTATCCCTCAGCATCGCGGACTTTCTCCTCGTCCGGTGTCACAATAACGCCTGAAAATATATAATAGAAAAAATGACATTATGGTTCATTAGCTGTTCAGCTCAAAATTAGCCCTATTTTTACAAGTTTTTAACATTTTTTATGAACCCGAAAAGACTCGAATTAACTTGGCTTCTTTTCTTTCAACTTTTATATTTCTTGAAACATAATCAATTATTTTATTTCGATAGGATATGATTGTGAGTAACTCAAATCGAACTCGTCAATCCCTCTTCCACTTTGAAGGTACTTGAAACGTACAAAAAATATGAAATTTCAAAGTTCCCTACTTCGTTTCGGCTTCTCCTTTGCCAAGCATCCATTGAGGAATAGCAGGGAAATGAGCAGAATTTTTAGTGAACTCGTCGAAAACCGCCGAAAAGTGAGCATCTCCAATTTCATTGCGCCCGACTCGCTTCTTTGCACATCTGAATATGAAAAATTAGCATAATTATCGACTAATTAACGGTAATTACCCAGTTAACTTAAGAAAGCACACGAAAACAACCGAGAAAAATCGATATTTAGCACTCGATTTACACGCAAAACAATAAATGCAAATGTCCGTCAAAATCAAAGTCTCCCACTTTTTTTAAATCAATTCCTTCACGATCAACAGAGGTAAACTTCAGATCTTTTTGGAAATGTCAAAAATTTCAAAATATAGGAATTTCTTTCGGGGTTAGAGTTGAAATTAGGAAAAATTTTGGACCGTGACCGTGAAAATGGGGGTTTTGCCTGCATACCAGAGGAGTGAGGGAGCGCGCGATTTGAAGAACTGATAGGACAAAAGACGACACAACAAGCAAGCAAGCAAGAAGATGACGAGCCCCTTTTCAACCCCTTTCCTGCAATCGCGCGGCGCGGTTTTCGCGAGGGGGCGGGCAAATACCGAACAAATTCGACAATATCGATCATTGCTGTCCGCGATTGGGCGATTTTCACGACTTTCCGATGTTTCGCTCAACAATGCCTTGTTTTACATTTTTCTCAAAATTTCGTGTCCATGAGAATGTTCCTGCAAAACTCGCTTTTCCATGCACTATTTTTCTCCGACTTTTCCTTATTTTTCCTCAAGCATTCCGTCTTCTGAGAAACTTCCATTCTAAAGTTTACTATTTTTCACGTATTATTTTTGGTTTTTTTCGAGAAAATTTGAATATACCATTTTCAGGCCTTCATTTCCGAGTTGTAGAAGTTGGGAATCGGACGGTGACAGTGATTTCCTGGATTCTAGATTGAAGAGGAGTGAACTTGGACGATTTTGGACTCGAGCGATTGGTAAACGACGCACCGGTGCGGAACGGGAACGAGACCGAACGAGTGCAAAACAAGGATCCGGTGGAATTGTAAGTTCATTTTATTTTCTGCAAAAAAAGCGATGCAAAATTATATTCTCTTCACTTGAATTTTTGATTTCCTTTCTCATCAAATCTAAGTAAACCACTTTCTTGCACTTTTGATTTTTAAACTTGAAAAGCAATCGAATTACGATTATTTTCTGGAATCTTGAATTTGATTCTTTTGGAACCCAGGCCTAAAATTTCTGAATCTAGAACATTTTTCTAAATAGTAGAAAAATGGTTTTCTTCTCGAGTCTTTTATTCCGATTTTCCTAAAACACAGATCAACCGTTCTTTTGAACCTTACAAATTCAAGTGCCTACGATTCCCTAATTTTCTGAATTTTTCTGACGTCAAATTCGCTCGCATCGTTCCTGAGTAAAATCCTTGCAAGTGCGAGTCATTCTAGCTCATTCTTAGCGTGCGAACTGGCTGATTCAATTTTTTCAGCAAAATTTTAACAAAACATAATTTTTCTGTAGGTTTTAGAATTTTTGAAATTTTCATTTATGAAACTTTCTGTTGATTCGCTGTTTTCTATACTCTTTTCATAAGACTGAAAAGATCGGTCCAATATCCTATTCGAAATTTCGATTGTTAGAAGACTTGATGATCCAGGCTTTTCAAACAGTATTTCCCAAAGCAGGTTTATATATTTTTTGATACTACCCTCTCCTATCCCTCATCGTTACCCTAATCATACACGCAAAGCAATTTCCTCTTGTCACATTGCGCAATTATGAAAATGCTGCTGTCGAGTTGTGCGTCTGTGTTCATGTTTTTTGCACCTCTTTTCTCCATTAATTGATCGCCATTCATTCAGTGGAATGTTTAGATGCAGAGAGAGAGGTTGAGGAATGGTAAAGAGAGAAAGAAAAGGAATAAAATAGTACCAGGAAAGAAGAGAGCCAAAGAATCAGAGAAAGCAAGAAATAGTAAGAGAAACAGCATGGCGAAAGAAGGATACAGTCGGTGACGGAATGAAAGGCGCCCTGAGGCAGCAGCTTCTCGCACCCAACCAACCAAACAGGTTCTGTCTTTCTTTCTTTCTTCCTCTTTCCAGAAAGGACTATTTTCCGATTTCTGATGTCTTTTCTTTAATACTGTTTCTCGTTTTCCTGCTTCTTTTTTCCAGAAATATTTTTCCCAATCAAAAATTCGGTATTCTTTCCAAAAAATATCTAATTTTTATCTCGTCTCATTAACGCAAAAAATAAAGTCGCTCCTGTTGCGTAGATTTGCTAGAGATCACGAATAAATATGAGATTTAGAGATAGGGAAAGATTAAAGAAAGAGTATGAGAAATTGAGAGAGACGAAAGTTAGACAAGAAAAAATTAGCGAAGGACGCAGCAGCAATCCATAGGACCGATAAGCGCCGACGGCAAAATGACAGATTTGTTTGTTCTTTTTCACTCTCCATAATTTTCGTAATCCCTCACCATAATCGATTATAAGGATTTACAGTAATTCTTGTATTTCAAATCAATGGACCATTACTGAAATTGCATATTTCTACATTTCGGAAACATAACTTTCCTTTCTTGCAAACTTCATGGATTCCAATTATCTCTCAGAAGAATAGCCACTTTAACTAATAAATCTCTTCCGAAAAAAACTCCGATCTCCGACTTTGCGTTTCTTCTTAAATCATAAATCATTTTGCCGAAAATAGATAGAACATGATTGATATTACCGGGTAAATATTGCTAGATTTTCTGTGAAATTTTGACCAGAATTATTTGTTGATCATGATTGATGAAACGACGTAATTTTTGCAATTTCCCATATAGAAAACACCCGTTTCTTTCCAAAATCAATATCATCAGTTCTCAGTTCTTATCAAAACGAAAAGTGAATGAGTGTTTTAACTGCAACAAACAAAGTCTCTCTTCCACTACCATTTTGATATTTCAATCTCATTACCATTTTCATGCTAGAAACAACTTTGTTTCTCTGTACTTTTGCCACGCTGCAGGTCAACTTTTTGATACGAGATTTTTTATCGAGCACGCTCTAAAAGTATGTCTAAAATTCAAGCATTTTCTTCCATGAATAGTGATAATCTTGATTTTGCAAAAGTGCGAATTCTTAAAGATCAAAAATCTGGGTGTATTATCTTTTTCATCTTTTCATATCCCATACCCTTTCCTATTGATCGAAAGATTATAGGCCTTCTTATTTGCTTCTTTTGTTGTGTAATGGATAATGAAAAGAATCAAAAGAAGATATGAAGAAGTTTGATATCCTTGCAAAACTCGATTTTATTTCCTCATTTCTTCGGACTATAGTCGTTTTCTGCAAGTTGCCCTTTCTGTAACTTACTTCAGCCTATTTTCCAACAGTATCTCAGTATTTTAGTGCTTGACGAAAAATTTTAATTATCTTCTCTACGAGTTTTGTAAATTTCATACTTGATGAAACCTACTGGATTTAGGTAATTTTTCGTAACTTCCTCCTCCCTAACCAACTTATCTTTGCCAGTTTTTCTATCAGTAACTATATCTTTGAAGTCTTGATGGCGAGTATTTAGACCATCTTCCATAGGAATTTTAACAACTCTTTACTTTTTTTCTCTGAAACCTATTCAATCTTTACAATTTTCATACATCGAGTCCTCAAGTTCCTCCCCTTTTGCAAAAAAATACGGTTCTGGTGGAAACGTGTTAGTTTGAAATCACAAATTTGGCAAGGAAGTACTCTTCAAACCCAAAATATCACAAAAGGCCTAATCTAGATCGACGATAAACTTGATAAAGCGGTTCTGTGTCAAGAAACCCAACGTAATTTTGCGTCCACGCAGTTTGAAGCTCGTCGAAATGTGTTCATTTCAAGCAACGGATTTTCGAGATTCTTTCGGCTAAAGAAATTTTCTCTTCACAATAGCCTTATTTACAGTCTTGTTGATCTTTTTGCCAAAAAAAAATTGCCACCAACATCAAATTACCATATCTACTTGGGGACCCTATTCATGTCTTTCATTTTTCTCTTACTCTGCGTCTTTCTTTTTACTCTGCTACTCTAGCCTCTGATAGCTGTGCTTTGCAAAGGTGTTTTGTATGTGCAAAATGCTTCATGTGAAAGCGATTCTAGATATCATGTGAAAGTGAGATAATAAAAGATAGAGGTGGAGAAATAGCATTAATAAATTAGAGAGTGAAAGAATCGGAAAATTGAGAAATAGTATGAGGAAATGGGAGAGCTCGTGCTAAAATTCGGACTCCAGTCGCTTTTTCATAGTTCGGTAAGCGAATAAGAATAGCTGGGCTGCTGCGAGAGTGCTAAGCCTAGAGGCTAGAGTGATAGAGGAAACGAGAAACATAAAGAGAAAAGAACAGGAAAAGGCAGAGATGCAGAGTATCCCTCTTTTTCGTGTTTCGTTCTGTTTTCAGCATTCAATTCTCACTTTTCGCTCTTTTCCCACTCTTCATTTGATAATACTATTTCGCCACTCTAACCTCTCTCGAATGCGCTAATTATTTCGCTCTGCGCTTGAACTGTATTTCTGCAACTTTTGTCTGACATCTTTACACTCTCTCAAAGATTCCGACTATTTTCACAATTTCAAGACTAGAACTTACACTCTTTATTACTCGTTTTGTTATCTAGTAGGATGCTTATTTCTCTATTCTCGAAAAATCATATTATTTTTCGATGCTTTTTTCCCTTTGCCCATAGAGAAGCTCGCTATTTTCCTTTGTATTTTTCTTTCCCTTGTTAGGGAAAAATTGCGCCATCTCTCCTACTTTTGTAAGCATCAATAATATTTCCCTCTCTTCACTTTTAAAGCGCGATCTCAATTTCATTTTTCTTATCAACGTTTTAATTTAGCCTATTTTTAATTCGTCCCTGCCCTTTAGGCGCAAAATGACAATTTCTAGCGAGTTTTCGGAAATAGACGTCGAATTTTGGGAGAAGAAAAGAACACGAAAATAAGTTAATTAAGTCGTTTATCCTCAGAAAAAGGAACTTTAATTTATGAGGCCACTTTTTCCGCAATTTTTCGCAAGTTTTAATTGAATTCGAGAAATTTTCGAAATTTATGAACTTTTCCAAGTTCAGTTTTTCCTTTCTTATTTTAGGACAAAAGCACTTGTAAATTCTCTTGAATTGCACCGTCATTGATTCAGCTTCCCTGTAAGATTTGCAAAAATCGACACCACGAGAGGTACTTTCGAAGTTTTTCATTTTTGTGACTGAATAAGTTTCAACTTATCATAACTCGCGGTTTTGAATTTTGTTTTCGATGCCTCATTTTTGCAAGGTTCCAATTTTGAAAGTCATCATATATTTACCTAAAAATCAATATCCTACTCTCTGAAATATAGAAGAATTTATGCAAAAAATCATTTTTTCCAACCTCATCATTTAGTTTTAACAGCTCGTTTTTCTACCGTTTATTTTGTCTTATTTCAATCGCTTTTCACTAGCTTCTCATTTTTATCTCATACTAATAAGAAATTAATTTGAAGAAAAAACTTACCCCTCATGAAATATTGCAAAACCTATGTGTTGTACTTTTTTTCTTGTTACAATCAGTTGCCCTCGTCATTTTCCCATTTTCTTATTTCCGATCGAATGGGGTTTATTATCGATTTGGTCTCACTTCAAACCTAGAAATTTTACTATCCTCGACTAATGCGCTTTCTCAAAATATCACTTCCTTTTGAAAATCAATAAAATCGATATTCGCAAATTGTCATATTTCTTCTTTCATTTCGTACTCCAAAAGACAACATTTTGCTTTCAAAATGTTATTGATTTTTCAGATATACGGGTATCTCGGGTGTGCATTTGATCATCGGATCGTGTGATTGGACGCGTCGATTTGCGTCGCGAATTCTCGAATTGGTTTGCGGCGCGACGGCCGAGTGCAACAAATTCAGGAGATGAACAGTATCGATGAGGCCCAGATTCGAAGTCGACTTGAAGGTAGGGCATCTTTTTTGCGTTTTCTCCCAACAAATTGAATTATTTTAAGTTTTTTTCTGAAACTTATTTAGAATTTAAAAAAAAATTTTCATGACGAAAACAAAGCACTTATCACATTATTCAAGTCCATCAGCATACTTCCTATGATTTGCTTGGAACATATAAAAGAATTTTAAATTTTGAAAAATGATCTAGAAAATCGATATTTTTGTTTTTATCCACAACAAATCCGCAATTCCATAGTCTTTTTCGGTCATCGTCGGGGTTATGACGCGCTTTATTTGCACGCGTTTTTGTCCAATTCACTCATCCATAAATCCTCCGCTTATTTGTCGAATCAAAAGAGCTGCGATTTATTGAAATCCAAAAAATGCTCTAAAATGAGAGAATTTTAAATTTCACTGTCACCCCTTTCTAGGAAAGACCAATTTTGACTTTTAACGATAGACAGAATTATTGATAAGCGAAAAGCCGCATGCAATTCTAAGAATGGTATTGAAAAGCACATGTCTTTTGGTGGAAGGATAAAAATTTGAAAATATTTAAACGTAATTTTGGTAAATTACGCTGAAAAAACAAGTTTTTACAAAGATTATTTTCTAAATGACATATTTTCTTTTTGTGCAAAAACCGATAGGATCAATTTTATCAAAGTTTTTGAAAAATTATGCCTATCTCATTCTTTGTCAGTTTCCGCTTATCACCATCGGCTTGTCATATCTAATTGAACTGCCCCCTTATCAATGATAATGATAATTCCCCTCTTCCTTTTCTATTTTCGTATCTATATCCGTGTCTAAATACACAAGGCGCTTTCATCCCAATTTGTCAACGAAATCTAAGCGAACAAAAGCAAAATAAACAAATTAAAAAAAAAAACCTGAAAATCAATAATTTTAGAAAATTTATGTCTTTTTTTAAATTCACGTGAAAATTTGCTGCCTATTTCATGAGGAAATTAAAAATCGATATTTTTCCTTGAAAATGAAATATTTTTGGCTAAAAATAACAAACTGACACATTCTTCGCTTTCTTTACTTTTACGGTGTGCGATTTTTCGGAAGTTGACAGTAACATTAAACTCCTTCGAAATGAATGAAGACTTGCCATATCGGAGAAAAATCTCGCAAAGTGCTGTAGCGCATAGACAGCCAAAAAGGGCTGAGATTATTTTTTGGAACCTAAGAAAAATTGACTGGGGCGTAATAATAAAAATGAGCGGAAAACACGTGATGAAAACTAACTTTCCGTATTTTTGCAAGAAAATCGAACAAATTAGACACAATTTAGATGTTTTTCAGTAATTCTATTTTGAAAAAATGAGAAAAAATTTCGCATTATACTTTACAAACTTATAACTTCCAGTGGTTATCTGAAACGTTTTCTTCCTAGACGTCAATAACTTTGACTAATTCTACAATGTTTATTTCCTTCAAGAAGATATAATTTTATTATTTGGTATACAAAAACGAATTGAGCTTTATAGATTTCATCGAAAGAAACCCTGAAACAGTTTTCTCTGCAAAATTAAGGATAGAAATTTCAGCTATTTTATAGAAAAATAAAAGTAATCTTTGAAAAACTAAGTCAAATTTTAATTTTCAGGCATATTCGGTCGCTACAACGACTTCGTGTCCGTGGTGCAGAACTTCCGAAATGGGAAGAACGGAGTGTACGGTATCGTCAGAGAGGTCGATTTTATGATTTGTCGAAATGATTCATGAAAAAATCCGTGACTCAAATGCTTGCATTGAGAACTATCTAGAAGCTCATATCAAAATGATTTGCATACGTTTCAGGTTTTAGTCAAATTTGACGAATTTAACGAAGCGGTCAAATATGGTTACATTTGATAAGAAATTCAGAACTTTAATATTTTTTCTCAAAAATATCGTGCATAGATCAACTATATAATTTATAAGCACTTCTTTTAGTTTTTTAATAACTTAAATACGTTCCGACAATTCCGAAATGTTATTTCATGAAATTCAATTCCAATATATTTTGATGAGGACGAACTTTCAAAGATTTCAAAAATATTCCAGGGCCGTCCGTCGTCTAGTCGCTACAACGGAAGCCATCGCTCGGTGAAGGCGGCTGGTTCGGGAGCTCGCTCGCTGCCGAATGGAACTTCGACTGGGAATTACACTTCTTCAGGACTCGACTCCAACGATGCATCCAGATTGCCATCGCCTCAGCAGTGCTTGCAGGTAGCTTTTCTAGAAATTTTTAGGGTTCTAAAATTATACCAACAGGTTTTTGAGGGGCATTCGTTATCATTGAGTCAAAATTTTGAAATGACTATTTGAGGTTGTTAAAATTATATCAGACGATTTTTAAAGGGTATGCTTTATCACATAAAGCATCATATTTGAAAAACCATTCTCAGTTTCGAAAAGGAAGAAATTTGTTTATTTCGATTTGGAAGACATTCTCTATAATTTGGTGAAAAATTGACGGCTAAATCGGAGCTTTCAGAGCATGCAAAACCTCGTCAACTCGCCACCGCTCGAGCACATTTCCGCCGTGCCCTTCATTAGTCGGGTAATTTTTTGTTAAAACTGTATCTTTCTCAACAAAACATTTGAAATTACGGAATTTTGCAATTTTCAAGACTACGCTCTAACAATAACTTCATCATCTTTGTATCTGAATTTCAATACATTTTCTCATAGAAGTTACGGCATTTATTACATGCTAAACTCAAAACTACTTAGTCGAAATTATTTTTCCTAGAGGAAAAGATTTAAAGTTTTTTCTTCGAATAAACTTCATAGAATGAAAGAAACAGTTTTCCATAATTACATTATTAAACTCAGGGCTATCGTGATTCAACCTTGTTTTCTTTACAAACAGCGTCATTTCCAGAAGTTATGCTGTTAAATTCAGGACTACCGTAACCTAAATCCTTCGAGTTCGACGCGAAGCGCGCCAGATGAGGACGCGTACAAAACGAAGAAACGCGAAAGGAACCGAGACAGCAGTGATACGGAACCGGAGCGGGAAAAGCGGAAACGGGCCAGACTAGAGGAGGACGAGAGGGAGAGGTCAGTTTTTTATTTCCAAATTTTTAAGGAAATTAGAAAAAGGCATTCCGATTAGTAAAATGAGTGGATGTTTTATTATTGAAAGTTAGGAACTTGAAATTTTCAGCAAACTCAGGCATGAGGACCAACCGGCCGTTGTTCGATTGCAACGAGAAACCTCGGAAGACCCTGCGATCAAAGACCTGTTCGAAGATGATCAGGTAACTTCCATTTTTCAATGTTTCTGAAAATTCTAGTTTTTAAAGATCTTTCAGTCCGAAGAACCCAACTCGAACAAACCTTCAACATCGGTGAGCAGGAAAAATGATCAACTTCAGGTGGATTTTAAAATTTTCTAAAGAAGATAGTTTTTCATATTTTATTTTCTAAAAGAATAATTTATTCTTAACTTTCTGAAAGAATGAATTTCACTTTTTATTCTTCTAAAAATACGATTTTTCATTTTCTTTTTTAGCTTTTAGAAATTTCTGAAAATTCAATTTTAGTCCGGTCTACCTCAACTGAGTCCGGATTCGGGCATTCATTCAGCGGAAAACGACAACGGCGAGGGCGATGACAGCACGAATGTCGGTCAGAAGCTCGAGCTGTTCATTTCGGGGTGAGTTTGTTTCTTTTAAATTAGAAAATCTGTTTCAAATATTTTCAAATTTCGGATTCATTTATCAAGAAGTATTACGTTAGTCGATCCTTTCATAATAAAATGAAAAAAAATCATGAAATATCACTTGTGCATTTAAAAATTGTTGTATTTAGAAGTTCTAATTAAAAATATATATATATAAATTCTAATTTTTAGTCTGTCTCCGCGCGGTCAACTTTCCCCCATTCGGACCAAACCGGTCGAGCGGCTGAAGGCGGAACGAGATCGGAAAGAGGAGAAACGAGACAAGGAGCGGAGCAAATCAAAGAAAGACAAAGATGAGGTAGATTTTGTATCTATTTTCCAAATTTTCTTTGAGTGAGAAGGACTCGTATAGCGCAGTAATTTGTACTGCTAACTTCTATCAAATTCTCTAGTAAAATATTTTCAAATTTTGTGTTGAGAAGTCGAATTTTTTGATGAGCAATAATCTATTATTCACGATTTCTCTGGCAACAGATACAAACAAGTCTCAGAGTTTGTCTTAATAGATAAGAGATCTAGGAAGTGATCCCCCTTATTCAAACATACGTATAGATTATCAAACTTCAAATTTCAGACCGAAAAACCGCACCGGAAATCGGAAAAGTCGGACGACGTCTCGACGAAGCCACCTAAAAATTCGGAGGAATCCAAGAAGAAAGTCAGAAAGGTACGGGAGATTCGAAATTTGACCAAAGATGGTTAAATGAGGGACTTCGTCGTGAGAAATTACGGTATGAATCTAGGAGGATGAATCGAGCAAAAAATCGATAGTAATGCCGAATGAAACGGAAAAGACTAAATCTGAGCCGATAAAAACTGAAGAGGTAGATGATTTTTCTTTTATTTCGGAATATGTTCAAATTTTTCTGTGTTCAAAGATTGTTTTATTCAAGAGCAGTACCGCACTCTCTATTTTATCAAAAATCATTCATTTGGAAATTAGATTTTGAATGTGCTTTAAAATTTTCCTAATCAAAATGACTCAAAAGCAATAAAGTAGGTCTTCCCATATCACTAAAACCTCGAATTCGATAATTGTGGTCCTATTTTTTAAAAGAAATTTTGTGAATTTTAAATGATTAATAAAATTGAAATTTTTCTCTGAAATTCACGGCATTGTTACTATTGAATTCAGACCTCAACCTCAAAACCGCCGTCCGAAGAGAAAGTGAAGGGCCAGATTTCGTTGCGCACGATTTCGCCTAATCTCTTCAAGAAACTGATCGACGTCGGGACGAAGGAATCCAAAGTCATCGGGGCTAAGGTTGAATTTTTCCTATGTTCTTAATTTCATTTTTTTCTTTTCAAATTTCAAACTTTTATTGTTAAAAGTTTATTCCGTTTTAAAATTGCGATTTTCCTGTAAAAACATAAGCTATGAATCATGACTAGGAAATGGAAAAGTGAATACGAAAAATTTCATTTTGAAATTTATAAATTCTCGAATTTTAAAAATTATTTCTTTGAAGTTGTGATTCATTTCATTTCAGGACGAAAAGGAGAACAAAGTCAAGAAAATTGATGTTGAAGAGGAGAAACCTGCAAAGAAGCAAAAGGACAAGGACTCAGCAAAGAGCTCTTCGAAATCTTCGAAGCAGGTCGACATGAAGAAAGAACCCAAAGAAACGGTCGAAATCAAGGAGACGGTCAGTTCAAAGGTCGGTTTTGGATTACTTTAGGATTTTAGAATTATCAGAGATAGTGAAGATGTGAATATATATTTCGGATAAATTTGAAACACGTGGAAAACTTTGGAATTTGTTATTTGGAATGTACACCATTGCTTCCAAATATTATTGAAATGAAAATTCGCGAGTTTATCAAGAGATGCCAAACCTATTGAACGGTTTTTGGTATTTATTTTGGCTAGATTTCCATTCTGAAGTGAATTTACCGATATAGTATTTGTTCAGAGTATCGCTGAAAGCCTAAGCTTATCTTTTTAACTCAGGAATCACCCCTAATGCGTCCTTCGTCTTCGGCATCGCTCCCCGAATTCGAGTGCCAATTCGCGTGCTCCAAGCCGTTTCGAAATTCCCAGATCAGGGAGCCTCCCGAAGCCTGCAAATCCCCCAAGGATCAGTCCGAATTCTACCAGGGGCTCGCCAGGCAACTCAAGAAGAGCGGCGATGCGGAGGTACTTTTTTTTTTTTTTTTTAATTTATTTTCATAGAAGTTAGGAACATTTCTCAAAAATTTGAAACATAAAGCTGTAAATAGAATATGCTAGTTGTTTTCTGCAATAAAATCTAAAAAAAAAAAAACTAGAAATTTCAAAATCATATTCAGAACGTGCATAATTATTTCTTAGGAGTATTTCTTTTACGAAGCAACAAAATCTTATGCTTCAAAAAAATTGAAATTTATCAATTTAAAATAAGCCTAATTTATATCTGTTTACTCTCGACCAATCGAATTCTCCAAATTTAGCCGGATAAAGTGTTGCGCAATCTGTTCTACATCGAGTCGGGTCTGTACTTCTGTCTGTCAGCCAAACACGCTGTGGACGGCTCGTCTGCTAGCAACAATAATCCGAACTCCGACAACAAGTCCATGGCCGCATCCATGCTCAAGGACACCAACGCTATGCTCAAGTAAGTTTCAATTTCACCCTTTTATTTTGAAGAAATTCTTAGTTTCAATACGATTATGGTAGTTCAAATAAATTTCTAAATTTTTAGTCTAGTCCAAGACAACATCCGGAAGTTCGAGTCACAACCTGTCGGGGGTCACTTCGCCAATCGACTCTTCATCCTCAGTTTTCTTTCCATGTCCGCCTACAACTACCAGCTGTACAATCTGAGGGCTGATGTGAGTTCATTTTTCACTTTTTTTTTAACTACTATGGGAACAATTGCATCAAATCATCGGAGTCATGAGACTTATTTTTATAGATTTTTAAAACCTAGCGCTTTTTCTTCTCGAAATTTTACGTCGCTAACGAATTTGATATCGAAAGTATGAAACACGTAACTTTGAAAGTTTTTTTGTTAAATTTTTCTTTCAATTTAGCAACACTTAAGGAACTGGTGTTAAAATACGAAGAACCAAGATTTATCTAGAAACTTTCGTGGCATACTTGAATTTCTCGTTTTTTCTGAGATTTTTGAATTATAGTATCGTTCCAAATGCACAAATCAACGGCATTCAAAGAACATCGTTTATATGCAATTTTTGAAACGTATTTTTTAACAGTTGATGACTATAGAATTTGTTTGCACAGGAAAAATAATAACTATCAAAGTTTTTCAAGAAAATACCTTTCCTAGAAAATCTTGTCTTGAAATATTTTGATGGTTGACATTGTTTATTATTAAAAAAAAGATTCTAGTCATTGAAATTCCTCAGAGAATCTTTTCCTATGAAACTTTTTAGGCATATTTGAAGATGTTTGAAAACCTAAAAGAATTATTGTCTTGAAATTACGGAAAATAAGCTATCAAAATTTTCCGAAGAAATGTCTTTCTTAGACGATCCTGAAACATTTAAATTTTGCAGAATTTCTTTTTCAAAAGACGTTTAAACGATAATACAAGTCTCTAAAATACCCATTTCATTCAATTTGTTGAAACATAGTTTTTTCAGCAAACATACCGCACGTTTCTCCACCTGCAGAAGATCAACGACCACTTTGTGACGGATCTGAACGCAGCCAATCAGACGCCTTCGCCGAGCAGCTCGAAAACAGACTCGGGAGGCAAAGCGACGAAATCAACCTCGTCCTCCTCGAATGTCCAACTCAACACCAGCGATACCACTACTGTAAGTGATTTGTCTTGATGTTTTATTTTTTATTCGTCAGACCAGACCACAAATAGATTGAATTGGATTTACAAACAAAAAATACTTCTTTGAAACATTTTTAAAATTTGTAGAAAATACGATATGAAGCTTCATTGTTTTCCTGAAAATGTTTAGACTGTCCAAATCAGAAAGAACTATTTTTACAATAGGGCCATAGTTAATTGAAGAAATTCTTGAAACCTATTTTCAAAAGTATGAGCAAATTCGTAGGTCTCGGTCCCGAAAAACTCGCTGCTCCTTTTGCGGCAGCAGAACAAGCAGATGAATGCGCTTATGCTCTCCGACAGGCAATGGCACGACGCCCACAGCAGGAATAATCAACTCGAGGATAACTTCATCAAAATGTAACCATTATCTTTTTCATTTTTAAATCGTAGCAGCTTATCTCCTAAATTAAATAGGATTTTCTATCGTTAACATAGTCCATACCTGAAACATTCGACGCTTACAATTTCATAGGATAGATTGTACATCGTCTAACGTGCTATTATTGTAAAATTGAAGATCACTCATAGACCATCTATTGGTTAATTTTGAAACCTAAAAGTTCAAAATGCTCACCTGCATTTTATTTGAAATGATTCTTTTTAGTATTTAGCTTTGTACTTTTCAATACACGGTCTTCCTAAATCCCAGAATTTCAAATCAATTTAATTTTGAACTAGTTCATTTCCTCACTCTTACAACATATTTTTATCGTGTAAAGCCTAAAACATGCTTTGAAACCTACAATTTTAATTTCTCATTTTTACTTTTCCAGGGTCTGTTCGGCGACAGGTCATTTCTGCCCGAACGGTCCGATAGAAGATTTCGCCTCGTTTTTGGTGACCGCCATCGCCTGGATCCGATCTGAGCATGCCGCCGAGAGACACATGGCTCCACCTGCTGCACCGGTAAAAAATGTTTCAAAAATTTAGCTAAAATTTGAAATGCTGACTCCTTTTTAGAATTTCTGCTATGCTGATAAGAAAGTCTTGATTTATTGAATAATTTGTAAAAATCGACTGAAAATAGAAGTTTTTAAATGTTTTATATAGAAAAATTGAGTTTTTTTGAAAATTAGCAAAAATTTTTAGAATAAAGACGGCTTTTTTCAGAAACCCTCCACCCAGAACCAGAACCAAAACCCATCTTCAACACCAAAGCTTGCCTCTTCATCCAAATGAGTTTCCCAAAATCAAGTCAACGCCCAAAAATCGCCAACTTCTACTTATCTCGCGAGAACAGATAAAGGCATTTTTAACTAATAACCTGTGAAAAAATTGAAAAATACCCAAAATAGGTATCTGAAAATTAAAAAATCAATTGTTGTGTTTACCTAATTTGAGAATAACTTGAAAAAGTCCAGAATAGGAAATTTGAAAATCATTTTTACCCATTTTTGATTACTAACATCTAAAATTCCGTACAATTTCTTGAGTATTTAGTTTATTTTCCTACTTGTATTGTAGAATGAAAAATCGTGCCGTACCCTGCGTTTTATAAACTTCGTGCAAAAATGCGGCGCAATTTTTATGTCGATTGTTACTTTAACCACCAGTGTATATCGAATAATTGCTTCAAGAAAGCGTGAACTCCAAAAATTTTAGTCTATTTTATTGGGTTTTGAGTGATCATTTTTGTCGAAAAAGCCCTAATTATGTTCAAGACGGGATTCAACAGTAGCACTTTGTTTGTAATAATTTTATTTCCTTATATCAATTCATAATTGTTATCGTCGATTCAAGGTTAAATGAGTCCGGTTAACGCCTAAATTCGTTGAAAAGTTAATTTCTGGGTTTATTGAATAGCTTCTTCAATCCGGGGCGCGTGTATACTTTGTTCTAAATATTTTGGAAGTAAGTATACGCTCTCGTTACGGTAATTATTCTAATTTTTGCTCACCCTTTGACAATATCAAGTTCATTTCTCATAAGAATTGTGGCTTGTTGATTCACTTTTACGGGAAAAACACTTTTCTATCCAACACATTCTAGTAGCGATTTTTCAGATGACATAGTAGGATAATCGGCAAAAATCTAGTAACTAGCTTTAACAATTTTCGAAAAATCGTGCCTACCCTACTACGTCAAAATTTCTGGTATAATCGAGAAACCCTAAAATTGACTTCGTTAGTACTACTTATGGATAGTGAATAATTTTCATTCGTTTCGCCACAGTGTGGCGCCGTGGTACAACATTTTTTCCAGCGTCATTTATTCGAAGAACGCTTTTAAAACGATGCGAAAAATATTGTACCCGGCAATTTTGTGATCACAGTAATTTTGATCGAAAATTGGATTTTTCTCGAGAAAAAGGTCAAAAAATTCAGTTTTTAGTCTATTTTTAATTTTTTTATCGTAAAAAGCGTGTGCACTTTATTCCCAGACGCCATATACACAAATTTACTATCTGCGTTTTATCTTTGTGATAATTTTTATTTATTCGAAGAAATAAATCAAGGTTTTTGTTCTTTCCGCGAAAAATGTTGAAATTCGCATGACTCTTACCTATGAAAGTCGCAAAAATTTCATTTCTAGCCATTTCCGAATTTCGCCTTTCGGAAGCAGTCGGGCCGAAACAGTCACCTTCAAATCGGTAAGTCAAGAAAAAATCGAAAATCTAAAATACTCCGTTCTCAAAAATTGCATTTTCTTCGAAATTCCAAGAACCTTGAAAAAATCACTTTTCAAAAATCTTTGAATTTTTTACTGCATTTGCCTCAGGTCTTTCTTTGTCCAACCATTACGTAATTTCAACAAAAAAATGACCAAAGTCCCTACCTTTGCCTGTTTTTGCACGCTCTTAAAAAACTCGTCGTTGGTTAATTCGTCCCCATTTTAGCGAATATCGATCGGGTTTGGTTAATTTTGCTGATTAGCTGAAGAGTTTCCGAAAAAAATGGAGAATCGCGAGGCGGCCGTCGTCGACCCCGTCGAGGCCGGACAGAAAATCGACAAAGAGCTCGCTAACTATCTCGCCAACAAAGTGCGATTCGAAAAAATTGAAAATTCGTAAATGTTTAGCCCCTCGTTGTTATATAGGCAAGAAGTCAAAGTTTATGAATAATATGATCCTAACTACAAATACATTGTAGAAATGACGTCTTGAAAGTATTACATATGCTACGTCGTCATTTTATGTACAGCATTCTGGTTAGTATTCTAAAAATTATGAAATTTGAGTTTACAGTATGAAAGAAGAGAAAATAAAGGTAGCACTGATAAATTTTAGAAGGCAGGGTCATTTTATTCCGCGAATGGAATTTAATTCCTGCTGTCCTTTCTTCAGAATGGATTCCATTCCCAGTTAAATTGAATTTTATCTCGACTAATAAAATACTGCATTCCAAAAATTAGCATATAATTAAGAACTTCAATTATATTCACTTCTTTATTACAGGATTCTTATGCGGATTTGTTTGTTGATAGTAGGATTGTCATGAGATCATTATTTAGAGGGAATTTTTGGGAGTTGAAAATTCAAAAATGTCCACTTTCAATATTGGATTTTTCAACCCCATAAACCCCGATTTGAAACACTTTGCTCAATGAATAGTTGGAAAATCGCGATAATTTTGTATTCTATAGAGGATTGATGATAATAGAGATATTTTTTGGAAAGTTCACCACTTTCTCAGAGAACATTTAAAAATCGGACTTCTTTCTCTTTCAAAAGGCTGAACCTTCCAAAAATCATAATCAAGTGATAAATGATAGTGGTATTCAGAAATTTTTGAAATAAAATAGTTTTTTAAACTTTTAGAAAAACCCCACTTCAATCTTCAAAAAAATACGCAGAAATTGTACATTTGTGGGGCAAAGACATCGATAGAATAAAGCACCACGAAAATATGATCATTCTTCTGAATTTCGATAATCAAAGACAAATTATTCATACATTTTTGACAAGTTGGAAGTTCGTGGTCTCATAAAACTTTGAAATTTTTTTTTTGGAAAAGCTAGAATTTTTGTGTAAAAGTCATAATTTTGGCAAAAACCTATGACGCTTGTTGTTTTGGCGGGTTGAATGAGTCCACTTGGTTATATCACACTGGCGGGGAGGGTCTCGAATTGTTGGTTTTGTTGTTGCTGCGTTTTACGTGTCGGGGCGAGATTGGGCACGTTCTGAGACTGAAATGTTTGTCCCTGGTTGGGCCGGAATCTGGCGGAAGTCGCAGAAAACGTGGCCATTTCCTGGGGACCGGGCGAAATGTACGAATAGTCACGAGAGGCCATCGAGCCAAGAATTGCGTTCTGGAAAAAATCAATATTTCTTGTAGAAAGGGTCATTTATGAATTCGAAGCCAATTTTATTCCTTACCTCAGGTATCGAGTGTCCCATGAGGTTCGATGTCGATGCGGCAGGAGGCGGAGCCGGAGGCATACCGTAATCCGAAGGGAGGCCGGCTGCTATGAGAACCTGAAATTTGATTCACATTACATTCTGTTCAGTTTTTTTAAAATAAAAAATGATGTCATTCTTAAAAGTTAGAAATTTTCTCGAATTTGTTTACCTCAACGCCCTCCTGGAATCCGCTGTTGTGAGCGTACCAGAGGCAGGAGCGACCTTGCTCATCGAGTGCACGGATATCGGCGTTGTTCCAGAATAGGAGTTGGAGAATTTCCAGACTTCCATTGGAGCAGGCCAGATGGAGTGGGGTGCGTTGGTCTTTCTGCGAGACGGGCGCGTTCACGTCTTCGGGGGTCGCTCTGCAAATCAACAATTAAAAGGTGAAAATTTCTTTTCGGTAAAATTTGTTGAAAAAGATAAGTTGTCTGATGACACACGTTTCTTTCAACTGATTTTTACGAACAATGTGAATAGTTCTAAAATTTATATTTTTAAAGTAAAATTAGACAAAACTCCAGAGAACACGCTTTGAGAGACGTCAAGACGTAGCGTATTGCAAGTATTTATGATAAGAACGATAAAGATAAATGTTTTCATCATTCTTACTCGAATTCCTACTCTACCAATTTCATTGAATAAAAGATACTTTCAGTTTCAAATAACGTTCGTCAAAATTAACCTAGCTAGAAGTAGCGACGTAGCAGCCACATCTCTGGCGATGACGGCAGCGACGAGTTGACTCGAGACGGTCTCGTCCACTCGCAGAGGGGGCAGATACCTCTTCGCCTCGTACTTCGCTCGAATCCACGCCTCTTTCGCGTCTCTGAAATTTAACATTTCATGAATTCATTATTTTATCGATTTTAGAAGAAAAAGTCACACGCATCAGAATAGAATTTGGAATGAATAGATAAGTATACTTTGACACCTATGGCCAATATTCGTTTCGCATGAAACACCGACTTTATTATTATTATTATCTCTTCTTCGTATATTCTTATTGTGTTAATAGAAAATTTTGATCTAAATCAAAATACATTCGGTACTTTCAATTTTTCAAAACTTCGAAACACATCAAAAGCATTTTTGAAATATGTGAAACAACTCAAAACGCCAACCTCGAACTATTCGGAGAAGGCTTCTTGTCCTTGGGAGCGTTGTGTTCCCAGAGCTTGTTGGCAGTTTCATTTCCGAGTTCCCGCATCACGGCCAGGAATTCCACCGGCCAATCATCGAGTTCCAAAGACCTCACCCTGAAAATTCAAATTTACCCTTTTCAAAAGCTGATTTTTCCTTTTAAAATGTTTTTATTTCCAACTCGTTTTCAAAATAATTATATAAAGAATCTTTTTAAACCAAATATTATTTTTCATGGGAAATAGCAAAAATTTTACTTCATTTTCTATTTAAGCAATTTTAAAACTGAAATACCTTCCATCAAAAAAATAACTAACCTCGAAATATGCGATCCCAAATTCCTGTGAATGCCGGAGCACTCGATGCAAATGAGCGTGCCGAGGTTGAGACTCGCCCAATTCGGGTTCTCCATGCCGCAGTCCGCACAGTGCTGGTTTCCGGGGAGTAGTCGGATGGCTTGCACCTGGAAAATTCCTTTCCTTTATTGTTTGAAAAGGAGTTTTGTAGGTTTCAAGAAATATACTTATGGATCTTTTGGTATAACATGTTATTTCCTTCAGGTTTGTGTGAAATTTAAACCAACGAAAATATTTTACAATTTCAAAATTCTGTGTAGTTTTCAAATTAATCATAGGTTTTAAGGAGTGAAAGGTCAGTCGAGTACGAGCGAGGATACTCTTAAACATAATAGGCAATTTCAATCTTCTCAAATTCACGTCATTTATGTTTCAAAGCGAATCGTAAGAAACCCTTGTAATAATGGATTGTTTGATCATCTGTTTTCCTTTCAAATTTCAAATTCTCCCAACCTGATCCTTATTGCCCGTGGTCCTGCTGGTAGGTCCGCTCATCTGCATCTGGAGTGCCTTTTCGATCTGCGCCTCGATCGCGGCCACCCACTCGTCCCTTTCATCTGCAGACGCAGCGCAGAACTCCCAGCGCTGCTGGGTGTGCGTGATGATCTCAAATATATTTATTTAGTTTTTTTCTAAAAATTTTACGTTTATCTAAAACCTTTTTCCCAATTAAAAAATAACTATTTCATACGTTTCAGTACCGAATTTTTTGGAGAAAATCTTATCTATGTTTCAAGAGGATGTATTTAACAAAAATAATAAAGCCATTTCTAATAAAGTCATTGAAAATGCAAAAAAACACTAATTTTCATCTTCCAAATGAAAACAATGGTCTCTGTAAATTGCTCGAATTATCCTTCTGAGTTACCTCGAAGCACTCATCGTCTTCATCTTGTCCGTTCTTGCCACTCGATCCGAGTCGCTTGTGAGTGCCTCTCCTCTTTTTGCCACTTCCAGCCACTGTCTGGGGGGCCACAGGGGTGGTTGAAGAAGTGTCCTTTGCGTCGTCCGAACCGCCTCCAGAAGTACCTTCGCCAGAACACCCAACTCCTCAAAATGAGATAATAATTTAATCATTTTTTTTATAAATTTTATCAGATTTGTATAACTCAACTAAATGGCGACCATTGGTTTTCTTTTTCCATTTTGATATATGCTTAATAGAATCTTTGAAACGTATCTCAAGAAACTCATAATTTACGGATCTTATCAGAGGTTATTTTTCATCAGTTCTAAAATGTTTGCAAATATATAAAGCCATATTCGTAAGCGAATTAAAAACCCATAATGCCAATGATATTTCAAAAAATAATAAAACCTACCCGCATCACTTTTCCTGGCCTCGTAGCTCTTGAGCATTGGCGTTCCGTTGTTCGTGCCCAAAGTGCTGGTCGACATCATGGAACCCAGCGTCGTGACGCTCCCTGAAATGAATGTCATTTTTTAATGTAATACTTTAGAAAGATGATAAATTGAACTTTTAAGTTGAAAATATCGAGGCTAAATCCATAACTTAAAATCACACAGGTTTGCATAAGCTGTAATTTAACGTCATTTGAATTCTCACCAGAATGAATGCTGTTTCCGATGCCTGAGCCTCCTTGTTCATCCGCATTCATGCTCGCGGCCATGCTCGAAGATCCCGAACCTCCTCCCCCGGTTGAGCCGTTCATGCTTCCTAAAATCCGAATAATTTATATTTCGAGCTCGAAATTCAACCCTAATTACAGCTAAAAACCGATTTCTAGAGCTTTCATTAGAGACAACTTTAATTAAAAATCGGCTCATTGTAAACCGCACTTATTCCAAGAAAGGAACATTTCAAAAAATTAATTGAGACTCAAGGTAATCCTTCAAAAGTCTAAATTTTAAAAATGATGAAAATGGTACCCGAAGAATTTCCATTCGTAGAATTGTTGTTTCTCTGAGTGGTACGGGGCCGCTGTCGTCCGGAAACCTTAACCGTAGCGAGGCCGAGGAACACCTGAATTTTTTTTAGAAATTTGAAATAAGTTTTACAAAATGTCAAAGAATAGGTGTAAAATATTGACTTCGTTGTGCAGAAATTTTTTGTTACAACAAATAATTCATGTACGTTCCAAAATCCCCTTATATTTTATGAACGTAAATTACATTGTTAGATTATTTTGTCTGAATCGATTATTATTTTTTTTTAAATAAGAAAAACGGAAAAAGCAACCTCTTTGCCCTGGACGGTTTTGTCCATGTACTCCTTGAGATTCTGGTAGTATTTGAGGCGACCGTCGCTGTACAGGCACACGTATTTTTTCTTCCATTCCCTGAAAATCGCATCTTTGAAAAATAAGGAGAAATTTTGACTAGATTCTTTTCAATTACTAGAATCTATTTTTTCACACCAAAAATAGTAGTCAGTATCGTTAACTAATAATCGATTTCCTTTTGAAAATCTCAGAAACCGACCTATTGAGTGCCGATTTGGAGCTCTTTTTGTAGAGTAGGCCTTGCTTGACGGGAATCACCCTACCGACGCCCTGGTTGAGTGCCTCGATCGCCTTGTTCCTCTCGTTCTCGTGGTCTTTCGGGCGCTGCTGAAAAATCCTTGTTAAAATAATTGATTTTCGTTGGTTATAGACAAAATATCCTATTTTGAAGCGTATTCTAATCAGCTTATAAATTCAAAATTAACTTTGATAATTTTTGTAATTTTTCCCTTCCTAATAAAATTGCAAATTAGCATAAAACTCACGAAAATATTCGATATCCTTCGGTTCTTCCTTTGAGTGTTCGGAGTGGATGACGGTGTTGGCAGATGGGACGTGCTTGCAGAGGTCATCGCGCTGCCGTAATCCGAAGGGGCGTGACCAGATGAAAGAGTGTTCGGACCGACTGAAATCAATTTTCTTACAATTTTAAATTCGAAATTAGCTTTAACCAGGGCTCTACAAATTTGAGATTTTACGAAAAGTTCACTTAAATTAGAATATAAATTGTGTTAATAGAAAAAAGAAAAGGATGATTTATTTCAAAAGGCTGATTTTGTTTCATCCTAGGATCGAAAAAAAAACGAAAATAATACCTGCTAGCAAATTGACGCCCTCACATGCGCTACTGTCTAGAAGAGCCGCGGACGAGCGAGAATGAACTCCTGAAAATTCTTAGATTAGTAAAATTTGAAGATACTGAAGCAATCTGTTTGGTGATCTATCAAGAATTATGAACTACAGGAACTTTGTGAAACACCCTGAAACATATCACGAAAAATCCCGAGAAAGTAAAATCGAAAGTGAAAGTGTTTTTCCAAGCTTTTGCAAAGTAGTGAGTCGTAGTAAATGTAAAATTGGCTACTTGTAACATTCCTCAAAAAATGACCGTTTTCAAAAACACTTCCCATAATAAGGCGTAGAAAGTGAAAACCTCTTGGCATAAAAAATTCAAATCAATCTTCTCCTACAATAAAGTATAGCCAATCGAACACGTCTAGTATACAAGAGTTCGCCTCCTTTAGTTGTTTTTTCCTCTCAAATCTCTCTTCCGTAACAAAGCATAGTTCATAGAAAACTGTTTGGTATATAAAAGTCCAAATGGTAAGTCCTTTGACATTAGAATATTCCTTGGAGGACAACCACTTGTTCGCTTGACTGTGAAAGGGAAAGGTGGTTGCAAGTCTCTGCTTGAAAGGGGCGAATTCAATAGTTAGAGTGGACTTCACATTGACTGTCCGCTCTATCTTGTTTCTTCACTTTTCTCCCTCAATCAAACACAATCAAGTCCAACTCCTTTCTCATCTTACCTTTCCTCTATTTTTCTTTATCTCTCTCCCTCTCCTACAACCTCTATCTTTAACTTTCTCTAAATCTTTTTCCTCTAAAATTTACCTTACTATTTCTTTTCATTAAATACCCTCTTTCCCTCATTCGATTGAGGTCAGTTTCACGGACAACTTTTACGTCTTCCTCTCAATCTCTACACAGATGCGCACTCTTGTCGTACGGCTTTCCCCGCTTAATTAACTCCTTGCAAATTTATGAAATGCGCACGAAATAATGATGCAAATCCTGAAGATCTCAATCTTATGACCGTAGATGGCGAAAAACCGCAACCGATACCAGACATACTCGAGATTTAGAATCAGAAAACTATCCATCTGTTTCAAGAGAGCCATAAATTTTAAGATAACAGGATAGTAGTAGGGGGAGTTAGTGAATAGTAAAAAAGTAGATCTCAAGTTATCGAAGCCAAATCAATATTCAAAAATCATCCTCTATTTGCGTGATTTTGCCAAAAACGAGGAAAATTAATCGCCGCCAATTGACTATAAATTCTTCATTTACTCTTTTTCTTCATGAAAATAGAAAATTCTAACCTATCTCCTCAACTTCTTTCACCTTTCTCAATTTTTTATAAGAAAAATCAAGTTAAAAAAAAACTCACCATTGGTCATGACATTGACGCTCTTCTGGCTACTCGAAGGGGAGAGCGCTCTGTAGTCAAATCCAGACGCGTATTGCGGATGATGGTGATTGTTTGCGTTGTTTCGGTTCGGCAGGAACATCGCGGAGATCGAACGGTCAGCGGGGCGGCCTAAAAATGTAATTTATTTGATTTTTTGTTTTTTTTTCTTGAAAATTGCATGTTTTGTGAGATTTCATCATTTGATCTTGTTTCGCAATTATAATGCCATCGATTTACAGAGTGAATTTTTTTAAAAAATTGTTTGATAGTTAACCTACGCTTCACCTATTTCCTCAACTTACATTCCTAAATCAGTGCTAATTTTTGCTTTTTTCCTGATAATAATTAGCACCCCAAAGATTCCCTTACCATTATTCTCTCTGGTCTGGACGTGCGGCTTTCTCGAGACCGAGCCGGGTCCATCGACAATCACCGACGACACTGCACGAGGTCCGCTCGGCGTGCCGTACACGTTCTTCGGATATCCGCCCATTTGGCTAGAACCGTGCGACGGTTGCATCATCAAACCGGAAGCCCCACCCCCTTGACCAGGCCCGTACATCGTACCACTCGCGGCTGGCATGTAGCGGGTGTCCTGAAATTTAGAAAATTGATTGGTTCCAAAATTCATAAAAACGAAATTTGATTCAACGCCCAAAGAGGATTTGGAAACTTTTCATAAATCATCCGAAAACAAAAGGCTATCGTTTCTGTTTTCATAATCTAGAAATTTCTAATTTCCTGAAACATACCTGATAGTCTTTTTGCTTGTCGGAATACAGAGGCGTAGTTGGCGTGGGTGTTCGAGTCGAATTGCCGAACGACACTCGCAGACGCTGTTGGAGGATTTTCGTGCACGCTGAAAGTCAATAAATTATCATTTTTCATCAAAAATCATAACTTGTTTCAAAATTATCAGAAATATTAGCAGTAATCAAAATGTCCTCAGAATTTGGCTCAAAAATGATATCAGGCCAAATTGTATAATTTCTTATCAAAAAGTGACTCAAAATGATCAAATTAATCGCGAATGACGTAAAATGTTATCATTAATCTCAAAGCCTCCTCAACCCCGCCCTCATTTTCAATTAAAGTATGCGCATTTGTTTGGCTAGAGACGTGAAAGTTTCGATGAACGAAATACGCACGTAATGAAGGCAAATATTGATTTACCCGGAAAAACGAACGAAGTAAAAACCATAAAACCGGTCAACAACCAATTAGAATTACAATTAGGCCCTGGTTCTAAGGGAAACGGTCACAGTTTCTGGCTTAGGTTGGAAATTAAAGCCCCGAGTGTCCAGGAAAAAGCGACATCCTAGTTTGGTACAATTAGAAAATCGGGTGTTAGAGAAAGTCAGAAAACAGATTTCACTAATGAAATTGAGGATTTTCAAGATCTCAAGTATCAGTACGTTCCCGAACAATGACTCACGCTTTAGTCATTGTCTGAAGATTAGTTAGTGTAGAAGGAAGTTCGCTTTAAAAAATCCGATGAAGTTCACAAAAATTGTGGAAGGATCAGTTAATTTTGAAAATTAGTGGAATTGGGGCTTTTCGGTATAAAATAAAAATTAAAAAAAAAATACGATTTGGGTTGAATCTGAAAACCGTCTGTTCGTGCTATATTAGTGTAGTGTCGAAATGCAATGTTAGGGAAGTGAGGCTTATATCTCAAAGCGAGGGAAAGAAAGAAATAGTACATGAGATGAAAGAGATGAAAAGAAGGAAAAAATAGTAAAAGAAATAGCTTTTGAAGCAAGAGAAAGAAAGAGAAAAGAGGAAATAGTATTTGAAAATTAGAGAGAAAAGAATAAAGAGGAGAGAGTGAAAGAAAGAAGGAAATGGAATAAGTACGTGTTCGGGTCTGCTTCGTTGTGGGTTTCCGAAAGATGGGAAAGAAGCGGAAAAACGTTGACAAACATACACTGGTCGGTTAGAATTATAAACGAGGAAAATGGAGAAGAAACTCAGAGACGGAAAAGAAACTAGAACATATTAGAAATAGCATGGAAAATGAGAGAATGAAGTATTTTTCCTGTGCGATTTTAGATCAGAGCTAATTATTTCCGTCATGTAAGAAAATTGGATGGAGTTTTATGCGACCATACATAAACTGGGTGTTGCGGATCATAAAGGTAAATATTGCAAAAATTTTTGATAAGAATGGATTGTTAGATGATCATCACCACGCTGACACACTGATTTCTAATCGAAATAAAGCTGGAGGAAAAAAATGAAGCTTTATCATAGATTTTTGTAACATTTTGTGAGCGAAATCACATCTCTAACAAATGTTGAAAAATGATCAAATTGGCCTAATTCCTTGAAACCTATCTCTCAAAAATTTTAGGAACATATTTCTAAAGACGCTCCAAAAAGCGCTGCACATCTTCCACAATATTTGCCTAAGGATGATAAACTAGCCGCACCTTCTCAAAAAATCCGAGAAAAAGAATCCGATTTTGGTCATTTTTGGTGAAAAATCATCGAGCGAAAGTCATTTGAAAAGAGAAAGTACCCAACTCTCATGTGATAAAATTGACAATGTGATACAAATCAGATAATTCGGTACACCTACTCACGGTAAAATCGATAAAATTTCACCTTAAAAATCGAAAAAAACTTCATTTGTTTCTAAAATTCCTAGACAAAAAATCATTTTCGTGACAAATTCGGATTTTTTGAAAATGACGAAACTTCAACAAAAAACCTCATATTTTCAAAAGAAAATAATAATTGGGTCTGATTCATGTGTATGCTTCACCTTTTGTAGGTGGACGGTTATTCATAAAGACCTATGTTTTCAAAGAGACAATATGTTAGCCAGTTTTGTCGCTCTATTCCTTAGCATTGGGTTAGAGATTGCCAATTTAGGAAAAAAGTTGCATTATCTTTTCGTCTCTCCAAGTCACGAGCTATTTCTTATTGCAAAGATGGACTGACTATTTGTACAGCATTTGGGGATGGGTGAGCGCCATAAAACTCCACTTTCTGTTCTTTTTTCTTCTTCCGTATGTCATTGGTAATCATTGTAAAATCTAATTGGGAGATATCGGCACGGAACGAAATAAAAAAGGTTGCAAGATCAATTTTCAAATTGTAATAAGACTGAAACGTTGTCCCAATGTTTCATTATTCTCTAGCCCGTTCTGTTATCATCAAAATGAACCTTCGAGCTTTTAATCCAACTCTAAAAACTTTTAAATCTGCACAAAAAAGTAAAACCTGAAAGGTAAAGATTCTAACGACCTCCCTCCTATGTCATTTGAGAATTTCATCAAACCTATCCATAAAAATTTGCAAAGACAAAATAACATGTATCCCTCAAAAATTAAAGAGAAAAGGTAAAAGATTCCAAGAGAGACGTGCGAAAATTGCATCATGCCAATCCATCTTCTAGCCTTGCCTTTCACCTCCCCATATGCTTTCGTCGAGTCAAATAAGAATAACGAAACGCGTCACCCGGCTGGTACTTTGCTCTCATTTACCATACTCTCTCGTCTTCTCTAGCCAGGGAACTATAAAAGGATATTGAAGAAACAGAAAAGAAGCTAGAATTAATCGAGAGAAATAGTATGGAAAATTAGAATAAAAAATACAGAACAGAAGGAAAAACATGAAAATTGGGAACGAAAGAAAAATCACCTTTTTCTCTGCCATCTTTCTCATATCCCTTACTATTTACCCCTATTAGACATGCGAGGAAAGTGGAATTCATGTTTGACCACCCCTTGCCTGAATCGGTAATAAGGCGAATGGAAAATTTAGAGCCTAGAGGAACCACGAGAGAGGAAATCCCAAATGTACCATAAATTATCGCATGGTTCAACGACAATTTTACGCGTTTCTTGAACGAGAAATGTCAGGCTCGATGATTATTCAACCATCAATGTAAAATAGCAACAATTTTAGGTCAGAATTCGATTTTTAATTAGGATATTTTATTTTAAGGTCCGTTCACAACGCGACAAATTGCATAAAATGTAAATTGGAAATCTTTTGAAATGAAAACAAAAACTAACCATCTTTGAAGACCCGCTCGACGTTTAGTCCGTAAGTTGCGCAAGTCTCGTAGTAGGCGCATCGTTTGAGCTGACCGGCCAGCTGCTTTCCTTCGTCTTCGCTGATCACGCGCGGGTTCTTCTCCGAAATGTCGTCCTGGAAACATCGATAAATCAATATTTCCCCTAATTTGTGAAAACAAGAATATCTTTTGAAATCAATAGGTCGATATTTTTCAATTTTTAAAATTGTAAAAGCTACGAGTCTTACTTTAGTACCGACGAGAAGTAGGGGTAGATCATTGAGATGTCTGTACTTGGACATTTCGCGATAGAGCAGTTTGACCTTCTCGAACGAGGTTTTGCACGTCACGCTATACACGAAGATCACCGTGTCTGCCCATTGGCAAAACTGGAAAAAATCCATTTTTAAAAAATGCTTCAAAGTTGTTTCAGATATTCACCATATAGAGGTGGGTGTTGCTTGATGTGCAAGTGCTAATATATAAAATTTCTAATATAAACACAAGAATTGCTTCAATTTCGATTTTTTAAAGATGTTTCAAAATCTTTTCCATATTGTTCTCCATAAGGAAATGGGTACCACATGACGCTCAAGGCTGTTAATATATATATAAAATTTGAATATTTCAATTTGAATAAAAATGTCTTTCATATTTTCATCGCTTCCATTAACTATCAAGAAAATAAATATAGATGTAGAATGAACAGAAAGGGGTGTATAATTTAAATAAAAAGATCGAATCTCATTTTTCTCGTTTGAAATTTACCTGCACATCAATTTGCGAGTGTCCTTCGTCCCTGATCAACAGCAAGTGACTTTGCCCATCAATCACCGTCTCCTTCTTGAAACGGCCACCTGAAAAATCGTTTTTCTTGAGTTTTCAAATTTTGTCGCCTTCTTCCCAAAACAATTCAATTCAATTTTCAAACGTGTAACCTAATACTGTTTTGCCATCATAACTCAACCGTACTCCAAATTTTCCATTTTCAAAATAAAAGGTCAAGAGGTCGGCAGCATTCGGAAACGATCGAATTACGTACTTTTAGAAGATGACCGAAAACCGAAAACAACTACCTATTATTAATCCAAAAAGTCAACAAAAATTAGCAAATTCTCATCAAATAATTTCATTTCTTTCGCAAAAATTAGTATATTTAAAAATTCTACCTTCAGGACTCTCTTCGGCGTTGTAAGTACCGGTGAGATATCGGTGGACGAGCGAGGTTTTGCCAGAGTTATCCGCTCCAATGATCCCCTGGAAATATAGAAATTAGCATAATTTAAAAATGTAGATTTAAAATTAAAAATTCTCAAAATAATGTTTTACGCTAAATTTTAACAAAAATTAGCATAAGAAAAATTTTAGGGATATTTCACGATGCAATTTTGAATAAGAATGGAAAAAATCGATGCTGTTTTAGCGCTGTGCCGAAACATAACTGCTCACAACCCATTTATGATGACCCTCGGTAACAGATCCCATTCTTTCTTTTTCCCCATAAAAGAAGCGCACTTTACGCAATACCCAAATTAGAAGGTATCGATAATAGCCTATTACCTAACACCTCTCACCCCATGATAAAAGATACAAATTCAACATCGTTTGGAATATCCGAAATTTAACATCTCCTATTCTGTTGAAAGGCACGAATCTAAGACAGTCTGGGATATTTTCAAAAGGAAGAAAAAGATAATGGCCTGTAGCATCTAATTGTAGTAATCCTTTATCGGAAAAGATCAAAGAAAGTGGTCTTTTGTATTCTCGCCTCAAAAATTCTAAGGAGACTTTAGTTTCGTAACCTCGGGTCTACTTAGAAGCCAATACAAAAATGTTTCTTCTAATGTAGAAAGATGGAAATTCAAAACTGCCTGGCCTGTTCAAATTTCGGCTTTTCCAAAGCTTCTCTTGATCGGGTCAAATTAGTCGTAAAATCTATTGAAGCGTAAGTTTCCCACCATAAAATTCAAGATCTCTAGCCATATGATGAGGGATACAAATTCGAAACAGGTTGAGATATATGAAATATGAAATCCGTATTTCCATTTTAGGCAGTTCATAAAAGGAATGAGATTTTAGAGGAGAGAAATAAGAAAATGTTCTTGGACAGTTGCATGGGTATGATTTTTCTCTATTTATCATTCTTTCTATCTCTCTTTATTTTCTCTTTCTTTACCACTCTCTATTCCCACAACTACCATCTGCCCATCTTCCGTGGTATACTCTAACCCGCTGGCTAATAACCATTTGGTGATGGGAGCCAAAAGCCTTCTGGGTATTGGTTTTGAGAAATGGGCATCATATGAAACCAAATGGAAGGATACCAAAGAGATATCGTTAAAAATAGACACTTCTTACGAGTATAGTTTAAGTTTGAAACATAGAAATCGATGTTAAAAATGAAGATGGGATAAAAGTCGAGTGTCTGAAAAGATGACTCAAAAATTTTCAAGTTAGAATAAATTTGAAATTGATTGATTCGTAGTAGGTTAAAGACGATAAAATACAAAGCCGAGAAAGAAAAAAAAACTAGAGTGAATTATTGCTCATCCGAAAGATGCCAAAATGGATTGACTTTTCTTTAGTTTTTACGAGGATGACCTAATCTTCGAAATATCATACCAAGATGAGATATCGAAAGAAAGAAAAAGGAAAATATCATGGAAACTCAAAAGATAGAAAAGAAAGCGAGAAAGGGAAGTGAGAAAATTACAGAGGCACAATGATGTATGCACCTATCCCTAAGAATAAAATTATAGAGGAAATAGTACATGACCATTAGGGAGGCAAGAGAATAAGAAATAAAGAAAATAGAATGAGAAAAGAAATCGGATGCCAAGGAATGGTCATCAGGACAGTACAAGGTACCCCGCTGCGCGTTATAAGGGAAAATATCCCAGTCTGTTCTCCTTTCTATCCTTAAACATAGGGCTAGAGTTATCTTACATAACTCCCCTAAAACCCTGCTCTTCCTATAGAAACATGTCATTTAGGCATTTTGGGAAAATAGCGTTAGAAAATGAGATAGCAAAAGATGCCAAAATTCTATAGAAAAACGACACAGTTGTCAGATTTTTGTAACAACTGGTCGAGTAGGGATTTTCGATTTGGCATTGATTTATTATAGGACAAAAATCAGCTTTGTAAATCAAAAAATAGCATATTCTTTAGAGAAAGTAAAATTAGCCTTGGGTCGAAAAAAATCGAAGATTACTGTAATTTATCAATCTATAGTAGCCAAAACCTGATCTCAATATGGAATGGATTAACTCTAGCCCTAGTGCCCCTTCTAACTTCCCTCGATCTTTTCTCTCCTCATTTTTCGTGCTATTTGCAAATTATGCAATATCGTCAAACAGTTTTTCGCCTGCATAACGGTAGTTTTACAATTCCTTCGGGTAGTTGCGTATTTTCTCAAACATAAATTGGTCAAAATATGTCAGACTGTTTTTTCGCCTATCCTTTAACATAGGCCTAAATATCCCTCCTAAAAATTAGAGTTTCGATATTCCAGCATGTTTTAGACTACTATGTTTCAGCATAAGTGAAAGATTTACGCTTAGGTTGTAAGAGGATGCGTTAATCCGCATGGCACATACCGTAAAGGTCGTCGAGTTGAGTTAAGTAAAGATTGCGGACAAACAAAGTTTGCGCGTGGGGAACAGAGGATTGGGTTTCTTACGTAAAATTTACAGCAATATGTAGAAGTGGGAAATAACAACCATTTTAGTCAGTCATGTCAAAAAGTTGCTAGTGATTAGTCGTATTGACATCTAAAAATTTAAGAATTCTTGAAACTTATTTCGATATTTCAACCTAAATCAGACCATGAAGAGCAATATCAAAAGTGGTCAAGTCCAACTCCTAGCTAGTATGTGAAACTCGTTGCGAAATTTAATGTACGAGATCCATAGTTCCCCATTACGCAACGAAAAATAATGATCAACTTGAAAATTCCCGAAACATTCCAACATTTTAAGTAAGATTGAGGGACAAAATATCACAGCGCAAGTTTATTCCAAGATTCCGCTCATGTTTGAACCCTGTGATGTCTTCTAATGCAGCATCCTGTACTATAGCATCCCATAAAAGAAAAGTATCTTTGCGAAAAATTAGAAAACAACTCAAACAATCTCTCTAATCTTCCGAAGGGGCTATCCTCTAATAATTTTACCTTAAAAATAGTCTAAAAACTCACCAATCTTAGCTCGCTGATCGTTCGGCTCAGGGTCCATTCTTGGCTGTTGACGAACGCATCTGAAAGTCGAAGATTAAAACTTTCAAACAAATCTTGCAATTTTGCTCTACCACCAATAATAAAATATCCATTTTGCATTTCTTTTAGCTAAAACCCTACCCTATCTTCAATAAAAATCTCCTATTTTTACCCCTATTCTTCTTCCTGTCTCTGATATTCCTGATCTCAATCGATTTTGGTTCCGGTAATGCAAAGCTCTCCACCCTCACTGGCGTCGTTGGTCCGCTCATTTTCTTCCTCCGGTCTTTCTCCATTGTTGCCGCGTAGAACCAGGACGGATCCGCGGACGGGGCTCGCGAGTGGTGGTAATTCGGATAGTTCCTGTTCATGTCCCTTCGTCTTGGATTCATCGTCTCATAAAAGGATCCTCCGCTCGTGGTTGAGCTGCTCGCCTCTTCCTTGTCGATGTTCACAAATTCGACACCGCACTTTCTCGGTCCATAGTCGAATTCCGATACGGGGTTGCGTCCGTACTGCCTCGGATTGTCGATGTTGTAGACGGACACGGACCGATTGATGTCCATTTCTGCCGGGTAATGCACGACCGATCGGCTCAAAATCGCCGACGGTACTTGCCGGCGTTTTCTCGGAGATTCACTTCGGAAGGACGAATTTAGAGGGTTGGCCGATTTGTCCTTCCTCGAACTCGAAGATCTTCCCAATAACTCCCTCAGCGCTCGCGACACTCTGTGGTGTTTCTTGGACTTCCTTTCGTCGAGGGTGTAGAAGGCTGGTGTGCTTTCGGGCGAAAACGACTGGGGATCGTGGATAGTCATGTTTAGGCGATACGACATGGCGCAGGACGATGGCGTAGTCGGAATTAGAAGCGTTCGATTTAGGTAGGGCGAAGGCTCCCGCACGCCAATTGGAGTATAGTTTCCATTTGGGTGATGGTAGGAAAAGGTTGCGTTCATGGGCGCATTTCTCTGAGCGAAAGCCGACGCGGGCACAATCTCCACATAGTCGTAGTTCCGATGCAGAGGCATTTCCAGAATGACTTAAGAGACCAGAATAAGAAGATTAGATAATTGGGCAATTAACTATCACAATTTGAGAACGTCGATATTGCACATTAGGGGGGAGACTCTGAAAGTGTTGTTTGTTCGAAATATTTTAGTTGTCACGAGTATAACACGTCGAGCAAAGAATTGACGGAAAGTTATATGAATTGTAGAACTTATGAAAGATGCAAATAAGACTATTTTTAATGATAATGAATAAAACAAGACAGAATTAACTTTAGTCATGAAGGAACTGTGCTCCAAAACATGCAACTTATAAAAATCGGTCTTTTTCATCAAAAATAGTGGGACTACACAAGAGCCACCCCGAAAGACTAGCCGAAAAGGGATTAATCTTATTACCATAAAGTCCGGTCAAAAGGGGGAAAAGTAGAGTGAATGGACTAAAAAGAGAGTCCATAAATGGAGAAAGGAAGAGATTTTCCTGTAGTTATGCAGTAATCGAATCTCGGCACCCTCTAATTAGCATACTTAGCATATCTATAGATTGCGTAATCGCATAGTGTGGTGGCTTGAATGCTTGAGAGAATGGTAAGGTTGACCAGAATAAAGTTAGTCAATCGACAAATACCTGTAGAGTGTAAAAGAGTAAGAGGGTTAGGATGGCATTTTGATGTTTCAAGAAGTCTAATAGAGCTTTGTAAAATTGAATTAGATAGTGCAGTCCTTGGTAAATAACAGATATCAGGAAAAAATTTTACTTTCATACTTAGAATTTTAGGTGTTCTAGATAAGTCTAAGAAAAAATAATGGTCTGAAATTCAATTAACTTTAGAAAATGAGAAATTTTGTCGAATTTTCAATACGCTTAAATATTCTCTTATCATCATCTCATCAAATCCAAAAATAAGTTCTCATCTATTGTCTAACGAATGAAAATATATTCAAAAATCATTAGGTTTAATCTTACGGCGAAACTATTTATCTCCTTTCTACTTGGCATATCCGATATCCGATTATGGGGATTAAGTTTTGGGGGAAGTTTGAGGTGTCGAGAGACCATAGAAATTTGAGAGGCGAAAAAGAAGTTAGACAGGAAGAGAGAGATGGTTCACCTGATAAGTGCGCGGGCTAGATGGAGAGAAAATCCAGGCATCCTGACACTGAGCCCAAGTGTGTGAAACGACAAATCAAGAAATCTCGAGAAATAGTATGGAAAAATAAGAGGATTTAAAGAAAAACAGAGATTAGATATCGAAGAGAATGAGAGAGTTAGAGAAGCAGAATTAGAAGATAGTACAGAAAATAGGAGATTCAAAGATAGGAAACGAGAAAATTTGTTCATAGAGAGTCAAAGAAGTGGACAGAAAGGGAAGTAGAAAGATTAATGATGCAGAGAAAAAAGGCAGAGATGAAATGCATAGATTGCGAATGAAGCGAACGCTTTTCGAGTCGAAACGAAGTCGAAAATGAAATATGAAGATGGAGACGTACACAGTTAATAATTATTGGGCGGAATTTGCATGAAAGTGAAAATTTAAATATCGAGTAATAAGAAACTAACATCAGATAATTGTAATTTTTAGGCTTCATTTGGTAATTTGAAACCTGGTTGAAAGAAAGGGATGGGAGTTATTGTGGATTATCAAAACATAGTTTAAATTTAGCCAACATCATGATCTATTAGGTACGTGGGAAAATTTTGTACCTTATTTTAGTTTCGAAAGTTGTTCGAATTTTTGGCAAAAGTATCATTCTCTAATAAAATATCAAGACCTCTCACCTCATAAACGGCCGATAAATCAACTGCCATTATTTAAAGTACAGAGCATATCTTATCTGTCCTTCATTCAAAATAACGATTGACACTTTATAAATTTAGTGCAAAATTTCCGTTTCCTCTCAAAATTCCATCAAATACCCATTATTGTCAAGGTTTTTCTAAAGGAAAGTCGGAAACATTCTCATTTTTCGCACTCACTTCAGATCATTTTCGTCTGCGATAAAAGGGGCTGGGTCGGCTAAGTTTTTTGATCCGCCCTTCTGGGAAAATATCGCGAAATAGTGCCTTATTGCCAATGACAATAATGACAGTTCTTCATACCTTCGGCGAAATAGCACATATCTTTAAGAGTATGAAAGAGAAATATGATTACTTTTGCAAGAAAAATGGTGTGGTCACACATTTTGATGGAACTACATTCGAAATATAATCATATCACATTGTTGTTTTATCAAATCAAACTAACGAATTATTGATAAAAAGACAAATTTATCGAAACGGAATGTAGATTTCATTGATTTTTGAGAGAAGTCAAATAATTTGGTCTGAGCCTTTCGATCATTCCAAAAATTCGAGAATAAAACCCATAAAAGAGGTTAAGGAATAACATTTTATACAAAACCGAACAAGATAATTTACGACTAAATTAGCTAAAAAAACGGTTTTCAATAGCCCGAAACTTAACCAGGTAAAATTTTTCGGTAAAAAATTCAGTGGTCGTTAAAAACTCGTAAATTTGAAGGTTCTAGCTTCGGTTTTAAGAAGAAAATCGCATACAAAACAACATCGTTTTGCATTGTGCTTTCCGAACCTTAAAATTTTTCTTTGGACTTAAGTAGAAGGGAAAAGTAAAGTTTAGATAAAAGTTTGAAAACTCGGGTGTCGAATTTCAAAATAATTCTCACAATTGTATAGCCTTCCGCAAATAGGTTTCCAAAAATCTAAATATACAAAATGTTCGCGAAATCAACGCTACTTTTGCTGTTAAGATCAAAGTAATGCGTTATTAATCAAATTGGAGTTAGCATAAAATTAAAATTTTCGAAAACTAATAGTTGTATAGAATGACGATCTAACTAAAAGGAAGTTCTTGAATAGGGGAAGAAATGGAAAAGTAATAGAGAAGACTCATTCTTTCCTATTCCATTCTTGTCCTCTTCTCTATAAATGATGGGTCGTTACGTTGAACGTGAAATGGAATGAAAATGAAGGCCTTAGAAAAAGCCCCCTATTAAAATGGGCATAATTAAAGCCTCAGTTTAATTAAATCGGTAGTTAACAAATTCCAATTAAAACGCTTTAAAGATCTTGGAAATTATTGTGAATCACCGGTGAAAAATTGCTTGCGTAAAAATCGCGCATTTTTAGAGATAGTATGACATAATAGGAAATTAGAGAAGAAAAAGAATAAGTTATGAAGTGCAAACGATATTGACAAAGAAAGGACAAAAGGCGAGAAGTTTTGCTCTTAAACCAAAAATCCATCATTCTTGTCAAAGTTGCTTATTTCTAGCAGCGAATCGTCAATTTTTATGAAACTATAAATGAAAATTAGTAGGTTTCAAAATTGAGCTGAGATAGCTACGAATAATTAGATGCCGACCATTTACAATTGCATTTAGAACTATAAATGGCTAGGTTTCAAAATATTTCTAAGTTTGACAACATAGCAGCTTGAGTCATTTTCTGTAGAAATTGGCGTGGAAACTAATTTCCAACAATGATTTTAACAGCGGCTATTTATCAAATGATCCAAAAACTAATCAAATTCCTAATTTCCAATTTCGGTTGACCAATTGAGAAAAGCCTTCATTAGAATATGATTGATTGACGCGATGTCAAAATCTAAATCCAAAAAGAAACGTAATTAGAAAAAAAATCGAGAAATAGTATTGAAACTAGTCGAATTAGAGAAGTCAGATAGATCGAGTCAAGTATTTTCAAGAGTAAGCTTCTCTAAGGGCTCTATATCTTCTCCCATGTTGAAGGATAAGGGCGAAAAACCGTTCGGGGTGATTGGTGAAAAGCTCAAGAAGGCAGGTGGCAGTGTTTCGGGATAATCCCTTTCTTATCCCCGTGAGCCTTCAAAATTTCAATTAGCCCAGGAAAAGTCAAAACAAACTGCATCTCTAACGTGTTTTGTATGGAAAGAATAGGAAAATTGGCAGAGTAAGTGGACCACGCCCATCTTGAATAAAAATTCAAATTTTTCGAAGAACTAGAAAGACGACTGAATTCCCGAAATAAATGATCAACTAGTCCAATTCTTTTTGAAACTATCAAATTTTTGCCAACAAAAAATGGCGGACCACTATTTACTATCGGATAGTTTAGATTAGCCTATCTACCTTTTGACTTATAAAAATAAATGAAACTCAAAATATTAAATATTGCATTTGAAAATACCAAAGTAGCATACCTTCACCTATAAAAATGTCCAAAGTTCCTTTTCTTAAAAAGTCATAGAAAATTCAAAAAGTTTGCAAAATGCTTACAATCAAATCAATCAAAATGGTTGCAGCAATTCATTCACATATCTCAATGATTTGATGAACGATTTTAGCCATGGGAAAATCGGTCGAAAAGTCGGTTCGGTGAAAATAGAGAGATAGATGAAGCTGGGGAGACAACAAGAGACTAGAGAAAATAGAGAAATAGCATGAGAAATGAGAGGAAAAAGAAAGAAAATATAAAAGAGAAACTATGCTAATATAGATTAGGGAAGCAGAAAACGAAAGAAATAGTACGAGAAAGAGATAAAGAAAAAGAAAGAAAACATGGGAACGGGGAGAAAAAGGACGCAGAAAAACAAAGAGAGGAGTCATTTAGACAGGTGTCAGAAATGAGATCATCAAAAGAGAAAGTTAGTATGTTGATTTGAAGAAAGTGAAGTTTCGGAAAATTTTAGGAAAGTTTCTGGAAACAATCAAGTTTCGAAAATAACTTCATAAACCTAAATTTTGCAAATTGAATAAAAGGAAAGCTTTTGAAAGAATAGCAAACCCTGAGAGAAATAATATTCAAAATGCAAGCTAGACCTGGAGATTACTGTACTTCGAGAGTGCAAAAAGAAAAAATAATAGTTTCTCCCAACCTTTCGGCTTTGATCCAGAACGCATCTCGAGGTGTTTTGGTAAAGAGGGTGTGAAAATTGAGATAGACTATTAGAAAATAGAGACTCTGAGAAAAAATCTGGGAAATATCGCCGAAAAATAAGAGATGAAAAAGAAAGAAATATGATTTCCCCTCATAATTTCCGCTTTTTCACCTCTTCATTGGCTTTACTCTCTAGCATCCGCAAGTTAGACGGTGTAATCATAGAGGGGAATGATTCGACTCTCTCACTAGATCATCCTAAATAGATTGGACAAATTTTTAGGCAAATGGGAAATTACAGGTAAGTTGGTCCGCAAGAAAGTTTTCTCATAAAATGTCAAGTAATAGGGTGGTCCGCATCAAAATCTAGCGAAACTTTTCTGCCTAAAATTGACTCCGCACTAAGGATCTGGTTCAAGTCATAGTGTAATCATAGAAGAGACTCATTAGATCATCCGTAAAACCGTGTCGCTGCGTTGCAAGAAACTTTAAACCGTGCCGCACACACCTTTCTAGAGGAAATTTGAGATGCCGAGGTCAGGGATTCCAACAGGAAGAGACTCTTTCAAAGTGTAAAGAAGTTTTTAGGCGAGAAAATCCCCAAATAACAAAAAATATTTGAAGGACTACTGTAAGGTTGAATATTTTAAGGTGTGTACCTTTCGAGAGAAATTTAGAATACTAGGAAAGCTAGAGTGCAGAAAGTCAAAAATTCCAAAATATCATATCTTTCAACATAAAAAGCGCTAGACGCAGAAGAGTTCGTTCCAGTTTTCAAGCAAATCTATGACATCTCGATTACATGTCAGATAGACATTAGAGAAAGAGGGAGAGGGAGTTATGAAGTATGAGTGTAATAAACGTGCTGCGCGACCGATTTTGAGAATTGGAAGGAATTGTGCAAAACCATTTGCCTCGGGCCATAAGCGAGAGAAAATATTGCGAAGGAGAGAATTAGAAAAGTGGGAATATTATGGAAAAAGGGAGATAATAAGAAAGAAAATATAAAATAGTGATAATTTGATAGAGAAGAAAATGATCAGAAAAGTAGGAAATAGTTCATGGAAGTGAGAGAACGAAAGAGAATGATCTGTCAGGAATGAGATGAAATGAAACGGACATGAGTACGAAGAGAATGAATGAAAAGTTGAGATGAGTTATGATGAGAGAGCAAGAAAAAGGTATAGAAAGAAAGAAAAGGAGGAAAAAGAAAGAGGTAAAGAGCAAAGCCGGACAGCCTCAAAACCTCAAACTCATCATCAACCCAGAGAGAGAGAGAGAGAGCGTTCATGGTCAAATGTGAGATGATTGAAAAGTGAAAGGAGCTAAATCTCAAATTCGAAATTCCGAAAACTTTGAAAATCCAAAATGAAAAATCAATTTTCAGAAAAATTTTTAAACATGTTGATTTCTATAAAATGGTCTAAATATTCCATGGTTCTAGGAAACTCTAGAGCTTTAACTCAAGCATCAAACTACAGAGCAAAACCTCTCAAGAAAAGGTAAAGTCTAGCTTTTTGTATGAAACATTACAAATCTCAGATCTAAAACTCGAGGTCAAGAATAAAACTACAAATGCTTTTCAAAAAGAAATCTCAAAAATTTATCCTCTTAGGATTTTTAGTTCAAAATCTAAGCTACAAACTATAACTTAAAATTGTCAATGAAAAAGATGAAGTTCAGATTTTTATTGAGAATTGAACTTTCGAAGGAAAAATATAAAAAGTAGTACCTCCTAAAAAGTTACGCTGCGATTTCAAAACTCTTCTCTCCGAACTCTTACTTTCAAGTCGTCTAGAGAAAAAGGAAGCGAATTTTGAAGATGTGATGGAATTTTGTCTCTTGGGAAAAGTCGAAGAGAAACCATAAGAAATGAAGAGAAAGTTAAAGAAAATATCAAGAAAAATGGAAGAAATAGTAGTGAAATAGGGATGGTTAGAGAGGAGAACATAGTAGTATGGAAAATCAAGAGGACCAGAGAAAAAGACGGAAGGAAAATCGGACGCATTTCACAAATCCATCGAGTGGCCGCAGTCCGATTCGATCGGTCTCATATTTTCCTTTCTGGCTTCTTTTTCGTCTAAACTTTTCCCTCACTATTTCTTTCATCAAACAAAAATAGTCCGAGAATTATTAGAGGCAGAGAAAAATACATATTCTTCAAGACAGCTCAGAAAATTTAGAGCGCAAAGAGATATGAAATTTTTATCATCTCATAATTTCAATGCTATTTCTCACTTCAAACGAAAAGAATTAGGAAAATATAGTGTGGAAAAGAAAAATACAAAAATTTGCGAAGAGACGGTTTTCAGTGCTTCGTACAGATTATATGAAGAAAATAGCGGAAGCCTCGAAGAGTCTTCCTATTTTCCTATTTCCTTTCCTTCCTATTTGCTCGAAACAAAACCGAAAACCCCATCTCATGCTTTCGAGAAAGAGAGGAGGTGAGAAAAACGTGCGCCATGACTAATTTGGGACATGATTTAAGGAGTAGAGCAGATTATATGAAACACCAGGAAATTTAGAAATTCGATTTCTTCGAAAAAGTATCACCTCATAAGAAATCGAACAACTTTATAAGTTTATGAAACCTAGTTCAACAATTTTGTAAAAGTATCATAGTCAATTTTGATCAACATTTTTTGCCGAGTATTCTCAATCAAATTTCAAATTTCCAAACTTTAGATAAAAACCTCTGAGGAAAAAATCATTACTTCAAAGAAACTCGAAAGATCTATCAAGATATTTTGAAACTTTCCAATATTTAAAAAATCATAGCTACCCAACAACTCAGAATGAATATTGTGTAACAAGTGATATTTTTATCAATCATTAGCTATTACCTAATCACAAAAATGCTTTACTTTTCCCAGATTGTCAAGTTTTCCCGGTCCGTTATGCGTACTCAATCACATTACAGTACGCCTAATAGGATTAATTTTCCTTTCCTCTTATTTTCGATGAAAGACCAATGATAACAAAGCAGCAAAAATATGATAATGCACATTGTAAATAATTGGATTTTCTAGGAAAAACAACGAAAGTGCTTTTTTTACAAAGCACAGAACATCTTCACAAATCGGGAAAATTTTTAATTTTTCCTAGATTTTCTTGAAAAATGGCTTTAGTAAGTCATTTTTCTTTTTGAATCCAGTAAACTAGGGGAAAATGCGAACAGCGCCAAAAACTCTGCAGAAATTTGCATTCAAAAGCGTGTTGGAAAGACCGTGGGTCAGAAAATGAATTTTTCATCGCCTAACCAAAATCTCTCGTCCCATTATAAAATATAGGCTCGGTAAAGCGACTGGCATAATTCTCCAACTTTTTGTCCAGTAAATGCCGTGAAAATGTCGTTATTGCGTTTGACCGCGGTGAATCAGCCGAGAAAATATCGTGAAAACCAAAGGCATGGATCATGATGTAACAACCAGCAAAAAATGACGGTCACCATTCAAAACATCGATTCGAATGAAAATTAGCAAAATCGAAGATATGTCAGCCTGTTTTCTCTGCAGTATTCAACAATGCAATTAACGAATTTTAATAGAGCAGTGGTTTTTGAGGAGTTTTACGCATGAAAATGTGGGTTAGGCGTCAAAACGGAGCCAATTTTCCGGTGTGAAGAAGTTCAAATTCGAAAGAAGTGGAGATTTTCAAAGCAGACGCGTAAGGGAATATTACAAACTTGAACTATAATATGCTTCTTCTTCTCGAAACATAGAAAAATATTTAATATTTAATGATTTTATCGGTATCAAACCTATAAGCAAAGAATTCTAGAGAATAACGAGGGAATAACTTTTAAAATTTACCAAGAAGAATGAAACCTATCAAAATAACATTTTTTACCAAAAAACCAAGGTCAAGTGCCTAATCCATTAGGCTAAATGCAATTATCCGAATCAGATCTGCATCCTCAGTTTATCTTTTTATCGTTATCTTGGCTAGCGTCGTGTCGTAAATCAATTGCGACGCTTTCTCTTACAGACGGACTGATCGGTTTTGTTTTCCCTATTCGAAAGGAAGCCGGGGCAATAAAACCCCTTTGCAAGAAGGCAACAAAAAGTGACCGTTATTGCCAGAAAAGATAAGCCTATCACGCTAGGCCATTCAAGCGTAAGCAATTAATGAAAAATAATTAGCGCTTATTTTTTTCTAATTTAGCGTTTCAAATTAGCTAATTTTTATGAAAATCCGAGTGAAGGCAAAAATTCAAATTTAGTAGTCGATGCGACATTTTCTTAAGTATATTTCAGGAAACGATAAATTAGGGTGAAAGTTTTAGAGAATATTTAATGCTTCAGTGACAACTAACCTAAAATCACAATGAATTCATAATTACCCAAAAGTACCTATATCCATGCTGATGTAAAGTTTTTTGTTATTGGCCAAAATCTAATAGCTTTTTCCGCGTGTTATACCGGATTACTGCATAAATAAAATCGAACGTAAATAATGAGTTTTTACGATGTAAAAGCTGTGCGCGCCCCAATATTACATGAATTGTATGAATGAGGAAAAAGAACTTGAATAAATAGTTCAAGGTGAGGTAAGAGAAAAACTCATGAATAGATATTCTTTTAGCAGGAAAAAAGTTACGAAATAGTGTTGGATTTTAAGGTGCGGAAAAGAAACAATAATAAAATAGACTGGAAAAGAGTATGGTTTACGAAGAGGTGGAAAGAAGGTCGATTAAATAAGCATTGCATTATAAAGGGGACGTCTCGCGTGGTAGTCTTGCAAAGGAACGAAGAAAAATGAGGGGAAAACACATTAATCTTCGATTTGATTTGCAAATAGCAATGTTAAAATATTGATTTTCCAAAAAATCGATAAAATAGCAATTTTCATCAAAAGTGTTATACAAAATAGATTTTTTTAAAAGAAAAAATTCTGAATTTTTAAAAATGCAAAAGGCGCGATATGCTAATTATAGTGTCGATGACCTATGCTCTGGCACTTTTGTGGTTAAACTATTGGTGACAAAGAAAGCGCCTTATGTCGCCAGATACACGAAAAAGAATATCATATAGCCGGATTTTCAGATATCTTTTAGACACTTGTAATCTTTCTCCGAATAAGATGTTCAAAATTAGGAGGTTCTATTACAAAAAATGAACTATTTGAAAGCACATTTTAGAAAATGGGAAGAAAATGAAATAGTGCGAAATGACTTCGCAAGCCATATCGAATGATTCATTTTAAAGCTTATTCAAACTTTCTAGACAGCCGTTTTACTAATTTTCATAGAAAAATCAATTTTCCTCGAAAATGCTGAACAAGTTTCAACCTATTCTAAGACCGTAATTGCTATTTTCATCTAATACGCCGAAATATTCACCGAAATTTGGAGTAACCAAAATAGTCTGCGACTATAATTTGTCTCCAAGTTTTGAGAAAGAGAAAGAAAAAGAAAATAGACCAAAAGAGTGAAAGAAAGATGAAAAGAGAAAAACTACCCAATTTGTATCGGTCTTTTCTGGTGGTTGTGTCAGTAAAAATGAAAGGAGGGCGGGCTAATTAACTCGGGGCATAAAACTCAAAAGATGTGCACATCGCACAAAGAATGAAAGGATTTGAACTTACAAAGAAAAAGTAGCCCCCCTTTTACCTCGATACTTGCATAGGTCAGTAATTGAGAAAAGGTAATCAAGTGAAAGAAGTGGTGTGCTAATTAGAATACGAAATAGTAGGGAAAAAGAGGAGGGATAAAAGATTTGAAAAATCTAGCTTTAGGTCACGCGAACTGGCAATTAAACTAGCAGAGATGGCGAATATTTTCATGCCAATGGCTATTTTCCGAGGGGAAGCTTCAAAACTAGTCAAACTAGGAGACATTTTGAATTGGTCACTGAAAATTTCAAATGTTTCAGAAAAATTTGAATATTTAGTAGAAAATTGTCAATTTAGCCGAAGTTTGACTCAAATTCAATTTACATGCCTTGTAAGTCAAAATTAACAAGTCTTGTAAATTAACTTACGACATAACTCACAAGATCATTTTAACCTTTTAAGTTACTTACAAGGCATGTCAATTGAACTTGAGTCCAAGTCCAGATATTGAATACGTAACAAATTAAGGGATACAATTTTATAGGTTTCAAAAATTCAGATATTTTGCCAAAGAATGAGGCTTCCGATTCTCTCGTAAAATATTTTGCATGAAATTTAAAAAATAAGAAACAACAACCTTAAAAATTTTAACCTGCAAGTTAGAGCCCAGAAATTGACAAAACTCGCATGTCTCTCTCACTCTTCCTTCCTAGGTTGTGCTACGTATTATGATATGTTTGTCTTTTGGAAGTGAGCGTGTTTGAGCCTCTTAGAAAAGTGCATTAGTCGTCAAATTCTGTGCGTTCGTTGAGGGTTTATGCAGAATTGTGTACTTATCCAAAACAGCGAGAAATGTGAAGAATAGACATGCGACAAGAGGCTAAATTATCCTATCTCTCGTCCCATAATTAATAATGGAAATACAAAAACGACTGGGATAATATTTATCCTATACCAGAGTTGGGAGATTTTGCGCAACTTTGTGTGCATAGGTGCGCAGGAGTGACCTCTAATAAACTTTAATCCGAAAACTTTTGTTCCAAGTCTTCTAGGAAAAAGGAAAATCATAATTTACTATGTCGAAAAATTGACGGATAAAAATCCCAAAAGTACCAGAATTTATCTGAAAGAACGCAAATACTTTTTCGTCCTAGAACAAATATCAATATCCTTGTCATAATAGAAAAATCGAGTATGCGCGTACTTAAATTTGACAAAAACCGGCTCCAGAAAAGCCGGGTAAAAAATAAAAATAAGATATCCTGGGGATTTCTTACAGTAGTATTTCAGATCAAAAATCTTTCTAAAAAATAATAAAAATTGGTTTTTGAGTTTAGATTACAAAGCCATACCTTTAAAAACACATGATAGAAAATTTCTACAGCAACCCTGCGACAAAATCTTTTAAAAGTCTAGAAGATCAATAGTTTTGAGCTGAGCTTACAAAAGTCAGCCCTTTACCGAGTGGAGTAAGCTAACTAAACCAAAAATTGATATCCGATACCCAAAACTCCAGACCTTTCCGTCTAGATTATTTGACCAGCTAAACACGCAGAGGGATAAATATGGATAAACACTTCCTAATCTTTTCTCTAAGAGCCTTAACAGATTTTCGAGAAACTTCAGAAAGTTTGCAGTTTATGAAAAAGTCCGGAAGAAAACTAAAAATAAACCTGCCTATTCAAATGTCATTTAGTTTGAAACGTATAGTCCCGAAGAATACAAAAATTTAATCCAGAAAAGAAAAGATAGAAATAATTCGGATAAGTCTCAACGAAAGTCGGAATCAAACTAACATATCATAAGCTAATGAAATTGGAGATCGGAGGCATAAAGTAAGTTCGATTTTTAGAAAATTCACTTACCTATCCAGATAAATCGTGCCTAGCTGATAATTTACACTTGATGGGATCAAATTTTAATTTACTTAACTTGATAGAGCAGAATTGCAAGTTATTCTTATTATTAAAATCCACCAAAATTTTATCGTAATCTTCAAAAATTAGCATAATTTATAAGTGGCGTACCTTCGATGCAGACGATCTGGTCGCGTAGCTGCAGTTTGACCGCCTCGCAGTCCTTCGGCAGACACTCCAGCAAGTCGTACACCTGAAAAATATCGTTTTAGTTTTCAAAATATGTTCAGAGTCCGTAGTCTCCGTCCCTTGCAGAAATGAAGAGAAAGTAAAGCAAAATTCGTCGTTTCAAACTTTTTTTATTTCCTTTTTTCCGGTTTTATTTTAATTTTATTGTTGGAAGTTGCCGTTCCCAATCCAACATATCCAAGGGCTAAAATCTCAACTCGTGAAAATTTCGTTTTCATGAAGCCTCGATTCCAACATCGACTTTACCGGTCGAACCCACTTTACCATATGTTCGTCTACGCATTTTCGATATTCTGACGAAAAATCAAGCCAAACTATGCATGCACCCAAAAGTACCGAGTTTCAGAAGTTTCTAACGTTAAAACATAGGCTTTTCCCCTACAGACAGGGTTCGCAGCACAGGTAAACCACAGTATCCGTTATTATAAAATGGAGAAATCGTCCAGCGAATTTTCTTCCCTTTGCTTTGTAACGAAATTAGGCTCAGTTAACTTGATTTTTCTAGATAATTAACTCTTCTTTTCATTTTTCTTTTTAGAAATCGAACACTGATACTCCATCCAACTTGTTCACCCGAAATGTTCATATTTCTGCAAAGGTGATTATGGACTCTAGATATATTTCAGAAAAATAGAACCTTCATAGCATTTAGTGGATTGAAAAGAGATGCATTTAATCAGATCTATCAAATATGTTTCAGGAAATTATTATTTCCAATACTTTCATGATTTTTAATTCGCAGGTTTATAGGACTTTATGGCACGTCTATAATTGAAAAATATCGAAATAGAAAAAGTTCGCCGAACAAAAAGTATTCAAAATTCGACCTTTTCATTTCCGTACAAAATGTTTTCTAACAATAAAAAATAACCTGATAGATGCATGGATGAACGCCCTCGAATCGGAGAATCTCGGCGTGGATTTGCTCCGTGTTGAGCGTGTTGCCGCCTACATGGGAGGGATGTGGACGCGACATTGAGAAAGGCGATTCTAAAATTGGCAATTTTCTTTATTATTTAAAAAAAATTAATTTTAAACTTTCAACGAAATGAAATTTCGCACTAATTGAGCTATTTTTACACCAAAACTTTGATAATTCGTAAATTTGGCAATCAAAATTGTTGCCTTAAATTTTCATTTTTATGTTTTCCTCCATCATAGTGCTTCTTCTTCTTCTTCACTAATAGCTTGTATTTTCCTGTATGAATTAAGAAACAAAAATACCTCAAAAACTGTTTCTTGCAAATTCGTATCCTCTTGTTGTCGATGGTAGACGATATCGGGCTACGCGACAACGCACAGTTGCATACTCGAATTGATAGTGCACAAGTTGATTCTGAAATTTCCAAATTAAATAAAAAAATCTTTTTGACAACAAAATTGCCATCTTTTATCGTCACTTCAAGAAAACAGCGATAACCGAATGACGGAGTTTGTTGTCGATGTAAAAAAATCAATCAATAAATCGATAAAGACCAGTGTAAAATCATAGCGAAAAAGAGGAGAATAATTGTGATTGAAACAAAAAACAATAAATCAAATATTGAACGCTGTAAATCCAGGGCGAAAAATCTTGGGTACTCTAATTTCAAGGGTAAGAAAAATGTGGTCTCTCACTTTCCCGTGTTTTCAGTGTGTTCGATTCCAACGCCAGCCCCCTAAGGCTCTTTTCCTATTTCGGAAAAGTGGAGGAGTATAGAAATGAAGAGGAGTAGAGAAAAATGGAAAGAAGGTTTTGTTCGAACAAAACCACAGGAAAAAATGAGCCGAAGCGAAAAATAAAAACTAACGAGATACAGCAAATAAAGGAGGAAATAAAGAAAGTGGACGAATAATGCAATTGGACAGGAACGGGAACATTTTGGACAAATTTGTTAAAATAGGCTCCAGAAATTTAGATGATTAAGAATTTTGGAAACCCGATTGGTGTTGCATATGGTTGTCATGAAAAATGCGAGATTTTCAAAATGCTCAATAACATAATACGGTGCTCATTAACAATCGGAAACGGCGTCATTAGCCTGTGCACCCCATTTGTACGAAATTAAAGTGGGATCAATATACCATAATTTGATGCCTATCAAAATGATAATTAAATTTTGAAAGATTGCAATAAAAAATTCTCTGCTCAGAATTGCGGTTATCGATTTTTCCTCTTTCTTTCCGTTTCATATGTCCTGATTTTAACTCGCTATTGTTGTTAATAAATATGAAACTGCAGTAATGTATGTTTCAGAATTTCTCAGACGTTTGGACATTTTAAAAATGCTGATTCCTTGTTTAAATGTGTGGAATGGGTAATTTTAAAAAATCGACGGAAAAACGAATGTTTCAAATAATTAAAAGGGAAGATGATTTTCGGAAATTACAATAATTCTTCAAATTATAGGCGAAAATCGATTATTTCAGGTAGGCCTAACAAAAGACGACTAGAATTTGGAATGGCGTGCGACGATTTTTGTCAATATTTGCGCCCTACTCTCGACGTGCTGATAATGATTTGGCAAAAACTTTGATGGGAACTTTATTTATAGTTTCAGAAAAATATTATCTTTCGTTTTCTGAATGAAAAAGAATTGCAATTACCCTATCAAAGCTATTGCAAAATAGTTTAATTTCCTTTTCTTGAAACCTATCCAAAAATATGCAAAAATTTGAAGAGAAATATTATTTTCGTAGGAAAATAAAATATCGCGAAAAAGTAATTGAAACTAAAAAAACCCAGAGACATTTTGAGCCTACGCTAGTATTGGAGAGGACACAAGGCTAGGCGCGGATGGCGATCAATATTGTAGAAGAGAAGGAGAGAAAGAGAAAACGAAGAAATAGCGTGGGAAGTGAGCAGAAAAGAAAGGACTAGCATAAGGAAGGAGGGTGAGAGAGCATGCCCCTAGCAAAGCGGGCAAAGAAGGCATAGTATCGGCTAGTCACATAGGAAATGCCGACTGATTCCAAAATCTGATAGCATAAACAAATAAAATGCAGCGTCGTTTACCGAAATTACGTCTTGTGGAAATAATATAAATTTGAACATCCACGACATCTACAGAAAAGTTGTGAGAACTTTTGAAAAATGTTGAGAATGAGTCATTTTGTAGATTTTTCAAAAAAATCAAACAAAGAGCCAGAAGCATAACTTTTCCATTTTTGACCATTTCAGTTCCCTTTGAAAACCCAAAAGCACATGATGAAATCTGTAATTTCGGCACCTAAATATCGCGAACTCATAACATTGAACCACACTAAAATTTGACTGATAACTGACATGGAACTGATAAAATATAATCCCATAAAATCTTAAGAAATTGTCATGTCCAAATAAAGGTCAAAGACTTCCTTTGCAATTCCAAAAGAGAAGGGGAACGAGCGTCTTTCAGTGATTTTATTGCTTGACTTTGAATGAATCGAAAAATCGCTAAGATAGCGCTGAAATCACAGAGTATAAGAGAAAATGAGGAGAAATAGCATGAAGATTGAAGGGGACAGAAAAGAACGAGGAAAATGGATAAATGAAAGCTTTATCCATAGACGCCAAACTCGTTTCATTCACTTATTGAACGTCTTTCTCTCCTCCCATGCTATTTCTCCGCATTATCTCTTATCTCGTGCATATTTTCGCGCATATGCGCGCCGTACACAAAACGGTTATCCCTTTATGAGATAAGGATCTTCTTCTCTGCCACTTCTCAAAAATCCACGCTATTTCTCAAATCCATATTTTTCCTAAACTATCTAATCTTTCCGTAATATTTCGACGGCTTGACTTTCTCTGGAACCTCTCAAAAATCGATGATATTTCCAAAAATCTCCGATTTTCCGAACTATTTCCACCGTTCTACACAGAAAATGCAAATCCTTTTCCTTTACTTCTCTAAAATCTCCGTTTATCCTCTTGTCTATAATTTTCTTGGCTTCTCTCCTTATCTCATTTTTCCTAGTCTCTATCCGAATTCCACTTTTATCGTTTTGACCCAAAACCACCAAAATAATGAAATTCAATTCGATGAATCAAGACAGATCCTACCAAACCGCGGGAATTTGCAACCACTTGCAGAAAACTCAAGAAACTTTCGAAAATCGTAAAATTTGAGGGAAAATCACTGAGAATTTTCATCAACGAACCAGAGTCGTTTTGAAACGCATCGTAACAAATCTGGAAACATTTGATAAATTCCGGAAAATTTTAGAATACTAGGTTCTTACGAAAAAAACAAGTGTTAGAAAAAATAATAAATCAACCATTTAAAAGCAAGCTTTCCCAGTAAAATTTGAAAAAAAAATCTCGTAATCAGCAGTCGCCGTCCGAAATTCACCGCCTCAAACAAGAAGCGTTCTTTTGGAACGTGTCAAGACAGATTTCAACCACGAAAACAAAAAAACGAAGAAAAAGCGGCCATTTTCAAAAGAAAACAAAAACGGAAACCGATTCATTTTGCAAAGTGGGAGGGAGCGAAATACGCATTGCGGAAATGTCTACGTGTCACTAACACAGCCAGATAATTTCTAGCTTTTCCTTTTTACGCTAATTATATTTTCGTCAACTACCTCCAATTAATTATTGAATTATCCCAATTAGCTCGCTAATTAGCCTGATTGCAGATTGAATGGTGGTCGGGTCTGGCGATGAGGATGTTACGGGCAAAAACAAGGCGGCGGTAGGATTTAAAATTTCGCTTTACGAAAAATGAGTTTTCACTAAATGGTAATTATTGTCAGATGGATAAAAATTACCACTCTCAAGAGATGAGCTGTCTGAATTTTGCCTCGAAAATTTTACAATTCTCCGTGAAACCCGAGAATAGATGCTTTTTCTACGAATAGGTTTTCGAGGCTTTGTCTCTGGGTTCGTTCCAAGAATATCAGTCAGAAAATGTTTCTTTTTTCAAAGATCAAAAAATACAATTTAGATCCACGACGACGTGAACCACCATTTGAACGCTAGGACTTTGGCGCAGGAAACTTTTCACTTTGCGCTATGCGCCGGCGGAATTTTGGTCTTCTATTTCCTATTCGGAATTCAGCAGGAACGAATGTGAGTTTTTCTAGTTTTTAAACAAGAAAAAACATAACACTCAGAATAGTAAAGTTTTCATTCGCTTAATCATGATTTTTGCAGAGGAAACATCTAAAAATGGTGATAGAATGCATTTTAAAAAATCCGCTTAAAATGCTAGCTTTTCTATCGCATCATCTTGATTTTTGCAAGAAACTCCGTAAAATTTAAAAAAAATTTAAGAATCGCTTTTTTCTAAAAAAAAAAAGAAAGTAATTTTCAGCACTCAAGGCAAGTACGATGGCGGTGAGAAGTTTACGTACACTCAAGCACTCGTGTTCTTCATGTGCGTCGCGAATACGGTAGTCGCTTGGGCCACGATGTCCAAAACTGCGAGGGATAATGTGCCCAAACCGTGAGATTTGTTCTTGTGTTTATTTTTTTTAAATTCATCAAATGTTGAAAGTGAACAAAAATGGGAAACGAAATTTGTAAGAAACATAATTCAGTTTTGGAAAGCTGATCTAGATTTTAAAAATCAATACCAGCTCGATTAAAATCTTAATTTTAAAAAATTACTGGGTTTGAACTGAATTAGTTTTCCAATAAGTATTTTTCGTGTGTTTTAGAATGTACATGGTCTGCTCTGCCAGTTACCTCCTTGCGATGATCACCAGTAATCAGGCTCTTCAATATTTACCCTATCCGACTCAGGTACGGAGACCTTTGCTATAGCTTATTTCTAAAACATCCTCGATATTTTCTTATTTCGTCCGACTAGTTACTACCAAAATCTCGAAAACTAGCACTGCTTTAGCATATCCTTGAAACATACTAAAATATTGGATAGTTTCTCCTAAAAAATATCAAATTCAGGTTTTGGCGAAATCGTGCAAGCCGATTCCAGTCATTATTTTCGGTGTGCTTTTCGCGCACAAAAAGTACGAGTGGAAGAAGTACTTTTTCGTTGTAATGATCGTCGTCGGAGTGATGCTGTTTTTGTACAAGGAAAAGAAAGGCGATCAAACTCAACAGCAACTCGGAATCGGGGAATTTTTGTTGGTAAAATGTGTTCTTTAGTTCTAAAAATCTATTTTTTTTATTTTGGAAAAAAAATCAAACAGTCTTCTGAAAGTTTTGATTTTAAAAAAAGTGCATCTTTATTTTTAGCTAGCCTCCTTGGTTCTGGACGGCACTACTACATCGATTCAAGACCGGATCAACAAGAAGTACCACCGCACCGGTCAGACCATGATGTACTACATGAACCTCTATTCGACTTTCTACCTTACCGTCGGGTAATTTGTTGTTATTTTCAGAAATCTGATTTGAAAAATGAAGCAAAGTTAGTGAAATTCTTTCTTTAATTAATTCAAAATACCGAAATTTTAAAAATGTACATTTTCTCTGGTTTTAGACTTCTTCTAACCGGAGAGCTTATGGATTTCATTGGATTCGTCTACCGACACCCGATGGTTTTATCTGATATGGCCATTCTAGCCGTTTCCAGTTGTGGAGGACAGGTATAATTACATTTTCCATTTTAGGAGAAAAAAAGTGATTTTTGCAAAGTTGACCCGTTTTAATGAGGAAGTTTGTTGAGTAGATCCTACTTCTTGAAAATTTCAGAATTTGGAAGTTAAATAATTTTTATAAAAAAAAGAATCAACCTAGGAAGTCAGACAACGGATGAAATTTTCGACTTTGAAAAGGAAATAGCTATGAAAAATTCGGGAAACGCAAAATTGTGAAAAAATGAAAAAAATTTCAGTATTTCATCTTCAAAACGATAGCAGAGTTCTCGCCACTGACGTGCTCGATCATTACCACTACGCGGAAACTCTTCACTATCATTATTTCGGTTAGTCTTTATAGGTTTCATCAAACAATTGGTAATTTATTTTTTGATCACTTGTATAAAAAAATTTTTAATTCTCATTGAAAATTTCTAATTTTTGTTAGTTTCTTTAACATTTTGATAGGTTTCAAGGATATTTTAAGCATTTCCACTTGCTACTGTTCTAATAGTTCTTAATCGGATGATTATAAAATTCTAAAGTTTACCTACTAATTTTTAGATAATCTTCATGAACCACCCCTTGACAGAGCGTCAGATCTACGGCACTGTAGTCGTGTTCACCGGGCTGCTGCTTGACGCCTACTACAGTAAAGTCAAGCCACCTGCTCAGAATAAACCACCTCAGAGGCACTCACACATTAGCTAGGTTAGTTTTCATTGCTATTTTCGAGAAGTAACGATCTAACGACGTACACCCAAGTCTATTTATGATGAAACTATCTTACCGTTCAGAGTAATTTGAAAAGTAGCCGTCTTTGACGAAATAACATTGACGAGAAAATCGTTTCCACACACTATTTCGCTCAAAGTGACTACTTTTACGAATTATCGCTCAGAATATCTTTCAATTATCCCGTCGTTATGCCATTACTTTTCCAAAATCCTATCATACAAGTCTGATCAAAATTTTGAAAAATCCTTTCTTTCAATGTTTGATCCAGATTACGGTATCTATAAATTCGTGCAATATCTCGTCGTTTTTACTCATGGAACAATTGTGACTTTTCTTCTTTCTGTGATTATTCTATAGATTTTCACTGTTCGATACGCCAAAAATATCATTTTGGCTGCGTAAACTTCCAAAACGGGAAAAGTAAAAAAAGCGAGAAGTAGCGTGTGGAAAAGAAAATTTACGCAGCCATCATTTTTTACCTAGATGAGTAAACCATATCAGGCTTTACACTTGTTTGATTTTTTTTTTGAAAATTCAGCTCATCCATTTTGAAAGCCGAGTGGTGATAATAAAGTGGATGAATTTTTCAAGAATCATATCTCTGCTTATTTATTTCTAATTGTTATCTTCTTAACTTAAAGTAAGCTATTGAAAAATGAGTTACCGTATTTTTCTTGAAATTTTTCATCAGATCCAGGTCGAAAATTTTAAAAATACGGCAAGTTTAATTTTTCAATGCTCAGGTATTTATTGCACACCTCTTTCGATCTGTTTTGGTGATTGGGTTTGTTGATTTTTTTTAAATAAAGAATTTTTTAAAAAACTTTATGTTACTCGATACCGCATTGTTTCACAAAATAAGATTGATTTTCTGAGGATTCATAAATTCTACCCATAAAGATTTGACAAGCATTGATAATTTACTTGCTTGAGTACTTAGCTCCAACAGTGAATACTTTTTCATAACAAGAAACGGGATAACTCAGTAGAAAAGTAATCACTTCTGAAACAAGTACTCGCAGCCTGATAGTTGATGGTTTACATTCGAGTTCACCGTTCTCCATGAGTTTAAAACTTGAAATTTGGAAAAAACGATGCATAGGATTCAAATAAAATCCAAGCCATATATAGAAAATTCTATGCTCCGTTCTCTCGAAATTTTCTCAAAATGCCCAAGAATAACGTCGTTTAGATCTTTTAGATTAAAAATCTCGAAAACTGAAAACAATATTCTGAAAAAACGATTGGGATATTTAAACATTTCCTTAAAATATCCCATCCATTTTCCTTTCCTATCCTTCATCATTGTCTTAGAGAAGTTAGTCAAGAGTAATAACCTGTAAGTCATTTTCATCGTTGCCCTGTTCCGCAATGAGACTGATCCGTTTGCTCTCGATCCCCTCCCCCTCTCCGTCGATCGGGTCAACCAGAATCTTGCGCTTCTTCACTCGCTTCGCGTCCGGGGGATCCAGCTGAAATTCAAATTCTCACACGTTTTCCCTCTTTACCAATTCAAAAACTTCGATTCTACCACTTTATTATCGAAAAATTACAGTCGATGATTTTTTTGAAACGTACTTCATGATTTTTGAAGAAAAATTCAATTAATTGAAAATCCTCAACTTGAAAGACAATTATATCTAAAGGTCATCTTGGACTGATAATTCTGATATCCATTTCATCAGTTTATAAATAAAAATTAGGTAATCGACGTGAAGACGTGAACATACCACGAAAGCACCGCACTGCGTGGCCGCCTTTCTATCTGCGTCCTGTTTGGCCTTGAAGCGGGTTGCGCCAGACTCGAATTTGTCCGACCTGAAAGACAGATATTATTAGATACTGTCAAATCTCGGCTGGGATTACTTTGTTAAGAGGAATGACAGATCTAGGGAGGATTTAGGTCAGGATGGTCGTGCGACCTACCCCCTATAATATTTCCTTCAAATGTTTGTATCTCTAGCCTGGAGTTTTCAAAAATCTTCTCCGTCCGTGATGAAATCATAACGTAAATTTCACCCGAGACCCACCCCTTGTATATTCTTCGAGTCGGACTCAAATGCCCTCTAGAACTGCGGGCACGCCTTGCGCGCAAACGATGTATTGCGATCCTTTGGTATGGAATAGTGGGTTTTACATCTATTTGGATAGTGGCTCCGCTTTTTGTATTTCTGCTAATGTTAACGGTTTCAATCTTCTTGAACCGCTACAATGTAATCAAGAAACCGAAAATTTTCGTGATTTTGTCAATAGACCAGTAATTGTCGCTCCTTGCGCAAATGTACCGTAAATATTAAATCCTTACCAAATCGACCAGTCGGGTATTTCCTTGGGCAGGAAGAACTTGTCGTGGATCGCTGATTTCTCAATCTGAAAATAGGGACTGGAAAAATGAAAAATTTAATTGGAAGATAAATGAAAAAGGCTTGGTTTTTAATCGAGAAAGCAAATAATATGGGAAAAGTGGAAAGAAGACGCTATTCCTACTCAATCATAGCTTCGACATTTTGAAATGAGATTTTCGAATTGTCAAATAAAAATGTTCTTCCTTAACTAGCTTATTCAGTATTCAATATTCACGTCTTTCTATCTACCTTCTTATGTTTTTAAAGAATATTTTACGGCTTTTTTGTTGAAAATTCAAATATTCTTTATTCTTCATCCACACCATTTCGTATAAGTGTTTAAATTTTATCGGAAGGCAAAAATGTCTCAATTTTGAAGTCTCCAAACAAAATCAGGAAAAGATTACCGAATTGCCGAGGGCCAGTCGAGTGGAGAGAAGAGTCGAGAGAACCTCGCCAGCGAAGCCAAACTCAGCAGAGGAACTAGGGGGCTGGGAGATAAAGGGCTGAAATTGAAATTTTCATTTCGTAATCTGTTTCACCTTTTATAAATAAGAAGTACTAATTTTAAATATCCAATGTCCTTTACTTATTATTATAACTTAAAAATGTTCACAAAATGCAATTCACAAGTTTCATTTATCCCTCATTTTTTTTTTTTTCTTCCTAGCCTTATTATTCCCACTGGGTGGGGTCGGCTATTTCATTTATCCCTCATAAAAGTGCTAAATCATTATTTTCAATGCGATTTCCTAACTATGACTCTATCTTAAAAATACGAGTTTTCATAAAATTTCCTACCTACGTTTCACTTTTTTAACATAAGATCTTCAAACTCATTAGTTTCAATATGTTACCGATTATGACTTTATCTAAGACCGAAACAAAATTTCAAGAAAGTGAAAAAGAAAGACTTGCATCAAAAGGCACATTGGTTTGAGTGGTTTTCTGAGCGGGTTGGGAGGCGGAGTGTTCGAGCTTCGGGTAGGGATTCAGAGGACGTTGGCAGCGTTGACGGGGATCGAAAACTACCTGCAAAAATCAACTTTCGAAAAATCATTTGGCCTGTTTAACAGGAATTGAGATTTTCAAAAGTTCAGTATCGAATTTAGAGCAGTGAAATCTTTTGAATTTCAACCAGCCATATGTTATGACGTAATTTTCATATCGTTTTTTTGTGTAATTTATGACTTTTCAAATTATGAAGTTTTATAAGAAATCGGATTGGAAATGAAGAGACTAAGCGATATTTTTAAATCCCCGACCTGGTGAGCAAAAGTCTGCTCGGCTTTGATGAAACTGTCGACGAATCGCTCGGAAACCTGAATCTGCTTTCGCAAAATCATACCGATACGTTTGAACGCCTGAAAAAATATTAAATTTAATAGGTTCAAGAAAATGAAAACGTAAAAACGTCTAATAAATTTAAAAGTCGACTTTTGCCTTCTACTACTTCAAAATCTAATATAAGAACTTAAGCATTTTTTGAATGTAATGATTATGATTAGTTTCAATTTCAAATAACAAGTTGAAGGTTTAACAATAAATAGATTTTTGATGATAAAATGGATAAATCTTACCGTCCTGATATCCTTATCATCGACCTTGGTGAAGAAAGTGACCGCCTTCGTGAGTCCGACTCCCTTCAAGCCATCCTGAATGAGCTTCAATCAATCTTGAACATAATCAACTGCTGTTGCTATTTTACTGGCTATCGAATTGTTACATCAAATCATCAAACGATGGTAAATGACATGGATGAAAACATACAACTTGTCTTATCTAACGTTTTTCTTCCAAATCCAACAAAAATTTGATCATCTCTAAATGAAAAAGCATATGAATAAAAATCCCCTGCCTTATCTAGAAAAATTCTATCCATCAAAAATTTCGCGATATCTCTAACCCAATGATAAGGTATAAGAAATCAAAATCGCCTGGCCTAACAACTTTCTAAATCCTTTTACATTCTTCTTTATCCCTGGAATCACTGTTAAAGCAACAAAAACAAGACCGTCTAATATGCTTTAAAAATCTTACCTGGAGATAATCGCATCCAGAAAGAATGCAGATTCTTCGGAATTTGGCGAAATCGAATTTGGTGGCGAGTTGGTGGCTCACACCAGTGAAGCACGACGCCAATTTCTCCTTCTCGTAAATCGTGCACGGCACGTTCTTTTCCATGCAATTCGACGAGACAACCCATTTGAAGATGATCTGCGATAAATTCATTTAAAAATCTCGATAATTTATCAATGCCAAATTCTAATCTTAATTATCATAATTTTCAAAATTCTAAAAGTAACGTTAGAAAAAAATCGTAATTAGTCTTGCATTGAATATGAGCCGTCTTCAAATTTGCTAGAAATTTCAAACCGACCCTCTCGCATCCGAACACGATCAGATCCGAGTCTTCAGTGATGACCGCGTCTGCCAATTTTTCCCTCGTCAGAAATGCCAGCTGTGCATCCGACTCGTACGGGGCAACAATCACATCGACATTTTTGTAGACGCGAAAAGCCTGAATTTTCGTTTTTTAAGAATACCCTTTTTGTTGATCTTTCTCCCTATTTATACTTTCTTGTGAAAATTCTAGAATAACAATTTATGAATCTTTCGTTCCAAAATAGTCCGTTTTCCAAATTCACTAGAAATATTCAATTATTTTGTTGACTTCCAAAATTCGCATGTTTTGCAAATTATGGCGTCGAAGATCAAAATCGTCGTGATTCACGATATTCTCAAAACAACTCGTAAACATGTTTCCTCTTTCTATTCATCGTTTCTGCCGAACTCGCTAAAAGGGAAATAGATAGCAGAAAAGAGGTGTGGATGTTTATATCGGTCTATTTTCATAATCCTTCATTTGTTCTCTCATCCAAATTTCGAAACTCAATTCTCCCAATGCAACTATTCACATCATTTCAAAACCAATCTGCAAGGTCTATTTTATTTTTAATTAACTCGTTTTCCATAGACTTTTTTTCATGTACTACAATTCATGTTTGAAAAGATTTATCTCGGATATGCTTCCGAATTTTACAAATCTCTACAAAACCTTACAAAATTCGATTTTTTCATAGGGATCTTCGGCTACGTTTTCATAATAAAAAACGATAAATAACTGAGAGCCATTTGATTTATCAATGAACGTCAAAACTAACCAAAAATCATGCCTGCTCGATTATTTTCATTGTTTCCTTTGTATAATTCCGCGAACATGCCATTTTCCTTGCATTGATTTTTTTCTCTATTCAATCAAAAGAATACCTCGATGGTGCTCTCGACGATTTTGCCCGTGATCGAAGCGGCCCTCTGCAGCTTCGCATAGGCCTCTCCCTTTTGTCCTTTCGCCATCAGAATTCTGCAATAAATCGTTTCATCGTTTTTAACTGAATAATTTTTCTAAAGTTCATATTTTTCTAGACTAGAAAAAGTTTCTCACACAATTTTTTTCTCCGGAAACACCGGCATAACTCTGCAAATCGACAATACTATTTCATCATTTTGACACTTCATCACTTCCTATTACATCATAATTTTTTAAAAAGTTATTATCTTTCTTGACGAAACATTTTCCGTGTAATTTCCTTTCTAAAGTTTTCTAAATTTAGAGATTGTTACCCTTCTTGAGAATCTATTTTTCCTCCAAGAGTCTTGAAAAACATAAAATGATAATGGTCAACATAACGGCTCTGTTATTTGCATTCGCTATGATCTATATGATATCAAAGTGTGAGACCACTCTCTTACTATCGTCATGGTCAAATATGGGCAGAGGCAGAAATATCACCCTCTTTCCATTTGTTTCATTGTAGTTTTTGAAAATCTCACTTTGCCTGATCCAGGTTGCTCTTTCTCTGTTCATGTCTGCCGCTGTTGGTTTGTTTCTTCGCCTCAAGCGGTCTTCCATCGAAAACGAGAATCACGTGGCATTGCAGGGCCAGTAGGGTATCTACGTACTTCTTCACATAGTTGATGTGGCTAAATTTGGATTTTTAACAAGCTTTAATTAGGTGATAGAGCAGATACAGTAAGGTGCATATTGACACTCTCTTGTTCAAATATTTTATAACCTAGCTGTAAGAATTAAGAAAATGCCTACATTTTAGTATCCTGGCCGGAAACGACCTTGTCTGCGCAGGCATAGATGCCCTTGTGCAGCAGGCAGCTCACGTCCACAGCGATGCTGTGGCCGCGAAACTCGCGAATGTCGCCCTAAAGTTTCAAATTAGTATATTTGCAAGTTTTTGACTTTTTTGATCAATTTGAAAATTTAAAAGTTTTTTTCCAAAAATATTGAAATCTACCCATTTTCAGTATACTTTAACAAAATAAAGAAAAATGAACTTTCTTTTGAAATAATTCTCGCAGAAATTTGACCTTCTATTAAAAAATGAAAATTTTTCAAATTCTCACCTCCCTACAAGCCTTTTTGACAAACGGCAAAAGACCTTGGATTCCCATGCGTTCGGCTTTTTACCCGTCTTCCCGTACAGGTGGTCTTTCCGCCTTCCTGCCCGCTATCCAAATCCGACACTTCCTAAAAATTTTACCATTGTCAATTTTGAATTTTTGAAAATTATGAGTAAACGATGAGTACGAAATACCGAAGTCAGAGAAATACAAAAGATGGCGATTTTTAGAAAAGGCGCGAACTTATGAACTTGATCCTTTCGAAACGTCCTACATTTATTTCCGAAGAAAGGACATTGAAGCAAATGAATGAGCAATAATCACGCTCAATTGCCAGAACGACGGTCAACATTTGCACGATTGAGAACGATGCACAACTCCGCAACAAGGTTTCAGATGGATAGAGCTAAGGCTCAACCATGAAAAACATAAGGACGTGAAGGAGGAAAAGATTTGAAAAATGAATATTCAAGAAATTTCAGTAATTGGCCGAAAAACGAAATCGGATAGGTAAAAGGTCAACAAATTATTCAAAAGCATAAGATTGTCTCTTTCTTTCTGTCTCTCCAATTTACCCGATCTTTCTTTGTTTGTATTCTTTCATCTTTGATGTCGTGAGTCTCTCATGTTGCTCTTTTCCCATACTCTCCTTTTCTCATTTCCTCCAATATTATCTCACTTTTCTTATTTTTTTCAAGAAAAACACAATTTTAGCATATTTTGTTCAAGTAATTGAATCATATCCCGGTCTTGTTTCAATAAAGCCAACCTAACTCACTCCCCTTTCTGTCAATTTACCTATTTACCCTAGGTATATAAAGATCTCATTTCTCTTGAAAAATCGTGCTCTATCTCGAAATTTCTATCCATCCGAACAAGAAATTAGAGATTTTTCCTGATTTTTCGATTCCAGATCTCTCAAGTCAAATACTTTAGCGTTCGTGAAAATTTCAGATTTAACCAGATTTTTCGATTTTCTAAATTTTAAAAATTTCAATATTTTCAGAAGTCGAAAATTGCCACAAAATGTTCCTTTTAAATGCACTTTTCGTGCTTGTCGTTCAAGCGAAACTTGCTTTTGCTCAAGAAAGTAAGTCTTATGGAAAATATACCAACCGTTTTTTCGCTCCCTATGTTTCACATAGGGCGAAAGGTTTTCTAAATGTCTCGGTAGCAAGTCGTTTTGTTGACCGGAGACCAGAATTCCGGTGAAAAGGGAAAATCGTCAAAGAAAAACATTCGCACCTTGAATCAATAAACCACAATTCCGAGCGGTTTTGAAAAAAATAATAGCTCAAGTACGCTAAAAATTTTGAAATTGAAAATAAAGTTAGGAGTTTAGCAATGCGTGATTGCGAATTATCAGAAGAAGAAATAAAATCTTTGCTCGATATAACTCGAAAATTCATAAGAAAAGTTGAGACTTCAAAATTCCCCCAGTAAAAGTTACAAATTTGAGCGACAATCAACAGCAAACTGGTGGTTTCCATAAAATGATCAAAATTTAGCCCACGCTACGGCCACAATTTACAAAGTATCTGGTGGGGTTGCTAACGAGCCGATTGGGAAGCTATACTTTATCGAAAATAACGGGCGACTTACTGTAAGCCAACAATTCAAATGCCTCCTGTTTAGTTCACCAATTTACTATTTATGAACATCGTTTGTAAAATTCACTAGTTATTTTTTCTTTTTCCTACACTCCCCCTAGCCTTCAAGTTTGGTGAGTTTTACAGGGAGATCCAGTTCGGAATCCATTTCATTTCGAAAGATCAACTTTAGATTAACGGTAGTTTGACGGGTCTGTCCCCTGGTATTCATGGATTCCATATCCACGAGACCGGCTCAACCGATCAGGGCTGCGCCGCAGCCGGAGCGCACTACAATCCGATGCAGATGAATCACGGAGGACCAAACGATATGATCCGACATATCGGGGATCTGGGCAATATTCAGACGCCGGTAATAAGCATCTCTGATTATTGAAAAAATGATCAATTATCTTCAAGTTTTTTTTTCTATCAAAAATAGTCTTTTTCGAAATTCGACAAAATTGTGGAACTTTACAAAATTTGAAGACGGTTTTAAAGCTAAAAAGAAAATACCGGGAAAAAATGTTTAAACTCAGGCATCTGGTCCCACTCCGATCAACGTCCTAGACTCAACTGCCTCTCTGAGTGGGAATTTCTCGATCATCGGTCGATCCGTGGTGGTCCACGAGAAGCCCGACGATTTGGGCAAAGGGGGCACCGAGGACTCGCTCAAGACCGGATCCGCAGGCGCACGCATCGCGTGCGGTGTGATCGGTATATATATTTTTTTAATTCCAAAAATACCCCAACCAAAATTACCAAAACATTCCAGTAAAATATGTTTCAAAATTCTAGAGTTTTAAAAATTGACCGACCAGCCAAAAATGTTGATTCCAGAAAAGTACGGCTCCAAGACGGCAGGATTACTTGGAACAAACGTCCTAATTGCCATAGCCATTGCATTGTTCACCCGATCGGTTTTGTAAACCAGGAAAGGTCCAGAAAAACGGTCAAAAACGAAAAATGAAAACGAAATTCAAACGGAAAATCAATGCGCGAAAATGAAATGAACATTTGGTTTGGCGCGCGATTACTCATATCATTAGAGACTGAAAAGAAGGAAAACGTTTTTTGTTTCTGATCGTTTTTATTGAAACTTACAGCAGCAAAACTTCCATTTTGAAACGTGTATTTTCATGTAATTTTTCAAATTTCGTAAAGTTGTAAATATTCTTCCTTTTGAAGAAGCATTGTTATGTTCATTTACTCATCAGTGTATAGATCGGCTTCAATTTTTCGAGCAAAAATAAAAAGTTGTAAAATTTTACGATGAAACTGGACATTGTAATAATTTTGGTCATTTTCTGTGTAATCCGCACATGTTCGAGAAGTGAAATACGCGTTATTTTACGGTTATTTGCTAACAAATCTATGTGAGCTATAAAGGGGAATACCATGAGAAAGTGAGAGATCCAAAGAAAAGTAAAGCTTTTTGTATGCCACTTGTCAAATTCATGCATTCCTCTTGCTTTCTAACCGCCTTCTATAGTGAAAGATAGCAGAGTCCGAAAATTTAAAGGGGATACGGAAAATGTGCCCATTTTTGCACAACAATACATCGTCATCGGCGAAATTCTGCGTCTTTTTGAGAATTTCTTTGGACTACGGAAGAAACGCCGGTTGAGTCTTATTCAAACCTCTAAAAGATCGGGGGTATGACTAATCTGCCAAGAAGACGAACGAATAAATCCCCGTGAAGCAATCATTCCGTTCCACCCAACGGTTTTGACATGGCTCAATTTCAGTTTACCTGGAAATCTACCGTAATTTGGCTATTTCTACCTAGCCTGAACTGGGCATGCCAGCCTATGCCTAATGGGTATTGCTATGCAGGTGAGAATTTGAGATTTTTGATAAGTTTCAAAGTTTCTCACAACATTTTGAGTGTAAGAACTTCAGTACCTTCGAAACCTCTATCAATTATAAAATACTATTGTCCAAGATTAGAAGCCGCCGCATGATTTATAAAAAAAAACCTTCTCTAGAAAAATAAGACAACTCATTTTCTTTGTTATATCCAAAGTTAAGGTCAGTACTTCTGGGATTCAATTTGAATGAAAATTTGTATCTACACTAGAAAGTAATATATTTACTCTGATCATCTTCAGTTTTAAGGTCCGTACTTGCTGAAGATTCACTTTTCCATAGGAATTTTCATCGAGTCTAGAAAAACACTAGAAAATAGTCTATCTTCTTTGATCATCTTCAATTTTGAGGTCAGTACTTGCTGGGGACTCAGCATCAATACGGCTATCAGGGCGCCGTGCAGAATCAACAGTGCGGCAGAGGAATTCAGGACTGGTGTGCTGTTACGTAAGTCAAACAAGAGTCCCTTTATCCTCTCGGATAAAAACAAATCTTTGATTTTTCGGGGAATTAAAGAAGTCCCAGAAAGAATTATTATCATCGAAAATGTTGTTCTTCAAAGATAATGGCAAATATAGTAATTCAATAAGTGAGGTCACGTTGTAATAAACGGAAATCACCTTTTCTAGATACATGCCGAACTCCCAGCAAGCTCAATTCGGATGCGCTAACTCTATCCAACCCTATGTCGGAACCCCTATGTGCGGTGATGGACCCGGAATGGTGAACCACCAGGGATGTCAAATGGTGATTTTTGGCCCTTGAAATAAGTTTCGTGTAAGGTGGAAATGGGATAAGTTAGACGAGTTTCAATGCGTTGAACTTTTCTTGCCAAAGAAAATCCAAAATAAGTTTCGCCAAACGATAGGTATTGATTTACGTTCATAAATTTCAATCAGTTTTAAATCTTGTCTTGACAAATTTTCAAAAATTTAGGTCGACACGACCTCCGGTCCGTGCTACGTTTGCTGTTGCCGAGGGGGTTAGTTCATCATAGCAATAAAAAATAAATAAATTTTTAGGTTCCTGCAACAATCCACAGGTATTTTTTAAAATTTTTCTTGAAAATCTAAAAAAATGATTAATTTTCCCGATATTCGCTCGGGAAGCGTACCGCCTAGCTCGCAGCACGCCAAATTCGCCTTATCAACCGAGCGTGCCTTTGACGTGGAGCGCAACTTCTCGTCTACAGTACCTCACGATTGTTACCACTGCGATTTCAATCGTAGTTTTATCAATTTTATGAAAATTACTTCATTTTTGTGAATAAAAAGATTTTTTTTATCTTTTATGAAAGCTCCGTGATTATGATTTTTTTTTGAAAATTACGATAATTTTGCTATTGAAAGAATTGAGTTTGCCATTTTTATTTGGAAAAGAAAATAGGTAAACTCAATTTCCTTTCTGCTAAATCTGAAGTGCAAGATCTAAAAAACTAAAAGGTATGGTCATGCTTTAAGCATCATAAAAGTTGTTTAAAAAATCTTTAAAACTTTTATTCTAGCCTTCTTCATTACTTATTTCATGAAAAAGACTCAAAATGTCAAAACATAAAGTTGTAGTGAAACTCTCATTTCCAATAAATTTACTTAAAAATGACCGTTTTTAAACTATCAACAACTTTTCATAGTTCTTAACAATTAATCAATTAATGAATGAAACAAAAATTAAAAACAGAATTTCGATGATTTTGAAAGGAGAAAAAACCACGATAACCATATTTTAGGGAAAGAAACATACCCGTTTCGATAGCGAAAAATAAGAGATACGTCGAATCTTAGAAAAACTTTCTGTGCACATGTGGATACACAAAAATACCGTTAAATCTCTAGTAGAAGTCCTGAGAATCTTACTTTCAAGAGGGGTCTTCTATTCTAGATTTTACGGTATAAATAACAATCGCACGCATATTCGCTTACCCTAGGACTATGGAATTTGAGCGGGAAATTTTTCAGTGCTGAATAAATCGATCTTTCAGGGAAATTATCGACCGATTTTTTCCCAGTTTTCAGCAAACTTATTCAATACCAAGAAATAAAGCGCGCGAAAAATTTGGATGAGTTTGAAGAGTTTTTGAGTTTTATTTTTTTTTGGATTTTCGATATTTTTCGCTCACTTAAATTTAATAACATTTAGTTTCTATTATCGCACACGAGAGGACAAGATGAATAAAAATGAAAAAAGAGGTTCAGAGAAATCAAAAGTTGGGTAAATGATGATGATTTTGACGAGATTTTCGGGAGAAAAATAAATAAAATCAAGAAAAACGAACGAAAGAAAAATGGCTAACCAGACAAAAAGAAATTGCAAACATTTTTGTCGCGAGTCGACTTTATAAATTCTTACTTACAACAGGGAAAAATGAGTTCGTATAATTCTCTCCAAATAATGTTAAAAAATGAGTGCTTTTTCCCAAAATCCGAAAAAATTAGGACAAGAACTCAAAATTTGAATTCAGAGTATACGAACTCGATATATATAAATTGATATGGCACTAGAAACACTAGTTCAATTAAAAATTCACTATGGTTGACTGCCATAATTCCAAAATAAATTAGAAAAAAATGAATTTAGGATATACGGTAGTCGAAAATTATAACTTCATAGATAATAGTCAAGGACAGAATGCTTCGTAATGTATGAAACTCTGCAATACTGACCGATTCATATATGAAAGATAAGAAGATCGTAAAGTTTCGAAGAAAAACTCTACAATTCTAAACTTTCAAGGGATAAAAATAAGGAATGAAGTTAGATGGGTTCAGAAATGAAGTCTAACCTCAAAATTCTTGAAAGTAAAAAGCCGCAGAAAAATCTCTGAGAAAAAATCTGAGTTCTAACGTTTCAAAAGGATAAAGGTGAAGGTTAGAGAACGCAGAGTATAGCATTAGCATATTCTGCGTCTCTACTCCTCCAAATGAGTTAGGTTAATGCTGTGTCTGACCTGCTTATTCAACTTCACCTTCTTCCATTTCCATTTTGTTATCGTGAGCTTTGATCTCGGATAGATTTGGCGGTGGAGAAATCAGGGTTGCCGAATCGTGCAGAGGACCGGGAGGCATTGGCAGTTTGATCTAGAATGTTTTGAATTTGAAAAATGTATTATTTTGAACAGGACTATAAATCGGACCTACTCCCTAAATTATTCTCGCCTTTTTCTTTCTTTAACAGCGATGCATCCATTCTTTTCTCTGCTTCATAAAAGAGGCGACGAATAAGCAGAGCAAAGGAAAAGGGCGAAAATACCTGAGGGCCGGTTCCATTTACAGCCCTAATTTTGAAATCACAATGCAAGATAACATGACATACGAAATAGCATAGAATAGAGAAAATGGTTGAGTGTGAACTTTTTGCATGCTATTTCTTCGCTCTATTGTCCTGTAATTTCTAAGTTGTCAACAAAAAATGAAAGAAAATGAAAAGTTCAAATCTTACCTTGTGCCTATGATTCTCGGACGACGGAACGAACGACATTTTGAGTGAGTCGATTTGGGAGCGTTTTTCGCTAAAATCGAAATTTTGAATTCCAATATTTTTTTAGAATATTTTACGCAAACGAAATAGTGAATTGTATAAAGCTATGAAATATTCGAAGTTTTGTTTTTAATTTGAAACATAACTTTCATACTTTACTAAAATGTCTTAAAATGATTAAATCTGGTTAGAGTTAGTATCCTCACTTTTAATCCCTATTCTCCAGCAAATATGCGGAAACTATAAATGATAAAAGGAATAAAAATTACTCGACATATTTTTGACTGTAGATAATTATTTCCTAACCTGTTTGAAGACGATCCATGTATGGAAGCCCCGGACATCTTTTCGTATTCCCTTTTCCGTCGCTCCTCTTCCTTCCTTCGGTCCGATTCGAGTCGCGCTTCTTTGTGCTCGATTGATGAGGAATTCATTGAAGGAGGACCGTCTCGTCTGAAAATCGATCAAATTACTTCAGTTATTTCAAATTTCCATGTTTCATGGCTTTATCAAAAGACAGATAAAACACCTATTTTACTTCGGGACGTTTAGTTCATTTCAAAATTTTGATAGAAGCAAAAAATTCAAATTGTATATTCTTCCACAATTTAAAATCGAAATGTGCTCAAATCTTGATAAATATGTAAAGTCTCGGACCTGTCATGAAATTTCCCTTCAAAATTCTTATAAAGATACAAGAATCATGGCTCATAGAAAAAGACACCGATTTTTTTCTTCTCTTGTCTCCCTCCTCATACTATTTCTTAGAAAAACCGGCGTTTTTTCTAGGAGCCAGAATTATCTACTTTTCATCAGTTCTTTGGTAAAAGAAATAAAAAAAAATCGTACTTATGGTGATGATGTGAGTGGTGTTTGTCCTTGTGCTCCTTGTGTCCATGACTGCTGCTACTTTTGTGATGTCGTTGCTCCCCGTTCGAATGGCTGCCCGAATAGGGCTGTGCGTGGGACGAATGGGACGAGGAATGATGATGCGAAGAATGGTGCGACGAGTGCGAATCTGAATCTTCAGATTGATTTCGGCATTCATTCATCGATACCAAATTCCGAGAATACTCTTTGATTTTTCTCAGATATTCTACACGATCATTCTTCCACTTCCGATAGATACTCCGCATACTTTTTGATCTTATATAAAAGGTAGTATGCTGAATCTAAAAAGAAAGCTAGGTAGGCCTCAAGTTTGTCAAATTAATAGTCGATCGCGCGTCTGAGTGACAAATGAAAGCTTTTCTCTGTGAGTTTCAATTTCTTCGATATATCAGCCAGTATTTTTCAAAATTAATTCATGTTCCGGGCACTCCCAGTGAAAATAGTCTCAAAGCCAACTGATTCTTATGTAAGTTACAGTTTTATCTAAATTCGAAGCGTTATTTTGAAAACTAATACTTTCATCGTAAGGGGCGAGAAAGCTCAACTATTATTCCTATCTCTATCTATTTACGTTTCAAGTTTAGCCAAGTACCGCCTAATATTTCTTAGATAATTTCCATCATTCGTCAAATTTGAATAATTCCCACCTTTATGCTCTCTTCTGGAGCTGCCATTCTGCAGTTGCCCGTTGCCGTTCCCCGAATGGCCACTCAAGTGCTCGTTCCGGGGCTCTTGTTTCACCTCCTGCTTCATTGTCACTGCCGACGTGTCCGGTATAAAGGACCTCTTCTGGAATTTTCAAATTTTGTCAATTTTCAGCTAATTTTAAAATCAAGAAACTTTTGCCAGGTTTTACTCAATTTTTTAAATGTAATTTTCAAATAGACTATTTTTACCTGAGGAACGGATGGAGTGTCAGAAACGACATTTGACGTTGTCGGGGTGTCTTTTTGCTCTTCTTTTATGCGTTCCTGGAAATTATCAGGTTCGAATTCGATTTTAGACTAATTCAGCATAACAGACCACCTTTAAAAGCAAAATTCCTAATTTACAGCTGCTGGGGCATTTTTGAAAATCTAGCGAATAGCGTTGTCCAAAAATTCTTGCAACATTAGTTTCTAGTAAAATGTGTCGTGGCAACTCTTCTAGGGAAGAATCGATTTCTTACAAAAGTACGAAAAAAAGATTTTGTTTTGTAAGTGTTTCGACTTTCTCTATTCATACAAATTACCGTACCCTGTACTGGTTGAGCCCAATCTTAACGGGTGCCGCGGGGGTGATCGGGGGCGGAGGAGGTGGGGGTAGAAGAAGCTGACCGGACGTCGAGTCCTCGGCTTCTGGATCCCCAATCGACGTCGCGCCTCCCTTCTTCTGCTGCAGGAACGTCGACCGAATCGCCAGATGGTCTTTGCAGTCCTGGTAGATCGTCGCGAACTCGTTCGCCATTTCTGAAAATTGGGAAATTAAGGGAATCTTTGGAAAATATAGCAAATGGACTAGAAATGAAAACAAAAACTTTGACAAAAAATGATATCGTCATTTCTGGAGGATAAAAATTATATAGTAATCCTTGACAAAATTATATTTTAATTTAATTTTGATTTCGAAAAATACTGTTGATAAAAATGAGAAATATTTCGCAACACTGGATAGAAGTGATACAGTTAAAATTAAATTTTCCCTTCGAGAATTTGAAACATAAAATTTCGAAAATTCATACCTATGAGCCTTTCCAAGGTGATGTTTCGATCGTACACCTTGTACCAGGGCACGGTTGGGTCGGCACCGTTTGGGATCTAAAAATGGTAATAATTTGCATTTTCGCTCTATTCCAGAAGCAAAAAGCAAAATGCAACATCTAATTTTGGAAGAAAAAAATCCAAGTTCGAGGTATTAAATTTTCATCTTTTTCAAAAGTATCTAAAAATCGAATAAGTCATTTTTATTTTTATTTTTTTTTCTTCAAAAGAAGTCCTAAATTGGCAATCCGAATTTTTGAAAAAAAAGACGTCAAATCAAAATTTAAAAATTTGACGTCACAAGAGGCGTACCTGAGTGCGCATTTTCAATTGAAGAGAGGTACTCCGCTGGTTTCACACATTCTCATTCAAACATTCATCCGCATTTTCGCACCCAAAAGTTTTAGAGGTGCGATTGCGAGGGGCGGCTGTTTGAAATTTCTCGATTGTGCACCTCTCAGAGCCTCCTAACTTTACTCGAAAATCTAATAAGGATCACCTGGCACGCGCGCACTTAAAGTGCACCACCACAGAGCCATCCAATCGACAAAAGACCCATTTCAACATCAAAAGAGCCGCGCCAAAGAATGCGCCCAGCAGATGGTCGCGCCAATTTTGGCGCGAATCACCGCGGCACTATGACCCTCTTCGGCGCGACGGTTTCCCTAGACTTTTGGCACCAAATTGGCGTAAGACTTGTAACAACATTCGTTTTTCAACTTTTAGCCGGAACAAATGAAACAAGTTGGAATTTCCGATTTTACATTTGACAATGTTTCACCCAAAAGTGGTGGGTTTGCCAATTTGGTGCAAATTGTGTATTTTGAAAGTCTCTTGATGTGGGTTTTCATCGAGCAGCGCGTCCATGGCAAGTGTCACTTGAAAATTAAGGCGCGGGGGGATACGACTTATTCATTTCTAGCTGATTTGTAGGAGGAGAGAAGCATCTCTAGGCAGGAATAGAATGGAGCTGCAGAGCACCTGAATGTTGGCCCAGATCGAGACGATGTAGACGCAGGCCGCCGCGATCGTTCGCGAATTGTACCGGATCGGCCAATTCGACATACACAGTCTGAAAATACACGCACATTTCCATCAAAGATACAGGAGTCTTGAAAGATGTGCATTTTCCAAGATTAAAATTATTCGGGAAGCGCTAAACGTCAGGTTCAGTATCTTTGAAAGTTCACCCAGTATAGAGGCAGAAGTATCAATCGAAAAAATACACACAGGGCGAACTTCCTAATAAGTCGTCAAGTTTTAAGGGATTCCGGGTGAGAACTTTGGCAAGCGAACTGAGCATAGGAGGATCGGGCTGTGACTTGTCCCAATCGAATTTTGTCTGGTTATGATCGTTTATTGCTAGAAGCTGCAGTTCGTTTGCCAAATCCCAGTGTCAAAGGTACTCACACTCGAGAGCACAACTTGCAGATGTCATATTTCTTGCTAGTACTGAAATCGAAAATGTTTCAGATTTTCACAAGAAGAAATGCGATTCTTTTATAATCTATGCAACGGAGCTTTACTTCACTTATAAATTTAAAAAAAGAAATGGAAATTTCGAAATAGCTTTCGGAATACGTTTCAAGATTTCACGAAAGAAATTGTGCTAATTCTTCTCCAACCTATCTGACCATCTTCAATCGCTTTTGACAAAATTTCAAATAAAATCTGCTTACATATCGGTAGCGAAGTAATACGCTGAGCTGGCCATGGATTTGAAGTCGGACTGGGATATCCCGCCTGTGGGCATGTTCTTCAGCACGTGCTGATGGGGTAGTTCCACGTTCAGATCGAAACCTGCAAGTTTTAAATTTTACTTTATTTTTGGTAAAACAAGTAATTATTCAAAAATTGGTAAAAAGTAAGTATTCCAAAACATTAAGGAAGAGGAAGGAAAATAGCATTCGCAATTTTGTATTCTTTCATTTTTAATTCGTGAAGATATTTACCGATGGTCCGCAAAATCAAGTTTTCTAGTTGAACGATTAGTTGAGCGGCTTCGACGCCATGCTAAAGTTAAAAAGATATAATTTCGGAATTTTAGAAAATCCTGGAAGTAAAATCATTAGTTCTAGAAAATATTCCAGGGCATAATAAATTCTGCTAATTAAAGAAGCTTCTGAAAGGGAATAAAATGAAACTAAAGCCTACATTTTGCGAGGGTATGGGCTGTCCGAATTTCTTGTCCCACCAGATCTTGACCACGTATTCCAACTTTCGGGGGCACTCTTCGCTTTTGCCCGCCAAAAAAAGACAGGCCGCCGCGACGTCCTGTTATTTCAGAATTATTCATTTCCTGAATTCTCCTTTTCTACCCGATAATCGAAGAATTTGAACGAATGAAAGTAGAAGAACCGGTGCATTTGCACGATCGCCACGCACGTGCACAGGTGGGATCTGGAAAAAATTTCTCGATGAAAAAATAAAAGTTCCTAGCATATCAAAAATATCATCTTTCAGGAGCTAAATATTTTCTGAAGAAATGAAAAATATCGCTCAGGTTAAAAAATGGCTTTCCAGTCATGAAATACGCTTCAGAACGACTATATTTGGAAAGTTATTCGCAGAAATTACTGTATGTCTTCCTTCGGCTGGAGTTTAATTTTTATGAAAAATTTAATTTTTAAAAAAGTCGTACATCCGACTTCGTTGGTCCTTGACGTTGGCGTTGAGGGCCTCAGACATATCCTGAATGGCGGCGGCCGCCTTCTGTCGCAGTTTCAGCTCCTCATCCAACGACATGCCCACCACAATCGACGCTGCCTTCTCCATCTACAAATTAGTCATATTCCTTTGAAAAAATGTTTTTTTTTTGTTTTCAAACAATATTATTGGTTGTATGGGTTAGTAAATTACTGTAAAAAGTGTAGCAAGTTGACGTTTTATTTAGGCTTATCGTTAATTTTCGCATGTGATACTGCAGCATTGCACAATCTGATGAATGTTATGATTTTTGTCAATTTTGGATAAAAATTATTGTGGAGTTCATAAATAGCAAATTAGGTATGTTTCGGGATTTTTTAAAGAAAGAAATAGCGAAACATGAGTGGTGGAAGCTGGCTATACTAGGCGTACTGGAATAGAATATTCTAGAGTAAAAATTCAGAAGCGCACCAACATTTTCCTATGAATTTACTGTTTAAAAGTATCTCTTGATACTCGACACCAATTCTCGCTCAAAAATAATCTTACAAGTTAAACATTTTATAGCAGAAATCTCGATATGTTTCAGCGAATTGCTTATTCTGTACAGCATCAAATTTCGATGTTTTTCTTCGCAAAATCCGTACCAACTCTAAAAACTAGTTCTTCCCTATGTTAATTTTGATATTTTCTCGAAAAAAATCATTTTCCCTTCCAAAATTCGAAATCTTACGTCATCTCTGTCGAAGTTCCAGCGTTGTGCGTCTTTTCCGAAATCGGACACGGATCCGACTGCACCACCCGTACCTGCTGCATAACCCGCATTGCTTGAACTGTTCGGTTGTTCAGCAATCGATGACATTCGCTGAAAACGTCAAAATAGCTCATTTTTCAACTTTTCACGACGATTTCAAATGACGCGATGGCGTGAAAAACTAGCCAATTTTTTGATAAAAAAACAAGTTGAAAATACCGAGAAATGTTTGGAAAGATAGGCTATAACCCCATGCCATTACGCCAATTAAAAATTCCTAAATTTTAACCAGCATTTTACAAAATTTCTCCCAAAAATTATTTACGTCGAATTTCGAAAACGGTCCGTTAAAAATTGAAAGGATTTTCGCGATTTTCTACAACTCAAGCGACGACATTTCGGTGAAAACTCGGGCAGAGTTCCGCCCGACAAATCGGTCGATTGATCGATAAGGAAAAATCGATAAAAACGTGGCGAAAACCCCGAAAGTAATCACGAGAACCGTAGAAAAACGAGCGAAACGCGGAGAAGTTTCTCAGTACTTGGCTATTATCGCCGGATGCGACGCGTCGCGTGCGTAGTGGTGCGAAGTCACTTTCTCGTATTCGACACCGGCGCTTGCAAACATAGGCACTCGCATTTCTCGCCCAGTTTCCTTCGCTTCTTTTCGCTCTCTCGCTTCCCTCCGCTATCTCGCCTTCTCTATTCCTTCACCTTTTCTCGCTATTTCGTCGTGTCCAACTTCTCGGTGCTCTCTTCTATGAAGCATACTATTTTTCGCAAACCCGTCTGACCTACCAGCCAATTTTTGGCGGCAATTTGAATAGCGGAAAAGGCAGGGAGCCTTAAGGGGGGCGGGGCCACTCTATCCCTGAGGCATTTAGAAAAGTGAATTGAAGGAGGGAAAGCTAGGGAGTCTCGGAAAATTGGAAATAGTCTGGAGACATAGGGGCGAAAGAACACGACGCAAAATTGGGTGGAAAATAGTTCGAGGAAATGGAGAGGCGAAAAAGAGCGAGAGTGAAAAGTTCTATTCGCTCTTTCAGGAAAGCATCCTTACATTCTCCGGCCCATGCCCTAGGCTGTGTGGGCCTTATAGACCTAGTGACATTTCAGCTATCATTCCAGACAAGAGATCAATCTTTGTTTCAAAGAGATCAAATTTTCTACAGTGACCTCTAAAAATTCGAAACCATCCCAACCACGAAGTTCATTTTTGCGATAGTCAAACTCCAAGAATCTCAAGAAGTCCCAAAAATCTCAGAAAAATCTACAGTGCCTCCATCGTGCGAATTCAGACGATGTGACGACCACTTGACGTCGGCCATCAGAATCCCCTTTCAGCGACGAAGAATGAAACTGATCTTTATGCGACGACATTTACCGTGTCTACCGAGCGGATAGAAAAGGAACAAGTGGAATTTTTACGCCTTTATAGGCGATATTCGCTACTGTATTCGTTCTATTTCCACTCTTAGAGTAAGGAGAAGATGGAATTTCTCGTGTTCATAATCGCTTTCGTGATGGCGATTCTGTCGATCATCACAATCGTCGGCAATGTGGCGGTGCTTCTGTCGTACTACCTTGACAAAAATATCAGGCAGGTTTTTTTTTTCATTAAAAACGCACTTTTTCATTTCGTCTATTTCTTGCGTTTTTATGAAGAATTTTCAGGCAACCCGCGAACTACTTCATCTTTTCTCTGGCGGTATCCGATTTGGTAAGTTTTCACTTGGTACCTTTAAATTTTGAGATGATCAGCTTTTCGACAATATTGATGTCGTAAATGCAACAGATATGCGCTTTCTGAGGCCTAAACATTTTATCTTTCATTTCGTTTCACTTTTCCTATCCTAAACGTCTATTGATAGTCGTTCTTGGATGTTTTGTGTTGGTTGGTTGGTTGGAAGATTTTTGGGTGAGAGGTAGGTGGGAGGAGGATTAGAAATTGGTGAACGCGCTCCGTTTGAGCCGCGCGAGTAACCCCTCGGCTTTGGGCCCATTTTTTTTAGGTAGTCCGTCTCAAATTTCCTTAATCCTCACTTATTTTTCATTATTTTTTGCAAAGATTTTTTCTTTCAGCCAAAAATCTACGATATTCAGTCATTTTTGGGGGGCACTAAAGCGTATTATGCTTTTGCGAAATTGCTCGGAGGTCCAATTGTTGAACGTTGGCAGAAGATGTGTATTTTCGTTTTTGGGGGAAAAAAAGCGTTTATCTGTGTCCACATCATTTATGACCTACTATGATGATAGACACTAAGGAAGTGCGAGGGGAGAGCTTTATTCATGCTCGGAAGAAATAGTAGGTCGAGTAATGATGAAGCTTGGACCACACATAGAAAGCTAGAAATCTCGAAATAGTACGTGAAAATAATAGACCCAGACCAATTTGCAGTAGATATACACCAAGGCAATGTATATATAATAAATAAAAGTCGTCGAAAAAGTGTTACACTCCTGAAAAGGCGGAGGAAATGATGTAGTTTACGGTTCATGAGGCGCTCATTAGCTTGAACTTTTTCGTAATATATACTTTACTATTTATCGTTCTGTTCTCAGAAAATTTTGATCTAGGCAACATTGAGCAAGCAATCTTTTTAGTCGGATTTCTAGAGCACCTTGTCATTTCCCTTACCATAACGAATTTTACCAAATAGCTAGAAATAGTGTGCAAAATACCGTAACTCCTGAGAAAAAGAGGATAGGGAAGCAGAATGATAAAGTGTAGGTATATTTCGTTTGCTTGGATGGTCTTTATCATGCCGGATATTTAATCGGAGATTACTTTCCAATTCGAATTTATTATCTTGGTGCCTTTTTACCTGAATATGCTTGTTTTCGGAAATTTCGTCCAATTTCAGTGCAAAGTACGCAGAGTATAATCGTGATTTGAGAATCTTTGGGTCGTCTAGAAGTTTTTCAGCCTCAAAATGTTCCATGCTGCTCTTGTTACTTTTTACAACAAATGTTCGTAGGTTGATTTCTTGACTAGGTAAAGATAACAGAAGACATTTGTAATTTCCGATGTCTCTATCTTATTCAATTCTGCAACGCTGTTTCTGTGTCGTAGACGTTTGAGAATTCAATGACAACGCTTTAATGAGCGATAAGTGGTGGACGAGATACTGGATTCATCAGGATAGTCCGAAAGATCTGCGTCTCTACCCAGGTTCCGAAGAAATAGCTCTAATCTTTTGTCTTCCAAAGGTTTTTTCTTCTTCTTCTAGACCCCTAGAAATGGGCGCATTTCTATGCAAAACCACTGGTTGATATATCAGATTGCACGGTGAGAATCCTCTGGAGATGCGTTTGAGGAGAGAAGTTAGACACTGCTGGGAAGGACTCAAATCAAAGAAGGGGCGAGAGGTGATGAAAGGCGATGAAAATAAGCGATGAAGCTCGGCACTCTGCGCGTTGTGAATATTTCCCCTTTCTGAATGTGGAGATTCCTCGTCTCGCTTCCCCCTTCTGAGCCTAAGGAGGGAAATCCCTGGGGGCAAGAGAGTAATGGATGCGGTTATCGAAGGCCCAAGGCAAGTCGAAGCAGAAGAAGCAGTGCAGCGAGCTGTTGAAGGAGATGAATCTCGTTGACGTCTGAGCACAAATCAGATGCAGAAGAACCAAGAGATTGGAGCTATCGCAGGATTGATCATTTTGGTTAAACGTAGCCTGATGAAGAACACCTTTCTCGAGAGAGATCTGAGGATTGAATTCGAAAAAATTGAAGCTGTAGGATCACAGAATCAAGATTTATCTGATGGATTGACGGGGCTACTAGTTTAGCTTGAGAAGTTTATCTTTTTGAGACAAATAGAGACAATTCAGCGATGCGATTTCATCACCAAAATACACACGAACTTTTAAAAGACTTCTACTTTTTCTGCTGTGACATCGCTTTGCGTATCATCTTTCTACCGCTTTTTTCATGGAATCATCATCGCTTTTTCCGTCGATGCCTTTCAACTTTTCTCGAATGCGACTTATCCTACGCCAAGATGAATGCGTTTTGCTGCGCGGTGTTCTCTTCCAAAATATAACCCTTCCAATGAGCCCTTTTGCCTCTGGGCTCTCTAACGCATCGCTCTCGTCTCATCATCACCGAATTATTCATTGACGAGGCTTTTGAATTCGTCCTTCATCGTTCAATTCTTGCTTTCTTTAGAGTCGACTTGCTCGGAAAAACGGTTTCTCTGCCTTCTCTTTTCACCAGCAAGCCTCATTCCGACTTCGTTTTGGAAGCCCCCAATTAAGGAGTTATGCTTGTTGAGTCGCAGGTCTTTAAGCAGCTTCTTATTTTGTTTCTTCGCATTTTTCTCCCTTCTTTAGAATTCTCTAGTCGAATTGCATTTTCTGGCTAATAAAGCTCATACATGCACAGTCACACGCGGAAGGAATTTCGAAAATGCTGTCGAAGGTGAATAAACGGAAAACTCAAGAGACCCGCACAATAATTCCCAATTACTGGAAACTTCATGCAATGAAATCTTGAAACCATCATCATTAAAAGTTGAGGTATGAAAGATGAGCCTGATAATATCATCATCATTTTACTAAAAATAGTTTAGAAAAACTCTTTGATATAACGCGGCTTGCCATAAAAAATAGGAACTTCTTTTCATCAGACATGTCAATCAAACGTTACATGAAAATTAAGCACGTTTTGCTAGAAAGTTCAGTTCAAACTTCGAGTTGATTCGCTTTTGGAAAGGTCGAACCGGGTTTGTTTGGATCGAATTCTTCGTCATTCGACGCTTTCATTGGATGAGTTCCAAGCGCTTTCCCCCTGGATGAAGTATAGCTTTCTTGTTCAAAGATCCACGGGCTTTTTGCATATTCTGCCGATGTCCTTTCAGTTTCTCATCTTGACGGGGGATAATGTCGTAGTAACTCTTGAGTTTTTGATATGCTTAGACGCGATTCTTCGGGCATCCTTCATCATAGGTCGAGTCATTGGTGCGTCATTTACATATTCAGATACTTCAACCTAGATTCTTGAACCTATCCCTAGTCATGTGCGAAGTAGTCGTAGTAGATTTTCAGAGTCGTCATTGAAATCGGGATTTGCTTTCTCCCCGATGCTCTTTCCTATTCTGATTCATAAAAACGTCGCTCGCGCACTGCGACACAGCAGCAGAAGCACAGCATTTCGAGGGCAAATTGAATTGTGCTGCTCCCTGCCCCGTCGCCATCGCGCACACAGCAAAAGCAGGGGCTTACGCACTACCTCTCCAATCTATTTCTGCCACTTTAGAGTCCTCCTATCCGCAGTCTATTTCCTCTTTTGCGCCACTCAAAATCTCTCAATTTCAATTGATCTCTACCCCTTTCTGTACTTCTTTAGACTTCACCCCTAAAGGGCCATGAAGAACCCCAGAGAAAGCAAACTTCTTAGACAAAAACGACAGGGAGAATCATAGTGATGATGAAAGAATGAATATGAATTTGAGTTTATCACGGATAGATGAGATGAAAAATTAGTGAAGTCCGTAAAATGCAAAATATCGCAAACAGTTACTTTCTTTGAAGAGGAACATATATTCGAAAGAGAATTTGAGAAATTTGAAAAATTAAAACGAATTCGTAGTAAGTCGAGCTCTGAAATACTTGTATTCGAGATCAACTCTTACAACAAATTACAGAAATGAAGGAAAGTACTTCTTCAGATAATCGGTCTGGAAGGCATCCCCGTTTATACGGCTTTCATTCTCCAAGGACAGCAATGGTATTGGAGCGACTTTCTGTGTGACCTCTGGTTATCCGTTGACTACATCGTGTGCCTCGCGTCAATCTACACCGTTTTCGGCATTACTGTCGATCGGTACGCTCACAATCTATAGTTCTTTGTCAATGGCTCAATTTTCAGGTACTGTTCCGTGAAGCATCCCGCTATGTACCGTCAATGGCGCACTCCGAAGAAGGTCATGCTCATAATTGCCGCCACCTGGATAGTAAGTTTTTCTCTGCTGAAAAACTTCTGCAAGATTGATTACCTTTATCATATTGCCTACCTATTTATGATTAAATCATATCTAGGGAGCGCAAGTGGTTTCTCAAATTTGATATTGATGGGATTTGAAGCTTGCAGAAATATTGTGTAGGGTCTTCAAATACTTAAATCAGAGGAAAATTTTCGATTTGGTCCGGTCCAAACCCCATAATTAAGTCGTTAATTGCTTTCGTAAATATCACGATTTTTCGTCAATGAAAATTGGAATTTGGTTCGATTTTGAACCATCTGAACCAATGACTGCCCAGTTCTCATTCAAAGACTAGTCTTATTTTACAAATCATCATCCAGCCAGGCTGATCTCCTTGTCGACAGTGAGTTGTAGAAATGAACAGAAATTAAACTTAAAACTGATAAAATTACAATGAAACTTGTTTAGTTTCGCAATTTCTTGACAAAGTGAGGGAAAACTGTCGAGTTGAGCATTTTTGAGCATTCAACCTACGGACTTGAAATTTTCAGAATACCATTTCCATACTGATAGAAACATCATATCAAGTGCGTTCGATTGCGCTCATAACGGGAATAGGGGTCTACAGCTTTTGTCCAACCTTTAACTTCAAAAATAAGCGTTTGGAAAAATTTTCAAGGGCTGACTCGGCGGCGACTTTTATAGAACTCAAAACTCCTAACAACTTTATAGACCTCGAATCACACCAAAATTTCAGGTATTCCCAGTAATTCAAGTCAAAGTTACATTGACGAAAACTTATGCCGAAATTCATATTCAAATTTAGCATTTGCATTCTCCAATCATATCTCATTCTGTTTATATGCATATTAGTTAGCGCTGAAGTTTTAGAATTCAACGCTTTACGTTCGGGAATAAAACTATCTATATCTTGATCATAATCTCTGTCTCTTCAAAATTGAAACATATCGCAGCATTCCCTTTATGACAAGAAAACTTTGGGGTCTCCAATTTACCTTCCACCTTTGTCTGCCCTTTGTTTACACTGTTCTTCCTCACTAGTGATCCATTGAGCTGCTCCGGGTTTTTCTGCATCACGTGGGTTTGTTTGGGTGATGTGACGTCACACCTACCCGCGCAAGCACAAGGATACAAGCGAAATTCAATTCAATTGGCCCTTCGTCCCTTAGCTTTGCGGTACGGGTACACGGGACAGCAAAGTGAGCACACAATTGGGTCGAAATGTCGTCGCGTTTTTGCTTCCCGAAAATTTCACTTACCCAAGTCAAAACCAAGAATTTTGAGGACCACGAACAATATCACTGAAAACTTAATTTAACCTATTTTCATGCCATCCCGAGCAATTTACACGAGTTTTCGAAAATATCTCCGTGCTATTTCGAACCTAACAACTGATTTCCGTTAATTTCGGCTATTGACGTGAGTGAGAGACAATGAGTGGAAGAATGGTCCAAAATAATTATTCGAAGTGACTTGTTTATGCGGAAAATCCGCGCTAATTACCGTGGTTTTTGGGATTTTCGCGAATTTCTTCGTCGGCTTGCGACGCCCGTTTTACTCTAGTCTATTGTTACTTCTTCGACCGAGGTTTCTGGGGGTTTTGTTGGCTGGAGAACTTCTTGAGACTGGGGGATCCGTCGGAAAGGCAATTCTGCCTGGCGCTGATTGCTCGGGGGTCCTGGGGGGAAGTTGTGTGCGGTAAAACGACGCACAAATAACTTCTTTTCACTGCGACGTGAAGCCCGGAGACAAATCCAATGCTCGCTTTTGGGTTATGGCGTCAATTTTCTCCTTCTCTCTTATGATCGTGTTTCTTTTCCTCTCAAACTTCTAGGTTCACTAACTTTTGTCTGCTTCTCTGCGGCTTCAAATTGCATAAACTCAATAGATACACATAGTAATGCGGGAGACTTGGATAGAAACACGAAAATCGAAGTCGAGCAATTTTATACGAAAAAATCCATTACCCAGGAAAAAAGTAGCTGCAAATTTGCAACGTTAATTCCTTTCTCGGCTAATTAATTCCAACTCAATTTTGGGTTGGTCCATTAATTCCCTAGATTCTCTTCCATCTAATTCTTGCAAACGATTCAAGTCAATTAGGCATTCATTGGGTCAAGCGAATAGGTTCATTGCAATGACGCAGATAAAGCAAGAGAACAGTTGAATGCAAAAAATATTTGAAAGAAAATCCCTGGAAAAACAAGATTTTATCATTTTTAGGTGCCAAGCATACTGTTCTCCGTCTCGATCTTTGGGTATGGAACGTTCACAGGTAAATTCGAGATTTATCTATGCAAGAATTCTGAAAGCCTTACGAGATGAAAAAAACAGATAGGTTATGAAAATTTTGAACCTTTCATGTATGAATGTGGTGATAATCAGATGGACCCTGTCACTCGTTGCCAAAATTAAATTCACTGGCTCGAAATTGCAGGCACCGGTCGGATCCTCAAGGAGCACGAGTGCTACGTCCAATTCATGACAAACGGCTTCCTCAACATGGGCATGTACATTTCGTATTACTGGTCAACTCTGTTCGTCATGCTCTATCTGTACTGGGGGATCTATCGTGCTGCCAAACAGTTGGCGCTGAAAAGTGATCAGGTACAATTCTATCATCATTCTTAGTAAGGTAAATCTAAAAGACGCACTATTTGATAAGATGGAAAATCTTATCATTGACTAATCTGAACCTTCCATATCTTGTTCCATGTTATTAAAACATACAAGCTTTTCCGAATAGTCTTATGTCTGATCGAAGTCATCATGCATTTGTTCTTCCTCCAGACCGCGATGAATTATGGGCCATTACACAGCTCGGAAATGAGTTACATAATGAAATTACAATAGGGATAAGCTAGACGAAGCCATAGATAAAAGATATTCACCCCTTGGGGGATTAGCGGTGAAAATAGGCGGTGGTGAAAGGCTAAACTTCCCAATTTATCATTGGCAAAATTGTGTAGGAGTGCGCGAACTTTCGCTTTATTATCTTGCTTTATCATTTTTTCTGCATTTGTACACCAATAATGCGATTATTTTGAGCAAGTTCCTTTTCAAAACGTATTTCTTTTGTCACATTTCTGCAACATTCATTCAAATTCAAATTGAAAGAAGAAAAAACGAGACAAACAAAAAAATCTCATTTGACCGTTCGCGTGGATATCAAATTTCGCTTCCAAAACCCATTTTTCCGCATTTTAAGTCTTTTCCAAATTCCTCGGACAATTTTCGAAGAATGTATGCATGAGCGCGAATCATCCGGCACATCAGCAGCAACACAGGGCAAAACGGGCGTGAAATTCGAAGCGCACGGCAGTCAGGAAGGAGGTCGAATTAAACACCGGCACAAAACCGCGAGAACCACATGAAATGCCAGAGCGCAGATAAATTGAAGGACGAAAATACCCGCGAAATGGCAAAACAACGAAAACATCCATCAAATATGTTGCAATTTACAAAAGTAACTGCATTGTTGCATGAGAAATAGTGTAGGAATTGTCAGGGAAAAACCCTCTTCCCTACTATTTCGCGTGTAACGCGATGTAACAGTTGCAATTATTTGTTCAGGTTGCCCAAGTTTTGAAAAGTCATAAGCGATCAAAGTTGAATTTACTGCCGCATGGGTCCATTCATTTCTGAATACGAAACAAAAGATTTGAGATTTTGATATTTATTCGGTTTATTGAAATAGTCGAGATGAAAAGATAGTATGTACAAAATTAGTAATATCATAAATGATCGAATAGAAGTTCAATATAACAGGTAACAGTTTTTGAATAGTATCTAATAGAAACAAAGTTTCATAAAATTTAGTTGGGATTTGTATGGAAAAGTTTAATCTTAAAAATAAAGTCATGACTAGTTTCATACATACGCTACTGATCGCAAATCTTCAGAAGACCAAACGCCTCGCCCTGCTGACCGAGATGCGGAAGCCTGAGATGAGTATTCGGACGAGCGAAGCCGCTCAGAGTAGTTCAGATTCGCCCAACGATACAACGGAGTCTAGTAGACACGGGTATGTCAACATACTTTTTATGAAAGCGAAGCTTCACATTGACCGATACATTCTTTATATTTTCCATATTGTTCCTTTTATCGCTAAACTCGCGACACGTTATCAACTTCAGGAACAATGAAGTATGTTTGTGCCATGTTGAAACATGCGTTAGGATTGAATTCCATGCTTTATCACGGGTTTTACCTTGCTGAGGATTTGATGTAGCGAAAGACTCAGGGTCCGTACTAAGTCCCTACTTAGTTCATGACAAGTTCAGTTCAACTCAACTCGTTTTTGAGAGAGAAATAGCCTATAGTTCACGCCAAGTTCGCTCCTACTTTCAGGGGACTTTAGTACGGGCCCAGGACAGAGTTGGGATTAAAAATCGCCACCATCCATGTTCCATTCGCTCGAAATATATGCACATATTTTTATGATGCATTCATATTCCGCGGCGACAAAAATGATGTAAATGTAATTTGGTTATTTACTGCGAGCACAACATGACATCTGTGTGTGATGTTATTCCGCGTTTTTGCGGAAGTGCTTTCGGGGTAATTTTTAAGGGGACGCATTTCATCTTGACGATGGAGCGTAACTTTTTCTGATTGGAGCATATTTGTTGTCGGGCTAATTTGATTGACACATCACATTTGGCTCATATATTTGACATATGGACATATGGGAGATGCGCAACATGTTTGATTTAAGATGAAGAGGGAGTTATTTTTACTCAAAATGGAGATTTGAGGGGTCTCAAGATTCTAAAATTCTCCAAACTAAACTTGAAGTTCAAGTCGGTTTGAAAAAGTAAGGACGTAGCGATGTCGTCCGATGAAATGGGTTGTAGGGTTAGGAGAGAGTAGGGAGACGTTCTTTGACTTTCCCATTAATTCGCTAGTGCGCGATTTTTCCACATCGCCAAGTTCAAGATGATGAAGCAAAATTGAAGTTCGACTTCCATAGTTCCAAAATTCAAGATCGAACTTCGTCTGTACACTTCATCATTCCACGAAGTTAAGCTTATAAAACTCTTTATTTCTTGATGTTTCTTATTACAACTCCTGCAGAAACCCTTCTCTTCATCCACTCTCTCGGACTCTCATTTTTCGTCTCATCCTCAGGGGAGCGTCTCTGATTCTCTCTCATTGCCCCCGCTTTTCTTGGCTCCATCGAATCGTGCAAAAAGTAGCAACGGGGAAGGCTCGGGGCGAATTTGGCATTTGGACTAGCTGCGGCGATTCGTGGCAGATCTGAGGAATTCGCCAGGGGAACGTGGAGGAACTCGTTCCGAGAAGCGAAATCAATCTCGCACGAGAAAAACAAGCGAGCAGATAAGAGTTTGATAAAAACAAATAACTCAGCAGCGGGAGTAAATGGGTTTCAGGAAAAGCCAACAGTTATGGCGATTTTGATATAATTCATCGAACTGAAGATCATCCTACATTTGGTACACTTTCAAAAGAATAACAAGATAACAAGTTCATCGTCGATGTGATGGAAAGAGAACTTTTTTTTTGCATGTTTCAGAAAGATCCTAATTTTTTTAAAAATAATTCGTTTCTGCTTAGTTCTTTTTACTGGGGTTGTATCATAAAACCATGATATCTTCATCATTTTCATAAGGAAGTCGGGCTTTTTCTTCCCAAAATCTTTGTCCCCGTCTATCAATCTCGATTCTTTCGCTATAAAATCCGCAACTTTCTTCTCGTCCATAACTCAATTTGGTGCACATATTTTGGGTATCGGTCGGCGCTCCCACCAACACAAATCCCATTTGCAATATTTCATGGCCTGCCGGCAATTTTTCTCGACTCGAGTCGGAGCGAACCCCGCGCGCTCGCAAAATCCTTTGCAAGCCAAATGAGCACATTTATGGAGATTGGGCAGGGACCGAATGATAACGATGGAAATTCCAACATTGAGGTGTACGGATGCGTCCAACCGAAAATCTGCAGCGAAGGCAGCTAAACTCTCAATTCAGCACGAATTTTCCATATGGGGGAGCATGAAGTTTGCAAGTCTATACAAATGCAGGGACTTGAAACCGTTCGTTTTGCAGAACGAAGATCTTTAAAATAGCAAAATTTTCCATTCTGAAAAGAATTTGAACATCGTGTCCAGAGGACCAGAACACTATGATTCAAGATTACCTTATCGCCATGCAGATAAAACCTTTTGTTATCATCAAATAAGGCAGTTGATCATAATTGAGTGGATCTTGTCTGCATAGCTGAATTTTTGAGTTTTCGAAGCGAATTTCATAAGTTATTGTTTCCATTGCATTAACGACCTCGCCTACATTTTGCTGTACTCGATTATCTTCAAGGCGCTTCTTTTTCGGGCACCGCGCGCATAGAGGAAATCCAATCAAATCTCTCTAGGCCCTGGAAGAGTTCAAAGGAGCTTTAGAGGGTGTAAAAATTACTGGCGAGGGCAAAAATTGCTGGAAATAGCCTTAAAGAGACTCGAAGAACTTTGAAAAGTGCATTGTGGCGGCTCCAAGTGCAGACAAAAAGGTGCGTAAGAATTCGGCAGCCCCCAGAAGCAATTTTTGCAAGTCAAAGCTCTCGACAAACAAGGAACAAATTATCTTCGACTTTTTCGACGATGGCGAAGAAATTTCCGTGCCAAAAATGGAAGCAAAAGGAAATCATCGGCAAATTTTCATGAAAAATAGAAAAGTTGAAAACACAACAAGTTCTTCATTTTACATCTTCGTGAAAAATTCAGTACCCGGAAAATATTCGGCATGTGAAAGTAAACAATGAACAGAGGCTATACTTTGACAAGTGAAATTATTTTTACTTCAAAAGCGAAAGCACAACAAATAATATTACAAGAGATAAAATTAAATGATCCAAGATTTTAAAACTTACAGATTCAAAATTTCAGGGTAACTAAGAACAACACTCAGTCGACGTCCATGCCAGCGCCATCTGTAGCCTCGATCTCTGTGGCACCCACGCTGCAGAATCTCAACTCGAAAAATCCGATTCTCGGAAATCATGTTGATGTTTGTACAATCAATAATAGGTAAAATTTCAGTCATCAGAAATCTAGCAATTCTCTTCATCTGCGATAGTGACACGAATGATGATAATGAAAAACTCATATAAGACTGCCTTATTCTTTTGCATTTTCTTTATCATGTCACGGTATCATAGGTTTTTTTTTCGAATGATAAGTCAGCTCCTATTTTCTATGTCCTGAATTCAGTTACTCCACCTTCGCACCAGCCGAACCGATGATCGCTACCTCAATCAGTCGGGTGATGCCTTTAGCCGAGCGGGCGGAAATCGTACCACCGAGAAACCTTTCTAGGATGTCAATTAGGTAATTGGAAGCAGGGCTCCAACGGTCCGGCTCGTATTTTGCGGGCCGGACTGCCGAAATCTCGGCCCGTTTAGAACCCGATTGGAGGGAGTTTTTTTAAAGACACAATTTTCTACAGACCCACCCAAGAACTGAGTTCCGTAATCGAGCGAGAATCAACCGCACCATGCGTTAGTCCTGAGTCATCACAGTGTTCTGCTGACGAGATCCCTCCGCCAGATGACTGCCAAGATTGCAACCAAAGGACTCCCTCTCGACAACACGTTCATTTCGGGTATGTCTAGAATGGAGAACGATTTGCCAATGTTAAGACTTTACCGATATGAAAGAAATAACATGATGAAATGATGATACTGAAGAAGATACATTTTTGTGTTCCTTTTTCCTATGCTAAGAAAACTCGTATCTTTTCCGAGCCTGCAGATTTGTTGCTTCACTCGACGAAGTTGAATATTTAGACCTTCGATATCCCTTCCATTCATCGATGCTGACAGCGTGTCATCTCTTGTGGGAAACGACGAGCTTTGGAAGGAGAAGCGGTTAAAGCAGGAGGAAAATCCAAAGCATGAACAGACGAACAACCACACAAATGCCCGGAGGATCTTCGAAGAAGATCGGCAGATGACATTGAGTATGAACCGGTCGATAGAGACAATCGAATTGGTGCAGCAGATGATCAAAGAAGAGATGGTTAGTCATAGCCAAAATATTGTCGAGTTGTCTAAAATCAAAGTTTTAAATTGTCCTTATTGGAGTTGGCAATTTCGATCGAAGATTTTTCAGAAGCCTAATGGTGAGATCAAGGTGGAAATCTGCGCTGGGGAAGTGACCGTGCCTTTGATAGCCGTTTCCAGAGTCGAGAGCATTCGAAGGTTGGGAAACTTGAGTTTCACGGATTGCAAGATTTAAATTCAGAACAGCTGAACACCGTCTAAGACGTATGCTTACCGTCATGCGAGCTAAAAGTACACGAAGGAAGAGGAAACGAAGGTCGAAAGATAAAGTGGGGTTTTTTAGATTTAGAAAAATTTTGAGACTTAATTAAAACTAGGAAATGAAAATTTCAGAGCGTGTTAAACATGCTGAACCCTTTTCGGAAAAAGGTACACCGCCACAACACATAGCCATATATTTTAGCAATGCAATTTTATTATGATGCAAAGCTTCGTTGCCATGTTTCCCTAGCTTCCGATGATCACTTTACGATTGATTAGATTATGCGCTATATAGTCACTGTTGAACGTGTGCATCGTCGAAGTCTAGTAAATTTGCTAGGAGCAAAATATGCTCTCTTCTAGCTGATGATCAGTTTATATTCAAAGTTAGTTTGGAGCATTTTTCTTCTTCAAATTTGCTTGACTTCGATGATATGAAATAGATGAAAATAGCAAAAGTTCTATGACGAGCATGATATTTAAAATAGTTGCAATTTTCTCGATCAATTTCGCTATCTGTGATTTGCTATTACCGTGAATTCGTATCGTGTCAAAACCATATTAGGCTTCGAAAGTCTCTAGAAAGCATTGAATTGAGAGTATTTCAAAAATACAGTGTAGTTTTCCGAACATTTTCTATCTCCTACCCACCTTTACTGTATTTTTGTTAGAGTTTTTACAAATTTTGATTATTTATGCTGGGTCTTTCAGGAATACAAGTCTCGTTCGGAAAACCGCGCGCGGAAAGCGTTGAGGACGATCACTTTCATCCTGGGGTCTTTCATCATTCTCTGGACGCCCTTCTATGTGATGGCTACGATAATCGGTTTCTGTGATTCCTGCAAAAACTCGCCTACCTTCAATTTGGTTTATGCTATCAGGTAAAAATTAACTAAAAATCAAAGTGATTAAATTTCTTCTTTTGAAAGAATGTAGGTCTTGTAATCAAATTGAGATCCATTGATGCAAGCTTTATGCAATTCTTTCTCATAAAGCTGAATTTCATAAAATGAGATTTACATTGTAAATCGATCAAATTCAGCTACTACCTGTGCTACATGAACTCTCCTCTGAATCCGTTTTGTTATGCGATGGCCAATCAACAGTTCAAGAAAACACTCACCCGAATTTTCAAGGGCGATTTTAGACGAGTCTAGAGTTCGGATTGAAACTGAAGGAATATTTTTAGGTTTAAAATTTTTCGTATTGAATTAAACTTTCGATTTATTGATCCAGAAACGGTTTCAATTTAAATAAAATATTCAATCAGTGACCAACTCTGGCATAGATTCTAGTCGTTAAATTTCTCAAAGCTCTAAAATCATTAACTCAAATCCTCAAAATTTCTCTTATTTCTGAATTCGATGATAGGATATATTTTCTCATGCCGATATTTAAAGGATCATTTTCTTCTCTCAAAAATTGCTGCCAAAATGTATGTCTGAAATTCTAATCTAACCTTCAAAGAATCTCTGTGATATTGCTCACGGTGCTCGAATTTTATTGAACTTTTCGAACAATTTTGATGATCTCGATTTGCCATATTGTACGGCTCATAATTGAATTTTAAATTTATAATTTCTAAGATTTCTAAAACTTCAATTGATTCAAATTTTCACTCAAAATTTTATTAGTATTGTCAAATTTTATATTTTCAAGATTGACCATTTAAATTTGACCATACATCTAAGTGCTCAGGATAGATTTTATACGAAATTGAGAATTTAATGCAACTATTATTGGTTCGAATAAAATTTTTAAATATTTCAAAATTATTCTAGAATCCAGTTATGTTTCTAGTCATTGTTTTGTCTGGTGGAAAAGTAGGCAGAGTAAAAGATGGCTTCTGGTGACCTCATATACATTATAGGCCTATGCAATGTATACAAAAGTATCAGCCTAGCAGAAATGAATCGATTTTTCAATATTTTCCTATTTTTGCCCCAATTTTCTGAATCGTATGTGAATAATCAAAACATATGATTTTCGCTTTTCACGTATTTTTGCATCTCTTCATGACGCCACGCAAAAATGTAGCCACTTTTTCAATCTTTCAAACATCTACCTTTGCCCTTTCGATTTTCTTTTGTACCAAGGTAACATGATTCTTGTGGTTTTTCATCAAAAATTCTATAGAATTTTTCATTTAAAAATGATATCAATTTCATATTTGTACACGAATTTTCGCTTATTTACTGTCGCTTAACAAAAGTTTGGGATTAAATTTCTCGTCAAAAACGGGACAGATAAATAAATAGTTTTCGTCCATCGATGACTCCATTTAGATTTTTTCAGAAGAAATTTCGTTCTCATATCACAAATGATCTTTCTGACTATAATCATCTTTAGATCTCATTCAAGCGTACATGGAATAGTTGTTTCGTATCGAAAGACCATAAAAAAGTGGGAAAAATTATTTTTAAAAATCTGCTTTTTGATCGCTATTTCTAAAAAATCTCTCTAGAACGGATCAATTTCAAATCTTTTTCCTTTTAATTTGAAAATACAGCACAGCTTTTAGGCTTTGTAAACTATCTCTTTCGACTTTTTATTTACAGTCCATTCGTAAATCTCAAATCTTCCTTTCATCTTTTCAAACACTCACGCAAACGGCTATTTCTCGCTCAGTTAAAATGACGACGAGAAAAACCGAGATTGAATTTCATGTTCATTTTCGACGGTTTCATTGAATTTTCAACTTTCTTGCAAAATTCTCAACCAGCGTCTTTAGCCAAGATAGCATCTTTAGGCAACAAATTTTTCATAAAAAATTACAAATCCCCAAAATTTCAATTTTTCCCACTTTTTTTTTCGAAATTTCCGAAAATCTGCCCCGACCAAAAGTTGATCTGCAAATTCTCGACCCGATATTGCATTTCTCATTTTTCGTTCTATAGCTTCTCTTCTATCCCATGACTTTTTGCATCATCTGTATCAAATTCTCTTCGATTTGAATGCTATTTTACCTATTATTTTTCTTTTCCCATACTATTTCTTCATTTTCTGCTTCTCTAACTGATACATGCGTTCCACATTTCTATTTACTGCATTGTTACTGCTGCCGAATCGTTTTTTGCATGTTCGCGCTTTTTTCTTTGTCTCTCTCTTGAATGTCAGTACTATTTTCGACTTTCTCACCAAGATCTCTTATTTTCCCGTGCTGTTTTCACGAAAATCCGTGTTTTTTTCGTGCTGGACTTTGCCCGACTTATCCTGAATTATAATGCGTCCGAGATCGGCGAAGTGAACTTGTAAAAAGCGGGCAAGAAGACAAATCGTCTCTCTGCCAGAGGTGTTTTTTGCAGGTGCCGTTTTCCGATTTCTCTATCTCTTCAATGCATCTCTATTTTCACTTTTTTCAAATTTCTCAACTTCTCTCGATTTCCAAAAATATTTCCCTGTTTCGCAACACACTCAATTTTCGGTTGAATCCACGATTTTTCCCGTCTGAATCGACGAAAAAAGTCGACTGGGAGAAAAATTGTCCGATGGACACTTAGATTTGGCCAATTTTTCGGATTGAATTCCCAAGAAATCACAGGTTTCCTAAGAAAATTTGGAAACTTCGCTTATCAGCGGGTTTCAAAATTTCGCTGAGTTGATATTTCCCTTCGCGAATAAACAATCCTGATAAGGAGGGCAAGAAAATATCAAGAATAAAGTGAAAAATGGGTATGTCGTATTTAAAATGAGCTTCTTTGTTTATGTTTATATATTTAGCATATATGATCACATAAGATTTAAAAAAAAAAAAAAAACTCTTAACTCCACTTACAAATTTCAGGTAAAAAATTTTTATTCCACTCAGTCATGTTCATTAACGAGGGCCCTTTGCATGCGAAGCTTTTGCAGATTTGGGTGGGCGTATCAGACGTGTATTACCGTACTTCAATGTTAGACACCTTTTCGTTGCCATTAGTTGACTCCCCGCTTTTTCACTCGATAAAAATTATATTATCCTGCACCCATGCTTCAATACAGACGAGAAAGTTTGTTTTCTTTTTCAAGAGGAAAAGCGAGACGGAAAGCGAGAAGGATTCCACACCGTCTGGAATATGGTCTTCGCGATACGCGTATTTTGGGAGTAAAGAAGGCGTGGCTTGCGCTCGTTAATGGACATGACTGAGTGGATTCCATAAAATTTTCGGAGAGCTCGAAAAAAATAGTATGATAGGGGGAGGTCTTGTGATCTAGAGATTTGCAAATACGTAGAGAGCACTTCATTCATTTTTGGATGATAAGACTGAGAAAGTGTTTCCATGTTAAAACGCATTTTTAAAGTCGTCTGGAATATCTCCCTATCATATTTCTATTTGGAGGGTATTCGTTTCGTTTGATAAGGAGAGTGCGATTTTGCATCGGTGGCATTTTTTCTCCCCACTCCACCATGGCAATAGATTATTCGACTTTTTCTTTGTTATTATCGTTTTTGCATTTCTGATTCTTTAGGCCTCTCGAATTCTCGAACTATTTCTCCGAGCTTACTTTTGCTCTATCAATTTCGAGCTCTTTCTTTGATTCGATCCACCTTTGGCCTGATACGGACTTTATGGCTTGAAATTTCGAATTATGCCGAAAGAAGCAGTTTTCAAAATTTCAAAAATCTCCCGATCTGCACCATTTTTACTATCCAAGCCAAATTTCTCAGCTTATAAATTTCGCAATAAACAGCGTTTGCCCTTTTATTCTCCAAAATTCAAACACAAACATTTTCGAAGTGTTTGATAAAATCGACTTTACACCAAATCAATCGCATTCCTTTCTGCACAGATCGTTTCTCTGCATTTGATTTGCATAATTTCGCATAATTGAGACTCCGCCCCTTTCCATAATCGTTTTCGCTATATTTGTCGGGTCCATTCGCGTATGTTCGTCGATTCTCGCAAAATTCTAGACTTTCTAGAAGCCTCTGCCTACTCGGTAAAGGGATTCTCGGGCTTTGAATTAACGACCGGCCACATCGACTTCGATCGCATTCCTTTACAGTCAAGCACGACGATTTCAATCATGTCATCTCTCTCCTTCGAATGGCATAATAACTTCTTCAGGTATGATAAGTGGGTTCAAAAATGATACTTTTGCCAAAAGTGGTATCTCTGCTCAGTGTGCTTCTTCTAAAAGTTCCCATAAAAATATCATGAATCCTAAATGATATTTCTACCAAATTTGTTATTCTCTTAAAAACTGTTTTGATCAACCTAAACAGACCTCACAATGTGCATATTTTGACGATAGCTCTCAGGCCAGACTGATAATGAGCAAAATTGTTCTTTCTGATAAAAATAACTTCTTAAAGCTCTAGTTAACTTTCTATTGCTAAAACATTTTTTACGGGTTTTCCTTGACAATCACAAAATTTTCGTAATCCCGATACTTCCCCGAGTGTCATTCTTGATTTCTCCAAAATTTCGTCTGAAATTCGGGGCAGTTCTTGTGAAATGGCTAGTGGAGCATCGATCCGCGTTTTTTTCAATCCAGACCCTTGGCCCGGGCCATGCCAGGCCAGCCCATTCCTCATGGTTTTTATATTTTGTTATTTCGCCACGGTTCGATATCTTTTCGCTCTCATTGTTTTCCGCTGCTGCCTTCCCTTCTTCTCTTTTCGCATTCAGTGAGCGTTCATTTTTCACCAGCATACGGCAAAAACAGCGCAGGCGACTTTTTCGACGGCAAACGAAAAACTTCTCCACTAGGCAGAAGAGTCACACGTTGATTCGTTGATTACAGCAAGAATAGGAGCAATTGATATTTTTTCCTGAGACGACCTAAGTTAAACATCACACGACAATAAATTTAGAATATATCTTCCTTAGCTTTAATTACCCAGGACCAATTTTTCACTTAAAGGAAAAAATAGAGATTTTATTTCGACCAACTTGATTTGATGCTCAACTATCTAGAGGTCAAATTCGCTCACAAATAACTTTTTCAACGATTTTTTCTCGATTACAAAGCCTGACGCATCACTATCTCGTCTCGTCAGCAAGATTGAGTGACCAAGACTGATTTCTCATCAATGAATGAGAAACTCTTTTCCTAATCGTGCATCAAATTTTCTGTTTCTAAAATTATAAAGATCTCGAAACGAGATAATTCTTGCAAATTGTACGATTTAAGGGGATCGCGAAAATCGATATTCTAGGAAACAAAAACATATCGGGGTTTGGTGGGAAGTTATCTTCCATTGAAATCTACGACATTTCCCTCATAATCCGGGCTATGCATATGAAACGAATAATTTGTCGCCTCATCTCGTTTCGTTTCACTGATCGTTCAACCGATTCATTCTTTCGGAAAGCTTTCACCACCATCCAATCGAATCTAGCCATTTCACTTTTGTAATGCAAATGAAAAATCGCAAATTCGTTGAATCTTTGAATATTTTATACATCAAGAAAACCACTGAAAAATCCATGTTCTACTAGAAACGCAAAGAAAAAATGCAGATTGAGGGGGAAAAACTTTCCTTTTTTTCAAGTTTTAGGCAAAAATTAACTTACATCAAAAATAAGTCTGAAATCATGATTTCTTGAATCATTCCCAATTCCTCATTACTACTCCTTCATTGTTGTTGTTATCGTCTTCTCGTTTGTTGCGTTCCTCTTCTACTCGAAAATGGCATTTTCATTCACGAATCATGCCGTCTCGCAACCCATCGACATTCCGAATCGGAGCCATCAGTTAGTCATTTTTCAAATCTTACTGTTTTTTTTGACTTTGAAGATTTTCTTCGACTTCATATTTTTTCATGATTTTTTATTTTGGAGATTTTCACGCGATATATGTACGTCATGAAATCATGATCATTCGTCGCTTTTTTCCCACTTGATGACGAGGTCTGATAACAGTCCATTATCTGATAAAAATCACTACAAAAATTACAAATCCGTAGTCCCCTTCCTTTCCCTAACCAGTATCCTTTCCTGCATAAATTTTCCTTCAACGGTCTAGCCATTTCGTACAATGCAATCTCTGCCCCAATTTCCCTTTCTCAACAAGAGGAATTGTAAAAGCACGAACCATGAAACGAAAGCAATTCCCAAGTCGAAATTTGGTCCGAATCTCCCTATCGAAAATGGTATTGTTGTTGATTCGCGTTTGATTTGTACAAATGGCGCGCACTTTGCTCAAACCTCTCTCCATTTTTCTCTTTTCCACAGTATTTTTCGTCCAATATGGCTAACTCACCGGTGACACAGAGCCGCATAATGCCACGGGCAAATCGAATTTATACTTACGAACAGAGAAATTGTACTAACTATCGATGAAAACACCTTGCTGGAAGTTAGAGCGTTCAAAACAACGCATTTCTATAAATTTGTTTGTGATTATCAAACTGGAAAAGTTCGTTTTCGAAATGTGTTTTAATTGCTATTAAACTGAGAAACGACGCTAGGGTTAATTTCGAAAGATTTGCACCAACCCTGATAGATTTTAGAAATATATTTTAGGTCAGATAAAGTACCCTGAAAATGTATCATGACAAGAACAACAACGCCAAATTAGTTCGAAACACTTCCTTCAACTCCCTAATGCTTTAAACTATTCCATCATGTAATAGATGCGAATTTCATTTTCTTTCTACACATGTTGAGAGTGAATTTGGTCGGTGTTTGCATATCACATAGCACTTTAGGGTGCTTTTCTCACTACACCACAGAGGAAGAGAAGGACTCATTCGAATTGCGAATCAATTTGTTTAGAGATGAGAAACCATTTCATTCGCTGGGCATATAAAAACGAGCAAAGCCACGACGCGAATTGGGTGTGATTTTCAATTTTGAACTCTAAAATTTTTCTCTCAACCATTTTGAAAAGTATTCAAACCTTACTTTCGAACTTCAGAAAAGTTAATTTGGATTCGAAGTTTTCCTTCTTTACATCGTAAAGTTTCTCGATCGTTCTATGAAGTTTCAACTTCCTACTTTAATAAGAGTTGAAGTTCGTTTCAAAGTTGCAACTTTTATTTTGTACCATTTCGTACCACCTTCATTTTGTTCTGTTTACATCCTTCTCCTGCAACACTAACAATCCCCTGTTTTCCAGCAATAATCTTTGAAAGTACATTAATCCAGCTCAACTTCAATCTAACAGATATTTCACATGAGCTTCTCTCTTTAATTCGACGCACAGTTTGCACATTGCAAAAGAAGTGAACGTGTGCATTGCACTGTGCAATGTACACAATAACAGATTCCCTATTGAAAACTAGAGAATAGGCGAAATATCGCGTGAAATAAAGAGAACGAAAAGAAAAAGAATATGGCCGAAAGACATAAAGGCACATGATCAAAGCTGTCCGCTTCCTTTTTCTCTCTTTAGATTTTATGAGAAATGCCACTCTAACTTTTTATATGTCTTTTTCTCTCAAAACTCAACGAAAAAGCTAAACTTTTCTGCTCCTTTTTGTCTCTCACATTTCTTTGTTGAACATGGCTATTTCTCCATTTTTCTCTGGACAGCTAGAAGCGGGCAAAACAAGTGCAAAAAGAATGAATGATTAGAGAATTGAAACGTGTTGTGTTGCGCCTCGAGAAGATAGACTCTATCCTTTCAAAGTGCGTGAAAAAACGCCTTTTAAAGCTTCTTGAAATTCTCTCAAAAATTCACTTTATTGCATTCTTCTCTATCTATTAGCTTTACCATGTCAAGATAGCTCTTTTCTATGTCATAGAAAATTTCTCGATCAAAGAGGCTAGTTTCTTTCCAAAAATGGCATGATCTCTATGGATTTCCCTGAAAAATAATCGATTCACCATAATTATTTGGCGTTTCTCGAAAATTTCGAATCTTTTTTCCACGTTCGATTTCAATTTCACGGAACCATCGCTCGCGCAATACCTGTTCGGGATGGGAGGAAAATAAAAGGCTATAGATTACGGGAAAATGAGAGAATGCCTCCAGAAACCGAAAGAACGCGCAAAAGCAAAAACGTTCGTCGACAAAAAAATGCCAACACAGACGACGCAATTTTAGGAAAACGGCTGGGAAATAGGCTTACTTTTTGAGAGGATCAAAGAAAATCGAGGAAATAGTGCTAGACTTTGAGAGTTTCTAGAGAGAATCGCTAGGAAGATGGGGAGAGACTTCATGAATACGAGCAGGTTTTGGTATGCGGGCGCTTGAATGAAGAAGGAGAGATCAATCTTTCCCCTCTCCCATTATATTTCACAATTTGTGTGCCTTAATATTGTTGTGTTTTATTACTGCTGCGCAATTATAACTAACCATGTAAGGTGCGTTCGTAGATTTCGTAATATAGACTTTGAAATCAAATCTGAAATTGCGTACCTCCAGCCGTTTTTGCAACCCTATTCTAGAACATTAGATCTGCGCTTCTGCTAGAAACCAGTTCAACAATTCTTTTTCTCTAACTCTTTTTCTTTTCCTCTTCTCTTTCTCCGACAAAACTGTTTTCTTTCGGTTCAGCTGTGGTGCACCGAGCGCTTGTTTGCGCTTCTTAACTAACTATACCGGGTGTTTCAAGTTTATCCTCCCAGTTTATTTTTTGAATAACTTTTTTATTTTTCATCCAAATTGAGTACGGTTTTTTGCATGGTACTCTCCTTGCGTAATGGTTTTGTTTGGTATAACTTTCGAGTCGAAACCAATTACCCATACCCATGAAACCACCTGTGTTTTGAAGGCTAATTTTCGACAATAAATCGAGCTCTGCGTGTAAGACTGGACCATTTAACTGCGTTTTACCACTCAGATTAGCATATTTTGGTAAAATTTCAGGTAAAGATGTTTGGTATCTTACCAAACTTGATACCAAATTAATTCTGGCATATTTGACTATCATACGGAGCGAACTGCATCAAAAATGGTCTAGTCCTACGCCCACAGGGCTCATGAATTGTCAAAAATTAGCCTTCAAAAGACAGGTGGTTTCATGGGTATGGGTAATTGGTTTCGACTCGAAAATTATACCAAACAAAACCATTACGCAAGGAGAGTACCATGTAAAAAACCGTACTCAATTTGGATGAAAAATAAAAAAGTTATTCAAAAAATAAATTGGGAAGATAAACTTGAAACACCCGGTACATTACTCTTTTCGGGTCGAACATTTGTATTTTTAGCATTTTTGTCAGAAAATACGCATCGAGAGCGACTCGAAACCCTCTCGTCTCGCATATATTCTCGATGATTCGATTAACCCTCTTACCACTGTATTATTTTTGGCCGACACAAATTATTTTCGTCGTACCGAAATTCGAACTTTCGGCTTGGTTTATTGTAAGAAATGTATTTTGATCTGGGTTTCATAGCTTTTCGTTTGTTTTTCTTGCAAAATCGAGTATCGTTTGAGTTTTGAACTTGACGGATTTTCTGGTATCGATGTATCGATGTATCAAGCCGATTATCACTTGATATAATTTATCCGGTCGTTCTGTATATACGGCGTCGTCGTTGGAATTTTGTTTACGTTTAGAAGTGCAAAAGGGAAGGAGAATGGGAATGAGGAGAGAATTTCCCATTAGGAGAGCGATGGTGGCTTCGTTAAACTAGGCGTCTGCGTCGATCTCTGGTCATTAGCATAAACGACGGCGAAAAAGCCACTTGACGACATGTCATGCCGTATCCAGGCAATGTTTCTACGTTCGCACTTGACAGGGGATTTCTGCGACGTTCTAGAATATTCTAGAGGCTACAGAAAACGACGATGAGGAAGTTGGGATCACATAGTTTACCTACTGGCATGAGACTAAGGAAGCTGTTCTAGAAAAGGGTTGATACGTCTTCGATATTATTGATTTGGATGAGAAAGATGCTGATATCATGTCTTGAATGAAGAGAACGAGATTTTCTTCCTCGAAGATCGGTTTGATCAAATTTTGATTGTCAAATAGAGACCTTGGCATCTTGAAGAAACGATACAATTTGTTCAACTCCCTGCGCAGATTCGACATTACCGTCAACATCGCAAATTTTCAGTTTGAAATATATTTTTTCGTCTTGCAAATTGCAAACTTCAAACATTTTACCGGTTACTGTTTTGCAATTTCAAATGCAATCATTACAGTTGGTCGTTTGGAACGGGCTTAGAATTCTTTCTGCGTCTCTGCCTTTTTCTATAGATAAACATACCGACTCTTCCCCTGTCGTCTAATTTTGGCACTTACCCAATGAAAAAATCACGTGTTCTATTGCTTGAACCTATGTTTGCGTTGTGAAATTTCTGATGTTCAACGCAAAACCTGAGAGTTTTCGAGCGACGTTGGACGGGGTCGTCAATTTTGCCATTTTGTCGTTGAATAAAGCTCCTCTACGTTTTTTTTCCCCTTTTAGTGCTGAAGAATATAGACTCTATCATTTTCATAGGTTGATTCACTAACGTCGATCTGCGGTCTATTAATTTGATCAGGCGATATTGTTTACATCTTCGAATATCAATGATTCGGTCTTTGCGAGCTTTTAAGGCTGTACTTCACGAGACTTCTTGAGACAGATTTTAATTCATTCCTCGGAAAGGATTTCTTGGAAAGTTCATCTAGAGATGAAGTGATGCTGATAAAAATAGGAAATTTGGGTGAATTTTCCAAGTTGTCCTCGAAACGTCACAATTAATTTCCAATTTAGTTGCGAAGTGGCTCAATTAGTGTCTGAATCATTCCTGATATCGCATCACAATTTATCGTCGGGGCGCAAATCACCTTTTCCTTTTTAGATTTCCACATTTCAGTCAGTCAATTTGTCGTATCGCATCAGCGTTGTTATTGTCGTTGTTTGGCAGCGGGAGTATCAATTTTTTCTCTTCCTCCCCACCGCTCATTCAGTATTTTGAGTGGGACTTCGGCAGATCACCGCAAAGTAGAATTTTTTGTCAGTCCACAGAAACAACAACGACGGAATGCTGATCGGTTGGAACAGGTAATAAAAATTCAAAATGTTTTAATTTAGCCAAAAAGTGAGTTTTAATCCGAACCCCTTTGGTTTAGCTTCAGAAATTTTGCAATTTGAACCCAAACTCCTCAGTATTAATCCTAAAAATATCCTGTTTACCCTCAGTCTTCAGGCTAAACTCCTCAAAATTGATTGTTTTCGAGTTTGCACATTTTGCTCATTTTCGGGTTTTGAGGATGCTACGGGAATTTTTGTATTTTCGAGATTTTGCATTTGGAAGAATTCCTCGCTCGTTTGAATCGAGAATAAAACAAAAGGCGAGAAATCACGTGTGAATAAGGGAATGTGCCGCTATGCCGCTTCTTCGGCTGTGAATGAGATTTGCGAGATTCGTCTTATCGGCTTGTCTATATCTGCATGCATACACGCATAGAATGTCTTCTTCAAATATGAAAAGCTATAAAATGCGAGCAGCGACATTTATCGGGGTGATTAGCGACTCTATGCACAGGGAGTTATCAGACTTATCACAAGACCGCACGTACTTTTGCGAGAAAAAGGAATTTCTGTGATGTCGAAATTAATATGCATTTCGATAAGACTAGATAGAGTAGGTTTTGAAATTGAGTTACAATCCGATTAAAGATGACGAACTAGTATTTCTAACATGATTATAGTAGGATAAAATGTTGTATCTGTCAAAACTTTCGTTAGATATCGTGACAAGTCCAAGTTACTATAAATGATCCCTAGAAAATTTTAACCTCTGCATTTTCTATCGTTACAAAACAGTCATTTTCTACACGACCATTAACTTCTCCGAGTTTTTCCCCATCGAACCTCGTTCCTACCATAAAATTATGGATACGAATTAGTCGTTTCGCCTGTAAAAGACTTGTTTCGCCCCGTTGTGTTATAGTAGTTACGAAGTTTTTCATCTAAACTTTACTGTTCTTTCCGACTCCTTAAAAGATGTAAAATTTATTACTACTTTGCACGTTGTAGTTACTTGACTTATCTTACTACCTGTCATGGCGATCTTATGAAGTTTCTACTTCTACTTGAATCATCATTGGTGGCCACAAATTCAGTCTTGCCTGAGATTCAGTTTTCTGGAGTAAGGAGCTATTGGACAAGCTTGAGCATATTTAAAATACCAAAATTAGCATTCGAATTATGCATTAGAAATTTTCGGCCGCTTTTTTCCGACCCATCTGGCCGGCCTCCTAATTGATAATCATGGGAAATTGTTCCTGTATGATATAAATGGATTTTTGCCTCAAACTTTATAGTTGGAAACTCCCAAAATCCTCACAAATTGCGAAATTTCGATATATGGATCATGGTATCTCGAGAATGAAGGTTTATGCCGGAAAGGTTCCAACGGATTTTGAAACTACGATATCGATTTGCCTACCACATGTTCACTGTTTTCACCAAATGTTAGCATATGATAGCACAAATTGATTCAAAAGTTTCTCAGATTGAAAATTGTGAAAAAATCCAAAGTTACGAAGAGAAGTGCAACAGTCAATAACGAGTCGCAGTTGAGTGATTAAATCTTACAACGATGCTGCGCAAAAACTGATAGTTTTATGAATAATACGATTCAATTTTTTTATCTATCGAAATACTGGGAAATGACTAGCCGAATAAAATGGGAAACGACTGCAGAAAAAGTGCGCCGCACAAAAATGGACATAACTTTGCTCACATTGAGTCATTTTCGGAGATCTAAAAAGCACTCTATTCCGGTTAATCAGCCGATCATGCTGATATCAGCATTTTTCCACGAATGTCAATCTCGGAAACTCATTTAGCGTCTCTAGGCATATATTGACGTGCTAGTGCATCGTGCGTAGGTTTTCGGATGTTTTCTTCCTGCCCTGCTGCTGCATTTTGCGTATGGTTTTCACTTCGGACTGAAGATCACACATTTCCTAGACAATTCAAGCGCAATTTTCGTGGAGCTATGTGATTGTTTTGCGTACCGCCCGGCTCTCGCCTAGGCGAGGAATATTTTTCGTGTTGCTATCTTTTTCTGTTCCCCTGTCGTCGTCTTCTATTTTCTCTAATTTTCTATTGACTCTCTCTCTGCTTCTTTCTGCTCTCCTGCATTCACGTCATCCCTCCCCGCATTCTGCCATCGAAGTCACACGACGTGAGAGAGAGAGCGAGCGAGTTAGACAGACGGCAAGGGGAAAATTTTGCGCCTTGCAGAAAAAAAAACCGCAAAGAAAACCGAAATGCTGCTGAAAATGCAGCGGAGAGAACGAAGGGAAAATCACGCATAGTTAACCAAAGGGCTGCTCTTAATTTCCTCTGGTTTCTCTGCGTCGTAAAATTCTCCGCGATCTCTTCAAACTCCGACAATTTTATAGTTTTCTCTCCCTGGCTACTCTTCCTCATGCCACTTCATCTTATCTGAAACCCCAGTCTTTCAACTTTTTCGTCGGCCAACACACTTCTAACTTTCACATTTTTCGATGAGATTCGCTCTTCAAGAGCCTGCTGCCATCGCCGTTTTCAATGACTGAATTGAATCATTCGAACGCGCCCGTGATCAAAAGCGTCATATTGTCGATGAAAATGCTAAATTTATACAACATATGTCTGAAATAGTCATCACTAAAGTCTTCTTATGGGACTATTGTAGAAGCGTACGACGTTCTATGCAGTAAATAAGCACTTCAGCTGCAAATTCAAGATCACTTCAACTTTTTCTCGAACTTATGAATCTAAAGATCAATATCACTGTTCTGGTTGGAGAAGAATAGCTACCGGTATCTGCTTTTTCCTGGTTGATTGACGCATTTCTCCTACTTTTCTCGTCTTACTTTCGGCAATTCACCAAGCAAGGCCTGGCACGTCTTCGATTTTGCAGTTTGCTCTGGGAAATGTGGGCCAATTTTAGCTTCTCCAAATTTCCTTTTTCGTCTCGCGCTCTCTCCACTGATTTAATCTCCGTCTTGTTCATCCCTCTCTTCCATCTTTTCCGCATTATTTTCCGCTCTACTCTTTCATCTTTCGGGCTTTCATCGTTCTTCGTCTTCGTCTTCCATCTTTTTGTATTTATTGTTACGCGCACCGCGGCGCTCCGCTAGCCGTTGCGTCGTCGCAAAGCGTTGAAAACAGCAGCGAAGGCGAAAAAACGCTTGGAACCACCCGGCTGTTCCATTTCTCTCGATTTTCAATGCTATTCCCTCCACTCCTCGATTTGTTGATCGCGCTTTTCTGTGTCTCTGGCTTCCTTCACTACTCTCCTTATTCTCAACGCTCTCTCGGGAAGTGGGCGTTGCCTCGTGCCGTCTCTTTCTCTAGTGCTCTCCAATGGGGTCCTCTTCTATCTGTTCCCTCTGACTCTCTCCGATTCACATGCTCTCTGTCTTGCTTTGGTTTGTGTCTGTTGAGGCCCTTCTCTAATGCTTTTGGGCTCTTTGTGCGTATGTGTTGTTCTCTGCGCTCTCTTCAATCGACAGTACTATTTCCGCGTTCTTCTCACCATCTGTCGTTTTCTGTGAGGTCTCTTCTGGTTCATGCTCTATTTCCTTTGCTCCACTCTTTTCATTTTCATGTTATTCTCCTCGATGCGCTTTCATTGAAGGCATAAGGCATAAGCTCAACCCCTTGCATAGACAGGAGGAGTGAGAGTGTGAGGGAGAATAGAGTTAGTTGTATTTGCATTTTGCTCCTACTCGAAATCCCTACCCGCTATCTTTTTCACTCTCGAAAACTCTCGATCTTTAACTCTCCCCTAGCATTTACCCAAATCCCTCGCACCTCCTTCATGATGGACTGTACTCAACTTTCATCTTTACCCAAAGGCCATACCTTTACCAAACTAGCAGAGCACAACTTTTTTCTTTTCAAATATGCAATGTCGTATAAAAACCTTGTTTTTCCTATTCCTCATCATATGATATGAGATTCACACCTCAGAGGAACAGCTTTATTGTCGAATTTCTCACGATGTGATAAGTAATATGGGCTCGAAAACTGGTCTCTCTCATCATAATGGCTTCGTTCATTTGGATTATCCGGGCATGAATAGGGTGTTTGTAGCTTGAACAACACAAAATCAACTCGTTTCATTTCTACTTTAGTCGCATAGCTGTAAAAATTGCACATATTCTGCCCGGTTTTTCAGTCTTTTGACCTAATTTTTGGCCGACAAAAATGACGAGTCCATAAAAGACTCTATGACAAGATTGAGATGAATCGATTTTTGCTATTGGGCTAGGTCAGAATCTACTACACTACAACTTTTGATCTTACTATCGCATAGAGAAAGAATCCCTTATTCCCGCAAAATTTTATTAATTCTTTGATCAAGCTTGTCATGTCTACTTGGATCAGCAGATTACTTTGAACATGATTTATGCCTACTTGGTGCTAGGCGCTCATAAAACATGGTGAAATGGAAATTACTTCGGGCAGTTCATAGTTTACAAGGACCAGAACCATTACAACTTCACTTCAAACTTAGTTTCGTATTGAATCTGAAGTTTAATTCATGAAATCTCCCGACGTTGAATTTGAAATGGTAAATTTGACCTAGTCCGTACGACCCTCATAAGGGCGTTTGGCCTCGGGGGACCATGGCTGTTAGCCCTCGATGCACTTCGTGAATCTTTCGCATACACATCTTCCGACCTTTTCCATCTTTCGCCCTCCCCTATTTCGTAGTTAATCTCTCTTTCGCCCTGATCACGTGTGTCTGCGTGTCTCCGCATTTTCTCTGCTTCATTCAGTCACCTCACTATTTCTCTCTTTCTCAGCATGTCTATGCTCTACACAATTCCCATATTCAGCATCGATCTTTCGCTTTAACAAAGAAAGAGGGAGAGGGGATTGAGACCAAATTACTCTTTGCAACATTCGATCGAAATGGATTGAGAGTTTTCCTTTTTCTTTCATAAATCCTCTACTATTTTCTTTTTCCGCATCTTTTGACTCTCACGATTGGTCGTTTTCTCTAGTTCCTTCAATCTTCTTCAATTTTTTCCGCGTTCTAAATGACATATCGCCTAGTTTCTCATATGACTTGGTGGTGAAAAAAATACGCGTCACCTCAAGCGAAAATTCCGCGGTGAATATTGATTTGTTCGCTCAATTTTGCGCCCAAAATCGATTTTCCCGCTCGCAAATAAGCCACAAGCGCCCTCCGATTTGAGAGTCGAGGCGAAATTGAGAGACACGAAGAAATCGACGAAGAAAGACGCTGAGAAAACGAGGGAGTGAAAAAGAAAAAGATCGGCGAGAGAGAAAGGCTGCAAATAACAAAGAAAGCTGGCTGCTGTATCGATTTATTCTCTCCCTCTTTTGTTCGATAAATTGATTACCACTGTGATGAGAAAATAATGCATTAACACTTCGTTCAATTATCTCGAAAAGGCCTCATTATTATCGCCTCTAAAAACCTGCTTAGTATTCATTTTGCCAGGATAAATATCGAACATTTGATGACATTTCATTGCTTTCAAATTTTGAAGTCGTTGATTTTCAGAGAAGTGGAGATGAGCGAATCGGAGTCACTGGGCAGCTCGACGTCTGGGTCGGAAGAATTCGCCTTCAGGTTCAGTTGAACTCGAGAAAACCCCCGTAATTCGAAAGATTTCAGTCAACTGCTCGCGTCCGTCGCACGTCCCATCCCACTCAATCAGCAATTCCAACCAACTACTCAGGCATCGCCATGGGGATCGGGTAGGCATCATTTATCAAAATCGCTGAATGTTGAGTAGAGGATAGAGTTTTTCTTCAAGACATTAGTACAGGAAGTCGTGTCGTTTCAAACATTCTCAGAAAGTCGACAGAAATGCGGTACGCTCGCTTTTCCACGCATCCATGACACGCATGACACGCTATGAGAATGCCGCATTAGTCTATCATAGTCAGCGCATACTGTATACTGCATCAAACCTATCCCACCGCTGCCTCATATTTCAATTCATATGCTCTGAAGCGAGCACTAATCAGGAAATTACTACCGTATCTCCAGCTCATCGCGATAAAGAGCCAGACACCATTAGCCTAACGAAAATCAATTTGCACAGAGACGCGGAAGCTACTCTTGATGAATCGCTATTATGGCGCTTCATTCGCTAATGAATCTCAATTCTTCCTCATCTACCTACTCTCTGCCAATTGTGCGGCGCTCTCTGCTCGTCGCACAATGTCCAAGACATTAGACCTTTTTCGAGCGGTGCTAATTGGGGCCGTCTCGCCCATATAACCACAGTCCAGTCCGGCGAAATCTCTGTCTGCGACAGCGCTGAGGCACAGCGGGGTCGGCCTTGTTTCCTCTCCCATTCTTTCTCTTTTCACACCGATGATTTCTCGGGCTATCCCCCCACCAATTTCTCATATCTCATCAGATCAGATTTGTTCTCGATCCATTGTCCTGATTCATCCTGACATGCGCATTCGTTCGCACGCAACAATGGTGTACCATTAGGCAACCCAACCGTGAGAGATACTATCTCTCGCTTATTACCACTGTACAAACTCATAATTGAGTAATTTTGATCGATAACGCAAATGTGGACTAATGTCCATCTCACCTCTGTCTAACAAGACCACGACTCGTACCGATAGCATCTAAGCCCAGTCCGACCGTCCGTTCGTCTATAATCGCGATCTTTGCCTGCGCTTTCCCCCAAAGAGGGATGGAACGGATCAAATCGAAGGAGGATCACGAAAATCTGATTCTCAGCGCCATGTGATATCCCCCTTCTAGACACATCTTCATCTTCCACCATCCAATTTGGGCGAAGTGGAAGGGGAGATAAGATGCGATGCGATGCGACGCGACGCGACGCGCGTTGCTGCTTTCCATTGATAAAAGTCACAAGATCGCGCGGCCCCAGAAAGCTTCCAATCTTCTTCATTCACTGTAATTTTCGCTTGACATCTTAGAATTTCATGGCCGCAATCTGTCGTCAACTCGCGCCACCGCGCAACAATCGTTGCTTATCTTTCATTCGTCGGCGCGAGACGAGTGAGATTTGACATTTGCAATACGAATTCAGATTTTTCCGATCTAATGGGTTTAATTTCAGCGGTATCGCAGCCACAACTCGTCGGCTCGTACGGCTTAGCTCCAACGCCTCCTCCGATCAACGATCAGGTTGGTTCCACTTCCTCCAACTTTATGGAGTCATCGAAAATTCAATTGTGCCGACAATTCTTCTCTATCTACCAGAATAATCATCTCTGACACTCTTTGACTACTACCTTCTAAAACTGCATTTGCCTCAAATTTGGCAATACGAGATTTATCGCCTGGATCCAACAAACTGGGTCATGCGGTTTGTGCATTGCCGTTTTCGCGTCATTCATGTCAGTCACAAGTTCTGCCGCCTGCTTTTTCTATGCCTTCTTCCCAATGCTATTTCCTGGTTTTCCTCTTTAGGGAAAGGAAACGGGGAAAAAGACGCTGAGCACTAGCTCTGCAATAGCTGCAGTGCTGCTGCCTCGGGCACGTATCGAGTTTTGTCCAAACAACGGCAGTCTAGTTGGGGATCCTCTCCGAGTGCTGAAGAATGGTGCGTGAAAAACTGGCAGCAATGCCCAGAACAACCGAATTTTATATCCGGCCCAATTTTTACACGCCAGCATCCACCACTATTCGAGAGCGAATTTACACACGCGATACGCACCGCGCAAAAGTGCATGGAAATTCGAGAACAAACGTTTTTTTCACAAATGAAGATCTTTGATCGGGGATTTCAATAAACTATCGATACGCGAGATAATTGAGACTTACTCTCGTGACCAAAGAATCTCGATAATTTCATGCTTCCTACCCCTTGTTTACGTCTAAAAATTCACGAGCGTGCACTTTTTATCAGCGTTGACGCTTTCTGGGGGGTCTTCTTCCTCGCAGGGGTGGCTCGCTTGAGCTCTTATCATGCGAGAAGAATTCCGATCCTGTTTTGAGCATTAGACCAGACTAGACTCACGCCTAAAAATCCAAACTCTTCCGCGGTAATATAAGAATTGTTTATGCGAAAAATAGCCGTGTGGCGCAATTTTGGATTAGGCGGTGCGGTGCCACTCCAAAGAAGGAGGGGTAAAGTAGCGGAGTTGGACCGAGTGTGTGACCCTTTCCCATGTAATATGACTCTGGATCTCTTTCGAGTTTACAGTCCTTGAGAGGGGTTTTTCTTGCTTTCAAAAACGACTATGGACGAAGAGCGATTGCTTGGTATCGTATGTGTTTTTACGATACGAAAAAGGAATGGGGAAGGGGAGTGAGACCTAAAATGTAAGTGTGTCTGTGCTGGTTTAGAGATGGAGAGAGGGAAAACGCTTTGCTATTTGATCTTTTAGAGACTAGGCAAAAAATCAGCGCTTTTGTTGATGCGAAATGGTGTTTGATTTGACGAGATTTTGAGAAACTCCCGAAAAATAGCGCATATTTCGATGAGGCGCCCGATGATTACGTGACCGACGAAACTTGATAAAGTATGAGAGTTTGATAAAGAAAAAACCATCACTTTTTTATTCACGATCATCGCAAACGGAGTTCACTAACACAAACAGTCTGGGCCTAAAAATGTGGATCAGCGACAAAATACGCATCGCGTACTCCGTGCTCCACAAATAAACACCATAGTTGACGACGAGGTCAATCAGGTCGTTGTGTGCGCTTTGCAACGAGCACCTTTTAGAATGGCCTGTATTTACGGGTGTTTGTTTGAAATCTACACATAGTGGGTAAATAAAGCGGAACGGGTGTTTGCACGTTGTTTTGGTCGACCAAATTTTCTTGTCCGTGGTTTTGTCGTGCCACTCGCGCGGCAACTTATGAATTAGTCCGCAACACCACGAAGAAATTGAGTCAAGTGAGAATGCGCAAGGCGTAATCGCGATTTCCCCCGCTATTCATCGCTCGTCGTAATTCCTTACCTAGTTTTTTACCGACGAACGATGAAAACATCAAACCATTTAGCGCGTTTTTTTACATTGTATAAAGACGCACTTCAGACACATCGAATGAACACACCAACTCAAAATGCGCGGCACGTAGGCGAATGATGAATGAATGATTTGGGTGATCGCTCTCCATAAAATGCGCTTACGTGATTTTGCAAGATGTGTTACACAGTTATTAGCAGTTTCGATCTTCAGTCGAAAATCGGTTCGATTTTCATGAATTTTGCACATGGGCTGCACCTCCATTTTCTCGTTTGGAATTTCGGGGTTTGGCCTAAAATTGAGAATTTTCAAAGGAATTCGTTTTTTCGTCTGTTTACTTTCGCCGGACTTGGGTCAATTTGTGGTCGTCTGCGTTGCGCTACGTTTACAATCGTACGCGAACTGCAAGACTTGTGCGATTTGGTGGAAGAGAGGAAGGGGGAGGTGAAAAAGGAGAAGATTGCCCGGGGAAAGGGGAGAGGAGGGAAACGACAAAAACACAGGCAGAAAGCAGGATATTTCTCTCCTTCGCGCTAAACATCGACTGTTTATTGGTCAACAATAAATCGGGCTGGGGCGAATCTCGCGTATCGATCTAATTAGTCCAATTAGAATTACGGTGCTTTTGGGGGATTGTCGATAGTCATCTGGCCCTGTCTTCCTATGATTTCTTTTCGGGATATTTTTCCCTCGATTGCCGGACCATTTTCCCTCGCAAAAAATCGATAAAATAATTTAGCGCTAAGCTGGGATTGTCCCATTATCCTTGCCCATCTCGCACCTAGTTGATGTTGACGAGATTAGCGGGCATCACTCTGGGTTAGGTATTTCTATCTTTTGTGCTATGGATCTGTCTAATCCTCTTTCTCCCTGGTAATTTTTCGGTAGTTGGGATAGTTTTCGGATCGCGAGTATTTTTGCTCCCAAAAATATTTGCCCTCCATTTTGGGAGAAAAGTACTCCCAGCAAGTTTCGTCGAGTGTGCTGCGGGAATGCGGCTAGACAGATTGCATTGCGCAGTGCTGTCTCGTCTGCCTCGTTAGAATTGGCATCTTGTTCTCTCTCAGATTCCCTCTCTCTCTCTCCCCACTCCGTTTTCCCAGATTTCTCTCCCGAGTTTCATCTTTTCCCACTCTTTCTCTCCATTTTCTCACTCACTATAGCTTCCCAATTCTATACAATCGATTTTGGGTCGAGAATTGAGGCTCATTTTGGCGCAATTTGGCGGAAATTTCATTTTTCTCACAAGACAATGACCTTTCAATCTTCCGCCCAAAAATTTATTTTTTTAATACAGCTTTCCGATTTTTCTAAACTCTCCCAAAGTTACCCCCACCTTTGTCGGCATTTCTGAATGCACCAAAACTTCCATTCAACTCAATTGTATTCCCTTTCGGCCTATTTTCCATTTTTCCGTCTGTCGTTCCTCTCAAATGTCAATCATAACATCTCACTGTTTTGCTCATTCTTTGTATGACAAATTGCCGATTGTCGCCGGCCTAATTGAATTTTCTATGGGTTTTTTTTCATTTTTGCGGGGGGCGATTTTTAATCATAATTTCCGTAAATTTCTTCGGATTTTATTGATTTATCGATTTTGGTTGCAGGTGGTCAAGTGCCCTCTGTGTTTCGAGCCGTACCGCGAGCCGAAAGTCCTAGCCTGCTTTCACTCGTTCTGCAAGAACTGCCTAGAGCGCCAACTTAACCAGGTATGGGGATTTTAGCGCTGGAGTGCAATTTCCCTGCTCCGTCGATAAAAATATCGATTTATTGATGTTTTAGGAAGCCAACGTCGAGCGCATCGTCTGTACGCTCTGCAACATGGAGACTCAACTCAGGTACCGGAAAATAAAAGAAAGTGCAAAATTTAGAAATCTGGCCTAAAATGTTTTCCCGTTAAAAATCAATAAATTTGAGAAAACCAATAATTCTAGAAATTTCAGCGTGCAATTGGGCCTTGACTCTCTGCTGTCGGACTTCGGACTGGAATCGGTGCTACAGCGCCAGGTAAAAATAGAAAAAAAAACGGAATTTTTAGAAAGTTCTTCCTAAAAATAAAATATAGCCTGAAGAAGAGCTTACTTTTCTGTAAAGTTCACTCACTTTTCCTTTATCAAACGCCATTTTTTACTTCAAGATGGGCGAACTTTCCAAAATGCTAGCAAAGATTAATGCCAAGTAAGGAAAGACTTTAAAATCGATTTGCAGATGAACATCTCGTCCGGCATGATGGGCACGGGCCAGAACGGAGACGAGAAGACGGGCGGTGCAGTGTTCGGCTCACCCTCGTCCACTAGCAGCTCACCACCGCTCTCAGATTCTCCGGTTGAGCAGGCGAGAAAGAATTATTTATTTTGGAAACAAGATCGAGTTAGAAGCTCCAGTAGAAGGCATCATTCGAAGTAGAAATCGTTTTGTTCAACGCTTCCTTGAAACATTCTCGAAAATCCCCCATTATTTTTCACTCATTTTATTTTTTATAGACAGTCGCTCTCATGTCGCTTCAAGATTTCCATGATTTGACCAACTTTAATTTGGAACTTATTCAAGAGGCTGAATTCTAGAAAATTTAAAAAGCGATTATCACATTGTTTAAAAGCTGCCTACTTAAACCCTAAATTTTCTTGACTTATGTGTTTTCTATTTTCAGTTGAACGCCTCGAACGGATCGCCGGTCACGTTCGGCGGATCGCTGGCGGCGCAGCTCTCGGTTGGCAACGGCGCTTCGTCTACGGCTCCCACTCCGCCCAGATCTGCCTGCACCGGCTGCAAGTCGGGCGAGGCCGCCAGTGCGTTCTGCCAGGTATGGGGATTTTCAAAAATACCAACTTGTGAAAAGTGAATACAAAATATCGCTGTAATTGAAGAATAGTAAAGTATGGCTTTTTTTAAACATACTTTAACAAGGTTGAAAATGCCAAGAAAAGCTCTTGGAAAGATGTGACGTTTATCGTTGATAGAAAATGATACAAAATTGGTCGTTTTGGTAAATGAAATTTTCTGATAAATTGATGAGCTTATTTGATTCCAGGACTGCTCGCACTACCTGTGCGACCACTGCAAGATGGCGCATCAGTACATGCACTGCTTCGAGGGACACCGCGTTGAGGATTTGCCTATTCTCCAGGTTCGACATTTTCTCACTTTCCGAAAGATATAGAATTTTGGTCGATTTCAAAGAATTTGAAATGTCAATGATAGTTTCTTGAAACAGTTCTCGAGTTTCTGGACCAGCCTTGTATTCAAAAGTTTTTTTTTGTATGCTTCAAAAGAATTTAATAATTTAAAACCCTCAACATAATTTACTCCTTTCTTATCCCGCATCATCAAATATCGATCAAAAGTTGTTACAAATTTTCGATACTTTTCAAAATAGCCAAAAATCTCGAAACATTTCCTTTCCATAATCATTCGTCGAATTTGCGCAAACCATCAATTTTAAAAATCACTTTCGGAAAATTCATCTCAATACATTAAACAAAAAGTTACAAAACTCCGTATGATTTTTCCTACACACAACCTCCCTTTCTATCTACCCATATGCGTTACAAAAGAAGAAAACTATTTTTCAGGCGCAAGGCACAGTGTCTGCCCCGTCCTCCGGAGGAGAGCGCGTGTGCATGTGTTTGCAGCACCGTCGCGAGCCACTGCGCTTCTTCTGTCTGTCCTGCAATTTGGCCATCTGCCGCGAGTGCACTCAAGTCGAGCACCTCGCCCCCGCTCACCACTATGAACTCATATCCGAGGTGAGCCTGTCGTGCAACAAACCCCAAGAGAGAAAATGCACCCGGAGGATGATTTGTCGTTTTACGCACATTTTTTAGATATTGGGCCATCCAATAAGTTTTTTTCAAATTTTTATTTTTAAGAATGACATTATCTGACTAGAAAATGGGAAGAAACACGCTAGAATAATTTGTAATTTCAAGAACTTATCGGATGGTCAAATATACCGATTAAAAAGTGTAAAATGGCATATTTGAAGGGTGCGTTTCTAAAATTCTCGTTTTTGTTTTGAAAATATCAAGAGATTGCGCACCTTATCCTTTCTTCTTGAAATTATGCAATTTCTAAAATTTTCTGAGATCTAGTACAAAAACGAGAATTTTCCTCCCCTATGCATTGAAGCAGGACAGGTTAGGACCCTAACAAATTTGCGATATGAGTTGAGAAATCGCTATTTTCAAGATTTCTACGTTTCTATTATTTCGCTCCAAATTTGCACTTGGTGTAGAGGAGATTCGGGCCTCATGAAGGATTTCGGTTCTCAAGCCAAAGTCGAAAAAATGAGGTTCGATTCTGAGATCCTACCAACTTGACCACGGCGACGTGGCGACTTTTCTGAGAATTGTATCAAAAAGGAGCCCTCGGCCAATGAAAACTAGAATAATTGATTGGCTTTTTGGGTCCTAGCCAGGTTAGCGAACGATTTTTCTTGATTCTTTAATTTTATTTATTTTCGAATTGGGATGGTGAAAGGTGCTTCATTATAGAGTTAGAAAAAATGGAGTTTTTAAAACTTTAATAGAAACTTCAACGATTTGAAAAACTCCACTTGTCAGATATTTACTCGCCATTGTCTCTGAGATGAGCCTTTGCAAAGAAAGAGGGAAGAGGTACTCGTGAGCCTTAACGAATGTGCCGGCTCGTTTTTGCTACTGCTCCCTCTTGTCTCGATGTGTGCGTCTCGCAAGTTATAGACGCAGACTGCATACGAAAGGCTCGTTTCGAGTACAATGGAGAGTATGAAAAAGGCTCGAAACGCGGTGGAATTTATTGTTGTTTTCAAACAATCGGGACCGATGATAATTAGCGGTTCTGTTTTGAATCGCATTATATTGTTTTGAGAGAAAAGTAGGGGGAATTTTGAAAAGGCGATTTTCATAGAGAATTTCAATCATCTCGCGCTAAATTCTGCATCTTTCTGCTCTCTCCATTTAGAGTTATCTCTCGTTTTCCTCTATTTTCAATTGACAGCAACCCGAAAATGTCCTTGCACTCTTTCTCTCGGTTCCTAACGCTTTTGGTCTCTCACAAATAGTACTATTTCTCCTTTTCTTTCTTCATATATCTTACTTTCAGTACTATTTTCTTTCTCTCTCTTTTACCCGACTTCTTTTCACTCCCTCTCGAAAATAGTGCTATTTCGTCTTGTCCGTATATGGTTGTGTGCACTGACACGTGTCGAGCGCGCTTCATTTCTTTCTGATTCTCTTTTTCTTTTCCCCGTTTTATTTCTCTTTCTTTTATTTCTTTCTCTCTCTGAAGTTCAGCTACTATTTCCCTCGCTAACCAAAGGGTTATTATCGGTTGGAAATGGACGAAACAAAAATAAATCCCCTCGACTTTTTCTTCTGAGATGACAAAGATCAAAAGAATGAAAATCCCGGTCAGAATGAAAACCGTAAACAACGCAAACTCATTAGTAACAGCAAAATACGGAACGAGTTCATTTAGGTCAGAATGTACCTAATTTACAAAATTTACCTAAAGAGATGATAAGTTCGATTAAAAACACTGTTGAAGCTAGAAAACGTCAATACGATGCGCATTAGATATTAGAAGTAGTTAACTTCGAGACTTCTTGAAATTTTGGAATAAATAAAAGATCACAATTCCACTGCGTTTTGAGCATTTTGTAAATGATAAAGTAAAATAGAAGTTACAATAATTTAAAAACTCTCAATTTTGAATTTTCAGGTGTACGACAAGCAGCTCGGCAAAATGGATCAGCTCGTGGCTGAGGCGCGCATCAAACACCAGGAGCTGCTCGACATGTTCAAGCAGGTAAAAAGTCGATTTAAAAATGTTTCAAAACGCTCCTGCATTTTGAAGTTTTATTTTTTCGATAATCTGATCAACACTTTTCTGAAAAACTAGCATATTCCATGTTTCATGAAAATATCCATGATGGTTTAACCAAAGCTTTAGAATTACTTGGACTTCTGTTGGCAAAAGTTTAAAAATTAACAAGTTTCAAGAAATCTTATAAATCTATCTATTTTCAAATCCGATTAATTTGCAGGTGGACAACGCGCAGCAGCGTCTGAACTTGAGCCTGACCCGTGCACATCAGCAGCTCGACGAGAACGTCCAGATGCTAATTCGCGCCATCGACGAACAGCGCAAAAGCGCCGCCAAAGAAATCGAGGCTGCTTACTCCGCTAAGCAGGTACGGAAATTAGTTTACGCTAATTTTGGAAATTCTAAAAAAAATTTCAAGTAATAGGGTGTAACTTTGAAATTTTATTTTTTCTGTGTAAAAGTTTAGGATAATTGAGTTTTTTCCAAGAAAATCCTGTACTTTGAAAATTTTTAAAAGTCGAAATTTACTATTCAGATGTTTGGGATCAAATTTGAAGTTTATCATGAAGACGGAAAACTTGTACATTTCAAAATTTCGAACTTTGTTTGATTTTTTCATGCGATAAGTCTCCAAATTACCCTTGAAACTCTTCTTGGCAATTTATGAGTTTTCAACTCTTTAGTCTAGGTTTATGGCGGGTTCTTGAATTTCAACTCTCATTTTGAGTGATGTGTTATCCTTTTCCGTGGAATTCTGCAAATTGTCGTATACTCCAGTGCAATTCTACGACCTTATAATTTAACTCCTGAAAATAGTGTTCGAAATAAGACACAGAAAGATAGGGAAAAGGTGAAGGTTACCGAATTCACAACAGTTTTATAGCCCAAAGCCATGAATGGTAAAATAGGAGGATGATAAAAGAAATAGGATTAACAAAAAGAGGAATAATATAGGTTAGAGAAAAAGGGGCTCTCACGTCCTTGATATAGACGAATTTCTTTAGAGGAATATAACACCTGGCACAATTTCCCTGACCTCTTTTTCGTCCTCTCACTTTGAACGCTATTTCGTTTTTTATGACAGTTTAATTCCTCTGCGTTTCTGTAAAACGCCGAAAATGGAATAGTAAAACCGGAAAAGTGGGAATAAATTACGAGCAAAGTATGACAGATGGTCAGAAATGTTCAAGATCTTGAGAATTTTCGATAGGTTTCAAGATTTCGGGAGGTTCTTTGACATTTTCCGAATAACGCTATATTAAACATCGGCAAATAAGAATAATGTTTTGCGACAAAATTCATTCAATTTCGGTCAAATTGTTTCGAAATATTCGAAGATTTCCGGTTGATTAGGTTTCGGAGATTCTCAGACATCTGTGTTTGCCCCATACATCACACATTAGGGAGAAAGTGTCTTTTATCCGCGCCCTTATATGCATTAGGCTAATTCCCCTCTTTGGATATATGGTATCTTTCCTGATCCCGGGGTCAAGTTATTCATTAGGAAAATTAGCATCCTTCGGAAAATATTTGGAAAGTACCACGGTTTTCTATGAGTTGCAAAATTGTTGAGAGATGCATAAATGTCATAAAAATGGAACTTGTCGTTGAACTCCCTAAACCCCTTCAAAGTGATCAGTGATCAAAAGGCTTCCCTCTACGCGCACCTGGTAACATACGCTAATAAGGTTAAGACCAAAAACTAACAAATCCAAGATATCTACCACCTGCCGCATGGAAATAAAGATATGCCCATGATCAAGACATAAATTTTGGGGATATGTCGAGGGATAGTCGATCTCTAACCGTTTTTATACGGCATAAAATTATGACTGCGTTTCTAGCATTTTTAATGGTGAGGGATAGATCGCCAAGCCATTTGATGTACGAAAGCGCGCTTATCGAGCATCTTTATTGAAGGCAATTATGAGAGGCGGAAATCATTTGAACCGTAAAATTTACGACTAATTTACCGAAAGTGCATGTAGATAGATGCGAAGTGAAGATAATTTAGATTTCCAAGTGTTGAATTGGGGAAAAAATTTGGAGTCGATAGTTTTGCAGTGGAAAATTCTAGGAAAAGAAAGCAAATTTCCCATCATTTTTTTGTATCAGTGAAACATGTTTATTAATAATGCTATGAAAAAGTTCTAATCAATGATAAAACATCGAAAAAAAATAATCGCCTGGAATAAAGATGAATTTTCAGGTGCAGTTGACGATGGTGGACAAGCGGATTCAGCAGATGGTCGAGAAGCTGTCGCAGACCATCGAATTCACCTCGAGACTATTGAAGTACGCTTCCCCGACCGAGGTGCTCGTCTTCAAGCAGCTCCTGGATACGAGGTACAACCCTTCTATCGATTTATGATTTCTTTTTTTGAACATCGAAAAAGTAGGAGAATCACATCTTTTAGAGAGTAAATAATATGGGATTTGTTTGAAACCTACAAAATTCTTTTTTCAGACTGCAAATCTTCCTGACGTTCAATCCGGACGTGTCGAATGCGTTGACCTCGTCGTGCGAAGTCGAGTTCCCCGCGATGAACACTCAGATGGCCAGGCAGTACATGACTCAGTTGATCGGACAGGTAAAGAAGAAAAAAGCCTAATCGAGTACTTTTCTCTCAATTTTGAAGAAAAGTACTGTACCCATGAATTTTTCGGCTGTGTAAGCTTTCCTCTCATTGCCTCTTTCTCGTTGGTTTTCCTTTCTCTTTTTTAGGAAGAAATTTTCTACGAATAATTTTTACCAAAATTAAGTCGAGATTCGTGGTAAAATCTACTTGGAGAAGTAGAGATAGATGTTGAAATCAGGGAATTTAGGATTTATCAAAAAACAATTATAATATTCCAGGTGAGAGGCGGTGCGGAGTGGGCCGCGATCCTTCCCTCGGCACAGACCGGCATGCCCCCGACGCCCATCGGCAGACCACCCAGTCGGCAGCAGGTTCGTAGCATTTTTGTTTTTTTTAAATAAAAATTAAAATTCTACTTTTCATTGAAAGAATCAAATAAACAAAAAATGATGCAATTTTGAAGAGTACGTTTCATGAATTGATAGGAATTTACCAAAACTCGTTCTTACTAATGATCCCACCGCGGGAGGATACTAGTAAATAGTTTACTCGAATAACTTCTTTTCTAAAGAAAACGAGTTTTAATCAATTTCCTAATTTTCAGCTGGGTCGCTCCCCGCCCCAGGCACATTCTATGCCGATGCCTCCATCGCTCTTTGCCGATTCGAATCTCATCCGTTCCAAGAACGAATTCGGCGGCTCTTCGCAGAGTCTCGGACCATTCGGCAACGATGTAGGTTTCCGATTTTTTACGGATAAATTTTTCTTTTCTAAAATCGATATAGCCATTTTTGGGAAGTGCTATCTAACCTCATATTTTTCGGCATTTGGAAAAATGTAGTTTTTTTCACTAGAATTTTCCCATTTCTCGAAATTTTTTGCTTTCTATTTTCGGAATTTCTATGCTATTTTGGGGAACCTCGATTTTCCCTTGGTTTGAAAAAATGTATAAAATTTTAGGGCTACAATCAATACGACAAATGGGCGCTGGGCGTGGAGCCTTCCCTGGGTCTGCTCGATGCCGGCAACGTCAACGAGGAGGACAAGGCCATCAGCATCTTCCCACCGAGGTAGGGCAATTTCGAACTTTTGGAAAGTGGATTAATAGTCGATGAAATGGCTGATTCTGTTTAAAATTCTGGCGAAAAGAATCCCTTGAAACTTGTCATTCTTCTACTTTTATCTGGATTTTTGCAGAAACTAGAATTACTTTGATAAAGATAGGGTCACGAGGTTTTTTTTTTTGATAAAAATTGTTTGTCTACGCGATGAAAGATCGGCTTGTAGAATGTTACAACTTGATAAATCGGTACCTCCATGCAAAGATTGCGTTTTCTTCGGAGTTTTGGCTCAAATTCTTTTTTTTTATCGTTTGACTTGTTTACTAGCCTTTTTCTTTGAAATATAGAGGAGAAATGAGAAGGGAAAAGAAAAAGATAAGGATCATCCCTCTAACCAGATCTGACAGTTGTCTCGAGAGCAAGTGATTTTTTCTCACGTTCTCAAATTTCAAACGGATATCTTTACTCGCATGATAAAAGATAGAAGGTCAAAATCGGCTGGCATATCGAAAAGTCGAATTTTCTAGTCTAGTGATGAAAGATAGGAGAGGAAAGTCGTTTGAAATATCGAATTTTGATTTGCTCTTTGTTTCAGGCGTGATTTTTTCGTCATTGGAAAAATAGCGCAATCCTCGACGGTGTGTAAAATGCACTCATAACCTTGGAGCGAAATAGTTTATAAAAATTAAGAGAGCTAAAAGAAACGAGAGATCTACAAAGGCACTTTAAAGCGGGGTTGGGAAAATGGAACCAAATGGATTCTTGAATTTTTCGTGCCGATTTACCCAGAGTACGGTCGGCTCATTACTTTTGTGGTATTGGATAACATATCCGTGGATAAAGAACAATGGTTTTCAAGAGGAATAAAGAGAAAATAGAAGATTATGAGAAATAAAGAGAAGGAAAGAAAAATCGAAGAATAGGCTTTGTGACCCTCGTTTCTTTGTGAAATATAAGGGCCCCCAAAAGAATGGGCAAAATTTGAGTAGGTGAGAAAAGAAAATAGTACAGGAGGGGAAAACACGTTCATGCTCCGGTACACAAAATAATAGATGTGTTGGGATAATTAGAAGGAAGAGAGAATTTGGATTTGGGAATGTTGCAGCATGTGATGAAAGATATGCGGGAAAATGGATTGGATATAATTTTCGGTATTTTCAAATCTTATTCTATTAATTTTCGATGTTTCAAAAAATGAGAATCCAAAACATTTTATCGTAGGATAAGGTATGGAGACTAAAAAACCGTCTGACATATTCAAACTCCCTCCAACCAATTGCTCTTTGTTCTTTGTTCACTGTTGTTACGATTCTTTGCATTGTCGCCCCCGGTGTTCATTCGAATGTAAATATGTGCTTTATCGTATATTCGAAGAAAGGGGGGAGTGTGTATTTAGAGGAGAGGTGCAAAATAGAGGAGAGAATTTATAAACATGACCCTCGCGCGAAGCCAATTATTGAATAGACAACATTTTAGTCCCTAGAGGGATCGATTCAGAAATTGACGTTTCGGGGAATAGAAGGGGGTTACTGGTGAAAATTTCGAATAGTTTTACCCCCACACATTGACCAAATTTTAAAAGATATTTCAAAAACACATTTCATAGTTCGATGAAAATCATTAAATGATTTTTCGTATTATAAATGATATAAAAAATTTACTATTCTCATAAAACGTTCATACGGTACTGTTCGAATGAGTTTGTAGCAAAGTTAAAAAAATCAGTAAACCCAAAAAATCGCTATTTTCAGTCGGTCGCAAATCAAGCGCCAGAAGATGATCTACCACTGCAAGTTCGGCGAGTTCGGCGTCATCGAGGGACAGTTCACCGAGCCAAGTGGGGTGGCTGTCAACGCGCAAGGGGACATAATCGTTGCGGACACCAATAATCACAGGATCCAGGTATATTTAATCTAAGTCTCAAATTTCCTAAAATTCGGAACGATTCTTAAGAATAATAAAATTTGATAGAATTTTTGGTAAGTAATTCGGTTTTCTTTGTGCTGTTGAAAAATAGCGAAATTATTCTAAAACTGACTTCCAATTGTTCTATTTCGAAATGTTTCAGGTGTTCGACAAGGAGGGCCGCTTCAAGTTCCAGTTCGGCGAGTGTGGCAAGCGCGACGGACAGTTGCTGTATCCGAATAGGTAAGTTGAAAGATGCTGTCAGCTTTTAAAATTCGCGATTTTTGTAAACTTGCAACAAATGTTTCAAATTTTATCAGAATCAAGTTCTGAAATTCGATCATCGATATGTACTGCGGTACTGCATTTTCACTACTAATTTTCCTAACAAACATTCAATTTTCATTGATTATTGAATTTCCAGAGTCGCTGTGAACAAGATGACGGGTGACTTCGTGGTGACGGAGCGTTCCCCGACCCATCAGATCCAGGTAAAAATAATAATTTTAAAGATGGTCCGAGTCTAACTTTCGGATAATTTGAAATAGACACATTTTTCATTTTAATTTTGAACTTTCCTCAAAGTAATTTTATCGAAAATTCGTAGATTTTTGAACTATCATTTGATTTCAGGTGTTCAATCAGTACGGGCAATTCCTGCGCAAATTCGGCGCCAACATTCTCCAGCATCCGAGAGGAGTTTGTGTCGACAGCAAGGGTCGCATCATTGTCGTTGAGTGCAAGGTGGGTATTTTTAAAAAATATTATAATGAAGAATAGGGAAGGGAAACTCGATAGAATAGCTTAGCATTTTGTTATTATTTAGTGATAAAGGATAGGAAACTAAAATCGACTGGCATAAGTTTCATCATTGATTTTCTTCTAACGAACGAATATCGAAAAAGAATTGAAGTGCAGTTCAAATATTCAAAGCTTGTATGTAATTTTCTTGAAACCTAGTTAATTTTTCCTAGAGAGTTTGCTAAAATAGACCGATTATCCCAAATTATAATCTCGTTATCGACTCAATGTGCGCAACCGCTTTTCACACCTGTACAAACCCTGACCCTGTTTGGTTAAATGGACTCCCACTCGATTTGGGCTATTATTTAGGAAGCTCTCTCTAAAACTCACACTATTTCTCTTGGTCTTTCTTTTCCTCGAAATTTTCCTTTTCTCTAACTTCTTTCTTCTCGCCCTATTTTCTCTGCGGGTGATCCCCTCGGGAAGCGAAATTTTACACGCTTTCTATAAGTCGAAAGAGCCCACTCTGCGTCTCTCGTCGGTTTTCTCGATTCTATCACTCTCTCCACTTCTAATGCTATTTCACATCACGCGTTTTGAAAGGGTCTGCCATGTTTGGACTCGAACAAATAGAAGAAATTCAATGCTCTCCTTATTGATATTCTTCCAACAACATTTGACCGTTTTGGTTGGTGACATAAATGCACAAATGCGCATATGCAGATTTCTCTTTGCGCTTTGTTTATTTAGCTAGAGATTATTGATCTTCAGGCAGACTAGAAACAAAAGATGATCAGAAAGGAAAGTCGAATAAAAAGAAGAAATGATTAAACTTTTTTTTTTAATTACTTAAAATGGTAAAACTTATATCGGTCAGTTTTCTGATTCCATTCCTTGTCACAGGATTAGAGATGAAAATTAAAGTGCCAAATTTATGAATTTTCCGAGGAAATTAGGCAATTAGCATAATCTATGCAAAATTGATAGAGAATCGAAGAGGGTCTGGTCGTTAATTATTCGGGCAGATGGAGACGAAATTTGATCCTCGATCCTTATGAAAGAGAATAGATTGATGTATAATTCTGTCACTCACGAACAGAGCAGAAAAGAAAAGAAAAATCAAACATTATTCGTCTTGCATTTCTTAGACAAAACACATTTTGAGAGGTGGAAATTTTAAGACATGAAATTCTTTATCTTTGAACATTTTTGAAACTTATAATACAAGGTTCAAGAAAATAATTAAAAAAAACCAGAAGATAACAAAAATTTTAATTAAATGTTGCAGGTGATGCGCGTGATCATCTTCGACATGTTCGGAAACATCCTGCAGAAGTTCTCGTGCTCGCGCTATCTCGAGTTCCCCAACGGCGTCTGCTCCAACGGCGACAAGAACGAGATCCTCATCTCCGACAACAGAGCTCACTGCATCAAGGTAGGAACGTTTAAAATTGATCGATTTTGTAAATCATCTTTTTGTTGCAAACCTGGTAGTTATCACTATCACTTTATGGGAAATCGCTCTCCAAATGATTTTCTTGAAACTTACATAAACCAAAAAATTATTATCTAATCTCAAGAGTAATTGTAATTCTGGAATATACAGGTGTTCTCGTACGAAGGCCAATTCGTGCGTCAGATCGGAGGCGAGGGTGTGACCAACTACCCGATTGGCGTGGGCATCAACTCGCAGGGCGACGTCGTCGTTGCTGACAACCACAACAACTTCAACCTCACCGTTTTCGCGCAGGTACAGAAATTTTGAAAATTGAATAAATTCGTTTGAAATACGCTTTCGAACTTTAAATAAATCTTCAAAAAACGATATTTATTGATTTTGCAGGACGGCACGATGATCGGGGCGTTGGAGTCGAAGGTGAAGCACGCGCAGTGCTTCGACGTGGCGCTGGTGGATGATTACTCCGTGGTTCTAGCCTCCAAGGACTATCGTCTCTACCTCTACAGATTTGCCTCTCAGGCCGCATCCGCAGTCTCTTCCAATGGCACTCCGAACAACTCGATCATCGGATAGATGCTCACAAACAACCATCTTTTGTCACGGAAAACCAATAATTTGATGAAAATTTGAATAATCCACTTTCCACGCGCAATTTTGAACGAAAATCCACTACACAAATGCAATTTTTCTTGCAAAAGCTTTCTATTCTTTTGGAATGGAGCGTTGTGAGATAACGTGTATGAGTGTAATAGACTTTTTGTTCATTTTACGCATAAAACGTGGCATTTCATTTGAATCGAACTATCGATTTTTCATGATTTCACCCTCGACCCCCATTTTTCCTGTGTTATTCGAACTTGTCCTCGAGTGCGGCCTCCAATATTTTTAATCAGTACGGACGAACGCATCGCTGAAAATGCATTATCATTGAGCACCGCGTACGAAATAAAGCATCTTTTTTATTTTCCGGATCTGGAAAAGAGATCGAAATTTAATTATTTTCAAGAAAAAAGATCACTTCCAAAGATGTCGACCTCTTTTCCCGATGTTTCCATCCGACGTTTTCCTATCTTATCATTGTTTGTGTAAAAAGATTTCCTAATGTATCATTCGCTTTCTTGTTTCTGTGTGTGTGTGTGAAATTTTCTAATTCTTTCATTTATCCACTTTTTCTTCATTTTCATTTACAATGTTTCATGCAAGTAAGCTAGTTCTTGTGAATAGTACCTATGCAGATAATTTATGTTTCTTTAATCTCTTTTCTTTGATTTTGCTATCTTTCAGCTTTTCATCTAAGTGTGAAGACTATTGTTTTCTTGATTTTTGAATTTTTAACTTAATGATTTTTACTGTGTAAAGTGTGCAGAGCGCAACAGGCATATTGTGAATCGGGGAAAACGCGCCGCACTTTGCAAAACTGGTCATTTTTGCAAACCTGCGGCATGGCTCTACCCGTTCATGCAAAATAGTTGATTTGCGAAGCTTTTATGCGGCGCATATTTTCGTTGAATTTTGATGATCTAATGAGTTTACAGTATAGTTTTTGGAGGTAAATTCACTATGTCATTATTTTTCCAGACCTGTATTTATAAGGTGTGCATTTTCTTAAATTATTGCGAATCAACTAGCAGAAAGTGCAGCGCAGTAGCGTATTTTCTACCTAATGTAATTTAAAAAGGTTAGACTAAAAGTTGGGGCTAATCGGGCTAAAAGTTAGCATACAGGCTAGGTCCTAGCTAATCTTTTCAAGCCTGATCCAAATTTTATCCTAACTACTAAGCGTGTGTAAAAGTATAAATTTTTAAGGAAGTTCTCTTAATTTTCGATTTTTAAGTGTTTCTGTTTCTAAAGCGATGGCAGCGCCATTTTTCTTGTTGATATCTAATTCTATAAGCACCCCTCGAAATGATATGTGGTTCGTTTTCTCATCAAGTCGTTTTTCTCGTTTTTATTGTAAAATACGCCTAAAATTAACTTTTCCGATTTTATACCCCTAAAATGCACATTTCGTCAAATTTCGCTACCTTCTCAACGCATTTCGATTTTGGGTGCATCATCCTTTAAGAAATGCTCAGAAAAGTAGCGATTTTTGGTGAAAGTGCGCATTTTTAAGGAGCATAAATTTTAGAAAAAGGAACTTTTGGGGTATTATTTTTGTCCTCGTGATTAATTTTTAGTAAAAATCAGTCGAGTCACCAACATCCTCCTATTTGTTTTCTATTTTTTATGATTTTTTGTTATAATTTTTAAACTACAAAGAGTTGTCTGGTTATGTTTTAGCTCTTTCTTAAATTTATAATATAAGCGCATCTCGCTAAGCTCGGCTCGAGTCGGCGGACCCCCAACCCCGAGTTGATTGTTTTAATTGTTTTTTAGATGATGTTTTGTTTGAGAAGAAAAATAAAAACGTTTTAAAAAAATACCTGTTTTTATTAGAAAATTGGAAAAAGTACAAATTTTCTTTCTCTTGATTTCACTCACTGTTTCGTCGCTGGACAGTGAAAAGCGCAAGGGCAGCCGTATGCAGAAATGAGTTACCATCCATGACTCAATAATAAACTACAAAATTATCGTTTTGTTTAGTTTTGCTAGTAGAAAATTCTACGAAAGTGTTCCCTAAAGTCTGCATATACGAAAATAAAATTAGGTTTATTTGGCAAACTAGAAAGAAATTTAAGACGCAAAAAAATGAAAAAGCATTGGAAAAGAAAAGTACAAGATACTATTTTTCACTCTTCCATCTATTATATCCAAATCTAAATCTAAACTATTAGTATTTTGGTTGAGTTTGTCTGTTTGTGTGTGCATTCTCAGATCTAACGATGTGTGATTAGCGGATCGGGAATATGCGATTTTCAGCGTTAGATAGTTTGATGGAGGTGCGAAATATCCAAGCCAAATTCTTTCTAGAACTATTTTCAGAAAACTCGAGCTAGAAAAGAATACGGTTAGAGATAAATTGAACACGATCGGTCTGGAATAAGAAAATCTTTCTAAAGGAATTCTTACTCTTCCAGGAAAATTTTTCTCGATTTTCGAGAAAGTTTCTTTCAATTATAGAACACTTTCGAGACTTCATTCGAAATTGACAAAACCTACCAGTGTTACAAGGGTAAAAAGCGTTAATTTTCTCGAAAAGAATAAAATGTTTTTTCTTCAAATCTTACCTCCTCTGTTGGTGGCTGGAAAACAGCATTGTTGCTGGCTGATTGGATGCAAATTTAGAAGATGCCTTTGATGAGGCTGATACGGACTTTAAAGGTCAACAAATTTTGAAATGAAAAATCAACAAAATAGAGCAACTCGTTTGAAAACGAACTCAAAATTGCAACAGACAAAAAAGAAATGAATAAAGCCAAGTCAACTTTAATAATTAACGATTATCAAAAATCACACAACACGTGTTAAGAGATTCAAGCGATTGTATAATTGGAACCCACTTTCACAAAAGATTACAAATCGATAAATCAATAAATGGAAATGGTGAGATTCTATCAACAATAATCAAGTAAAAACCGCGCCTCTTTCAACAAAATGAAATAGAAAATATTGTTGCCAAAATTATTTAACAATTAGTCAGAATCAGATTGGTTATAAAGTCCGATCGTCTTGTTCTCGGTCAAAGCATCCTCATACTGCAGATGCGCAAGAGGCTTTCACTCGCTCCCCAGCAACGGTACACGGTGTTCGTCAGGGCCCATTTTCCACCGAACCTGTCCGTCATCTCAGCCCAAATCATCCTTTTCGGTTCAGGACCCACAATTCCACTTCTCTGGAAAGAGCAATTACCGTAAAGTCTAAAATAGAAGTCCCCCTAAATTAGAAGTTCACTCCCAACAATGCCAGAACTATCTATTACTCAGTTAAAGTCATCTTAGAAAGTTTTTTGTAATGTTCTTTAGGATGTGTAGAGTGGATTTAGTCATAATTTGAAGTGATTACGATTATTAAATGAGGAGTTATGGCGGTTTGAAAATTGGAATTTTTACAAAATTTGGAGATCGAAAAGAAGTCCGTGGACTTCTATTTTAGACTTTACGGTAAGTCGATTTGCAAAATCAACCATAAAACTACAAGATCAGCGGTTTTTTTTTTTAAAACTTATTTTAATTGCTTGATTGGAAGCGCAATCTGATTTGATGTACTTGTCCTGGCAATTAGAATTAGAGAGAATAAGAAAAAGATCGGATGACGAATATAACGACCCCTCAAAGTTGTTTCAAAATTCGCGTGAAAATACCTTCAAATGCAGCTTGTAGGCCTCCTCCGGAATGAGCGCCAGGAAGTCTTTGACCAGCAAGCTCTCGTCAATTCCGATTTCAAACATGCGTTCTTCATCCTGCTTGACTTCGTAGAAATGCTGGAAGGAAAAAATTGACAATTGAATCGAATTTTTGAAATGATAAGTTTCAAACAGACCTAGGGAAGTCGATCGTCAGAAACCTCCTGTGACCTACCCCCTAGTTTATTTTAGTCTGGTTTGGGATGAATAACCGAATTTTATCAATCCCTTTATTAAAAAAATCATTTCCCACCTGAACGAGCTGGCAGATTTGCTTTTCAGTTATGCGGGCTGCAGACCAGAGGCTCAGTGTTTTAGTGTCCTTGAAGAACCCGAACAGATCCTCATAGGTGTACGGGAGATTCATTCCGAGAAATAAGACGTTGGGAGTCTGAAATAAGGAAATTTTATTTTTTATGACTAAAAATAAATTCAGAAAGTGAATTTTCTATGAAAAATGAGGAAAGAGTAGAATAAATTGACTAACCCTTCTAAGCACCTCGTGATAAGCGTTCGTGAGAGTCGGCTCGGAGCCATTGTAGATCTCGATTCCAGCGAACCCTGAATTCAATGAATTTCACTAAATTGGAGAAAGCTACATAATAAAAGCGCATTTTTTAAAAATAATAATGTCAGTAAAAACTAATTTTTCTATTTCAAATTTCTTCGGTATTAAAATTTTGACTACGAAATTTTTCAGCAAGTTCTAGAAGGTCAAGAGGAATTTTTTTTTTTTTAATCTAGAGATTTACCATTCGAGAAGATTCTGCCTGTCAAGAAAATGTCCAGATTGATCCTCGAATCGGCGGAAACGTGGAACTGAATGCGCAAGTCTGGAGGATTGGCGTTAAAGAACGCATTCATCTTGTCCCACAGGCAATTATCGTCATTGTTACTGTTGATACTCTGAAATTCATGCATGAAACATGATTTTCAGCATCTTGTAAAAATGATAGAGAATTATCGCACAAATAGTCAATTTTAAGAATGAGATGACTATCGATTTTTCAGAAATTTGTTATTATTGAAAGATGTGAGTGAAAATAGGCCTATTTCTTCTGCCTTACTTCTCAATTAATCCCTTTTATCGAAAACTGTTTACACATGAATTTTCACTATGATGAAATATTTTTTGTATCAAGAAATACTGAAAATTATGCTCCAAGTTCTTATTCAGGCTATGAAAATTAGGTGAATAAATGAACTAACCAGTTTGAGCTTGCGGACAACGCAGAACTTCATGAGAATGTTGAAAAGCTTGCTGCAGTTGATGATGGCCTCATCCAGCGAGTCATTTTTGATGACGAAGCTGGCTGAACTAGATAATAAAATTCGAAGGAAAGCGATTTCATAAGTCATAACTGGCAAATTTTCATTATTTTGACAAAATTTGTTGCTTTAAAGATCCTTTTCAGTTAAGAATCATTTTTCATAAAGTAGAAAAAAGATTAGAACAATAAAGGAGAGTTGGTTCTCCTAAAGGTAACCTCATTGCTGAAGATAATCATGAAAACTTACTTCCATTTTCGAAGCCCCTCAGAAGATGGCTTTCATAGAGAAATGACGGCTGATCTAGAAGACCGAGCTCAATTTCTTCCATCGGATCACAGAGTTCGAAACATTTGCATTCGCCTTCAAACCGGAAGAAGAAACTGCTGTTCCATTGAGCTGCATCATTTGCGTGACGAAACTCCGTACCCAAATAGACAGGCAGCATCTGCAAATGAATGAGTATAAACTTCGCAATTGAAAAATCATTCAAATATTTAAAAATCGTAAATACACTATGTTAGACATATCATTTTTTATGCAGCGAAAAAACTGAAGAATTAGTGTGCAATTGCAGCAATCCGCTCAGAAAATAACGTTTTTAATGTTTCGAGTTCGAAAAAATGTGCAGATAAACCATAATTTATCTCTTAAATATAGCAAAAAATTCTTCATAAACCCAAATTTGTTACAATCCTGAATTTGAAATTGAAATTTCTTACCGGCTTTCCACATGTACAGAGATTATTGTCGAGGCGCAGGTGAAAATTGAAAACGCGGTTCTGCAGTCGACGGCTGAGAGCCCTGTCGACCTTGGCGAAGTGGTAGAGTCGGCGAGTGCACTTGACAGTCTGGATGATATCGACCGTGGGCAAGTCCAACAGCACCTCCTTCACCACCTCCAAGGGTAGCCCGTCCAGAATCATTGGTTCACTGAAAAGGACACATTCATCAGGAAACGCGAGTTCTTAATAGCGAACATCGAAGAAAAACGAAAATTACGAGAAATATCAGAACGAAACGACAACGATCCTCGGCAGTTTCTACCCATCTTTTCTTCTAGCTATTTTTTAAGAAAGAGTAAAGACTACAAAAAAACGCAAGGAAACAGAAAGAAGAATAAAATTCGTCATTGTACCTTTGAGGGGGGCAAGACTAGAGAAGTTTGATTTTTCGAATTTTGCAAAAAACCCCACTTTTCGGAACCGCAAAACAAAACAAACTTCGTTTGGCCCTAAGCGAGAGAAACACGCGACGAGAGAATCGCGAATTCGGAGAAAAAGAACCATTGCGAATAGTTAGCAATGGGGCAGATTTACGAGCATTTTTCTTCTAAGATCGAGCGAGTGAAACCCCGCCCACTATCGATGCGAAACGAGAGCGTGTTTAGCGAAAGAAAAAGATTTTTCACTCGGTACTGTATTTTTGGACATCAGACGCATATTGCAGCGAACTGAACAAGAATCGACGAAAAACACTGGGTTTTACGAGTGTCGACACTCGCTGCTTCAAAAATTGATTTTCAATTTTCGCTCATTTCCCAATTTTCTCGTTGAAGTTGTGTTTTTATTTTTTTTTATTTTGCTTTATCAGAATCGCTCAAAATCTATCCTCATAAAGCTGTTCAAGCGAGACATCGGAAATACCATTTCCTGGTCAAAAATCTCACTTTTTCTTAAAATTAGACATTTTTCATCCTGACTTCAACTTCAAGAATTTCCTTGCAGCTAGCCAATTTGGTGCGAGAGTGCAATGACGGTCTATTCGAAACTGGCGTACGGCGTCGTGGTGAGCGTGTCCGCAGCGGTTGCCGCCTACACCGTTTACAATATCATCAGGTACATTCAAAAACGTTAAGAAAATCTATGATCATCATCATGCTGAAGGTTTTCACAAGATTATTTTGTTGGTAAAATATATTGAAGATGTAAATAAGCCTTATCATGAGGGACCTGTCAAGCAAGTTCCTATTTTATACGGAAAATGTAGACGGACACAAATCCTTGTAAAATTGTGTGCCAAAAATAACCTATTTTGGAAAATTCATTGATTTTTCAGCAAGATACAGTCGGCGAAAGTGGAAGATGGCCGGCTGCAGAACTCGTGTTCGGGGTCGGTCTCTGACTCGCAGTCGCCCGTCTTCGCTCAATCCTCTCAGAAATGCGTCGACGAGGATGGGAAAGGCTCGAAAAATCAATAAATAGCATTTTTTAAATGAAAAATGATATTTTTACTGATGAATTTTTAACGTATAGTTAAGAAGGGCCTTTAAAACGCCTAGCATATCGGTTTTTAATTCGATTTTTTAGACAAGAAAATGCTGCACAAAATGGTGCCGATCCCGCTGGGGATTATCGGCCTCGTGTTTGGAAAGCGCGGCAGAAATTTGAGGGCCATCGAGGAGGAAACTCAGGTACAAAAATAAAAAATAGATTTTAAATTTTATGGATTTTCATGATCTCTAAAAATCCCAGTTTGATTTATTTTTTTTTTAATATTTGTATTTCCAGACGATCATGGAGCTGATCAAACTGACAGACGGCGAGTTCAGATATGGAACCGGGTTCAATCCGAGCAACGCCGAACTCATGCTGCCTGAATTCGAGGTCTTAAAAATATCGATTTTTGAAAAGCCAATCATTTTTGGGAACGAGAAAAAATGGTCTTCATTTTTAAAACTCCACAAGTTCGAAAACAAATAAAAAAAAACTAAACAAGTTTTAGCTAATTGAAAAATTTTGAAATTTTCAGGAATGGGAAGAGAATGGAAACGATGACAGGGAGAAGGAGGAGGGTGACGACTTCAAAATGCACCACTTTGTCCAGATTTTCGCTCATGATGAGAAGAAGGTTGGATAACTCTTAAAAATAAAAAATGACAGAATTCGATTTAAAAAAATTAAATATGCTTCAAAATTTTTTCGGATGAATTGCGATAGTTAGGAAAGTGCCTTGCTACGAATTGATATTTAAAAAGTAAGGAAAAATTATCTCGAAGATTATAAAATCTATAGATATTGATTTCTTGTTGCAGTTGCGCCTCGCCGAATTGGCGATTCAAGCGATGATCCGCGAGCAAGCGGAGGGCAGGAAGACCATTCGATTCGTCATCCCCAACCTGGCCTCGGGATATGTCATCGGTAAGCAGAAATGAGTTTTTGAAAGAACAAATTTCAAAGAATTTTCCTTCAGAAATTTATCCTTTGATATGTATTCCTCAAAATATTGAATTTCCAGGTCGCGGCGGCCAGAACATCAAGAAGATCAAAGACACCTATACCTGCAACATTATGGTATAGAAACTTTTAAAAAAGAAAGAACTGATCCGGTTTTTCAATTATAAGAAAATCAATTCAGATCAACCAGACTGAAGGCGTTGCCGAGGCCGAGGTCGTCATCTCCGGACCGGACGAGTACCGCATTCATGGCGCTAAGGTTAGTTGGAATTTTGAATCAATAGAATCGAGTTATTGGATCGTAATTCTGCTTCTGCAGAATAATTCGAATTTCTTCTGAAACATAAATTCTCACTTTGAATTCATCTTTGTTAGGCGTTAAAATTTCTAAAAGAAAAGATGAAGATTTGAAGTGTTCAAAAATGAGGAAAAAGCAAAATAGATAAATTTCAGGAAAGCATCATGCGCTCCGCGGAGCGATGCATGAGGATGAGTCGGGACCGGGCGGAGCTCTATGAGAAGAAGGGGGAGCAGAACGAAGAGAACGAGGAAAACAACAACAAATCCGAGTGGAGGTCCGGACTCGGACTCTCCGAGGACGTCGAGAAGGTGGGATATTTTTTTCTTTTAAAATTTGAATATTTTTCCATGCTTCCAGGAAATCGCGCACCTGCGTGAGCTGCAGCTGAAGTTCGAGGCCGAGCCCGAGGAGGCCTATTGGTTGGATGACACCGCGAAGTCCCCTTTGGAGCCCTCTTTGAAAGTCTCGGAGGCCCTGCCCTCCAGCTCGCTCAGATCGATGACTGATTCGGCCCAGGACATGGACACTATCGATTTCTAGATAGGTGGAAAGTTTGAAGGATTTTAGGAATTTTTTTGGGTATTTGGAATTTTCGCAACTTAATGAAATGTTTGAAATCCAAAGGAGAAGTTCTTCGTCCTCATACTTTTTCACGAGTTGCCAACTTTTCTTTTGGAATGGAGATAATTTTTGATAGACGAGATATTGAAGAATCAACTTCGTCAATATTATTTCCCTAAAATTTCTTCTTATATTACTCTTCCTTTCGACAATATAAAATCACCTCTTTCCTCCCTTCCAAAATATTATTTCACCCATTCTAAGAGTTAAAGCGGGGTTTTTCTCTGAAATTTGAGGCTAGAAAAAACTTTTATTTAACTTCCCCATTCTTCCTCCTCTTTTTCCTAATTCCCATTTTTGTCCAACCTGAATATTGTTTCCGAGCGCCGATTTACTAGTCTGTCATTTGACGTAATGACGTAGTCAAAAATTAAAAGAACGATTTGCCCCTATATCATTATGTCATGATATCATAACATCACATCATAATCGTCTTTTCAAAGCATTCCCTTTCTCCTTTTCAACTGACTTTTTGTTTTCCTTGGTTATTTCGCTTTTTAAAAGTGAGTCGTATTGATTTGACATCTAAAAATGTTAATTGCTTCTAATCATTTTAACATGAATTGACTTTGAAAACGGTATTTTGGGGCTTGAAAAGATTTTTTCAATAACAAGTCAGTTATTGAAATTAGAATAAAAATTGGAAGAAATATTTTTTTAAATTACGAAAGAAATCCAGGCTTTAACCGGATTTAAAATATATTATCTTTTATTTTCGTGTTTTATATTCGCTCTTTATTTTTAGACTACTATACAGACAATCACAATACAACGAGTTTTTTGTTTATTTTGAAAGAAAATAATTTAAGACCATTCATAAGCTGCTTCATCATCGTCATCAAAACTGAAAAAGATTCGATTTTTTCAAGATTTAAAAGGGTTTATTTTCATGCAAGCTCGGAACAATCAATATGACTCATTATCAAAGTTTCATGAGCATTTTTTATAATTACAAAAATTATTCTAAAGTATTAGTTTAGTGCGGAAATTCATACAATTTCGCAAGGAAAATTGAGATTTTTAGTGAGACCATTCAAGAAGAAAATCCAATTATCGAAATCCGACAAACTGAATTATTATGACTAGCAAGAAGTTGAACAATTATGCAGGAAAAGTAGCATTTTATGCAAGAAGACAGGCAATATTTTGCAATGCATCTTGAAAATCGTGATTTATGCGATTAGAGTCGAGATTTTGTGCAGATTGGATAGAAAATTTACCATTTTCCCTATTTTTAATACATTTTTCCTTGGGTTTTACAATGAAGACGGGAAAATGACGTAGTGTAGAAGTTTCGATCGATCGATCACAGTGTGGGCGTGACATAGGAAATCGTGGGATCGGTTTGCACAAAAATTGATAAATCAACGAATTTTATCGGGTTTTTTTTTTCAAATTTATCATTTTTTTCGCAAATTAATCAATAAATTCTCTTGCACAATCACAACACCTACTGTTTCGGGGCTTTCGGTTGGGAGGATTGAAAAACTGAGGATGATCCCATCAGGTTCTGGATGTACTGGCCAAGTACTTGGTTTTCCGCCTTCAATTTGAGGCTTTCCTCTTTCACGGTTTCGACTCGTGAGGACAAGTCTAAATTTTCATTGTTTCAAAGGAGAAAATCAACAAAAAATTACTACTTTTACAATATGTTGGTCAAATTTCAACGAAGAATTGAAATTGTACTATTTTCGAGCCAAAATGACCAAAAGGTTACCATCCAAGGTATTTTGGAGCTCCAAAACTTGGGTTATCAACCGGGCCTTTTCCTCTGGGTCCTCGGGAGGCTCTTCTCTCGGAAGAGGCTGGGCTGGTTTCGGAGTTCTCCCACTCGGCAGGGCCAAACTGTCGTCGCCTTAAAATTCCCAAATTTTGTCGAAATTTTACAGCTTCACTTTATTTTTTCCGGTCAAAAAGCGAACATTTTCCGTATTTTTTTTCTAAATTTTACCATCATCAGCCAAGGGGAAGTCCTCTGTTCCAGAAACGCTCGGCCTCTCTTTATCGTCCGACATAACTCGTATAATTAGGGGTAATTGAATAAATTAGGACTAGTATAGAATAGGATAATTAGGCAATCGATTGGGTAATTAAGTTTGGGAAGATGTTTTGGATAAGAATGTCCAGCTCGTATCTTCCTCCCGACTAATTTAGCCTTTTCCGCATCGATTCTGGGGCTTAGCTAATATTTTGCAACGCGATTCGCTTTGTAAATGCCGAGCAGAACCACGTCGTTAGTTCAATAGCTTCACGTAGTCGTCAACAAGGGCAAAAATCGATATTTATCGATTTCCTACTATAGAAATATCGATTTTCTTTGTTTCTAGGGATTTTCAATGATTTCGAAACCTTGTTTTCATTTGAATTTGAGGATTCTTTTATTTCCGTTGTTTTGAAGCGATAATCGATTTTTATAGGAATTAGCAATTTTCGATTATTTCATCTTTCTTTCAGAAAATGATCACCGACGTTCAACTCGGCATCGCGGCCAACATTCTCGGGATCAGGTAGAGAACTAGAAATTTAAAAATTGGAAGTTTAATATGGTCTGAAAAATGCGTTTCATGAAAAATACTTCTTTCCTATTACATTCCATTAGTTAATACTCTTTGGCTGATAATTTAAAATAAATTCCGCAAAAAACGATATAAAAATAGCGGAATGTTTTCTTTCGAAAAAATACAATGATTAAAAGAATATATATTTTTCTATACTATATCAATAGTTACTTCGTGCTTGGATTGGAAGTTTTAAAAAGCTAGAAGAAATCTGCAGAATTCACTTTTTCAGCATGCTGGTTCTGGTGGTTGTCTACCACTACATCACAGCGAATCAGAAGTCGAATCAGGCCTAGACTAGGGACATTTGTAGGCTAATTTTTTGAAAGAAAAAATCGTAAAATTATTCTTTTCGAAAAGCTCTAAAATGAATAGATAACGTATGTTTCAAATTCTATCGATAAAAAGCTATCAAATTTACCGATTGTTTCGATTGGTACTTCAAATAATTAACAAAAACCCTTTTTTCAAATTATATAATTTCAGTTTCTCTTCTCGCAACCCTACTTCCACTTTCTGATGTGCATCCCATCTTCAACACATTTCTTCACAAAACCTCGTTTGAAAGTTTTTTTATTTATTTATCCCTGTTGTGATATTTCTTGTTATGGTACTTCCAGAACACTTCAGATTTTTTACCAAAATAAAGTGGCTTTAGTTTTTCTATTTTTTTTCTGAGAACTCGTTTTCAAACGATCAAATATCTTTGAATTGTTGATTTTTTTTTTTTAATTTTCATTTTCAGAAAAGTGCGTTCCTAGTATTATGAACAATCAGTCTGTTACTGGGCGGCCAGGTATTCGTTTTTATTTTCAGAATAATATCAAAACTGTTTCAAAAATATTTTTTATAAAGAAGAATCGTCAAAGATGATCATACCGAATACTCGCGAAAATGGAATTGAACCTTTCTAAAGATAACAAAAATCGTTATTTTCAACATTCCAGTTCACCAGCCTTCAACCTCCGGAGTCCAATCGCCCACTTTCAACAAACAGCATCGTTATTCTCGTTCCGGCTACGCCTCACCGGGCGGTTATTCGACTTACAGTAGCAAGTGAGGATACTAGTTTTCATTAATTAATTAATTATCTAAAATAATCCGTCTCAACCATCTTCTCCATTGAATACACCAAAATTCAATCTGATGTACTATCTTGTGAAGCATACAAACATTTTTGGATTTTATCAATTTATTCCGAATCGTTTCGAATCAATTTCATATAATCTTTTGATCGAGACTTGAAACATCGGCAACTTTATTTAAAAATCGTGATTTTTAGCTATATGATTCTTTCCCGGTTTAGATTTCAACAATCTTTATTCAAGACACCTTATTTTCGAAACATTAAAATTCCATTTAAATCGTGACTTTTGTTCTGTAGCTATTACAAGTCTTCAGTTCTGAAATGCTATTAAGTAGTTACATTTTTCTAGTTGAACCAATTTTTCCTTGTAAGATGCATTTTAAAAATACTTTATCTTTCCTGAAAAAACAATTTCAGCACTGCAGACCGCGTGGGTTGTCTGACTGCGATCAGAATGTCTGCGTCGGCCAAATTGGGTCGTTTCATTCGTCGTCTCCTGCACTTCAGACAGGTTATTATTATTTTTTAAAGCATTTCTTAATCTTTTATTTTTTCTAATCTATACATTTTTATTTTATTCTTTTTATCTTTTTAATTTTAGATGGACTTCGAGTTCGCGTTCTGGCAAATGCTCTACCTGCTCATTCAGCCCTCAAAGGTCTACAAAAACTTCATCTACAGAAAGAGTAGGTTTCAAAAATTAGAAATTAGCAGAAAAATAACTTGTTCTGTTAAATTCGCGGTAGTTGATGTATGATAATTATTCAAAATTCGAAGAACAAAACTGAAAATTCTTGGAAATAAAAAAGCTCACCCACCTAGTGATGATATTTTTTATCATAGATTTTCAGGGTCATTTTATCTAGAAATAAAAAAAAAACTCAATAAATAAAAGCTCAACGAACATAGTTAAATTACGAAAAAAATAACTTGTAGGAACCAAAGATCAATTTGCACGCGACGACCCGGCCTTCCTTGTGTTGTTGTCGCTCTCTTTGCTGTTCTCCTCGGTGTTCTACTCGATCGCTTTGAATCTGTCGACCTGGGGTTTCGTCAAGTTCTTCCTCTGGTCCGTCTTCATCGACTGCATCGCCGTCGGCGTCGTCATTGCTACCGTACTCTGGTAAATTTTCAGTGTTTTCTTCAACTTTACTGAAATTAAAAATTTGATACCTTTCCTCATCAGGTGGAAAGAATCGAATTCCTGAATTGTCTTATTTTATACCTGAATCCGACTTATTTATGAAAATGAGTATTTGTTTGAAATAAAAAAATGGGAAAACATTACTGCTCTACAGATGTGTATCATTTTATACTTTATCTGAAGCATAATTAAAATTTTATTAAAACTGATTTTTCAGGCTATTTTCGAATCGTTTCCTTCGCAAAGTGCAAGATCAGGACGTCGAGTGGGGCTATTGCTTCGACGTCCATCTGAACGCATTCTTCCCCTGTCTCGTCCTACTTCACGTGCTTCTGCCGATTATCTATCCAAGTGAATCTTTAATTCAAAATTTTTCATTATTTTAAAAGTCTCTTTCAAGAAGTATCCTTTAAGATTTTCAAAATTATTCTGGTATTGGTTGAAAAAAAGTTGAGCTATTCGAAAAATTCGAACAAAAGTGAAAAAAGGTTTTAATCACTATTCATTCTCTTCTTTGATGCTGGAAATGAGTTGATGGATGAATATGAAAAAATTAGGCAGAAAATTTGCTAAATAAATTTCAGTCACTAGTCCTCTGCTCTTCGAATAATATTAGTCTTTGAAAATGCTCAAAAATTTTCCGGTGATATTTTGGAATTTTAAAATTTCAGCCCTGATCGACGGTCCCTCATTCGTGTCTCGATTCATCGGCAACACGATCTGGTTCATCGCTGCGATCTACTACGTCTACATCACATTCCTGGGATATACGGGTGAGATTTTTCTTGGAAATTGTAAATCGAGTCCTTTGAAAGCAGAGACTACTCGGTAGAATTCTAAAATTATCCTAAATTTCTTTTGAAACATAAATTCATATGAAAATGTGTGTATATCTCGCAATGGTTTCTATTCGTTTACATTAAAAGTACGTGTCCCCATTGATTAAGTGTGGGAAATTTCTTAGAGATTATAGATTTGCTATATTTTTGAAACTTATTGCGATTGATTTTGCAACTACTGAACTATCGTCCTTTTCTAAGTTGATAACATCTAGCGAAACTGAAACATAATGAAATTTAGCACTGCCGATCCTGACTCGCACGCACTATTTCCTGTACCCAATGACGTTCTTGTTCATCAGTTGGATCGCGACGGTCACCGCTGGGTGGAATATTTCTCAGGTGCACTATTTTTTTTACAATTTAACACCAAAAATTAAATTTATTTTCTGTGAATAAAAGTTTTCGAAATCAAAATTAATCATTTTTCAGACAACTATGGGCTTCTACCACAGGCGGGCCGAGTCGCATAACCTCCCACCGCATACTGGACTCTAAAATGAAAAAAAACATTGAAAATTGTCTGATTTCTAGCTAAAATTTGTGCACGATTTACCTTTGATTCAATTTTTACTTGGCTATGACCCAAGAGCAAATGAAACACAATTTCGGTAGTGGGTATGCAAAATACGTTTTCCTTCCTCTACTTGCCTATATTTCCGAAAGAATTTAAAGAAAAACATTCTTTTCAACTCAATTCGTTTTCTTTGTAGAAACGATTTTTTATCCAAACAACCGACATTAATTTATTGAACAATCTGTACTATGGTGTTTTATCCAAAATGAGCGTTTTTATCATCGTTTTTTAATCTAAGTTATTCTTTTTCTTATCTAAATTATCTATTTGTCATTGTTTCGTAGAGTGATACAAGTGCCTATTTTATCGTCTCGAATAGTCATCAAAAATACTATCTTTTCCCGAATCTTAGACTTTGATTTGTACATTTTCAATTATCATCATAGGTTTCAAAAATTTGTAATATTCAAAAATCCTGCAGAAATTGTTTTCGATTTACCCTTTTCTTCAAGGTTAAGAAAATGCTACAAAGAATCTTACGAGGATCAAATAATAAAATTGGATGTGTTTTCTGGAGCCTTTGTCATCTTTTCTTGAAATCGATGATGATAATTTTGTTCTTTGTTTTGTAAAAATCGGTATGTCTGACCTGAATAAATGTAAGCAAAGATGCGAAAATCAGATAGCGAAGGGTCTTCGCTATTTTCGCTATGTCAATACTTCGACACCCGTACAGTGGCTAAATGCACTGATCGATATCTTTACGTTATTTTCAATTTTCGGGACTCTGTTTCAAATGTGCTCATTATTTACTTTGTTCGAATTTAAAATCAAAAAATTATAGATTGAGTACCTTTTCAGGGGAAATTATTGGAAAAGTACCCGATTTAAAATGTTTCTCACTCATTTTCAAAATTCCTAATGCTTTTCGCTTCAGATTCCACGTACCCAGTTGTGATTTGCGGACCAATTTTGCTCGTTCCGCTTTTTAACCTGTGTTGTCCATTTCCGAGATGTTGCTCGCACTTCGTTCCGTTCCGATCGGGTTCCGTTCAGGACACAATCCGATCTTCCAAGTAAGCGGGAGCAGGGCTTTCCAAAAATGATCCCTATTTTTTCAGATTTAATTTTTTTTGAATTTATGTCTTGTAAAGCTCTTCTGTCTTCCAATTTTTCATGTAAACTTAGGAAAATATCGAATGTTAACTCAAATTATCCTACTTTGTTGCGCAAATTTCTGCGTTCATAAATGATAGACGTAAATTTTTTTATCCTCCATTTTAAACGAGAATTCCTCTCTTTCTTCCTGGCGAGAAAGGGAGGTGCGAGGTCTTGCGTTGATCCTGTTCTCTGACTCCCGCTCTCTCTTCTCTTGCTACACTATTTTCAGTCACGGCTGCGTCGCGGCTCGCAACATCGCCTCTGTCTTGAACAGCAGGCGACGGCTTTGTCATTTACAATGGACAACGTCAACTTTCATTTTTCTGAAAGAGCACTTTATTATGTTTTAAAAATCTTGTGCTCTACGTTACGAGTCAATGAATAATACCGTGTACTTTATTCCATCCCTATAGTAATCCTCAATTTCCCTACCATAACCCAAATTGGAAAGTGCTGCTTCCGCTTTACTTCTCTTCATATTCTAATTTCAGGCATCCCGAATGGCTTCCTATCTGGTCAACGATCCCAAGTACTCATTCCTGAAAGAGCTCGGTATGTTGCAGGATAAACCTAGGGAGGGCTTTTGTCTGACTTAGAAATGACTTTAACCGGACCTAGGGAGTACTTTAATTTACCTAAAGAGAACTTGAATTATGCTTAAAGAGGACCTAAGTCGAGCCTAGAGATGACTAAACCAAACCTCTAGAGAAGATTCGGATCTGTTGATATGGAATTTATTTTACTGTTGCGCAATTTTCCTTTCTAGACTAAATCTTTGCAGGTCTGTCGGAGAACAACATCGGTGTGTTCCACGGCAAGTGGGCTGCGTCCGGACCCGTGGTGCAGAGTGTCGCTCCCGCAAGCAACAAACCCATTGCGAATGTAGGTTCTGTAGAATTTATTGGCTATCTGTCTAAAGCAGGAATAGCTCAATTATGCGTCTTTCGAGGTTAAAAATCTATGAAACTTGTTTTATATGAGAATTTATTTGCATTTCTTTCGAATCATTTTGGATATTTAGAATACTGAAATTATGAAAATGCCTCAGGTTAAATTTTTAAAACCGATTTTTATTTACTTCTAACCTAGTGATGAAACAACTAAACTGTTTAACTTACGATGATATGTATGTGAAGCCGAAATTTTCTGGAGCTTATCGCAAATTATGGTTGTTAGGCTTGATTTTGGATCTTTTCCCCGAAATGCATCTAAAGAGCGCTATACCGAAATCATTCATATCATATCTCGTTTGAAATCCAATTTCGTGGAACTTATGTAAAAAGTGCTTATTCTTGAACTTCCAAACCAACGTTACGCAAATCCTTATTTTCTAGATGTTTCAAAATCTCTTATCAAAAAGTAAACTAGAAATACTTTTCCAGGTCCAAACCGGCACGGCTCAAGACTACGAGACTGCCATCACGGAGGCTCGCCGCGCTTACGAGTCCTGGTGCGAGGTGCCTGCGCCACGTCGTGGGGAAGTCGTCAGACAAATTGGCGACAGACTCAGATCTCAGCTCCAGAATTTGGGGAAACTTGTAGGTTTCACAAAAGTCACTTAAAATGTATATCGCTTTAACTATTTTGTTCTGTGTGACGAAATGCGGACAAATCTAGCAAAGATTTTCTAGCTTTATCGACACTCAAGGAAAAGTAAATTTTTAAAAAATGCAACTTTTAGAAAATAAAAATTACTAATTTTCAGGTCTCCCTCGAAATGGGTAAGATCTCCGCGGAGGGCGTTGGTGAGGTTCAAGAATATGTGGACATTTGCGATTACGCAACCGGGTTGTCGAGGTCCCTGAACGGACAGATTCTACCCTCGGAAAGATCCGGACATGCTCTATTGGAGCAGTGGAATCCACTGGGTTTGTTTTGAAAATTTTCAACGTTTTTGATAAGTCAAAAGTTTTCATAAAACTCCTCTTTTTGTCACACTTTTGATAACACTTGTCAATCATGTGCTCAGGTAATAAAAGAATTTTGAAAAATTGAAATTTCAGGAGTCGTCGGTGTGATTTCCGCATTCAACTTCCCGTGCGCGGTATATGGCTGGAATAACGCGCTCGCATTGGTGACCGGAAATGCGGTCGTCTGGAAACCCGCTCCATCGACACCCCTTATTGCAGTTGCTGTTACTAAGTGGGCTATAGTTTTTGTTGTAGATATTGGTTTTTGTCTGATAGTGCCAGGTTCAGCATTACTCAAAATTGAAACACTCTTTTTTCTCTATAATCATATGACTTTCAGACTGATTGAGGACGTTTTGAAGAAGAACAATTTGCCTGGCGGATTGTGCTCGCTGGTTTGTGGGGAGGTAAAAACATTTTTTAAAATAAATAAATTTTGGAAATATAACATTTTTCAGGGTGACGTTGGCCAGGCTCTGGTGAAGGACAAACGAGTGAATTTGGTGTCATTCACGGGTTCGACCGAAGTCGGCAGAATCATCGGGCAACAAGTTCAGGCCAGATTCGGCAAGGTTGAATTGTTTTAACTTCGAAAAACGACGAAAGAAAACAAAGTATTGGAAGTAATTACTTTTGAGAAGCTTTTCTTTAGTTATAAAATTAAGTTTTTAGAATAAAATAATGGAAGGGAAAAACATTTTAAATTAATGTTATTTTCATTCTACTTTTTTTTTTTTTTGAAAATAAACAGCAATCTTTAGATTCTTCTGGAGCTCGGTGGAAACAATGCGATCATCGTAAACGACGACGCCGATCTGAACATGGTCGTCCCCGCCACCGTTTTCGCTGCAGTCGGCACTGCCGGGCAGAGGTTGGTTGAGTGAAAAGTCCGATATTTTAATTTTGAATCATATACCACGTCAAAATTATTAAGCGATACATTTTAGCTTTATTTGTGAAAACCATGAAACTCGTTTAGAGTTTGATAATATTCTTAATTTCCCCCTTATTTCAATGTTAGTTTAAGTTAGCTTTTTATTTCGAGAAATTTTGAAACATTTTACTTCTTTTCACATCATTTTCCTATTCGAATACTAGAAGAGGTTGACTTTTTATCTAGAAAAATTCGGATACGTTGTTATTTTTTCTACAGCATAATGATCTGTCTATCAATGCCATTTCTAGTAACCAATTGATCACCGAAAATCCTGAAACATACTAGGATTTTGTGGGTTTCGAAATTTTTCTGTTTTGAAATATATTCGAAATTTCAGATGCACGACGACCCGGCGTTTGATCGTGCACGAATCAGTCTACGACCAGCTTCTGGAGCGCGTCAAGAAAGCCTACGCCCAGTTCGAGTCGAGAATCGGCGACCCTCTCGAACAGAACACCATCATTGGCCCCCTGCACAACGAAGTCGCCGTCATGAAATATAAGGTTAGGGAAATGGAGAGCCATCGTTGAAAGGTTTGAAGAGTGCATTTCTGAAGTTTTGAACTAGACAAGAAGTTTTAATATTGATTTTCTGAAGATAGTGTGGCAAATACTATTTAGAAAAATGGAGATGAATAGATTATCGAAAACTTGAAATAGTTGATTCACGATATTTTGAAGGATATAATATAAGTACTTTGTTCAAAAGTGATACGAGGAACGAATTCTCAGCCACTCTTCTCGAGCTTGTTTATTATATTTTTAAAGCCTATAAAATAATGTGAAATTTCAGGTGACCGTGGCAGAAGCCATCGCGACAGGCGGCAAAGTCGAATATGGTGGAAAGGTAGTTTTTATCTTTATTATTTAAAAAATATCTACACGCGAATTCGAACTGAAATGTTCTGCTCCCAATAATTCTTTCTTGAAACCTTTTAGAGATTTTATCGAGTAAATATTTAACTGCCCTAATTACTCCGAAGTTTAATAATGATTTTTTAAAATGCTTTTCCTAATTATCCCTCTTTAATTATACTGATTATTTTTCGCTGAATTACCCAATTAAGGTGCTGGATGACAAGGAGGGCAATTACGTTTTGCCGACGATCGTTTCCGGTTTGCCCCACGATGCTCCGGTTGTGTTGCGCGAGACGTTTGCCCCGATTCTCTACGTCTTCAAGTTCAAGACTCTGGATGAGGCTGTCAAAATCAATAATGAGGTTGGTATTCTAAAAAAATTTCAAAACTCGAGAAGATTCTTGGCAAAATTACTTCTTAATTTTTAGGTGGCTCAAGGTCTCAGCTCGTCCCTGTTCACCAACAACATCCAAAATGTCTTCAAATGGATGGGGTAGGCTTCAGCGAGTGATTATAAGCATTTCTAAATAAGATATTCCAATCAACCGGTTTCATCTTTTTTCCGTTGGAAATAAACTGCGATTTTAAAATTTATTACAATAGCCTCGTCAATATTTCCTCCCTAAAATTGCTAACGTTTGGAGAGCAAGATATTATTTGCTTTGCAAATAATGCCGTACTAAAGAGACCGGAATAATTTTAAAGGATAACAATTTTCAGTCCGAAAGGCAGTGACTGCGGTATCGTGAACGTGAACATTCCGACTTCTGGCGCGGAAATCGGAGGCGCTTTCGGCGGCGAGAAGGAAACTGGCGGCGGAAGGGAATCCGGAAGTGACTCCTGGAAACAGTACATGAGACGGTATGCTAATTTGTGAGAAATGCTTTGGGAAATAGAACTGAATGTTTTTAATTTGGAAAATTTAAAAATATTTTTACAATATTATCTTTCAACCATAGAAGCAATGTAGCTTTGGAAAGAGATTTTACTAGGGAGAATTTTGAAACGGATTTTTGAAGTTGTAATTTTCCGATCGAATCGTTCAAACTGCAAATCTACAAATCATTTTCTATGAGGAATTATTTTGAAATGTGTTTTCCAAAATCCAACATCTTCGAATTTCAGCTCTACGTGCACGATCAACTTCTCGAAAGAGTTGCCCCTGGCGCAGGGAATCAAATTCGAGTAAATTCGTAAAAATAGGTTAAATCTAAAACCCACTTTTAGAGAATTTACTTTTATTGCATTTTAGTTGAAATTAGCTTCTTTCTTTTGTGACAGACTTATGCAAATCTAGATTCTTCCTAGAGCCATTTATGAGTTTTTTCATAAGAACTTTATCGTCTATCCAGAAAATCTCTAAAATCCTTTAATTTTCACGTGTATCCACATGACATTTTATGCAATGATTCAGATACTTTTACTTGTTGAATAAAAGTTTGAAAAGAAGATTCTTTTATTTGAAAGATGGATGTTTCATACATTGTCGTCCAATATTTTGAAGATTTTCAGATTGTTGAAATTTTTTAGGCAATTTTAAAATGTCGTAACGACGCAACACGCGAAATAATGCATGGGATTAGGAGAGGATAGAGAAACGCCCTCTCAATTTATACACTACTTCGCTATGTTGCGTCGGTACGACTTTGCGAAATTTAATATTCCAATTTCTTAAGATTTGAAGATTCGCCTTCTAGCGGTTATTCGCTGCTCGATTACTGTATTCGGAAGCAGGAAAATGGCGTCATCGCAAGCAGGGAAAATCGTGAAGGATTACGGTAGTTGGGCGAGCAAAATCACAACCGAAGTGTTCGGACAGGCGAACTGCAAAGACATCTCCGAACTGCAGGTTTTTGGAGGTTAGCTATTTTTGCAAAAAAGAACAATTGTCTGGAAAATATTCGATAAAATATTGATTTTTTTAAACTACTTGAAAAAACGGAAAAATTTTGCTTTACAGGAATTTTTTAAAAGTGGAATTGAGTTGGGTGAATATCCCTTTGACCGAAAAATGTTCGTAGACCTGTAAAGTACGAAATTCCATGAAAATGGTCAAAAATCCCATTTCCAGAAACAGTATTTTGGATCGAGCAGAGCGCGAAGACGGGCAAACGTGAACTGTATTCTCTGGCCCCATTTGACAAGGAGAAGAAACGATGGGCGCCCGAGCAGTCGGTGCAAAATTCGGGTAAGTTTAAAAAATGACCTATTTTTTTAATAAAGAATCCATTTCTATATCATGCTGGTTTTGGTGAAACATGATCAAAGTCAATTCCAAGTATTAGGGATTGCAAAAGGCTGAAACCTAGTTATGTTTTCTTTAGTTTTTTTAATATATAAAATTTTCAGTGCACGAATACGGAGGCGGTTCATTTATGCCGATGAGCGATAACGCGGTTGTCTTCACTACCAACGACGGACTTTTCCTACAGAAGTCAGGAAACGATGCTCCGTTCCAATTGGCTGAATCCGAGGGAAGAAAAATGAGGTTATCATTATTTATTATTATTATTTTTTTTAATTTATTGATTTTTACCATTTTGGTTTGTTCGAAAGGATATTTTATCTTTTTTCTGAAACAAATCAAAGATTAAAAGGATAAAAATTTAGAATTTTTCCAGATTCGCCGATTTCTCGATCCACGGCAATTTCATCTTCTGCGTCAATGAAGATCACAGCAAAAATGACCACGACCCAGAGAACAAAATCGTCTCCATCAATATTGAGACTAGGAAGATCAATATCATCGTAAATATTCCTCAATTTTAAAAATTATGTTTCTTTTAAAAATGATGATAAAGAGATAGGAATTTTTAAAAATAAAAACAAATTTCAGTCCGATCAAACGGACTTCTGCAGCTGTCCGCGAATTTCGCCCGATGGCAAGAAACTCGTCTGGATGCAATGGAATCACAATAATATGGTTTTTTTTTACATTTAAACAAATTTTGGAATTGCCAAGATTCTATTTTCCAGCCTTGGGACGCCACTATGATCTGTATCGGGAATGTTTTGGAAGATGGCACTGTAACCGATGTCCGGAAGCTCAAGGACGGCACGGTTTCTGGGGTAAGTTGAAAAAATCGTTTTCTTTGAAATTTTGAAGGTAATGTCAATTTTTGAGTATATCGTAGATTTAAATTTCTAAATTTGCAAAAATTATTTTTAAAGTTGATAAGAGAATGTTTGCTTGTCATGGATTATCGCTATCGACCTTTTATTTTTGTCAATACATTTTGAAATATTTTCAACAACAAAAAAATCTAAGGTTAAAATTAGGTTTTCAATTTCAAGGTGAACTACCACAATCCGACTTGGTCTTCGAATGGGGACCTATTTCTGATCCACGATCAAACCAATTGGTGGAACATTTACGAAGTCGATATTCAAACCGGTATTTTTCAAGAATTATAAAAAAAAATTTTGATTTTTCAGGGGAAGAAACCAACGTTTACCCAGTGGAAAGAGACATTGGATACCCACTTTGGCAATTCGGGTTGAGGACTTTTGCCGTCAACGATAAGGCGCTGGCAAGTCGAATTGAGCTTCTTGAAATTGTTATTGTGCAAGAAAAAACTAAGAACTAGAATTGATTTTACGCAGGTTTTCTATGTGTGTTAGGCTGAAGCTTAGTTATCACAATTCGCTTTTCTAGGAGCTCATATGAGATTTGCACTTTTATGTAGCAAAGACGAAATAAAGACAGACTAAATTTTGCCTTCAACTTTTCTCATTTAACCTAGAAGCGTATTTATTTTCGAAAAATTCTTATTTTATAAATATAAATATAAAAATGACTAAACTAACCGAACGCCATTGTTACTGAGTTTACATATTAACTCCTCATTACAATCTGATACATATTTCTTTTTCTCCTAAAATTCAGTCAAAATCTAAAATTTCAGATAATGAACGTGGACGGTCAGCTGTACGTGCGCGAGGACTCTGTCGTTCGTCGCGTCGAGACCCCTGGCTTCTTCACGAGTGTTCTCATTTCCCTCACCAATGGAGGGCACTGCTACTATGTGGCACAAGGACCCAAAAGGGCATCGACTCTTATGAGGATCGATACCAATAAGCAGGTATTTTGATAGTGATACCTGAAATATTTACTAATTGAATCGTATCACTTTTCGAGGTTCAAAACAAAAGAATGTAACTTATACAAATCGTTTGCAGTTTTTTGAATTTTTGATTTACTTGAACTCTTTAACGAGTACATATTGAATATTATCTCCGTTCAATTTTGAAACATACAAATCATTTTGACTTTCTTTTAAATATTGGACCAGTTATAAAGCTATCGAATGAAGATTTTGTTATCTTCAAAATTTACCAGGAAAGCTTTGAAACTTATTCAGTGCCACTTTCAAAATTTTCGATAAATGGTATTTTATGAAAAAAAAAATTCCAGAACCATCCCATCGACGTCATTCGCGAATCCGTGGACCCTGCAACCCTCGACAAATTCGACATTTCTGAGGGACAAAACGTGGAATTCCAATCAGATGGAGTGACTGTCAGCGGGTGGTTCTATCTACCAAAGGTTGGTTCTGGAAAGCTCTAGGCTTTGAACAACATTTTTCATGAATATTCATGCTATTTAGTGCAAAATTCTCTAGAATACGACTCTTGAAATTTTTTAGTATTTAGAAAATTGTTAGCAGCCTTACTATTTATTCTAAAATTGAAAATTATACTCCCTTCGAGTTTATTTTGGAACTTTTATCTTTATTTTTTCAGAACTCGGAATATTCCGCCCCAGAAGGAGCCCTTCCTCCCGTAATGATTCTCGGCCACGGAGGCCCGACTGGAAGAGCGGATAACTCTTTGGATTTGAGAGTAATTGTTTCGAGAATTTTCTGTAAGTTCGAGAAAATTGCAGAAACAATTCTACACCTCTCGTGGGTTTGCCGTGTTCGCTGTGAATTATCGTGGATCGACTGGTTTTGGAACGAAGTTCAGAAATATGTAGGCTTAAAGAACTTTTGTAAACCAATGAATATAAATGTTTGTAACATAGAAATGGCATCAATACCGTCTATTCATTATTAGTCATCTTGTGAAACCTTACATAATAAAGAAAGTAAAAAGACTCTAATAAATTTGATCTTTCAATGTCAGGCTGAAGAAAAACTGGGGCGTCGTGGATCGCAACGACGTCATCAACGCGGCGAAGGCTCTGATCGAGAAGAAAATGGTGGACCCTAGCAAGGTGATCATCACCGGTTCTTCGGCTGGAGGGTGAGACTTTAAACATTTTCTCAAGGATTGTTTATGTTTCAAATATTCTAAGGTTGAATGATTGACGATTTTTTACCAATGCGATTACAAGCGCGGATTTTTGGTTTAATAAAAATATCGATTTGATAGGTCTCAAAAATCTAATGTCAAGTCGAGGTTCGTTTCTTTATCGGAACCTTCTTTTAAATCTGACTATTCACAAAGGTTTAAGTTTCAAGAAATCTAATGTCAAATTGATCTTCATTCGCTTGACTAATCTATGTATAGCTATTTTTCATAAATCAACTATCCCAATCTGGTTTTCAGCTACCTGGTTCTCGCCGCTCTAACCAATTCTGACGTCTTCAAATCTGCTGTGTCCATTTATGGAATTGCCGAATTGACGAATTTGGCCGAGGACAGCCACAAATTCGAAAAGGGCTACAACAACGACCTAATTGGCAAATATCCGGAGGAAATCGAGGTTTTCAAGGTTAGTTCAATTTTATGTCGTTTCGGAAAAATAAGTTTTTCTTTAAATAGATTTCTAACGATAAGTTCACATTCGTGTTGAGTATCATATAAAATAAGATAGGTTCCATAAAAATTCAAATTTCGATGATTGAAAAGATATAATTCCGATATTATGTGGCAAAATAAAATAAATAAGGAAATACGTGTTTATAATTACTGAATGTGTGTCTAGGAACGTAGCCCGATCAACCATCTCGACAAGCTGAACACTCCCTGCCTGTTCATGCACGGCACTGCCGACACCGTAGTCCCTATGGAGCAGTCTGTTCAGGTGATCTGGAAATTTGAAACCATTTTTCTTGAAAAATCAATAAAATTTAACTTTGTGAACATTTTATGCACCAAATGTCTTTCATCTTTACATCCTCGTTTTCAAATATTTTTAAACTTTTTTTTTTTTTTCAAAACTTCATTTTCAGATGCACCAAAAGCTCAAGGAGAAGGGACTTCCCACTGGGCTTATTCTATTTGAAGGTTTTTTTTGATAAATTTCGTGAAAAAATCTGTTTTCAGGCGAAGGGCACGGTTTCCGAGGTCCTGAAGCAGCCAAGAAGAGCGTCGAGGCGGCCTATTACTTCATCTGCAAAACGCTCGGGATTGAGCCCTCCATTCAGGTTGATGTAAGTCTTTGCTTTTACATTATGAGAAAAAGCACGAATTTTTGGACATCTCAATGTAATGGATATCAAACTTCTGAAATATTCCGAACGATTTTTGAAACATTACTTTTATTAAGAAAGAACTGATTTTATTCCATGTCCGAACCTATCCTTCGTTTATTCGTTGGCCTTTTTAATTTGTCTTTTTATATATGCCAATGACTCTGTTAATTCAGAACCATTATTTGAAAAAGTGAAAAAGATTGAGTAATCTAAACTTTCAGTTGGCTATCGACAATCTTCCAAAGCCTGCTCTCTAAACTGCTCGAGTTGCCGCACAGTAAGCTATTTTTGAAGTTAAATTTGTTGAGGTTTCGTTGTTTTATCATGGAGACTTTTAAAATGGGAAAGGGTAGTTTTAGCCAAATTTGACAAGTTTTAGTTGTAGTTGACATAATTTATGGCAAGATAAATACAAGTTTTACAGGAAAGATTACAAAAATCATCACAGGTTATGATGAAATCCAAGAAAGATGAGAAAAATTACAACTGTCATAATTTAGGACCAGTATTCTTTGACTTAGTAGGAAAATTGAAAACCTGACAAAAATCTTTTTTATCATTAGGCTTCCAAATTTCTTGTAGTTTGAATAAAAGAACCACCTAGAATCTAATAATTTGATTTTCCTGATCAGAAGCGTTGCTGGCTCTTCTTTCCAATTTCGGTGCCTCTTTTTCGAAGATCTAAAACTTTCCTCTATTTCCTTAAAAAAAACCCCAGCAAATGACCTCATTTTCATCGGAAATCGATTTTCTGCTCATATGCTCGAACTCGGATTCTACTAGTGGTTCCAAAGGCTAAAATGATCAGCTGTTTTACTTTGTAAGATTGAACAGATCATAATCAGGACTGAACAGAAATAGCAAATTATGAAAATCGAAAGCGAAAGTGATCTTTTTTACTTTCTAACTACAAAAAATCAAAGTCTAAGCCTTCGTCAAGCCATGCGCCTTATTTTAGTAAAACTATCGGCAATTTTGCAAAATCTACCGTATCCACCGAGATTCTTCTGGTCGGTCGAAAATGGTGGTCCTTCTTTCTACGATTATTCTGAGGACTCGCGTTGGGACTATTTGAAGTTACCTGAACTTTTTAAAATGATGCTTATTTTTCGGGATTAACCCACTTTAGTTCTCGGTTTTGGCATCGGTAATTTGTTCGTAGGGTTTTTAGGACCGTTCCCATTGGAATTCGGAATAGGTGGGTTTTGTGAGTTTTTCGCCGATGAAACCGATGAACTCATGTTTTCATAGACGTTTTTCGCCGGCTGATCGCTTTGTTGAAGTAACATGTTGGGGGGGAGAGGGGCCTAAAATTTACTATCTCATATTCAGCTATCTGTTCATTTTTAGGGAAATTTATTAGCCTTCGGAAAAAGTCATATCGGTAAAAAATTCATTTTCAAACAGAAAACATTTTCCCATACCCTCTTTCTCGGTGCTTGATACATGTAGTTGTTGTTGTTGTTGTTGCTAACACCGGATACGGTAGTAAGGCCTTCTTCACGGCGTTCTCTTTCAATTCTAAAAATTCGCTTATTTTTGTTGAAAAATGATACAAATACCGTGCTTTCAAATCATGGATGAACTGTCGATCATTAGGAAAATTACGTTTTCCGGTCGTGGCAAAGCAAATGTCGCTGACCCGCTTGCGCTCCGCTTCCGTCATCGAGTCCAGCCAATCGATGAGTTCGGAGAGGATCTGAAAATAAAGTTTGGTAATGATAGGTTTGAATTATATGGAACAACTCGACATTATGATAGAATCAATGGTAGGGTGGACTACGCGATTCAATTCAAAACTCAAAGATAAGTTCTAAAGGAACTTGTGGTCGGAATGATAACTTTATGATCAATTGCTGATAGACATTTATTAAGCTTTTTTAACAATGGACGAACATTCGATGGAATCCAATTAATTCATGGAAAATCCAAATCAAACAGAACTCGCTGAGCAAATAATTAACTCTGACCACTTGACCCATCAAATCTCGTGCTTCTGACTATCAATTTATCAGTCTTCTCAATTCCCTCCCCGCACATGTTTTTGGTGCTTATCTGTGCTCTTCTGCACGAAGGCACCGATCGCACGATTTTACAGCCAATTTATGACGTAAACAAATAAAACTCGACTTTCATTTGGAACTAGACAGAATTCCAAACTTCGAAAATATTCTAAATTTACTCCGAACTCAACTTTTCAAAGCCCAATGCCCGGATCCACGAAACTCTCCATATAGGAATCTCCCGGTAGGAAAATTTTCTATAGGAAGCTTTCGAAGGTTCCGAGTTTCGTGGAACTAGGCAAAAACGCGCAAAGATTTGTTTTGGATCCTCACCTCACTTCCCTGAACCGTTAGATTGACAGTGTCTGGTTGATCACGATTTTGGCTTTGATATTTCGGAGGATGTTGGTTGGCTTCGGGATTGACGACGGAATATTCGCTGCTATTGGAGTTTGGTGCAGCAGAACTTTTGCTCTTGGTCACTTCGTACTGAGGCAGTTCGGGGATAACTGGGACTAGCGCTGAAAAATTTTGTTGATTGAAATTAAAGGTAGACCAAAAGTCAACGACGTCAGACTTAAAGTGATTTTTGAAAAGCCGCACTTTTCAGAATGAACCAAATTCGAAACTGAAGTTTAACGAGATATTTTGATTTTAAAATGAGGTCTGAAGTGCACACTGGCTTGATTTGACTTTAGCTTGACTTCAGCGAAATTTAGATCAAGGTTCTGGGCGGTATTGACTGAATAACACTTATTATTTTTTACTAGCTGGTGTCAGTCCTCGATTTGGCGATACTGATTGAGCAGCTACGGACGAACTTCGGTATTTCGATGAAGGTCCACCAGCGATTGGAATAGGATCGTCCAAACGCAGCTTCATCATGCCACCGAGTTGATTGGGTCTTTCCACAGCCTGGGAGTCATTCTTCATAAGAAAACTAGAACAAGGGTCATCTAACATTCAGCAGTTCCGACGATGGTCTCTCGATTCGCCCTGGCGCATTGATGACGGGTGGGTCCAGTCGTTCAATGGTTGTCGTTGAAGAGGTTGAGGCTTGTCTGAAATCATGAAAATTTAAGATTAACTGAGATACTCATCTAGGTGTGATGTGACTTTTTAGCGAGGCCAATTTATAGATTACTTGATGATTTTCTTACTTACCGCATGACAACGACGACTTCTTGATGATCCGACGATCCATTCGGCTGATGAGTTTCAACCGGCGTCTTCATCGATGGAGGAGGTGGAGCGGCGTGGGTTTTGTTGCTCAAACGAGGAGTCGAGTTGCTGGAAATTAACTTCTCAGAAAAATACGCAGGAAATTTCATCTTGGCAACCTGGATAATTCGTAGCTTCTTAGCCTACAAAATAGTATTGGAAAATACACCTTCCTACCTAGCCTATACCCTTAACAATGGGTTACGAAGTTATGAAGCTACGAATTATCCAAATTGCCGGAAAGGAAATTTCCTACAACTTCTCCTTCCTCTGTTGTTGGTTGACGTAGTGGTGCTTGGTCGGTTGGTTCTCGTAGTGGTGGATCGCAGATGCTTCATGAGTCCTTGCCTCTTCGTTCTTCTTCACAGGAATTGGAGCATCAAGTGATGAGGACTGAAAGGGCGAAGATTTTCATAGAAATTTTCGAATTTTATACCTTGACAGTCCCAGAAGGCGCGCTGACAATGAATTTTTGCATGGAGGAAGGTTTTTCATAGCTGAAGGCTATTTGCTCAAATTTTGGAGGTTCTCCCGGACTTACCCTTCGTGCTCATAGAAAAACTCCGACGTTGGTGTAGGCGCTATCGTCTTGCTGCCCATTTGATGGACTGTTGGGGCTACTGGTTTCTAGAAACTTCGCAATTTGCTTAATTCTTCCTACTTTACTTACCTTCTGCAGCATTTTCTCTCCTTGCTCATTGAAGTTGACGTCGTTCGGGCCGATGTGCGCACAGTGACTAAAGTTTCTAGATTTTCAAGACTGGGAATTTTTGCACGTGCCGAAAATCCTTCGGAGGCGAAATATGCAATTTAGCGAGTTTTTCCTTTCGCTTCCTTCTCGGTGGCGGGATCGGAGTTTTGTCGAACATTCTTGAGCCTGAAACTGTTTCATAACTCTAAAATATTGATCAACGAAAGGAAAATCGATATGAAGCGAGTTTCTAATAGAAATATGCAGTAGACTTGTTTATTCCTAGCACCTCTGCGCATGAATGCAGAGCTTTACTGATAAGTGATTTTGATGGGACTGAAGAAGAAGTTGATGAGAAAATTAATGATAAATTGATAAAGTTGGGGAGTTTTGATACGATACTCAGAATTAAGAATTTCTAGGTTTTAGGATTTAAAACTTTTATCATGGTCTTTTTTACATTTTATTCAATTTTGATAGAAGTGATGTAATCTCTAAAAGATGGCAAGTTACACTCCAAATTTAGTTCTTTCATTCAGAATTATATATTTTTAGATTAAAGAAATAAGAAAGAATGATCTTTCATTTGCCGAAAATAGGAGCTCGCGTTTACATGCCGGAGAAAACGAATCGATTGATATGCAGGAACCATCCTTTCAGGGCCTTATCATTAAAACTGAGAAATAGCCTGAACATATGAGAGATGGAAAGATTTGGAACTTTTCACAGGAGCACTGCGCCAATTCATAAATGTTTTCTTTCTCGTTCTACCTCGCTCGCGAATTCTCCAATTCTCTCATTTCCAAAGGCTATTTCGGTAGATCATTAGCAACTCATAGGCATTTTGTGCAGGTCGCGGCAATATTGAAAACCGATGGAAAACCGGATTGGGGAATTGAAATTTTGAGAAACGAGAAAAAGGGAATGTTTCAATAACAAGGCTCCTGAATATGTTATCAACTTTTTCCTATCGTCCTTTAACCATAAAATTGTTGAGAAATATAGACTGGATAATTAGTAGTTAGATGGTGAGACTATACAGGAGACTGGAAGATAGAGGAAAATAACTCAATATAGATCCCTGAATATTTTGGAACACAGTTTTTAGTCAAAATATTTCCAAACTCATAATTTGATGTCATATGCAAAACTAATAATCAATTGGGGACATATACAAAGGGTATCAATAAATAGCATTTGTGTTCTCGAGACTAAATTTGGCATGAAAACGAACTGTCTGTTGAACATTTGCGCAATAAAAACAATGATCGAGCGACTTCATTTCGCTTCATTCACTAGTTTGATGAAAAAGAACGAGAAAGACGATGGAAGTTTACACAGGGCAAAGTGACGAAAGTTTAGAAAGTAACATAAATTTTGCCAATTTCATCCACTAACTTTACTTGAACCGATTCGCATAAAATTTCGGAAACTTCAATGATATTATGAACTCTATGAATTGGCTAAACTTCAATTAAATGAAAACAAATTTCGGCAAAGTGCAATGTTGAAAAGCTCATAAGACATAGAAAAAGCTAAACTCATGAAAGTCATCATAAACATAGAAAGAGACTGAGATGAACATGATGTTTTCAAGCGATTAAGTTGTTACCAAAACATACGCCCATGGTCTGGAATTGTATTGATCTGATCTATTAGTGAATGATGCAATCAGAATGGTTATGCGGTTGTTGCAAATTCGGGGTTATCAGTAAGAGATCAGTCGGGCGGAATGACTCATTCGCAGTTCAATGACGGACTATCATAGCAGAATTTTGCGAAGTTTGATCAGTTCACGCAGGTTACCGCTGTGAGTTTGGCAATGCAAAACCTGAAAATTCGATTGACGAAGTGATTCTGCAAAGAATCTAATAAAAGCTGATGTTCACTCATTTACAGGTCCAATTAATGATAGCAGAGATCCAGTTGATCAATTTATGCAATTTTACTGCTTTGAGTTGTCAATACAGTATTTTAAAGTTAGACCGGTGAAGTGGTTCTTCAAGAAATAGGATTGGAATTGCAGTCCACACCATTAACGGTTCCAAGTAACGATAGTAGAGTTCGACCAATTCGTGCTAGTCTACTAATTCGGTAAGTTATCAATGCAGAACGTTGAAACTGGATGCCATGCAATATTTTTTTCATAGATTTATTGACATGGGTGAATTGCTTTGATGGTTAGTTGTTTGAGAATGTGGTAGAATGGTCAGAGATGCCATGTTGTGACAAGGGAATTTGATAAATTCGCTCAAGTTCATATGGAATGGGTAATGCTAAACTATGGGAACTTGATCTTTAAGTTTGGTGCACATAAAATAATTTTTGTCTGTCAAGATAATACTGATCATATCATACAGGTTTTAATCTGTTTAGCCATGCATAATTATGAAACATTTTTCAAAAGCTCTGAAATAATTTCTTCAGCGATTAGAAATGAAAGGGGGATTTATTATTCAAAATGACCATTACCCAACTCAACTCGGTGATCGTCTACCCACCTTTCGAATGAGCTCCAAGGTCACGCTCTTCATTTACGCCATCTTCTTTCCGGTTCGTTCGAATTGAAGCCTTTGACAGAAAGAAATTGACATTTTCAGCCTCTAGCGGTCCTTTTCGCTGATGGTTAGTCAGAAATTTTAGCAAATTTGGTAGTTTTCCAGTTCAAATTGGAAGATGCATAATATCGTGATACTCACCCAATAAGTTTGGAAGATATTTTTCTAGCCTTTCTAAATCATTTCAAATTTCATCTATATACAATGGCAAGCAAAAGTTTTGCTCACTACTGTATATCGCGATATCATGCAGTTTCAAGGTGCCCTTCATTCTAACTTAACTGCGATATCTTGTGTCTTTAAAAATAAGGTTGCTAAACTCAAGTCTAGGTTGTGGTTGTTCGTTCATGTTGAACGCCCTGCTGACGGGTCTGTTCATCTACGTGCCCGGGGTCGTGCACGCCTGGATGCGAATCGCACTTTGCGACAATCGAACGAAATACAAGAAGACGACGAAGACTATTTGCAGGTGCACGATTGTTAAAACAATCATCCACTGGAAAAATCTATGAAAACGACTCGATAAACTCTACAATTATCAAAATAAATGAATTAGACGTTAAAAAATTGATTTGAAAGAAACAAATTACAAATCAAATGTATCGTAACGGAAGCGCGTGAACCTAATATTGATCTTCAAAATTTTACATCCAAGAAATTCGTGCTCACTATGATAAAACTTTAATATTTTGAAACAATTTAAAAGGAAAATCGTATACCCCTGCTTCAGAAACGGGAATTTGAATGAATGGCAAAAACCTACTAGTTAAAAGCTGGAAAAGTCGACGTTTCCTTCCAGAAACTTTGATCAAATTACGTTGAATAAGCCTGTGTGATGTAGTAAAAAATACTCGGTTGACAAATAAACTGCAGTAGCGGTGTTTCAATGAGTCTAAAAATCATAAACTTTGCCGCTTGCCTATAAGTCTATTACTCCTTCGCCCTTAGCTGACGCGCAAACACGAGTATTTTTCTTCTTTCACATTTTCGAGTTCAACGCAACGCACATGCTGAAGCCTGTTTCTCTTGTCGATACTTATTTTCAGTTAGGGTCATTATTTCAAAAAGAGACTGATAATTATCATCCTTTGAATTTAGACTAAAATGATTAAAAATTAAGGAATTCGAGAATTTCTTTTTGAACACTAAAATTTTTGATACAAAAATTAAGCATCTAATTCAGAGGCTAACTCTTAATAGTTTTTGAAAGCTTCAAATCCCAAATTCATGCACAAATTATTAAAATTATCCAAGCTTCTGTTGTCGGCGTTCATTTTCAGTTAGAATCATCATTTTATCACATTTGGTTTCGGCGTATCTTTTCTAATTTCATTAGAGAACTTCTGATAACTTACGCTTGAATGCTTAGCCAGGAAAATAATGTAGTCTAGGGAATTCTAAACCTTGCATTAAGTAAAAAAATCCAAGATTTTCTAGAATAAACTCGAATTTAAAAATTTGTGTTCTTGATGTTTATTTTTCAGTTAGGGCCATTACTCTGCGACATTTCGTCTTCTCATTTTCATTAAGGCACTGATAAGTGCCTGACGAAAAGATGCTGCTTATAGCGGCAAAGGTCGGCATCTCTTTGGCATTTCTGTTTCGTTACGTAACACGATTGTGAAGACTGATAAAACACTAATTTATTGTGGACTTTTCTGCAGGAGAAAATACGGAACAAAATAGCGCATGCATCGATTCTTCTGGCTGCAAAGAATGCGATTTTATGCATTGAAAAATGATGTTGAAAGCAAGAATTTCTTTAAGAAAATGTCAAAAATTGAACTAATAACATCAGTTTTCTATGGGAGTTTTATAAATTACAAATAACAACTGAAAAAAGTTGGGTAACAATCTACTTTTCGAGGAGTTCAAATTAAAATTTTTGTGGAATGTGTGTAGGTGAGAAATAATGTTTGCACATGATTTGTGTCGGCTAGAAACCACACGAAGCGATTAAGGGCCGAATTTAATTATGTGAGTCTGGCTGATCGAGTTGAAGAGAATAAATAAGCATCGTTAAAGCTATCGAGAATTTTTTTACAATACACGTCAAAAATACAGGAAGCTGATCCAAAATATTTCAAAGAAGCACAAGATTCATACAAATTTACAAAATAAATATCAATTTTTAGTCAATCAATATTGTCGGCTCCAAACCATAGAAAAGGAGAGAAAGGTAGGTGCATGGGTGCACGTTTGCTCATCTGCTCATTCAAATAGCAACTGTTAACGACTTTCTACGTTTTCTTTGTTTTCGTTATCCAAATGTGAAGCACGATAGCTGCTGAAAACTCCAGAAGTTGATAACACACCAAACGAACGTCGTCAACAACAACCGAAAATAAAGAACAAAATCGTTTTTTTAATTCAACAGCCAAACTTATTAGCGAGTTTTTCGGTGCCATTTACTTCCGGAGCTTCCGACTATTGTGCATTACATCTGGATAAAAAAATCATGTAAATAAACAAGATAGAACGACAAAACGAACAAACGCGCATTTATGCGCCTTTCTCCCTCTCGTTGCACCAATGTTGGCTCGCTTTCTGATTTGTAGCCGATAATAAATTGAAACTAAGAAATGTTCATGAAATTCAAACCGAAATTTAGAGTATGTTTAATTTCGATTGCTAAATCAAGTTAGGCTTACATATGCATGACGAAAGGCTCATCGTCGTCATTAGGCAAATTTCTAATCGCCGTTAGTCGGACGTACTCGTGACCTCCTGGCTTCTGTCTCGTTCTACTTTCTGCCACTTGCCTATCCAATTTCTCGTAGTTCTCATTCTTAACGGTCATGACCGGGGATCGTTTCGAAGATGGGACTGGATTGACGTGAGCTACGGGTGCAGGCGCTGAAAATCATCATCAGCTACTTTGTTTAGCAAACTTCCTTACCTTTCTTGAGTTTCGGCGTGGGCTCTTCAGTTTTCGGAGATCTTTCACGCGATTTCGATCGGCTTCTGTTCACGTCGTACTTGCCCTGCTTTGAGTTCGAGGATTCAGGCCTGTCAGAAGGCTTCTGGGTGATTCTTTCAATGACTGTGACCTTGCTATCTGAAAATTAAATGCTCGATGTTCTTCTTTACGAATCTTGATGAAGTCACTTCGTGGAAGTTCATGCAGTTTTACTTCTTTATTAACATATCTTCTGCTTCAAGATTAACGATAATCCATGAACCATCAAGAAACTCTGATAGGTACCTGATGAGCTCGCCGAGTCTCTCTTCTCACTTTCGCTCGAATCAGTCGAACTCCCCTTCTTGACCTTCTCCTTGACCTTGTCGATAACCGAGTCCTCGATCAGAATCGTCGCTGGTCGGGTCAGTTCGAGTCTCGCCGACTTCGGACTGTGGGTGTCGAAGATCTTCTTCGAGACTTCGTAGGACTTGGGCGAGGGTTGAGGCGGAGGAGCGTTGTCAGCTCTCCGTGGGGGCGGAATAGGTGGAGTTTGGGGGGACGAAGTTTCTAAATATTTTTAAATGATATGTTTGATGGAACATGGGAAAGTAGCAAACCCAGGTTGAACCTGTTCCGATTTCGTCAGGGATGTTGGCAGTGCAGTGCGAATGTTTTTTTTTTGCACTGTCAACACTCCTGAATTTCATTCACTTGTCGATATTACCTCCCATAATCTGTAGGGCCTGATTTCGACTGATCCTTCTGGTGAACGATTGGCGGATTGAGTTGTCCCTTTTACTGACCACCGCAGTGACGATTTCGTAAGGATTCTCGTTGTCGACTATGCTGTGGCGAGGCATAGGTTGAGGAAAAGAGGGAGCGGCGGCCTGAAGTTTCCTATGTTTCAAGCAGAACGCTATCAAATTGATAAAAATGATATTATTTATCGCGTTGAATCGTAAGTCTAGTGCCAACTTAATGTTTAAACAAATTTTGTCCATTAATAGAACCAGAAAGCCTACCCAGGTAGCCGATTTTCTTGCTTCAGTCAGCTGACATTGCGCGAGAAAGTATTCCGGGTTACTGGAATTTGTATTCCATAATGTTTATTTTTAGTAGCGGTAACAAACCTAACGTACGAAACGACACGTGAGGTGTCATGCTCACGGTGGTATGGAAGCGTTTGAGAATTCTGCATCGAGTAATCATAGGGAATTGGTCCGTTTGAAACCGAAAACGACGACATGGTTCCACCGGGTTGAGGTCCGGTTGATCTTGAGCTGTATGTACCTAAAAACCTCGCTATTACCCTAGATAAATAAAGAATTCAGCAGTAATTACTATATAACAGAGTCTATAGTTGGGGATAGGATCGAGAGATGAGAATAGGAAGAAATAGTGTGGGGAGGACACCCTTCGTCATATAGTAGTTGCCGAATTCAATAAGCCAAGTTTGAGTATTTGTGAAGATTTTCATGAAAATCTGAGTGAGTTGTTGTAAAGTAATTTGTATATGGAGAATTCAAACAAATCAATTTTTGAGTTTCAATCTAAGCGTGAGCTCTAAATTAGCATATTTCGTCATTTTAGCGACTTTGAAAAAATTTTCCGAATGAAAATTTATCAAAACAAAAAACGCATTTTGTTGCAAATTTCAGCAGCTTTCAGAATATGCTTAACAAGCGAGAGTGATTTAGCATGGCGACGTTATGAAAATTAGGATTCTGAAGCACGTCAAAATATCTCATTCTAAAACTACTAAAATGACATAGCCAACTTTAGCTCCACTTCCAATAAGGTGAAATAATATATAGGATATGCAAATTTATCTCTGAATCACATCATTATGTTGCTCCATTGTTATATTTACAGGAAAATTGAATCAGAAAGAAGGAAAAACTTAAGGGCCAGCGAAGGGTGGCACTAGAGCGACAAGCGAGCGGACGCACGAAGCATAGAGCTCTAGTTATAGAGGAATTTTAAACTTCTCTTCACCTGTGCTTACAGATGGTCGAATTCTTCTCGGTATAGGCGTGATCCTGCCTGGAATTGATAATGTAGCAAAAACGAAGAATTGACTAACTACAATTACCCGCCACTGAAACGTTGTCATTTTGTACTTGCTGTTGATTGTAGAGACCTCGAAATGCTTGTGGGATTTGATCGGCAGAAAATTGACGTTGCATGAGTTGTTGGAAATTAGGTGAACTCGAGTTTCGCAAGTATCTTCCAGAAACTGAAAATCGAAGTTTCATTTTTAGCAATTTGTTATAAAATCGATTGGCCAAATTAGGAAGAGAGTAGGGGTAGTGGTAAGATAGGCGGGGCTAGGATAAGTGAGGGTCGTGTAAGAGGGGTTAAGCAGTGTTAGGTTTAACTAGATAGGCCTCATTCTGAATTCCTTGAATTATCATTAGAATCATTTTTGCACAAAGTTCGAAATTATAATCCCTAGCGATGGTGTACGAAATTCGACTTCGATTTCGCATTTTCTTAAACTAAACTTCGAATTCGAGATTATTGAAAATGAAATTTCGACTTCGAATTTTCTTTTAAATCGAGAAACTTTGTGCGCCGCCGACCTTATACCCTTGCTTTACCTAATTGCCCTGCCCTTACCCTCCCCTCTTTCTTCTCTTCGAAATACCCACCTAATTTCATATCAAAACTGAACTTTTTATTATAGAAGCATAAAAATAAGTTTTTTTTCTTCGAGTCGTGTCTCTTTTCTAATGTTCATCATCTTACCGTTTGAAATTGTAGCCGGGTAGGGTCCAATGTTCTGACCGTAAGACGACACCGACACGGCGGGGCTTCTCTAAAACATTCGCGATTATTCTCAATAATGTGCTCAATGAGGCAATATTTCATAAGAATTATGACTGCGAAATCCCCCATAAAATTCTCTTATCGCACAGCCACATGAAAAGAGATTGATAAAATGGCAAACTTTCGGAGAAAAGACAGGAAAAAGTCAATAACATGGACGATTCGAAGAAAACTATACGAAAGATCAGGTCGTTCTAACCGGTGAACTCTTGATGTATCTAGAAATAGATAGTTAGAGGGGTTAAATGAGTATTTTACTTGATGCGTATTATCTGGAGAATTTTATAAATGAATACAAAATCTAGAAGATCGGATTGCTCTATTGTTCATCTCTGGCGAAGTGAACACTCGATTGAAATGTAAAGGTGAATTCGAGTAAATAAGAAAACAATCTCGGAGGATATCTCGTGACTTGGCAAAATTGGCGAGAACGAGTTGAATAATAAACGGGTTTTACGACTAATCGCGCATATTGCATCACTTTTCAATATAAGCTAATTCTTACAACTTTGACGAAATTCCCATCGAATGTTCACTTCACCAGAGATGAACAATAAACTCATTTTTGTAGTTGAATTATGTTTAGAGACCACAGCAAGTAGCTTTCCAACTTTGACGTTGGTGGGGTTCAAAGTATGTAAAAATGCTGGAACACTTTAAAAATGCTCGAATCGAAAAGAACATTCCAACTTGGACTTATCTTAATGCCCTAATTAAGTCCGAGAATAGATCTACAAAATCTCTTTCGCAATTCCTCAAAAATTTAAAGTTCTCCCGAAAGATCAGGCCGATGATTTCGTTTACCAAATTTGGTTTGGATTTTCATATTCAAATTTGAGTATTCGCGTTCTCTAACTATGCTTCAAGAAAAATGACGATTAGGCAGAAAATATTGAAAGTTTCAATCGATCCAGCATTATGAAAATTTTTATGAATAAGCAATAAATGCAAAAAAAATCGAATCGTCCCAGCAAATCTGGAAGCGGAGAATATGTTTCAAAAAGTAGTAAGATAATGCGCATCGAGCCAATGAAAATCTCAATGAACTTGCGATCACTTCCGATGATTTCAATATAAAGCATGAAAATGGTGAAAAGATCGACTTACCGTTTGAATTGGGATATTCATCGTCAACTTCTGTCTACCATGAGCGTCCACATTAAGGCCTACCGGAATCCATTCATCGAATTCAACCTGAGCTCCAGTATCCGTTCCGCTTCCGATATGACTAAAATAGCTTCCTAATCACCAGAAGACTAAAATCATCGTCAAATGAAACTTTGTTGGAATATAGTCTACAAAACTTGAAACATTCCTATAAAATCTAGTAATTTCGCAATATAATTTCAAGAAAGTCAAGGAAAAACTTACAAGGTCTGCTGCGGTGGTGAGATCATGGATTTTCGTAGACCAGAAATTTTGCTCTTGGTAGTCTTGCTCATTGTTTAGTTAAATTTTCGAAATTAAAAAAATCGGAAATTCGCTCGTCTACCCTTTAGGAATGAGAAAATAGTGCTCGTTTTCGTGTGCGGAGAGGTCTTGTAAGCAACTGATATGAGACGCAAAAATTGCAATAACGGTCAAACTCAATAGAGCACAGAGGAACAAAGACAATTGATAAATTGATAACTAAATAGGCAGAATTTTGTCTCGATTTGAAAAATAACAAGTGATTTTAGGAGATAAGAAAGACTAGGAAAAATTTTAATAAGCATGAAACTGCAAGAGAAAACGAGAAGCAGAAAGGTGGGGCTCTAATGAAGAGAGTCATCAGATTATTTATAATATGAACAATTTTATAAACGAGAACTAGCGAGTACGTAAAAAATGAACTTTGGAGAAAATCTATGACTGTCCACTCTTATGATAAGCAAAGGTTATATCGATCTAAACGTAATGCTGAAAAATGAAGCTCGAAGAATGGTTGGAATAATTTGTGAAAGACTACAAAGCCGAATAGCTATCTTTGGAATTTTCAGGAAATATGCGTAATTTTAGAGCGGTCATTTAGTATAGTAAGATTATGACTAGTTAGATATGGCAAATGAATTTGCGGAAATGCTAATCATGGACAACTAACATTGGATATCCAAATTTCACGATTTTTGGTAGTTTCGGAGCAAGTTTCCAATTACAAAGCTTGGGAAAGAGATCCAAAGTATATCATGCAAAAACAGCCTCCCATGATTATCAATTAGGAACCCGGCCAGATGGGTCGGAAAAAAGTGAAACTTTCCAACACATAATTCGAATGCTAATTTTACATTCTGGCATTTTGAATTATAACATAACTTTATTTTTACATAAAATTAATAAACATTGAAAAGGGAAGAGTCGATTGGTGTTGGTTCAATTGGAAACATTAAATCTGTGCTCTCGGCTTTTCACGAAGTGGTTAAGAAAAAAATCAAGAAATGGGTCTGGAACTGGATATGAAAATACCTCTTTGAGGTTTTAGTTCGTCCTGTACCTGATTATTCTGTTTTTCATATGGTACGCCTCATTATTCCGTGTATTCTTCGCCCATCTCGCATGCTCTGGAGGTCAATACCATCCTTGTTCGATGGTATGTCTTCATCCATTCTCTTTCTTGCCCTTCCATCGATTGCACCGCGTCTCATCGTCGTAGATGACTTGGCAGGCACGAGGCCTAGGACGCGTGACAATGTATCCTCCAGCCCAGGAATATGCGAAAATTTCCGGGTGAGAGAGCATTTCTCTTTCTCTGCTCCACGCGCGCTCCCTCTTTCGCCCTTTCTCGCTTGCCTAATTTTCTTCTTTTTTTTAAAACGGAACGGAAATTAGGCGAGCGAGAAGGGGAGAAAGATATTCTCTCACCTGGAAATTTTCGCACACCCCTGTTAGTGATCCATTAAATCTTTGAAATTTTATTCTGATACTGATTTTTTAAACATACACCATCATTTGTCAATTACATTAGGAATAAGTATTATCCACAGCTAAATTTGAAACATATTTTGCAAATAGAAATGCAAAATAGCAGCAAAATGAAATCAGATCAAATTGAATTGAATTGCTAGAAACCATTCAGTACGAGTTTTCATTCGAAAAATCGATATCTCATCCGTTTTTCAATCACTACCCCCTAACATGTGATGAGTGTTTTGCTCTGCTATAACCGCGTGTGTCATATCGTTCATAACGCCACTGAGCATATTTTCCACATTGAAATGAAAACCGACTTATCGACTTATCAGTAACGATTTTTTATAATTATTGACGGAACTACTTCAAAACAATAATTCTCATTTTTCCTTTTTAAATTATTTTATTCAATCTCGATTGTTTCATTTATTGAATAGCATTTTTGTTCAATACCTTGACGCTTATTTTTGAAACTTACTTTTCTACTCGAAATCAGTATTTAGCGACAATGTGACTTTAATTTAGCACACTTTTATTTATTTATTATTTGAAACTTTCCAAGACAACAATCAAATTGTCTTTCTTTTATTAGCTAATTCAATTTCCTGAAACATCTCGATCATCCGATATGCCTCACTACATTTAGTTTCTAAATTTATGTGCGAATTTTCAAATTGTTTGAAATTATGCCACTATCCTGGATTAGTTACGCGTTAATTTCTTCGAAAAATCAAATTCCCATTTCCTTTTTCAAAAATACTTATATTCCAGATTGTTTTATCTTTCTATTCTTCAATATTGGGAGAAAGATCTTTGTTTCTTCCATCTTATCTTTGCCGTTTTGTCTTTTGGCTTTCAACTTTGAACTGCTCACGGAGTCTTTCAAATTTGGACTCTTTTCTTTTTCGTCTCTTGATTTTGCGTTATTTCTAATTTTGCGTTGTCTCTAATTTTATTACTTGATATCTCGATTCGGGAAAATTTACCGCTTTGCACGAATTAGATCGTTTCAGGCGTCTTTTAGGGCGACTATAAAAAGGGCCTAAATTCGTAGAATCGCACGATGTATGGAAGATTTATTGTTTCGATGCTAGAAATTACTGTAGTTTTCCCCTGCTATTGTTGAAAATTCTCGAAGAGGAAACTTGGATTCTTCGTGAAATCGCCGCGATTTCACTACCTTTTCCTAGTAACTTCAAGAATAATGGTCACGAAATTTAAAAGCCACAAAATCGCGAAGTTGTGAAGAACCCAATCACCAATTATGATTTTTCTATAAATATTGCAACTTTTGAAAAATTTTTCATGATCATGGAAATGTGGAGGAGTCAAGCGTTCATTAAATATGCCTTAAAAATTCTCTAAGTCATTCAAATGCTTAGCTTGATAATTTGTGCTTGCTTCGATTATAACCAAAATAACGCACCCTATCACGAAAAGCCCACATTATGCAAATACGCTTCAACATCTATCTTATATTGTATCACTTTATTCACTACTTCATTGTAAGACTCAGAATGCAAATAATTTTATCCAACTTTTCATTATCCAACTCTACAAAATTTATCAATATCTTATTTTGTCGTCTCCTACTTTTCTCGATAATTACCTAAACCCTACATTATATTTCGTGATATAATCTGACTAAACTGGTGCTAATTTCTCATTTTTCCGTTTCCTTTTTTCATCTTCGATCTTATCTTTGATGTTCCAGAGTTTAATCTCCTTACTCAACTACTGTTTTATTCTATGATCGCTTCGCTTTTCAGATCGTTTAACCGTGATTTCACGATTTTTTCGAGAAAATAAAATAAAGATTAAAAAATTTAGGCTTGAATTACGATGGACTCCGATCAGGAAGAACAGCAGATCGAGCGAAATGCGGGTCGCGAGAGAATCCCGCCTCAGGAAACCTACGAAACCAAAGTCGAAGTACCCGATGAGCCTGATGTAAGAAATACTTGCTATAAAATTATTTTGAAATAAAAATTCCGCTCGAACTTCATCTCATTTTATAAAACTGAAAAATTAACTGCAAGATTAAAGTGATACGTGATGCTTTTTTTCTATATTATTTGGTGTAGAATTTACTTTTCCATTCAAAGTTTTCCTTGATCGTCTAAGATATCAAATGGTGAGACATATTTTCCATTCATTTTTTTCTTTTTAAATCTTCGAAGAGTCTATTTATTCCTTTTCAGAAACTGTTCAGTTTCCATAAGCTATGGATCTTCACTGGCCCTGGATTTCTAATGAGTATAGCCTATCTCGACCCGGGAAATATCGAGGGTGATCTTCAGTCGGGTGCTGTTGCGAAGTACAAGGTTGAGTTCTTATTGAATTATCGAATTATCTTTAATTTTTAGCTAATCTGGGTCTTGTTGATGGCGCACGTTCTTGGTCTGATGCTTCAGCGATTGGCAGCGAGAATTGGAGTTGTATCAGGGAAACATATGGCTGAGGTATGCATCGCAATAACCATTACGATGGATAAATTTCATTCTCGACAAACCAACAATAATTTGAAACTTGAAAAATTTATTTAAACTGGATAAGCTTACTGACAAATTACTAATGTTTCAGAATAAGACTCCCTTGAAAACTTCTGCAGCATATTTAGAAAATTTATATTCTCTTGACATAAATGATTTATTAAGGTTGAATTCCTTGACGACATATTATTAAAATTTCCGAATCAGTCTAATTTGAAAAATTTAGCAACCTATCCACAAAACTCTGAAATTTTAGATCGCATACTCCTACTACCCGCGAATTCCCCGCCTTATTTTATGGTTGATGGTTGAAATCGCTATTATTTCATCAGATATGCAGGAAGTCATTGGCACAGCTATTTCGTTCTACCTTCTCTCAAACGGAAAGTAAGTAAATTATGCTAAAATACTATTTTAATCGTCCTATTTAAATTTGAAGTGAATTTCTACCAATCCCTAATTTTCACAAATTCAGCATACCCTTATGGGCCGGTGTCTTGATCACAATCTGCGATACCTTTACCTTCCTGTTCTTGGAGAAATACGGCATCCGGAAATTCGAGGCGTTCTTCTGCACGCTGATCGCCACGATGGCTGTCGCTTTCGGATACGAGTTCGTCCGATCGAAACCTGAAGCGGTAATTCATTTAAATAAAAAATTGAAAGATTAGGACAATCTTTATTTCATATATGAAATTTCTAAAATGCATCGACATATCGATACTTTTTCTCTCAGATTTTCGAGAAAAAATCTCATAGTAAGAAACTTGCAGGGTCCATTGTTCACGGGCATGTTCCTTCCGTGGTGCGAGGGCTGCGGCACTCAACAGTTCCTTCAAGCTGTCTCGATAGTTGGTTCCGTCGTCATGCCGCATAACTTCTACCTCCATTCAGCGCTTGTCAAGGTATCTAAGCTTCGAATATTTTATTCAGTAAAGCTGGTCTTCACTATTGCACTTTCCAAAGAAACATCAATAATATCGCACTAATGAAATTTTTATCCCCAATAGACAATGAATCAAAATTCGATTTCGAATAATTCTACAATATTTCAGCCAAATCAAGGCTATCAGAATCTTTCCCAACTTCAAAAATTTCAGAGTCGCAAAGTCGACCGAACACGCCGTGCCAAAGTCGCCGAAGCGAACAAGTACTTCTTCATCGAAGCATTCGTCGCTCTCTTCTGCTCCTTCATCATCAACGTTCTGGTCGTCGCTGTGTTCGCGGTCGGATTCTACGACAAGACGAATGCAGATGTGGTACGTCATAGTAGTCGATTAATTAAGAATTGTCAGTTCTTAAATTATGAGTTTTTTGCCATTATATTGTCGATGAACGATAACTTGGGATAAGGTAGAAGGGATATGTTTCTTTTTCTCCCTTTTGTGAACCATGCATCTCCCTCGATTTGGTGGCTTTTTGTTTTCTCCTTTTTTTCTCAATTTTGTGCTAATTATCGTTAATTAGCTGATTAATTTTCACCAGTATCGATAAAAGATAAAAATTAGAAAGCTCTTATAGTGAAAATTCCCTTGATTTCGATGAAATAACAAAGAAAATGAAAGAAAAATTGTTAAAAAATCGCCAATGAATAAATGTCTGTGAGTGTATTTCGAGGCTCAAAAGGGGGGAGAAAAAAGAGCGCCCTTTTCACTTTTTCCCAAATAATTGTTCACCGATAATATTATTCCTGGAGTTCAAAGCTAAAAACTCGTCTCCATATTAGTCATGAAAATGAAGTCCGAATCATAGTATCATGCGAATAGAATCCGAGATTCAAGTTACAAAAGAACCAAAACCACTAGCCATGCCAATTTGTGAAGCCTAAAAGAAACCGCTGCATCTCCTAATATGAATATTTCTGAATACGATTAAAAAAAAATTCAATCAGTCAAATTTTAGCGTTATCAATGCTACAACAACACGAACCACATGCCGGAATTCTACAAGAAGGTCTTCCCAAACAACACCGATCCTGCTGAATCTGATATCTACCACGCTGGAGTCTATCTAGGTATACAAAATCTGCAGTTTCTAATCATCGCGTCACCTGAACAGATTAAGCAATATATTTTATTCAAGCTATTAACCATGAAACATTTTTTGCTTATTTCGCGATAATTACAAATCTACTGAAATCAAAAACTCGTGACTATTTGGAATAGCGAAACCTTTTAACAACAAGACTTCGAAATAGCAGTTTAATCTTCCTTAGCCCAATCTAACCTTTAACTATTCAATAGTCTCCAAATCTTTGCTATTTCGAAGTCTTGTCACTTCCGAATTTCCAAATAATCTTCGAGTCTTCTAGGATGTGCCTTCGGTGTCGCAGCGCTTTACATTTGGGCTGTCGGTGTTCTTGCTTGTGGTCAATCTTCCACTATGACTGGCACTTATGCGGGTCAATTCGCGATGGAGGTCTCGATCATGAAATCAGCCAGTTTAATAAGGCGATTTTTAGGGCTTCATCCAAATCCGTCTCCCGACTTGGAAGCGTATCCTTATCACTCGCTCAATCGCTATTGCTCCAACCCTGGCGGTAAGCTATTTTTCCTGACTTATGAAAGACATTCGTCTGATAATGATAAAAAATGTTCAAATTTGTCAATTAGAATTGATGCGATATCGAGCTTCTACTGCAAAGTATAGAGTGAGAGCTTAACCATGCATTCCTCCTAACCACACACCCTCTATTTCACCCGTCACGATGCGTCACACCAAATCTAAATTTCCCAAACTCCCATTCCATGATCAAATTTTAGGTTACCATCTTCAGCGGAGGGATCGACCATATCACAGGTCTGAACGACTTCCTGAACTGTGTGCAAATGCTCCAACTCCCATTCGCTCTCGTGCCAACTGTGACCTTCGTCGCTGATCGATACATCATGGGCGAATTCAAGCTTGGAATGTAAGTCAATTTTTTTGCTAAAAATGTCCGACTTTTTGAAACAACTTTATTTTTAGCCAAACTTTTGCACATTGCGAATTTTCCAAGATGAAAAATAAATGTCTGATTTTCAGAGGTCAAAAATGGTTCGCTGTACTCGCCTCTATTGTCGTTCTGGGCATAAACTTCTATTTCCTGGTAAAAATGAATAAATTAAAAAAGAAAATTCACCCAAGTTCAATTTCAGTATGAATGGGTGCAGGACCACTATGGCTTCACAGCAGCTTCCATCTCGATTACAGTCATAATCGCGGTTTTCTACGTGGTCTTCATCATTTATCTGGTATAAAATACCGAGAAATTTCATGAAATGAAGATAAAAACTTCAGGGCTACTACTTCCTGCTCGCTATGGAGTTCATCAAACCTTCTGAGAGCGTAAGAATTATTCACTTTCCGATATTTCTGAAATTAAAACCTGGTCAGGAAGCATAAAAATAAATAACACATTTTATCTAAATTTATTCTAACACTTCATGAGATATCTCAAGATTCATATAAAATGAATATCTTCAGCGCTACTTTCCTCTGCCGTTCTATGAAGACTTCGACACGCCCTGGGAAAAGCACGAGCCCTCGGACATCGTGCCTTCTGACGACGAACCTGAATCATCCTCCTCATATACTCCATACAGTAGCAGGCAGCATATCGTCACGTAGAACGTAAAACTATATTTTCTTATGAAAGTTGAAAAATTTCAAATGCCACTCATTTTCTTCAATATTATTGCCAAATTTAATACTTAAGGCGTTTTAGCTTATAAGTTTTCACACCTTTAGCGTTCTAACGGGTTGTCGTATCTTTTCATTTTCACGAATCTTTTGCTCATTTTCAGGACTTGGCCTTGCTTATTATTTTTGAGTCTTATGTCTTCGATCTCGTTCTTTTGTTAGTCTTCCTGAAAGTCGATCCAAATAATTTTCCCTTCGATATAAAGCTTTTCGTTGATTGCGGTGGAATAAATTTCAGAAAGTTTGATTTTGCAAAATCTATACTATTGATTGGAGAGAACATCGATATCCAAAAATTGCGCTATTCGTCTCTCGTTTCTCTTCGACGCGACTCGCTATTTCGCTCAAATTCGACTTCTAATTGCTGCATAAATATTGACTTTCTCTCCGATCAGCAACATGACTACCAGGGCTGTTTTGAAGGTCCGACCTGTCCGGAAAAGCAATTACTAAATGGCGGAGTGTCTTTTCCACAATATTTCTTTCAAGTTTGATCATCTCTATCTTTAACTATAGCACTCCAGCATCCGCCACTACGCCATTTAGTAATTGCCGTTTGAAAAGGCCGGAAAATATAAATATGAAAATAACAATTATCAACACTTATAGACGCTTAATATCGCAGTCCATCGATCGAAAATAGATAAAAAATGATTTGAAACGTGGCTATTGATGGCGGAGTTGTTCCTGATCGGAAATTAAGCTCCCCAAAAGTTGCGAATTTTTTGCAAAAGTTCGGGGTCAACCGGGACTCGAAACCGGAACCTCTCGCAAGCTAGATCTCCTTGGCGGACATCCCTAAGCGAGAATCATGCCACTTAGACCATCGACCCACGTTCCCTCGACCATAATAAACACTTAATATCGCAGCTTATCAATTGAAAATAGATAAAATGATTTAACGTAACTATTGACGTCGGAGTTGTTCCTAGTCGAAAGTTAAACCCCTAAAAGAGTTCCGAAATTTTTGTAAAAATTCGGGGTCAACCGGGACTCGAAACCGGAACCTCGTACTCCCCTCAGGGGGCTCGCAGGCTAGATTTCCTTAGCGGAACATCCCTAAGCGAGAATCATGCCACTTAGACCATCGACCCACGTTCCCTCGGCCATAATAAACACTTAATATCGCAGTTTGTCAATCGAAAATAGATTTAAAAAAACGATTTAATGCAGCTATGAATGTCAGTTACTCCTGATCATCGAAAATTAAGCTCCTAGGAGTTTCGAATTTTTGCAAAAGTTCGGGGTCAACCGGGACTCGAAACCGGAACCTCTCGCAGGCTAGCTCCTCGACGGAACATCCCTAAGCGAGAATCATGCCACTTAGACCATCGACCCACGTCCTTTCGGCCGTAAAAATAGAATAAGCGCCGCCGGAGGGGAGACAGGAGAGGAGGAGAGATATTGCGGGGAAAGAAACACACACGAATAAAGAGCGTTCAAACCATAGAGAGCGGAAAGAAATTGAAAAGAAGTGAAAAAATCCAGTCACAGCCAAAAAGATCGTAAGGAATCGACTAGAACTTAGAAATCATGAGGTTTAAAATTAAAATCCGTAAAGGCAGATATAGAGTTGATTATAATTTATTTTAAAAAAGTTTCGTCATGATATGACAAAGAATAGCATTGAAATGAAAACAAATTTCTTCAATGTAGTTGAAAAATCAAGAAGTTTAGTTTTCAAGATTTGAACCTATTAAAAATCGACCATTTTCACATAATGCAATATAATTCATAATGATGAATACTATCAGCAAGTGGGAATTTGTTTATGAAAATTCTTGGGTTTTAAAATTGTCTTGTTAAGTTATCATTTGTGGAACATTCTTAAGTTGTGATTTTAAAATTCTCTAAAAATGTAAACTCATTTAAGCAGGCTTCATAATTTAACCCTATAAAATGAAATGTGTAAAATAAAAATTTCGGAAATTTTTGATTTTCAACGGTAAATTTTTCTATAATTTCTTGAATGACACGTGTTATAAAACTTTGTAGTGTCGTTTATATGATTCCGAAACACTATTCATTTCGAAAGTTTTATCGCTTTTAGATAATCCATATATGGAAAAATTCTGCTTCTTTTCTCAGCCCATGTGTTTATTCAGACCTGTTTCTCTCTCCGCAATCCCCCTGTCTTCTTTTCGCCCTCCCCTCAGGCCTCGATATATCGATATTTTTCTTCTTTAGTTCCACTATTTCCGACTTTTCCTTTTTCCACAACAGCAGACGCTTGTGCGTTATTTGCAGGACAGCAGACATGGGTCGGTGGTCTAGGGGCATGATTCTCGCTTTGGGAATTTCCAAGGAATATCCTCAGACCTGCGAGTCCTAAGGCAGCATTAGGTCGATGGTTCGAGTCCGTCCCGACCCCAATGTTTTGCAAAAATTTAGTGCCTAAGGGAAGCTCAATTTTGTTCAGAAATCACTCTTAACACCAAGAGTTATCTTTGGAACTTTTCGACTATTATATGCAAGTTGTTGTCAGATGAAGTTAATAGACGTTTACTTTTATTAAAATATTTTATTTTTTTCAAATAGGGTCACTTTAATGTTGTAGTGGTAATGCGTTTGCTTCTGCCGCTTATACTAAAGACGAGAGGAGTCAGGAGATCGACTCTCGATGGGGTAAGGATTTTGTCAAAAATTCCATGGCTCTATTAAGTCACGCGACGACGGGCCGGCTAGCATGATCCTCTCCACATAGGGAACAGTGTTAGGAAAAAAGTCTTTCTCCGCAATTTCTCTGTCTTCTTTTCGCTCTCCCCGCAGGCCTCAATATGTCGATGCTTTTCTTGTTTCGTTCCACTATTTCCGACTTCTTCTTTTTTCCACGATAGCAGACGCTTGCGTGTTATTTGCAGGACGACAGACATGGGTCGGTGGTCTAGGGGCATGATTCTCGCTTTGGGAATTTCCAAGGAATATCCTCAGACCTGCGAGTCCTAAGGCAGCATTAGGTCGATGGTTCGAGTCCGTCCCGACCCCAATGTTTTACAGAAATTTAGTGCCTAGAGAAGCTCAATTTTGTTCAGAAATCACTCTTAACATCAAGAGCTATCTTTGGAACTTTTCGATTATTATATGCAAGTTGTTGTCAGATGAAGTTAATACACGTCTATTTTTCATATTTCTGGTCTTTCAAGACCGGTCATAGCCCTTCGGAACATGTCTGACCATAATATATGAGTTTAAAGTCCCCATTTCAAAATTCGACTAATAATGCATATTTGTGGCCAAACGATGAAACTAAATATTTATAGGCCAGTAAGTTATTCAATTTTTGGTTTTTCGACCTTTCCGGGTCACTGGAACAGTATCGGATCCGACTAGTATAGGGGTGTCATGAAGTGACTCTTTGAAGTCCTTGCAGAAATACCGAGAATTCAATACGATAGAGTATAGCTGTAAAATATTTGGACGATTGAAACTCATAAATTCTGACATTTTCCGGTCCTTTCGGAACCGGAAGCATTACTGAATATTTTTAATAATATGCAGTACTTTGAAATTTCACAAAATTTTTATGATGAAACTTGGCGCCTTCATTTGCAAATTGTCCTTGTATTTTCATGGATTGACCAATTTCGTGAAGAAGGACTTTTCTTGTTTCTCAACATGACCGATCGAATTTTGCAAACATATTCCAAGCCCTACTTACTAGCTCCAAATGTTCGGGCTGAAAACACTACCTTATGACTGAAAATTTCGAGAAATTTGACATCTTCTGAAAATAACTAATTTTTAGCGCGAATTCGTCACTGAAGAGCTAAATAGTGCGTCTCCAGAGCTGACACTTGGTACACCCACTAATTTTGAGATGCTTATTCCGATGCAAGTGCAAAAAACCGAAAACGATGTTAAATATAAATTTCGAAAAATGTTAGTAATTCTGCATATTCTTTTGCTTTTAGAGGAAACAAAACAAAGAGACAGCGCTGTGTCAAGAAATGCCTTTTAAGAAAAATAAATTTCCAACACATCACTATTTCTTTCGGAAAAGCACTTGCGCTCTATCAATATATGGAAAAATAAAATAAAAAGTTTGAATATTATTTATTATGTAATAAACTAATGAAACTCATGATTATTATCAGCAAGTATCTTGTGTGATGAAGCTTTAAAATTATTCAAATCATTTTGATAAGTAACCATTTGTAAAACACTGAAATTTTTAAATATTTAAAAAAATTTTAGAAATTTAAATACTGATTTAAATAGGCTTCATAATTTAACTCTATAAAATTAAATATATGTAAAATTAAATTTTCGGAAATTTCTGATTTTTCAAAAGTAAGTTTTCTATAATTTCTTGAATTACCTCTACTAATAAGATGATACTTTATAAAATTTGTAGTATTTTTTGTTTATATGTTATTCAGAAAGATCTTATATTAACCTTCGAAAGCTTTATTGCTTTTCGTTAACCCATATATGGAGAATTTCTGCTTCTTTTCTCGGCCCACGTGTCTATTCAGACCTGTTTCTCTCTCCGCAATTCCCCTGTCTTCTTTTCGCCCTCCCCTCAGGCCTCGATATATCGATATTTTTCTTCTTTCGTTCCACTATTTTCGACTTCCCCTTCTTTCCACGATAACAGGGGCTTGCGCGCTATTTGCAGGACAGCGGACATGGGTCGGTGGTCTAGGGGCATGATTCTCGCTTTGGGAATTTCCAAGGAATATCCTCAGACCTGCGAGTCCTAAGGCAGCATTAGGTCGATGGTTCGAGTCCGTCCCGACCCCAATGTTTTACAAAAATTCAGTGCCTAGAGAAGCTCAATTTTGTTCAGAAATCACCCTTAAAACTAAGAGCTATCCTTGGTACTTTCGATTATTATAGACAAGTTGTTATCAGATGAAGTTAATAAACGTTTACTTTTTCAAATGGAACCACTTTAATGTAGTGGTAGTGCGCTTGCTTCTGTTACTTACACTTACACTAACAAGGGAGCCTTTTTAAGGTCCCGTGGAATTTCGGAACGAGAGTAGGCTCATTGGAAAGAATACAACATTCTGAGTCGATTCATGTGGCTTTTTCAACAAAAATGAATATCCGCAGCAGGTGGTTAATTTACAAAAGCGATTTCCTTGTATAGAAAAATGCACGTTTGCTAATTTCCACAATATCCTTTGTATTACAGAGCTTGTTAGAAAATAGGGGTTTTTTTTGCAATTGTTTATTTTTGTTGAAAAGGTCACATGAATCGACTCCGAATTTGACTCTTTCAAATAAGCCTACTTTCGTTCTGAAATTCCATAGGACTCTAAAAAAGGTTCCCTTGTAAAAGGTGAGGGGGTCGGGGGATCGATCGATTCTCGGTGGGGTAGGGGTTTTGCCAAAAATCCCATGGCTCTATTAAGTCACGCGACGACGGGCCGGCTAGCATGATCCTCTCCACATAGGAACAGTGTTAGGAAAAAAAGTTTCCTTCTCCGCAATTTCTCTGTCTTCTTTTCGCTCTCCCCGCAGGCCTCAATATGTCGATGCTTTTCTTGTTTCGTTCCACTATTTCCGACTTCGTCTTTTTTCCACGATAGCAGACGCTTGCGCGCTATTTGCAGGACGACAGACATGGGTCGGTGGTCTAGGGGCATGATTCTCGCTTTGGGAATTTCCAAGGAATATCCTCAGACCTGCGAGTCCTAAGGCAGCATTAGGTCGATGGTTCGAGTCCGTCCCGACCCCAATGTTTTACAGAAATTTAGCGCCTAGAGAAGCTCAATTTTGTTCAGAAATCACTCTTAACACCAAGAGCTATTTTCGCACATGTGACAATCCGGGTATAATTGACTCCGCCGTCACTATGGCTACTCTCATAGATGGAAGGGGTGTTGATCACTCCAATATCAATGTCGCTTACATATTGATATCTTTATTAATACATAGGCAATATCTAGACAATCAAACTAAGAAGAATAGTTGCTCTCTCCCAGCGGCTCCCCTTTATATATATCAAAGAGAGAGAAAGAGATAAAGCTACTTCTATATTATACTGCCTAAGCTACGTCTTAGACTATCTTTAATACTTGAGAAAATATTTCTTTACTAATTCATTTAATACATGTATAAGTTTCGATAACCTTTTCATTTCTAAGAATTTATTGTTACAGTTTGCTATGCATAAAGTGGTGCGTAGGATATAACTTTCATGGAAAGAAACAATTTTGATGAACTTTAGTCGAGTTCCAATTTCTTTCAGGTATTTAGTAATGAGTTTTGATCAAGGCTGTGAGGGATGGCATTTTGAGATTTTCAGAATGCAGAATACGGAACGAGACATTCTGCCCAGATTTGTTTGAAAGTATACTTTGAAACATACTGTAGTGATTACGTTAAAGGTGATCTTTGCTATAAATGCTCAAATTTCTTTATAAATTTTAAATTTATGAGCGAATATAATTGCACTAATAGGATTTTAGAACCAGAATTTTTCTGCGAGAAATTCATTTCCTTCACTTTTTACTATTGTTGTGCTTTTTGCGTTGTTCTCTCACTCCATTCGCTTCTTGGTTCAGTATGACGAGGAGGTAGGTATTGCACTTTTTTGCATTTCATCCTCCCTCCTTTCTCTTCCACAGACTCCTGAATTATCGATATTCAGTTCCAGGAGGTCTCACTTCCCAGCTAGTAGTGCTTAGGCATTTATTTGCAGTATGGTCCTCTACTCGACTTTTAATGAAATGTTAGACTATCGCCAGTTACTTACAATGTTCTTCGAATATTATTGTTGCGATGATCTTTCTTCCCTCAATAGCTTCTTCTCTATCCAAGTTAATTACACTCCTTTATTGTCAATCGATATTTTTCCACCAACTTATTGTGGACCATTTCCCCTTTTATACTTTAGTTAATTTCAGAATTTATTCTCAACTTTAATGTTCGTCTAAATCGAACTTTCTTGGACGTTTATATCGGCCAATTTTTATTGAAACATTGAAATTAATTATAATCATAATATTGCGATTTTAATATACAACATGTAAAAGTTAAGTAAGTTCAATTATTGCAATTATTAAAATAATTTTATGATTTCGAGACTAAATGCAGTTTATTCATTATTTAAATACCTATTTATATCATGCAAAATATACGCGAAAGACGTTGAAGATTTATGAAGATAGATACGAACTCAAAAATGTTTGGTTTAAAAATCAGCTTTGAGAAATTTAAATTCGCGAAAATGCCTACGTTATAGTTCTCGGCTAAGCACGCGTAAATCTGACGATTTTCAGATTTCGAAGTTCCGATTAAAATTTTACTATTAGCGTAAAAGTAAAAAAATCCTGATAAATTTGCCGTTCAAAAAATAAGGGGGCGAATTCTGAAAATTGTGGGACAGAGTGATATAAATAATGATAGGGAAAATACTAACTTTAGGAAAACATTTGAGCAAAATTCTAAGATTTACATTTTCAGCATTATACATACAGTCTCAATTGGAGTACAATTTCCTGCTGCTATATAAGAGCATTGGATAAAATTTTGTAAAAAGTACCTACCTTATATTCGAAAAGGATCGAATGATATGTTAAATTTATTTTGCCAGGAAGAAAGCGTGAGTTATATATTTTATACATACTGATAATATAGGTATGATACAACAGAATTTTTAAGATGAACTTTAATATGGCTCAATATGAGGAAAAATACTGATAGAATATGGAATGACGTGGCAAATGGAAAACAAGTCGAAGCATTTATAGCTAGAACGTATTAAAATTAAATAAAAACACCAGTTACTCTTAAAATTTATAGAAGTTATTGAAAAAGCAACTCGCCAAATATTAGGAATGCGGCTGAACGTTATAGACGGCCAAGGAGTGAAAAAAAAACTCTAGAAATGTTTATAGAGATACCGAATCCAAAATTGTAACTTTTATTATTCATTATTTATAAGAATGAAGCATAAGTTAATCATTATAAAAATAGATTTAAACAAATTATGAAATATAGTTTAAAAAGATAAAATAATAGCCTGATTTTTCAAAGGCTTTAGGGCTTGAGGGGATTCAGATAGCCCTGTTGAGACATCCTATCTGAGTTTGCTGATATAGAATGTTCCACATTTTCTTTATTTTTCATAAAGCTATAGAGATATCCCTGACTCGTCCACTCAACATAGATATTCAACGAATTAATTGCTATATTTAGCTCTACATATAAACGATGTTCCTGCAAATAAGAACAGATTAAAAGAAATGAATATTTATATTGTCCTGTGTCTAAATGCAATGGAAAATTTGAAATTAATTCGAATAAAAATGGTTGGAGTAAGGCCAGTATCAAAATCAATACGTTTACTCGGTAATGAATGTAGGAGAGTTCTGGACCAGATCAAGTTATACAGTAGATGGGATTTACCATTATTGGCAACTAGATGCAGGCACGGAACTCGTTTCTATGTTACCAGTGGAGAAGTCGCTATATTCACCGACGGATTCAGTTCTAGCGATCTTGGAGAAACGATCTCTTGCTCTGATCTGATGAACTATACTATTTGCGAGGACGGAGACATGTCGATAGTTTGGAAGAACCCACCAAAAGCGAAAACAATATATCCGGTCAGCCGAGTTGGGGAATACACAGCACTTATCAGTGACAAAATCGTACTGATCGAATCAATCCAAGCGAGCCTAGCATTTTCATCTGAACAAATTGGGCAAGAAATTACACCATGCTTCGGAGATCTGCAACCATTTCGATTGGAAAACGGGATCATTGATGCGTTCAGCAGAAGCGATTTGGCAAAATTACAAACTGTCAGTCACAAGCCTTAAGAACTAAACTGGAACCTTAATTACCTCTACTGAATATTTTATCTCAAATAAGCTAAATTCGACATTATTTGTCGATTATAATAAACCATTTAATTTGACATCACTATTTAAAAAACGATGTGAAGATTATTCCAAAGTTCCAGATCACGATCTTTAGAAATTCCCCACTTTTCTGTTCGAATCAAGATTGTCACAGCTTTTTATAAATCACTGGTGACGCATGATCATGTCAACCTGCTTTTGATATTAAATCTTATAAAATCTCTCTTCTAATGATAAAAGATGGGATCATAAAACAGGCTGGGATAAGTATTTTATTGTGTCTAATCACTTCTTTCTCTATACACCCATATGTATGTCTCGTCTCACAGATATTCGATATCATCAAATTCGACGACGATTATTTTCACCGCATTGTTTTGATTTAACGTGTGTCTGGGAAATAATGCTTGAAAATGAGAGATTTTGGGAGAGGAATTAGTTTTTCGACCTACAATCCCCTCTCTACTACCGATTTATCAAATAAGTAAGTCATAACTGGGCGGATTTAGATCGTATTTGACATTTATACTTTTTTTATTTGGTTATTGTTATTTAATATATTTGCAATTTATTTAGGTTATAAAGTATTTTATCCGCTTTTACTGTACTACTTGTATTAATTGCCCTAACCAATTCTGTTAAAGCACTGCCTTTGATTTCGAGAAAAACATACAAGTTAGGAAATTGAATCTCATAATTCATGCAATCCTAATCCCTTTGCTGCCTTCCACTCGGTGCGAATGCAAATTCAGTGTCTATTGATCATTCGGCAAGCTATATTGATATTTGATATCAGAAAATTTTGAGTGCATCTACTCAAAACATATTTCTAGTAGCCTAGATTATTGGAGCGATTATTTATGAATTAAATATAATTTGGTACCAGAAATTTTTGAATATATTTACTCAAAACGGAGATGTTTTGTTACTTTTTCAAATTTAAAATGGTAGTTGAGATTCCTCGAACGTTTTTGTTCACGCCATAATTTGTTGTTCAAACAAACACACCTTTGAATTGATCAATTCAATACAAAACACACCTATCGAATTCAGGAGATTCCATGGTTGTGTGAAACCGGTGAAATGGAAAAAGTGTGTATTTGTTGTCTGGAGAGTAAAGGAAGTGTGAAATAGCCCGTTCAAGATATATTTCATCTGATTTGATTGCATTCGATTCAGTTTTGGTTCTTTTGCATTCTATCACCGATTCGGTCGATTTATTTTATTTGAGTAATTCATGATGGGTCATGGTTTTAGGGCTTTTATGATGTTAAATTGGGTAGAAGCGTGAAAGCTAGAATGCTTCTAAATTTTTAAAGTTTTGAAAATTTTTCAAATGGTGCTTCCACTTATATTTCCAATCTGAAAGTATTTTCTTCGACTCTGATATTTAACTCTGAAATCTATAAATTATTTGATCATGCTTGTCTTCAATTTTGAACCCTGATGATATTTGGAAATATCACAAGAACAGGGTTGTTTGCGGTGCGGTATCGTTGGTTGGAGATAAAGTCGATATTCATATACAGCAGCAATTAGAAGTCGAATTTGGAGCGAAATAGTGAGTCACGTAGAAGAGAAACGAGAGACGAATAGCGTAATTTTTGAGTATCGACGTCCTCTCCGATCAATAATACACCATTTTACTGCACCGCAAACAGTCCTGGATAGGAAGGTAAGAGAGAAGCAGTTTCAAAATGGCATGAATGATTGGTCACGACATAATTGAATCATTTGAATCGTGCCATGGGTTGAAACATGTGAAACAAGAATTTCCTTCTTTTCAATTCGGTGTTGATTTTCTGATCAATTTGCAATTGTCGGCGTAACATGTTTCAGTCATCTTCGCCGTGTTTCAAATCGAGTAGTCCTACTTTCATTCATTATTCGCTAAAATTGATGCTTTTTTGGCTTTGATAACGATATTTGGTTATGAAATGTTAGATGTTTCAGATTTTGTCTCGATAATTATTCGTTTGAAGGCCAATGTTTTGGGACTGAAAGTAATTTACATTTATCTAATTCATTATGCCGACGTTATGCGAAAGACTGCTGAGAAAGAAACGATATGATGGTATTTTTCTGAGATAATATTTTCACAAAGATGTCTATTTAGGAGGTAGTCACCTAGTATCACCCCTGAAAAGATGCCTATCAGTGTGGGATGTGACTTTATTAGCGATTGGGCAAATGTTTGGCTCAGGTAGGGTCAATTTATATACTTTTGAGAGTTTGACGATTTGGATTTTTTGCTGCTTTGCTAGATTAAGGATCCTTTCTCTAAACTATTCTGTAGTATATGGAAAGAATCTAACTTTCATTTTAGAATTATAAAAGATGAGAATTTTCAGGAGCCTACGTCCTAACCGGTTCGGTAGTTCGTAACAACACTGGTCCATCCGTTGTGTTATCATTTCTACTAGCTGCTTTCGCGGCGTTATTGTCTGCGTGCAGTTATGCCGAATTTGGGGCAAGGTTAGTTATTTTAGATTGAATTGCTTATCGGAAAGCTTAGACTTACTATCTTTTGGAATTTCCGAAGGAAATTACTAAGTTTTTTAAAAGGGCTTTCCGACGATTATCGGTTAGTATTTGTAAGAAATATTGGTTGAAGAATATGTTCCAGAATCTTTGATATATTTTTGTTGGCAATATCGTTTTTGCGATCATCAAATGTCGAGTTGAAATGAAATTGCTTGAAAATGATAAATGAAATGTTTCAAAATATTTTAAGAGAAACAAGTTTTGATAATAATAATGGTCGCGTTAGGTCAATTAAGTTCTATTCTGATTGATATAAACGTGAATAGATTTCCTCGAGCCGGGTCGAGCTACACGTATGCATACATTTCGATGGGCGAGTTGTGCGCGTTTTTGATCGGATGGAGTTTGCCGCTGGAATACATGATTGGGAACGCTGCAGTTGCTAGGAGTTGGACAGGTAATTCTCTTGTTTCTCATAGAAAGGGGATCTTATTTATTTTTGTTATGGGAAATAAGAAGGAAGGGTCACGTCAAATCAGACTATTTCCTATTTTTGTTGAAATGAACTGGTTTCAGCCTACCTCGACACCTTACTCGATGGAAGAATTCATAACTTCACGGTTGAAGCGATAGGAAATATTCCCATCGTAAGCTTAGACGAAATTTTGATGAGTTTGAAGATGATTTCAGGACTCCGCATTCCTCTCGAAATACCCGGATATTCTAGCAACGATATTGATCTTGCTGGTAGCTGTGGTGGGCATGTTGAGCAATAAGGTTTCATCGTCGCTCAACTCGATATTCGTGGTCTTCAATATTTCTGTAAATCCCATTTCCTGCTTATTGTTCTTAATAATTACTTTATGAAATCGAAAAATGTGTTTCTTGAAAAATGCACTACAGATTGAAAGTTTCATAATAACGATTGGGTTTCACTATTCGCCATAAGCTACTTATTCCAGGTGGTGATTTTCATCATAATTTCTGGAATTCGGTTCGCCGATTTTTCCCTGTGGTTCGGTACGACTTCGTCTGGAGCGTCGAAATTTTTCCCGTTCGGATTTTCGGGGATGGTGTCTGGCGCGTCGATTTGTTTCTTTTCGTTCGTAGGATTCGAAATTCTTGGCACCGCTGGAGAGGAGGCGAAAGGCTAGTTGAAAATAGTGAAGAATAATTTCTCTGAGGTTATTTGGAAATTTCTCCCGTACTTCGGCATATTTGAGTGATCGACACCTTGGGGTCGGATGATCTAGTTTCAGAAAATACATTTTCAGATCCCCACAAAACGATTCCAATCGCGACGTTTATTTCGCTGGGTACAGTGACTTTGCTCTATGTATTTATGTCAGGCGTACTCACGTTGATGGTGCCTTATAATCAGGTTAGTCAATTGAATATTTGTCATTGCATAAACTAGAGTTGAGAAGCGAAACATGTATTGAAATCGCTAAATTTATTCATTGATATGCAGTTTGTTGAAACTTAGCTTTGTTTCTCTGGAAATTACCTTTATATGTGATATGCGACTCGTAGACATTTTAAGGGATTTTTAGCTGCAAGATGAGAATTGAATGCGTGATTGGAGAGTGTTCAAAATGAAAGAACTCATACGAAATTTTTTGAATCATATTCTATCCAAAACATCTAAAATACTGAGATCAGGTCGATCCCACTGCCGCTTACGCTGTCGCATTTGCCCAGAAGGGCGCTGACATCACGAAGGTTATCATTTCCTGTGGGGCCCTAGTGGGGATGATGAACAATCTGGTAAGTCAACTAGAAAAGTCTGGAAAATTTTAAAAAATTATTCAGTTAGCCGGTACCTTCGCTTTGCCTAGATGCGTCTACGCTATGGCAGCTGATGGGTTACTTTTCTCGTTCTTGGCGAAAGTCAATAAAACGACAAAGGTAGATAGAATTTCTAGATTAATTTTTGGGCTTTAATGATAAGGCACATGATTGAAACAAAAACGGATCTAATAAAAATCTTCGTTAGATGAATATGAAGTATAGGGGGACAGGTTGTTGCATCGAACTCACAGTTATGAAGTCATTGCATTCAGCGAAATTTTTTCCTGGATTTTTGTTAGGATAGAGATATAAAATTGGAAAATAAATACTATAGGGAACGGATCTCGTGATATTGCTGAAGATCGTTCTCCCTAGGTCCAGGCACGATTAAAATTAACTTTTTCTGGGGCGAGGATGAATGGCGACAGGAAGAATAGGGATAGACTGGGGAATGGTCAAAAAGTTTGCATTTGTTCCATATCTGGATAGAAAAAAGCTAGAAAGTTGGAACTGAAGGATACTTTTTGAAATGAGGACGAGTTCATTTTTCTCGTTTGGGAAAGAAAAAACGCTCAAAATCTGAGATCCGTGGATAGGAACGAAGGCGGATAAATCTCGCTCACGCCTGCCTAGATCTGAACAGAAGGATAAACTCTTCCCCATCTAAAATACCCCGCCAAAATCAACCCAGCTTTACCCAATCCAACCCTCAACCTAGCTTTGCCAAAAACCCTAACCTACTCTATCTATGGTTTATTCCTAAATTATTTCATTCTGAGTTTTTCTGTCATTTTCGTAGTGAATTGAAATTTCATGTGCCAGTAATTGCGACGATCATTTTCTCCGCCATCAACGCGTTGATGGCGTTGGTGTTCGACATAGAGGCTCTGATCGAGTTTCTGTCGATCGGCACTTTGTCTGCTTATTCATTCGTGACTGCATCAGTGCTGATTTTGAGATATCAACCAGCACCGATAGACAATGATCCAGCCAGATTGGATAATGGTAGGCTTCAGAAAATAATTGCTTTTAAACGAGTTTTCGATGCCATGATGTCTGGAAGATTTGATAACAATTCGTGAAATTTGCCATAAACGACTGAATTTAGAATACTTTTATTAGATTTCCTTTTCAATATTTTCAATGTTGATTTGATAAATTCGAGTTGTCATAAGAAGGCCTAAGAAAAATAAATTTTAGGAGGTGAGCTATCTCGTTGGGTCCCGTTCCGCAATTTCTGGGAATCGTTGCCAGCTGGAGGGTCGATGTCTATCGCAATCATTATTCTATCAATCGGATTTTTCGGAGCTTCAATCTCGATTGTGAATGGTAAATAGGCATTTTTTAAAACTTTGTTTTTGAAATGACCTAGTTTCAGGCCTCAACAACCCTTTTCTATGGGCTGTACTCATATTCGGTGCCTTCTTGGTCATAATTTCTTTCATCTTCATATTAGGCCACAATGAAAATTCGCTGGAATTGAGTTATAAGGTAAGCAGAGTTTTATCATCGCCTCCAAAAATGCGGTTTTCAGGTTCCATTTCTTCCATACCTACCTTGTTTCAGTTTGGGACTGAATATCTTCATGATGGTATCGCTATCAATTTACACCTGGTATCGGATGATCGTTTGGACAATGATAGGTATGTTTCATATTTGAAGATTAGAAAATTTAATAATTCATTACTAATTCTGGTAAGATACTGATATACTCTGTATTTCACCCAAATCTGGCCCTGTCTCCCGTTTTCTAACTTCTCATTTGCATTCTCACTTTCAAAGTCCTCTCGTTTATTTTTAAAGTTGACAAAAGCTATTGAATAGGTAAAAGTCGTGACCGTTACCAAATGATGTTTCTAAACTCGACACTTTACCACCGCGCTACAGTTGTTTTATTCTGCTCGCCGTCTAAAGCTTGAAGCCTCGAGGAAAGGCGAAGCGAGAGAAGGTTTCAAAGTGAGGGAGCGAATGAGAAGCTAGAAAAATGAGATCCAGGATCAGATTTGAATGAACAACGGTATACTTTGTGAAATACATTTAAAAGGCGACTTGGAAAGGGCGCAATGCATTTTCAATAGTGAAATTAATTTGGAAATGACGCAGTTCACTAAATAAATGCAATATGAAAATTTGACTGATCAGATGGGACTTTGGGTGTTTAGAAGCTAAGAACAAAATCTTAGATATTTTCTGAGTTTCTTTGAAATATTCTTTTTAATACACAAAAATTGAATTTGGACGATTATAAAATATGTTGCAAAAGTAAATATAGCAAAAATTGTTAATATTCTGTGTTTCGGAAGTCAAATCATCTTTTATCGGGTAAAAGCAAAAATTAATCCTTTTCTTAAGATATTCTATTTTAGGTGTCATAATCTACGCTCTTTACGGAATCCGTCATAGCAAGGAAAGTCATCGTGGTATTGCGGACGTCGTAATGAGAAGCAACACCAGCATTAACAAAATTAGGAATATCAATACATAAATATTCGTTGTTGCTCATTATTATCAAATTTTATGATCGAAATTTCGGTGTCTGAAGGCTAGTCATAAGCATTGCAAGTTTGTGATCTCATTTTCATTTGGTCAATAAATGCTTCATGAAAATAGTGGCTCATTAAAGGAAGTGTACATTTGATTTGAAAAGACCATTTCAAGCTTCATAGAAAAATTTCGATAAAATTAGTCAATTCGTGATTGCAATGGGAGTTTGGAATTCTCATGAAATCGTGGCATGCGATAGAAAGTAGAAAAGTGATCTTCATGCGTTTAGCAAACATTTCCTCGCCGTAACATCTTAGCCCACAATATCACCAGATCTTCAAAATTTCATAGTAAAAATTCCCGAAAAGTTGTTTTTCATATAAAATCCAATGTTTGCTGAAAATAGCCGTGTGCTGCTCTGGGTTTGAGTTGAAAGGTCTCTGCGGTTCGGAAGGCAAATATAGCGGGAGTGAAGCTAGACGTCAAGACATAAAGAATGGAGACACTACGGAAATAGGAATTGCGGCAGGGAAAAGCGGGCATGGTCTCCAATTGCTCTGTTGGAAAGGGAAGTTGCAAAATTGCTGCAGATAAAAGTGGGCGTGGCTTATGAAAGAGCGACGAAGATATTGATTCTAATGCAGAGGACTCAGTGAATGCTTTTCCGAAAGGGGCTATTTTCATGACTAGAAAATAAGCATGAGAAAATAGACCGAATGCATGTAAAGAGAGAATAATTAGTTTAGTTCATTTTGGGCTTTCGTATATTTTATTATTTTTATTTCATTTTAGTTTTTGTTACTTTTTACTACGGCTCAAGTATATTTTTTCAAAATAATTTTACTAACGAAAATTTAGATTTCTTATTATCATTCAAACGATTGTTGCAGAAGTAAGTTCAAATTTCAATCTTCTGAAAAGACATTCTAATTTTTCTTTTGAATTTTTGGATATCTGACATCATTTTATGGGGATGGGTTTCATTAGAATTTCATGAAAGGTTCTCCGTCTCAATTTATTTGCTCTATTCGGTCCGCATTCGTTTGGAAAGCAAATTAGGTTTGTTTTTTGTGCACGTCGATATTTTGTGCTCATCTCGCGTATGCAAAGTATGGATTTCTATCCGATTATTATATCTTCCCTTCTCCTCTGAAAAATGGTATTTTAGAAAGTTAATTATGAAAATGCGATTTTTTACTCGAAATAAAGGTCTTTTTTCTCGAGATTTTCATGCACTTATTGAATATTCTTTCATCCGAAATAATTTTACTTTTAGAAAATTATGATAGAATTGTAAACTTTCTCGCGGAGCTAATGTTTTCTTGGAGTTTCCATTTTCTTAAAACTTATAATTGCCGTGTTCCCACATGTTTCCTTGCAAAAACTCCATGGGTTCATTGTGTACACAGCTCTTAAATCGAATGACTAGAGACTGGTTGTTTCATCTTTTCCTGCCAAAAAGCGTTTCGAAACTTCGATTTTTCGACAGGGATTTTGACGGGTCGAAAAGTGCCAACCCGAATAAGTAATATCCCGACCCTGAGTGATCCGCTAAGCTTTCTGGTTATAATCCGACCTAACGGATCACGTCGGGTTGTGGTTGGGTCATGATGCAATCGACCTGTCAACATCTTTGTTTTTCAATTTCCATTTGTTTTTTTATATTTCCCTAATATAATTAATTAATATCGTTTCTCTCTAGTTTAATCCTTATTTCCGATATGTTTCAAGAAAATTCTGATCTATTTGCAACCAATTTGAAATAATTGAGCTCTGAATAAGTTATTTAGCATGCATTTTGGTCAATTATGCCAACGACTATGTCGGAAGAAAAACATACCAACTGGGGATCAATCTACTCGGCTCAGGTAGGTTTCAAAGTTAATGATATTGGAGCTGAGGCTTGATTCATTGCTAAGAAAATCATTTTGATTTTATAGTAACGTACCAAATAGGCCCTAAAATCGAGATTCTGAATCTATCTCTCTATCCCCTTTAGGGGTGGATTTATATTTTAACTAGGTTTCTATTATAAGTCTTGCGTTATATTCGACTTCAGACGATGCCTCTCGACCTTCGACATAACCCTGATCGCTATCGGGCACATGGTTGGCTCAGGAATCTATGTTCTGACAGGTTTGATCTTCAAAACTTCACTTTTTAGTCTAAACACATTCAGGAGCTGTCGTTCGGAATCAGACTGGACCATCAATAGTTCTGTCGTTTCTTCTCGCTGGATTCGCGTCGTTCCTGTCAGCACTTTGTTATGGTGAATTTGGGGCGAGGTAGGGTTGTCAAAGTGATTTTTTAAATGAGTTGTGCTTAATTTTGACAGGTATTAGATTTGCAATTCTTTAAAATTTTTAAATCTTATAAATGAAGATCAAGCTATTTTTTTCTTAATTCTACAGTAAAAAATATTAAATTTTAAAGGTTTTTCCCGGTATTTTGATTGAAGACCGGCTTTTTCCTCCCTTCAAATGAAATACCTTCAGAGTGCCGAAAGCCGGCAGTGCATATTCGTACACTTACGTGAGTCTGGGTGAAATTTGGGCTTTCATCATCGGGTGGAACATCATTTTGGAGCACGTAGTGGGCTCAGCAGGTTAGTTGGAATTTCAATAAAACGTTTAAATTCAAACTTTTAAGCCGTCGCCCGGTCCTGGTCGGGGTATTTGGACTCGTTACTCGGACACTCGATATCGAATGCGACCCTTGAAAGGGTTGGACACTTGAGGGAGGTTAGTTTTTCATGATTATTGCAACGTGGAAGCACTTCGTAATATAAAAATATTCATCGAACGCTCTTTGGCCACTACTTTGAAACATATGTTAGGAAAAAGCATTTAGAAGTTCCTTGTATGATTTTTATTTTCAGCACTCTTCGAACCTCTTTGGTGACTATCCAGACATTTTGGCGTTTCTCGTCATTCTGATCATCGGAGCCTTTGTAGCGTTGGGATCGCGAACTTCGACGAATCTGAATACGATCTTCACCATCATCAATATGATCGTAAAATTTTTAGACAATCGGAGAAATAATGACACGAGACGTCTGGTAGTATGAAAGCTAGAACTAGCAGACTATTCACCCGACTCTTTTCGTTATTGAGATGTCTTTCATGTCATACAGGCTCAGATCTCGAATTTTGAATGAATGTAGATTTATCCCACTAGGTTTTCATAGAGGTAGAATAGAAGAAAAGTAGACTTATTCTATACGCGAAACGTTCTGGGATAAATCTACACTTTTTTCGGGCTTAAAGCACTTGGCGCTGACACTGCAGTGTTAGTGCCATGAAAGTCAAACATTTTAAGCCCTGGCTGAAATTACGCGCTAGTAGGATAAATCTAAACTCATCCTGTAATTTTTATTCGTGAAAGATGAGACATTTAAGAAAATTTCCAGGTCGTAGGAATCGTCGTCGTGTTCGGGTTCATGTACGCGGACTTCAGCCTGTGGCGTGGGGAAGATGAGCGGGGTGTTTCGAGGTAAAATTATCTAATTTTTGGTTTGGAACGATTTGTAGCCAGTTTCGAGGATCTACTCCTAAATTCGTTGTTACAAATCTTCGCAGAAATCGAAATCTTCAATTTCTAGAAAGAAATTCAGGTTCTTCCCCTATGGAGTCAACGGAATGTTGTCGGGAGCGGCGAGCTGTTTCTTCGCGTACATCGGATTCGATGGATTAGCGACAGCGGGTAAGGATAGGCTTTAAGTATTTGAAAACAATCTATCTGAAACACCTAGGTGAGGAAGCAAAGAATCCCGAAACCGCGATTCCACTCGCGACTTTCATCTCGATGAGCGTCGTTACCCTGGCCTACATTCTGATGTCGTCGGCACTAACCTTAATGATACCTTATTATCGGGTAATTTTTATTTTTTAATCAAACCAGACTATTTCAGATAAATTTAAAATATGATCAAAATTTACGACAGGGATTGAATTAGTAAACATTTTAATCGGTATTTGCTCTTCATAGCATAAGTATAAGATGTATTAATTTGCAAGATTTTACCTTCTCCTGAAGTTGAACCTATTCACCCCTGCTTTAAACTTTATCAATTTTAGTCGAATTCTAGGTCAACCCAACCGCAGCCTTCTCCGACGCTTTTGCCCAGAGAGGTGCGTGGTTCGCTAATTTGGCAGTAAGCGTTGGAGCGCTGAGCGGTATGACGACTAGCTTGGTCGGTGGAATGTTCGCCTTGCCTAGATGCGTTTACTCAATGGCAGAGGATGGATTGTTGTTTGAATCATTGGCGCATGTTAGTAGTACACAGGTATGAATTTATTGTAGATATAATGGATCTTGGATGATGCACAAATTTTCTTGGTTTTGTATAGTAAATCCACTCACTGTTAGCTATAATAGTGGATCTAATTAGCCAGGTTTTTATGTAAGGCAAATCAATCAGGTTCCAATCAACGCGATCGTCGTATTTGGGTCTCTGACTGCAGTCACAGCGTTACTTTTTGATATCGAAACTCTCGTCGAATTCTTGTCGATCGGAACTCTAATGGCATATTCCATCGTGTCCGCATCAGTGATTGTGCTTCGATATCAACCAGCGAAATTACCTGAGAGCGATACCTGGGATAATGGTAAAGAATTCTGAATTCCAATATTTCGAAAAGCACAAAGTTGCTAGTAACTATAAGAGATGAAGATTTTCATTGTTGCAAATTCAAAACATACTCAATTTTTACCCTAGCTTTCCCGGAAACGTTTACTTTTTCGAGCTTCTCTGCGTTCTTTTTTTAAAGCTCTCTTGCTTATTGTCCAGGAAAATGCAAAAATCGAACTCGCTATCCCTACACCACACTGCTATGAGGCGAAACTCACAGTTTTGTAATATGCGCTTGGTCAGTAGAGGTAAGAGCATTAGAAATGGAGAGATTTAGGGAGGCTCGCAAAGTAAACGCTTCTGGGAAGGCTTCTATATTAGAAAATCGACTTTTTCAAAACTAGTTTTCACATTCGGAGCTAATCGAAATATTCTTGTGGAATGTATATAAACTTTGGAGTATATAATAGAATTTTTAATGAAATTCCTCCTTAGGCGGTAGACTTCGATGCAATTTACCCGGTAAAGTCTATTTCGAATCTGAACCAGGATCATCGATCTATTGCTCTATAACCGCAATTATCGTTTCGTTTGGCGTTATTAGTTTCTCGATTAGTTCAGGTACTCTTTCAAAAGTAGTAGTTTTACCCTGGACATTTAGAATTTTACGAATCGACGTTCGGATTTATCGTGGTTTCAATAGCAGCCATCGTTTCATTGCTGGTCTTCATATTCATATGTCTACATTACCAAAACACGGCGCAACTATCTTTTAAGGTATGTCGTAGATATTTTCTTTTTTTGTAAATTAAAATATTGCGTCTTTTTTATTCTGGCAAGATTTTAAGCTGGAAAAATTACATTGTTGTGAACTTTATTATTGATAAATATTTGTTTACCATTTCAGGTTCCATTGGTCCCCCTGATTCCATGTCTATCATTATTCATCAATATTTTAATGATGACTCACTTGGCGCCACTAACTTGGGTTCGACTAGTCGTTTGGATGTCGATAGGTATTTTTTTTATAGAACATAATTATTGAGAAATATCGATTTTAGGCTTCCTAATCTATTTTTGCTACGCGATAAAACATAGCAAGGAAGAGTTGGGTAACGCAGAGAAATTTTCGAGAAGCAACACTTATGATTCGGTCGTTACTGCCAGTACTTTGCAAGATTAATTTTTAAAATTTATATCGTTTCATAAGATTTTGAAAGTCTTGATTTTTCTGAGCTTAAGATTTTAAAGAAAAGATGTGGGGGTGATGCTATATTTTCGAAAATTTATGTTCTCCCAGAGTTATTCTATTTTTAAAAAAAATTATTTATATCAGGTTTCTATTGGTATCTTTAGTGATCTCATTTACTAATTATAGGTGCAATGTCCAAATTATGATATTTTGAAAGTTTTATGAACCCCAGAAATCCATATGGGGAATTAATTGAGTTTATTTACCATTTTTCGTTGGTGCATTGTCGTATCCTTTTACTACCTTTATTTTTCATCTATCGCTGAATAACTGAAAATAGTGCTAAAGAATAAATTATTTATTTATTAATTGTCAATTTCATAGAAATTATTACACATTTACACTTGTAAAAACCTAAATAACTCGATTTTTGGTTAATTTTAGCAGATTTAGGGCTAGAAAATTGGATTCATTACTTTTCCCTATCATTATTTCTAAAATTTTACATCCTTTCAAAAGCATTTCAAAAATTACATTTCAGCATGGTAAGGATAGGATATTTAGGCAGGGCTATCTTCTCTCCAGCTTTCCTATACTATTTCTCCTTGGCGTGTTGAAAAGTCTATTCTTAGTTGCATCTTAGCTTAAATTTATCTAGATCTGGTGTTTCCTTTAAAAATAAACAAAAATCATAGATGTGTTTCTTGAACATCGGAACTGAGGACGATGCGAAGAGTTTCACTGATTCGTCGCGAATGTTTGCGCGGATGCGTGACGGGCGGAGGTGCAGGGGGTGGGGTCGAATTCGAACATCTGCAATTTTAGGGCTTCAATTTTTTTGCTGATAAAATCAGAATAATGGATCTGAAAGTAGTTTAAAGAGACAGTTATTTTAACAACAAATAAATTTGAAACGTAATTCTTTCAAGGTTTTAGATTGCTTTTTCAAATGCACTATCCAGGGCTAGACGAAAGTATTTTTGCGAAAGAAACACTACTTTCGCAAAAAAAACTTTCGTCCAGCTCTGCCACTATCTTTTAAACTCTATTGTTCAACAAAAATCCTCTCACATATGCTCGACTTCCTGGATTTCGATGTCGTTCGTATCCTTTGTCGTGATCGAGGGGAAGGCGTCGTCGAGAATCAGCAGACATTCGTCCGGATTGCAGATGTCAGACACAGAATGCACGCTCTCTTGATGTCTTGAGACTCGGAAGGTTCCTTCTTCAGCATTGGAGATGTCTAGAATAGGCCCTTTTAAATTTATCATTAGAAGATCTGGATTTTCAATTTCATTAGGAGAAGGTACTTGTAAAAGGCACCATTCATAATCCTCAACCTTGTGATCAGTAAAAATGGAGGATTCACTTTTCCAATTTCGAAGAGGTATAATTACTCTTCATTGTCACTCAGCCGCCGATGTTGCCTAGTCACTCGGTGTCTATAACCTGCGAGATGCACGCATTGAGACTAGGAAAAAATAGGAGAGAGCAGAGTGGCTTGGAAACATCGATCTACGGGACAATTGAGAGTAGATTCTCCAAGCACCGCCTTCTTACAAAAATGCCCTTTTGATAGAAATGTGATGGTTTGAAGCAGAAGATTTGGGGAAGAAGTGCCCTTCAAACTTAAGATTTGATTAAAAAAACCTAGTTTAGATCGATGACAGACCTGATGAAATAGTCCTGTGCAAAAATCAGGTTAAAATATCCGCGCACAAGCAAATATTTCATTCGTGAAAATGCGTATAAGTTTGGGTGATGGATTTTTGCGATTTTCTAAGATTATTTTTTCTTCACAGAAATCTTGTTTACATCCATGATTATCTAGTTGTGCAAAAAATTATCCCGCATGCTAGTTGACATATCTACTTGAAGACCCTAGGTGTGATTTAAGACATGCATACTACTCGACGGATACTTGTTAGGGGTGTAATGTGCTAAAATTTTGAAAGCTACAACAAATTTTAGATTTCTTACAATCCAAAAACCGCCAATTCCCCTCGGTTTCGTAGGGCAAATTCCGATGGTCGGCTATCATTTGCTGGATCAAAAGTCGTGCGGTTGATAACTCGGCTTCAGATTCGATATTCAAAGTGCCGATTTCGTAGGCTGAAAAATTCTTTACTCCCTTAGGATTCAGATTTTGCGTGATTTTAAATAAATTTCCGCAAAGATAATTAAAACTTTAAATTATATTCAAATTTTACACAATGAAAATTGAATTGGTAATATTTAGTTATTGAAAGCATTCCTGAATGCCGTGTTTCAAAATTTATCGGATTGTATTCATTTTTTATGATGATGGTAGATTCAATCATGTGAAATTAAATAAAATCTAAAAATCACCAGTATCCTTCAGTCGCTCCACATCATCTTTGTACGTCTCATAGTCGATTCTTCCTACCACGATTACAGGTAGCAGTTGGATCAGCGAGCAGGAAGGTAGCTGGAAAATTGGTATTATTGATTCGAGAAAACGTCGATATTAAAAATTGCGTTATTCATCTCATTTCTCTTCGACGCAACCCACTAGTTAGCTCCAAATTCAATTTCTAATTGCTGCTGTATATGAATATCGACTTTCTCTCCAACCAACAGTATAAATTTTATTTTTAAAATCCGCTGATACCGGCATATCTTTCCCATCATTTTTGTTACTTCTCTTCAAAGGATTCGGAGTGCATGGGATTTTCTTGTCGCGTTTGAGCATGGGTACCTGAAATGAAAAAAACCCATAAATATTGCATGGACAATCGTTCTGGAATGATATAAATAATTCTAAAGAGAATTGCCGAGATTTTCATGAAACTTGAAACATTTTACTTGGAACTCGTCTTAATATGAATTGACGGTAAAATGCATATTTTCAATACCTTGCTATGAAACGTCAATAGAATCTGTGACGGAGCTAAAAGACATGGTTCCCCATCGACCTGCATCGGAATGGCCTTGTTCGTCACGACCCGCACCTTCGAGCACTGAGCCAGTCGTTCGCCTCGGCCACCCATTTGAAGGGCGGCCTGAAAATTAGTCTTTCTCGATTTTTAAAATTATGCATCAAAGTATTTTAAATTAAATATAATGAAATTATGGACTAATAAAAATCCGCCATTAACACAAACTTGATGAACTAAATTACTCGATCTTCAAAATTGTGATATTTCGGCAAGTCATAAAATATTTCAAATCAAATAAGCTCGAATTACGTTAATTTCAGGACCCTTACGTATTATGTAATTTGTTTTTTTTTTTACAATTTTTGCGAAACGCAAATTCATACCAAAGAAGCCGTGGTGAACCCGAGCACCTCGATTTTTCCATCGCAAAATGACGGTTTCAGATCGGGACTGCCTGAATCTGCTCCCCAAGGAATCGTTCCTCCCGAGTAGTAGGTGATGTTGTGACACAGAATGCAGTGCAGTTTCAGCTCTTTGATTCGAGGTGTTATATCGACGTCGTCGCACTAGAATATGAAGCGAAATAAGATTCTCATTTATCATTGAATTGGATTTAGATTACTTATTGACGCTTAGTGACATTAAATAGGTTTAACGAACTCTGAAACTTATTCCATGATATTTCACGAAAATCGATTCTCTTCTTGATGATAATAGTTCATTCCAATTTTACCATTTACCATGCTGTGACACTCAGTTCAGTAACTCATACTTCCTGTATACTGAATAATTTTGGCGAATATTGTCACGTTTAATGCCCGTTTCATAAAATATGAACCATCTACACGATTTTCGTTCATTCCTTATGCATACTCATTCATTTTCTTGGATTTTTTTTCGGAAATAAACGTAGGACTTTTCAAAAGGATAAGGTTTATTATTCCGTGTTTACTCACTTCCATGACTATGTTGAAAATTCTATTTGTGTTTACCTCCAAGGTGATGTAATCCGATAGATCCTTCCATCTCCTCTTGAACAGATCAATCGTTCCCAGACCACCGTAAGCTATCCGATTCTTCAGCCGACTGTTTAGCATCTGGGGATTTGCACCTAAAATTTCGATATTTTAGTTAAAACCTAAAAACGCCTACTTCGACTATGGTGGAATTGCAAAGCGATTTGAGCATCTGCTCCCACTGAGAAATAGTTGGAGAAGACGTTCAGAGGTAAGGACGATGATTGGACTGAAGATTCTGAAAATTTCAATAATTAATTTGAAAGTGGATTGAATAATTTTATAATCCAGGATGTTCAATTCCAAGAGTTGTTACGGAAAATGTCACAATTACGTATCCTCAAGCAAATAATTGCATGATATTACGTCGTTTCCAGATAAAAAAAATCTAACCTGCTTCGTCTCCCCCATTTATGGCTTGAAGTTCAGCTTGTGCGGCTTCATTAGGCTCCACTCGAATGTTCCAGCGATCTATGATAAATTGTCAGAATTTCCTATTTTTCATTGACATACCTAAATGCGTTACCGTCGTTTCGTGCAGAATCGCATGCAACAATTGACCCATCGGCTCGTCGGTGATTTGACCGCCCCAACCCATGCATCTGCAAGTTGAAATTTAGGCAATTTGCAGAAATATTCCTCTTGAACTTTTGAGTTTTAGATACAATTTAACGCTGGAATATACTTTAATTTTACGAAGACAAACGTAATCTTTATGAAATCCAGGTAACTTCAGACTCCTACAAACCTAGCCAAATCATTCCCAGTTCCAAGCGGCATTATTGCCATCGGTGGATAGGTAGGCCAATTTAGCTGAAATTTTTGTTATTTTCCTATATTTTTGGCAATGATCTGACATTATCCAAAGTTTGTAAAACCCATCCCACAGTCCCATCTCCTCCACAGACAAGAATCCTCAAATGTGTGACGACTTTGCGGTACACATCCAGCCCGTATTTTGGCCCTTTCAGAGAAGTGATGTCGAAAACTTGTCGAGGGTTGAGTAACCAGCATAAAGTGTGGAGAGCTTTGGCTCCCTGGAAATTTTTCGGGCCATTCAAAATTTCGCTAGAAGGAAAAGTTTAAAGATGCATTGTTTAACGATAACCATTTTTAGTCTGGATTTTCAGGAAACTTATAGAATGATTGTTTGAATTTTAAAATACACAAAATTTCTAAAAGCGAAATTGTAATTGTATTTTTGCCATTGTTTGCGTTACTTTATGAAACTAATGAAATCACAAACTTAGTTTACCTTATTTCCACCCGACTTGGGATTGACGAAGACTATCAGAGGTTGAGATGGACCAGATGACCATAGATCGTTAGGTTTCACAATGAATTTTCGCATGTTCTGGAAGTCCTCCATTTTTCCAGCATCTTTAACTTTTACCTTTCTGGTGCTTTGTCTTGTCAAATTTTCTTTTCGTTTGCTCCGTTTCTGATTCGATAACCGTAATATCCAGCTAGCAGGAACGATCATTTCTCGAAGTCCGCCTCGATCGCACCTGAAAATTAAATGCGTACTCCTCTTTGAGATAAAATTTCAGTTTATTTTTCCGTCTCAAGGAATTTCTTATTTGAATATGATTTTAGCAGAATAATGCTTCCATCCAGCTCTTAAGCATATTCTTACAAAAATAGTGGCATGGATGAAATCTAATTGTTATCGTAATCAAATGAGAATGCATCTATGTTTCAAAATAAATGAAAACATAACAACAAAATTCGTTATTATTGTGACCGATGTAGGTGCTTTGACATAAATTAAGAAAAAAAAACTCACTTCTCTTCCAACTTCTTCTTATTGAAGCATCCCTTCAGGTGGTAGGATTCCTTGCACCACGAGCAGGTGGCTGCTATCGTTTCCTGAAACCTCAAAATGTATTATAGTTTCTAAGAAAAACAAACCTTCTTCTCCTTTCCCTGAAAAAACATCTTCTGCTGGAATGATTTGCCACATGCAGTGCATCGACCTTCTTGTTTCCACTAAAAGTAGGTCATAGGTTTCAGAGTTTTGGTTGTATTATCTTATGAAAATAAAATAGCGCTAAATCGACTGAGACTGAAATTTTACTACTCAAAATTGTATTTTTTTTTTTACTTTAATTTTATTATTACGTTTCAAAATTTCGCTCATTATTTTACTTATGGAAATCAACATTAACTTATTCGTTCAGCTTGAGAAATTACCAATTCTCAGCAAAAAACTCAAATAAAACTAATCTATCAACAGTTATTTCAGTCATGAAGATCGAGATACATTTTATTTGCGCAAAAATCTCCAACCTTATGAATCCAATGATGCATCGTTAGGCTGTCCAGCAACTCTCTGGATGCCTGTTTTCTGGTTGTATGATCTCGAAACGTCGTTTTGCAGTTGAGATTCAATCTGCTTAGGAGTGGGAAGCATGCCGTGTGCGCGACGATGTGGCAGGCAGCGCATCGTCGTTTCTCCCCGGTCCGACGGCAGTCCTTCTCACCGACGTAGCACTCCGTGTCAGCGGAAGCCGAACTTCCCTGGCCTGAGGAAGGCGTCCAGATATGCTCGGATGGGGAGACCTGAAATCACACGAATTTCCCGAATCTAATGATGGTGTTTAATACATTAAAAAAAATAGATTGATGTCTAGATGATTTTTGTCTTGCTCGACAGTTATCGCTTAAGAATATAAATTAATAGATGTATTTTCACTTTTGGCATTGTATTTAATAAATTCATATGAATATCATCATTTCTGTGCTTCGAAATAATTAAGGGGTGAATATTTGGACCAATGTGTCAATATGTGTAGTGTTCAGCACCTGTTGTGTTGAAAATTTGAAAAAAAGAAAGCTTGCATGAAAGAAATACACAGGATGGTTATCATAAGTTTCAAACAAATGCGTATCAGTTTTGAAAATGGAGTATTCAATCGACGAGCACCTATTGAAACACTATTATCTCACATGATCATCCAGCCAATATCTGCTCGTTCGGTGCTTGTTGACCGTCCTGATCTCTTGCTCTACCGCCGTCCTTCGAACTACCGGAGATTTTGCCAGGGCTTTCCTGAAGTCAAAGAATTTTCATGAAACTTTTGCCATTATTAATTTAGCTGAGGAGATATCAAAATACTCTCTGAGAAAATCTAGAAAACCTGAATAGTTCTGACAGATGCTCAATCCGACTTTGTCTTCTTAGCACTGTTACCGCGGCTGGGTCGTGACTTCTGGAAAAATCGAATTAAGGGGAGGACCAACTATGTTCCAGGATAGCATTGGGTAAAATTATATTCTAGCATCACACTATATCCGACGTGTAGAAAAGTATACTTTAAAATTCTACCTGAAGGATCACAAAATTAATCAGTACGAGTAGTACCTCGGGAATAGGTTATGCTATGAAGTTGACGGCTATTTGTAAACCTTACAATAGAATGTCACGAAGCATATGCTAAGCGGAGTAGGGTAGGTTTGAAAAAAATACCTCTTTTCTCGTTAGTTTTGCCAAAGTTTGTGTCATAATGTGATGCGGTTTACAAGTTGGCAATTCGACTAACCTGCTCCTATTCGTCCTAATGCTATCAGCTAGAGATGGAGGTTCAAACTCGTCGTCGCCCGATGCGGAGTCTCCTGATGAAACTGACAACAACTCGATGTCTTTCCTAAGAATGGAGATGTCGATGGAGTTGGACCTGGGTGGTGAGGCTGATGCCGCTTCAGGTGGGTAGGGGGATAACAGGGTGCGCGGCTGGACGAGTTGCAGCGGGGAGGTCGGCGAGGTTTCTTGGGACCCAGAAGAGTCGAAGAACGTGTCATTCTGATTTCTGTAAGCGGATGGAGACGGGCACGTCGAGGCGGAACCGGCGGAACTGAAACGGGCATCTTTAGAATCTAAGAGGTTTTATTGGGATTTTGTGTTGATAGGAAACAGTTCAAATGTATGATTAGTTGAGAGTAAGATTTAGAAAAATGATAGATTTCTTCTTTGCTTATTTGTCATTAGTTGGGCGATGTCTGATTGCAATTATAGTATTCTTTTAAAAGATAAGTTTCAGGAAATTAAGCATTATTTCATCGTTAGATTTTGAGCAATATGGCCAAATGCTTCTACAATTAAAAATTATGCTCTTCAAAAATTTCCAATATTGTAATTCACGACTAACATATGAGAACTGATAATATTTATTTAAAAAAAAACCTTCATTCTTTGCTCATTGATATGATCACACCTTCTTCTTCTTTCAAGATTATCTCTTTCAACCTCTTTTTACCATCACTGATAAGAAGCGCATTTTCGTGTTTGGGTGTCTGTGTCTATTTTTCATGGAATTGCACATATAATAATAAATGCTAGAAAATCCCCCACTTTTGGCGGGAAATATCAAGTCGATTTTATAGACGAAAAGAAAGAAATGGAAGACTCGAATTGTGAAGCCTATCAATGGAAGAATGGGAGAATTGAGCAGAGGGAAGTTGGAGCGCAAAAAAGGAGAAAAGCTGAATGAAAACGGAAAACCACGCAACACAGATTATCACACAAGCGCAGATTAGCCTGGGTTTGAAAGGATGAAAATTTAGAGAAATACTAGCATTTTTGAAAGTCGAAAAGAGACATCTCAGCCAGGAGACAGTTTTTGCAAAAATTGAATCGAAGAAATTTTGAGACCAGTTTTTTTTCAAAAATGATTTTGAATTATACAGGGATTTTTTTTTGCAAAAACTTAAAATTACCACTAAATATATCCAGAAAAGAAGGAATTATTTAATTGCAAATTGAACAGAAATTCTGAGACCAACAGATTTTTAGAGCTAAAAAAAGAAGTTATAGGAAGAAATTTTGCCATTAACTAATCGGATCAGATTAAGCTTATCATCATTTTATCTGTTTATCAATGAGTTTTCAACGATACGCATCCTGAAAATGTAGATACGAAAATATACAAAGGGAAAGGTTTAGTGGCACAAGCTTTTCGAATCCGAATTCTTAGTTTGATTCGTTTAGATTCAGTGACAACAATAATACGAAGCCAATGATGTTGGTTTGATGTAAGGAATGGTTAAAAAATTGGAACATATCGATAAATGACTTTTAATTTAGTTCAAATTAAGGAAATTAAATAGTATATTTCCTATTAAAAAATTGACAATAATTAATAATGACGTGCCTGGCTTCGGACGTCTGTAGCGACGATCCCTTCTCACTCCCAGTGTTGTACCTTTCCATCGAACCCCCCTCCTCATCGTCGGAGCTGATGGAAGAAACGACAATGTCCGGCGTGCCGAATGGACCTCGTAGACCGTCATCGCGATGCGAGGCTTGCTGGGAGCCTAGTCTTCGTGCTAGACGAATCACGGCGTTTTCTAGCTGACTCTTCAAAAGACTCTTCCGGTATTCCGCTACGAGCAGACAGTGGGGACATCTGAATTCGTCGAATTTAAAAGAGTCTTTTAGAGAAGAGCTGTGTAGATTTCACAACTGAATTGATGATGACCAGCCACTTTTTGAATTTCACAATTTCGTACAAGCTGAGCCTATAGATGCACAATGCTGAGGAAAATGTCTATGCTTCAAGAGGAAGTGGATAAAATATTGTTTTGGAAACTTGCTACCATACCATCAGTATTGCGATAAATAAATGAAATGACTTTTCGATAAAAAGGTCAGGCCTGCATGAAAATTCCAAGATTGAGTGCCTAAGCTCAATGAAGTTGATTTTTTCCGATTAATGTTTAAAAACATCTCATTTCTGACATGGCTAACAATAATAATAATAAGATCTGTTCGAGGACGATGTGAATAAAATATAAAACCCACGTAATTTCGAGTTCGAATCGAGGTTCCTCGATTCCACACTTGTCGTTGTCGGGTGTCTCTGAATTGCTGGGGTCGTTGCTTCCATCGGAGTGGACTCTCGATCGTGAGCTGCCACTCGGACTGCGACTGCGATGTTCGGGATCCCAGCTGAGCGACGGTCCGAGCGGCTTCTTCGCCTGCTGCTGCTGCTGAGCTGAGCTTCGTCGCAGGATGTTGCTAGGATTCCTCAACGCCGCGGGCAGGGCTTCGCTCAGCTTGCGTCCACTCTCGCGCCAACCCTTCTTCTTTACCAGGCCGCCTGCAAATAGAGTTTTTTGTTTCTTTTTAGTTCAGGGCAACCTGGAAAACGTAATTGCAATAAGTTGCATCATCGCATACGAAATATGTAGTAAAACAAAGAATTTCTTATCTACTACATTATTCTATTTCGCTTGCGACGATGATATCATGCGACTACTTTCCAAATTGTCTAATTCGAAGGCTTTTTTGTGATGATAAAATAATTGATAGATAAGAGTGAAGGTGCTAGGAAGTTTTCTTTGAATTTGGCCTCAGTTTTCATGACATTTGAACATTCTTAATTTGTGTATTATTAAGCAAACTCGCTTTAATCTAATTTCCGGCTAATTGCAAAATAGCATTAAAATATGTCTACCAATTATCATTGTATTAATGAAAACGTTTCTTACAAGCTGACGACTTCCTTTTCCCTGTGATCTTGGTGAGGTCTGCGGATTCGGCTGATCGTTTTCTTCTGGATGTAATGGCTATGATTGGTGAGCTCATCTGCGGCTCTGCCCTCTTCCTCGGCTTGTTCGTCCGACTGCCACTCGGTCCGATGTCCATCGACGATGGACCCGGCTCCTGAGTCGTATTCGTCGATTTGTGGAGCATCATTAAAACTATAAGGGACTCTTAGAGAATATTTTAGGTAGTTTTTAATAAAGTGATCATTGATTACATTCTACGGGGCTTGAAGCTGATCTTCATTCGAAGTATCTGAAATAGTGCAATTAATTTCCTAAAAGGACAGGCTCCAAATAAAGACGACGTAGAGACATTTTTAATTGAAAATGATAATGAATTCGTCGATGTAGGTGCTGAAATGAGAAAAAAATCTAGCTTTGAAGATACTCTGACTGGGGAAGTTTTCCATGTGTCTGCCTCCGATTGGGCTGACTTTCGCATCCTAAGGATATTTCATGGCGCTGATCACGATGCTCAAGTCCGGTCTTCCCCCATAAGGCTGGCTATGTGAAGGGAATGCAAAATGCTACTTTACAGCGTGAGAAAATTGCACCCGAAAATGAAGAATTTGCGAAATTTTGAAATCCAAAATTGGCATTCACCTATTCTCTTGATTTCGCATGCTATTTCTTCGCGTTGTAATGCAGTTTCCCGCATTTCCTGCACCTAGCCGGCCTTGTGAGGAAAATGGATTGAGCACCATGGTCAGCGTCATCAAATACCCCTCCTGCGTAAAAAACAGCCCAACCTGAAGCGGACACTTGGAAATTTCCCCTAGTGAGATGAACCATATTATTCTGCTAATAGAAAAGCCCAAAGTCCATAAAATAGCAATAAATTCTATTTCATGAAAATTTGATGAACTTAGAAATTTGCAAGAAACTCCAGAACGTACTATCGTCTAAAGATGAAAGTCCACGAAGTCCATATAAAATGCGATAAACGATGTCTCGTGTCGTGAATAGGTAATAATCAGGTTTAATGCGAATAGTATGAACAATATGAGTCATATAAATGAATTGAGTTTGTGCATTGCCTCTGCAACAGCAGCAGACTTAGACGAAAAACATAAAACGGAACTAAGTGTCTATGAATTAAACCATGAAACATAAAGCAGCGTATGCGAGGAAAGAGAGGAAACTAATATGTCGTATATCTGAGAAAATGGGCAAAAAGACAAAAACGATTACATTTAAGTGTATGATATCACGCATTTTCCAATTATCAATGAAAAGAAAGGTTAATTTTTAGAAAAAAATAATGTTTTAATTTAGCTTCACTCTAGACATAGGATATTTTATGAGTTGCGATTTAGAAAAATCTAAAACTGAAGTTGAAGTTTAAATTTTGAAGAGTTCAGGAATCATATGTTTCTATATAAATTTATGAGTCTGATGATATGGGAAAAAATTCGATAAAAATGTTAAATGGAGCACATTTTCTTTCTTATGAAATTTGCGTTAGTCTAAGCACTATATCAATAAAATAAAGAGATTTCGCCTATATGACAGTGATGTGATAAGCGACTCTCAGCCTGCTTGATAAGGGATAAGATATGAACGAGATAAAGCCGGATTAGAAAATTGAAGAGGATCGAGAATAGAGATATAGAGACTCAGATATAGAGGATTAATGAATCCACAGATTTCATCGTGCTCATCGGAGGATTTCATATATCCAATCCATTATTGAAGGTCTACGCTTTATCATGAAAGAAAGACTCTTTTGAATGGAAGCTTGAAATCCTGTTCGTTATCGGCTGCATTCAACAAAATCAGACCACGCCCACATTTTGCGAACAACGAGCTATTTTTATATGAAATATAGCTGATTTTCGAGGCTTTTTTTCGAGTCTGAGAAATGTAATTTTCATTGTCGTGAAATAATTCATTAAAAATCAGAGAAGTTATTCATTTTTAAAGAAAATTGTAAAATTTGCAACCTAAGCGTCATTTAAAATTTTTTGAAGATGAAAATTAGGCTAAATAGAGAAAATTTGAAAAATAGCAACCGAAACGTAAACATTCTATGAATTCATTGCTTAACAAAAGAATTGGTGAGCGCTCGACATTTTAACGTCGTTTTTCTGGATACCAAATTTGCCAATCATCACTTAGAAAATTTAGAAAATAACATCTCAAAGAAAGATTCTCGAAATTTGTCGCAATTTTTAAATTTACATATTCACCGATAATCCTTCTGAATGTATATATCAGATTCCTGAAAAGATTAGCGAAGTTTGTCAGGTAAACTGTCATATTCGGAAAAATGCGTTGAAAGTATAAACATACTAAACATTAAAATCGAGGTTGGTCAAAGAATGTTTTTTTTTTATTTTTGAAAAAATCAACGATAAAGAATAGGCTTCAATTTCTTAAAGTTTCGAATAAGAAAATTATTGACAATGATAAAATGATGCTCGAAATTTTTAAACTAAAAGAAAAGTTAAGAAATTTTCCAATCATTAAGAAAAAACTTTATCTATCCATAATTCAAAATGAAGGCTTTTCTTTTTGCATATAGTTTTGGATCTCTGAATCAAAACATACCCCGACTCTCGTAAATCACGTTTACCTAATGAAAAATTCATCAAAAACGAGGTTAGGATTGTGTAGTCTGTATAATAAATCATTTGCCTTTTTCTCGAAATGATGGATTCACTCAGGCATTTCATTATTTCCTGATTCTCTGGCGGCTAGCGTTAAGCGTATCGCTTCTTCGTTTTTGAAAGGGGAATCAAAAATTCATAACGGCGACGAAACGGGGAAAACGCGAAGAGACATGGGACATGAGTTCATTGCAACAGTGCAACTGCGTGCCAAGCGATACAATTCTAGACTTTAGGTTTGCAAGAGCAAATTGGAAACTATTTTTAGAAACAAGAATGAAATTGTGTCAATTTTCGATCTAATTATCTAGTGGATGAATATATTGATTAGTTTTGCAGGAGAAACTTGGAAACAATTCTTAGATTTAAGAAAAAAGTAGTCAAGATTAGCTTTCATACAAAGATAACGGCAAAATATAGAGACAAAAGCAGAAGAATACGTTTGAAAATAACTGAAAATGATGAATATCAACTTTTTGTACGATACAAAATTACATTAAAACACAAATCTGAAAATATAAATTATGAAAAATGACCATTTTGATATCTCCTCTTTCATAATAAAAAATAAAGAAATGAAAACCTCCAATTCTGGCTAACTTCGGGGAAAGTTTGTTTGACGTATTGATAGGACAAATTGGGGTTCGAAATGGAGAGCCGGTGCGTGAGCGATGGGTGCGAACAGTTTCGCTTGTGGGCATTCACTGAAAGAACTAAACGAGTGCAATGAAAAGAATGCTCGTTAAGTGTGTTACATCGAGCGGGTTAATTATCATAACTTAATCGATAATTATGCTAATGAATTCCGAGAGACGCGGCGGCGAAATAGAACTCTCGCATACGAATTCTTTTTAATTCGTTACTTTGAATTTTGAAAAGGGGTAAATTGAAATCGGTTCGACTTCAGATCAAAAACTAAATGAGTTTCAGGTTAAATATTCTCTTAAAATGTCGAAACTCATATTTTAGAAGCGAGCTACATATTATAAAATTGTAATCGACTTTTATATCATCCTGAAATGTAACAACCAACGGCAAAGACTAATTAGTTTTTACAAGATTTATTTATTGGAATTTGAACCTAAATTTTTCTAAGATTCAAAAATTTACCTGACTTTCGGTCGAGTTCACTCGAAAACGAAGATTCCTTGGCTGAGCTGAATGATTCGAGATCACTCGACTCGAATAATGTTGACGACGACGAAGTCCTACTACTGCTGCTGCTGCTACTACTTTCTGAAGATTCCTTTTTGGTTTATTTTGAAACTTTTTTTTTTTCGGAATTTCAGAAATTCGTTCTATTATTAGATAGAAAGGGGGAAATCTTCGCAAATTTTAAATAAGTCTAAGTTTGCGTAAAATTTTAGATCTTAGCAACACAACTCGCCTCTTTCAATTAGTAGACAAAATGTATACATTGAAACATGAAAAAGTTTCGTCTGGATAAATGTATCCTTTTTCATAAAATTAAAAATCCTAATCCTAACATTGCGCAAACTTTCGTTCGTTTTTCTCCCCTTGGCTTCTTGCAATTAGACAATCTTTGTGCGCTGTCGCCTCAGACGAAAAGTGCAAAATTTCACTTCGAAAGTCGCAAATCAGTGATTTTCGCTTGAAAAAGTTGAAAAAATAGGTCGCAAGGAAAACTGAAACGGAAGGATTTACGCGTTGCCTGAAAATAGAACAAATTTGCTATTTTCAGACCACTTGCAGCTATTTCTAAAGGCGTCTCTGCAATGCATTAATTGCGTATGTCATAGGCCAAAGGGGATATTCTTAGGGCAGTTTCTTAGGCTTTAGAAAATATATCTTAATCTCAAGCAGGAGATTAGGCAAAGACAATCCGATGGGTGGTCAGTTCGTGGAACTACGACATTATTTCGAGAAATTGCTGAAACGTGAAAAAGTCCGAAAATTAATAAACTTTCGATGAAGTATTTCAAAATTTGTTATTAGTTTTTTCATCTGAGCTCAAAGTTTCGCACGAATCGAATAACTCTTTGCAATAATGCTAGCACGATCACTGGTAGTTAAATATTCAAATTTATTATTTCCACTTTGTATGTCTCAGGGTTAACATGTATGATATGAACAAAGGCGTACTATCAGAATATTCTTCGCATCATTTTATGAAGCATATTTTCATACCAAATCACGGATTATAAACCTCTTGACTTACATAAGTATCTCGACACATACGTCATTTCTTAGTAATCGCTTTCGCATGTAAATTTGCAACATAATGCCAGTGATATGTGAAAGCAAAGCGCACTTTTCATTACATAATTACGTCGAAAAATCCGATTTCTTCCGCTTCAGAAACAACGCTTGAAATTTATAAATAGTCCACTTTTCTAGAAAATTTGTTGCAAAGATTTAAGGCAAACATGAAAACCGCTGAATTAGAATAGAATATCGTCGTATTATATCAGCAAAGATTATAACTTCATAAGATCAAAATAAATTCAAGGAATGTAACCTACCTATGGATAATTGTAGTAAACTTCTATGAATATCATGCCACATCGTAATGGCAGGGATTAGTTTCCGAGTAATCAAATCACAGCTCACACTTTGGGTTGAGGCTGGACCACCTATGATAAAAAATATCATACAAATTAAAAAACAATTTGGATTTTCGTCACTTTTACGTTAAGCTAGACAGGAGTATATCATTTTTCTCAACTATTTCGCATAAAATGGCGAAATTTTAGGTGGCGATGTAGCATAAAATACAAATTGGTAAATTAAAATACGTTTCAAGACTAAACAAGTAGAAGATAGTATAATGATAAAACAATAGTGCGTAATAATTCATTCTAAATAGGAAAAAAAACACTATTTTCAAAAATTTACCTTTAGATTTTACCGAGTTAGCATCCTTAGCCGGCACACTTTGAGATCGCGATGATTTCAGCGCAAATAGTTTCCGTTTCGTTTTAGCCTTGTCGCTGGTGTTACGAGAAGCCATATCCAGCAATTAATTAATATCGATTATCACCGAACTGATAAATAAATCAATCAGTTTTTATGAATAGCATTTGAGAGTGTACCGAGTTCCGGTTCGTTAATCAGAAATGCCGAAATTAATCAGAACTGCAGAAATGACGAGTGTCTGATAACGGCGCATTTTGGCGGTGGTTTAGCCTTTCATTCAGCTACAAATTTGATAGATTAGTCGTGATTTTAAAAATATCACTACAATCGAAAATCAATTACACAAATAAAGTTGCGATTATTTTATAGTATGGTGTCAGAGTTAAGATTTCGAAATTAGAGATTAACAATTCTTTAGCATCACTTAAACTATTCCCAAAATATAAATAGTTTCTTCCAAATTAATAAGAACTTCTGTGATAATTGAAAGGGAAATACTCATTTCGGCGGAGTCTGTTTTTCGAGAAAGTTTAGCCAACAAAACTGCGGATTGCGTAATGTCATTAAGGTGATCAATGCAAAAACCAATCAAAACTCCGACTTTCCCGAAATATAGGCTCTACCCTCATTTCACGAAGATTTTCGGTCAAAAGCACCAAATCCATAAATAACACCATTTTGAACGCAATGGTCAGTACTACTAACTCCTCCAGATTTACTTTTTCGTAAATACACGTATACCAAAGGGAGATTTAGCTCCAAATTGATCATGACATATACTCTAATGGTCTACCAATTAGCCATTATTTTCTGGAATCACCCCCACCAATCTAATTTGTAGCAATATGATGATGTAATGATAAGATATTTATTCTTAAATGACGAAATGTATAAATTTTCCAAAATTAATAGCCTAAAAATGATATTCCGGAGTATCCCGAAGTTGAAATGAGCTAGTTAAAATTATTGAAAGGTAACCGATAAAGTTACGAGTTTTTTTTTTCAAAATGCACACATTAAATATGGCAAGTTACGTCGACCTGAATTATGAACAAATCTTTTTTGTAAATTAAAAATGTCATACGTTTGTATATCTGGCCTTCAGAGCAGTTTCAATTTCTCTGACATGCTCCTTGTCTCTGGTCTCGCACACCACTTTTACCTAAACTAATGAATTTACTTAAACTTACTGATCTTCAAAGCTACCTTCACAGAAAACACGTCTGTCGCCATCCAGGCCCTTTCATGGAAGATATCTTTGATACTGGCGCCGAGGTGAGCGAGATGAGTGGTTAATTCGGCGATTCCTAAATGAAGCATGGATTACCATGAAAGTTGTTGGTCAAAGATCATTTGGAATCTTGTCACGTTGTAAAAGTAAAATAGTAGAAGTAGATAGAATCGTGTCACAATGTCATTAGATTTCCTGGTTTTTCTGTCTAACCTCCAGGCCTGTCGGACACGACGACTTCCAATCGAATGAGACGTCCATCCACAGCCAGGCCTCGTTCGATCGTTCGACCAAGGACAGTCGTGTCGATGTTGCCACCAGAGAGAATTGAGACGACTCTGAGGAAATCCAATGATGAGAGCGAGAGAGCAATTTCAAGCAATTAATACTTCTTGCCCTTCAATTCCGGCACTTTGCCACTGATGATTGCTGCCAGACCAACTGCACCACCGCCTTCGACGACTGCCTTAATTTGCTGGGATGAGTTTGCTGTAATTCAAAGGACAGTAGAAACTTCAGTTGGTGGAAGATCATAAAGATTAAAACTGAAATTCAAGAGACTAACTTTCTCCATTTCAAGAAGTCTCAGAATTGACAGAGCAATGCTCTCCTCACAGACGGTGATGACTCTGTCGACCAGCCCTTGAGCGGTAGCCAGCGAATTTCCTCCGACAGTAGGTACAGCGAGACCTAAAGTTATTTCACTTTTTTTTCTTTTTAGAGTTTAACACTGATGAAAAACGAACCATCCGCCAAGGTACTCTTGACTTGGGCCGCTACTGGCTGGCCAGCTGCAATGGCAGCCGTGAACGACGCACAGGTTTCTGATTCCACTCCCTAGAATTGTTCCATCTTTGTGAAAGGCTATCTATAAAAATCCCCTACGATGATCATGATATCCGGTTTCAACGTCTTCGCCGCTACGGCGATTCCGGCGATCATTCCGCCGCCACCAATTGGGATGATCATCGCATCGACATTTGGAACCTAAAGTTTCGTGAGATTGACTTTTGAGGGTCGATTCCTTCTACCTGTTCCAGAACCTCCAGCCCAATCGTGCCCTGTCCGGCAAGGATGTCGATCGCGTCGTATCCGTTTACATACTTCATGCCTTTGTCGATTGCTTGCTTGAGCGCGTAGTCTTTGGCCTATTTTAGTCAATGAGCATATTTTTCTAGCAGTCAATCTACGGTCTGGATGTTCTCTCCCTTGAGTACAACGGTTGCTCCGTACGATCGACAGAGGGTGATTTTCATCAGAGGAGCGAAAATCGGCATGACGACCGTAACAGGAGTGCCCATCTGCTGGCCATGATAGGATAGAGCGAGTGCGTGGTTGCCTGAAAGAAAATAGATTTCAAGTTATCGATCATCGTGCAAACCTGCACTAGCAGCAATGACACCCTTCCCTCGTTCTTCCTTAGTCAACTTTGCCAACGCGTATCTAGCACCTCGTTCCTTGAAAGATCCTGTCACTTGGAGGTACTCTTTTTTGAAGTAGAGCTCCATTCCGTAGAGGGCAGAGAGTTGGCAGGATTTCTGAAATGGCAGGGATACTTTTTCCTCCTATTACTCGTTAAACAAAAAGCGACTAATAAGGTATCGTTCTAAAAGTAGAAGTGAAATAAATTCAATTGTTTTTTCTGCAATGACCCATTCCTACATTGCAAGGCGTCTTGATGATTCCATCCTTGATGTTAAATGCGGCACTGGAGATGTCGCTGAAGGTGACCTTCTTAGGATGAGCTGGATCACACTCTGGGTCGATCAGAGGGGCGTCGCCGTCTAAAATCACAAAATTGCCGAACTTTTTATAACTCGATCCCACTTTCACTCGTAGTGTCCGAATGATCGTCGCCTTCCTTTTTCTTCTTTTCCATTTCGGAGTGGAGCTTACGGATCTGAAATTTTTGAGTTGCATTATGACTTTCTACATCAAACGACCTTCTTGTTGTATTCGTGTCCATCATTTGCGTCACTCGTCGTCCTCTTTCGTTCCTGAGCCATTAGCTTGGCTTTCCGAGTAAGATGCTCGCTCGGAGGAGCGGCAGTGTGAGCATGGTTCTCCTGCATCTGAAGATGAATAAGTTTAAGATTTCACGATTTGATCATCATGTTGCTGCGACCGAACATGGAATGCCCCATTAAAATTTTGTCAAACTGCCTATGCTTTGATAGCACGAATCGAATGACAAATAAAGATTTATAAAGTAAATAGAAATGTACGTTGTTGGGAGTCGGAGCATGGGACTTCTTCTTTCCCCCAGCAGCCTGAGCAACAGCTCCATTGCCCTTCTTCTCATACATTTTATTCGATCAACGCTTATCTGAAATTTGACGTCTCAGATAAAAGGCGTGAACATTCAAAGGCAATAAAACATTTTACGACCTAAAGAACTCATTTCAAATCAGAATAAGACGAATGAAGATTTCCAATTGTTATTGATAAGTGCGAGATTGGAAAGAGAAATCATGAATGTCAAAACGAGAAATCAAAATCGAAATAGAGGTTGAAATTGGAAATTCGCTCTCAAAACAACCCTCGATATCAAAATGGAATTGTAGATACGGGTAAATAAGAATCTTTAGCCTGGAAGGGGGTAAACTTTCACGAGGGGCGGTAACCGCAACTGATTTTGAGGTGGACAGCGATATTATTGTGATCTCTAGAGCGTGACATCTAATTAGCGGCATACAAAAAAATGACGAGATTGAATTAACCGAATTGATATGTAATCAGTTCAAAAGATTGTTTATTTCCTACGTCTTTGCCTTTCTAAACAGGAATATGACGAATCAGCCAAACTTAGTCGTCGAATAATTCTAAGGTGCGTCTGTACGCAATGCACCTAGAGAAGAAATTAACGCGCGTTAAATGGATACGAGACACCACACTTCACCACGGTTAACACAGAATCAGTAAAAATTTCGTAATCAAATACAATACGGTTAAATGAACCTGAACTTATGAAAAACTCCGAATTTCGATTTGAAATTCGAAAACTCGTAAACGCAAAACCAGAATCGGAGTGCTATGAACCGATTGAAAGCGACCTTTTGTTCGACTTTTAACCGTAAAATTGCGAATGTCGTAAAATAGTCCTGACTGTGCTTGAGTCAGTCTCCTTACGCTATTCAAAAACACGCGTTTTTAGATTGGGCCATAAAAAGCTCGAACCCAGCGATAAAGTAAAAACAATCAAACGACCAAATTTCAGGACAGGTTTGAAATTATGGGGGAGTAATTTTTGGCTGTCTTATCATAAAATGAGGTTCGTTAAAGTCCAGACAAAAGATTTACTAATTCACAGACATTCGGGCTGCTTTTTATGACGATCATCAAACTGAATCGCTACTGACCCAAACTGAGAAAAACGAGTCATTGAAATGGGCAAATGACGATAACAACCTCAAGATCATACAGGAAGTCAAGATAATTGAATTTCGGTGATATTCAGTATAAACTCATGTGTCTAAAATATTCATTTTTAAAACATCAATTAGCAATTAACACTGAATTATTCGGGTAATAAAAAGTGAAGAACCCCGAGAAGTATTTTCGCGAATTCCAAGATAAATCCTACTATTGCCGAAAGTAGTGTAAGAATAAATGAGACAATTTGGTGTTTTATGTATTCAACTTCATCAAGCTTGATGTTTCGATTCTTTTCATCCATGCAAAGAAAACTCGACCAGTAGCAGATATTACGTGGATTGATTCCTTTGTAAATGTTCAGTTCGCGATAATCAAAGCTTATTTCCGTATTCGACGCCATGAACCAATCTTTTCCAGCGCTGACATTTAGAGAAATCGGCTTAATACTTCTGATGCCATAATGCTCCGAGCTAATGTCCTGCATTGGTATCATATCAAATCTGAACTTAGAAAATGATATCAGCAATTGCAAAGTATAGCTTACACTTTATCAATAATTTCCTGTGTCTCTAAATCAGATGGGGATTGACTGGATAGAAATTGACATCGAAACTGCCACTGGTCGACCATAAATCGTTCATCATACCATTTCTGAAAGGATCATTTTTTGCATAATTATGCCAAACCTATACTTTCAACCTTGGTGGCAGTTACAAAATGATGAAATTACGTAGCATAATAGTTTGAGAAAAGAAAGAAAGCGAGAGTGAAACAAGAGGCTTCGACATTCTGTCATTCGAACTCTATTAGTTCATAATTGCTAACCTTGAGCAACTTCTGAATATCTTCAAAATTAACCACGAACACGATGTCGACATCCACCATGAAGGTCTTCAATCCACTTAGGCTCTTGAACGTATCCGCACTTATCGTATAGGGCCCCTTCGGTTTCATTCCTTGGTACTTGGTAGAAGTAATCCTGACATCGGTCAACTGAAATTTCTTTTTTCAAATCTATGACTCGAATAATGATCTTACTTTTTCCAGTTCATTGCAAAACATGCGATCAAATGGATAGATTGGGAAATTTAGACTATTAGTCAATGGATCATAGTAATCGGCCAGAAGGTGAAACTCTTTCACATCTAAAAATAGCTCATTTTTGGAGAACGGATCCAATCTCGTTGCTTACTGAAACGTTTCCAGTAAATTTCAGGCAGACTATTATGGATAGTCGAATCAGTAAGAAGTCTTTGGTATAGAATTCTCGTATACTTAGTCACGACGAAATCAGTCATGAGCTCGGATCGGCGCAGTGGATTTAGCCAAGGTATTAGAGGTGGAGCATCGCAATAAATCTGAAGCAGCATGCCATTGAAAGCATATTTGAATTTATCATTGGTATTATTTATCATCGATTAGGTATATCATCAAATTCAAGGGTTAAAGATGTAGGGAAAGAAAAAGATCTTATGACGAATATATAGAGAAAATCATTGAAGCCTCGGGCATTTCTTAGTCCGCTATATGATTAAACGTAGTCATGGACAAAAATGCTACTATAAGGGGTGAAAATTTCACTTTATGACACTACTTACAAGGTTGAAACATTCGAATTCGCTGCAAGACATAAGTCGCCTCCAAATTTCGTGAATGAACTCATAAGTAGTGTGAGAGTGCAGCGACTTTCCAAGGAATCTGATTCTCCAATACTTGCGATCATCACCTCTCCATACGTTGCCCTTGCCAACTATGTCTAGTGATAAAGCTCAATTCTTTCATGCACGTGAATGAGGGAAAGGTAAAGTTTAATTTCAATAGATATCGAAACACCAACTTTCTGTCGAATAATAGTCAGCGAAAATCTCATTCTCCATATCGCCAATTATCTTATGTATTCTGCGACTATCAAGCGGCTTCCATTCGGTTTCTTCATTGAATGCACATTTGAAATCCTCATCAATGCATGTTGTGGTGGTCACAAAATGAATCTAGAAACTCGATCTTCAAATAATTTTATCGGATGGTCGAATATTAAAAGAAAGCCAGTGACATCACTACGGATCGAAACATTGGCAAACTAGGGTAGAGAATGGTATGGTAAGGTTTCGTTTCTCGTATCATTTCGCGACGTCTTGTGTCAACCTGTAGTGGGGCCTCTAGGCTTTCGATTTTTCTTATGCTAAACTAACTTCAAAGGTCGGTCCTTGAATAAATGGTTGCACGATCATGCGAAATGGGTAATTGATCGTAGCGTCAAACTGAAATTTGGATAAAAAACACTTTGAAGAAAAGCTTACCCGTCGTCGAAGCATAAATATGCCTCTGTAGAATTTTCGCCAGACAAAATTTCGTCGATTTTCGACCACGAATTTGCGAGTTGAATGGCAAGTTCTGGCCAGAGTTACCAAATCCAAGTAATTGCATCTCCTTGCGATACAATAACGCAAGTCGAATGGTAACCGTTCAAAAACACCCGCTTTAGAGGCCATGATACCCTGGAAGAGATATTTTAACCTGAGAAAATCGTCGAAAAATAAAGAAAATCGATAAAAAAAACGCAGTTTCGACGAAGGAGTCAGTGGTAATGAACTTTTTCGATTTTCTTTCACTCATCGCTTACAACCACCTGCTTACTTTTTTCTTTGCTTTTCACGACCTTATGTTTTTTATGGCTAGGCTTTAGCCCCGTCGTCCATCTGCAGCCTTGCTGCGTCGTCGTGCATCTCCGTGCAATCGTGCAGATGTTGACGATTGAGCGAGTAATTCCCCGTTTTCATGCATTCGTTTTGAACGATCATCCATTTTCGCAGGTATTTCTTTTCCTCGACTTCGAACATAGTCGCAGGACGCCATTAAGGAATAAGATTCATAAGACCGTGTTTTCTCACGAGAAATGAGTCTTTTGTGCGTTTCACACATTTTCCGCCAATTTTGATCATTTTTTCTACTTTTTTGTTGAAAATTATTGATTTTCAGCGAAAAATGCCCAAACATCGTCGTCGCAAAGGCAGCAGCGTACGATGGAAGCCCTACTGCAACGACGCGGAAATTGACATCGAAGACTCGCCACCCGAGGACGAAGTCAAAATCGAGGTAGTTAATCTTAATTGGCAATAATTGGAATAATTGATTGGATAATTGACCAATTATCTCTAAATTTTCTCGATAATCAGAAGATTATTGATTAATTAACTAAAGTGGGTTAATTAGGAGATAGTTGCCTAATTATTTAATGGTGTTCAGGAACTAATGCCATTCGTGAAGGACGATCTGCCGAAAATCGAGACGTCGTCGAACGGCGGCCGACTCGACGTCTCCATCGACAGCGATACGGGTGACGAATTGGTAAATTTCATGTTCTTTTTTTTTCTAAAAAAATGGATTACTAGAGTTTTGATGAGATTAAAACATAAGTATTAGTTTTGTTCATTTTATCACGATTTTTTGGAAAAGATGAATGCAATTTTAATAAGAAAGTGACTAGATTTTCGACATTTTTATATACCGTATTCCCTCTAATTCAAAGGCATGCCCTCCTACTTTTCAACTCTAATTTTCGAAAAATCCGATTTTTCAAACCGTTATAACTCATCATCTAGTGACTGTAATTACTTCAAATCGAGACTAAATCAATTCTACACACCCTAAAGAACATCATAAGATCTTCCTGAGATAACTTAAGTTGGGTAATGGGTAATTCTGGCATTTTGGGGGTGCGCTTCAATTAAAGAATACAATCATTTTGAGAATGATTACTGAATCTTTATGATTCTCTAATGGTTATATTTCAGGAAGAAGACCATTCGTCATTGAACGATTTGTTCGCGAAGTCGTCCGACAATTCTTCGCTGTTCCAGAACGAATCCGTTCAGGTATTTTTTCGGAGAAAATTTATTCCATAATTTTTCTTGATTATTATTTTCTTTAATTTCAGTCCGACGATGTCTTTCCGTTCGATGACTCACGCATGAAAGTCAAACTGCGCAGGAAGACGCTTCATCCGATCGCCGGTAGTTTTTAAATTTTTATTTTAAAATCACAGGTTCGTCTATTTTTTCATGCACAAAAGTATAATTTTTCTTTTGAAAGAAATTAATATGACAATTTTGATTTCAGCTCGTTTCGAGCAGGACCTCCGTGTGGTGGACAGCGTCCGGGTGACGGCCAAACATGACAGGTTCCTGAAGACGGGGAAAGTAGAGGTCGTTGAGAATCTCAGGTAAAGAAATCATTTTTCTTCAAAGGCAAACCGTTTTTCTAATTTTCTGATAACATTTTTATTTCATTATTTTTGAACTTAATTTATTTCAGAATAGTTATAAATTGACTTTTTCAGGATATTTTCCAAGGTTTTTTCTTTCAGAGAAATTTAATTAAGTTTTCAAAATAGCAAGAAAATAATTTCAGTGCATTCGGTGCGACATTTTCCCGGCTATCCTCGAACGAACTGATGCTTCGCCCGGTCGAAGCGAAGAAACGTCGCTCCTCGGCCCTGTCACGCACCAGTTCGAGACTCGCCGACTCGCCATCCACCTCCAATTCCGGGGAAAACTCCAGAATCGAAAATCAGGTTGGATATAAAAGCATAATTTTCGGAAAAAATTGAGATTAGTTTATTTTCTGGAATAAAACTCGAATTTGTTTAGTTCTAAGTAGTATTTTCTTTCTCTTCGTACACACACTTTCATCCTCCTTCCAATTCATTCCTCTCCTTCAAAGAGAAGCAGGGCCCGTTTCTACGCCATGACTTTACTTGTCTCTTCTTTTCCGTTATTTTCCGTTCGGAAAGGAAAGGGGATGGAGGCGCGTGCTCGCACTCGATTATGATGTTTTCATGTTTTATAAGGTTTCTAACACTGGTAAATTTTCCAATAAATTCAATTTTTCCCCAGGACACAGTGCCAATTATCGAAACCCTGAACGTGGTGTTGCCGATGCCGTCCGTCGACACGCCTCGACTCGGCACCGTCTACATAAATCCCGTCCTGAAATAGGCCCTTCTGCCCTGGATTTTAGAAATTATGGTAATTGTTTAATTTTTCTTGATCTATGGCATCTTTCCTTTCTGAAATTGGTCGACATCTCGGAACTAAAGATTGCGGTAGTTTTTCCCCTATTTGTTCTCTGAAATTTTACGACTTTTCCTCTACAAATTTGAAGGCTTACCTTTCTGATGATTCGACTTTAGAGTAACTCTTCAAATTTAGAATTACGATAAATTCATGTCGAATGTGCATTTCACTTTTTTGAATTACTGTTTTCGACGGTTTTTGTCAAACAATGTCCTTGTCAACTACGCTATTCGTGCAGAAATTCTCGGGTATTCATTTTCGGCATTTTGTGATCTCTTTCCTTATCAATTACGCAGGTATTATTTGACTGATCGATTGGAGTTTATTGTTTTTGTGAAAAAAAACATATTTTGATTTTTTCTTTACTTGAGATCTTTGAACTGATAATTTTACCGCGTTTGATACCTGTTTTATTTTCGAGCGGCGCTTTTGCAGAGACCACGCCTTTGTTGCCGATGTTTATCTCTCGCTCTTTTTGGCCACTTGCTTATTTGAAAAGATGACGATTACATCATTCATTTCTCAATCTTTTCGCGAGTTTCGGTGATGTTATTTTCAATATTTATCGATTTCTGTTCCAGAAGATTCTATAAACTTTCTAGAGCTTCCACACATGAAAATCGTGCGAACTTTTCCTATTTTTGCGTGAAAGTTTTCAAATAATTTATTTTTTTCTTTGAAATTCTGACTTTTCTGTTCAGCGCTAACGTTTCTCACGTCATTTTCGCTTCTGAACCCAGGTTCGGCGACCGATGATCCTCAGCGTCCTCGAGCAACTGCAGCGTCTCATCTTTCCCCAGGTTCTCAGGAAATGTTCCCAAACTAAAGTTCTCAAAGTTGCCGTGATCTAGAAAGTTCTTGAAACTTAGTTCTCTGAAAGCTGCAAATCTATAGATTTTTGTCAAAACTAATGTGCTTTCTGTGCCTGATGACTTACCTCTGCACTACATTGTAGTCTGCTCTTTTGACGTGTTTCCGAGATTAAAATCGAGAGTTTCGAAGTTGCATTTTGCATGTTTTGCAGGTCGAAGCTTCTTCCAAAATGAGCAACCGCGCTGTGGCCGTTCTCAGAGGTGATCAGGGAGTCACTGGAGCCATTTGGTTCACTCAGGTAGGAACATTTAATTATCTAACAATTATCATTTTTCTTCAAAAATATCGTAACTAGTTGCAAATATCAAACAGGCATTATCATGCTAAAAAATGGAATAAGTGACTTGGAGAATTTTTTTAAGAATGAAACTTGTGAATTTCCAGAAGACCGAGTCGGAGCCGCTCACGATCAAGGGCGAAATCACGGGACTCGCGCCCGGCAAACACGGATTCCACATCCACCAGGTAGGATTATCATATTTCCCTAGCATTCAATAAAATTGGAAAAGACGAAAATAAAACGACAATTTGCATATTTTCCTGCTTTCAAATAAAATAAAATTGCTTTTAAAAACTGAAAAAAACGTAATATTGCAGTACGGCGATTCGACCAACGGCTGCACCTCGGCCGGACCGCACTTCAACCCGTTCGGGAAGACTCATGGAGGACCCTGCGTGAGTCGGAACAGACTATTAAAAAATAATGCAAAATGTCCTTTTTCAAAATTCCGCCATTTTTCATCTTTATCAACATTTTCGCATTCAATTCGATGAGTTTCCCAAGATATCGTTTTCATTTCAGAAGCAATATTTTTCGAAGTTTCATCCAGCTTTCAGGAGAAATAACGTTGATAAAATGTATGAACTTCGAACTTTTCGCCACTTCCAAGATTTCATAGTAAAATAGTGTTGAAATAATTTAAACGGTGAAGAAATTTATTTTATTTTTTGCAGTGCGAGGTGCGTCATGTTGGCGATTTGGGCAACGTGATTGCAGAGGCGGACGGAGTGGCGCACATCGACATGACCGACAAGTTGGCCACTCTGTACGGACAAAACTCCATCGTCGGCAGGTCTCTCGTCGTTCACGCCGGAGAGGACGATTTGGGTACGACTTGCCTATTATTTTTGATTTTGATTTGTCTTGTAAATTTGAATTGGAAATGAGGGTGTAGAAGTAGAAAAGAGGAACTGAAAATCATGAAAATACTTGAAACTTATCAAATTTATATGATTTTGGAATAGAAAGCTTTCAATCGCGAATTATTTGAAGGCACCAAGTGGCAGTCGCAATTTGTATTCTGAAGCTTAGTTTTCTCTGAATAATGAACACCTACAATCAGGGATTCACTTGAAGATAAAGTGAAACTCCTGAAATTTCTCGAAACATCAAATTTTGTCATTTTTTAGGCAAAGGCGAGGGCGACAAGAAGGAGGAGTCGCTGAAGACGGGCAACGCGGGCGCGCGTCTCGCCTGCGGTGTCATCGCTCTCGCTGCGCCCCAGGAGTGACTAGATCAGCAAATGCAGGTATACTGTAGATTACAGTAATCCTAGAAAATAAAGTTACAGTATCCTTAGAATTAAAGATGGATTTCCTATTGTTGTTGGAATGAAATATAGTTACATAAAATAAATACAGCATTCTATAAATAACTTGTCATGCGTGTTTACAGTACTCCAAAAAGGATACAGTATCCCTAAGCTTTAGCGGGATATAATTTTGATCAGCAAGAAAAATTATTGTCCATAGAATTATGTTCAAGGTGGTAACGTCATCGAATATCGAACTACTTGCAATTAATCCAGTTTTGTTGAAACCTATAAAAATTGTTCTCTATAAAAGATTAATTTTCAGAATCGCCATCACATCTGAGCGACTTCTTTTTGAGTTGAAATGCGTGATCGAAATCGATCAAATCAATGATAAAATTATACTTTTATCCTAGCTTTCTCAAGATTTTCATTACCTAAATGATTTATCAAACCCGAGAAATTTGGAAAATCAGATTTTTTTTGGAAATTAACTTTTTCCAAATTTTACAAAAACTCTCTCTAGTTTTGCAAAGTCGATGTTTGCCAGTTTTATCTATTTAAATGTTAATTGATTCAAAATTTTCTCAAATTATATATAAGTACCGTACATACAGTGATATGATATGATTTCTTTTTTTGATAAGACGTTACATTTTGTTTAATTAGATCAGTCGACTTTATGGTATATTTGTTTTACAACACATTTACCGTCTAAAATGGATAAATAAATTTTGCTAGAGAAACTTTCTTACGAATATCCAAAATAATTTACAAACGAGTTGATTTGTAAATTTATTAAAACATACTAAAACTTTGCATGGCTCTAAAAAACATCACTTATTATTGTGGGCTGAATGATAGCTTAAGAAGACTGCCTGGCATATAAAGTCCAAGGTTTTTCTTTATGGAATAAAGAAAGTGGGCACAAGCAAGTAGCAGGAAAGAAAGCCGGGTATACCGGAAACGATTATCTGAGGTTTATACCGGATAACCAGAATTTTTCAGAGATATGAGGAAACCTCTCGTCCTATGTTATAACATAGCCCTCAATTCCGGTGGGGATAATTTCGCTCTGAATTGCGAAAAACCTGTCGGAAATGTCGCAATTTCACTCGAGAAAGGTCCCCAGGAAACGAGCATTTTTAGATAGACACTGTTATTTTATAAAATGTATTGATTTTTGAAAATAATTTGATTTTAGATTATTGTGAATGACTGACTATTTGAGACGAGATAAAAGGAGTGTTTCTTTCCCCCACCTTTGAGCCTCGAAATGCGCGCGTTGACAGCATTCGTTCATTTGGCAATTCTTTTTATTGCTATCGTTTTGCATTGTTCTTTCATCGAATTTAACCAGATTTTCGTAACAGGCATTTGGTGGCAATTATTTTCCTCTATCGACACTGATAAAAATTACTCGATTAATTATCACTAATTGCTCTTAAAAAGGCAAAAAAAAAGAAAAAGAAAAATAGAACACATAATGAACAAATGCCCGTCTCTCGCGTATCCGAGGCCCACAGGGGAGAGGGGAGAAAGAGACGCTCCTTTCACCTCGTCTCAAGTAGTCAGTCATTTACAATACAACATTCTAGAAGTTTGAACAATGACTGAAGTTAATGAAGTCAAGCCACCCGGAAGGCCGAAAGTCGCTGCGAGACCCAGGAACTTCAGCCTGGTGCACCAGGTATGATGGATGAAATTATTTTCTAACTCTCAATTTTTTATTATTTTTGAAATATGATTCAAAAATATTCATAGCTCCAAATAAAGAGTAAAGGAATGGTTAATAGAAGATATCGTAATTGAACTTAAATTCAAAATTGCCAAAATATTTTAGGCGAGTTGTGAGACCCAACATTTCAATGCCCTACGACGACAGAGGACCATCAACCATCGAAATGAGCTGGAGTCGGGCATGCTCAGAGGAAAACAGGTTCATTTCTTATTCTATTCTAGTTTGTTTTTAAATTTAGATTCTGCAAAAACTGAATGATGAAGGAATTGAGTTGATCTGGGCTGCCGATGGCAATGAAAGAATACGCTTTGCGGCACTTTTGTCGAGTTCAGGTTCATTCTGAGTTTATGCAAAGTAGCTTGAAATTAAACTTCTTCAAATTGTGAGACATGATTTATCCTTGAACGCATTTATTATCTTCCGAAATTGTATAAAATGATGGTTACGATGAAGCCTCTAATTGAAGCCACCTTCTGAGGAACATTGAAAAATAGAAGTCCATCCTCCAATAAAAGACCACCTCAAAGGGGGTTGTGAGAGCAGAGTAGAAGTACATGAACTTCACAATTCGAGCTTTTAAAGTAGATGCATTTTACACCTTTATTAGTCAGTCAGACTGACTATTCATTGTATTAGAATTGGTTCTCAGGAAAAATAACGATGCTAAAGTTTGAAACCGTTCCACAAGCGCCTTTTCGCTTCCAGATTTCATCTTTAACTTCTTTCGACCTAAAATCACATGCGTGCTAGCTCTTCCTCAAACAACAAAAATCGGGGGAAAAATCGTATTTGATAGTTTTGATGGCGAGTGTAAAAACTCGTAGAACATGAAGGACATGAACCTCAGATCTTAAAGACACTAATTCGAACCGGTTCGTGCAATTCGTGCAACTCGATGGCAAATGTTCGACTTTTTCACTACACTATTTCGAAAAATTCAACAATTCCACTAGTGCCATCGCCTCACACGTATATTTTGAACCCGGAAGAGACGGTTCTAGGCGTTTTTCCCTTGCAAACTTCTCTCGATTTTAACTGTCTACAATTTCAATATGTATGCAAACTTCCTGCCCACCTTCGAGAAGGATCTATTCCTGCTAGATCCCTATGAGTTCATCGGGAAAACCTTTATTTTCACTTTGCTAGCTTCGAAAAGTAGGGACTTATGGATAATTTAGACAGTTTGAAAGTATCGTAGCATCGCAGCATGCGATAAGTAAAGGGGATAAGACAGAGTAGAGGGGATAGGGTAGAGAGTATTTTTCCATTCTGTTTCGCATAAACTGCGGTGTTACGGCGTTACGATCTTTTCAAGTTTCTAGCAATTTTAGTTATTTCGGAAATTGTCAAAATTCAGCTCCTTTACCGGAGTTCATTGGCGCTATCGTGAAGTCGTTTCACGCGTGCGGCATTTCTCTGAACCATTTGGAGACTAGAAGGTCGAAGAAGAAGAGAAACTCGACCGAAGAGATCGAAGGTAATTTATTGTCCTTTCTTGAACAAAGACTCTTCATAGTAATCAAACAACGCAACGTGAAGAAATAATATGCGATGTGGGAGAGCATTTCTTCACCATCTCCTAGCCATGCACAATATTTCGTCATGCTGCGAAACATTCAAATCGACCTAGTTTCTAAAAGAACGCCGGAATTTTGATATCGTCTATAATTGACTTTGATCAAAAGTCAGCATGCACAATTTTGAGAGCATCAATTAAAACTCTGAAGATCATCTTCTTTTTATTTGAAACCCATTTAAACTAAACTCCAGAATTCGACGTCTTAGCGGACTGTGACGGCACCAAAGATGAGTTGATCGGTGCCGCATCGAATCTCATCCAGGAACACAATCAACTCACGAATTTCGCGCTTTACAAAAGGGATCCTCATGCTGATAGTAATCGCTTTATCAATTTTGGAAATTATGTGCCATTATGAAATTATTCCATCATTTATTACACTGTTTTACATACAAATCTGGCCCTGGTTTTCAATTTTCTAGCTTCTCATTTGCTCTCCCATCTTCAAACGTTCTCTCGCTTCTCCTTTCTTCGGCGCATCTAGCTTTAGCTGTCGTACAAAGTAAGGTGACTGTAGCATAGTGATAGTATGTTGAGTTTAGAAATATAACTCGACAACAGTCACAACTTTCTCCTTTGGAATAATCCGTTTTCCATATTTCATCTCAAGAGGCTAGAGAAAGTTGAAATCTAGAGACTAATGAGAAAAGCGAGAGCCAGTGCCAGATTTGGATCAAAAACAGTAACGTAATAGTTTCGTGAAAGTTCCAGGTTATGATAAATTTGAATCATAAGAAGCCTCAAATATACTACGATTTCAGTCCCCTGGTTCCCTCGTCATATTAGCGAATTGGATAAGTGCTCAAATTGTGTAACTAAGTATGAACCTACGACCGATCCGAGGCATCCGGTAAAACAATAAAAAGTTGATTTTTTTTTTTAAAGATTGCTATTTCAGGGCAATGGCGACGATGTTTACATCGCTAGAAGAAAATTTCTCAATGATCAAGCTTCGCAATATAAGCAGTACGACAATTTTTACCCTTTGAAAGCTGGTCTTCATAAAAAGCCGATAATTTAGTGGTCAACCCTTTCCCATAGTGGACTATAGTGAAGCTGAACATGCTACCTGGAAAGCTGTATTCGAAAAACTCCGCAACTTACATGAGTCGCATACCTGCAGTACTTATAGGCAAGGGAATATATTTTGTTTTGTAAATGAAGTTCACAATCAAAAACTTCGTTCTATGTGATATAATAGGGAAGGAATAGTTTCTTATTCTATTCTTGTTTTAAAATAGTTAGAAGTTTCCTAATAACTTTTCAAAGATCATCCCAAATCTATGATTTCAGAAGGAACCTCCAGTTCCTGTTAGACGAAGGAGTCATCACGACAGATCGAATTCCGCAATTACGAAGGATCAATGAATATCTACAAAGTAGGAGTTTTTAAATTCATTTTTTAGATTTATATTTTAGAGAAAACTGGATTCATTCTTCGACCTTGCAGTGGACTTTTATCTGCTAGAGACTTCTTGGCTAGCCTAGCTTTTAGAGTTTTTCAGGTATCGTATCAATTTGCTCTTTCGGATAATCAGTTATGTCTATACCATCTGATTATATGAACTGTTGAAACATTTTATTTTCAATTTCAAGTTCATATTAGTTGAGTTATTTAGCAGCGAATATCCTCTCATCACAATCATTATTTCTTAACTTTCAAATATCAGAAAGTGAAACATTTCTGATTTTATAAAATAAAAAAAATACACCTCTGAAGATCAACTAACCTAAATGATCTCAGACGACGACATATTTGAGACACGGTGCGAGTCCGCACCACTCGCCTGAGCCGGATCTGATCCACGAACTGCTCGGCCATGTTCCGATGTTCGCAGACCCACTCATCGCACAGATGTCTCAGGACATCGGACTGATGAGTCTGGGTGCGACCGATGAACAAATCGAAAAACTTGCAACAGTTTATTGGTAATTTTAATTCTACTTTAAAAATTGTCATCATCATTCAAGCTCACGCAAAGGGTTAGCTTTAAAGCAGCTTTTTTATATGGTTCCCAATATCCTGAAACTTATATATTTAGAGTCGTCATGAATTTTTATCCATTTTTATCAAGTTTATTACGCTGTACAAGTCCTCTTCAGTTATTAGTTTTGCAGTGTTTCATTTTGATTCGAATAAAGATTATGAAGCTTACAATATTTCAGGTTCATAATTGAATTCGGATTGTGTCGAGAGGATGGCAAACTGAAGGCTATTGGAGCTGGTCTTCTTTCAGCATACGGAGAGCTCATGGTAATTCTGAAATATCTCAAAATAAGACGCTATAAAATTCAGCACGCCTGCTCCGACGTACCTGAACATAAGGAATTCGATCCTGCGATTACTGCCGTGCAGAAATACGAGGATTCCGACTATCAACCGTTGTATTTCGTAGCGAATAGCATTCAGGATGCCTTAATGAAATTGCGGTAAAATACAGTATTCTGATTTTCTTAAACATTTTCTTCAGGCAATTTGCGCTATCGATGGAACGACCATTTTCAGTTGTTTACAATCCATTTACTCAATCGGTTGAGGTAAAGTTAATTGCTACTTTAATTTTAGCTACAATATTGCGTTCGTAATTTTTATTTTCAAGTGGTTAATAGTTAAGCGTATTGATTGAAACTTATAGAATTTCAATAATTCTGCATTTTCTACAAATCTTAAAGTTTAATGAATATGAATAGTTGCACTTCAAAATTCAGGTAATCGAGCAAACCTTTGATTTGGACGCGGCCTTCGCTAGACTTCGAATGGAATTCTCGTCGATTTCGCACGCCATCGATAAACTAAACACGAAGAACCATTTGACTAATGGAAAATAGATTTTAGATTTTTAAGATAATTTTATGATAGGCTTAAGATTTTATCTTTCAATGATTTTATTGATTAACTATCTGTTTAAAATATCCCAGATCAGTTCGTAGTTTAGTTATAGTATTATATTCTGAGCACCAAAATTACGTAAAACAAAGCAATTACGAAGCAATATTTTTCTAGTTTAGACGTTCCTATTTTATTTTGCAACAAAATGCCCTTTTGCGGTGTTAACAAGAATGCTTGTTTTATAACGAAGAAAGTGATTGTTTTAGTCCAGTTACGCATGATCTATCGTTCTCTCCCTTCTTCATTTATGATGTTCATTGATAACGATCAGTGATTGTTTTGCATTTTATAGATGTTTCCTAATTTAACTTGCAATTTCTTCTATCATAATTCGATTAAGGCGTGCATCGAAAGATCGTTAGTCGAAGATAATTATAAGAGTTGTAATATTTTTATTGAAATTCGAACTTATGACAATAAAGTTTTAGAAGGTAGTTTGCTGAAGTAAGTTTAGACACATACACCCAAAAACCTGGGAATTTTCTTCTAGCAAAAAATCGGTGAAAATATTCAATGACTTTCAATTTACCTATTTCTAAGGTCATATATCCAAAAATTCTCCACCAACAAAATTTCTACACCTGTCATCAGTGATCAAGTGCATTGATATGGTCACCTTTCCCCGCGTTCTCTCATCTCTGCCGCTTTCCTACCCCTTCTCGGGATAGTTGCCCCGTTTTTTCTCATTGATTTTACGACCCGACGGTCATCTCCTCGGTCGTCTTCCATTCCTGCTACGGGACTTCCCCGTGTCGCTATTTTACCGATTTACGACGATTTTAGTAGGTCTTGTCTCAGATTCACCACCACAGCACGGCGACCAACCGATCGACATTTCGATATTTGGGTAAACCGCTACTCAAGAAGAAAGGCGACAGCATTGGGTTGATCTTCAGATTTTCTCCATTTTTTCGAACATATTTTAGAAATGCCCGATAAACAAAACCATGTCATCAAGCAGACCTTCATGAAGTCTCCATCACAGAAAACTTGTAAGTCCATAAACCCGATCTTCTTAAATCTTTCAGACTTTCAGTAGAAACCCTAAGCGAAGTACTGGAACGGAAAATGTCCATGTCGGCATTATCCAAGTCTCTTAGGTAAAAGAGCTACAAATATAGGATTAAGTTAAATTTCAGAGGCCTAAGCAACCCTTATGAAAGAGAAGACCCTACGGGTCGAGAAGAGGTCATATTCGAACTATTCAAATTACCCAGTAAAAATGAAGCCTCTATCGGCAAGTTGCTAGCGGTAAGCTTGATCTCTAAGATGAAGAACCAGGGAAAATTAGGTCCTGAAATCCTTCGGACTTCGTGAAGATGACCCGAGATTAGCTCCGATGATGGCAAGGGTACATGAGTTGGAACAACTAGAAGAAGAAAAAAAGAACGAAACTTTCGAGTCAAAACACTGGACGATGGATCGGGAATGCTTCAAGAGTAAATATTTTCAAATCATTTCAATTTATGATTCACGAACCTGGTCTATAAAAATGCTAAAATCAAATCTTCAAGCATTTGTTTCTTTCTTTCTAATTTTGGTCACTTCAAATCTCATGACATCATCAGACCAAAATGTGTTCATTAAAATGGAGGAATGATAACATCATGTCGCTGTCTCTTATTTTGTGAACATTTTCTGCACAATCGCTTCTACATATATTTAAATGCTGCCTAAAATTGAAACTTTAGGCTGTATCAGTCATAGCATAGACTTGATCTCTCAGGCGATGCAGAACGACTTGGTCATCCCTTTGTGGAATGTTTTCACAGAGAACATTCGAGACATTTACCGAGAGGTTGACCATTTTAAAGATAAGCTTAAAATTGTCCATTTCAGTGCAAAGAAATAAATGAGGGCAAGGTGGCGACTTACATTCCGCAGGTAAGTTTCCGAAAGTTTGAAAGCATGATCATTTTCGAAAATGTATGATATGATTAATCTTGACTATTCGTTATGCAAAAACCCAAATATAAAGAAAAAAATGCACAATAAATCGCTCTATCGATAACTATGCGAAGAACAATCTATGGCTATTTTATGAAGTTTGAGTATTTCAGTTAGCCCGAGTTTCTCCCGACCTTTGGGGCGTGTCTGTCTGTACCGTCGATGGGCAACGGGCTTCTTTCGGAGATACCAAAGCGGCTTTCTGCGTTCAGTCGGTTTCGAAAGCATTCAATTACGCCATCGCATCGAGTGATTTGGGTTGATATTCATGCCCTTTCCAGTTCGATTGTAGAATTCAGGCGCTGATGAAGTGCACAAATACGTCGGTCAAGAACCCAGTGGGCGGCTATTCAATGAGATATGTCTGGATTCGAAAAGTAAGGAAAACTTATGTTTCGTAAAGTATTGCAGTCTTTCCATTCATTTTTCTATGATTACTCCATGAGGTGCTGAACGAGATCCACCCCATAATGAAATACGGCTAATTATATTTCTTAAAATATCTAGTTGATCGATGAAATTTGATCTATCAATCATCAACCGTTTGCGCAGTTAAAAATAGCCATACAAATTGTCCAGACAAACCGCACAATCCGATGGTGAACTCGGGCGCGATCATCATCACTTCGTTGATCAAGAACAAGTGGAACATGGCGGATCGATTCGACTACGTCCTCAACGAGTACAAGAAAATCGCCGGTGGGGAATACATCGGGTTCAATAATGCGACGTTTCTGTCGGAGAGGGCCACCGCCGATCGGTAAGCCATCAAGAGTTCTTCTTTGAAAATGACTCTCCTAACTTTCTTCTTGAGAATTATTTTTCTTCAGAAATTTCGCACTCGCCTATTACATGAAAGAGAACGACTGTTTTCCGCCGGAGGTAAGTGACGAGACAATTTAAATGATAGAAAAGTGTAATTTTACCGTCAATAATAGGTGCTAACTAGATTTCCTGGTAAAAGGGAATAAATTTTGCAAAAATTTCCAGGCTGAACACTCACTTACCGACGCCTTGGATTTCTACTTCCAACTCTGCTCGATCGAGGGCAATTGTGAGTCGCTAAGTGTCATGGCTGCTACCTTAGCTAACGGAGGTTTGTCGAGTCCCAGAAACGAAACATTTTTAGTGAAAATTTCAGGAGTCTGCCCTATCACAAATCAGACTGTGATTCTACCAAATTCCTGTAGAGATGCACTGTCGTTAATGTAAGAATTTGATGTCCACTTTATAATGTAGTGGCAAAAATTGCTAGTTTTTCAATTGATCTAACATGAGATTTTTATTCAAATAGTAGCTAATCATTAAATTTCAGGTATTCCTGCGGTATGTATGATGCTAGTGGACAGTTTTCATTCACGGTACGCAAAATGCCCGTTCCCTAAAAAAAATTTCAAATTTTCATCAGGTCGGCTTACCGGCCAAATCGGGCGTCTCGGGGGCGATGATTGTTGTTGTTCCCAATGTTTTGGGACTGTGTCTTTATTCTCCGCCATTAGATACTATGGGCAACACAGTGCGGGGAGTGAACTTCTGTAAGGTAAGCAAAATAACTAGATTTGAGCATTATCAAATAAGTTTTGAACCTTCGTTCATAATAAATAAAATTTCGCAAAAATCGTTTCATCGTATTCAATGCACTTTATTCAAACAAGTTCTGACACACATTTTCCCATGAAGAATGATATTCTTGAGTCCTATCGCTTCATCGGATCTGAATTGGGTAGGTGAGTCGAAACTTCTTGCAGAAACTTATCGCCCGTTTCAACTTCCATAACTACGATTCCTTACTCCACACAGAATCAACCTCGAAAATTGACCCTAGAAGGCGGGGAGTTCACAGGGAACGGAACCGTATCCTTCCGATATTTCATGTTGCTCGATCGGGTGAACTCAATAATTTACGGAGGTCAGGAAGTTCAGCGAAAAATCTTTTGAGATCACAGACTTAGGTTATTCATGCAAGGCCAGGACATGAACGCCGTTGACTACGACAAGCGAAGTGCATTGATAATTGCTGCAGGCGAAGGCCACGAACACATCGTCAAGTTTTTGGTCAATGTCGCGAAAGTCGACATCAATGTCACGGATAAGTAAGTGGATTATTTGATTTTTGACGTTCCCAAGGATAGTCAACATATCATTTGATTTATTTTCCTATTAAGACCTATTTTTTTTTCTAAAACATCATAAATCATAAAACTGGTTTTTATTCTAGATGGGGTCGCACAGCTCTAGACGAAGCTAGGTTTTTCAAGCACACCGAAATTGCGAGATTCCTCGAGAAGGCTTCTGAAAGGGTGAAATTTCACGTTTATCATCTTCTTCGAGATATTACGATATTTAGTCGTCTCGAGGTCGGTTGGATTCTGTATCCTCTATTGAATCTGATGACGACACTTCGGGGGATGGACTGTCAAGGGCCTCATTTCATATTTCACCAACTGATCCTAACGATTCATAATTTTCGACATGTTGAACGATATAAATTCAAAACCGGCCACGCTAGCGGCACACTCGCTAGTAAGAAAAGCACTTCCGGAAAGTAAAATTCAGTTCAAAAATTAACTTGACCGATATGTAAATAAAAACGTAAATTGGTGCGAAGATCTTGTTTTCACTGGACAGTAAAAATTGAAACCTGAATAGTGTTTGAACGTAGATAGTCTGGTCTTTCATGGCATAATTTTTATGAAAATGTAAATAAATGCTAGTTAGTTTTTAATCATATCACCATCAGGTTTTGGATATCAGGAGCTCTAACAGCGTGAAATTATAGAAATAGGCAGTTCTTCTGCAAGTTATCATTCTCACATTTAAGTGAACATGATGATATTTCCAAGGCGGAATGTGCTCGAAGTGATAATTGGCTAACAGGTGCTAACTATTAATTTTGATAGAAATTTTTGAAAAAAAACTTCAGTTTACTTTAAAATATAACAATTTAGACTAGTCTAAGTGAATTTCTTTCAGTTAGACTTATCTCGATGATCTAAGTTTTTCCTCAGAAACTAATAATATCTATACCCCCTTTGTGTAATTTCGAAATTCGCTGATTAATTGTAATACTTCATTGTTGATAGCGTTAACTTGGTGACGTTAATAGACTTTAGTCAAATGTCTCCAATCATAAAATTAATATGACTTAACTTTAGGACTGAACAAAGTTACGAACTACGAAATTCTTGAAATTTTAACTCATGATTTTTAAAACTCAAATTTGGTTTAGTCCTCATCAGGTATAAGTTATAACTTGACGAATTTTGAACCATTCGCTAGAGTTTCTTAACTTTATTCAACGTCTAATGAAAGTCTAATGTCGAAGTATGAACTCTTCGAGCACTAATTAGAAGCTTCTGGGAGACTTTACCTGGTCGAGTTCAATGGAGTTTCGTACTTTTTAATTTCGAAATAATCATCTTTTTTTTTTATAAAATCAAAGTCCTAATTCGATGCAAACTGTTTCTTATAATTAAAGACTAAATTATACCCCAAGTATTTCCATATTTTAAGTCTTCATATCATTCTTAAGTCCATACTTATCATTATTCCAAACATATCTTTATCCGAATAGATGTTGTACTAATTCTCCTGTTAAAACAGATGTTAAATAAACCCCATTTTTCCCATCTCGTTTTCCTGCGTTATTTTTCTATTAAATTATCGGTAGGAAAATAATGGTTTGTGCTAGATTTTCAAGCGGAATTACTTTTGCTCACAATTTCAATTAATTTTCTTATCTCCCTAACGCGATATCACTTTGTATAACTCTCTTGCCCTCTGCGTTTGCCTTTTCTCTACAAAATCAATGCGTTGAAGGCATAGAACTCTTTAGGTTATCAATAGTTCAGGTAAGGAAGGTAGAGCCCTAATCTCTCGTATCTAATACCTCTTTTTACGAGTTCCCCATTGTCGCGTTGAGAGAAAGCGTCGATATTTTTCTCGAAACTTTCCGCTCAACTTCATTTTCGATTCACGCGATTTTTTCAAGCAATTAAAACGATTATTTTTTATGAGAACTTGTGACTCTCATATTTTCGCAATAATTACTACGTCTAGGTTCTAGTTGAAAATTTTGATTTAAAAACTTATTAACGTAAGATCTTAAAGTGATTAAACTAGAATCGTTTTTATTGGAACTTGAATTTGTTTTAATTATTTAAGCTCTATTGGGTATGGACTCAGAGCCATCTTCGACAATGAGTACAAGACCGTAAGAGTTTAAATAGAAATTTCGAAATAGACTTAAGTTATTACATTCAGACAATCCTTACGTTCTCGGGCCTCTTCAGTTGCGTCTCATATTGATACGAATCAGGTTAAATTAGGCATTTAAAAAAAAATATTTTTAGAAAAAGATTTAGATCCACTATATCATTAACCGAAAAGCGAGTCGAGCCAGTATCGCCACGACCGCTTCCAACAGCTCTAATGAATCAACTCATAGTGGTAAATCGAAATGATATTTTATTTGATACGTGCACTCACTACTCAACGAATCCTTAATTTTATAATATGGCTTTGAGAAACATGTGAAATGTATCTATGAAATTACATTAATTGTTCAAACCAATGTTTTGTAAACTTTATGATTCGATTTAATTTCCTAGAATAATTTAAACACAATCTAAATTGAGTTATATCTTCACTACACTTCGAAGTAATTAACGCGTTACGTATTTAGGATTTGATAACGACATATCTTCACCGCCTGTATCCTCGCCTCTTCCCCCAGGTATTTAATTTGAACTATGGAGTATCACTCAAGATGGCGTAATATTCCAGCTACGTTATTCGGCTCATCTGGATGCATCACCGCAGTACCCTCGCCGACTCCGACCCTGAAACAGAACGCATTCCAGCATTTGAATGGCAACCAACAGAAACCAGCCAAAATGCAGGCGACCGCGGACAAGATCAACAATATCATACAGGTCGCGCCGGTTAGTTCATTAATTATCGTGATTTTTTGGAAATATGAAACTTTGATATCTCGGAAATGACACATAATATTAAGATAATGTCATGAAGTTTCTGTCTTAATTTTTTTTATTTCTGGATAATCCAATGAAATTCGACATTTTAAGGTATGCTTCAGATTTATCGTGCCAAATAAGCAATAAGAATAACGTTCTTCGAAGTGATTGGTTAAATTTAAAGGGAAAAAATTCAGGTCAACTTCCACAACAGTCACTTCCATCAGAAGTTGGCGAACACGAAGTCTGATATGAAGCCCGGTCTGAGCGGCATGCAATCGAACAACACGAGCATGGACTCGAGTACGAAGGACGATGACGCACAGATCACGGCGCTGAATTCGTCACTGCCGAAAGTGGTCTATATCGGGGAAATTATCTGGCAGGTACGATAGATTCAATCTTATGTTATGTTAAAAATTTTACGATATTGAGTTACGATCCAAATAATCAAAAGAGAACTCGAAACGTACAAAATGTTTATTCAATTTTTACAATAAGCGAAGAAAGGATTACACTATCTAGCTTTACTGATAATGCATTCAAAATTGAAACCTACTAATTATGGAGTAAGTGCAAAGTGGGTCAATATTTGCAAGATATTATACAGACTATGTTGAGATTGGTGTGAGATTCTTCGAATGAATGAGTATGAGTGAAGATGAAAGTTTGGCCTTAGTTGAAGCAGTCGACCTAAAAAATCATTTTTTATATAAAATTTTAAGTTTTAGAGGTTTCAAGTCACACGAAATAGAGAAAATATTGTTACTATTTCAAATTTTTTCATCTGTTCAGAAATGTTGAAGGCCTTGTACATTTATTCAATGTTAATGTTTGATTTAATCTCAGAAATAAATAAAAGACACTTTTACTCACCGACTCTCCCGAGAATTTCGAGGCCAGATTGAGCTGACCAACGTCGTAGACTCGGGTGGCATTTTCTCCTGGAGAAATGAACTCATCGGGGATTTCGATGGAGATCTTCTTGAAGCAGATTCCCGTGTATGAGCACTTGTGGTAGATCTAAAAGTCGATCATCTATCAAGTTAAAGAAGTTTGATTCTTACGTTGATCTTGGGGTCGATTGAGGAAACCTCACTCTTCTTGCCAGACAGCTCGAATTGCCCTTGAGCGTTCGAGAATCTAAAGTCGATTCATTCGTTTCCGGGAAATTGATTTTCATTCGACTTACTCCTCGTCCAAAAGAGCATCAATCGTGACCTCCTCGTCGTAGAGCTTGACCTTCACGTTCGCAGCTGGCTCTTCATTGCACATTAGAGTACCCTGAAATGAGAAATTCTCATCCTCTTGGGATCTTTTGATAAGTTTCGCCTGTCGCTATGAATTTTGAACTTAATCAATGACTGAACTGTTGTCATTATTTTGCAATGATATTACGACAAAAGATGTTGGCCCTAGTTTTGCTGATACGTTTCATGTTTTCATGGCATCATTTGTTACATGCAAAAAATCAATTCGCGATTCTTTATAGTTTCAAATATAGGAAAAAATAGTTTGTAGAAAAATTCTCACCTTAACAGCGACGGACTGAACAGTGCCGAGCTCGACCTTGATTGGCAGCTCAATTGCTGTCGTAAAAGCGATCAACAAAGAGGCAGCGAGTGCGACGATCATGATGGCTCTTGATTGATCTGAAAATTGTTTAAATTATACAAAAAAATTCGAAACTCATTACATAAAAATGAAAAATGTCACAAGATTTTCAAAATAGTAAAAACAACGATATCGACAAACGTATCGAATTCAATGCCAGAAACGACAAATTGACGGCGCGAGAAGTTTCGATTGATGTTATCATTTCGGAGGCAGAAAGACAGGCGAAGAGAATGAAATGTCATCGATGAAGAGATGATAAACTGGAGAAAGTCGCGAAGAGAACGTGAAGTGGAAATGGGAAATAATCGAAAACACCGATAAATTATTCCAACCACTTATTCATTTCACTTCGATTTTAGATAAAAATTGAGCAACCTTTGGTCGAACAAAGCAGAACAACTCAGTTTCTGAACTTGAGTTCTGAAAGTTCGGAATTAGAATATTTGGCCCTGATACCGAAAATTTTGAGAGTTAGAGAAATTGGGAAAAAATTAGTCAAGGTGGTCGATGAGTGACAAAAATTGAAAATAAGTGAAAACACCAGATAAAAGTGAAGAAAGCAACCGTTTTCGACTCATTTTCTTCAAAAAATATCAAGTGGAAAATGTCGGAGTAATCGAATTCTCCGTTTGCCCATTATCGTGCGAGTCATCGTCGAGCGAAAAACTTGAAGAATGCCGGCATTGCGAAACTGCCAACGATGAAGAATCGAATTTTTCATGGAATTCAAGACAATTTCGGCCATTTTTACGCACAATATGTTTCAGAGTATGACAAGGTGACTATAGTTATAAATTTTAGTAATACTGTCAGCCTTAGACAGGCATACTTGATAATAAGGAGTAATTTTCTGGTCATCTGTAAGAAATGACGCGGTAAACAAGAAGGGAATAAGCGAATGGGACGGTTCCAGATTGGCCGAACTTCGCAGATATCGATTAATTTGATGACTCTCACTCATCATTGAGAGTATTGATGAATAATGTGATGGTGTGTCGAAATCTTGGCGTCGCGATGAATATTTATTATTGAATTGTTGAAAATTAGATGAAATACGAATTTTATGCCGATTGAATAAGGGATATTTGAGCCAGAAACTTATTATTTTGAAACATGTTTAATTTTACAAATTGCATCAATCAAATAGCAGAATTTATTCACGCGGTGAAGACTTAAGAATTCAATGGCATTGGATTAATGAACTACGTGAAGCAGGAATGGATCATAATAATTATACCAGTATGAATGCCCATTAATTTTGAAAATTGCTTTTTCAAAAATCAAAGTTATTAAACTTTTCAGCTCGATGAACGCACTTTCATCGCTCCGACAGACGCTATGTCGAACATGAACCTGCTTTGTCGATTGAACATCGAGTTTGTCTGTGAAATCAGCGACGGTAGACGGGAAACTTCGAGGTACCTATTTATTTAGACAATTTGTAAACCGCGTGGGATCACACACGATAAAAATAAGGCTTAAATAAGACATTCTCTCTCAAACTATTTGGCCATTTCTTTCGTTATGACGTCATGCGTTTACAAATTGTTTTATTTGTTGGTAATTAAATTTCAAATTCTGAGTTTCAGACGAAGCTATGATTGTCCCTGTCTATGCCCGAAGAAATCTCAACATTTCCGATACTTCATGGGAGTCGACGTTCCAGAAAAGGAGCAAGACTGCGTCGATGTAAGTTTCAGAAAATTTCATGGAATAATCTGTTTTTCTGCCATAGACCTAAATAAAAAATAAAGATCTTTTTTCTAATTCAGCGTTTTCTGCAAGGCAAGATCCGGATGCACGATTTGTTCGATCAATTCGTCGAACTCACGCAGAAAGGCGAAAAGGCTGGAAAATGCGTGCTTGTTTGCAGTGCAAAAGGGAGAAATCGGTAAGAAGCATGTGTTTTTCTTGATGAAATAGATTTATCGCAACATCGTAACTAAGTTAAATAGCATTATTATTATTATTAATTACTAGGTTTAGGGATTTTTCTTTCATATCATTTCGCTTAATAGTACTGTTCATGTTCTCATGTGAAGTCCAGCTTTAAAATTTCCTTCTTTATTCTGAAACATATGATGCTCACATCATTTTATGCCCGTTCGTTTCAATCGCCATTATCAAAATTTTCTGCATTTCCAATTTTCTCTCCAAACAGGTGAAAATTTTGCAATTTCAACTATTAGCATTTCGAAATAATAAAATTGGGAAATAAATTTTGGAGCGAGAAAAATTTGAAGAATAAAATTTCAGAGCCCCAGCCTTCGCGGCGGCTTACATGATTAGCGTCAAGCGAATGACTAGAATGGCTGCGGTCGCTAAAGTTAAGGAGGCGGTAAGTTCAAATAATTTTTGGACACAATAGTACCAGATAATACGAAATAAACCAACTTGTGAAATATCAACTTATTTGGAAACATTTAGAATAGGTTTTTTTTATTTCCTATATTGCTCTTCATACATGCATGCAATTTGCTGGGTAATTTGGCTATCTTTCTAATAATAGATTTTTTAAATTAAATACTCCAGATGAACACGATGCGACCACCAGTTGCGATTTCAGATTTCATGCAAAGATCTCTAATGAGGTAAGCATATTGATTCATCTAAAAATATATTGAAAATTCAGGTACCAAGCCTCGAAAGGCATTGAATCAAACAGTGGTTTGGAGATTGGAAACCAGAACAGTCCATTTACGATTAATCGGGCGGCATGGACCTAGTTTTTGACTTAAAATCTACCATTTTTGTATTACCACTTACGTGTATTATTTTACGGTATTACCTACCCTTGTATTTTATGCATACTCATTTACATACTGTCGAATTCGAAATATCGTGTATATCCTTCAAAAAGTCCCAAAGCAACAAATTTTCTTTTTATAGATCACAACCTACACTTTATTTCATACCAATTGTAGCTCGAGGCTATCATGCTATGTTTCAAAAATTCACATCCAGAATCTTCTATCTCTATAACAACTTTTTGTTCACATTTTTGTTATTTATAGCTAGTTTAAATGTTCGTAATTGATAGAAAGGAGAAAAGAAAATGTTTATTCATGATGATGAACTTCTTCGTTTCCATGTCTACGTTCGTTTCCGACTCCTTTCTTCTCTCTTCCAATAAATCCACTCATGCAATGGGTCACTCCAAATAGATCATTGACGGCTTGTATCGCAGCGGTCGGTAACAACCTATAATTTGTCCCGTTAATTACCCAATTAACCAAACTTTAACATAATCTAGAAATATGTAATATCGATAGATGATCTAATTAGAATATGCATAGGGTTTACAATATGATTTTCAAACTGGAAATAACGAATGTTCAATTTTTTTTAGAAATTACCCCTTTGCAAAAATCGCCAGATAGCAGAACTTAGGCATCGATACGAAATCGGCCTCGGTTAAAATAGCCTCCATAATTCTATCGGCGACATATTCCGCTGATAGAGGTGGCATAGCGGAGCTTCTACATAAAATATCTATTTTTAGAAAAGAATGAATTAAGATTACGGTATATGAAATCCTTCGAATAGTCCCGTAGTAATCAGACCTAGATGATTATTTTTTTTATTAAAAAAGAATCAAATTTGAGTAGTACCCGGACAAACCAGTGTGGTTTTGATATCGTTAATTCCCGAAGCCCGCAGTTCTTCTGCTATGCTTTGACAAATTCCGACAGCGGCGAATTTCGAAGCGCAGTAATCGACCTAAAGTGTGCATTTATAGGTGTTTTATGAGTCGATTCTTCAAAAATCTTTTCTGAGTTTTTTTTGTCAAATTAATCGATTAACAATAATATTATGCACAATTGTTTTATCACAGCTAAGATTTTGAAACATAATCAAAATTGACCAACCATTCTATAAGTAACCAAAAACCCTGCAATTGACGCAACAGATACAATATGCCCTTTGTTCGCCGAAATCATTGAAGGTAGAAAATGTTTCAGCATCTAAAATAATTATCCTGATTTTATGCTAATTATTATCCCACTCACATACATGTGCGATAGAGCATTGACTTTCATGCATCGTTCGATAGCGTCTTCGGAAGTTTCGGTAAAGAGTTTACCTGAAACGTGAGGTTATATTTATATAATTTTAGACATTGAATTAAGTTATGCTGAAAACAAAGGAAGTACGGTTTATGATACGTTGATCTTTAACTATCCCAAATATACTTGGAAACATATTATTCATCAGCAAATTTTATTCGATAAATTTCATTTAATTTAATTATCAAAAAAAAACTCCGAAGTCAACTGAGAACTACAATCATTTGAACACTTTTTTTTTTTTAAATTTGAAACCTACCATTGACCATGCCAGCATTCATGACAACTATATCGACATGATGAAAATCTTTTATGACTCTTCTCGATAAAGTTCGGATTTCATCTTTATTCGATAGATCCACTTTGTCAATATGCACCTAAATTAGAAACTTAATCTAAACCTAAAAAAGAATTTTACCTCCACATTTTGAGCCTCCAATTCATTTCTAAGCTCAATAAGCCCATTTTCGTCGATGTCCCATAATATCAAGCGAGCTTTCAGAGATGCAAACTTAAAATTTAGGTTATTTTAATTTTGAAAATTTATATTTTACCCGTCTAGCCAACTCTCTTCCCAAACCCTGAGAAGCACCGGTAATTAAAACTACTTCTCCTAAAAATTTAAATAAGTTTTGAAAAAAGTCCGGATCTCAGTATCATAAAGTGCAAGATAATTTACGGACGCTAGTGTTTCTTCAGTATAACTAAAAATAAGATAATGTTAAGTTGAATCGAAGTTTCTTTTATCTCCTATAGATTATTTGCACTTCAAAAATATTTACCTTTCACATCTTTCTTGGGTAAAAATCCGACAGGTAATAGAGCTTTGATGGAAGCGATTGTACAGAAATAGAACACTTTAGCCAAAGTTAGAAAAACGTTGATAATATGAAGCAATTTATCAATCATCTCTGAAAATCAATATGAGATTTTCAGTTCAGTAGTAAATAGTTTCTTGCTGAAGTAAACACTTTTCTATGATAGGAAGTCAACTTTGATGCTCTCCAAGATTCATTGATAAATTTCAGCCGTTATCAAGTCCATTAACAAAGTACAATAGAAAATGTGTGCGGGACGATTATTTATTAGTCCATACAAGAAAATATTGATAAAATAGCAAAAGAATATTGAAACCACTTGTTAGCCGATGATAAATATTGAATTTCTGGTTTAAGGTACATAATCTGGATACTAATTGGGCTTTTAAAAATATCAAAAATATTTCAAAACATAGTAATTATGCAGAAGCAAACTATTTACAAAATAATGAGTAAATATTGATTAGAAACTAATAAATAAGAGATCAAAAATTCGCCAAGAACAAAACTCGAATGAATAGTTGGTTTGATAGAGTGTTGTAAAGAAATGAAGCTTCCTCCAGGAAAGCTTCGTCTTTTTGCCGTTTTTCCAGTTGAAAGTTTTCAAAAGACCGTGAACTGAGGAGAGGAGAGAGTAAATACTACGAACAATTAAAGTTCGAAACGTTGCACCTCAAACCAAACAACAAATACTTCGAAATAAATGAGCTAAACATGGATTTTTGCAAATTTTACAAATTGATATTATTTTGTGGCAACTCTAAAAATGACCGAAACCGCAATAAATAGGAGCCATGATAATTTCAGAACTGGTCCACAATTTTTTTTACAAAAATTCAGATCTAAATAGCTTAATACAATCAGTTAGCATCAGGGGTTAAAAGTTTGACCCAAATGCCGGTCTGGACCTTACCAGGCCCTGATCCAAACTTCAACCGCTGGTTAGAATTATCAAACTGCAAATCTTTTTTGAAACTATAACTGCTCTAAATTCATTGCGATTCCAGTTATTTTCCGATATACCTTCCTTGTAAAGGATCAGTCCTTATCATTGCATCAAAGTGACAATATGCAAATAGCGCGAGAGAATGATTCTAAAAAATCGATCCTTGCAGATAAGCAAAATTTTTAAACTTATACGAACTATTTAGGTCATTCATTTTAACAATTAATGAATGGCATAGAAATTCGCAGCCGATTTGAAGGATAATAATAGAAAAGAGGTAAATTAAGTATCTGAAACTCCATAAGTCAAGAAAAAATATCATATCAAAAATGACAACCAGCCGTTCATCAAATCAATGAGAAGCACATGATCAGTAAAACTGCTGGAGTATCATTTTTCAAGTACCTGAAATTTATGGAAACCTGGATATTTCGTAGCTTCGTAGCGTACAAAATAGTGTGAGAAAAGATATCTTCCTATTTTGCTCTGTACACTTAATTATGAGCTACGAAGCTAGGAATTATTCAGATCATCGAAATTTATCGGTACTTCCTTCCGAACTTGGCGCGTCTCTGAGCGGCCATGTGGTTGAGCAGATGGTATGCGGCATAGGGAAGAACGCCGAACAGAGTCAGGGACATGAAGTAGGCGAAACTGATGCTGAAGTTAAGAGGACGAGGCAGGTGCAGCGACCACTTGTCCGAAGACCAGAAGTACGGGATCGATTGGTACATCGAGATGGCTGAAAATTCCAAGGTTTGTTAAAAATTCGTGAAAACTATCAGCTATTTTCTAGTCAGAAAGCATGTAAACGTAAGGTAATCATTGATAGAAAAAGGCGATCATCACGCAGTATTAGCATAATTTAAATTTTCACGTTATTATCATAGAACCGTTCTAGTCGAACACGACACTACGTTTTAAAATTATTAGGTTGATGCATTCCTGTTTTCCGATTTGTGCGAAACAGTTCAACAGAACATAACTTTATTGGCTAACAAGGATATTAGATGAAATATTCGCCATCGCTGTCCACAGTCTTCTGCCAGCGACTGGGCAGCTTACGGATTCCCTCGCCGTACCAAGCGGGCTGCTTGGAGGCGAAGTAGGTCTTCAACCATGCGTCGACCTCCGCGCGGTTCTTGAAGTGTGTCTCGCCCAAGGACTCGCTGCATGTCCGAGAAGAGCCAGTAGTCGCTAGGTGCCATGTCGGGCGAGTAGGGGGCATGGAGTACAATGTGCCATCCGAACGTTGTCAGCTCCTTTTTCACTTGTTTACACACATGAGGGCGGGCGTTGTCGTGGAGAAAGTGAAGACGACCTCGTAGCCAGGGAGTGGATTGGACGTGAGCCTTCAAGTCTCTCAGCTGGCGAGCGTAGACATCACCCGTGATCGTCGTACCCTCGGGTAGCAGCTCCCAATAGATGGGGCCTTGGACGCCCCACCATACGGATAGCATCACCTTCTTCTGGTGCGTTTCGTCTTTGGCGACGGGTTCCGGCTGATCCTCCTTGTCCACCCACTGGGCACGTCTCACAACGTGATGGTAGACGATCCATTTCTCATCTCCCGTTATGAGATTGTCCAGCCAGGCCGTCGTCCTTTCGTATGTAAGAAGACTCATTGCTGTGTCAACTCGACAATTCTTGTTCTTGTCGCTCAAGACGTGGGAATCCAACGGCCCAACTTTCGTACCTTGCCGAGCTTCTTCAGTCCTCGAACGACAGTTGCCTGGTCTACTCCGAGAGTCTGCGCCATTTCTCGCGTAGTAGCGAATGGCTCCCCTTCGACTGTGCTGCGCAGCAAATCCAAATCCATCACTCGTGCAGGTTGCGACCTCTCCTCGTCTTTGAGATTGCAGTTGTGGGCCTCGAATCGTTTGAACCAATTGCGTACTGTGTGCTCGGAGGGGACTTCCTGGGGATATACTCGGGCCAGTTGACGGTGGGTCTCGGGTGGTTTGGTGCCAGAGAGGAAGAGAAATAACATTACGTTGCGTATGTGGACACTGTTTGGGTGGAATCGATGGGGCATTGTGGGAACTAGACTGCTCACTAGCTGGTTGTGGCACTGCGACTGATAAGAGGGAGGGACAAGTTGTTTATATTATAGAGCACAGTGGTTATTGTCGCGGTCAGCCGCAGGGGGGAGGGAGCAAAGTACACATATCAAAAACGGAAAACAGGAATGCATCAACCTAATACAAATTGCCTCATGGAGTTTTAGGATATTTTTATCCTGTCACTCTCGACAATATTAACTTTTAGATATTTTTACCTTCACAGACGAATCCGAGCGGGTAGAGCACGATCCAGGCGTTGTAGCGGAGCCAGGTGACCGCGTACAGCTCGTAGTTGAAAGCGCGAAGTCCGTAATAGGGGTATCTAATCAGATAGCTTAGGTTTGCTTCAAATCGACCCATATCCCATTTATTGAAATATTTAACGATTACCGATATGCTTCGGCTCATATTTGCCTAGCCATTTTAATCACTGCATAGAATACAAAAATGATCAATGCTAGCTTCAAGTAAACGCATATTTACTTGACGTGATGAATTATCGATATCCCTCCTGCACCCCTGCAATTACCTAATTGTTTCAATAACAGCATAGACAACGAGCAGGACGTAGGTCGCGGTTTTGATGTAGAGATTCGGATTGGCGTGGATGGAGTACAGAATGAACAGGCGGCCGAATACCTGGAACTTTGAAATTTAACCGACTTTTTCTTAGGTTTAAAAATGTCTTATAACTGCAAAATTGAATCGTAAATACTGGGTTTTTGCGTATCGTAAAATATTGAAAACTAGTAAACACTCCATTTTATGCCCATGATGTCTTTGAATATTATAGGAAGTTACCTGCAGCGCTCCGCTTCTGACATCGGTCTGCGTCAGTTTGGCGAGTCCATGCAAAAGGTCGATGATCTGAAGAGTTGTTGCCAGTCGGAAGATCTCGAAATGGCTGGCGTAGGAGAAAGTGCCTCAAATTATAAAATCATATAAAATTGCCAAGAGCATATCAAACGTAAAGTAAAAAATATTAGTCATCTAGAATTTTTTTTTTTTCAAAAACATCATTTCTGCTTACCCTTTTGCCTCTCCTTCCACAAGTCGACTATGATAACGAGATGGATCAGAAACATCATCGTGTTGTAGGCCAACAGCCACCATTTCACCCAAGGTTTCTGACGAAGGGCTGCCATTTTCTGAAAATCTCGATTTTGAATAAATTTCTGAAAAATGTCACAAAATATCTGGGGTATTGCATAAATTCATGAAAGGATAATTTTAGGGGAGCACTCATTGCGGAGGAATATAACAGCTAAAAACTAGAAAACGAGAGGTCTAAAATATTGAATACAAATCTATAGGATAGGATTTTAACATAAATTAGAAATTATGGTACTTTCTCCAAGGCTAATAATCTAATCGCAAATAATCGAGAAGAGAGAACACAAGTTTTCGCATAGATTGGACATCACTCTCGAAAGGAATTAGGTAAAGAAAATAGAAAATCCGAGAGATCGGGTCATAAGTGGAGACGGAAAGAAGTCCCTTCCATAACCTATAGGCAGTTTTTGAGATCTCTCTAGGGGTCGTTATCTTTTCCCTCTCTTTAGCTCGTACTATTTCTCTCGTCTAACCGCAATTGATTGACCTCTGCACGCCAAGAGGGACGCTAAGAGATGCCAAATTTTGGCGGGAAGTACCTATTTCAAATAAGTGGAGACTAAAACAAAGAAAGGGGCGGGGCCAAGCCCTCTTCTTCACTGAAAAGGGAAATTATGAGATTTATTATGTTCTGCCGAGTCCTGGGGTTTATAGCTAGATAATTAAGGAAATTGTACGATGAATGCTTAGAAAACGGATACTTGTTAATCAAGTTTGATAAATAACACGCTGATTAATTGATATCGATTTATGGTTTATTAATCTCAAATAAAATTTGATCTCTCGAATACTATTATATTGCACACTAACGTAATAGCGATTTTGGAATAATTAAAACGACGTAACAATCATAAATTAAGGGCAACCTGAATTTGACGTAATGACGGAATGGTGTAGCGTGAAATAACGAAACTCTTTTCTGGGTTCTACAAAACGCGAAAATGACTGAATGCAGTAGTAACTGATAGGAAAGGAAGTATTTCGTTATCCTCGCGTTTCATCAAATCCAGAAAAGCGTCTAGCAATTTTGCGTTACGACATTCCGTCATTTCATCATTTCCACGCTGTCTAATTTAAGTAATATCTAAATTGTCACTAAATAACTGACATGTTTTGAGGCAGATCATGGGAAACTCAATCTCACAAATTCAAATTTCAGTAATTTTAAACGACGCTAGCTTTCTTCCTATTCAAATTTTCGGACTGGAGTCGTTTCTTCACCAATCGAACAACTTTTCGGCATTTTTCAGCACCCGCTTCGGCGTTCCTAGCCTCCTAGAATTAATTTGTAGATAATCTAATCAAACTTGTTTTTAAATAGAAGTTTGAGTGAATACGATCTATCTTTCAGTCAAATACTATTTTTTATTCTAATATTTCAAAATTTACCTGAATCGTAATTCTGGCAGGCACAAGTCGGAATACGTAACTCTTGTCAACGAATTGACAAGCGTAGTTCAATAAATTCACGCAGCTAATTCGTTCTTGAATCAATCCTGCGCGACATTCTGATTCTTCGCTGAAATTTTTTCCGTAATTTTGAATTTCCAACCAATCTCATGAGATTAATTTTTACTTTGGTAGCTCCGTTTTGTACATCAATTTCAAAAAATTTAATGCACTTTTGCCGTATAAAATTTTATCCGATAGTTCCTCGGATGACATCATATTTCACTTTATATCCATTAAAAACCTTCGAATAAGTTCCAAAATCAATGTTTATAATAATGTAAACCTTTGTACTGACAATTGCTCCAACCTTTAAAATCTGTAACCTACCTCTTACTTAACGAAATCTTCGAAAGAAGATTGTCGACTTTGTCCCAGTGTGAGGCCGTGCTCTTTCTATCGCATTCGATCAATCTTTGCTCCACTAAACCGGCCAAGAGGACGTCCTAAAATTGGTTTTTAAATCAAAATGTTTCCGTTTCAGAGATTCTTATCCATGAGGTATGAAATATTTCCAATACTGTATGTTACTCATAGACCTAATAAATTGACACTTATGATAATTGGATCATGTTTTTAAAACTCGATGGATGGCTAGAAAATATTTACGATGATAAGTAAGGCTAGTTGTATGAATATAGAATCTTTTTATCATTGAAAGTTATTTTACCTTTCCCCCCTTCTGTAGATACGACGGGAATTTGGCTTGGAATCGTTGCGAAATGCCTTGGAGATGTTTCCGGCATTCTAAGAAAAATATAATGAGTTTTTCGCGATAAAAATTGAATCACAGATCAGCAAATCCATGAAAATAGCATGTTCGTAATTGTTTGAGAAAGGAAGAAATAGCATGCCAAGTTCATAAATTCAAAGAAAGAAGAAATCAAAATATCTCGGCTAATTCAAAGTGGCATATCTTGGGAAGAGACGTCTCAAGATTTCAAGATTTTACGCCAGACGTCATCGCAGTTTTCTGTCTCTCTAATCCCTCTAAAATATCGCGTACTTTCAAACAGTATCTTCCTAAATATGTTATCTCTAGCTGTTTTCCAGTGATTCATCTACGAAATTCCATGCTTACGTCAGAGGTTCTTAACCAAAAGGATAGTGCCAATGAGATGAAGGATTTGATAAGCCACGCAATTTTTACCTTTAGTATCGAACTTTTCTTGGAACCAAGCGGTAGCCTTATTGTCGGAAACAATGATGGCTTCATCCTCGATTTTCTGCGAAGTAGCGGTAACCTCGGATTGAGATGGCTTGATCGTGATGTCGAACTAGAAATGTCTCACATTTTTGCTATTTACTCTTCATCATTATGTTATTCGTTAATCCGTAAATAGCGACTATTTGATATGAAGAAAGCATCTAGCACCGATATGATTTTCTAAGTCCACGATATAAATTCTTTCCATTTTATAAAGTAACGATCTCATAGACTTTCCGAAGACGAAAATATTATACCTTTTGGTGTTGAGACTTAATATCAGAATTAGCGGATGCTTGTTGCACAGCCAGCGGCGCCGCAGCAGCTCTAGCATTTTGAACTACGAACTGAGCGACTTGACCAGATGGATTGGGGTTGCGTGATTCGGAAACTTCGGCAGAGGTTAATTCGGCTTGAGGCTAAAATTTAAATTCTGAGTTATTATGAAGACCAACAATAAGGAGAAGAGACATTCAATCTTCCTCGTAACAGTTCTTCTGAAAATTTGAAACTTATCATTAAGTCATCATTATATTAATTTCACAAAGTCGCATCGGAATAATTGAGTCCTCTCCATGAAATTTCTTCCATAATCTTGAAGCATCTCCTCAACCAATCAATTTCTTACATTATCAACGTTGAGTGAAGTAGACGGTAGACTTCCTCCTTGAACTGGACCTGGTTGGGTTTGTCCATGTTGGTTGATAGCTGCGGATAGTTGCGGCGATGCAAATGCAACTCCTTGAACTTGTCCGGCAAGGGACTGTTGATGAGAACCGATGTAAGGTCCGATCAAACCTAAATGAAAGTTTATTTGGAAATATCATGAACTCTAACAGTGTGGAGAACAGTGGTGGTTTCAAACTGAATTGAAAAATTATGCCCCACGTAATGGTATAAGAATTACGTCTTAGCATTTGTTTATTGCACCTTGGTCCAGACATGGCCTCATTTCATTAAAAAATGACAAATTCGTTCGAAATTTCCTACCCGGATGACTAATAACTTGATTGCTGCCAGCTGGTTGAATCGGTTGAATGAATGTCGGTCTTCCAGCTTCCGCAACGAATGGGGCTTGTGTGGCTGAAACCGCCGGGTTTGGTCGGAAAGGCACTGTGGCTCCGATGTCGGGTCGAGGAATTCCCTGTGCACCTCCTTGACCTTGGACTCCCTGAACCTTTTTGATTAAATAATTTAACTAAAACACGCCTTAAATAGCTAAATTTTAAATTCCACCACATTTTTAAAACATATTGTTATTCCTTCAAACTTTTTTGCCGTTCACAAGTATTTTTCTTCTAGCTGTATCAAAGACTGCATTTTCATGCATTGAAAGATTTGAAACTATGAGACACAGCAACTGGTTATTCGCTTGTTCCTATGTAGTGTCCATATTTTTGTTCTCTTCCAATCCAAATGTATTGCTTTTTCTCGATGAATTGTTTGTGTTTGTATCAAAGCATGTTGTTTCTCAGCATTCATCGCAATAGCTAATCGATAATTTAATGGGGAAGATAATAGTTGAAAGTAAAAACTAATACGCGCGCAGAGCATAAGTGAGCCTAACTTTTTCTGGCACTCAAACTATTTCTAGAACGTGTCCCAACTTTGTTCGTTCTGGCACGAGCATTGCGAAATACCATTGTTCGTGAGGAGAGCGCAAAGTGCGAATGCTTCTCTGACTTTCTTTGCGAACAAAGCTATTTCCCAATGTTCTCCTTAGGACGAGCAAATTCTGAACGCGCCCCTATTGTTTCGTACTTGATTATTGGCTGGCAGCGGCTTCCCGGGTTGATTTGGAGCGATATGCTGATTCTTGGTGATATCATAGCCGTAATAATAGAGATAGTACTTCCTGAAATTGGAATAAGTTTTAATCATTTATGCGATGAAGAATGGGCTTTAGAATGTGATACGCTAATCGATATGTATTACTTATGAATAAACTGAACAATGCTGACTTCATTAGATAGTAGCAGTTGTGATAAAATGAAACGAGTTTCAATAATTACCATAATGAAATGAAGACTTTCGATTCTGTTTCGTCGTGTTTTATACAAGAAACACCATGTAATTTATCAAGATTGAGCTTTCAATTCAATTAGAAGTTTATGTTGATAATGCAAGAGAATCCTAACCTGTAATATTCATTCCATTGTTCCGTCAAGTTCTGAGGCGATGGCGTCGTTGTGGTCAAGTGTGCGAACAATCCCAGTGGATCTGGGTTGAATGTCGGATGTGTTGGCAATGTGGGCAAAGTGTGAGGTGGCAAGGTCGGCAAAGTGTGAGGCGGTAAGGTCGGGAAAGAGAACGGTGCTGGACTGGAGAAGGTTGGGAACGTGAAAGTGGCGAAAGTATGAGGGGTCACCGGGGCAAACGTCATGGGGGCCGGAGTGAATGCTACTGGAGCTGAAATCATAGTCATCATTAATTTGACAAAAGAACTTGAACGCTCTGTGTTAAAATTCGATTTTTCGAAGTTTCAGTCGGGAAGTATGCGCAAAGGTTGATTGGAAAACACCAACCTTTCTCGTCGCTCTTTGAGAGACAAGATAATGCTATTGCTTCATTACATTGTTGAAAATAGAGTCGTCGAGCTGTTCTTGAATCTTGTACCTGGAGTTTGGGACTGGAAGACCTGACCGCCTGCACCCGCACCGGCGCTGGCACCTGCACCGATGAAGCCTTGCTGAGGTAGGGCTGGCATTTGGATTGATGGAATTTGTTGAGCTGGTTGGGGAACGAAAGCGGGTGACGGAACCTGGAGGTCGTGGGATCATGAAATTCTTAGAGAAGAATTGTAGATGTGATGGAACTCAGGAAAAGATACACCAGCGAAAAGTGGATGGCAGACCATGACCCAATCTGCTTCAAACAACCCACAACCTATTGCTTTTAAAAATACAAATTGCAGTTCCATCCATCCATCAAGAATGAACTCCTTGATCAATACCTGAGGCGGTTGACCAAACATTGGTCCTTGTTGCGGCTGAGGGAATGTAGGAACCTGTGCTTGTGGAAGGGGTTGTTGAGGTACTGGAACGAAAGGTAATCCCGCTCCTGCTCCTCCTTGTTGGGGTTGAGGGATGACTTGGAGCGGTTGGGATGGTCCGACTGCAATCATATTCATTATTTTTAGCGTTCATTCATCTTGACATATCGCTTAAATGTTAGTGACGCTTAGCATTTCAGACTTAGAGTTATTTTAGTCGTATTTAAATCGTCAGTAATGCATCTGTTACCTGATTGCGAATTAGGAGGAGCAGCGAATTGTTGTGGAGCGCCATTTGCCTGAACAACTTGTGGCTGATGCTTTTTCTGAGGCTTAAATTGGTTGTTCTTCCGCTGATGATGTAGAGGAGTGGCCTCTTGAACAGGGTCGACTTCGGGTGAGAGGCCTAAATATTTTGCAATCAGGGAAAGCTGTAAGTTGTGTTTCAATGAATCATTGGAATAACCTAGTCGTTCAATGCGTAATAGAGTCTGTATGCCTTTTAATTATACTCATAGAATAAAATGAATCGTACTGATCAACAGATGGTTTACAAGAATCAATTGAGAATCTAAAGAAAGGTTTCAGGGGTTTGTTGGATTAATCTCTGAATCTTTGGTACGATTTTTTAAAGTGCGTTGCTTGTACACTAACATAAAATCTTTCTAGTTGATTTACTTTTGATTTATTCATCATTCGGACTAAAAATCAATGTAAAATTTTGGGTTAGGTTTCAATTTAAACAATCTTCACCAGTTCAACAAATCGAATAACGCTCTTGGTAAAACTATTGTCTTCGATAAGTAAAATCTGCAATGTACCTGGTGGTAGATCGAACTTCGTGTCCTGGAAGGTCCCCTGCGCTTCAATGAGTGTCAAAAATCCCAGGGAGAAAATCGGGACTAGAAGTCGCATCGTCGTCGCCTCTGTTCTTCACGCGGATGACGTCGAAATTGCCAATCTCGGGGGAATCGACTGATCGCGCCGATTGGCTTGGAAATAGAGACGAGGGAATTCTGGAGGGGTGGACTGAACGAGATATAGCCAATCCTGAAGAGATTTAGAGGGTTAGAAGATGGAAAATAGTACGAGAAATTGCGAGAAAAAGAAGATGGGAACGATAAGTCTCAGAAATTCATGAAACGTATGGAACATCTAGAGAAGAAAGGCTACAGAGACGAAGAAAATAGCATAGAAAAGATGTCAGAGAGGCGAAAAATAAGAAATAGTATTAAAAACTATGAGGAAAATATTCAGACAAAGAAATAGAGTAAGGAAAAGAAGAATAGACACAAGCAGAAGAAGAAGACATTATTCCAGTTTCTGTATGAATCCTGAGGAAGAGGTCTCTTCGTTTTCGTCGAGAGACGAGGGATTGAGAAAATCCATCCAAATCCAAGAGGATCGAGAGATTTAAAGACATTTATATCCAAGGCGATATCTTTCACGCTATCGCACTATTGTTCGACGGCTATTGGCTTGTGAATGCTTGAATTAGCCCCGTGAAAGCGAAGTTTGGAAAACAAGATTGGGGAAAGTGATAGGACAGTGGAGAATTCGATATCCATGCAGGGCTATTGATCAAGATTTTTTCGCTATCAGCAGGTTCAACGAAATAGCGTGGAAATAGAGAAACGTGGAAATACCCTCGAAATTTTCTAAGCTATTTTGTTAAAATAAGCATCGAATGCTGAAATCCTTCGCCAGTCATACCACTTTTTTATGAAGAAGCTTTCTCCGTTGTTATCATAGGATCCTGCAGAATTCATGAAGAAACTTTATTGCATGAAGTGCGTGTGAAGTGGGTGTGTAGTACAGTTTTCAGCTTGCTGTGAAATATGAAGAAAAATAATTAGTTTGTATAATGGGTTTCAAAATAGTTGGGGAACTACTGAATGAAAATTTTAGATATTGAACTCGTCATATTTAAGCCTTCATATTGTGAAAATTGAGTTAAATACCATTCTCAAATACTAAATGTAAGGACTCGATTTTTTATCCTTTTAAAAGAATGAGAGACTTGTTTCTTGTGTCGAAGTCAATCTCATTCTGTCATTCATGTAATATCTCATAGTGGCTATTTCCAAGTGCACGATTCAATGCTTCGAAGCATGAAGCAGGAATCGACAGACTAATTTGCAGCAGCCAACTATAACTTCGAACTAGCAGCTAAAGTCCATATTTTTACCAGATATGAATTGAAATGATCATAAAAATGTTAGAAATATAGCTCTTTGAGATGTATCAATTATATAATGCTGACTTTTTACTTGAAAACCTATTCAATCTCGCAGTGATAAATGAAATGATATCCAGAGCTGGAGAAAATTAATAATCCATTCTAATTTCATGGAAAAGTTCGTATTTCCACCAGACATAACCACAATGACCATGGAAATGAATATGTATTGTAGGTTTACTATATTCACGTCGGCGTTCACGCGTGTTTCATAGAAAATTATTTCGAAAACTGGGAAAATGCATAACTTATCACAATTTAAAAAAAAAGCTATTTTTCTTGACATTGCTATTGTAGGCATGCGAAATTATCCTTTCAGTTTGTACTCGTTTAAAATCCTAGAAGTTTAGTAACATACTAAAAATAAACCAATTACCCTTCATACGCAGCAACTGAATATATCATTCGGCACGGCAACATGCAAGATATCGATATTGTTTCAAACTCAGAGCATGTTTGCGAAGATCCAATAGTTTATTAGTCAGCTTTCCATTTGAAGCTATTTGATGCTTACGACAAAGTGGCACATTACGTAATTACGTAGACACACGCGAAAATATGACGATAAATTGTTTTACATGAGGAAAATAAAGGTGAGAAACCGGAGAGAAAGTGAATGCATTACTCGTATAAAATGATGCCGCAAAATTGCAAAAGAAAATTCGAGGAAATTGAGGATATAGTGGGCTGGAAAAATATCAGTTTTGTTCGTGATATTATTTTCAGACCTATTTTGTGATATTGTAAGCTTTCAGAATAAACTTAGAGGATTATCAAATGACTTAATAATTGCATAATTTCGAAGTGACTGCTATAATCGGAGAAAGGAAATTTTGAAAAGCTTATTTCCGGTTTTAAAACGTATTGAATACAATTAAGCCTGGCAATAATTTTGAAATCCATATCGTATTTTCTATCAATTTATGTTACTGAATTGGCACCATTTTCAGGAGGTCTCAGTGTTAGAGTTTTATCGATGTACTGAAAATTGGCATAAATTTTAAAAATGGAAATGAAACTCACAGATAGTGGTAGATGAAGCTGAAGTTCAACCCAGCATGGCGTAGAAGTTACGTCTTGCCTCGGGTAATCTGGACCCCATCCCTTGACAAACGATAGCCGGATAAAGCACATTTTCTGAAGATCGTATAGTTCCACTCGACTACCGCCTTGACTAGCTTGGTGTAACATCTGGAAGTCGAATTGTAGAACAATTATTAGAGATATACGAGAGTATTCAAATTGTGGTGGAAAGATGAGCCCACTGCGTAATAGCATATCTTTTCAAAGCTACAGCCATTTAAATTTTGAAACATTCATGAATAATATATTCTAGTAAACTAGTAAATATACGAAGCTCAACTAATATCGATCTTTTATATCAACGTCATTTAAATTCTTGGAACTTACATGAAAGAATACCGCATGATCAAACACTAATATCTGATGATTCGGAGGGACTCGGCATACCTATAAAATAAAATTTTTTAAATCTCATAATTTAAAGCTTATAGTAAATGTTTACCGTAGCCGGTTGTTGGTTCATTCGTAAATTGCAATTCCTGGATTGAATAAAAATCGGTGATTCCGATAGATTTGTTATTATTAAGTTGTTATCATTAGTATAATCCAGCTTTATTCCTAAAATTAAATTTGAGAAAATTTCAAACTTTTTCAGTTTACCCCTTCCAATGTGTCTCCGAGTATTTTCAACGGTTACATTCCGATTGACGTTAGTAATTAGTCCTAGACAGATTCGAAAATCGCAATTATTCGGGTCCGTGAAGCCATCTATCGTTACTTCTCGTCGCCAAACCTAGGATTCTTAAATTAAATATGCCTTAAGCTAGTTTATCTAATAGTATTTGAAGATAGTAGTTTAATATGCCTTAGGATTTTGGCTTGAACCTAATTGTCAATCTCAACTTCAACAACTCGAAGATCAGTATGAGTTTCAAAGAAATACATATTCTATCAAATTTTCACTTCCGAATTTTTTTCTAGACTTACACCGGAAATTCATGTGTCTAATTACGCTTTTCGTCATTACAAATCTTAGTGACCAGACGGTATTTTATTTGGAAATTCGTCAGTTTAAAATATATGAAGCGATCAATTGCTTATCATTTTATCAGCATTTTCGAGCAAAATATGTCGACAGTAAGCTACAAACTAAAGCGATTAGGCAAATATCGATGCGCTCATTGCTCGATACTAGTCCTATTTTATGCAGGGAAGTTATTACGCAGTGGATAAGTATCAAAATTTTACGAGATTTTCTAATGCTCATGTTAGTTAATGATGACGATAGATTGAAACTAGCTTAATTAAATCAATGTTAAACTATTGTATCGCAGAAAATAACTCATGAAACAGCTGCGTAAAGGAGAAGTTTAAAAAGTTTCCAAGAATTGTTGACATTTACATTTATCAATCCACGTAAGATGTAAGAGTCGTTTGACTCAATATTTCATTACTTTCATCCACAAATTATCACGAAGCAATTGCGTAGCGAATAGGTTTTAAAATTAATGAAGGATCTATGAACATTGACGTTGGTTAATCCTATCACTTCATTTTTATATACGATACAACTTTCATTCATCAAAATTTTCCCGTCCATTTTACTATTCTCGCATCGTATCACTATCATTGTTACTATTTTAGCACTCGCATAGTCGAAATAGTAGGCGTTTTAATATTTGCTTTGAAAGTGCAAATATCTTTAGCTTCCATCTTAAATGTCCACAACAAGTGATTCATTATAAATGAAAAGTTCAATTATTTTGAAACTTGCCTTAAAAGCTTCACCAACTCGTGTATTCAGTTCGTAATAAGTTATCGTGGCCCAGAAATCTGGTGTAGGAAAAGAAGGAGATTGAGAGTACACCTAAAACGAAAAAAACGTGATTCATAACTAGGGAAAAGTAATAAATTTATTTGATTTACAAGGTAGTTTTTCATGGATTATCATATAAAAATTTATTTTAACTGTCATTTAGAAAAAATGTTGAATATTTATTTTTAGACTAAACAACTTTACCTGTCGCCTCATATGATTCTCAGCGTCTTCATGAAATGCCGATGGACTTGAAGCGGCGTCCATATATTCTGGAGAGCTGGCACATGACATCATTCCTGATGGAGGAGAGACCGATGTCGTCGAACTCAGTGGCGATGGAATAGGTTCTGGACTTGAAGAAGGGTAGTTATTGAAGGCCTAAATGAAATTAGTTAAGTTTCATCGAATTCGACATATTATATTTCATGGAATATTAAGCAATGAGAATATGAAGTATGCTGATTATGATGATACTTAAAACATTTTAACTTCCTATCCTTACATTAGGGTGTTCTATCCGCTGATAGTGATATGGATTTATGCAAATTTGTTGAGTTCGATTATTAGCCTCAAACGGAAATGCACATTCCGGAATGGCTTTCAGTTCTGTGTGAGACTGAAGGTCGGGCCATCGCCAGACTTTACAGTAAATTACGTGGGGCTGGTTCTTTCGGAAGCGGATCTGAGAATATATTTCTAAATTTTGCAAAGTTTAAACAAAATTTTAATATTTATATTTTCTCCAGCCTCTGAATAGAATAAAAAAACATCTGAAAACGATAAAATGCATGTGTATCAAGATTTGTTCTAGATTTTATCGTTTATTTGAGTTTAATCTGAGGAATTTCCTTGCAATGATATATGATAATCGCCAATATCACCTGTAATCGTCCATCCTGACTTTTCGTTATTGTAACACATTTTGAGTGAGCTCCAGGATTTGCCAGAGCGTATTCGAGATCTTCTACTGTTCCTAAAATAAAACAGCAAATCGATACAAATTTATTGATTTGCCGATTTTACCGCAAGCATTGTCCTTCTTCTTGAGTTTCTTCACGAGTGATTCGATTGCCTTTTCCGCCCATTTCTCTTCGTCGTCATTTATCCGCCAACCCAGTAATTTCTTCACAGCCGGTCCGTGATAATGCAATAAATTGCTCATCCTTAAATGACCGAATTTTAGGTAGGTTTTAAAATATTCGAAATGGTGGTAGAAAAGCCCAACGTTCGATTCTAAATGCTGACCTTGCGATTAAAAATTGTCAGATTTCAATTACGTTTCAGAGAATACCTATAAAAACGAGAGATTATTGATATCTCGAGGTCAATTAGATTAGTAAAACTAAAACAAACTCGAATGAAATGCTTAAAAATGGCGAATTTGTGAAACGTAGAAAAAGTAAAGACCATTTGTGATAATGAATAATAAAAAAATGTTTAAAAAATCCAAAGAACAATAGCGGAAAAAATGAATTGGACTGTCTGTGAAAAGACAAGAAACTATCGCGGCAAATCGATAACTCGAACTGGGAAAATGATAAGGAAGAGACGAACAAATTGAGAGGAGAGCGAAGAGAAAACTGACGAAAGTCAATAGAGAACTAACTTTAAAGAAGGTCTAGAGAAAAAGAAAATTAGAAATAATACGAAAAATTAGAAGGTAAAACGTGAGAATGAATAAAATCGCATATGTTGAGGACAGATTTGAAATTAACGAGGGTTGAAATTAAGGTTGAGAAATAGTGTTCAGATTTCAGAGGCGGAAAAGATACCGACAGATTGAGTGGTTGATGGAAAAATAAACGACTGGGCGGCAGGTTGGGAAGCGAACATAGATTAGAGAGCATTGGAAATTAAGAAATCAGAAAGAAAAAGGGATGAAATACTGTATGAAAATAAGGTGGAAAAGAATCAGAACTCTAGAGACACATGACATAGCGATAAATTTCAAATGATTAGATATTACTGAAAATGTGAGAGTGGTAAGAAATTGAGAAAGTCAGAACCTTCGTCTGACTTTATCAGTGACATGGCGAACTGTTTTGCCTCTTTCTCTGTGCTCTCTTCAGTGATGACACTATTTCTTGTCGGTGATAAGTTCTTCTCTCGTCCCGCATTGCTCATCAGCCAAAGGCTTTGCAAACAGTTCTGCCTGACACTCTATTTTTCTTAGGGTTAACCTATCATTTTCAGGATCATCCCACCCGGAAAGTGAGAGATTTTTGAGGGGTTTTAGGCGGATGTTTAAGCCTCTCAAAGTTGGTACACAAGTATTTGGGTAGTGCAATGATAATTTCATCATCATTAATTTTTAGTTAATTTTATCTTAATTTGTTTTAACTCAATAATTATCTCATTTAGGTTCCCAGATTTTTAGGTCAGTTAAATTCTCTTTCCCTCCAAAGATGGACATGTCATGATAATTCTATTATCATGAATCCTCTCATTTCAAAGAATTTCTCTTAATTTTTTCAGTTGGCCAGCCTGATTATAAAAGAAAATTCAGAAACGAGAAACTTGAAGATCAACTTGTCTAAATAAAAATTGAAATTAGCTGAAATCGTAAAACGATTTATTTCCTCGGCAAGAAAAGAAATGAAGATCAGCTTGAAACACAAAGTTTCTAAAATAAGCATTGAGAATCACCTCGCAATCAGATCTTTAAAAAATAAAAATCGATGAAATCGTAAAACGAATCCTTTCGTGACAAAAATAGTTGAAAATCTGCTTGTCTGTTCGCGTTCGCGCTAGCGCTCTACAGAGCGAATAGGACGCGAAGCCCAAAGCCAAGGTCGCCGGATATTGTTATTGCTTGAAGAAATATCATGGAGTTTTAAGAGGTTTCAGGGAAAGGGAATTAAGAAATAGCCTGTTATTTTAGAAATCTAAAAGAATCAGACAATGATATAACTTATGGAGAAAGAATGAAAAGTTTTAATAAGGGTTAGAGAAAAACTGCGAAATAGTCAAGATTTGTGAGATTCAAAAAAGATATAAACCATGAAGAGATATAGCAATTGTTCGAGAATAAAAAATCAAAGTGTCATTAGAAAATAGTAAAAGAAAGGAAAATAGGAAAGGAATAGTATGCTCGAATAAAAATACTGAATTTCTCGATTTGATGCAATAATGATAGGAGAGACAGGTCGGCTATTCCCTCAAGGACATTCGAATTGGAATAGGAGGGAAGAGATTTCGAATATCGGCTTGCATATATTCGAGTAAAAAATGAAGGATAAAAGGTGGGGCTTGAGTTTCTAATTTTAGTCCATTTAGAATTAATCAGAGGCCCGGAATATAACTAATAAATGCCATTTACGTAATTGAAACTTAGATAGTAACTTTCTTGTCAAAATGAATTGATTTTCAAAATTAGACAAATCTTCATTCACCTACAACTGAAAAAATACAGCTAGCATTGTGTATCTTGCATTGTATTTCGTGTACCTTATGTCTAAAATTTCAACATTTTATATGGCATCAATTAATATCAAAAACAGCAACAATTGAAAAATGAATAATAATAAAATACACGTCTGATAGTATGTTCGTCGATACTGCACATGTATAAATAATTTAAATAAAATAAAGCCCTGTCAATATCATAGAAAAATTAGAATTCACATTCCTTTCCAGTTTTTGAAACACGTCGGGATATTGTCGGAGCCAAAAATATGCTGAAATAAATTCGTTTTTTCTTTAAAAAATTAAAGTGCTATTTCAGGCCTAAATTTGAAAATTATTCTACAAAACTGAAGAAAAATACTTTGTGATTGACTAAATAAAAAATATTTGATCTAAGTTAGAAAAAAATGACCTCAGCGGGATCTGCCAGATAGAGTCGTTCAGGTCGAGTTTTCGGGAACAGGTTTTGAACTAAGCAGAACTCCATCGCATTTCGGAGCTCTTTGCGGTTCTCCTTCAATTCGCAGACATCTTTACGAAAAACCATTGGAAAACTTCGACGATCGGTTGCAGGGTGACGGTCCATCGCTGAATTTCGATTTTGATTATCAGAAGACATAATACAATAGTTGGCTTGTTCCAAAATTCATTGATTTAGATTAAAAAGTTGAAATGTAAACTATTTAGAATTTCGCTAAGGAAAAGCAAGTACTATCTCGAATTGATAAGTTTTTATGCTAGATATGCTAGAATTTGATATATAAATTGACAGATGAGCGAATTTCCATGATTAAATTTTTGCAACTTTGATTAATTTTCTGTGAAGATCAGCTCGAGAATACAATAACAGCCCAATTCAAGGTTAATTTTCATAAACTAATTTAAAACCTACTTTTCTTGAACTTCTTATTTCCCGCTTCCAGACACTTGAGCAACGCCTCGTAGATTCCACTTCCAGAATGGTCTAACGGGTCATAGGTATCCCAATTTTTGACCCTAAAATTTCAAAATAGTATTTTTAAAATAAACATTATTTACCTATGCGTCAAATCTAGCCAATCGTAGGTGTTGATTTTCCCATAGAAAGCGTCGCTGCTGATGTGGAACTTCAACATTCGAAGACCCCAATCCGTGTTCCGTAAATCATCCAGGTAGAACTTCATGAAGAGCTTCTGAAAGTACCTTATTGTAATGAAATTTGCATAATGAACAGAATAAATATAACTCTAGTCTCGATTGAAATTATAATTTTTTTTGAAAGAGACATGAAATAGCAATTTAGATGATTTGTTTAAATAGAATTCAGTCATAAATCTAATGAATTTTTATGAGAAAAAGCTTATGAAGTTTTCCATTCAGTATGTATGGATAAAATGAAATTTCAATAAAAGCCAAAACTAATCGATTTTTACGATAAAAATGATCCATTTTGTCGAAGTCAATTTAATTTTTAAACTTCCTCTACCGTAAGCATGTATCTCCCGACTTCCCTGCACCTGGGCGGCCCAAATTTGTTTACGAACGTGTTCCACATGATCATGAACGATTTCGCGCCGTCCGAAATGTCGATGAATTGGCCGATTTTCTGAAGATTTCAATTTATATAACTAGTATCAAGTTCAAAGCTTGACGAATAGCTGTATAGGAGTTATCTTTAATCGCCATTTCTTCTGAACACATCGAGTTCATAAATATTGAAAATTTTCACCTCCGAAGTGATGTAATGTCCGACTTCGGCTAAAGTATGCGGCATGGCGCTAGCATCGAAGGGTGCCTTGGCGTAGGGTGCCAAAAGGCGTCCATCTCGAGGGTTCACAAACGCCGTTTGTCTAAAAAAACAATTTAATTTAGTGTTTTCGACTTGATCCTCATTCAAATTTATAAAATGTTTGAAATCATGATAATTTCTGAAACCTACTCGACGCGTTTCTTCATAGTTGGCGAGGGATCAGTTAGCAAAGTCGTGAATAAAGCCATGTCCATCCTCATGGTTTGTTTCAATTGAACGGATTCAGCCCTAAAGTCAGATAATAAAAAAATAGTTACTTGAAAAATCGATAAGATTCTCTGAAACAAAAACTATCTCGACAAAAATAGCTACTTCGTAATCAAAAACTGTGGAGGTTCAGGATCTCTTCTGGAAACGACGCCCATTTGATAGGTTTCTTGAACGTCCTTGAAATAAGGATCAAGAAAGATATCGTAGATCGGATGCATTATCCGCTCGTCACGTTTGTTCTGAAAGTTTATTTTTAGAGGATCATTTTTTACAAAAAATATGAAAACCAGTTTTTCTAAAGAATGAGACGAGGGGTGACGAAATTTGAATGTTGAAAAATAAAATATTCAACCTACAAAAGTATTTTTGATCGCCAACTGCACCGTAATTCTTGGATAGCTCAGATGGTAATGCATCAGCAAAGCAAAGGTCGTCAGGAATTTCCTGAAATCAATATTATCAGAAGATCAATCAAATTACAGTATACTTCTCGCAAATGATGCAGGTGGTTGTGTGATCGACTTGCATGGTTTCGACGAATTTCATTGCGTGGCGGCGTTTCCACAAATCATCCATTCGGTCCAATGTTGGATCTTCGTTGTCAACTTCGTTCTGGAATTACCGATTTCTAATTAGCATATTTTCTTATTTGTATCCTTTCTTAGTTCTTTTTTGTTGTTTTTTGTACCGCGACATGTTAAATGAAAGTGGAATAAGTTGATTTTGGAATATTTCGAAACATATTGCCAAAAATTTCTAAATTTACCATTATATGATCGAGCTCTACATCTTCTTCATTCAACTTTTTCCTGGACAGATGAGAGAAGATACGATACCTGAAAAGTAGCATAAAATTGAAGTTTAAAATAAGAATTACAGAATCATTTGAGGTCGGAATGAGAAGTATTTCCGCAGGGCCTGGGCCTCGCCATTTTCACCGGAAAGGATAGCCTCGATATCTTTGTCGAATACTGAAAATTTTAAATAATTGTTTTTTGATTTTTTAGTTTCATGGTTTTATAAATGATTATCCAATATGAATTTCAATAATCTGAGTTGTAATTTTATTCAGAAAATTCGAGAAGTACCTAAGTTTCTACGTTTCAAAATTTCTCGAATCTTCAACTATTTTTCGCAAAATATTCTCAGAATACTAGAAAGAGCAACTCATTAAAAAAAATATATCGTCCCTCAAATTAAATAATTTAGTGTTATTTTTCACAAATTTTCAAATATTGGCTCTTTTAAAAATCGAGTGATTTGCCAACTTCTCTTCACTAAATATAAAAGACCCACAATCCTCGAGAATCCTGTAGTCGTTGACATATCGCTTCTCGTCCTTGTATTTGCCCGTGTAAACCGACAGCAAAGTCATCGGCGGGTTCCGAGTTTCCTCTCCGTTTTCACTACCTTTCGATTCGACTTCCGGGGATTTCTTGTCCACTTTCTTCTCGACTGGGGACTCACTGAAACAATCATTATAAACATTTAGCTTAATCTTAGGGCCCGTTCATGCTTAGTTGCAATGCAATTTGCAACTCGCTTGAAATAGCATGGGAAGTGAGAAGAGCGCGATTGCATCACGTTTGTGCTCTTGATTTTCCATGCTATTTCGAGCGAATTGCAAATTGCAACTAAGTATGAACGGGCCTTTACACAATCAAGAAAGGGTTCAATTCAAAGCAAAATTTTATAACTTTTTTACAAAAATGAAAATAAAATTTACAGCCTCAATATGATGATGTAAACTTAAAAATAGAGAGAAATATTTTGTTTTAAATAAACAAATGAAATTAAGACCTACTTTACAGGAACTTCCTTCTCATTTGCATTGACGGACCCTTCAGTGCCCCCGATAATGTCGGTGAACAGCTCGATTTGGAAGAAGGCCATCCCGTCGGTCTTCTTCACTTTCGCATCGATTTCGTCCATAATTCGCCAGTCCGTCTTGTTGGCGTGAATTTCGGTGGCTAATCTGAAAATCTCAATCAATTATGTGTATTGTAAAGCTTCGTCGTTTTGTCAATTTATACATACCATGATAAAATTAGGGATAATTAGAGAAGGAAAATTTAAGTAGAAGGGAAAAGATAGGTCAAATCCTTACGACTCTTAGTATTTTTCATGATTTTAGAACATTTTTCAACGATTTTTCGAGAGTTAACATTGAACCTGCTATTCAAAAATGATCAAAAAGGAAGAAATGATATTTTCGTAGACAAAAATTTGAAACCTACATCAGACACATATTGATGTGTCCCTTCAAAAAGCCGTAAGTGTTCTGGCGAATTTTCTCGGATTCGTAGACCGATCGACCGCAAATGTAGATCGTGTCGGTTTCAGCCTCGATAGCCCGCTTTTTCACGAGCTCAGGTTGAGATTTGTCGGGGCTAAAAATTCATCTCTCACCTCAAAAATATCCCAATCCTTTAAAAATTGTCACTTTTCCTAATAACATTCTCCTCAGGTCTATTTTTGGGAAAGTTGAAATAACAACGTTGAATAAGAATGAGTTTTGGAGTGAACAAGGCAATATGCAACTCAAATTCAAATTTGATTTTCTGAAAAGTAAACTCTTATCGAATTGTTCTTTCTAAAATCAGTCATACCTAATAGTGATGATGAAGAAAGTGTAGAGCAAGTCGAAATCACAGGGTTCAGTCACCATGAAATCCGCAACTCGATTGTCCGGTTGTTTCGCATTCACTGACATTTCGAATTTACCGATACGCTCCTGAAGTTAGCATACTTTATTTTACATCTAGCTTATTGTCAGTACGAACTATGGTAGAAGAGAAATTTTGTGTAAGAAGAATTTTGCAGCCTACCAAATTTGATCTTTTTAGAAAAGGGGATTGATTTTTTGTAGCAATTCTGAAAATGAAAAATTTCCCCACCGGCTTCATCGTCTTGTTCCCGTATCGTTTGATGGTGTACATTTCGACTTTTGCGTTGCGCGTACCCGGCAGAATATTGTGGATGATTCTTCTGAAATGAAACTTTTTAGTTTCATTTTCCCAACTCAATTAATCCTTAGAACACTTTGAAAATTCTTACCAACGATTTTAAAACATTCGCGGCTTATTTAAAAAGCTAAGAATGAGATGATTTTTTAAATAAAAAATCAGACTAGAAGAGTAAATTTCCTACCCAATTCTAGCGGAATGCACATAGACCGCGGACACTGGCGAATCCTCCTTGACGAAATGTTGATGGTTCTTTGTCGGGGAGAACGTTTTGTAGAGTCTCTTGTCAGGTTCCTTATCCGGGAAATATTTCCTCTCCGGGAGTATCTGAAATTTAAATTTACAATTTTTCAAATAATATTGCATTTGAGCTTATACCAATATTCCACAGCGACAATTTGTCAATTTTAACAAAATGGAAACATATCTTAATCTTTTTTTTTCGTTTTTACCAAGAATAAGATTAAAATATTTTACCTCTGCACCATCCCGAATCAACTTCCTTCTGTATGCAGGATCGCTAAGTAGGGCCTCTTTTCCATGCCACTTGTACTTCACGAGGGTTCCGGCTGGAAAATGAACTTCGTCGTCGTTCAGGTCTTTTCGGGCCTAAAAATCTCATTGTTCTTTAATTTTCCATCTTTTCACAGAAAAAGTTCACTTCAGCAATTGGCATTTTTCTCCAGAATTCGCAATTTTCCCTACCTTTCTCAACAACCTGCCTCCATCGACGAGAATTTCTACAATCGAATCGAGTCTGTAGGCCTTTTGTCTGTCCGTTCTTTGTTTGACTCGTCTTTTCCCCGATCGCCTATCAGGATACGCCATAGGTGGATCCTCGAAATAGATCGCATAGTCTCGAGGAGCCATCTGAAAATTTAGAATTAGAAAAAATAAGATAAGAGAAAAATCGAAAACAATCATTAGTTCATAAAATTTCATTCATATCTTAGTCTTTGCTAGTTTTGAAAAATTTACCTATTTTCCATCTTTAAAGCATATTTACGCTTTCTTTCCGGAAAACGACCTTTGAAAATAATTGATAAAAAAAAACATATCTAGAACCTCACCCGATCTTTGTAGGCCGTGTAAATCCAGTGATTTCTGTAGAGGAAGGGCGTGAAGATCGTTCTCCCTCTCCAGTCCCTCAGCGACATGTATTTGTACATGGAAATGACGCCCTGCATTCGGGAGCGGTAATCGCCCTTCGAGAGGCCCTTCATAATGAAGTCGGAAAATTCCTGAAAGTTAAAAAAAAATCTTCGAATCTTCCGATTTTCATTTTTTTGAAGTAATGCATTAGTAGAGATAAATAGCACAAATTACATAGGAAAATGCATAAATCATAGTGGATTTTTTGAAACCTAAAGTGAAACTCCTAAATGAAAGGCACTTTTGGAAGAATGTTGGAAAATAAAAGACGAAGCTTATATTAGAGCTTATACGGTAAAAGTAGAAGCCTACTCTGCTCATATGACAGCACTTCTCTGGGGACACGGTAGAGCGGCTTTGATCCGCGATAGAGTCGTTATCGTAATCATCAGAAATCAGACGGCGTTTTCTGAAACATCGTTTTATTTCTACGGGAGAAAAAGGCATCTTCGCTAAAAATGATTAGTTTCAAGATCTCATTATGATATTTCAAAACATGTTTAAAAGGTAGACAATTTTAAGAATTTCAATTGTCATTTAAGAGAATGAATTTTCTACCACACTAAATATTACAAATTTCAAACTAAGGTCATTTAATTTTAAAGCATCTCATAAATTTTTAAAAATTACTTTTTGATCGCCTTCTTCTCCTTGTATTTCGACGATCGTTCCACGATGTACGGCTGATCGACCGGGCTGGAACTTCGATTTCGTCGGTTGCATAGGTGCTTTTGCAGATTCGACTGGTACAAATTCCTATCGTCAACGTCCCTGTGCCAGTGGGCTCTGAAAATATGATTTTTTTATTTACTAATATTCCCAAAAGCGACCGAAGCTCAATGGAGTTAATTTTCATCTAATAGGGACAATTTTCATAAAGCTTATGAAAATAAAATTAACAAAATATTTTCAAATGATTTCTAATGTCTTTCATTAAATTTCTCATCGAATACCAACATCAGCCTCTCATTCGAATCAGAATTTTCTTGATGAAAGTAAACTTCTTGAAATATAGCAGAATTTTCGCCTTATTCTATTGATGTTCAAAAAATATATCGTCGTACAAGCACCACGAACTCCATTGGGGATTGGATTTTCACGATGAGAGTCAATTTATCTTGGAATATAACAAAAATCCCTACTTCTTGATCTCTACTCTGGACTTCTTCTGTGGTCTCTCTCGGATTCTGATGTCCATCGACCTTAGACCGCACTCGAACACGTCAATCGATTCGAAAACTTCGTCCACAGTGATTCCGAAGCCCCAAATCGGCTCCGCTTTTACGTATTGCCATCTAAAATATTACGTTGGTTAAGAATCAAATGTTTTCCTTTTCAAAATTTGTTTTATTTTTTGCATCTAAAAAATCACCTCATCGGAGTTTTGCAGGCTTTCGAATCCAGAGAAAATGGCATGGGTCTTGAGGGGCAGCGGAATCTATAATTTAAAAATTCAACAATTTTTCAAATAAAGAAAAGATACTTAAAATATATAAAAGAAAAATCTTACAAAGTCCTATAAAGCACCGGCTCCGCACTCCTGCTTCGTTTTCTCCGATTCGGTCTAGAGATTAATCGACTGCTCCTTCTCGGGGACAACGACTCCTCCAATTTCCTCCATCTTCTCGGGGACTTTTTCGAAGATCGATCGCTTTTCTCGGTGTCCGAATCGCCAGAATGAATCCCGTTAGGAGACTTATCGTAAGGGCTAAAATCTTTCAAAATATTTCATTTACTGTAATGGTATTAATCTCCATTATAGAACGAGGTGCGACTACGAGGACTCTCATTTATGCACACTATTTTCTTGTGATCGCACCTTGTTCTAGTGGAGATTAATATCATTTCTAGAAATGTTTCGGCGGCAAGAAGTTACGTGAAATATGAAAAACTATTTGAAATTTTGAAGCATAGTCTGGATAGTGTTTAGAAAGTTTTGCTTATTTGTATCAAAACACAGTTAATGTGTACCAAAGTTTATCAATTTTTAACAGAGAACTGAAAATTATACCCTGTTTAAAACTTATTTTGAAATTTCACGCTATAAGAAAGTCCTAATAAAATATTTATCTGATTTCAAGTTCTCCTAATTTTTAAAACATAACTTTCAAGAATGAAAGGGAAAAAACCTACACATTTTTGTAGACCGCTAGACTTCTCCTTGGCCGATTCGGGGAACGAATTTCTCTGTCGAATTTCTCGATAACTTCCAATTTATCGCTGAAAATGGAAAATCAGTATTTTATGAAAAATGTCTCAAATCTTAAGCCCGTGATGATATCTTTTCTTTCTGACAATTAGACTTTTTCCCGATAGGTTTATAGAAAATCAATAAATCGATAAAAGTTACAATACCTCGCATTCCTTTTCCGTCTTTTCAAGGAAGGCACTCCTTCAGCCAACGTCTCCCTAACAGCTTCTTCCAACGAAATACGAACCCGGCGTTTCCGCTCCGATTGTTCCGGAGAGTTCATGGATGGCTTCTCCCTTTTCGGGCTGGAAGCGGGGTTAGCTCTGAAGATGATAAATTAAACAAAAAAGAAAGTTCTTTTTCAAAATTCAGAAAATTAGTGAAATTGAACATGTTTCCAAAAAGACAGCCCTTCAAGGTATGAAATTTATGAAAATGCAGAAAGTAAGGCTTCGTGGTCTAGATAATGGAACATTAACTCAATGATATGAACCTCAAAACAAAAGTACGAAATCTCTGCACTCTAAGTCAAGTGATTATCCACGCGCGCTAGATAATGAAGTAGATAATCAAATAGCTGATAAGGTCAAGTTTGAAGATGTTAGGGATTAAGTCTGAAGATATGAGGTTGGATAGTCCTGGTTTGGGGAAAACAGAAAACTGCATCTCACTTCATATTCATAGATCTGGTAATTTAAAAAAAAAAAAAAAAAAAAAGATGTGAAATGTTTCAGAAAATATGAAAAGCAAGTATGGAATGATTCGCAGATCATAACTATTTTTATGAGTACACCAACTAAAAAATCTTTTCCTTCTTATTACAATTACTATTCTTAGGAACTAAATATTGGCAAAAATTATGTTTCAAAAAATAATGATCATCAAGAAAGAGTGAGTTCTGTAGTCACACGTTAGGAGCTGTTTTACAGTATCAAACAGTTTCATATGACTGTCGAATGAACTAAACACCTACTTCACTGGGCTTTTCTGATCCGATTTCTGCGGGGTACTGTAATCGGACGACGACTGCGTGGGCGAGTGGATAGTCGATGCGTTGCCACTCCCATTCATTTCCGGATTCTTCCTCGGCCGACCCACTTTCCGCTTCGGCTGCTCGTCGCTCGAAGGTTGATTGGAATTACCGTTGAACGGTTCGATCGGGCTGGTTCTGGAAAATCAATATTAGTTATAGTTTTTTTTTTTTAAATCTATTTTTAGATGTTTCAGACTTGCTCCAAAAATGAGTCGAACTTGAGACAGCCAATACTGTGATCTCATTAGGAATTTTCAATAAATTATCAATTTTCTCATAGAAAATGCATAATAAAATTGGTGAAATTTCGTAAAATTTGAAGGTTCATACATTGAATATGTTCAAAATTTCTTTCAGAAAGAAAACAATGTGATGTCGTTTCTAATTTTCAAATATCTCGTCTAAAATTGCCGCACCTGATAGTCAAACTGCCCCTGGTTTTCCTGTTCGCATCAGCAGACATCGTCAATCGAGACGGCTTCGTTCCATTGCTGACCGGAGTTCGCAGACTTTGAGGCGACGTCCACGCGGAATCTGAATCCTGACGACGTCGACGTCGCTTCGGCGTCACGGAGTTATCATCGTCAGCGAAGAATATCTCATCGCTAAAATTTCAATTACGCTCAGCATTTTCTAAATGAAAGGAGGGCTGTATATTGTCAATTCGGCGTGGCAATTGATTTTCAACATATGAAACTTGAAGAATGTCGCCGACAATACCGAAAATGTGTTTCAGAACGTTGTCCAGACAAAGTATCTTTCTTCCAAACTAATATAACTAGTTTAGATTGTGCTTGTACCAGTTCTCATAAAGTAATGAAGAAAAAACTCACGCCAGCGCGCTATCCGGATAGGTCTCCCTCAGCATCGTTTCGTATTCAGTCATTTCTGACTCCGCCGGTTTCATGTCTTTTCTGGTTCGTTTCGGGGACATCGCCTTTTCGTCCTGCTTCTGGTTCGAATTCGAAAGTCGGGGCGACGAAAAGGGTTGCTGAAAATGCTAAATGAATGTCAAAATTTAGGAATTCTTCGAAACAACTGAAGATTTTCACTGCAACTCCATTGCACTTCGATAGAATTTTAAAAATAATTAACTTCAAGCTCGAATCGAAATGATTTTTGAGTGGAAATGAAGTTGAAAAACTTAAAATGTCCGTTTTTAAACCATGAAAATCGGAATTTCCATAAATTTCCAAAATTCCTACACTTTGCCGCATTGGAGATCGATCGGATCTTGGGGAATGCATGTTGGACGACATTTTCGGTGATAATATTGCTGATAAATTGCCGAAATGTCGGCGTTTATCAGCGAATAGATGGACGAACACTTTGCATGGAATGCAGGGGAAATCGATAAAAAGCAGCGACAACCACTAACTCAGGCGATATTATTCATATCGAATAGACGAATTCACCTAGTACAAAGGATAATCTCTGAAAGAAGAGAGAAGACAAAATGGACACCCATTTGCGCGGGAAACTTTGCAGAGCGGTCATGCGACCATTTAGTGATAGAGCGCGAAGGAAAATGAGTAACTTTAACTAATATTGCACTGAACGAAGAGAATAGATCAGGATCGAAAGTAATCATGGCCTAATTTATACCTGAGTCAAAATGATGAGATTATCTTGTGCGAAAATTCTTTACTAGTATTGGATTGGAGATGATCAAAACACGAAGAACAATGCAATGAATTGAAGATCGACTAAATTGAAATTAGAATTAAATTATATCGTGACGTGAGATAAAGACTAAAGAACCGATTATATTTTCATTAAAGATCCTTCTTAACGAATTATAATGATATGAATTCATTGTTATACAATAGAAAACTAATTGCACTTATCTTCGAAATTGTTGAAACATATGTGCAGAATATGGGCCTGCAATTGGCCCACGACTAAATGTGAATACATCATCCCTTGATCTCAATGATTTCACCCACCCTCAAACCTCGTTACCAATCTTCATCTCCCCTCAACCGGTCAACTTCCTACTCTTTCCACCGCCATCTACAAAAAGCCCAACAAATCAAAGTAGCCCTGACAAGCAATTCATACAAATAAATTATAATTACCGAAAAATTGTATATTGACTCGAACTCGACAGGTCCGAACCGAGACCAAACACAAACTCACAAATAAAATCATCTCGAATCAACTCTCACAAACCATTAATCACATAATGCCTTTCTGCCCACATATACATGCAAGAAATTTTATGGATGCAAATGACGTAACTGCAATAAACAATCATACAATTTGAATACTGCTTATAAAATCGGAAACTTACACAAAAATCATGAATTTCACATGAGAACACGGTTATTTCTGTTGTCCAAGTTAGTTTTTCATCCCTTTCCGAGTAATTATAGTTTGGAGAACTTGTGTGCGTAAGTAAGCAGTAAATTATCCTCTCATAAAGGAAAGTAATGTATTCCCAATTTATGAGTTCCACTATTTGGCAAAAGTTCTATATCCTGCTTCCTTAAACGTAAATTTTCAAATTCAGACACTATTAACTTTTGCCGAATTATGTTTCGCTTAATTACATTTTGCCATTATGACGCTCATATTCAATGCATAATTAAGGCGGGTTTAGTGGGGTTTTTTTCGTTAAAATTTCATACATAAATAACATGCGCGACCACACTATTGGTTTTTATTCATTATCTCGATACATTCTGTATGAAGTACTCGTGAGAAAACAGTCTGAAATATCCCAATCCGAACTAAAAATAATTTTACTCGAACTTTATTTGAGTAATGTCGCATTTTATTTTTGCGATTTTATACGAATGTGCCCTGAAATTTAAGATTTTTAATTTTTAAGCTCATGAATTTGATGATTTCACTTAATTTTCATTCGTGATAGGACATGGCATTTTAAAATCGGTTAGGATATCTTCAATCTGGCTCCTAGAAAAGGTCGTCGGTTTTGTTTATCTTTTTTCTTTTCCTCATACTATTTCTTCGAAAAACTGATGATCCGATGGCCTGGTGACTTTTTCTAGGAGCCTTCAGTCTTAACCGCGTTTCCTGAATACAAATATCGAAAGACGGAATATTCGGGATTAACTTTAAAATGTGTGCTAGATCTTGAGTAAATCCTTGCGAACTGCACTTCACTTGCAAAACCCCGTAGTTTCCGGTAACCCTAAGAAGGACTCTTCATTTTCGTTAAATTCGAAGATTTATAAATCCGTCTTTCGTACGATTTTGTCATTCCATTCATAAGTTTGAAATAGAATTTTAACAGATTTCTGTAGGCGTTTTGTTAAAAAAATCGTTATTTAAGCGCGTCGCATTCCTGCAGAAATTCGAGAATCTGCAAAATTTAGGCACATTTTGCTCTTTCTGAATATCATGGTATTCTATCGTTATGATTTTCCATGATATTGCTTCATATTGGGGCATCCAATAAATTCTTGGAATTTAAAAAAGCTACTATTTTTAGTCAGATATAGTGAAATTAGCATTAAAGTTAGAGAATGCAAACTTTTTTTTAATGAAAATTTTAAGAACTTATTGAATAGCTCTATACATTAATGTCTGAAATTAAAATATTTTTTTAAAAATTGTCTTATTTTCAGTATCTCATACACAATGCTTTCCCTATTGACAGTTATTTCATTGCTCCTCCTGATTACCGTATTCCTGATCGATGCGAGACCCAGAAACGAGATGAATTTCTACATGGACGCATTTCGGTGAGTCAATATTACATCATTCATTTTATGCACATTTATTTTCTCACGTCTCAGAATATGAAATACGCATTTGCCAGATTCAAATGTTAGTTGGAGAAATTTCTACATATCACAAGGTTTACCTTTCGGGAATTTCAAGAAATTAACTAATCCCAGGAATTTAATGATGTCATAATTTAATCTTCTGAACTAAAAATCATCTAAAATTATATTCTTGACTGGCGAACAAAGTCGATATTAATGCAGCAATTAGAAGTCGAATTTGGAGAAGCGAAATAGTGAGTCGTGTAGAAGAGAAACGAGAGGGACGAATAGCGTAATTCTTGAATATCGACGTTCTCTCAGTCAATGATACTTTTGAAAAAAACAATCTAAAAGTCCCAGAAATTTCAATTTGCCATATTACGATGTTTATCCTTGAATATTATTTTCTTAAAATAACAAATACCAAGAAATTTTTACATTTCTAGAGAAAGCATATCCAAATTTTCAGACAGTTCAACTCTCCTCACGATGGCGTGTATCCTTCGATGTCAGCTTCGCGAAACTGCTATTTCTCCCCGATCCAGTGTATGCTCCCGAAGAAGCGAATGGAATGGTCCTAACAATAGATTGACATTTTCTTAATTTCTACAGTATTAGAAACTTTTACTTGGGTAACAATTCAATTCCGCGAAATTCCATCGCTCATCGTGCAGCAGTCATACCTTTTCGAGAAGTTAATAAATAATTTTACGATTCCTTAATGAAAGCATATTGATTTTTTAAAGATAAAATAAATGAATCACTATATTCTGATCAGTTTACATATAATCAAGTAATGTTTCATAACTTATCTTATTTGAAGATATGAAGAGGTTTTTTTTCATTTCTCGAAGCTTCAATGAAGTGGGTTAAGCTCCATAGAGATTGTTTGGAGTTAAGGTTTGTTTTCATTGATAAATTCATCGATGGTGATATTCTTGAAACAATGGCTGTATTTTGACAACAGCTTCACTGAATCGAATTGGTTACTATTCTGTTCACTATTCGGATTGTATTCGTAGCAATACACAAATATGTCATCCATCATGGCTTGAAAGATAAAAATATAACTAAATATCCATATCTTTTTTCTACATGTAGCATCAAGTGAAAATATCTACATGCAATTGGTCCGAATGATAACTTCAATTTCAACCGAATTCGTAGCGCCAAATGCATAATGGCGTTTAGTATTCACAACATTCACCTGAATAGAATTCAATTTCATTATTTTACCATCCTATTACAAAATTTTAATTTAACTTAAAGTGATTTTCTTTAAATAATCGTATTGAAATGTAATCACCGCTGTTTTCTTGATCAGAATATTGCGGCAGCCAGCTATTTTCGTAAGAGACGACGAGAAGAAATCTGACCATTTTGAGCGTCTTCTTGGAAACAACTGAAGAGAATACATTAGAAGTATCGCGTTACGTGAACACAATTCGTTACGGCGATTTTAGATTCTTCATGTGCGAGTCAATACTCATTTTTAAAGCCGCACCAATTCCTCCGCTCACATTTTTGAAGCGTGTCAATTCTCCCCACTTGCTCTCTCAAGGAAGAGCCCTCCCAAAAATGGGTGGGGAACGAGGGAAATTATTGCCTCCATTCTGGCGCCGTAATTGTACCGGCGCATCAGCCGCACCTGCATCGGTGCAATTTCGGCACCAGGATGGAAGCAATCTCTCCTAAAGGGGTACCTCAAAAATGCATGTGGAGGGAACGACCTTCACCCATTTTATTACTACTGATAAATAGAAAATGCCACTTTAAGGACTTGCAATTTTATGACTTGCTACTCATTTTTCTCATTGGTTCTTTATCAAATTCAAAGATGCGCCTTTGTTTGTAATGTTCAGTTTTATTTTATTGTGGCTTCTGAATTTATATCTTCTTTTCGGTACTTAAATGGGGCGTTCACGTTATGATACCCAGGGCTTAAAAGTTTGGACCTGAAGTGGACCTGGATCTGGCTGTTTTCAAAAACTGGGCCTGATTTTTTACCATACAAATTTGTTAATTTTACAGAAGAAACATTGAGATCCATATCTGCAATAAAAGAACAAAAACATTAACAAAACAATGTAATTATTGATAGGCACGATTAAAAATGAATGAAAATGAGATTTTCGAATAAATGATGAAATAAAAACAACAAATAAAAACGCAAAAGAAACTTTTAGGCCTGATCCGAGTCTAGACCAGGTCTGAACCTGGTCCAATCTTTTAAGCCCGATGATACCATCTCATTTTATCAACTTTTAGGAGGCTAATAGAAAAAGACACCGGGTTTTCTAAGAAATAGTATGGGGAGGCAGGATAGGAAAAGAAAAAAGCCGGTGCCTTTTTCTAGGAGCCCTTTTAGGATATTAGAATTTGGACTTATCTAAAATTTTTAAATTCTAGGTAATTCAACATGAGGATATCGCTACTGAGTTCAGTATTTTTGGGTAAGTCAAAAAATTTCGAATGTTTCACGAGATCAATCTTTGCCATTGACATTTTTCACGATAAAACTGAACCTCTAATTTATTAGATACTGATAAAGTGCCATCATTTTGGAACAGAAAAGTGGAAATTCAAAAGATAATTTGGCCAGAGATGGACAACAAAATTTATAAATTCTAATTTTCAATCCTATGAAAAAATTATAAAACATAAACTTTTAAGTTTCGTAAAATATTATCTAGCTTTCATAACTTATTTCTCGATTTTTGCAAGATATGAATTATGAAGAACATTATTCTAAGTTTTTAAAGATATAACATAAATTATATGGAATCTAAAATTCCAGTATGCTTCGGCAGTTTTCACTTGGCTTATGGTAAAAATGTCGACTCGAAATGTGCGTGTAATATGAGCAACCTCTGGTTAGACATCGTGGTCGCCATTGATAACTCGCGAAACATGGACGAAGAGATCTTATTTGAGGTAACTCCCAGATATAGGTCAATTTTAAATTTCTATTTTAGGTCGATGCCAATATCGCTACCGGTATACTAAATTTAAAAAAATGTTAATTTTGCAAGGTTTAAGTGTTCGCTCAATCTAATATCACCCAGGTCTTGGGTCAAACTACTCGCGTCGGCATCGTTACGTATGGACAAACTGCGGTTGTGGTAAGTTTAAAGCAAAAAATCAATTTAATTTAAAAAAAAAATCATTTTTAACATATGATAATTTTTCAAATAATGAGGAAATTTTGCAGAATTACAATTTAACCGCCTTCAATGACACTGGAACGTTCATGAATGCAATTTTCGATGTAACCAAAAATTTCACTACCGATACATCTTACATCTACACGTAACCCGAATAAAATGGGGAGCTAATTCTAGGTTCAAATTTCGAAAATTTTTAGGGGTCTTGCCACCGCGCTAACCGTACTTCATGATGGTCGAGTGAACGGAAAGCGCGACAATGTCCAACAAGCCATTATCCTCTATGCATCTCATTATGTGTAAGTACTTCTACACTCATAGCGCAGTGGTAAGATGCGCGGATTATTATTTTTCTTCTCTGCTTCTCAATCGAATTCAAATTTTGGTAGATATTTTATTTTTTTTTTTTTGTAAAAATTTCAAATCGAAGAAGCTACTATTGAACTATTTGATGACGCTTGAGAAATTTAGAATCCAAGAACAAGAAGAGGATCCGGTGCAGTTCGCTCAGCAGATCAAGGAAGATGGCATCGGCATCATCACCGTCGCGTTCAATCAGTTCGGTGACGGGGATGTTCTTGCGGTATTCGAAAAATTAGAATGCCCGCATTTTTATAACAAAAAATCCAGGAACTCGCCAAACTCGCCACCCCAGGAATGGCCTTCAACGACATAGACACTGATTTGGTCGGTGAGATTCAGAGGAACGGGCTCTGTCAACGTAAATTTCAAATTATAAAATATTTCTAAAATCCAAAATTTAGTCAACTGCTTCTGTCCTACCGGATGGGCTCAATACACTTCTCAATTCGGGTTGGTTAGTGCTAGAAGGTAGGGGATATATGAAATCTCAGGATATATCAATTCCTTTCCAGATTCGGCCTTTGTCTGAAAATCGGTGATATCGACGCCATGTGGACGGCGGCGAAAATCGCTTGCCAATATCTGGATAATTCCGCCTATTTAGTTTCCGAATTTGATAGAGCTAAGCATAACTTCACTTATCGTAAGTGGGGCGCTATTTTCTAGAATAGCGTCATATTAATAAGCGTACCATTTTAAAGGCTTAATATCTTTGAAAGGTGTTATGTTTTATAAGTCATATTTTAGACTTCTTCAATAACATGGCTGGTATACCCGGCCCGTATATCTATCACATAGGTCTAAGTTGGGACGTTCCTTCACAACAATGGATGTGGGAGCAGCCTGTTAATCAGCCTAAAATTCCAGTATTTATTTTTAATTAACATTTTTTATTTTGTATATTTTAGCTCACCAATTCCTCATACGCACCATGGAACCCCGGTATTTCGCTTTAATATTACGCAGTTATTTTGAGAATTCCTTGTTTGCTTAACAGCTATAATAATGCAATTGATCGTTAGTAGTGCGAATATTAAATTTTCTGAGTACTGTAACCTAAGAATAACGATCTAAATAGACGAAAATTATGATGTATTTTACGAAGCCCCTATATAAGAATTAAATTATAGTACGCCAAAATGAAATTTTTATGGTTGTAAAATGTAATGTCGAAATGATTCCAAAAATGAATGGATATTTTTCAGCTCATTTAAATTGTAGGCGATCTCACTCCGCCTAGCGAGAATCCTTGTGTGGCAAATCAGCAATTCGCGCCGGGTACTAATGTAAGTTTAAAACTCACTTAATTTCTCAAACTCGAAATTAGAATATATCAAAAAATGCAATCTTTACCTAAGTAATCCTTTTAGCTTCTCTCATTATCTTAGTAATCATAACAACTTTAAACACACATATTTGATTTTTATCTACTTTAGAAAATTTGCTAAATTATATCCACTCTGAGCAAATAATCTAAATTAAAATATTTTCAGCCCGGATGGAGTACTAGAAATTGTATCGCACCCGCACGATATGTTTGCCAATTACATGCATGTGATACGGATCATTACTGTAAAAATGATTAATTTTGAACTTTAATATCTTTGTTATATAATTGAATAAACCTGATCAAATATCAAGAATCTCTAACATAAAATGAGCACAATTTTGCTACACGATATAATTAATGGGAGCGATTTCACGCCTTCGACCTGATGGTTCAACTGAGCGAACTAAAAGAGCAGCGTCGTCTCCTTCCTGCTTCGAGGGAATTCTCCATCCTTTTGAGCTCATCCCGAAAAACGTGCCGGCTCCTAGAAAAAGACACTGGGACACCAGTTAGAAAAAGACACCAGCTTTTTTTCTTTTCCTATCTTGCCTCCCCATACTATTTCTTAGAAAAACCGGTCTTTTTCTAGCTGGTGTCCTGGTGTCCCGGTGTCTTTTTCTGGGAGCCATTTGTTAAACGATTAGAGTAACATACAGTTTTAAACATAAACTGATTTATTGCATTGATCATTATATAAATATGATCGTTTAAATTAAGGCAGATAGCACCATCCGGAACTACAAGGCGTTTTGAAAGGGCAGTCCGTATTGGTTTTACAGGATCTCTAGAATAAATCACGTTGTTCTAAATTACTGTTGATTGAAAAGCAAAGGCGATATTCATGCAGCAATTAGAAATCGAATTTGGAGCGAAATAGTGAATTGGGTAGAAGAGAAACGAGAGACGAATAGTGTAATTTTTGAATATCGACGTTCTCTCTAATCAACAATATATATTATTAATTAGTTGATAAAATACCCACGCGCATTATTAGCATGCTGTATACACCTTGCATACTCATCATTAAAATAAATACAGCAATAATTAGTATCGAATATAAAAGCGATTTCATCTTAATAGTGTAGAAGTACTATCGAGTTTCATATTACTTTCCTATTTATAGTTTTACAAACTGTATAGACTTATTGTAATTATATAAAATATCATAAAACACCGACAATTTTTCACACATAATTTCTATATTAGTGGTAGACAGTATTATAGAAATAGACATGATTATTGAAATTCTATTTTGTCGCGAAATTGAAAGAATTATTAGCAATCTCTTTATTGATCGATTTAAAAGGTGTATATATATAATTTATAGTTGAATTATTTGTCTCAGATCCGAGCTCTAACTTAACTCGAACTCGGCTTTAATTCACGGTGAGTTCGAGTTCGTACACATCATTGTTAATAGTCAATGTGAGAGCAATAACGTAATTATGATAATATATTCTTATCAATCATTAAAATATTGTAAATTGTAAATTTTCAATATCTTGGCTCACATAATGCCGAGTCGTTGCTTTAGCTCATTCCCTCGCAAGTTTTCTCCACCTTCCCAGGCGTAGCTATCGCGATCTTTTCCTCGAGCTTCATCGGCGAGTTGTTTTTTTCTGGAAAATATAGCTTCAGGATTTTTCAAGTTTGTGAAGTCTTATGAACTTTTTTGAGTCTTTAGAGAAATATTTTAAAGTTTTTAGTGTTTTGGAGTCTACTTTTTTTTTATTTTCCGACTTCACGGGTTTCGATCGGCAAAAAGTCGAATAATGATGGCCTGAATATTTCGGTGAAGTAAAACTTCTAAATGTATGCAAATCTTCACATAAAGATGAACCTTACACAAAATCAAACTTGTGAATAATAGCATTTGGCAAAGAAAATATTTCACAGATCAATTGCAAAATTGATGAAGCGCCAAGAATCCCCCTTTCATGATAAGCCCTCAGAATTTTCCATGCATATGTTTCGAGATCCGGTCTTTCTGGATGACAAATCTGAAAGGGGAAAGATTTTCGAGATCTGAGATTTTCTATATCCGCTATCCCATCCTTTTCTTCTCCAGGAGGCCATCATTTGACATGTCCTGTCTGCGACTGGCTTTATTCATCTGTCTAATTGCAATATGTTTCGCGGATATATTTGACCCAGTCAAGGTAAGCTACTGGGAGTTTTCTTGGCTTTGGATCAATTTATCAGCATATTCTGTGAAGAAGAAACTGTATCGGCCGTAATTACTAATTAACGATGAAATAAACAATAGATGATCCGGAATTGTTCAGCATTCTTCCAATCTTAACAATCTCGAAACACTGATATTGTCGATGACCGATAACTTGAGACGAAATAAAATAATCGTCTTTCTTCCCTCCCCTTTTGAGCCTTCGAATGCACACACTGACGATATTCGTTCAGTTGGCGATTCTTTTTAGTTTTTCCTTCGTTTTTCTTTGTTCTTTCATTAAAATTAACGAGAGCTTCGCAACAAATACTTGGTGACAATTATCTTCCTCTGTCGAATTTGATCGAAACTAATGAGTTAATTATTGATAATTACTCTTAAAAACGCGAAAAACTAAAATGAATAATCGCAAAAAGAACAAATGCTCGTCTCTGCGTACATTCCGAGGCTCATAGGAGGGGAGAGAAAGAAACTCGCTTCCTTTATTTGTTCCAATTTACCGGTCACCTACAATATCAGACAAGGAAATAGGGTGAAGATAGGAAAGCTTAGTGTTAGCTTGAACTCCCTTGCTCAAAACTCCGAAGATCTTGATATCACGAGATACTCTAGCGATCTAAATGGGAGAATCAAGCTTGGGGAACGACCACTGCACACCAAAAAATATCCTACTATGCCAGTGCGCACCAAAATAATAACTTGATAGAAATCATGTGTCCGGGTATTACACTTCATTCTTTCACAGGTTTGAGACATTTCAAGAATCGGACAATTAGTTGCATCGAACTACTTCTAACGTAAGAAGATGATGATGCAAATTACAATCGAAATTTTCAGAAATGATAGAAAGGAGGGATAGAATAGGGGTGGCTAGGTAAGGTAAGGGTAGGTTCAATTTAAATGGATGTATGGAAATTGGCGTCTAATGTATCAAATTAGTTGAACATTCCTTCGAATCTTCATTGACATACTTGAATAAGTTTGCTATCCTCAGCTTGATGATGGACATTTTTCCAGTCACTCTTGGCCTAATTTGCTCACATTAATATGAATTTTTCATAGGAAATGGGATTTCGAGACATTTCTGGCTGGAAATACTTTAGCCTAACAACTTGGTGCGTAGTGACATACACCCCCAAGCTTGATAACTTGACTTGTTCATAAGAAGTAGCCAAACTAACGGCCAAGTATCCGAAATGGTAAATTTTTTCAGGATGTCTACCGACGTAGCTTCGGGTACTACCAGGACCAGCACGGTAATCACTACCTGCCGAATGGGAACAAAGACAACGGCTTCCTGATCGAGTGCAGATCCGGTGGACCTGGATGTGTTTGGAACGGAAAATAATCATTTTACTTGGAATCTGTTTTATTTTTGTTGTAAAAATTTGTACAGATCAATAAATATTTACACATCGTATGTACATACAGAATCGTCATGGTGTGAGCATTAAGAAAATAAAAAATTTTAATTAAAAATTAATTCTCGACCAAGGGAGTAAAGATAAATTTGTACTTTTCAATAAGAGATACACTAGGCTAGAAAAACAACAGTCTAAAGATTTTTATAATGTTCAGTTTATCCAAACCACGGACAATTTGAGCCTCCTGAAGCGCAAAGCAAGTAAAATCCATGGTGTCGGTTTCCCGTGAAAATATTTCCGTATTGATCGCCTTGATAGCCCTAAAAATAAACTTGGAAAAATTCACTAATTTCAGCAAACCGAAGAGTATGAAGGGTAGTAGTTGTATGAGCTCGAATAAGAACTTGGCTGATAATAGTTCGAATAATATCGTGGTTGTTGGTAGTAATTTCCATAACTGTAGCTTGGTCTGTAGTAGCTTCCGTAACTATAACTTGACTTTGAATAATAGTTATTGTAAGGATATCTGTAGAAACTGTAATAGTTGTATCCTGATGGTCTGCTGAAATCAAATTTTCAATCCCTAGGCTCCTATTTAGCAATTTCAATGAACAGAATTCCCGTACCTTGGATAATGCGACCTGTAGTTAGAGTAAACGTACGAGTTCACTAATAGCGGAAGTAGTAGTAAAAAGATGACTAAAAATAGGTTCAACTTGGCGTTCATTCTTTTCGGTATTTGATTCATTCTCGCAAGAAGGATGCGTCTTTTATAAGCATTAGAATCAGAAATCGCCTAATTTTTTCGACATTTCAGACGTTTTTATCTTTCTATCTTTCAACGCTAAAACTATTTCATCGAGCTTCTCTGTGGACTACGACTTGGCTAGACGGGTCAGCCGGGAAGCGTGACTATGTCGGTAGCCAAACCATTGTCATCATTTCGAGAAAAATTATGTCAACCGCTTTTTTTTCTCGTCTATGTTAAAGCATGCGATGACATTTTTTTCTTTGCCTAATTTGAAGACACGCCCCAGCTTTTAATGTCACCATTTGCAGGAAAATTCCTTTCTCTGCGAGCGAAAAAGGAAGCGTCAATTTATCATCTACCTGATCACATCTGATGTTAGTTTGGGTCCACACGAGGGGGCGAATTGTTTCGACATATCTGATTTTCTCAAGGTAACCGAAAATTCGAAATTAAAGCATGACAAGAGAAAACAGGCTGATGTAATGTTAAAAATTGGCCAACCACCCTGAATTCATTTTGTAGTCTATTCAAGGCAAAGACACATTATTCTATGAGAGAAAACAAAAACGGAGATTGCATGTCGATAAGGCAACTATGGTACGAAGAAAGCGGAATTGCAGCAGATTAAACCAAAACCAAGAAAAAGTCAATTGTTCATGATGTAAGCCACGAAGTCGCGGATATTGACCTGAAAATTTCATTATTTTTCAAAAACCGACATTTTTTATCCTTGCCTTTCCCTCTGGAAAGTCCATACCATACAAGAGATTATCGACGTCGAGAGAAGACATGCGTTCTCCTAAAAACTCTTATGTTCTCGGAAAAGGATCATCAAACTAAAGGATATACCCGCGTTTTGGAGGATACTCCTCAATTCCGACACCGGCACCGTACCGCTTCCATCTCGGTCGAAATGAGTGAGGAGTTGCTAAAAATCGATTTCTTCCAGAAACTATCAAAATCGGTGTTTTCTTACGATGAATTGGTCTTGCGTGGGCGGTTTGCCGATCTCCTTCTTGATGTTGTGGTAAATCGGGGTGAATTCCTCGACAGAGACGCGAGCGTCTGAATTTTTCACCTATTTTCCGAAAAAAGGGCAGGAGAAATACCAGGATCCTTCCACTGAGCGGTCATTTTCTTGACTAATTCCTCACTCGGATGCAGATTCAGGGAACGAATGCAGTTTCCGATCTGAAAAAAAACTAATTGGAAATTTTCAGAGAATTAAGTTACGATTACTTTATCTCCAATTTTTGTAGGAAAAACTCACTGGAATTTTTAAAAATTTACCTGTGAAGCCGCGATTTTCTTGTCGCCCTTGTTATCGTAGAAATGAAAAGCGTCGTGGATATCCTCCATGATCGAAGTCATTTTGGGTAACCTACCTAAAGTTCTGAAAGATGAAACTAAAAAAGAGCAAGTGGTTGAAAATTCGCTTTTTTGAAACTAAAACATTGGAATGATGAAAGAAGAAGAGGAAGACGATTAGTCACCGAAAATGAAAGAATAAAAGGAATGCTAGCGGCGATGATGCAATGCTGGAGCACAATTGAAAGAATGAAAAACTGAATCTTTTATTCGTGTTGAAGGATAGAAAGGGGAAAACGGCTGGTATAAATTGTTTCGGTAATGAAAATTGAATTTTGGCAAAAATTAATGTTTTCCAGTGTATTTTCAAAATGCCCAAGTGACTAGCGGGTTTTTGAAGCATATCCTATCAACAACAACTTAAAAATTTATAATTTCCGCTATTTATATATGCTTCAAAATAATGTTGCCGTGAGTTGTGTTCGTAGCTCTATGACCATGCAGTTGCTTACAGTGCAATTTATATCGTCACCTAGTTTTGCCATGGATAATTCTATGCTACAAAATTATGCATCATTGAACTTCATATTTTCTATCGTCAGTTGGTCTAATTTGGATAGAATTCTTTATTCCTCAAAGACAAGAAAACGTATCTCAAGGTGTTTTACAGCATTTTTGACTAGGTATAGAATCCGGAAACACAAATATGGGATCAAAATGTTAACCGAGAAAAATTAGGAAAAAAGTTGAAAGAATGTTTCAAGTCCGAAAAAAATCATTACTTTCTCAAAAATATGATTAGAATGGGAAATGTAGACGCACTTGTACAGAAAAATACACAGAATCAATAAAATCGAAAACAAGTAAACTTTGCTTTAATTGTTATTTCTTTACTGGATAAAGCAGAATTTACGTTTTCATACAAATGATAGGCAAAGCTGCACTAATAGGCAATTTTTATCGTGAAATAATAAGATAAACTTTCTGCTTTTCTTTATCACTTCATGATAATGAAAGAAACATTCGTCTAAAATATCAGTTTTTGGAGCAAAAGACTCGTTTTTCCATAGCAATATTTCACTACAAATTGACTGTATGGAAGAATAGCCATGTCGCATTTTGCAAAGTTTTCATTATTTGCAAGAATGCGACACGGCTTTCTCCGATATACAATTACATACAGAAATTGTTCTACGAAAATACCGGTGGGTGACGTTTTTGCGCAAATTTCTTATCTACATCTTGGGGAAATTCAAATTCAGACGAGATAGCTGCTACTAGTTCATAACTGGTTTTTGAGAGCAAAAATAAAGACGATTAGAGAGCTAATTACTCGAATTACATTGATTAGCTCCAACTTAATTTGGATAACTATCTCTCCATCGAAGAATGTCTTTTTGTATGACGAGTTTAAATCATTTTTGATGAATAATAACTGATCTAATCATGATAGTAGTCGCTGTTTTATCAGGGAAAAATCAGCATGGGGTGGTTCAAGACTCGAGAAAATGCCAGAATATCGATTTTAGCACTTGTAGGATTTTGGGATACGGTAGTTTAGCTGCAATTCACTGCGGTGACGTAGCCTTGACGTTCGAGAATTCTGAGTCGCTTCTCGACAGCGTTCTTGTATCTGAAATTTCAACTTCTGGAACATTCGGGAAAAATTTATTTTATCACATCATGAATAATTTTTCCCGATTGAAAATAGCATTGTGCAAAAATGGGATTAAAATAATAATAATGATAAAATTAGAAAAATTTAATTTACCTAGCCAAAACGGATCTATCCTGCTCGCAGTGAACCTGCTCTGACAACGTGTGCAGCATCATGTACGCGGTTTGATATCTGGAAATTCTTGGAATTTTAAAAATTAGACGTTTCAGAAAGTTTCACAACATGATCTTCATCAAATTCGACATTCGTAGTTTGTTAGCGATCAGCACTATTAAATGAAAATATAAAATTTTTCCATTTCTATGTCTGCTCAGAATAATGTAATTTTTGGCTTTTCCATATCCCCTCACCTTTGACTGCAGAGTTGTGGGTTTCCGAATAATTCATCGAGCGCGGCAGCCTGGCAGAGTTCGATGGCGTGCTTGTACATGATTCTCTCGGCAGAAATGACAGCCATTGCTGGATCCTGGCCGGGCAAGCCGAGCGATGCAAGTTCTTGGGAGCGGACCTAAATTGCAAATTACTATTTTCGAGGAAACAATTTTGGTCAGTTTCCAAATTTTAAGGTTTTGAAATTTTGTAATATAACAGTAGATGAGGTAGTTAAATTAAAATTGAAAAATCATTAGTTTCAAAAGTTCTCATCCATTACAATTTTATTAAATTTTCAATTCTAGAATCGAACTTATCTTATTGTTAGAAAAAAATGTTTCAAACTTCATTAATAGAATTTTCATAATTCACCTGATTATTCTTTGTCGTATTCAATAATTAAAAATTGCTAAGTCTCACCAAGCAATCATGATATCTGGCATTGAGCTGATTGAGCACATTCTGTACTGCGGGGGATGGATGGAGGACTCGACTGGCGACGTTTCTTTGTGCAAGGAGAAGTGCAGAGGAGAGCATGTGCAGCGCGCGCACGTACACAACCAGTTGCTCGGCACGACGGTAAGCGGAAGAAGATTCCTGCAAATAAAAATAAATGAACTAATAGTGGATTTCATAGTAGCTAATACTTTCCTTTATCCCTTATAAATATAGAAGAAAAACTCTTTTGAATGAAATATATCGAATTCACTAGAAGAGATAGATAATTTAAATGATAAACCAAAAGTACAAAGTCAAAGTTAATACCTTCTTATTTGTGATTGCAGTTGAGAGTGGGTTTTCTTTCTGCTCGGCGACTTGAATTAGCGTGTCAACCAATTCAACCACAAAACGCAGTTTTGCGAGGATCTGAAAATTTATCGATAAAATCATATCCTCAGGATTACATGTGCTTTCTTTGCCATTAAAACATCTAGATAAACAATGAATTTTTCAATTAGTGAAAGATAAGATTTGTTCAAATAAAAATATATATATTTTATTAAAATTTTACTTGTTTATGCTCTTCCTGCATGACGGTTTCCTGCTCCAAAGCGGGCGGCGGCTCGTCGTCTTCGTCGTTTTCGAATCGATCTGAGAAAAGAGCTGGGGCTCGAGATGGAAGGGAATTGCCGGTTGGCTAAAAAACACCATTTCAAAATTAAGTAAGTTTCATAAGTAATTTAAATTCCTTGCACATAAGTGAAAATCTTATGAGAAGAAATAGGTGCTCAAATAACAATTATCATGAAGAAAATCATTTTCAAGTTAATTTTCATATGAGTTAAAATTCTCTACATAAACATTGAAATCTAGTGGGCCGTCAGAACTATCTGAATTCATAAAAACAATGATTAAGCGAGAAGAATCTCAAGTCAGGTTTCAGAAAATTCTATCATTTTTAGTTACTTCTCCTTGATAGTTATTGTTCGTTTTCCTTGCAAATAACAAAAACCTTACACTAGCAAAACTCTGCGGGTGCAGCGGGGTGACTTGATGCGATGCGTCGTGCTTTGCGTTCGATGCGGAGCTCGATGAGGTTGGTTCGTCTGCCGAGACGCAACTGTCCATCATTTGCGAGTGCAGGGAATCTGAAAGAACCAAATTTGTTTTTGACTAAAAACTTTTTAAGGAATGACTATTTCATCAGGGTGATTATAATCATCCTACTTTGTTCGTGCAACAAGTCCCGCTTCCTTTATTTTTCTTACCAGTAGGTTGCTGCCGCTTTCCAGCGGGAGTTCCAGAAGCGAAAGGCAGATTGAGTCGGGTATCGTGCTCATCCTCGTCTTCGCTAATGTCCTCACTGAAAATTTAATTCCTTGAATTTTGTGCTTCAGAAGCATCAAAGTTCGTGGGAAATCATCAGTCCGAAATCTCATCGTATTTTCTGTTTTATTCGTACAAGTTTCAAAGCGATTCGGGATCGAATGATGGTAAATGACTTTGATGATCCATTGCTAGTCGACAAGAAAAACGAAAACTCCAACCTGTCACTATGCCGTCCAGCGAGCGGTGCGATTCCAGCACTAACTGGAGGCGTCGCGTTAAGGAACTTCTGATTGTCTAGGGGCAGGGCCTTTCCAGCAGAAGCAAGAGAGCTCGGTCTGGCTCGAGTCAAGTCGTTCGTCGTGGCTGATTTCGGAAGTGGTTCTACTAAAATTCCCAAACTTAGTTAATTTTTCAGATATTTTTCCTATTTTCTGGATACGAGTTTCTTCACAATATGAATTTTAAGACTTAATATTAGTTGAACTTCTCTTGAGGCCTATAAAATTTACAGGGAAAAGTGGCCATTTTCATAAGCGAAAAGTCGGATTAAAAGTCTCGTTAGAGCTCATTTTCTCAATGGAGCACACAATTGCCTTACCATCAGGAGGCACCTGTCCAGGCAGAAGAGGCGGTTCCTCGGCGGTGGCGTGCGTCGCTCCTCCACCTGTAAGCATATTCACATTGTCATATTGCCATGTTTCTTAACGGAAGAATTCCTTCCCTCGCTTTTCTCCGCTATTTCTAGCTAGGAATGGGGAATAGCATGAAGCATGAAAAATGGAGAAAAAATTTTCTGTTAAGGCGTTGCTGGATGCAGTGAGATTTAGTTACATTTGTCAACTGAAGTTTTCTTAAATTCGAGATTTAAAATCTAATGGATCTTAGACATTTTGACAGGGAATTAGACTTTTCGCTAGAATTACTCGCTTATGAAAGTATGTGCAAATGGTGGTAGTACCAGGGGGAATGGCCGAGGGCGGACCGGTGGCGAATCGTCGCGCCAACGCGGCAGCGGCACTCGACGGACCCGCAGCTCCTGATCCCGATCCGCTCTGGGAGCGTCGACTGCTCCCTCCGCGCACGAGAAACGTAGCTGAAGATCACAAAATTTAAATAGGTCTCAGAAGATTTGATAAGTAATTCTGTAAAAATGCGAAATGCTCTGTTTGTAGCCCTAGTAGGATTCATATAAATGAGAAAATCAGTGAAACTGATGAAAAGTAATCCACTATTGACTAGGCTTCAGAACTCTTGTCAATGTTTCTCATAATATATGCTGCCTAATCAGCTACTCAGCAGTTTCATGTTTGACAAAAACGGATCAAGAAATATGGTCAAAATGATTTTCTGAAGTATGCCTCATAATATTGCATCTTTTAAATGAAAAGATATGCGCCATTTTGACATGTTTAAATGGTATGGCAATTTACCCGCTAAGAATAAATCATTCAACCCTTTATGTTGCAAGAAAATCGTATAAAATAGCGCTTTTCTTATTCAATTGGCGCATAGTAAAAATCGAGAATAATTGTAAAGTGTGCTTACTCTGTGGAAGGGTGATGTTCTCTATATCAACCGGGTTAGAAAGGGGATGATGCGTCTGCGAGGCGGGGCCTTGACCAACTCGGCGCGTTGCGGCTGCGGTCGCGATGAACGGTCCCGGCGAGGCGCCGTGTGCACAAACGGCATGGCCTGAAAATCGTGATATTTCAGGAAAAAACAACGTTATTATTTCGATAAAGTACATATCACTAAGCAAATTTTGTTACTGTATGGGGAAAATTGGGCATTTGGAAAACATTGAAGCCAAATATTTCCTTATAAAGTTTACACGAATGAATAGAAAGACATCATCTTCCATCAGTCGGACAATTTTGTAAAATAACATGTCTCAGAACCATTAGTGAGTCAAGTAATTTCATGAAAGTCGCGCAATTGAATATCGCATTTGGAATTTATAAGATATAAGATAAAAATACCTGGGCCATTGTTATCATGTGGTCTGGGTGAAGAGGCACTGCTCGCGCCACTTGATGGAGTGTTGCGTCGTTCCTCCATTCGGGCATAGGCCAGTCGTTGTGAGGGCACTGGGACGGCTTTTGAAAGGGCGTCGCCGGTGTGGACTTGCACCTCAAAATAATCCATATAATTTCACTAATTGTTTAAAACATATTTCAAATATTTTCATATTTTTTAGCATTTGGGAAGATCTCAATGACTTACTAGGGAAGCATCTGAACTCGCCTCGGCGATATGAAAAACGGATACCACCATCGTGTTCTCCGTGAAATTCTGATTCGAAATATGTAAAAATTAGCTGCCATCGAGAACGGGTTTGCGTGCTAGGACCCGTCGAAAAATTAAAACGAACGTCATTGCTGACCTAAGCCGGTCTTGAGGGAAAGAAGACATGAGTAGGACAGCGCAGTGGTAGTGAGATGAGGATGAGAATGAAGGGGTACTATGCCCTATGCCACTATTTTTACTGGTTCAAGAATTGATAACCCAAATACCTTTGCAAAAATTATTCCGTCATAGTTTTTTGCATAAATTAGCATAATTTAATGGTATAATGTCTCGACTTATTATAATTATACGTCGTTATTAAATTATCACCATTTTTCTGTATTATTATTTTTTGTATTGATTCGAATGGTTTTTCTTTGTAAAAATTAATGTCGAGGCATTACAGCACTATACCACACTAATTTATGCAAAAAAAATGACAGAATAATTTTTGCAAAAGTATTTGGGTTATCAATCCTTGAAAAAGGAAAAGCACAATCACATAGGGCATAGTACCCCTTCATTCTCATCCTCATCTCACTACCACTGCGCTGTCCTACTCATGTCTTCTTTCCCTCAAGACCGGCTTAGGTCAGCAATGACGTTCGTTTTAATTTTTCGACGGGTCCTAGCACACAAACCCGTCTTCGATGGCAGCTAATTTTTACATATTTCGAATCAGAATTTCATGAAGAACACGATGGTGGTATCCGTTTTTCATATCGCCGAGGCGAGGTCAGGTGCTTCCCTAGTTAGTTTTTCTTATTGTAGTGAAAAATCACGGATTCAAAATGTTCCGAAAGTTTCCAACTTCTTTTTCAGGTTAAATTTCAGCAATGCGGATTGCTGTCTTGGTCAAGATGTGCATTTCGAACAAGTTTCAAAAAATCTCAACACTAGTTTTCATTTCATTCAAAAACGATTGATAGCAATAGATTATTATCCTTTTAAAAATCTCACCATGTCACAAGAAATTATGTACCACTGCAAGCGATTTTCAATGATTAGTTCACTTCACCGCAACTTTTCTCATACATTTATACATACGTTTTAATGAAAATTTAATCCGAATTTTCAAGCCATTGCAAAATATTGTATGGTATATTTTTGTTACCTGTTTAACGGGACTATTCTCCTGAACCATGGACCCTGGTCGTTGTTGTTGAAGTGGGGGAAGAAAGGTAAAGTCACCAGAGTCCTGCATCGCCGTGTTTTGTTGATTTGCCAAGGGTGTTCGTCGAGAGGATCGAGGTGATTCGGGAATACCAGTCTGAAAAAATGAGAATTCATCAAACTGAAAATTACCCTGGTTTAATAATATCTTATCGTTCTAGAAGATAGTGAAATATCTTAGGCAAACATGTCCAAATAAATTAAATTTAAAGGATTTTTAAAGTGGAACTACTTTGAAGCATATCTCACTATGTTTCTAATTTTCTCAAATCCTAGCAATTCTATTCTTTCTTGTGGAAAATCGTGAAATATTCCAAATAATAAGACAAACACAAGCAAAGTTTCGATAGTTTGTTGAGAGAAGAGTTATTTTTAAGCTTATTTAACTATTTTCCACATTTCTTAATTTCTAAATGTATGAACTACACAACACTGGGGATTGACTAACATGCTAACCAAGCAGTGAACCTAAAGTGATCGAATTCAGGTAATTATGCAACACTAGGGAGTGACATGACCATTCTCATTTCTAACTAATAGATAGCCTTAACAAGCTCTATTCCTAATCTAAACTGCTCTAACTAAGATACTAAAATTATCTATTTCTATTTTCTATGTTTCGGAAATCCGTAAATAGAAGTCCCTTATTTCCATTATTAATCGTCTCAATACCTCGAAGTTAATGAGAAAATTATCTAAAATGTTGAAAATCTCCCATCCATTTTCGGATTTCCTTCTTCAGAATTTTGCCGAGTAAATAAAAAGGGAGGTTTTTAGCTTTCAAAAAAGCTCGGCAAAATTCCTCTAAGTGCGCGTTCAGGCTTTGTGTTCACTTTCGGATGAACATTAAAAATTGGCGTTGTTCGATATGAAAGCGCAGAAGTCGTGTTCTTCGTACTCTCTTGCCGAACAGCGCTATTTCCCAATGTTCGTCTTAGAACGAGCAAAGTCTAAAAGCGCTCTAAACAAAATATAGCAACTGAAGTGAACGGACCACGATACGACGGTGAGGCTTTGGGCTGTGGGCGTAGAAGCCTGCCATTTCTACCTTCGTCGAGCCAGGCGACGGAGCCACATTCTGGCCTTGCGAGGTCCTTCTTGGGACGGGGAGTCCTGAGGAGGGTGGCGGGATGATCCTTCTCGATGCGACTGGAGATGCCTGTGCCGTATCGAGGATGCGGCGAGAGGGCGAGGCGGCAAGGGGGTTGAGCAAGAACGCATGGTGGAAAAAGTCGTCTGAAAATAATAATTCTTGATTTCGAGAAGGACCTATGAAATGAAATTATATAAAACCATCCCGAAAAATTCGAAACTAAGAAACTGTCCGAATTTATTTGAAGGAAATTTTTAAAGGATATCTTATTAACGTTTTCTTCGTATTATTTACAAGTATAAAACCGCAAAATATCGAAATTTAACATTGAACTCTACTCCTAGAATATTTGAAACGAACTAAAAGAATCTCACCGAAAGAAATCCTGTCTTTGGCGTTTCTCTTGAGCAGCCTGAGGAGTAGGTCTTTCAGATCGGACGAGCACCATTCTGGGATATTTGGTCGGAGATCTCGCGTCTTTTCGTAGTACATCTTCAGTTGGGGCGGGGTTTGGGCCTGGAATATTCAAAATCAATATTTTCAACCAAAAGTTTGAACTTTTACGGAAAAATAGATTTCTTGAAAAGTTCATACAATTCCTCGCCATTTCCCCAACACTATTCCCGCTTCAAATTCATTGAATTTCCAAAATCAACAAAATAAAACTGAACAATACCTGGAAAGGCGCTTTTCCGGTCAAACACTGGAAGACGATGGTTCCAATCGACCAGAGGTCTGCTTTCGCATCGTACTGCTGCGACATGATCACCTCGGGAGCCATGTACATCGGGGAGCCACAAAGTGTTGCTGCCATCACACCGTCGGAGAGAAATCTGAAATGTATTTTTTTTCTGTAAAATGGGTAGTTCTCTGGGCAATCATTCAGTCTTCAAAGCAACAGTTAAAATTTTAAATGATAAGTCGACTTTTTTCAAAAAAGTTAAATTTTTACCTCGCAAATCCAAAATCAGCCAGCTTGATGGTGATCTCGTTGAAGGGTGGATTTGGCTTTCGGCTGGGATTGCAGAGAAGGATGTTCTGCGGCTTCAGATCTCTGTGCACGATGCCTTTCTTGTTGATCGCCTCGAGAGCGTGTGCTGAATTGGGAATTATAAGAAATTTTAGGGCGCGTCCATTTATATTTACTTTTGCAAAAGTCAATTTATTACTTCATTAGAAGAGTATCCACGAAAAATTACTAGATAGTTTCCAAAAGTTAGATTTCAATTGTGTTGAAAATTATGACATTTTTGAAAAATTTAAGTCCATGGACTTTTCTATTATAGGCTTTAAGATAAAATTCATATAACTGGAGTTAATTCACGAGGTTATCAAACAATTTCAAGTCTTTTGAAACCTACAAAAATACTCTTAAATTTAATTTGGATGTTTTTTTTAATGTTAGTGCCAATGATTCGCTGATAAAGCTGGAAAACTAATCAAATAGCTTTCTCATTAGAAAATCCAATTATTTAAACGAAGTAATCTTTAAACTGACCTATTTGCACGACGAAGTGTTGGATGTTGTCCTCTTTGAGTGTTCCCTTCTGTTGCAAGTAGTCTGCCAAATCGCCTCCGTTGCAAAACTCCATGATCAGATAGACGTGCGTCGCGTTCTCGCAACATTTCAGGAGGGCAACGAGGTTCTCGTGCTTCAGACCGCTTAGCTCCTAGGAACATATCAATTAGAGAAATACAGCACTCATCATTTTATCACTGAATTTGTTCTTGGGTTTTTGGAAACATGTTCTGGAGATGAAATATGAAAGCTAGAATGAGAAAGTAAAAAAAAAGTAATGTCTCAAATATCTTTCAGTTTTTCAAAGGGTAGATTGAAAATCCCCCTTTCACAATTCGACTCAGCTTTTATAGTCAGTCTAACTTCTACCTTTAAAATCTTGATTTCCTTGGCGAGGAGGTTCTTCGATTTGCTGATGTTCTTTTTCGCGATCGCTTTTATGGCGACTGGTATGTCGGGACGCTGAAAGAAAAAGAATTAGAAACTTGTTCGAGTCAATATTTACAAAAGTCATTTCCCTCGTTTCTCGTTTGTTCTAGAAGATTGTCACCAATTCCTGCAGACTATATTCCGGTTCTACTAACTAGCATAATCTGTACAATTTTGCATAAGTTTCGGTATTTTTAGCACTTTCCAAACATTTTATCCTCGTTGGAATGAATGTGAATTTTTAAGATCATTTCATAAAACAAAAAAACCTAGATTTTAAGATAGATTCCGAAATTTTCTAGTATTAATCTAGAATTTCTCGATATGATTGATTATGCTGCTCTGTAAATAGCGTTTAAAAATTCCTTCAAAAGTTCTCATCCAAATCATTTTCATCGTTTTTTTCTAAATTAATTATCATTGTACGTTTCAAAATTCTTCCGTCTTCTCTCTCAACTATTCTCCGTAATCAACAGTGTCGAATACAAACTATATCTAAATATCCAAAATAGGAACTTCTCGAATTCAAATAACCTATCGATTTGTTCCTAGATTTACTGTATCCCTTAGCTAACAACATTGCGAGTCAAATGATATCTAATCCTCCTTCGATCCCCTCGAGTCCTCGAGCTCAGAACCTCAGAATCGAGGATCGGGATAAAGTCCTATTACAAAACAGCAGCAGAGATAAAGATATTGAATTACGGATGGCGAGAGATTCGAGAGAAGTAGAGAAAAGAAATATGATTAAAAGGAAGAGATCTAAGAAAAAGAAAAAAATCAAAAGAGACGAGTTTCCCAGAGAAAACAAGAAAAGGAAGTCGCCTAATATTCCGAGTCCTCTCTAAATCTCAAAATCAGACAGGATTTCACATCCATCGGAAATGGGCGTGCTTGTACCTCTTAGAGACAGGAATTTCGAAGTTGAAAAATTAGCTGGCAAATTTTTAAACCTAGCAATTCAGTAGTACTATTTCACAGAAAAACGGGGTTTGAAATGTGACTGACTGATTTACTCATGTTTCAAAAGTGTTCTAGAAAATGAAATTTTTTAATAGTCTTATGACAAGTACATCACCCCCTCTAAACATTTCGAAATATTTTTAAAAAGTTTTCTTAGTTTTCATGTTTCAAAAATTCAGCCCCAGAAATCGAACTTCACCAGAAGCCAATGGGATTTTTCAGAAATAGGCCTAAAATTCCCCCGAGGGATTAGTAAACTGCGCAAAATTGCCGTAGAATGCAAGAGGCGTATGGCGTTTTAGAGACTAAGGGGTTTACGAAATGTTTATTCTTGAGTCTAGAAAGGAAAGAAGAAACATTTTATCAAACGGATATATCACTTATCAAAATGTTCGAAAAAAAAAAACCTAGTCATTCTGAAAAAGGTACTACAGGACCGTACCAAGTAAATTGACCAACGTTGTCATAAAGAAAACTTTTTCATTTTCTATCCGATTTTCATCAGGATTTTTTATGATGTAGAGAAATGTAGGGAGGTTTGTTATCTGTAAAATTATCTCAATTTTGATTACTACATAATTACCCTTATTAATTTTAGCAATTTAATTCAAAAATAAGCGGCGATTTTCCCCTGTTTCTCTGACGAAAGTGTGGAGGGAAGAAAGAGATAGATTGTTGTTTCGACACCCCTCAGAAAATAATTAATGAGGACAATTAAATCAATTAAAATCGAGATAACTTTTACAGGATATAAAATGTTTACCGTTTCAGCGGAGGTTTTGTTCATTTTAGGAATGCGATCTCTTTGAAAATGAAAATTCGCTATTTTTCGAGTACTAAAAAACTTTTATTTGAGACAATGTTGGTCAATTTACCTAGTACACTCGATATTTTTACTATGTGGTATACTAATTAAAGGTATTTCAAATTCTTTGTAGATCATATTTTCTGAAACCTATGTTATTTTTGCACAAAACAAATTTCTTCATGTTTCTATGATTAATTGATGAATTTCGCTTGTAATGATGAGGCAAGCAAAAACTCATCGACGCAAATCGCTTTGATCTTTCCCGCCAACGGAGAAAAATGATCGAGATTTTTCTCTCGAAGGATTTTTATCAGATGAGTCGGAAAGAGTATTTCCAGCGCATTATCAGATCGAACTAATTATTTTTATCCCACCAGAACATCAGAAAATCTGGTTTCTTTTTTCCATCAAGATCTATACTATTTCTTTTTCCACCATTTCAAATCAGTTGAAATCTTTGAATGCGCATCTCTCATTGAGAATAATCACTTTTCCCAAACATCGAGAGAGTTCGTGATTTTGAGAGGGTGAAAAGAATCTAGAAAGGAGAAATAGCAGCTTTAAGAGTGACTAGAGGAATGAGAAAGGACGATTCAGAGCCTGAAGAGCCGCTAGATGACACGTTGTAAAATTGACCGAGATGAATCTTCGTTCCGTTCCAAAATCACCCCAAATCATCACTATCATTTGCCGATCATTTTAGCGCCTCCAATATATTATATGCGGAAGGAATTGGAAATAGAAAGTCTTCAAAATATACATAGAAGTTCCTCGAAATTATAAGGTCCCCCATAATAAATGGCCCTCTGAGGACAAAGATCAGAAAATGATCATAGATTAGAGAAAATAAACCACAAAGTTATCAGTAGAACATCAGTCAAAATCCTAGATCTTATCGAAGATCCTATATGAGGTCAGATAAAGATAATTCATGATGATGAATATAGGGGGTAGAGCAAAAACTAATCAAGATATTATCTTTTAACATAAGTAGTTTTTTCTTGAAGCATACATTTCTGGTTCTTTGGAAAAAATTAATCTTGGAATTTTTCGATGAGCAAACTTGTGTGGAAATCACTATGCTATTGGTTACCACAAATTTCGAATCTCTTGAAGCTAGCGACATTTCGCCCCACTTCTAAAGTTATCTCATTGTAGTTGTTGACAACCTACCTCGTTTTCTAAACCTGTCACCTTTCGATCGAAAGCTCATCGACTAGGTGTTGAAAAGTCGGCTTCTAATCCATTCTCTCATGCCATGTTAAAGCATATCCCCTCAAAAACCGGCTGGCTTAGCGCATTCCCAGATTCTTATATTTGAAGGGTGTGATAAGATATGACGAGTAGCCAGCCCTAAGGCTTGGCAGGAAGATGGGATTTTGAAAAGCTGTCAAAAATAAAGTGGAAAAATGTCAGCGAAGAGGAGAGAGATCAATATGAAAGCACGCATAACAAAAAAAATCGCCTAAGATTTGAGTGTTGATAACTTTTGGCATAGAACTTTGCAAAATGTCATTTTTTAAATAAAATATCAGCACAAGCCAAATATTGAATAAAAATGTTTTTAAAAGAAACATGTTTCAGAATTCGTGTCCATTAAAATTTTCATCTTATCAATAATTCATCGGAACTAGGACCGGCATAATCGAAATGCCTCGAAAAGCGTTATTCATTGCTAAACAGTAAAACCGGAATATAATCGAGTGCGACTTACGCAAATTACGAATTGAAACAAATACTCACTTCTACATATCTGCCTTTGAAGACGATGGCGAACGCGCCGTGGCCGATCATGTCCCGGTTGGCGTATTCGAATTCCTCCACTCGCTCCATGATCGGCTGAAAAATCAGTAAATTTCATCAGATTACATCAAACCGACACTTATTTAAAAAAAATCAATTTTTCGAATTCTTTTAGTTACTCAATAGAAAACTTGAAATTTCTATGAATGCTAAAATCTACCTGATTATTTTGAGACATCTCGGATTCCTCGGACTTGGAGCGGATTGAATCGCGTCTCACATCGACCGAACGAACAAAGAATCCTGCAAAAGGGGAAATCAATAGTAGATCAAGTCGGGTTCAAAATTCGAGAAAAAAGAGAATCGATGACAGTGAATCGATAGAAATTTAAAAGAAATAGATCAAATAAAAATCGAGAAATACTCGATATTTTAAAAGTAAGTTTCAAGTTTTCAGAAGTAAAATGACAAATAATAGTAATCAATTCTCCGCGGAAGCTCGAACATTACTAAAAATCGATAAAAACAAAGTGTGAAGCGCGTGCAAAAATAGCCATATTGAGTCATGTGATATGAAAGTATAAAGTGTACGCGCGCAATAAGCGATGCTCGTTAGTTTTATTGCGGAAAGGGGGATAATTTATTGGCTTTGTGGGCATGTGATATATAGGACATGTATGAGAATATGCAAATTTAGATAAAAGAAAGGTCGCACGAGACTCAACAGAAATCGATATTTCTTATCTTTTTACAGCAGCCTGAACAAAGATTTAGTCAAAATCAAAACTCGCTATAAATATAAAATTTTGTGGAATCTGCAATGCAATGCGCGTGACACAAGAAAAAAGCTATTGCCAGCCAGAAAATCAATATTTTCAAAAAGAATATTTCCTTCAAAAATACCTTTTGCAGAAAACTGCTGCATGTGACTAACGATAAAACTAAAGCGACAAAATCGATATCGTTGCAAAAAAAAACTCGAATGAAAGAAAGTCGTTCTGCCACACGATTTTCGTGCGCAAAATCGCAAAATCATCTCGCTGTAAAGTGTGCAGATTAGCTATTTGTAAAGCGTCCCAAAATCGAGGAAGACCAGGTAAAAAATCCATCGGGCGAAAAATAAAAAAGTGTCAAGTTTCAGGTTCGACATACACACAGCGACGCATATTCAGAGGGGGAAAGGCACATGTGAGAGAGAGGGGACCGATCGATATGCAAGAGGTTGAACAAGGGAGAGAAAGAATGAAAGACAGCGCGGCACTTTTGCAAGTTTTTGAGGAAATGGCAAAATGAAGAAAAACCCGAACCTTCTCAAAAGATAAAAGTTCACTCCCAAATTGAGTTTTATTCGGAAATTCAATTTCGAAAATTCCAAGGGAAAAGGAAGCTTCATTTTGAGCAAGAAGAGGGATCGAAAAATGAAAAACTAAAAATTTCTCGTCGGATATTTCGAGCAGCCTCAAACCACGAGATGTACTGCAGATAAAGTCGCGAGCAAAAATGCGAAATTTATTGAATGAATGTGAAAGAGCGTTCGAAGTGAAGAGCGCGGAAAAGAAATGAGAAAATAGGAAACTTATCGCCACGAACCAACTGACACAGCTGTTAAGGTGAAGAGAGGACATTGAGGATAGAAAGAGAATGATAAAGAAATAGGACGAGGAAGAGATGCAGGCAGTCAAGCGAATCAATTTTCAGAGCTCATCAAAGATCGTGATGATCTGATAGGAATCAAGTCAGAAAGGTTAACCTAACCGGAAATGGGCGGGGTCAAGACGTGCTTGCAAATATTAGACGTGGTTTTAAAGAGCGAATAAGAACTGAAGCTCATTAGCAAGGCTTAGCACTTTGGACATGCACACGAACACGGTTGTGTATTTTATCGTCTCGTGTCCAAAAATGAAAATTTGCAAATTTTAAAGGGCAATTTTTACGAAAACCCTGCATGAAAACGACTCTAATTTTAGCTAAAATTGCTTATTTAGTAACTACGAAGATGATTTTCCACAAAAAAACGTCGAATACGGTGTCCGTATCAGTGTCCAAAATGCTAAGCCCTGTTCATTCGAGACCAAAATTTCGTGCTATCAAGAAATAACCTGGACATAAGATCTCTTGTCAAACAATGAAACAGCTCTCCAAACTGGCTAGACTAGATCCGGATTTCATTAAACCGCTATCAAAAATCGAAATAGAAAAAGTGAGCCTATTTAAAGGAGACGAGTCCTAGGGCCTTGGGGCTAATGTACGGGATGCATCTTTGCTTGGGGGCAGCTTTTCGGGAAACTGACGAAATAACACTCGAAAGTGAGAGAACACAGAGAGCACAAGAAGAAATATCGATAGTCTTTAGCCTGCGCAGAGATATTGTGCAGAAATGAGACGAGGAAAGAATAAAAAATATATAGTGTGGGGAAAGAAAGAAAAAGGGCGAAAAATAGCGTGGGAAAGAGAAATGCCACCCGACTTTGTGCTCTCTCGCTTTGAAGTGCTATTTCCTAGGGACCCCTCTGGCGGGTCGATTTCCTAATGTGGAAATGGAAAGGAGAAGACCCAGGCCCCAGGGCGGGAGCAGCGCATTTCTAACGCAATCTAATGAAATTTAGACTACGCGATATGACGCGCATGAGTTGGGTTATTTTGAAGAGGGAAATTTTTATCGCTAAAGCGAAAATTGAACGGAAAGTATAAATAGGAAAAGTCGCATTAGATTTATACAATTTTGAAGCCTATGAGGAAATTCTGTTTCCTTGTATTCTAGGCAGATGAAGGAGGACATGATAAAAGATTCAAAAGATTAAGAGACGAGTTAACGAAGAAATATCTTATTTAACTTCTTCTCGCTCCTCTAGAGTTCGGAACAACGAGCACGAATCGGTGAAGTGCGTGTTCTCGCCATGAAAGCGGCACGTTTTTCGGGATCAGTTCAGAAGGATGGAGAATTCCCTCGAAGCAGGAAGGAGGCGACGCTGCTCTTTTAGTTCGCTCAGTTGAACCATCAGGTCGAAGACGTGAAATCGCTCCCATTAATTATATCGTGTAGCAAAATTGTGCTCATTTTATGTTAGAGATTCTTGATATTTGATCAGGTTTATTCAATTATATAACAAAAATATTAAAGTTCAAAACTAGTAATCACTTTTTACAGTAATGATCCGTATCACATGCGCTCATTTGGCAAACATATCGTTCGGATACGGTATAGCAACTTCCAGCGCTCCATCCAGGCTGAAAATATTTTAATTTAGATTATTTGCTCAGAGTGGATATAATTTAGCAAATTTTCTAAACACAGGTAAAGATAAAGTGTATGTTTAAAGTTGTTATGATTACCAAAATACTGAGAGAAGCTAAAAGGCTATTTAGGTAAAGATTGCACTTTTCGATATATTCTAATTTCGAGTTTGAGAAACCAAGAGTGAATTTTAAACTTACATTAGTACCCGGCGCGAATTGCTGATTTGCCACACAAGGATTCTCGCTAGGCGGAGTGAGATCGCCTACAATTTAAATGAACTGAAAAATATCCACTCATTTTTGGAATCATTTCAGCATATTGCATTTTTGCAGCCATAAAATTTCATTTTGGAGTACTATAATTTAATTTTTATGTAGGGGCTTCGTAAAATACACCGTAATTTTCACGAATTTAGACCGTTTAACACATAATTGAACCGTTATTCTTAGGTTACAGTACTCAGAAAGTTAAATATTCACACTACTAACGATCAATTGCATTATAGTTGTTAAGCAGACAAGGAATTCTCAAAATAACTGCGTAATATTAAAGCGAAATACCGGGGTTCCATGGTGCGTATGAGGAATTGGTGAGCTAAAATATACAAAATAAAAAATGTTAATTAAAAATAAATACTGGAATTTTAGGCTGATTAACAGGCTGCTCCCACATCCATTGTTGTGAAGAGGCGTCCCAGCTTAGACCTATGTGATAGATATACGGGCCGGATATACCAGCTATGTTATCGAAGAAGTCTAAAAATACGACTTTTATGAAACATGACGCCTTTCAAAGATGAAACCCTTTAAAATGGTACGCTTATTAATATGACGCTATTCTAGAAAATAGCGCCCCACTTACGATAAGTGAAGTTATGCTTAGCTCTATCAAATTCGGAAACTAAATAGGCGGAATTATCCAGATATTGGCAAGCGATTTTCGCCGCCGTCCACATGGCGTCTTGGTCACTGGGTTGCAGACAAAGGCCGAATCTGGAAAGGAATTGATATATCCTGAGATTTCATATATTCCCTACCTTCTAGCACTAACCAACCCGAATTGGGAAGTGTATTGAGTCCACGCGTGGGGGCAGAAGCAGTTGACTAAATTTCGGGTTTTAGAAATATTTTATAATTTGAAATTTACGTTGACAGAGTCCGTTCCTCTGAATCTCACCGACCGAATCAGTGTCCATGTTGCTGAAGGTCATTCCTGGGGTGGCAATTTTGGCGAGTTCCTGGATTTTTTGTTATAAAAATGCGGGCATTCTAATTTTTCGAATACCGCCGAAACATTCTTTTCGCCAAACTGATTGAACGCGACGGTGATGATGCCGATGCCATCTTCCTTGATCTGCTGAGCGAGCAACACCGGATCATTTCCTTGGTTTCTAAATTTCTTAAGCGTCGTTAAATAGTCCAATAGTAACTTTTTCGATTTGAAATTTTTACAAAAAAAAAAAATAAAATATCTACCAAAATTTGAATCCGATTGAGAAGCAGAGAAGAAAAATAATAATCCGTGCATCTTACCACTGCGCTATGAGTGTAGAAGTACTTACTTATAATCAGATGCATAGAGGATAATGGCTTGTTGAACATTGTCGCGCTTTCCGTTCACTCGACCATCATGAAGTACGGTTTGTGCGGTGGCAAGACCCCTAATAATTTTCGAAATTTGAACCTAGAATTAGCTCCCCCATTTTATGTTAATTACGCGTAGATGTCAGGTTCCGTATCGGTGGTGGGCTCATTGGCTAGATCGAAAATTGCATTCATGAACGTTCCAGTGTCATTGAAGGCGGTTAAATTGTAATTCTGCAAAATTTTCTCATTATTTGAAAAATTATCATATGTTAAAAATGAATTTTTTTTATTAAAATTTGTTTAGATTTTTGCTTAAACTTACCACAACCGCAGATCCTCCATACATAACGATGCCGACGCGAGTAGTTTGACCCAAGGCCTGGGTGATATTAGATTGAGCGAACACTTAAACGTTGCCAAATTAGCGTATTTTTTAAATTTAATATACCGGTAGCGATATTAGCAGCGACCTAAATTATAAATTTTAAATTGATTTATGTCTAGGAATTACTTGATTTAACCCACTGTGACCCATGCCTTGGGAGTTGTCAATGGCGATCACGACATCTAACCAGAGGTTGCCCAAATTACATGCGCATTCCGGGTCGACATTTTGACCATATGCCAGGTCAAAACTGCCGAGGCATACTGGAATTTTAGATTCCATATAATTTATTTTATATCTTTAAAAACTTAGAATAATGTTCTTCATAATTCATATCTTGCAAAAATCGAGAAATAAGTTATGAAAGCTAGATAATATTTTACGAAACTTAAGTTTATGTTTTATAATTTTTTCATAGGGTTGAAAATTAGAATTTATAAATTTTGTTGTCCATCTCTGGCCAAATTATCTTTTGAATTTCCACTTTTCTGCTCCAAAATGATGGCATTTTATCAGTATCTAATGAATTAGAAATTCAGTTTTATCGCCAAAAATGTCAATGGTAAGGATTGATCTCTTGAAACATTTGAAATTTTTTGACTTACCCAAAAATATCGAACTTAGCAGTGATATCTTCATATTGAATTACCTAGAATTTAAAAATTCAAATGTCCTAAAAGTGGATAAAATGAAATGGTATCATAAGTGAACGCCCCACTTAAATACCGAAAGAAAGATATAAATTCATAAACTACAATAAAATAAAACTGAATATTACAAACAAGGGTGTGTCTTTGAATTTGATAAAGAAGCAATGAGAAAAATGAATGGGAAGTCGTGAAAATTGTAACCTCTTAAAAGTGGTATTTTCTATTTATCAGTAGTGATAAAAGGAATTAGGGTCGTTCCTCTAGCATACACTTTTGAGGTGCTCCTCTAAGAGAGAGACTACTTCAATTCTAGCGTCGAAATTGCACCGATGCAGGTGCGGCTGATGCACCGGTACAATTACGGCGCCAGAATGGAGGCAATAATTTCCCTCGTTCCCCACCCATTTTTGGGAGGGCTCTTCCTTGAGAGAGCAAGTGGGGAGAATTGACACGCTTCAAAAATGTGAGCGGAGGAATTGGTGCGGTTTTAAAAATGAGTATTGACTCGCACACGAAGAATCTAAAATCGCCGTAACGAATTGTGTTCACGTAACGCGATGCTTCTAATGTATTCTCTTCAGTTGTTTCCAAGAAGACGCTCAAAATGGTCAGATTTCTTCTCGTCGTCGGTTTGGCGCTTTTCTGGGTTGGAACTCCTCTGAAGATTAAAATAATGGCTTTTCCTCTGGATGATCAATATCGATACCAAATACCTGACGATGCGCGCGAAATCCATTAGTGTGTACGGGGACGAAAGCCATTCAATTAATGTGGGTTTGCTATTGTATTACATAACAGATCATGTTCTAGGTCATTAAGAAATTGTGAAACAATCATTTAATTTCGATGCACATGATACAGATAACTCTCGAAGACATCCCAAAGTAACGAGGGATAATTGCAACTGAAAGGAGTTTTGAAATTTTTGCAACGACACAATGGCGCAACATGATTTAGAAGGGTGCGTAGTGTTATCCACCAGAGCATAGAAGAAGCAGAAATAAGTAAATTCACTATATTGTATGTAAAACACGAAACAATTTCAAAATAGATACTGACAGTTATTGTTACCAATTTAGTCTTCCGATATAATATGCAACGCTAGATATTCGTTCACTCATCCTCCTACCATGATCTATTCTATATAATAGTTCCTTATATAGCCTTACTCTACATCAATATATTTCCAAACTTTGCCTACCCCTTACTCTATCTTGTGCCTAGAATTCTTAATGTTTTTGTGGATAACGCTGCGCATCCTTCCAAATCATATTGCGACATTTCCAAATAAATTTCACTATTGAAAACGTGCTGCGATACTTCCAAGTCACCTGAATGAATGCACACACATTGCCATTTGATGTAAGCATGATTAAATGTTTCCTTGTGAGGTCAACCACTTTATAGAACGAAAATCTTTATTTTCTCGTCTTATAGATTAGTTGAATTAGAAGCTTTAGATACATGTGATTGCAGATCATTGTAAGGAGGTCGTCATCGCTTTTTCGGATTCAGAAATCCAACGTCTCCGAGATCGGGAAATTTACTTTTTGCCCCACATTCCCCAAGGCGACATCATCATGGATCTATACATCATACGTCTTCTCCAGGCCTGAAAAAGGTAAAATGACGTTCAGAACTAAGTAATTTAAAAATTAAGAGGAATTCTTTGTAAGACTCGAACAACCTTCAAAGAGAGTCCGCATTTGGAGAAAAAAGTATCTGGAATCCAAAAACAAACCATATAAGGTGATAGAGTTTTGAACGCTGATTCCAAAAAATATACATTTTAGACCCCGCCCCTTTTGTGGGTGGAGCCACGCTCCCTTGAAAATCGCGAATTTGGTCAAAATCGACCTTATCAAACGGTACAAAGAAAACTTTTTCATTTCTTGGACATTTTCGATGATTGATGGCTTGTTGGAAAGAGGATCGAGTGAGCCTTCAGATGTGAGATCAGGTTGCCCGAAAAAAAACCACTTGCTCGCCCCAGAAGATGGTTGGAGTGTCAAAAGTCAGAGTTTTTCACCTAAATTTCTGCAGCAAAACGCGTTTCTCTCAGCAAAAATATTCTATCGCCGCAAAAATAACCACGCTAGAAAAATTCTCCTGGTAATTCTGCATATAAATCATGAAAAAATCAAAAATCGAGGTAGGTAATTTTTGAGATAATTGGGCCTGAATGTCGCCAGCCAGGGAGTCGAAATTGCAAAATTATACCACAATAGGTCAAATTGGGTATCATTCGAAAGAGCTCTAAAAACTGAGCAACTTTTGTGAAGACACCCTGGGGCTATCTATTATGGTAAGCATGGTATGGAGGTTTGAATGGATCTAGCCATGAAAATAACAATTTTTCAAAAATTCACCAATTTTCGAGAATCAAATGAAGGATAAATTCGTGCACCTCTAATTTGAATAAAGCTATCAACTCACCCACGGACTCATTCCCCATCCTCCTCCATAGCCCATTCCGTAACCCATTCCATATCTAAAAATAAAAACTTAGAATCAGGGCAGTCTTTAGAAAAATGTTCAAAATCCTACCCCCATTGAGCCTGGCAGAAATCGACGATGCAGAACAGGACCAGGAGCGTCACGAGCAGATTCAGAGTTAGTCGCTGCATGTTGATTAGCTGATTTAAAATAAGTAGAAACCAAGTTCTTTTCGACCCAGCTTACCGCTCTTCCCTTACCTGCGGCCTTTTATACGACCGGCGATTCTCGTGAAACGTCTCATCATAGCAGTCAGATAGCTAAACAGCCTGAAAACGTGCAATACAAGGTTCGAGAAACGCGATTCAATTTTTCGCCGACGCTTCCAGCAAGCAAAACACTAGGAAATAGAGTGGCTGACTGAGCTTAGACAGTACGCAAAATGCGGAGAAATAAAGTTGATAAACTATTCAGTTGAGCGAATTCTGGTGATTACCAAGAATTACGGGGGTGAAATACAAGTGTTTAGAGAAAATAGCAAGCAATCCGTTGCAACTATTCAGTACGGTTTTCTATTTCTATTCTTCAGTACTGGCTAAGAGATAGGGGTTTCGCTGATTTTGTCGCGCTGAAACAGGTTCAGAATTTCCTGTGATCATCAGACTAGAAAATGAAAAATTACCGATGTTTCGAGGAGTGAAAGAATAGAACTACTACTCAGAAATGATGTCAACCTAATTTGCCAGTTTCTCTAAAAGACACGACAATAAATTCCTTCAATATCGAAGGACGTACTTTGAAAACTCGGCTGATAATAAATTTAGCATGAAAGGTCACACGACGATTTCGTGATTATTTGTAAATAAGTATGTTTTCTTGTTTCTTCGAATCTAAGCACACATTCGACAAATAAGCAATTGTCTGGGTACCTGAGTGGAACCTACTACAAGCATCACATGTTTCATGGAATCGCTCAAGGAATTCAGGAAGGGTCCTCCATCAGCGTTGAAGAATAGGTATTGAATTCAGACTGAGATCATTGTGACTGAAAATTTTGCAGAGGAAATATTGATGCTATGACCTATTTACGAAAAGTTTGATTAGGATCAGTAAGTGGGTATCAGAAGAATAGTTGAACAATAGCATGATCATTTTGGTGCGTTATGGCAATTTTTGCAACTTACAACCTGCAAAAATGGTCATAAATCTTTTGAATAGATTCCATTTGATAGCCAAATGTTATGATGCTTATTATAGTTAATGACAGTTTCGCTCGTTAGTGATTCTATTCATCATGAAGATCACCTTCTTCAGGTATAATAAGCATTTCTTTTAAATTCGGAATTTTCCGTTATCAATGCATAAATTAGGTCAGAAACTGCCACAATTGAAAGTGCTAAAAATCAAATTACCACTTGTCAAGTTTTCGCCGAATTGTCGGCTTATCGTAGCGCGGAATGACACCAGTTTTCAATCAGGTAAAATTACCTCCGAAACGATTTTAAGTTTGCATGGGAATTCGAGAGAAGAAAAAGTATGCAAAAAATGTCGCAGTAGTAGTTTACCGAATACACGAATCATTAGATATACCGACTTGATTTGAATAAGTTCTATTCCATTTGCAATTTTTCGAAAAGAAACTGCATGAAATATCAGAAATAAAATCTTCTTAAAATAAGTTGCAAATTTATTAATCCTCCAACTTAATGAATTCTCTTCGATACGAATCTCCATGCAGTGTTTAATGTGCTTGAGTTAAAAAAGACATTTCTCATCATCTGAAAAGAATTCGTGAGAATCTTCAAAGAGGATGTTCGAAGGTTCGATAAACACTCTAGTTTGCTCTCGACCTTTCGTTTTCGATCATCAATCGGCTTATCGTCGCGATTGAACCGGAGTTTGATCGGGGCGCGTTTTTCGTCGTCGTCTTCCGTTCCAATTTGCTGCCAGAATTCGCACCACAAATCTGTGAGCCGTCCAGCCGCCGGAATTCTTCCTGAAAGGACGTTAATTATCTGTGTCCACAGGAAAAGCTGATGAAAAAACATGCGCAAATCAGAGACTGCTGAAAGACACGAGAGAGAAAAGAGGCTAGATTGACTCGTGAAGAGGCTCGAGAAGCACACGTCGAGTGGACAAATCAGCCAGTGGCAAAATCGCGAGAAAAGACAATGGGAAAACAGGTGAGTGGAAAAGGAGCTCGAGAAAATTAGCGATCACTGAAAAACAATAGAGGGGCGCGTATCGTCGAAAATACACATGAAAACTTATGGACAGGCTCTGGCATCGCGATTTTGCGTCACGCCCATTTTGTGCATTGCCAGAATCGTCATCATTCCAAAATGCACAAGTTTCGACTTTTAATATCCTAAACGATTCAGGATTCCTATGCCTCATCATGGGTGAGGATTTCTCAGATTGAGCTCAGGCTCGGCTCGCTGGAATTCTTTTTACTCTCCGATAGGAATTTCTCTCGTGTCTTGCGTCTGTGCTCTAGAGGACTATAGCACTATTTCGGCACGGTCCGATATGTTTGTCGTGTTTCGCAGACATGTCACATCGTCGTATCCCTCGTCGGTTTGATTTCTCTGCCACGAGCTATTTCTCTCACATCTCTGATTGCTCATTTTTTGCGCGCGTCTGCAGGACAAATCCAGTCCGATATCCAATATGATTTTACGCCTAATCTCGACTGAATGTGTGATTTCAGTTGCAGTTGCAATACCCCCTTCTTGACGGTTTACGTAATTTTTCGTGAGACTTCATTGAATTTCGCTCATATTTTTGTTTTGAAGGAAAGCTACTGGGCTTATGCTTTAGTTGACGAAACCGGCAATGTTGAGAGCTATTTCTAATAAAGCGAGTTAAGTTTCTGATCTGACAGTAACATCTCTTTCTGATAAGATTTCTATGACTAATAGAATTTGATATTTTCGCCGTAGTAATAGTTTTTTAAAATTCATATTATCCTTGCAAATCGTGAAACGTTTTTCGTCTCAATTTCAACTTTCAGAATGAAGTTCAAAATACGACACACGATATTTCTATCACTATCGCTTGTAGCTTTTATTCATGCCGATCCTTCGAAAAGTAATAATACAACTTCTACGAAAGCGAAAACGACTACAACCATACCTCCACTAAACGATCTGCCATCCAGTATTAGGAAAAGTTAGTCTGCTACATCTTTACCTGGAAGAATTACAAGTTTCAGGCCCCTACTTAGCTCGTAACCAAGGGGTTGCATTGGCTTTTCCAGCTGTAGCGAAAATTCGATCTAAGGTCAAGCATAGACCGGTAAGCACACATCGTTGTTTACTCACGCTAAAAGCTGATCTTCACGGTCAAATAGTATAGCTAAGAAAATCAAGTGATATTAGATGTGTTGAAAGTTTTGAAAATAATCGCAGAAGGATAAGATAAAATAACCCTCAACATTGTGTTTTATGAAGTCATCCAAAATGTTTAGAACTACCGCCTGCAAGAGCATCGCGGGAATGAAGAGAACGCTGAAGAAATCGGCAAGCTTGTCAGCTCTTTGAATCACCAAAAGAGCGGTAAGTCTGAGGAGAAGGGTGGGAATTTATTGATTTCCTGTCAAAACTTCAGGCCTGATCGAACGACAAGGGTCCATTGGCACTGCGCCGTATTCAGTCTACGTCGTTAGACCGTCCACTACGGGCGATCCTTATGCCTTGTAATAGTTTAAAATTTTTAGAGCGAAAAGGGCAATTTGCAAATTGCGATATTGGGGATTCACTCGTATTCCCCGTGAAATTTGTTGAAACTTATTTATTGATACAAAATACAAATAGTAATCCGTTCAATGGAAAGCTTTGCTTTGTTTGGTTCCGATTTCACATATCATCTTCAATAGTAGTTTATCACGCAAAGCATTGAAAATCTTGAGACATATCTGAAAGCCTAGAAGTTCGACTTTGCAGAGGCTACAGAGGTCGACCCGAATCGCAACTACCTGGTGGGCCTGAGGACGCGAAGGGCAAGTTGACGTCGGGCACACGTGGCCGTAACGTATTCGGGAGCTATGGTACTTTACAACACTTATCTTCATTGCTTCCATTTTCGATTCAGGCAGCGTCGACACCCCGAAGGGTCAAGCATCTCTGAACCGTGCAATCGTTTCTGGAACTGGTAGTTATGGTGCAGCCAGTCAAAAGGGAGGTGACTACGAGACGTACGGGGGTGAAGACGCTTATGGCAACACGAAGAACTATGGTTCGCTGATTGGTAAGACTTTTATCATGCCGTCGAACTTATGACGAATTTTCAGGGGTTCAAACAGCACCAGGAACTGTGCACGTGTCTTCTCCACCTGGCTATGGGACTGCAGGCTTTCCAGCTGGATATGAAGTAGTCGGGGGAAGTGAAGAGGCCAACTACAACGGATGGGGGTATTCATCGGCACCAGGTAATGATTTTCGTCACAAAAGTAGAAAATGGTCTCTAAATTCGTCCGACTTATTCAAGTCAATCACAAAAGCGTAAGCATCGTCAAAAACAGCTTTGAGAAATTCTTGCGCAAAATTGCAACCTACATTAACTGTACTCTTAGCCTCAATCTGTCCACTTTGGTTCTTTAAAGAGCATGTCTTCTAGGTCCTCAACCTATGCCGGGTCCTTCTGGCACTAATCCTGGCAACAACGATCGATCCGACTTCTACCAGGGCAATGGAGGTGGTGACATGACTAATCAGCAGAGAGGACATGGCAGCAATAATGAAAGGAATGATGGCGAGAAGAATGGAGATCCTTGGGGACAAGTAAGGAGTATCCTTCGTTCAGCTAAAAACTCACTTCCAGAAACCATATGGTGGAGGTAGCGGAGGATCTGAACCAGCACCAAGCTCAGGAAGCTATGGATCAGGCATCAACTCTCCAGGAAGCTACGAGTCTTCAAACTACAATCAAGGAGGTTACCAGGCTAATTCCTACCAGGCCGGTGGCTACCAAGGGTCAAGTCAAGAAAACCAGAACTACAACAAATACAGCAGCTATGGATCATATCAAAGTGGAGATAACAATAACAGCAACAACAATTATGTTCCTGAGACATCGTCTTCGGCATATGGTCAGCAGGGCGGTTATTACTCTGGTGCACCATACGGAAATCCTGAGTCGAGTTACGCTGGTCAGACAAACCAGCCCACGAGCTACGGATCGAGTTCTGGAAGTAGCGGAGATTACGGCACTGACTACAATAATAACTACAACAGTTATTCTGGAACGGCGATTACTGGCGCACCGATGACCTCTGGGATGACGAACAATCAAAACTCGAACGACTGGAGCAATTACAATTCTCAACAACCACAACCGCAATCGCAACCACAACCACAAGTTCAAACTTCGCCCAACACCTATGGAAGTTACGAAACTCAACAGCCAAACTCCTACAGCTCGTACAACAACAAAAATTGGAACTGGAACACCGATGCCACTAACAGCAATGCTCCGCAAAACACCGGATCGTCATGGAACCAAAACTCCGGATCGACCTGGGACAACTCGGGCTACACCGGATCAGGCCAGTCGAGCAACGGATGGGGGGATCAGACCCAGCAAAGCTCTGGCTACGGTACTTCGTACTCCGTTCCGACTACGCAAAACTCCGGAGATTACTACGGCCAACAGCAGTCGTCATCGAATAGTGCGCCAGTCTATAGTTCCTATGTGCCGACCTCGAGTTCGAGTGGAGAAAACTACAACGCCTACAGTGGATACAATACGCAGGATTCCTATCAACCTCAAACTAACACCTACAATAGCTATCAAGGATATGCGAATAACTATGGATCATCTCAGCAGCAGCAGCCGAACAACTATGCTACTTCACAGGTACATCATTTTGAAGATATCCAAGCACTACTAGTTTATTTTCTAACTTTTGTTCATAGCAAATTTAGGGACTGCAAATGGTTTTGCACGGTTTATAATTTTCTTGAGTTTTCAACTCTAAATCAAACACGACGTAACTAAGTCATTCGTGGAGAAAAAATAAAATCGAAATCATTTTTGACCGAGTGAATTAGCCAAAACCGACCAGCTAAACGTACAAAAGCGTTACTTCTACACCGGTAGTTATCTTGAGTGTACGTGCACTTTTTGACGAGATTTTTGGACGAACAACCATTTCTATGGGCGATTCATCGATTCTGATAGCAATCTTTCGCGAATAGAAATTTTGAAGGGGACCTGCTTTCTATTTTTAAGCTTTTCAATGATCACTTTTGAACAAGACGAAAAATGCAAGGGAGCGGAGTTTGCGGTCTCTAAGAATAATCCGAACTTTAGGGCTCCTACGGTTCATCTAACAACCAAGGAATCACCTATGCTGTCTATCCAGTCAATACTCAACCTACCGATATGACTTACAATTCCTACTCTACTCAAAACCAAAACCAAAATCAGAATGCTGCTAACTATGGAGCATCAAGTTCTGGAAATTATGCTAGCTCAGTGCCGGACAATAGCCAGAGCTATCAGGTACCTGATCAATAAAAGATTTTTTTTAAAAATAAGACTCCACTTTAGGGTTATGGCAATACCCAAGACTGGAGTAGTACTTCGTCGAATTCGATGCCTCAACAGCCTATGACTTACAGCTCCTACTCCACGAATAATCAGCAGGCAAGATACCACGTTTCATAAGTTTCAAAGTTGATCTTCATTAATACAAATTTCGATGAAGACGTCGTTATTCTCTTGTCCTTTTCGAGTTTAGCTAATCAAGTGAATGTTGAGATCAACTTTCTCTAGCTAAAATTAAGTTCTCAGAGATAAGTTCCCCGAGTTTCTGTGGGGTAAGCCCGTGGGAAGTGGGGAGGAAACATTCCCCCAACCAGAAAAAAAACTTTTCTCGGGGTTAAATAGCCTTTTCTTCATTATAAATTTAACCTTAGCAGACTCCATCCCAGCCCCTAACAAATAATTATTCGAACAACTACGGCTATGGAACGCCAACGAGCTATAGCAGTTATGGAACCAATGACAACGCTCCAAGCAGTTACGGCAATTACAACGATTATCAGTACCCGAAGAATATCGAGTTATCGGTTGATGTTGGGGGATACGGTAGTTCTGTAAAGTTCGTTTATCTTTTCTGGTAACTTCCGTTCTAAGAAACATTAGTCGACCAAATCTTGACAATCATTTAGAAATTTTTGAAACAAAAAAATCATGCATTATTTCAATATCTAAAATTAATTGGACATTAACAATAGCCAGGAAACGTTTCAGAAAGCCCCTTGGAAACCACAATGGCAATACCGCACCGCATGCAATGAAAACCGAACGTCACGAGACTTCGAAAGCCTCGGTGACCGAAACGACAACGATAAAGGCAAATAATCCTGAGTTGGATAGTTACAAAAAGGCCAAACTGTGACCTATTTCAACGATTTTACTCTAAACCTCACCTACTTTAAACCCTCCATTTTTAAACCTAACTAATTCGCTGCGAAAAAGAATCCCAGTAAATTTTGAAAGGGGTTTATACCGAATGGGGCTTACAGCAAGTCCTTCCGTGCTCGGATCCACGAGCGACTGGGAGCGCTTCCAGTCACTCGTGGACCCGAGCACGATCTAATTTATTCATTCTTTTCTCTTTTAACAAAAATTCTTGTTGATCGTGCCATCTGTTATGAGTACAAATTGCGTGTAAATAAATCTCATTTTTCTTAGAATTTTTTAAAAAGTTTATTCGAACAAGAGTCTTAACAAAAACGATGAAATATAACTTTTCGAACCTAACTCATCCTATGCGAAATTTTAGACTCTAAAAACTTCAAAATAAGCAACTTAGAAAATTATTTTTTAGAATCTAAAACCAAAAAGTAAAAGATATACCTTAATTTCACGTGGTTCGGAGCATTTTGGCGGCTTTTTTGTCAGCCAACTCGACCAATTGTTTCTGAACGACTGCGCGACGCTCGTCCAAAAATACCTGAAATGAAACTTAAAAGAAAAAAAAACAAATTAGACAAAATTCTGAAAGGGTTTTTGGAAAGCTCACTCTTTTAAGGAAAAAAGTTTTGTAATTAGAAGAATGAGTGAACTTTTAAGAGACTAGTTTTTAAAAATAAAAATAAAAAGTTCAAAAAGCAACCTTCAACTTTTCCGGATCCAAATCCTCTCTGATGACTTTGATACCGCAACTCCGAGCGCATACGAGCATTTTTCGACAGAGAACCTGAAATTTTTAATTGTCATAGAATACGGTAATTTTCAAATTATGCTTCGGTATCTTTTCAGGGTTACTGAATTTTATTTTTAATAGCGGTATATTTTTATAAAATCAACCTCAAGAGGCAGGCCCTGACAGGCCTTGTCCTGCGATTTGAGTTTGGCGATTTCGTAGATGTGCTTCACACTGATGATCCCCGCAACTTCTCCTCCTTTCGCTGGAAAGTAGCCAACTCAGTTGAGAATCAAACATTTTAGGGAAAAGTAGCATTTCGATAGGTTTTTGGCAATAGAAAATGATAATTAATTTTACATTCAAACAAGTTTGAACACAAATTTTGACCTACTTTACTTATACTCTAGATCTATTTTTAAATCTACCCGGACTCATGGCGCCTCGCTTGACTCCCGCGGCCTGTTTGAGCAGCCAAGTGGTGGTTGGCATGCAGATTTCCAAGTCGTACGTTCGATCGGGGCGAATGTGGACGCGGGTCGGCAGGGGAACTCCTCAAATTAGAAAATAAATAAACCTCGCTCTTTCAATTTCATCTTCATATGTTTCAGACAAGTAGAAATATCACTGCTGTGTGTTATTATTACCCAATAAGAGTTATAAGCGGGCGTCATTCAACTAAAAGTGGTAGATTTAAATTTGAATGGGTACTTCTGAAATTCAAAATAGGAAGAAACTTTTCATGTTCAATCATATTTCTCATGTACGCCTCAAGCAACTTGACACGGTGGCGATAAGCAAATTGGATAATCGCAATATTCGATTTGTGTTATTCAGATAAAGATTTTTTTTAAATATAAAAAGCAAAGTATACCTTGTTTGATATGACCGGTTTCCTTGTTGAATTCCTTGCAGAAGTTGGCAACGTTCAGACCTCGTTGACCCAGCATCGGACCGAGTGGAGGGGCGGCCGAGGCCATTTGGGCTCTGTAAATTTAAACTACATTTCTTTACCAATTTAAAATAATAGTTTATGTTTATAGATGACCTTTTCGGGAAAACAATAACACAGAAAAAATGCGCTGAACAAAATAATAAGTGAACAGCGGAAAATTTTCTAACATCTAAAAACAAATTACTTGATGTTGGTCCTGAGGAGGGGCGGGTGGATGATTTTGATGATCTCCTTTTTGCGGACGCGAGTCACCGCCTTCGACATTTTTCAATCCTGAAAAAAATAAAAATTAAGAAAAATAAATGAAAAACTGAGCATAAAATTCAGCTAAAATGCTCAAATTCCCTGCATTTACTTTGTCAAGTAAGACCAATCGATATCCTTGATGCTTACTATTTCTCTAGCCAAAATCTAGAAGTTTTCTAAAATATGAACTCGACAAATCAAGAAATCTACGAAACGATTTCCTACAGACCGATGTGTTTTTGGAGTGGTAACGCGATAATTATCTCAAAGTTAGTTGCCCAATTAGCGACCTAATTATAGCATCGGACGTCGATGATTGGCTAAGGAAAAGAAGACCGAAGTTGGCGTTGAAATATTCGCTGAATTTCTTGAAACATAACGTCACAGGTACGAAAATAGGAATTTTGGAAGAAGAAGAGCATTTAGGCAGAGTTCTAATGGACATTTCGGAAAACGACTTATTGGAAATCGGGATTACTTCGTTTGATGAAAGGTAAGTTTCTAAACGAAAACGTGTTTTGAAAAAATCAAATATTTCGATATGCTAGAAATGTAGTTATTTACCGTATCACAAAAAATCACATTAGAAATGGGTATTCCCCTAGCTCATTTGAAATTTGTTGAAACTTATGATAAGGCTTGTGAGAGTATTGTTTCTCACACGCAGATCAATCAGAATCTGACTTATGCTCTCCAATTCTCTCGGCACATAAAATTGTAAAGGCAGGAATTCATAATTGAACAATATGCTAAAATTCCCAGATATTCTAATTTTTTAAACATGAAAAATTTGGTAAAGTGATTTAAAAGCTGCACATTATTTTAAACCTGATACTCTAGATGTTCAAATTTATTGAAATTAATAAAATTTTATTTTTTTTCAATTAACTTTTAGGAAGGATCTGTTGCTGGAAATTCGCAAAGAAAAGTTGTACTCGGACCAGGACGAATTGTCGAAATTGAAGACTGAAAGTTAGAAAGATCATGTCTTTTTAGTTTCAAAGAAAAACGGGTAACATCCACAATGCCAGTGCAACACTGTGTCCAAAATTACAACATTTCTGATCTCGAATATTGAAATAAACGACTTTATTCATTTTCTCTGGTACAATATAAGTCTCAACAAATAAAAGCGAGTCAAAAATTCTTTTAAAAAGTATTGAAACAATCAATTTTATACCAACTAGACCATCCCAAGACTTTTCCAAATCACCTAAACTTTCATTATGTTTGAAATTGTAGCGGCGAGGCGAATAGAGCAAAATGATAAAAATGACTATTTCAGGAGTAAATGATATTTTTGGAGAATGGCAAAAAATTGGGCATTCTTCTAACAATTCGTGGTCAACATTTTCGTATTTACAAATGCTCATGAAGAAAAGAGAATGAAAACGAGATTTTCGTCCCGTGAAGGCACAATTTTGTATGAAGCATATCAGTGCTTTGAAAAAAAAAGATTTTCCTTCAAAAATAGAGAATCAAAGATTTTTTCTGCTGAATTTTAAAATTTTACGCAGAAGAAGATATGAAAATCCATTTCAAAGCACTAAAATGTACTAATTTGTGGGCCAGAAAGAATTTTGTGAGGTGAAATAAAACTTGCTATATTATTGACACTAACGTCGTTCTCATTTTTACTGATTATCGTTTTAATGGAACGTGAAAATACACAATAGTGGATGAAGGCTGGATGAATAATACAACGAGTATTTTTTTTCCAAAAATGGACTTATCCTCGAAAATCTAACATCCACACATGCCGTCTCCGCCAGTTGCTTGTTGTCCAAGTCGGAACGTCGGTTTGTCTGAATCCCAAAGACCGGGAGTTTGGATTATCTGAAAAGCAAAAATTATAAATATTTCCGAGCTTTTCTAGAAAAGAACGCCTTCCAGTGACTTATTGCACTTGTGAAACCAAATTTTCCAGAGGAAAATCCATGTTTCCAGATTCATCAGATAGTTGGCAATTTCTTACGAGTTGATTTTGTACACATACATACGTTTACCAATATAGCTGAATTTTTATCGAGAAGAAATGTTTCAAAATGCACTAAATCAATAATTAAATTTCTTCAAATAGTCAGTCAGACCTGTAGGACGCGATATATTCAAGAGAAAAGGAAAAATGAAAAAATCACCTTCTGAATGAGTTCCTCGAAAGCGCACTGGACTCCCTCTTTGGTTTTTGCCGAGGCCTCGATGAAAAGTGCCCGGTGGCGTTTCGCGAATTTCATCCCTTCTTCTCGAGAGACGACTCGGTTGGGCTGAATTTAAAATATATATATATTTTTTGAGAAAATATTTCTACTTTTTCACCTCCCAGATATGTTTATTTCAGAGAGCTGAATGCTTTAGAATGAAATTAAGATCACTGAAAGTTATGTTCAGTTTATCAACACCACTATTTCAGATCATCAATGAGTGAATGTATCAAGAAATCGAACAATTAATAATTACCAGATCGATTTTGTTTCCAACGATCATTTTGACAGCGTCATCCTTGGTCGAGTAGGTGTCGACTTCCGTCATCCAGTGATCCAAATGCTCGAATGTACTCCGGTTAGTCACGTCGTACACTTAAAATTATAATATTTCCTCAGTCTTCAAGTAAGAAAAGAAGGTATTTTCAAAATGTTGCTCGATAATAGCAAAGAAGTTTGATTACTGTACGAATGCGACGCATTATAATGATTCCGAAAATAATACTAGCGTCTACGTTGCAAAAGTTCTAACCTTCAAACGACTAATTTTTAGGACTATTGATCTGATAATCTCAGAACAGGGAAAACACAACGTTTCATTCTGAAGCAACCATCAACCCACCACAAATAACTCCCTGTCCTCCTCTGTAGTAGCTCGGGGTAAGCGTTCTGAACCGTTCCTGCCCGGCGGTGTCCCAGATGGCCAGCTTTACTCGATTCCCGTCCACGACCATCGACGTCACTCGGAAATCCACTCCGATTGTGGCTGGCTGCTCGGGATCGAACGAATCATCCACGAAACGCAGCATTAAACTGAAAATCGATACTTGAAATTTTCAAAATCTATAAAGCGATAATTTGTCAATTTCAACATTTCTGATAATTATCCTTCGAAAAGGTTTATCATTTTTAGAAAACTTTCAATATTTTCAGAAGTAAGTTGTATTTTCGTTGAAATTCAATTACTCATTTGTTTAATTATCCTGTTAATTACCCCAATTATCTCGATAATTATACCTGGACTTTCCGACGCCGCTCTCGCCGATGATCAGAATTTTGAGCGTCGTGATCGACGGGTTATTCTGCTCATCCGAATCACCGATGAATGCCATTTCTGGAAATCAAAGATAATTAGTAAATTAAGTATTTAATTGCCCTAATTATCGAGTTAGTTGGGCAATTAAATGTGATAATAAAAACGACAACGAGTTACTTCCACGATTAGCTAAAATTAAAGATAAAAGACATGATTAACCTGACAATTACCCTAGTTACTGAGTTAAGTACCTCAATTGCAGAGTTAATTGGGCAATCAACAAGCAAAAATAATGAACAACAAATTATTTCACGTTTCGCCAGTCAGCTGTCCTTTGGCATGCGACTATGTGACGTTAGCATTTGCAATTCGGGAATGGAAAAGGGGGCGGGGTCAAGATTGGGAAACGAAGCGTGTAAATGGAAGGGCGCGCTCGGGTTTAGTTGCAATTTGTAACTCACTCGAAATACCATGGGAAATGAGAAAAGCGCGATTGCATAAGATTGTATCATTTTTTGTGCCCTCTTGATTTCTCGTGCTATTTCGAAAGAGTTGCAAGTTACAAGCTGCAATGCAACTAAGTATGAACAGGCCCTTAGAAATATCGCACTCTAGATATTTCGTAGACAAATGTATCAAATAAGTAAAATTAGAGTAAAACCTCTATTGTTGAACCAAATATATGGCGAGGATTAACAGAAAGACAATTATTACACCACAATTTATCTCAGCAGGTTTCATAGCTCGATTTTCTGACATATAATGAGTGAAACATAATTGTATATCGAATGTTTGTTGTGATCAATTTCTTTGTAAAATTAAAATAATATTTTCAATCTAAATATTTTATTTAAATAATAATAACTTATCCAGGAATAAATAAATAATTTAAGATAAATATTGAAAGACATTTTTAGATTAGAAACAATAATGAAGAATTGATCCAGAAAGTTCGAACCTAGCCACATCCACAATAGCACGGGCAAGCCGACGCATTCATGTTACACCCGCAACAGCAGCAACCGCAACTAGAAATATAAAATAATCAAATTATTCACGCTTTTAAACCAAAAGCTCTTAGGTTGTTTGAGGAATTAGTTTTTTTTCTTCAAATTGATCAATTTATCCAAAAACGTTCCGAAAAATCACCCCATCTGTCGCTTGGCTCGAAGCGCTACACCATCCTCTGCGTTGAATACTGCCATTGGACCGTCACGGAGCAATTTATCCTTCAGAGCTGAAAAATCTCTCGTATTTTGGAATTTCTTCAAAACCTACGAAATTCGTCCACAGAATCCTCGTCTAGAGAGTCCTCTTCCTTCGGAGGTACTTCCTCGAGAAGCTCGACTTCTTGCCGATCCTCGCCTCGTGGTATGCGTATTTTCTCTAAATTTTCAGGTAGAATTAATTTTCCTCGGGATTTTTACCCTCTTCATTATCTTCGGTTTGAGCCGCGCCAATTATCGATCCACTTATCTCGGAAGTGTGTTGTTTTCTTAGTGGGTTGAGGTTCAGGCTCTTGGAAAGGAATATCTGAAAATGAATATATAACTTTTTCGAGAAAATAAAACTATTTTAGCCAGTTAATTCAAATATGCTAATTTTCGAATGCCAACCTTTTTATCTTTATTCGTTTCCCCGTCAGCGACAACCTCGAGAATAAGTAGAATCAGAAATATGAGAGTTTTCATTGAAGCTTCTAACTCAACGCTGCACACTTCTTCAACAACTCGAATTCCTTTTATACGAAATTTCGGAACACACGTTTTCGAATAATTACCATACGTGAAACGTTTATATTTGCTTTATATTGTTTTGCATAACTTATTCTTCTTCCTTCTGAAATTTCTGTATGTCAATTTCAACATCCTAGCTGTGCAAATAAGACATCACACGTTTATTCGGTATTCTGAAAAAATGGAATTACTTCTTTAAACTGACAAAATGAAAGTAAGGCAGGCTAATTTCTAGTCTTACTTTTATTATTATTTTTTAAGTGTTTTTGTTTGTGCACGCTTATATCTAGAAATGTGATCATCCGATTGAGATGGGATTTGCACCGAAAGATGCGCAATTTTTCCTTCAAAGTTATCAAAATTCTCTATTACTTATCTTGCAATACGTTTCAACGATAACTAATCAACTCATCGAGAAAGAATAGTTTACTTTGACGATTCCTTTATTATAAAAAAAATCATTTCTATACAAAATATCACAGGGATTCTTATGACTTATCGAAAAATATTACAACTTTAACGAAAGAGCCACAATGGTGAAATAGATTTTTGAAGTCCACCTAATTCCATTCTTCGTCGGTTTCACTTTCTGAAAATATTCGTAAATTTCGAATTTTCGTGAGTCCTTACCCTCTTCATCCTCTTCCGAGTCGCTTTCCATTACAGCTCTGATTTTCTCGAGTTCCGCTTGCAATGACTGTAAGATTCCTCCGTCTTGGGGCGATTTGACGCTATTGTCGGATAGACGACTTGCGTTATCCACTGGTTTCAACAACCTGCTCTTGTCCACGTTTTGAATATCCTAAATTTTTATATCAAAAGTTTTATTTCCGAAGTCAACTACCGTGAGCAAGCTCTTCCTCCCGTCGGACACCGATGGCAAACTCTTATTCGCGTTGTGCGTCGTCGGTGGCGACAACGAGGCAGCAGAGCTTATCGAAGTGGGCTGAAAATGTTACCACCTTTCATTTTCAACTTATTCGAAATTCAGACCGATAAAGTTTGCGGCTTAGTGAAGATATCTGGTGGAGGCGCGGGTGGGGGAGGAGGAATCGGCGACGATCCGGGGGTCATCGGAGGTGTGATCTGATGAGATACCGGAGGTGGTGAAGCGGCGCGTTCAGCTTTATGATGATGAGCAGGTAGGCGTGGATAGTTATCTAAAATTCAGCTTTCTTGTTCTTTGCCTTGAAGCTCGCCAACCTCGATCCCTCATCTTCATGTCAAACCCAGACGGAGTGTTCTTCCTAACGATTCCCCCCGGGTGCCTAGATTCGCCTCGAGTTGGCAAAGGCGGAGGAGCCTGCTCGGCGTCTGAGTGGTGAAGATCGGAATCATCGCGAACTTGAAGTGCAGGCTTAGGTGCTGGCGGACTAGCTGGGGGTGGACTTCGACGGGTTGGCGGCGATGAACTTGATAGCGGTGGAGAGACGCTCGGTGAGTCCCAATCGGGACGCAGCGGATCTGATTTGCCGAAGGTAGAGGGTGCGGGAGTGGCTGCTCGTTCTGAGGTTGGTTCGCCTTTCTGAAAATTGTTTTCCACTTTCAGTGTTGGGCTAACAACTCACCTTCGCCGCGGCATCTGCGTTCTTAATGTCCCGTGGAGTTCCTCTTTTCGCGACGAGATATTCGCTGAAAAAATCATGTTTTAAAAATTCGTCTAGTTCATTTGCTTACTGGTCAGTATCCGTTGCTGTGGAAACCTTGAGCCCTCCATTTTGGTCCCTTTCCTTCTTTATCATGATCGAATTACGTAGTTCATGACGTCGATTCATTACAGCGTCCATTAAAACGTTTTCCTCGGCTGTGTTTCCTTCTACTACCTAAAATTTCATCATTATTTCGCATGCTATAATTTCGGATCATACCTTCAGCTTAGCCTTCAAGACATCGTATAGTTCTTTCCCTTCATCGTCAAGTGAATTGATGCCAAGATGATCAACATGTCTACAGGTTAAATGAAAATATGTAGAGAAGAGTTTCTTACTGAAAATTGGATGGCTTAGAAATGTCCGCTGCTGTTATTTTTTTCTTCTTCTGTTTCTTCTCTTTCTTGCCTGATCGATCTCCCAGTTTGCTCTTCAGGTTATGAAAGAATCCACCAGCTAAGATAAATATCATTGGAAAATTCTATGATTTCAATGAAGAAACTTTTTGAATCCTTCTTCTGAGGCAAGGCCACCGAATCGTGAATAACGACTCCTGCATCAGTTGGCATTGATGAAACCGGAGAAGAAGGATCCTAAAATAAGCTTTTATTAAACTATAAATTATTAAAGATATATTCAGGGGAAGTGCCCAATTTGACACCCAGTGCAAAATTGATAAATGGAATCTGCGATTATGCAGAGAAACGCTCGCATCGAAATAGTGCTCTCTATCTTTCAGCAGCGTATGAACACTGCTTATCAAAATCGATGTGACACTTCGCGTGAACGAAAAGGCACTTATCGATCGATGCAAACTGGCCATGAAACTATACGAAGAATTTTGATACCTTATGTTGTACCGTGGGTGCGGGTGGGGCGGGACGCTTTGGAGTGCTCCCGATCCTGCTGAGCCGCTTTTCTTTGGCTGAATATTTTTTTTTTTTTTTTTTTTAATTTGGCATAGAATCATCCGTTACTTTTCCTAATTTCAAAGATCTTTCCCACAAAATCCCTTGCTTCGTCTGCCTTATAGAAGTTCAGTCCATACACATCGCCTTCAATTTCAAAAGTCATCAGATTTGAGTGTGGTCGCGCACAATTGAACTCATCAGGTCTAAAATTCATTCTTCAGTCTTTGAATGAGAGTGAACCCTTACATTTTGGATCTCCAAAGAACTTTGACCGTTTCTGACTGTGATGCGCTGGACGTTGTTGGGACTAGTAGCTGCAGCTCGTAACATTGTCGACTGTAGTCCTTAACGAGCACATCAATGGTCATTCACTATAGGCAGAGTCTATATGGACAAACCTTGACTAGTCCGATGAGCCCCGAATGCATCACAGCCCATTGTCCATGCTCTTCACGCAACAGTTGAGAAATGCCGGATGTCAGGATCTGACAAATTATTCGTATCATGGAAGAAATAATTCCATGTCATAGTAAAATCATGATATCAATTGCCAAAAACTAACAATCACATCTTCATCGAGGTAATCCTTGATCGCATTTATTTCATCTGTCTCTAACAATGCGCTGATTGAGTTGGAAGGCCTGAAATTTCCCTGATTATTATGAAATCCTGACGCAAAATTGTTGGTTGACCTCATGTTATCAGGACCAATCTGTTTGTTACCCTTGTTGTTGTTTGTCGATGGTTTCTTTGTGTGGACGTCTGAAAGTGCCGAATGATAATAATTGGAAGTATTTGATTAAAAACGATCTCCATAGTTAAGACTGAAGTACTTAATCTCGCCATGATCAATTGCGGCTCGATCAATGGGTGCCTGTGAAACATGGCGAGATGATGCACAAACTGCACAATTTACAATTGGCCTTTGCACAGGCAGTCCAAAAAGGGAGTGAGAGAGTCGAGAGAGGGCTCGATAAGGCAGATAGCAAACACGCACTGATAGAAGGATACATCGATTTGATAACAATGCGCATGAAATGCAGGTAGATGTAAGAAGAGCCGATAACAGGCATGGGAACGGCTATTTCAAATTGTTGATGGTGGAGTAAAGCTTGATCAAAATAAATTTGAATAGTACCATTTTGCTTCGCATCCTTGTTGTCTACGTAGAAGAATAATGGATCTTTGCTAGCCAACCGCAGTGCATCATGAATTGAATAGCACGGAGACGAAACTGATAGCAAACTCATCACATCACTAGCGTATCTGCAAGGATATAAATTTCAAAGATATCAAAACTGTCCGTTCATAAATCCAATCGATCATGCATCTTGTTCAATGGAAGGCGAAGATAATTTATGCTGATCGTTTGCGGAGAGAGAAAGAGAGAGGGGTCGGAAAGGGAAGGAAATGAGTGGATTTCGAACGCCTAGGTGAAAGGAACGGGGAATTATGATTGGATCACATTCGGATGCACTAATGCTTTGGAAAGAAGTTGCATAACGATAAAGTCTAGGGGCTTTAAAGGAATTGAGAGATGTAGGTTTCTTCGGGATAGTATATCATGAGAAAATCACAGAAAGCTATGGATTTTCACTCTAATTCGTTCTGTCAAATGTCATGAACTCGCGGCGGATCTAACGTTCTGGCGCGAATTGTTGGAATCGAAACTTCCAGAGACGAAATTGTAGGAGTAGAACAGTGAAAGGCGAACGAGTGAAATCGAGGAATTATACATGCAAAAAATGAAGTGCGATGCTACACGCGCGCGCGCATGACCAGAGGCAAGCAAAAACATAAGAAGGAAAGCGTCATCTGAGAGAAAGTCAAGAAGAGAATGAGGGAAATGTCCGCCCTGTAAATGAGAGGGCTGGGCAGAGGAAGATGGAATCGCGAAGGGTGAGAAAAACACGCACGACGAGGAAAGCTTCACACTAGACATTTATGGACTATCGACAGGAAACTACTGCAGATGCTGTCAGAATGAATATGCGCGTTTGCATACTTATCAGAAGTGACAGGTGAATGTTGGGCTATTGTTTGAAAAGACAAGTTCGAGGTAGTAAAATTGTCAAAAACTGCAAAGGTCTATAAAATTTTTGATGATGAACATCTCGCTTACACCACCGCAGAACGCATATGAATATGAAGAACTATGATCAGCTTTATTGATGAAAAACTATGTCGCGCCCAAAGTGCAAGCAGCTCAACTGTATGAAGAGAACCAGAACACTTGCTGAGGTAACTAGACAATACTAACAGGTACGATACATCGATGAGGGTATTTATTGTGAGAGTACTGCTCACCCGCACAATGAAAGATATGCCATAAATTGCCTCAAAGATGCTCACACGATTATGGACATTTGCGTAGCCATTTAGGGGACTGAGCTTAAGGGGTTCCTTCTTTCCTCTTATGTACAGAAAGAGCGGGAAGAGAGAAGACAGGTAAAGGTAAACAGATTTGCTCTGAAGGGAGAGATGCAATAATAACCAACAGAGAAGGGGGAATGCTAAATGCTCCGGCTGCAAAACAGAAAGTGTTTGTAAGTGATCCGACTCAAGCATAAGAGCACTAGTGCCGTCAATTGCTCTAGAAGTGTCGACAAATGATACAAGCATGGAAGTTGCTACTGGAAAAGGGTGAATAATTACTGAATAACGCCAGAAAGAGCTTGATGGCAGATTCGTCATTTGGCTTCTTGAAAATAGGCCAGCTTTATCTCAAGCAAGTATAAAAATGGAAAAATATGGTTTGTTTGAATATAATCATACGAAGACATTATGACAACGAAAAGAAATTTGTGGAATTGGAACAGCACTAGTTTGAAACGTAAGGTGTATCCCTACTTTTATATAATAAAGTTTTGCCGAATCTCAACCCTAAAAAATATCAAGTGAAATTGAAACCTCACTTGAAAGGCTAGAGGATATTTTCAAGCAAGGTCAATGACGCTACACCCACTGACAATTATATTTTAAAGTGGCCGCGTCGAATCGAAAGTAGCCCGGCAGTGACCTCTTCGTCTAGCGCCTCGGCACTCGACGGAGCGGACATCGGATGTACACCGGCAGACTAAAAGGCACAACGCAAGCAGAGGGGAAAACGAACCCTCGCACGAGACATGAAAAAATCGAGTAAGAGGACTAAAAATAAACAGACGGTCGGACTGAATTAAACGGGCCTGTAGCCAGAAAAACCGAACACAGAAGACGAGAATGGAAGCCGAAATCGAGCACTGAAAGGGGTAGCGGGACAAATGGACAGGACGAATGCGCTGAAGAAGACAAATATGAGCACACAAAGAAGCATGCAATCAACACCGTTGATTCAGGTAAGAGGTCTTTATGAAAAACTGACATGAAATTTTATCCGGCAAAGTGCAAATTTACTTGGTGCTTGGAGCAAAAAGGCTAGAAGATATATGCAGAAACTAAAATGCGATGTTTTCGTGTTGAGCTGGGCTGAAATTTCATCTTGTTTGGACAAAGTATAACAACACGATACTACAGAATACGAAGTAGCGATGAAAGTGAAAACTTGGGGAAAATAATCACAAATTGATTTTAAAGATGCAGAACGCAGGTAGATTTGTGCGAATCTTTCCCGGGGCCGAAACAGGTCGTGAGGTGTCAGAATTGTCCATCCTCCCTCTGTGCGCACAGCAGCAGCATGCACAGAGCCACTCGCACGTAAGCATACAAATGAAGAGCAAAGAGAGGAGAGAAATAAAGAACGGGGAACGGGAAGGGGTTGAAGTGGATCGAGGAAGCGGCCTGAAACAATCATCAAGGGGTTCGAAATCTGCCTGATCTAACATTCGTCAATTTTATCATCAGCATGAAAAGATAAAACTTGCCGCTTCAAAGTCCGTGCTTTCATGAAATATGAAATATGAAATTTGTAGCTATATCCTCATTTATCATGGATGCCTTGTCTCGCTGACAGATCGCCCATGTGATACGTGAATTTTATGGATCTTTATTGGTAACCTCTCTGTCGCCTTGCTCAAAACAATTCATGTTATTCGTCAGAGTCGTTCGCACCGCAAACACATTGGGATGCGGTGATTCAGATTTTCTCCATGGAAATAGTCCTTACAGGGAGAGTTTAGAGGGGTGCAAACTCTGTTGATTATGGACGGTGCACTTGCACAAGCTGCACACGCATGCGAATTGTTGGGCTGGCTCATCCATATGACTCTAATAATGTAGAGAGAAAAGGCAGAAAGTGAGAGATAGGGTGGAAAAGCTGCCAAAAGAAGGGAGAACCAGGCAAAACAAATACCGTCCCCTCTCCCCTTCCCATTTCCCTCTTCCGCACTCTCGGTCCTGGGCCAATTTCACTTTCCAACTTCGCAAATAGCTCCATATATTGATCTCTACAATCTAATCCTGTACCAAGGCCTGAAAATTTCTGCGAAGACCGCTATCGCTGTAAGTTTTTGCGGTTTAACAGTATCTCTTGCTCTTTTCGTTTCCTCCCGTCTCTGAAAGTAATGCACAAAAAGGAGTCCAGTTCGCTCATTAGATTTTGATCTTCACAAACTTGTAGAATTTCAGAAGCTTTGAAACTAAGATGGAAGGCGACGTAAAAATGCGCCCTTCTGTGCCACCGCCCTATCGCAACACCTCTATCCGATCATCATCTGGGTCTGTTAGTACACCGACGGTTCATTCACACCCACTCGATCCTCCATATGCAGTGACGCCTCCAACACAGCTGAACTTCAATCCAAGTGTAAATTTGTACAGACAAACAAGCCGACAATCCGCGGCAGTATCTACGCCCAAAGGGCATGGGCACTATGGGAAGAGGTAGCTTTTACTGACTTGAAGAAGAAGAAGGTATTTTTGGAGGTCTTCTGCAATTCCAATAGGGCTTTGTAATGTTGTAAAGGAGAAGTCTGGCCTCCATCTTTATTTTGGATGCTAAAAACTCTCGATTCGTGGTAACCAAAGAGATAAGTTCTAGACCTGGAAGCACGGTTCGATCTCCGCGAACGCCGAATAGCCCAATGTACCCCCCGACGCCAGGAACCTGTACCTCCCAGGTTTCACAATCATCTCGAGTATCGTTGCGAAGCAGTTAGTGAATTTTCAACATACTTCATCAGAACGACTAAAGTCGCAGGAATCCTGGATCAACCGCCTGTCTTTGAGCAGGTCACAGCGACTCAGCCTCGACGAATATTCTTCTACATCGCAATTTCATTTGCCTTCCTACTTTTTCCTGCAGCATTTCTAACTTTCGGTGAGGTGATAAAATCGATGCGTCTATTTGAGTTTCTGATTTTGCAGGTTTAATATATGGACACAACAATATATTCTTTATCGTCATGTTTATAGTTGTTATTAGCGCATTTCTAGCTTTTATCGCCGGTACGTTTATCATTAAAGTTAGACAAACATGGATAGTAGGGTGTGCTTCATTCTAACTAAATCGTTGTAAGAGCTCATCACGTACCATTTCCGTTCTTTCAGCCAGGATGAAGCCTGTTTGCTTACTTTTCATCTATATTTTGACTGTCAATAACTCTATTCGTATGCTTTCAGCATATTATGCGATCAAACGGTGACTTTATTCCCTACCCATCGGACGGTTAACGACTCGTACCAGCTTATGTACTCTACTCTCGTGCTCCAGCCGCGTACCTGTTGGATGCTGCTGGTCTTATCAGTTGGCGGCAATCAGCACCTTTTGTCTAATTCTTCTCACATACTGGTCTCACACTTTATCTCTGAATCATTCCATCATTCCGATGAATTTTCACACGCGCACAACAATAAATTTTCAGCAAGCAAGAGCTGTTGTCAGTTTAAAATTGCAGGACATTAATTTCTTGAACGAAACAAACACATGGTGAAAAAGCCAAAGTACTGATTTTATGATGGACAATAAGGATCTAGAATAGAAGAATCGATGTTATTCGTTCAACACAATCATCATTTCTGCTTTGATTTCAGTGTCTCTCAGATAGTCGTCTTCGTCTTGGTTCGGGCTCATCAAAATAAGCAAACTATTTCCTAAATATGGCGGAACATCGTGATACACATAGCCAAAGATTCATACATACCGAATGTGTGTGAATGGGAGTTGTTGCTCGCGGTGGGTTGGCTCATATTTCATGCAATTGATTTGCTGCCTGCTCATATTTGGGCAGCTACATCCGGCACTTTCCTGGGCGATAACAGCCCTCGCGGCTTTGTTCCCGGCGCCGGTGCCTCTGGGGAGTGTGACGCCAGCAGCCTCCCATTGATCTAGCCTTTGCTCTCATTTCTTTCCGTAGTCCCTCAATGACCTGAATCTCAGCTGTATCTTTTCTGGATTCCAAATTTCTGACTAATCATACACTTGCTTTCGGAAGAGACTATCATGCTACCCAGTTATCTTGATGCCTACTACGTCAGCACCGCGTTCATTGTTATTCATCTAGCCTCTGCTCTCATTTTATACCATAATCCCCGAAGATCTGAATTTCAGCTGTATCTTCTTGGTTTTAAGCTCCCAAGTAATCACGAATGCGCCAGAGGAGGCTCATATCATATGACTCATTGCGTTCGCGACATTAACAGGTGTGAATGGGTCGAATTCAGTTTCGATTCCGAGGTTTTTGGAAACATTCAGATTGTGATTTCGAAAAATTTTACAGGTACAAACAGGTTCTTATTTCGACTTCTAAGGATCTTCATTGTACAAATTCTTGTTGATGATATAGTCATTTTTACACTATCATCGATCTAGTCTTTGGTCTCCCCATCCAGAATATAATCTTCTTTGACCCAAATCCTTGCAGTTTTTCACTTTCCCCGAACTCGTACTAATAATGAATTCTGCCTCGAAAACTCATATCATGCAATCCAATGAATCCGCTCTATCTTTTTTGCTTCCATGTTATGCATTTGTTCGATATTTCGTGGATTCTCCTTCGTCTAGTATTTTTAATGTTGACTTGCGTGAGCATGGAGGAACACTATAATTCCTTTATGTGATTAGATTCGTCGTTGCATTCCAAGTGGATTGAGTTCTGCAATGACTTGATTGCAGAGGCTTATTTTAGAGAAAACCAGAGTAAACATATATCATTCTTTCTTAAATCCATGATTAAATTGCTTCCTACTATCAAAGAAAAAATAGCTTGAAGACCCAAAATTTTATCGAATGAAAACAAGGAAAATTTTACTCAACTATCACCCCACTTCGTTCCTTTAACATGGAGTTATATTTCCTAATAGCTCAAGAGACATACCCATTTCTTGATCTCGAGTCTTTGGTTCTTTCAGTTCTGATATTCCCTAAATTCGTGGCTCTTAAGTGCGTTCAAAGAACCATCGGTCCAAATTCGGAATTCCCTGCTAATTCAATATGTTCTCCGTGTTGTTGATTCGATTTCTCCTCTGCGCTCATCTGTGGGAACATTCTTCGAGTTCGGCTGGGGGCATTTTTTGGATGATCCTGGGGAAGTGATGAGTTATGTGGCTGTCTGCCGAGCGGCAATCTCTCAACACTTCCCATGACTAGCTCTGGGCCCTGGCCGAACTTGGGCAGGCACAATCGCAGTGCCGATGTCCCTCGGGGAGACCACATCCAAGTGGCGGACTGACTTCTTCCCCGTCTTCTTCAGACCTCTCTGCTGGAATGCCATCCGCCGCTATTTGCTGCCGCTGCCCCCATTCCAAGACATCAATGCGCCCCGCTTCACCAATATTTCCCAACAACTCCCTAAAAGGACCACTCTCGCAATAATTGACGTCCTTTTAATTCGCACTCCCAGCTTTTGAGATCAAAAAACTTGTTATCCGTGTCTGAACGTGCTCTTGAGAAAGTTATGCATTGATGTAACAAACGCGTTCTGTTTTTTTTTACTTTCTTATAGTTCTCTCGCTACTTGACTGATACGTATTGGCAAATTTCTTTATCGATAAAATTATCTCGTTTTCTTTTTACTATGGAATTCGCTCTCATATCTTTTTTAATAATGAATGAACTCCAGTATCTTGACTTGATACGCTCTTGATGGCTACAACATCTATTCAATTATCGCTATTACTTCCTTTATTTTCAGGATTCCAAGAGCGCGAAATTTGACTTACCTGAACTAAAACATTCTGGTAGATTCCAATGATCATTGAGATGATCGCTTTTATTTATCCGGCTTGTCTCTGACGATTCCCGTTTATGGCATTCATTATTTCGCCGGACAAATTAGATTCGCTTCTTCCCTTTTTGCATTTATTCATGCAATTCATGCAAGGGCTCATCGATATCTCATCCCTTCCCTTCACATATGAGAATTCCAATCCTTCTGCTTTTGCTTTGCTTATTTCCATTTTTATTCTGTCATCATTCATTTCTGAAAAGTGAAGTTTCGAACGTTTCTTTTCTGGAAAATTAATTTATCTTTCATCTGCTTTTTGACAGAATGAAGTTTCAATTTTTTTTTCAAAAGATACCAAATTCGGAATTTTTTCCTATGAAATTACTCATTTCTTAGAAAAAATTCTAATCAAGAATTTTCTAAATCGAAAAAAACATCCTTTCTAAAATCAACTTAATTCAACACTTATTGATCCTCTCTTCTAGAAAAACCTCATTACACATTTTCGTTCCGTGTTCCCTATGCAAGACGACGATTTTCATTATTTATTGAGTGGCATTTATTTCGACCTCTGAAATCTTTCCGAGAATCTCTACAAATGTCTGACGATACAAGTTTTTGCGAGTGATTTAGTTGTTTTTGACTTGCATGTGACATGACAGTTGAAGAGCCTCTAGAGTGGGAGTCCATAATGTGCAGTGAAAGGACTTGAATGGGAGTGAGTATTCAAGAGCATTGTGACGTAGAGCATAATTACGACAAGGCCATTTATCATCATTACGTGATTTTGTCGTAGTAATTTTTCGTATTGAATATGCGTGCAATAACATAGTAGTTCTGCTTCTCTTCGAGGTCAGCTTTGAAAAAGATCCTATCATAATTCATGAATGGATGAAAGAAGATCAATTTCTTCTCGTTTACATAAAACTAATTCCCTAAAAATATTGATATACAGAAATCCCACATCTATTCTAGCACCATGGATTCAATTTCCTTTCTCTCAACCTGTGAAAAAGTTATTCTGAAAGGTGTGTGCGTAAGTGTAGTTAGTCACTCTGGAAGCTTCCTTTCACTTCTGCCGTGCCTATTATTCGGAGACCTTTTGAAAAGCCATAAAACGCTGCTGTTGGCCTAGAATAAAGGCGGAAAAATCTCGAGAAGGAAAGGCATCAAATGAGTGTGAGGGCTTGAGATTTGGTGAGGTTTCGGGCAAAGCTTTATAAACAATGAAGAGATAGGATGAAGGTTGCCACACGTATTCAGAAGGTTTTTTTTTAGCTCTTTCCTGAATCATCTGGAAGGTTATGAAATCTTACTCACTAATTTATTGAATAAAAATGAAAATATTGATTTTTTGCATTTCTCTACGTGAAAACTTTATTTCCTACGAAATAATGCAGGAAAAGGTATTTCATACCATTAATAACTCCAGCCACATGACGAAGTAGCGAATAATCCAACTCGCTTTAAAATAGTATAGGAGAATTTAGGGGGGTATTTTGTGGTTCTTTATTATCATCGTGATATTTCATCATGTCATAACGATTTATCGTCATGAGTTTCCAGATTTTTTCCTGATGCAGTTTCTAATTCCCCTTGTTCCGCATCACTTTGCACTAATCCATTATTCGTCTCGAGGATCCTTCAGAATGTGCTGTTTCGCTCCAAACTCTCGTCTCTTTTTGCTTTCTGAAGTCTGCTTACCTTGAAAACGTTCTAATCTTTCGGAAGAATCTTTCGAGTTTTCAGGAAAAGGTCATTTTGAAGTTTCTAGACATACTGATATCGATCCATAGTAAAAAGCAGGAGAAAAAACTGAAAGATGTCAAACGATTTATCTTCTTCCGAAATTTTGAATGTCATGATGTATAAAAATCTCATTTCTCTATTTCAATCGATATCAAGATGTCATGAAGTTTCGAAACCTCCTTAAATAACATCAGTTACTTTTTTCTATTCAACCATCATCATGAATATGTTCAGCTTCATTGATTTCTGTCGAGTTTATACACCTTCCATAACACAATGCTTCTGCTCGTTATTGTGCCAGGCTATTTATAAATTTATCGAGCACAATATCCATGTGCAGCTAAATTTATTCTGCAACAAGTTTCTGCATTTTGACTTATTCTTCCTGTTCTTCTTCATGTCAAAGTCCCAAATTCCTAGGATAGCATCAATCACGTCTTTTTCTTTCATCTATCATCATAAATGGCAAAGCTTCATTGATTTCTCCGGCTTTATGCATCTTGTTCATCTAGTCTCATTTATGCATTCTCACTCTATCCCCTTCTCGTCTTCGATCATTTATTCATAACCGACTTCGGTCGATGTATTGTCTTTTGCTATATTTCGGTGTTGCAACGCGACGAGGGCTCAAGCATAAAAACTCGCCGGAAAATCGAAGAACTCGAGAGTAGCGTAAATCTGCTTGCATAAGTTATTCTGGGTTCAGAATATACAGAATATGTTGAGCCTTTACCTAAAATCTTCATCTTTGTTAGTAAACAAGGAATTTCTAGAATGTAGAAGAAGAATAATAATCAGGCTTTATCGAACTTTATTTTCACCTTTCTGTACTTGATGTACTGAACTAGATATTTCCTGATCTAGAGTTACCGCTCGTTCATTTAATTTTACTCGGTTCTCAGAATCGGCCCACCTGACTTTATTTTGTTCTGCCTGAGTATACTTCTTTCATTCATCATGCTAAATTCTTTTTTTTTATTGAAAACGTTTATCTTCCTTTCATATCCCCTCAGATCGACCCCTTTGATAATTGCTATGTTTTGCCAGCGACCCCTTTTTGATTATTTTTCTCGAGTTATTTTCATGCTGAATTAATTCCACGAATGAACCATTCAGATCCACGCAAACTAAGTCTGGAATTGGCTTCAGATGAACCTTCCCTTTGACATTATCGACCCTAGAGCTCGACGATAATTGTTTTGTGTGAAAAAAATCCGAAGGACGTCGAAATTCGAATTCGATGTGATGCAATTGACAGATAACCGAACGCTGCTGACGTAGCTGCAAGAGAAGAGGTAGGGATTTGCGTCATTTTCGGGCTAACATGGCCATATCTTGAAGAAGAATCAGCACTTTAGAAAAGTTAATAAAGATGTGACAAGTCAAAGATTTTATGATTAGGAAAAGTTCAACGATACCCATTTAGAGATTATGCATTTATAAAAACAAAAACTATCAACAAACAGATTAAATCGTAGAGGTTTAAAATGGAAAATATGAGTTAAATATCGAAGCTTACATGAAAATATATTTTGATAATGCGAGATGAGTATTTGAGTATTCGAAAAAAACACGAGCATACCGCCATAATTGGATAAAGTTTAATTTTGGAAAGATATCGTTGATTTTGAAATCTATCCTTATAATAAATCCACTATGATGATATGTGATATAAGACAAGTCATGCAGTGAACATAATAAGTTTCTTATTTTTCATGTTCCATCCAGCGCGAATATTAAAATCTGTTTTCATGTTAGATCCAAGACCAACGATGGTTCAGTGAGTTTAAGATGTGATAAATTAAACGGACTCGTGTTTCTTGAAAGATGATAACCTAACCTGTCACCATTTATTAAATTTATGGTTTCTCTCAAAGTTTGATGATCTCTAAAATTCACCCTAATGGTGCTCGTAAATTTCAGGCTGTCCACGATGAACAACCACAGCAACAAGGCGTCGAGCTCGTCGTCGGCAGCCACTCGAACATCGAACACAACGACTGCGCACACGGCCACCGCAATGACCAATGGCAACTCGTCCACAATCAACAATCTCGCAAAGCAAGTACAGAGATATTGTACTGTGGATCCCATGAGCTACTTCCCCATGGGAATGCCAAAGTAAGGATAGGTTTCATACTATTAGGAGTTGCATTATTCGTGGAAAGAACGATTAATGAAGGAATTCATCACACTGATTATGTTAAAGCAGCATATTCTTTCTGGAAAATATTACTTCCGGAATATCTAAATGAAAGGTTCAATTATTCAATGCTCAGAAAACTCAACGAAGAAAATCTCTATAAAAGCCCTGAAGAAGCGTTCGACAATGTCATTTTCAGAGAGATGCCACAGGAGAAACCGACGCTCGCGATGGAAATATTCCCTCCGTTCGCTGAATTTATCGAATTCGGTGGCGCGTCGAAGCACACGCTGACGAATACGGGCGGCTCGCGTATGGTGTTCAAAGTCAAGTGCAGCAATAATGCTATCTTCAAGGTATGATTCAAAAATTATCCGGGGTTTTCATGGCTCAATAAAACCCAGTCATAGTACACACATGCCAATTTTCTGAACCGGTTGAAAGAAATCGAAGACGTTATTCTGATTGGTAAACTGGTTTAATTTTTAGGTAGCGCCAGTCTATGCCCTTCTTGATCCGGGTGCCTCAACAGAGCTACAAGTATGGATGTCGAATAAAGTAGACGAGGAAATCGATAAGTTTCAGATATTGCGACAAGAATCACCTTCGAAAAGGGACAAGCTTGTCTTCATGTTCAAAGAAGCTAAAAAGGGCGAAAAGGATCCTAAGAAAGCGTTCGACGGTGAAGGTCAAACGGGTAAAGCTGTCCTTCCGATGATCACGGTATGATTATCGATAAATTGTTAATCGTATTTTCTCTAATTAAAGCCTCTCCTTTCCTTTTATTTTAAGACCCCACTAATAGGCATTGCCGATGGCCGATAAATTGGAGCGAGCTTATTTCTCCCCCTTCTGTGAGTCTCGAAACGACGATATTCGTTCATTTAACAATTCTTGTTATTTTCTTTCGTTTTTTTACTTTTCCATCAAATTTAGTGGGATTTTCGCGAAAACCACCTGCCACTTATTATCGATAACTACTCTTAAAAACGAAAATAAATAATCGTAAAAAGAACAAATGCTCGTCTCTCGCGCATTCCGAGGCCCACAGGAGGGGAGTGAAAGAAATTCGCTTCTTTTATTTCGTTCCAATTTATCGGCTATCGACAATATTGAAAGATAAAAGCCTGAGTTTCAATTAGAGGAAGCAAGATTTGCTTTGACTACAAACTCATTATCTTTTTTATTTCAAAACATTGAATAGTTGCGGTAACTGATAATAAATTATTCGCTTTGTTATGACTATGAGTGCTACTTGATTAGAGTGATTTGAGTGCGACACTAGTTCTGATGATTAATGCCAATGAGATGAGGTTGCCAAAGATTTGAATAGACATCAATGCTAGTCTTACAAGATTGATCAAACTCGCACTCATGTTCATGACGTAGCAACGACAATAGGGTTTGTAGTCGAAGCACAAGCAAAATTTTAAAAGTTATTTTCAAAACCTGCAATTTTACAGCGTGATGTCGAGGTCATCGAAATAGACAGTTCACATCGACCTAGCTCTCACTCGTAGAATTATTCTAATTGACCGAGTTTGGAACCTCATGATATCGGGACATGCAAAAGAACGGAGGGATATGCTAGATTGTGGTCATTATCTTTCCAAAAATATAATGTCATGATTTCACGTCTCTCCAGACTGTCGTCAAACTTCTAAGTTCATCGACTAGATCTTCACGTATCAAAAATTTTCTCTTACTCTTCTGGGAAGACTAACTTTATTCCAAATTGCTGTAAGCGCCTATGGCTCACATGGTTCGTCATAAAATGGGTTGTTTCGAGTTTTCCTTCTCTTCATTTCAACGATTATGGGTCCAAACACGTTATGAAATCTTTATATAAATATTTTTACACGAAAGAGAAAATAAATTATTTAATTATCAAATCAAGGCATGTGTGTTTCTATGCTAAACTCCTAACATAAGGTGAATTTATTATTGCACCGTTTTTCTGTGGTTTGTGAAATTTGTATGTCGAGATCAATGGTCAAATGAGACTAGCATTATTAAAATAAATTAAGGTCACAGAACTGTTGTTATCTAAGTCAGGAAAAAAATAATGGAAAATAGTGCTTTTGTTCCAAATACTCTAATAATTCCCCTGATCAAGTTAGAATGGATAGTGCTTAATTTCCGCGAATTTATATGATTTCAATAATTAAATGGTGAGAAATTCCGGTTTTAGTAAATTTGGGACGATTGGGAAATTCACTCATCGTCTCTGAGGAATAATTGTTGATACGCGTGCAACTGGTTGACTGCTCGATTATATGAAGCTGGACGCCAATTCGACAATTGTAATGGATCTCGCAATACGCTTGCCATCACTGAAAATTTTTCATTCATTATTATTTTAAAGTAGTTTCGTGAAATTTTTGACATCATAACACGCGAAGTGGGATCATTTTCAAGTACAAAAAGTAAATGTTTCAGGAACCTTTCCAAAAACTCATTTTAATTATGTGGCTAGTTTTTTTAGAATTATTTGGCTAATTTTAGTAATAATTTAAAAAAAAGAAATTTTTAGTTATTCTGTATCGATTGAATCTTTGGCTTTTTTGTTTTTATTTTTATCCAATATCCCTTATGGAAATTAGTTATTGCGTTTGCGTGATATTAATTTTGCACATTTAACATGACTATGTCAATTCCAGCACATACTTAAACAGTTTTCGCCATTTTTACGCGTTCGGCACATGTAGGCGGACGGGACTGCAAATGTGAGTGCGAACAGGGCGAGCAGAAGGAGCAGATACAGCGGCAGCGAAGGGGCCATTTGTCTGAACATGTTTCATAATCATTTTAAATCCAAAGGTAAACTTTATATCGGAATTTATAACGATTTTTAGCAAAATTTTACCTGAGAGAAACACTTGGGGAAATTACGCGAATGAGTACGAGAAAACACAAGCAGCAACCGCCGGTCGCCGGTAGGACGAGGCGAGAACACAAAAGTGTTGGTGGACCCTGGAAAGTTGATAATTTTGAAAAATCGCTGAATAAATCGAGGAAAACGAGAAATGGACATTGATAAAATAAAATAGGTTCCAAGCGAATTTTGCAAGTGATGCGCGAGTTTCGTTTTGAAACAAAGAAAAGGCGAATTTTTTTTATAGAAGTAGAAGGAAGTTCAACAAAACAAAAATTTCCCTGATCTCCGATCTAGCTTATTCTTAGCTAAGTGGTAAATGACCTCGCTAGAAGACTAAAGTCACGCTGCATTGACACGTGAGTGAGATCATTTTTAACAAAAAGAAACTAATAGAAAAAGTTATATGAAAAACCTAGACTTTTGACTTTTATATGGAGAAGCGCTTGTAAAATTTACACTATCAACAGAAAACATTGAAAGCTCCGAGCATAACACAATAATTTGCAGAATATCGAATGAAAAAGCAAGATATAATGTCAAGTTGGATGTGAATTCAAAGATTCTACGTGGGAATTCGGCCAATAATAAAATTCGTACATTAAAACTAGATGAATAACTCCATCCTCTACTTTGACACTTTGGCGACGATGATGAAGAGCAAAAGTTTCATTATGGGTTAGAGAAGATGAACGCAACTGCAATTTTGTGGCGACAGTAATCATTTCGGAAAAGGACAATAGACAATAAGCTATAAAAAGTTTACATGTAGCTTGCCAAATATCTCATGTCAAGGAAATAACAAACTAAATGGCAGAATTTCGATAAATTGGTGAATTTATTCAAATTGTTACGTGACACAAGACAGGTGAATTTATTATTAGACGTCTGAACTAAATGCTTAAATTTTAAATTTAGAAGGAGGAATTTCAGAGCTAATAAATATCATGAAAGTAAGTCAAAATACGATGATTCGAGATGATGTGAAATTTATCATCGGAAATTTTAAACGCTTGATAAAAATAAATTTCATTAGTTTAGGTCAGAATTAACCAACTATATAATATTGAGGGATATTCAAATCGTTTTACATGAAATATAAGTCTTCTTATCATTTAGGTCAGGATGAGATAAGATGAATCAGAAAGTCATATGAAAAAGTTTGAAAATAACCCTGGACTTCAACATTTGGTTTACTTGCAAAAAGTAGTGGGTGTAGTAAGAGTCAAGCATATTCAAGTCAATGATTTGTCTGAAGCCATTTCTCGCATGTGCATGTTAGCCTGATTTTGAGTGAAATGACACTCGGAGAGTTCTATCAAAAAAATGCATACGTAAAATGTCGCAACGCGATTCATGATCTTTAGATTTGAATGAACTAGATCTTGGACTTCAAAATTTTAGGTTGAATTTTAATGTTTTTTTTAATTTTCAAGACCTTGAAGTCAACATTAAAGTTTCTAATAGCTCAGCATTAAATATATACATAGACTAACTTACAAGGATCTAAGATTCATTCATCAAACTACAGGATTTTTAATCAGAAAACTTATGTCATGGACTATCAGAACAATGGGAAACTGCAAAATTTTCTAGCCATTATTCTTCATCCCATCTGAGCAAAATATGCCTGCTTTTTTCTGGAATAAAAACTGAATAACTAAAATGCCACATATTTGGATAATATTTTACGTCGAATGACGACTCATCAAAAATACAGAAGACGTCCAAATATCATATGAATGAGGACTGTATTCTGCTTGAGTGGGTTGTGTCGCAGACATAAATAAACTATTTTTAGCCCTCTCAAAAACCCGTGCGATATAATTTGCAGTGGGATGAATTAGCATTCTAAACACTGAATCAGTGAAGCTTCAAAATTCGCCGCAAAAGAATACTACTTTCAAGAACGGTTAAATATGAATAAGCGTATAACAAAATTCATATCATTTAAAAATAGCGCAAATTTACTGGCAGAATGCAACAAATATTTCAGAAATTCAAAGAAGAGATATGGCTTGCTTGTTAGATTCAATAAGCTGGAAAAGGACTTTGAAATATCATAGAACTAAGTACACGACTAAAATAAGAATCACGATGTTGTTAGAATCTAGAAATAGTATACGTGAGGTAAAATATAGCAAATAAATAAGTTATATAGGTAGGTTTCAAAAGAAATCATGGTTTTTCTACGTTGAAACAAATCTTGCATTCTCGAAATAGTATTTAAAAATAATAATCAAAGCTAGTTCATTTTCAAGGAAAAACATCACTATCTGACGAAGTATCCGAATCATTCAGATAAAATATTTAGTGGAAGAAAACTAGAAACTTTTCGGAATTTCCGGGTTTTCAGATCAACCATTTCAAATTCAATTCTGAACACTGCTAGAAAAGTATAGGTGACATTATTCTACACATGTAAAAAATTCTGGACATTAAAACTCCAATCACGAAATCTCTTGGTTGTCTCGGAAAAACAAGGAAGCAAAAGCTTGGGTTCGTTCTAGAAACTGTAATCTCGATGATTAATCAGGATTCATGGAAAGTTCACTCAGTTCGCTCTCTAATAGGCTGGGAAATTAAACTTATTTTCGGAGTCTGAAGAAGTAATAACGTCGGAACATACAAAATAGCATTGAGAAATAATCCTAACCCTACTCTATACTATTTCGCATTTTATGATGCTACGAATTTTCCCAATTGTCCATTTTCATCATCAAAAATATTTGAATAGCTTTTAAAGTGGGCGAACTTTTTTAGATTATTAGAAAAAGATTTCTGGATTTCCCCAAGAAAAGGTAATTCCCGCTTTGATTAGCCGATATATGAGCATAAAATAGTGTGTCGTGCAAGGTCTGACTAATTTATGGCTCGCAATCATTTTTCTGCAAATCGCGAACAACAATTCGAAAAGTTAAATGCGGATAATTTTAGCGCCAGCTTTAATGACGCCGATAATTGCGTAACTGAATTCCAATTCCTGGAGTCGTGTAAGATCGAAAATAAATCCAATTTTCTAGGCTTTGCAAAACAGACTCCGGCTTATTTGATAAGGAGTTTTAATTTAGAAAAGTAATGTGACTTATGCTCATTCACAAAAATTGCCTTCTTGATAAGTATAATGTAAAGCAATTCTTTAACTATCTAGAAATCATAAAATAAAAGAAAAAACAAAAAACTTTTCTAAATTTTGAAACTTATTTAACAAATGGTCGTACTTGAATAGGTAATAATTCAAAATGTGCATGTTTCGTATTCCGAACACCAAAAAATCTCTCAAAAAGTGGCTTTAATTCACGAGTTTTTGCATCTCTTCTTTGCTCTTTCACACATCACTCATGTGGGACTAATTTTTCCCGAAAATCAAATCTAGGAAATCCAGACATGACGCTGATTTTGGTATAGCAAAAGAGCAAAAAATCACCTCGATTCACACAAGCTCTAACTTCTTGTAAAGTTCATGAAGTTAAATAAATTATCACTCATTTTGAAATTTCGACAACATATTTTCTTCCTTATCAAAACTATTTTACCTTCACAAATCATATTTTTTTTTAAATTAGTAGTGAATAAATTTAGTTTTCTTTAAAAATAATACCATCAGATATGACGCTGATTTTGGATTAACAAAAGAGCAAAAAATGGTTGAGATTCACGCTGAATCAAAACATCCCAACCAAATTTAGCATGAAGTGGTGAAAGCACTCGAGTAATTTGCACAGAGCAACGCCGGAAAAGATAATTAGATTTTTAAAGTTAGCACTAAAACTAAAATAGCACCGGCTAATAATAATTAAATCAAGAATTAAAATTAGAAGCCTGTGATGCAATTAGTTTCATTTCAATAAAGTTCAAACTCAGATTTAATGGATATGTATCAAGGTTCAAAAAGTAGGGTATCTTCGATCAAAATATACTATCTCAAGAACTTCGTGGTTATAATAAAAACCAATAAAATACAAGCTATTATTTGAAATCTCCGAGCTTTACATAAAAAGGTTATCTGACCTACTAAGGCTTATTTGCTTATTTATAGAAAAGATTCTTAAAAGTAGCCTAATAAAATATCTACACTTTCATGGTAGCATGTATTTGGACAAAGGCCGGAATCATATGCGAATAACTATAAAATAGACGAGGCTTCGGAAGCGCAATTAAGCGGGGGTTGGCCGCGTAAAATTGACGGGTGCGGGGCACCATCGGGCAAAAAAGAATTTCGCAAAGAATCAACACTAGCGAAATGGGTAAATTAATTGAATCTAGGCATGACTTGAGCCAAATCTCCCATGCTGATCCCAATAGGCCAACATATTTCGTTAAATTGGAAAGTTGAAAATGGCGTAACATTGTAGTATCGTGTAATAGACGAAATAGTTTAAGCTAGGGTAGGGTGGTGGTAAGTTAGAAACTATTTTTCAATAGTATTTTGTATGCTCGAAGGTACGACTTTTCCAGATTTTCCTAAAATCATATCACGGACCCTTATATACGACCTTTTATAGGAAAAGTTTGTTAACGAACCCCTTTTCCTATAATTTCCATCTTCCCTGAAAGTGAGCCTAGGGTTGAAATTAATTGAATTGAGGGTTACAAAGATAAGCGAGATGAATGAACGAGAAACGACGTGAGGCGGTAAATTTATCGGACTTTGATTCAAATTCAAATAGATGACGAAGAAAAGCGAGTTCAACGACTCACGAAGTTCGAAAATCAAATGTTCATATAATTTTTGAGCGTTTAGACCAGGGCCGTCCAGAAATGAGTTTTTGAATTTCGGAAAACAGAAACAAACGGAAATGGGCAAAAATCGACAGAAACAGAATTTTTGGACGGTCCTGGCTCCGACGAAACTATAAATTTAAAAATGGTTAAGAATTAAATCCTGTTGAGCACTATCAAGTAAGCGGAAGTTAGTTGCGTGTAGGCGTGCGTCTCTCGAAGATTACCTCAAACTTGGGTAATTAAACCTTTATTTAATTTAAAAGAAAAATCAATAAAAAAGTATACAGGGAAATGTGTTGAGGAGTAGGCAAGCTGCCCTTTATTTCTCAGCAGAAAGTGCGAGCAAGAGGCAAGCAGAAAAGAAAACATTTTTGCATAGAAGATGGATTCAAAAGGTCGCAATTCGCGACAAAATTTTTGAGTGAGTCAGAAGTGTACGAAATTGGTGAATATAGCAAAATCATTAGGAAATCCCCAGACATCATAAATTCATAGCATGCAAGATAAAGTAGGAGGTGATAGGGTGATATCATACAAGTTTTCAGATTTAAAAATAGTTTAGAATATCATAGTTGAACACTTAGAACAGTTTAGTTTACTGTTTGACGTAAGTAGTGCTATCTTTAACTGTTGGAATCATACCGAACATCTGGAGAAAAAGAGTGGAGTATTGAAACTAAATTTTATCTGACGCATATACTGACAAAATCTATTTCGAAACAATAAATAAAAATTATTGTTTATTTATGGCATAACTTGAACGCATAAATTATTTCGCTGAAATTGTTTCAAGCGTTTTTGAGCAAATGTCAAGCAATTCTCAAATTGTGTTGGCTTTATTAGACGGAAGCTAATATTTCATGTTTCAAAGCATGTGCATTCTTGACATTCATCTTTCGCAATGAAATGTGTGAATTAAAATGTCAAATTTCAGTCCGTAAAGTTGTGATTTATGATTCGTTTCAACAACAACAACAATCCCCGCTTATGTCTGTTTGCAATTTCTGTTGGCCAAAAATCGTCATCATATTTTACGCTTTGATGTCATTTACACTATCTTCATAGGGTTTATAAGATCAAGTTCGAAACTTCGAAATCATATAATTTATTTGAAATTGAATAGAGAAAATCTAGAGAATGGAGTTAAAGCTAGGATGGTTGTAATTCTGGACCCGGATCTTTCAGAAATGTTCTTAGTTGATGCAGTCTCTGAAATTATACTCATAACTGTGTTTAAATTCCAAAATTAATTTCAATCCAAACTAAACTACACAAAAGAGATTCCCTTATTTAAGGATTTAACGTCGATTTGTGTAGAACTGTTAATCTAACTTCAGAATATAAAATGGAGTTTAAGAGTGAAGCTACTTCAACCAGATCAATTTTAAACCAGAGTATTTCGTATCATTTATGCAATTCTCATACCTGCTCTCTCCGGGGAAGGCGCCGGAAAGTTGGATGACTCCGGCATCGTACACCTTCTGGGGGACCTTTCCGTGGCTGACGTACTTGTCTGGGAGCAGGATGCTGAATTTCCTTTGGCAGGGTTTGATGCCATCGTTACAGCTAAAAAGATTCTCGTTAGACACTGAAAGAGAAAAAGAAAAAGAATGACACCAGAAAAGGCTCAAACTAAAGATGAAGGCAATTCTGATTTTTATTGCTTACTCGTGATAAATAGCCAATTTGGGGTCAATGGTGGTGTACTCCTTGGTCCATCCGCTCAAGTGGAAGTCGCCATTAGCGTCAGTGTATCCAGAGTCCATCAGATCGTCGGTGTCAGTTCTGTCGACGTCCCACAGTTTGACTGTAAATTTGATCCATTGATATGTCTTGACTCGGGCTTTCTTAAACTCGAGTTTGACATAGTGTTCGTAGCTTTCGGAGATATATCTACTCATGCATTTTCACGATTTTCTATGCCAAGAACAGGGTTTATTCCAACTCGAATGAAGCTTGAACGTGCTTCTAGATACTTGTCCGATTTCGCCACTCTCTAGAAATCCTTAAAATCACTACCTTTGACACCGGCAGCAGGTCTTCCATCGCAGACGAGTTTGCCTCGGACAGCTGAACTCTGGTCTCTGCCGAACATTTCGATGGCCAAGGAATAGCCCACGACCACGACGAGGAGAATCAGAAGGCGTTGCATCTTACAATTAGAGAAAATTGAGGAACCAATAAGTTAGAGGTAAGAGAATTGAATCTGACAAAATTGATGTGAAACGAGGACTTTATACCCCTTGCTCAAGTCAATGAGACAAAGTCCAATGGCTTGAGCTGTTGACGATATCAGGAGATTTAGGGCATGAACTGAGAGATGAGTCATAAGAAGTTTATAATGAAAAACTAGTTGTTGTTTACGACGACACGTCATCGAAATAGTGGGGCAAGCACGCGACATGCTCACTCCGACGATAAAAGAAATTGCTCAAGAACCTCAATCAGAACACGATATATTGGAAACGCAAAGGACGGCACGTCTTTGCGCTGTGTAATGTTGTTTGGGAAAAGCAAAAACAGCGGTCCGATCAAGAGATTGAAAGGGATATGGGAGATTGCCCAAGTGTCGACGCAATAAACATCCGACAAGACCGGAGATTTATCGATTGATAAGGGACAGAGCTCTAGAGGGCGGAAATATCACGGGAATCAATATAGATAGGGATAGTTGAGAAAAGTCATTCCATCAGACCATGAAAAATGAGCTAAGGAGGTCAAAAATGATACTTTGAAGCTTTCAAGCAACTCCTTGAACATATATTTAGGCATGTATTTTATTGAGTGAGAAAATGCATGGATAAACATGATAAAAACTAAGAATATTTTAATGGAAACACGATCTTCCTTCTCCTGGATACTTGCCGGAAAGCTCGAGTTGTCCGGCATCGAAGGTCTTCTTTGGGGTGGATCCAGAAGTGACGTAGGACGATGGAATTCCGATGCGGAAGGTGCGTTGGCAGGGCTTGATTCCGTCTGAAGATCAATGTTTGAACTATTTCCGCATTCAAGGTGATTCGGAAAGTAATAATCTTCAATAACACGAACGAAAGGACATCGAGAAGAGATTTTCGATTAGGTTTATTTGTGTGGAGTTTCCCATGTCATTTTCAAATTAACATTTCGTCTATTTCTCACCATTGCAATCATGGTATATAGCCAAGTACGGCTCGATTCCAGTGATTTCCTTGTTCGTTCCAGAGATGACGTAGTTTCCGTCGGAGTCGGTCTTGCCACTGCCCATGACGTCGTCGGTGTCAAGGACTCCGAATCCAATCGAGTTGTCAGATTCCATCAGCCTGACTTTGACTCCACTAGCTGGCTTACCATCGCAGACCAGCTTTCCTCTGATTCCAGCAGACTGAGTTCTACCGAAGATGTTGATGGCGGAAGCAGAGCCAACGAACAAGGCCAAGATCAGGGGACGCATCCTGAATATGTAAATGGTAAAGTTGTAGAATAATCTGTGACTTCGTGACCTTATTAATAAAAAATCGAAGAGAGAAAGAAACCAACGCTAATATGGATAAAGAGCTTCAGGAACTTCGTGACATTATACCATGCAAAGCAGTTTATTAGACAGACAGACAGACAGGAATTATCAAAAGTGCTCTTTGGTAGATTTTATGGCACGATATTGATGTGATGAAGATTCAAGATCGACGATCAATGACAATTTGATATAAAGTAAGAAATGCAGTGTTAATAACGGAAGGCAAACACAATGAAATAGTGAATTAATCGACGGACTGTTAGATTGATAAACAGTTATTGTTGAAGAATTGGGAGGTGCGTATCATTGACGACTTGGCTGAAAAGGGCGATAAAAATGAATTCGATCGAAATTGTCACAGTCAAATGTGTGATTGAATAAAACTACCATAGCGCCTCAAGTATATCAATTCTGAAGGAGAACTGGTTTTAGACGAAAAATAACGTTAGAAAAAATCGAAAAATCTGTGTCGGGGTTGAAACACTCGGTAGAACCTGGTAAGTTCGCTATTATTTATCATTGTTGGCTAAGCACGATAGGTTCCGCGTATTATTTTATTTTTATATTCGGTAATAAAAACAACAATATTTATCGCTGAGTTTCCTGGCCTCATATAAAGCAATACGTATTTACAAACACAAAGATTTTAAGCAAAATTGAATTAGAACTGAAAATAAGGCATCAATAATTGTTTGACGAACGGAAATGATGTGAAGTGAGGGTTGAAAGTCATGAAATGAAAAGATATGATGATGAAGTTATGTGAAATACAGTCAGGTGTAGGTGAAAGAGATAATAAGGTAAATGAAATTATTATGATAAGGCAAAGAACGTTCTGAGCACTCGGTAATATGCATTTCTGTAGTACCTTCTACTAAATTACGTAAGAATATCTACTCATTTTAGAAAAAAGAAACTAAATTCCTTTACAATGCTGGCAGTGGAGCTAATTTTTGCAAAGTTATGATTTTTTATAAAATAATTGTATAAAAAGAATATTAGCCCATAGTCATTAGTAATAAAAATCTCATGAAGTCATGCCATGGAATAGGTTTGAGTGATAATCTCAGAAGCTATCGCACAAGACTATTACTATATTTTGCATGCATGACATCAGAAGAATTCCAGAAACCGACTAATTCAATGCAAAGTAGCATTCGTATTTTGATGATGGTCGATTTTCCGTCGAGTTCTGATGGCATTCTGAGTCGGAATCCAATGCATCCAGTTTCCACCGCTATCTCGCTTCGTGCTCTCGCTCGACAAAGGATATTGGAAGTGACCGCCAGTCATATCGGTTTCAACTCTGAACGGGTTCTAGATTAATTGAAAACGGCTGATTCGTCGTTTCTATACGAATTTAAAAAGTATCCAAGTTCATTTGAAATATAATAGTTCCAACCATATTTTTAGGAATATTTTCATTAAAAAGATAAGGATTAAATCAATGACTCCTAAAAGTGACAGATTTTCCTACCTGAAGTTTCTCCACTCCGGCACATCCAATCGGAAGCAGTCTAATCTTCTGATTCCCAGAGTGGCATAGTCTTCGTACTTCTCCTTCCTGACCACTGCCCAATCCGGTAGACAGAAGTCGTAGCAATTCGAGCAAGAGACGTCTGGAGATATTATTGAAATTAGAGTGTTTGTAATTATTTAGATAATTTGGGATTTTTAATCGTATGACTGTCGAGAAAATATTTTTACTTTTGATCATTGGAGGCTGAAACTTATTTATAGCTCAATGTTGTCGTTATTTTACCTCTTCCATGAACGTTAGGTTGGAGGAAGTACCATTTGGCTCCGACGCAGTCCTCGATGGTGTCGGTAAATTTGCTCCTGGCTGAGACAGGATCCATCTCCGTCGGGTTGAAATTCCAGTACTCTTGCCAGCCGAAGTTTGATTGGACCTGGAATTCGAATCTCTTGAATCTCCCAGGGCATGTCTTAGAACCTCATAGTCGCTATCGCCAACTGCTTCCCACAGCGCGTCCATGCTCGGTAAGGCGGTTCTGGAATTTTCCTCAATCATGAAATTGAAGAGAACGAGCTTACCGATCCAAAGGCATAATGAAACAGGTGGTATGCCGACCGTTAGCATCCGTTAGAGCGTGATCGGCGATGGCGATGAAGCCCTGAAAACTTTATCGAGTCATCATTTTTTCCTTCGAAATTAAATGGTGTAATTTGGATTCATCTTATTTTATGTTTCTGACAAATGCAGAAACGAGGCACCGCTCATGAATGTCAATGCCATAGAGCTGTATCTGAGTGAAACATACCGTGCTAAAGTCTATCGCCGTGAAACTGTTGCTCTTGAACGGTTGATTCCCACGCAGCTCCATGTGAGCTTGAGATGACGAGTAGAAATGCACGTATACTGACGAAGGCAATGATGCCGCTGTATAGGCTGGATTCGTTTTCCGACAACTCTCGCAAACTGGTGGGTACAATAGGAATTCGGTTACCTAGAGTTTTTTCTCAAAGTCTTAGGCAAATGAAAATTTACATACTCCGTATCTAGCAAAAATCGCTCGCAGCATGATGAAGATTAAAATAAGCAATAATAAAAGCAGCAGTAGAATACAGCATAAGTTAGCCATCAGTCTGGGAGTCATTTCGGCATTTCTAAAGTAGCGCTTTTAATAAAATAGAGGATTTCTAAAATACCGTATTGCCCAATAGACGTCTTTTACGAAGTTCTTCGTCCTGGCCCAGCAGCCCTCTTCTGATCGTGCATCCCGGGTTCGTCGAGATACGAGCGAGGTTTGAGATTGAGGCTAAACATTCAATTTTTGATATTGACTTGCTGATGAATGAATGATTTTCACGTGTTTCAATATTTTGCATACTTCTCTTACCTAATTCTATTCTACTCATGCTAATATTGAGTCAGATTTGTGATATTTCCTGTGAATATTTTAATTCTCACCGCATAGGCTCTGGAGCTCTCCTTCTGCATCATTTCATCGGACAGTTGCATCTTCCGATATGATCCTTGTCGGTTGAAGGAGCTAAAAATTTAACTTTTTGTCATGTTCTCTACTATTTTATTCCTTCAGCATAGATGTTACAGCCCAACTAAACTTCTACTGATATTTCTAATCTAATAGCTACAGTCAACAGAGGGACAGATCTTCGCAATCTAGAAATGTACTCAAGGATAGCTAATAATGATGTTTGATGTATGCAACAAAATATTCTAGCATTTCTTTCAAATTTTCAGAGATTATTACAGGTACGATGCAGATTCTTTGTCTCTCATAAAAACCTAATGATATCACGACAAGACATCTCATTATTATGTGTTCTACTCTTCGATATCATGTCAAAATCTACGCATAGAACTGCATAGCATTACATGATTTCAATATCATGAACCCACAATTACCCAATTTATCTCTAATAATTTTTACCTATCATGCTATGATATCATTGGACTTCAAAGTCTTACTAGGGAAGTGTGTGGGGTCACAGTCGAATTTTTCGATGAAACCTATATCAACCGACAGAGTTCGTCGAACAGGCCTAGAATGTGTAACCCATTTTGCCACAAACTCATCTGCTGCTCGTGGATACGCCCCAAAATGAATTTTCATAGTTAAGGAGGGCTTAACTATGAAAATTTAACTTAGGATGTGGCAAAAAGCAACAGGTGGGTTTGTGATAAAAAATAAATTACATATTCTAGACCTACTCGACGAGCTCTATCGATTGGTATAAGCTTCATCGAAAGATTCGACTAGGACTCCACACATTCCCCCTAGTTAGAAAATCCCTCGTCTTTTCATTTCAATCGAATTACCTTCCAGCACTCGTGTCGGGTGCGAAATGGATCGTTGTCATATTGCGTCTGGACTCGAATTAATTTACAGATGAATGAACGAATGAACGATTTAGCTGCAGATTGGGAGCCAGGAGAGAAGGGTTTAACGCGCAAAGCGACCAGGGGCAATTCGCTTGCCTCTTTCCGTCTTTCAATCTCATATCTTGTCAAATATTTCCTCGCTAACACATCCAAACGCATTCGAAAGGATCTATTTGTATTGTAGCAACGCTTGACTGCATAAAATCGATTTACGATAAGAAAAGGGAGAGAAAAATAGTCTAACGTAAAGAATTAGAATCTATTCATAAGATGCGTACGACGCGTTAGGCTATAATAATAGCGTGAAACTGTAAAGAGATGAATATCCTAGTCGGAGCCAACTTGATTAAAAAGTTGCGTGGAGAAAGAAACGAGTTTAATCCAACTTCATTGTAGAGATACATAGAGAAAACTGTTACCTAACCGAACATTTTCAATTTCTAGGTATAAACTTGGAATTAACTAACTCATGCTCCGAGTCCACATGCCTCCAAGATTCACTTTTGGCCATTGGCGGAGACGGAACCGTGAAAACTTGGTTCTGCGACTGGGAGCGCATTCCGCTCATTGATGATCGGAGGTTGGCGAATCCTGAAAGTTGAAATGTTGGTCAAATAAATTCAGTTAGGTCAACACTAAGGACGACACTAGTTGTGGGTTCGTCCGAAATACATTTGAAACTTTTCTTAACTTTAATGAAGCGCGGGCTTCTACTATAAATGAGAAAATATAGTGCCAAAGTGAGGTTGTTCAATTTGCCCACCTACCCACCTAACTATAATTAGGTTAAAAAATCGATACTCACCATTCCTAACCGCCGACGAAATGCCGGGTCGTTCAGCGACTTCGTCGACTCGCGTGCTCTCCAGCCGACTCACATCTCGCACCGGTCCGCCCCCATGCGTTTCCACAATTCGAGCACCGCCTTCTGAAAGGGTCACTATAAATCTCACTCAGTATTTACAGAGATCCAACTTTCATGTCGGATGAAGTTTCCAATAAGTCCTTTCGAAAGGTGGAAATGGATTCAATGGGGTGTTTTGAGGGGCCAGTCGCGCCTATTTATGGTCACACTCGAGTGCGCGTGCACTTCACGAGCTCAGAAAAAGAAGAAGAAGAAGATATTGAGTACTAGATATTCGAGTTCTTGTTGTAGGATTATTTGGTATGTAGTAAAAATGAAACACTTGTAATTCTAGGCTTCAATTCAAATGGGACTGAATTCTACGCATGAATGGATTACTCTCGTTCGGGGGTCTACCAGTATGTGAATCAAATACGATCAAAAATTGAAACCTATTTCTAATATTCAAAATCCTAAGACCTACCAGTGGTGTGAACCTCATGGACGTCGTATCCGTAGTTGTTGATGATCGTGTTATCGTTAGTGTTCGCGAAGCCTCTCGACCCAACCGACGTGTTTAGCGCCGTATTATTCAGCGATTGGAAATTATAGCGAGCTGGGGAGATTTCAATTTGATGACCGGCATCTAAATCATCAAATTTCCCCATCAAACAAAAAACTCTTCGTACTTGCTGATGAATGCAAAAACGAAGCATCCCTACTGACGTCTCGCTCTCCGGTTACTTCGAACCTAAAATTTGACACTTTATTGGAAAGGCAATATTTATCTGACCGCCGATCCAAAATATCGTCTCCTCGAGTTTCATACGTTTCTCTTGTGGTTCTGACCGTCGAAGTCGGCACGAAGGGGGCTCCTAAAACTCATAAACTCACAATGACAATCATTTTAAATCTCATTCTGAACTTTCCATTGAAGTTGAAATAACTTGATCTGGCTCTCAAATTTTTCTGAAACCTAAACCAAAGTCATATTTCCAACCTCTAATCGGACAACTTAGATAATTCGTTACATGTAACCTACGAAATAGTATGGGAAAATATTTCTTCCTACGTCGCTCTTTACTCATAACTAAGGGTTTAGAAGTAACACGTTATCCAGATTGACCTCTAATCGCTAGCCAACATTACCTGTGCTGGGTCGACGTTCCTCGATGATCTGATGATCGATGATTTCGATTTGCTCGACGGAGCGTCGAGGCCGGTCCATGGCTCTCGAACTGTGACTCCGACACTCCGATGCTGAAAAACTTCGACCACTTTACGATTCGTCTGCCTAAAAGAAAATTGTCATGAATCGATGCTTCAAGCTGTTTTCCTCAATCGAAATGTCATCTTCGTAGGCAAAACACGAGGAATGAAAGAAACTTGCGGAAAAGGACGTAGTAAAATAGCGGGACGAAGATAAGAAGGGAATTTTTGAGAGGACATAAAATTAGAGTCCGTTTTGTAGATGGCTAGATTAACCGGGCTTTCAGTAAATTAAAAGTGACCTTTTAGATGATCCGAATCAAGAACAAAAATTTAGTAAATTGCCATGATTCTTCAACATGCTGGGAGTAGAATTAACCTTCAGTTAGATAGATCTAATGTAACCGTCCAATTAACAACTAACAGCCAAAATAAAGGATTTTGTTTTGATAGCTTGAGTCTAGAATATCTTTTACAAAAATACTCGATTTTTGAACTTTAGAAAAGGTACACTAGTTCAACAAGAACCTTCTTATCATGACTCACATCGATTTTTGCAAGAATTGTTGTTGTCGATTTTCTCATCATTCACCCTTCCAAATCGAGTTTTTTTTCCAGCAAACTTTCTTCGAAACATAAATTAACTGCAGTCCCAGGCAAATCGGTGAAAATGGTCTTATTCCCACGAAGTTACGAGGTCACATAAAGTAATCGATAGAAAACAGCAGGTGAATGATTCAGACATCGCTACGATGCCGCGTCCGTAGTGGAGGGTGGAAACAGGTTGGGCGAGAATCGGCCGGGGAAAAGTAAGAAGACAAAGATGCAAGAAATCCTCGATGCGGAGGCATAATTAGCCCCTGGACTTGGCCAGAGATGATTCAACAGCATCTTAGGCGGATTTTGCGGTTGCAAAAATTCAAACAAGAAAACAACGAATAAAGAGGGAAGATCCGCGTTCGTGATTAGATGAAGACGCTAATAAGATCTAAGCCGCCTTATCGTCAATGAAAAATTGAACGAAGGAGGAAAAATGAAGCATCAAACCATAAGTTTTTCCCTCTTCTGATGGTAAGGATGATATCATGATTTTCCATGATCAGATTTTCATCAAAAGCAGTAAATTATCAATCAAAATCTAAAAAAAGCTGGACAGGATAGTATTTTCTCCTATCTGAAGAGGATATCGATAGCATAGATTTCCTAACGATATCAGCAATAGATCTAACGGAAATTCAATAGCATGTATCCAAAACAGGAAATTCTTCTAGCGTTGAATTGGAAATCGATTTCCGAAAGTAAGGTCGATTTCAGCAAAAACGCTCTTCCCACTGGCTAAGGCAGGTAGAAATGACCACAGGAAAACAAGCCAGAGTGTCTATGTTTTTCCGCGGTTGAAAGTCAGGGACGGAGAGTTTTTACTGTGAAGGCTAGGGGTTGGACATCGAAATAAAAGGGCAGTCACTTTCAAGGACTTTTGAAGAAATGAAATCAGCCAAGAGAAAGGAAGGTAGCAGTTTCAGACTTGAAGAGTGAAGGATAGATTGCGAAATTCTGGTTGGAATATCGCCGAGCTTTTATGAAATGGAATTTAATGATAGCGGACAGTGAATCTGAATGAATGGAAGGGAACCCCGCTGAGTTTTCTGATGATAGGGCAGGATAATTTGTTCGGATAGAGATGGAAATGGTATGATATGAATATGATACCAAATCAAGGGTTTCAGGTGGATCCTCATAACATATATGGAAACTTTACAAATTTGCGAGAAAAAGGAATTGAGCAATCTACAAGAAAGCATATTCTGAAGATATAAGTTTCATAGAAAAACAACTCGTATGCATTGATCTATGAAAATAATATATCAGCATCGGTTGTAAGTATGCTAGGATAAGATAATAACTTGATGCATAAGAAAAGTTTGATAACTTGAGGAAACGAGTTTCAGGAAATTGGAAAAATTCTTCATTCATGAAACTGTTTATGGTTGATATTAACGAACATTCTGCACTTTAATAAAAAGAGCAATATAATGAACATATGAATGAAAATTCCACGATATTCAGTTCTTCGTAAACATCGATAAAATCTCCACTCAACGACTTGAAACAGTTGATTGAAATCGATTTTGCATCGAGTTATATTCATACATCGAATATTCCTCTCGTTTTGAGAGAAATGAGAAATGACAGGAGGAATTTGCATGATTCGGACTGGACTGGGGCTGGTCTGCCTCCGTGCGTAATTGACCTAGATAGCTAACGGCGCACGACCCGAGCGACATTCTTCAATGGGGAAAAGTCCAACCAAATGTCAATTCGAAATCCAAATAAGCGCCAATTAACTACACAAACTATGGAAGAAGTAGACAGAGTTAATCTGAGAAAATCCCGACTTTTCGAGGATTTGGAATTTGGTGAAGATCAGCTCGGACAACTAGATAGAAACTTTTTATCGCGACTGTGAATATATCAACAACGCTAAAATGAACGCATGTTTAATTTGAGAAGAGTTAAGAATTGGTGACATTTTCAGCCAAGATTAATTTATGCACTGATATATAATTTCACAACAAACATGTTGTAGATCGCCGAAACATATTTTGTGCGCACTATTTCTAATGAAATTACTGATAATTTACAGCCCTTCAAAATTCTACATAGATATTTTAATGCATAATAATCGCTGGTATTTTTAGGAAGCATATTCTAAATGAGAAAATGATGATGATCAAAGCCACCGAAACTCATGTTTGAACATCGGAAGTGCGCATGTGTTTCAAGTGTCAAGTTTGAGCGAGCGCACCGCGGGCAAAGGGGCAAAGATGATGAGCGGTCTCTGTCCATCGCTCAGGAAGGAAGGGAGATTTGCATTGTATTGACCGATTCGGTTCCAATGCAGATTCAGAGCATGTAGCTATGTCGACATTCAATAGACACCTTTCACTGGCAGAGAGGTGAGTAAAAGTGAGAATTTAATGTAATGCGTGAGTCAATATGATTAAATAGTAGTGTTTTGAAAATATTGAAAGCTGAAAAGTTTGAAGATAAAATGATCGCCTTTGGACTTTTCGTTTGTCTAATGAAATTAAACTAATTCAGAGTTTGAGAATGGAATGTAGATTTTCAAAATAGTTTTAATTTCGATTTCGTTCCGTAGCACATATTATCGAAATAAATTTTAGAAACATAAAGTTATTTATCTAATCAACTATATTTGAGAAAATTCCAACCAAAAAGATCCACCTCGTTTTGCTTCAAATTGATTCCTCATTTCACTATCCGGTGGTGAGAGCAATTATTCCCCTATTCCATATGCGGCAATACATATATTTATCGTAAATATGGGGCAGTTTTGGGCATTCGTTTGTACATGGAAATCGAAATCGTCAGGGACATAATCCATCCATCTCCATTTAACTTCCCCTTTTCCCCTTCCCATTTGGGCCTTTCGCTTTCGAAGTTATGACCAGCGGGCAGTTTAGTCAGTTTGTGGAGTTTACTACTAGAAAACCTGACTATTTATAGGAAGAGTAGATTTGTAAAGCTGATGAAACATTGATACTTCATTATTATATAAGAATTCTAGAATAGGTTAAAATTCTCTGGAACAAGTCGAAAAATACAAAAAATATTAAAAAGGCGTAAATCACAATAATCCCCCGATGTTCATTAGTATAATGGATAGCGATACAGTAAATAACACTCGATAGAATAGGCGTGAGATTTAGATAATAGGTAGGTGCGAGTGTAAAGAGTATGAGATATAGAAGATATGACGGATATGCGAACAGATAGCGGATCACTCAAAGGGGAGGCTGCACGCAACTTGGGGGTCAGATTTTTTAAAAATATTTCTCAGGGCTGGCAATAATTCTAGTCTAGGAATTTTATAGCTTATGTTGACTTTGAAAGTCTTCGTTAAATAATACAAAATTGATAAGAAAAATCTGATATCATATACAATTTCTCTTAAGACATGTCTGAAGAAGTTGAAATTTGGGTTAAAACTGAAATATTGATGAAGTCCAGCTTTGCAGAAATTCAGAAATAGATTGCAAGAAAATTTTGGAATCAAGATATGAAAAACAGCTATATTTCTAGCCACCTATTCAGCACGATTGACTCTTAGAAAAAAAAATCGTCACTTCGAAATGTGCTCCTAGAAAAAGCCTCTTCCAGGTAGATACGGTGGAGGAATGCAGGTCAACGAATGAAAAACGAGGCAACAAGTGAAGTGAAAGACACAACTCGATTGAACGGTAGGCCTGAAAAGATGAAATATGGACGATTAGAGCGATGATACAAATGAATATCGATGGGTGGGTGAGGACCGGAATTTACAGATGAGAGAAGATTACTTGAAGAGCAGAAAGATCAAATTTGATAAAACTAAAGCAATAGATAGATGAACGAGATCAAAAATAAAATGCTCTATTTCGGCAGATAATCTTCGAAACGCATTTTTGGGTGATTAAAATAAAGGTTCTAGAACATGTGGATGACGGATGAAGATGAGCTATTCTTATCGTAAGTTGGGATAGGATAGCCTAAGCAACCGGGAGAATATAAGTTCAAGAACTAGTCTGACAGTATGAATTGTGAAACATCTTGAAAATAAGAAAAAAGAGCATATGCAATAAACAAATTGGGATACCAGATGAAAATCAACCTTTACAAGCAATTGTAGATGAGAATTTCTGAACAGAATCGAATTAAGGTATTCAAACAAAAAACAAAAACGTTCAAAATACCTTCAAAGTCTCTAAACATAGCCGAATTTAATAATTGCAAATCCAGGTAAATAATCCACACACAATTGCATAATCATTCATTCTTCCCCTCGAAAGGTAAGAGCCCATATAAAGCCTTTGCACAATGAGCTCATGCCCAGGACACATTTGCACGCGAATAGCCCCACAGACCAGAGGGATAATTAGCATGAACGGGGGAGGGAAAGGGAAAAGGAATAAGCCAGGAGAAATGAGGAAAGGGAAGCAGACACAACAATATGCAGGTAGGGGGGATTTGACAAATGGGAAAATTTCAGAGAAACTAGAGACTTGGGAATGCTTATTCAGAGACAACTAACTCTGACATCCTGAAACGACAACAGATGGCAGTTTATCGTCGAGGTGAATCGAAAAATACCATGTAAAAATTAGACTCTCGAGAAATTTGAAATTGAAATTTCAAGATTCAGAACAATGACACAACAGATGTCAGATCATGTTGTCCAAGAATCTATGAGGATTTTTCCAGACGAGAAAACTATTATGAGAAGTGGAGAAGAGGCAGAAAATAGACAGGTAGAGGTAGAGGCACAGACGCTGTTGAATTTGAAGGTCATTTGAATGACCAGCTTTCTTTGGATAGGTGAGAGAAATCCAGTCTCGCATTTCGATCGATACTTAGCCCATGCAAATTCGAAACAGAAGATAAAAATAGAGGGTTTCAGTTATGTTTCACAAAAGTGGACATTTTGCTGAATTAAGCTATGCATTGCTTTTTCTTATAGATTTCATATGAGATAAGATTCCGATAAAAGGGTTATATTTGGGTATATTTTATGTTGAAATCGTAATGAGAATACAATAAAATAGAAGTTTATTTTCTTCAAGCAGTAAACTGATAAATATCACAAAAAGTCACCCGTAAACGTCATATTTGACAACGATCAAAAGCATATGAAAATGAGCTGATATTTCAAACTGATGAAATATTAATTTTAGTTGATTTACGAAATAAATATACATGAAAAATGAATTTTAAAAGCCGTCTATTTTTCGAAAATTTCGATAAAGCCTAAGGTAAGGATGTAAAAGTAAAAATATTGTTCTAAACTCGATCGGCAAAAGTGAAAAAAATCAACTCGTAATTTTCGGACCGCTCTGAGAGCGCACTAATAATATCACAACTTCACAGTCCCAAATATCAGTCAACTCTTTCAACTTTCTAGATTCTAGAAATATTTTGAAACCTAACAACTCGTTAATTTTAGATACGATCGTCGATATTTATGAAAGTAAAAAAGATATAATTGAATGTTCAAAATTTCAAATATTTTGCACCCCTTGCGCGCCCGAAGTCAGCGTTTGTTTTTGAATATTAGCTTCGACGTCCAGAAGAGTTCGCATGTTGTTTACCTGAAATTTTAAACCAGTTATTTTTCAGGAAAATAAATAACCTTATCCTTGAATCGCCCCAGCGAGTGGGTGACGCGATTTTTGTGGATCAAATACGAGAAGACGACGAACACACCGATTACGGGCACTGAAATTAGGCAAAATTGGAATAGGGAGTTCTAGAGAAGCTGTGACAACATAAATTTAATTCAAAAGTAGATTGAATCGCGCTTCTGGCAAAAACTAATTTTAAAAAGTCCTATATAATATGTAAATAATATTGCCATGTACTTTATAAAACTGAAACAAAATTGTAAGATTTTGATAGAAATAGATTTGAAAACGATACAAACTTCTACCTATCATCGCTGTGGTGATGTAGCCCGCCGTTCGATATCCGACGTTGTCGAATTTGACGAAGAAAATGATGCCGATTTCGACGAGGAACAGTAGCAGCCCGATGCACGTCGAGAACAGCCACGACAGATCGATGTAGAATCTGGCAATTCAAAAAGTTGCGAAATAAATTGCAAATTTTCCTTCTTTAAAAATCAGGTGTCTATTTTATTGGGTAGGTGTTGTCAAAACAAATCCTTCAAATAAAATACTCCAAGTCAATTCTTATATGGGAATTTTGAAGCATACCCAAGACATTTCTATGAAAATTTAAGACAAACGAAGATAAGCTTGAATTCTATGAAATTAGAATAATTAACTTACTTCAACTTGATGTGGGGCGAGTCCTGTGTGCAGCCTGTGGCCTCCATGTAGGGAAGAATGCAGGTGGACATCATGAGTGCGAGCAAGTGGACGGAGACGAGTAGCGACGTGACGATGCCCAGGATGATCAGCAGAATGTGCGGCGTTTTCTCGTCGTACTGCAGCTCGACTAGGGCGACCTAAATAGTAAAAAAGTAGAATTTTAAAAATAATAATTTCGTATTTCGATAAAAACAGTTGTTTCAAATATTTTGAAAGAAGTAATCTATGATGATATAAGCGGTCGTCTGCTAAGAGTTGTTAGATATTTTGCACTAAAAATACCAAAAATTGAGAAGAATATAGGTTGCAAATTTCATTCATTTAAATTTCTAGCAACAGGCAATCAATAAGAATTTTGCTCTGGCATTTATCAAAATTTATATTCCACAAATTCACTCAAAGCTACAAATCTACTTCTCGCAAAATGAGCCTTATGAATCGCTTATAAGCTTTTCAATTACAATTTTCTATGTTTCAACGAGTTTCTCATTTCAAATTGTCACAAATTTGCCAATCAATAATCTTTGATCGTTGTGAATTTAGTTCAAAGTAAAATACCCTCACCATAGCGAAACCAGCCAACAGTGCCGAGGTCCTGCTGCTGGCCTTGAGTTGAGCCTTGCTCAGATCGTAGTTGTACTTCTCGGCCATGTCCAACTCGCCTCGGTGCCTCAAATAGAATGAAATAAAGTCGAAACCGTCCCCTATCAAAAACGCTAATCCAAAAATGACTGAAAGCCTTTCCCTAATGCGTCAATACCCTTATCTAACACCTCTAAACCCACCGTTAAGCTTACTTCAATAGATATAAATTTTAAAGCCGAACTCTCAAATCCCGACATTTATTTGACTTTCTAGCATTTTGAAATGGCTTCAAATTATAGGCCTCTTTTGGAAGACAAAATTGTCAATAAGTCCTATGTTTAAAATGCTTCAATCTTTGAAACATTTTCTATTTTTGCACGATTCGCTTCCCGCTGTATACACAAACTTAGCAAGTTTGGAAAACTCATGTTTGTGTTTTTCAACCATGTGACTTTTTGCAAAATTATCGACTACTACTCGCCTACTGATTCAGATTGAACATTTACAGGACTAGTGAATTTGTGGAAATTACCCCAGCAATATACTAGCTCGTCGAGGCATATTTGGTTTCGGTGCTTCAGGATGCAGGCTGTACGCGGAACTACTCCGACTCCCTCCCGATGGTGGCTGGAGGTAGAATTGCGGTAGTTGCCAGGAAGGAGGTACGGTTGCTCCGCTCTGACAACGGAATTATCGATTATCAGATCAAAAACTCAATAAATTGAAAAATTAGATAAGACAAGATACGAAACTTTAGAGCACGATCTTCATTGATAACTTGATACTGGGTGATTCATTTTTTCAAAAAAAGATAAACTGCAAATATTTGACTAAAGTGATAAGTTTTACAAATTATGATATATAAACGTATAGCCTAATTTATGACCGACTACAAAATTAGTCAGAATTTCTACCTGAATCGAAGCCCTATCTTCCAATTTTCCATTTTGCAGAGATCCCGTTACAGAGGTGGATTTCTTTCCTATGATAGGAATCGTCATCTGATTCGAACTCGATGCATCTGAAGTCGACTGCTGCACTGCATCTAACGCATTCTGCCAAGTAGTCAAAGCCTCGACATTTTCCACGGAAATCGAAATTCGACGGGAATTTTTCAGCAATGAAACTTTCGTGGGATCGTCCGTTTTTGGCATCTAAATAAACAAAAGACGCTAAAATGGAGGTAAGTAGAAAATCAATGCAGTTTCTGGTCTAATAAGAGAAATGTCGTCAACTCGAGTTAAAGTTGATATTGATCTTTTATTTTGACTGAAGGAAAATTAACATGGTCTTTGATGAAGGTCAACTTGTAACGAATGAACGATACCTTCTGAAGGATAGGGAAAATCAATACCTGCTCCTGATAAAACAACGAAGGAAAGTTGGGAATTGAATCGGATATATACTTCAATAAATTATAGCTAGAAGATATCATATCAGAAGAAAATAATAGGAAAATAGATTTTACTGCTTTTGAAGATCGAATTGATAGCTGCCAAAGACACAGTCAATAGAAAAGACCATAACAATTTTGATTCAGTCAAGCTAATGCGTAATCAGCTAAAAACTAGAGAAATTAGCCAAAGTTACTCGAAAATAGCTGTAAATATTTCAAGAAATTTGACGAATTACTAATCAAATAATCGAATTACAGGTCGAAAAGTGTCCATTTCAGTGATATCAGCAATGATAAGATGAGTGAATTTTTACGTTTCAGCGGAAAAATTCGATATTTATGACGCAGAGAGTGAGACCTACTAAAGTGCTCAAATCGAAATTTTTTCTTCAAAGAAACTAAGAAAAATCCATTAACCTTTAGAAATCATTATGCTTCCTTGCGTTAATTATAAAATGTTGATTTTTCATCGGTAGAAAGAATGATGAAAAGGTGGGAAAATCGATTAGACGCGCTCGGTGAAGAAGCAAGGAAATGGTTCGAGCAAAAGATGGAAAGATAATGTGGAAAATGATGCATCAGTCGGAAAAAAGTCGTTGGAAAAGAAAAATAGTATAGGTTATTGAAGAGGTAGAAAGATAGCAAGGAATAGATAAGAATGTTTGATCCGGCAATCTTGTTACCTTTGAGGAATACCGATTACATAGACTGACTATTTTGTAACCGAGTGTATTTTTGAGATTATTTTAAAATTTTAGGGCACACAGCTGAAAGCGAATCGTATTTTCTTTAATTTTTAGAAGACCTTTGATTCGGCATCGACCGAATAACTTTACGCTCTATGATGAATCTTGGAGCTTATCTTGAAAATATTTCGCCCATTGTCGATCATGGATCAATGACTCAACATGAATTTTCTATATCGACACTTGAAACTTATTGCAATAGTTTTAAAAATCTTTAACTCCCTATTGTATTGAACGATTATTTCCAATTCTAGTTTCCTATAAAAATTTTCGAAACCTATTTTAAACAAACTTTTAACACTGCCAAAATAATCAACATTCTCTTTCCCATATCAAATATTAAGACATATTCAATTATTTAAAATTTTACGCATCAAACAGTCCCAAAGATTACCATTTAAAAATCCATTTTCTACCACATTTCTTGAAACGTACTTTAAGAAATGACTTACTCTTTGGTTAGATTATGGAGAATGGGAGAGAGTCCGTGACCATGTGGATGCGAAATGGGCGGAGCTGAGTTGGCAGTCACTCCTGAAGCCAAGCCCGAAGCTAGGCCCGAGGTTTGCGGGGGTGTTTGGGACAGCGAAAACTGCACTCTGAAAATAATTTTTATGAAACAAATTTCGATTTTTAGGTGTAAGAAGAATTTGAATGGGCTATTATGAAACAAGAAAGAAAATTGCACCCTGAAAAATACTATTCTTTTCAAAAATTTATATTTTTGTAAAATTATAAACATTGATGAAGACCAGATTTTGGGAAGAAAAATGGGCTGAAGAAATACTTTAAATATGAAATGGGTTACCCGCTATAATATGGAAAAGACTATACTTGCGCAACGACAAATTTCAGGGGAAATTATTTCACAGACTAAATGATGACATTCTTTAGAAGTTTGGCGCATTTTTGAATATTAGATTTTCGTGCGAAATAAAAGAAGGAATTGAATGAAAAAAGTTGAGAAACAATACGTTCAAATTGAAAACACATGAAGAACCAGAAATGCTAGAATTGCATTCTGTCTGAACTTTCGAATCAAATAACAAAATTGAAAGAACTTCGCCGCGAAAATTAAATAATAATAAGTTTCAAAAATTTCTAAAATAAAAAATATAGCAAAAATGATGTATAGCCCGAAAAGTTTTTGCTTCATAAAAGTCCCCAAAATATTCTTATTTTGTCCAAAAAATCACTAACTTTCACGCCCGATTAATTTTTTCGTATTTTCAACCACCTTGCAATAATGTCGGTCTCTCTCAAAGTCACTCTCACAAATGCATTGTGCATTGTATGCCAACAGATAGCATCTCAACTAACATCGAAAATGATTCATTTTGCAACAGCCAAGTTTAACGGGACGCGCAACCTTGAATTCAATCGATTGCAAAAAATGCCTGGATTTTTAGGAAAGAAAAGTTTCAATAGAGAAAAGTATGCTTCAAAAAATTCTATAAAGATAATTTCTAAAAGGAATAACGTAGATAGGTCGTTGAGTGAAAACAAAACTTCTAAAAATCAACTAACCGATTCGGATCATTCAATGACGATAGTGAAGCAGCTGTATTTCGATTCGAAGCCAACAGAGGTGGATCTGATTTTTTAAAATAATTACTTTTCAAAATTTTCGTATTTTGACTAAAAATTGACAAAATATTGAGTTTTTGTCAAATTTTCAGAAAATATATCCGAACCTAAACTATAAGTCCTAGTCAAATCCGGGGAGGTTAGCACTTTTTTGTAGGTCTGTTTCATGCGTCGATAATTATTACCGTTCATAGAAAATCAAAAAAGAATATGCTTTCAAAAATACCGAAGATAATAAAATTTTTGCCAAAAATACAATCTTTTGTGCTCAAAATCGAGATAAACTCTATCCAAGAGAGTTTGACCCCAAATAGCGTGGGAAAAGAAAAAGACACGCGCATTAATCGATCGGAAAACTAACTCCTTCGCCACACGTTTTAGAATAGAACATTGGAAACTGGATGATATCTCAAAAATCATGGTTTTACGCACCATAAATCCGTTTCGATACCGAGCAATCATTAGCCGATGCAAAATTACTGCAAGCCGTGTCATTTTGAAGAGTTTTATACGGATTGTTTTCGCGTTTTTGCGCCAATTTTTCGCAAAGCTCTTAAATTTGTATTATTTGCGTTAGAAAAATAGAAGAAATAATAAAAATAAAAGGCTTGAATTTAAAAAAATCCTTATGAAAATTTTCAAAAAATTAAAAAATTCGTACCTCCCATCAGGGATCGAAATTCGTCCTGATTTTCGTCGCCACTCGATGAATAGTTCGATTGGATTTGGTGGTTATTCATCGCAAAAATCGATCCAATTCGGGAAAATGGCGGAAAGAATTTGAAAAAGCCGATAGAAATCGACGAAGGTCCAACAAAAATGCGCCAATTTCACGTTATTTACCGCGCAAAGGGCCAAAACGACTGAAGGTTAGAAAGGAGGAAAGAAAGGGAGGCAAAAGATAGAGAATAGTGAAACCTAGTCTAGACTACCTTCTACTTTGCAAAATAATACTTCTGGTTCGACGAACTTTGGAAGAGTGAGAAATTACTGGATGGTTACACCTGATTTTTGCAGGTTTCAAAAATTTGTACAATTGACAAGTTTTGGGAGTAAAGATTGATCTGGAGGATTCGTTTTCAACGAAAAACACTTTGATAAGTTTAAATTTTCGATAATTTAAATCCACTTTGAACTAAACGTTTTTTCTGACAGGGAAATTTAAGAAAAAACTTAAGAAGAACCATTAAAAAATTAGGTACGTTTTAAAATTTCGTATCTTTTCCAGCAAATAAACATTTCATTTCTATTTTTTCATAAAGAAGTAGTAATAAAATACCCACTTTTCATATCCTCGCTCATGGCCTTGAGCTTGAGTTTGGCAGCATCGAGTGCGTCGAGGATTTCCCTGGACTGCTTGAAATGGCTCTGGCTTTTCGACTCCGTGAAGGCCTGCAGATTTTTTTCTCTTGACTAGGAGTTTTATGAAGTCCGTGAAAAAACACCTTTTGCTATTTCCTTTTCTGGAAAAGTAAGGAAGCGAAAATGGGTAAAAACAACTTGCATAATTTGCTCGTAGCTGACATGAAGAGTTTTGAGAAAAATTCAAAGAAAAGTGCAGCCTTTACGGCACTCCACTCTCCAAATCCAGAATATTTCGTTCAGAAGAATTTGATGCATAATGTCCAAAATATATTTTTACCTGTCGCCTCGGTTTGGAATCTGCGTCGCCGGCTGCAATTCGGTGACCTCGTCCAGTCATATAACCGATTAGATCTGGAAATTACGAGGAATAAATCCGAGAAATTTGAAATCCACGCTGAAGAATTATTCAACATGGTAAAGTATGGAAAGGGATTTGTAAAATGTTGGAAAAAGAAAAACATGAATTGGAACTTCTTAAATTCCAAAGAAAGTTCGAAGTTTTTGAAACAGCAAAATTTTGAAGTTCATTCTAGTCTACGGTAAAAATCTGATCATCTAAGTCCATTCTAATGCTCGAATAGCGCATAATTTTGATAAAAGATGCAAAAGAAACCGGTTCGAGGAGATATTTTTATACGCCATAAAACCGAGTAATCATAGGGTTCAGTGTCAATGAAGGAGCAAAATATTCGAAATCTCCTGCGTCATAAGGATTTCAATGAATCATAGAAAAATCATGAAGGAAATTTCGAAAATGAATAAACATGGCGCAATAATGATCATGAAATAAACAATTGCGCTTTTTTACGAGTTCATTGTTACCTGACCAGATTCACTAGGGGTAGGTTGATATTTTTCGACATCGTATCAATATCAAAAAGTATAAACGCGCCCTAATACACCTCATAAATATCATTCCCATTATACTCACTTCCTGTCATTATTTTCACGAAAATATTGATAAAAAGTGAACTATAATTGATAACAATAGTGACTCACAAGTGATAAGAAAAATATCCCTGACCGTTTTATTTTGTTATAATTTAATTCATGATGATATGATATAATGACCCCAAAATGTTTCAAATAATCGTCTGTAATCAGTTATTCAAACAGTAACATAAATTTTCCAAATACTTTCGTGTCTAACTTCTTCAATGAGTAAACATAGGGAATTTATAGAGTGGTTGGAATGAATTGGACTAATGGCTTACTTGAATGATGATGTTTCTGCGTAGTGTCTGGCTCGGATTGTGGCGTTTTGAAGAAAGGGACAACGTTGGAAACCATGTTTATCGGGGCTACAAATACCATTTTTATCATAATTTGTGAAAAACTTGCTGAACATTCTATAATTTTATATCTTCAGTGAGAAGTTTCTGAAGCCTATTCAGAAAATTAAACGCTTTCAACGATATCATACTTTAGATGAGTTCAAAAATAAACAGGAAGAACTTGTATGATAGAATGTCTGTAAGTTGAACTTGAAGCGTTCTATTCTTCCATTGAATGAAAAAATGATCGTTCTTTATCGCTCCAGTTTTATAGGCCGCAAATTCCTAGGTGAAAATGACGTACTTTCAGAAATGCTGTGTTTCGGCGTGATGAAGTCCACCTTTTTGATCGTCGCTCTGGGCGTAAAATAGTTGGCAGCTGAATCTCTAGGCCCTAGAGGATCTCGTTTTCCGACTTCCGTCAAGTCTTGGCAACTTTGGTACTGTCTGAAAAATCATACCAAAGTAAAATTTCAGAAAAGGCTAGTTTAGCGAACAATATCTCGAGGAAACTATTCTCTAAATATGGACATTTTTATTAAGATAGCTTACAAACAATTGTTATCAAGGTCCCTTGATAGAGCGAATAGAATTTGATCTTGCAACTCGGAAGGTCTATCGATCAATAGGTCAGGTTCAGAGCTGCTTAATCTCGATGTTCGAAGGGTCATGTTCGAGTCTAAAGATCTAGCTTAAAAATTCGATAATCTTCAATAGAAAATATGAATAGTAGACGTTGGAAGTTTACCGATCCGATATACGATTCGTTATTGTGAAATGTTATCTTATCCATAATGATGAATAGCGAATTGAAAGTAGGCCACGATATTTCTCAGCAAGATTCAAATATCGGATCAGAAACTTCAAAGTTTGATAAGTAGAAATCTTTTGAGATACTGGATGTAAGTTTCAAAAAATTTTAAGTAAAAAAATCAGAAGTTGGTGATAATTCCGAAATTACTAGGAGATACAATTTGAAACAAATAAAATGGGTCGATTTTCATCATAGATAAAGCAAAAATAAGGTGTTCAAAATATCAGCTATTTGCAGAGAAAGAGTGACTAATTTAGAACAACAACCTTCGAAAATGCTCTGGTTTGAATTAAAAGAAAAAAGATAGAAAGTGAGTGAGATTTTAAAGGTTTGCTCTTTTTCTAGTCTTTTGATCCCTAACTCACTTTTTACCATTTTCCCTCTGTTCAATGACAATTGTGACAACAGATTAAATTTTAGAGAGCGCGCGGCAAAGTAAAAATGAAATATCTTAACATTCGAAAAGCAGCCTAAACCTAGCTCAGACGTACATTCTGACGACCTATTTACTTTCCGATGATTAGATGATGATACTATGGACTTTTCTAAAAGTTTATGAACTGTTTAAAGTTACTTTCGACTTTAAATGAAAATTCATAAGGATGTTAAATAAAGCTGATTTTCATGGATAGCCTATTTTCAAGCTAGCGCATATTTTTTTAATTTTAGAAATAATTAATGATCCTCGTATGTTTCTCCTGCTAATCAGTAGATAAAAAGAGACTATTAACCAAAATCGAATACAACCAACCTGGCTCTTTCCGAAACATGTTCAGAAACTTCTTCATGACTTTCGACCGAGTGCTCATCGCAAATTTCTGCCAGCTTGTAACATAATCGACTGATGCAACAAAGCAATCGTGTCAATGCACGTCATTTCCAATTGGCTGACACATGTATCCAAAACCGTGCATCAAGTTCCAATCATTTTTCCAGCTCTATTCTTCATCATGTGTCAAGAGTTGATGATTTTCCACGCGTATTCTCGAAGAAATTCGATGTCTCATTGTCTTTGACGATTTTATTAAAAATCTGGGAGAAGAGCGAAGAAATTTTTTGAGGAGAAAAGTAGAGGACAGTTTTTCCCTTTTTCACTACGCGTTTAGCATTAACATTCTCACATCAAACTTTGAAGTCGATGTTGCCATGCGTTTGGACCTAATTTAACAAACTATCAATGTCAATAAAATAAATCGGCCATGGAGAATCAGAATCCATTGAAACCTTTTGGAAAGTGACCTGTATCGTCGAGTTTCGATGTCGTTCATGCCTTCAGAAGGTCTTTTTTCGAAAAACCAATGGCGCCATCATTTTGGGCGACATTTACTATTTTTCTAATCGGTATCTTGGTTTCATGAAGTTATCGACTAATTAGCGATACTTGAAACGGCGGAAAATTTCATACGTTCTTTCTCCCCCTCGAAAGGGGGAGACTTGGCCTTTAGTCATAACGGTATGAAAAATCGCTTCTTTCGAAAATTTTCATGAGCCAGAATCACGCAGACCAACACAGCCAGAAGCAGGATCTTGAAGAGAACCACCGTGAATGGAAAATGAGGTAATAAGGTCAAATTAAAGAAAAAATCAAATTTATTCCCCGTAAGAAATTCTTGAGATCCAAAAGTCAACAACTTGTCTCCTAACAAAATACCGTGAAACATCGAATAAAAGTCCATGGTCTTCTATTTAGTATTCTAGGGTAAATATTTTCAGTTCTTTAAAAACTTGATCGCATTTCGAAGCATAGTAATAAAAACGGTTGGGATGTTTGAAATGGAAATCAATAAATCAATAGCAATCGATAACTTCATCTGCAGGACAGTGGGAAGAAAGAGCAGCCACGAATTCCTCTACGAGCTTTTCAGCGGCAGTATCGTTTTTGTCGGTCGAACTACTTTGATCGTTTTCACTTTCACCGAGGATTTGACGAACCGAAACTCCGATTTGAGGGTCCTGAAAAATGGAACGATGAAAATTTGAGTAGGTTTCAAGTTATTCGGGGATTTTCATTCCTTTAGCAAGTTGATATTATAGCTTTATCGAAGTGCAATTATACTTCTATTTTGAAATAAGTTTCCGATTTTCATATTCGAGCTTTCAAATATTTGATGTTTTCCAATTCGATCAGACGTGAAATATCACTTATCAAAATTTTCATGGTGTTTCAAAAATTATCCATTCAGTATTTTTCCACAATAATAATGGTAAAAACATTTCGAATAGAAACTCCCACCTCTCTCCACTGTTCCAACTCCTTCCTAACGCCATCTTGAAATTCTTTTGCTCTCATCATATTCCGTAGAATCGGGACGAGCTCTCTAAAATCAAATGCGTCGTTGCCTTAAATGCAAAGCCGATTCTAAAATTTAGTCTCAGATGCAAATGATTCAAATTTGAATCATTTTAGCCTAAGTTAAAAACTCAATCTGGTTTTAAAATAGAATAATTATGTACCTGAAAATTTGCATATCGTAGTCCTCAAGCAAATTATAAAGGCATTTCGAGATCACAGCCATAATTTCGCTAGCATTGAAATTCGACAGAAGCGAACGGAGACAGATCAATCTAAAAAAACGCTAAATTGTAAAAATGGTGCATGAAATAAGTTGCAAAATACGATTTATAAAAATGTATTGATAGGTCTATTGGTTTGTTTACGTCGTCTATGACGAAAAATCGTGAACTACAAAATAAATCATTTATCTAATTATTGCCAGAAATAGGTTTCAAGTGTATGATTTTATGAAAACCAAAAATTGTTTGGTATTGCTTTAAACCACTCAATAAGTTTCGACCTCAAAAATATCAGCATTTCAAAGAATTGAGAAATTTTTAGAAATCAATAAATTTACCTCGGCTCAGACGAATTCTCCTCATAGAGTATTTTCTCGCAGACTTCCAACTTTATTCTACCTTCCATGTTCTCGAGCAATTTGAGTGCCGTCGCACGAACATACGGTGACTCGTCGGTGATGAATTTGTGAAGATCGACTGAAATGCAAAAAATGTTTAAAAATTTTAAATGGTCAGTACATCAGTACCCGAAATCGTTGCCAGTTTCATGAAGCTATCGTGAGAAAATTTTAAATGCCTATCCAAAAACTATTTAAAAAAATGTCGTATGTTTCAAGTTTTCATAGGTATTCTCGATTTATAGCAATCCTATTGGAGGTTATAGAGCATAAGAAATCTAATAACTTTCAAAATCTCGCCTATCAAATGACGGTAGTTCGGCAGGAGAAGCAGGATTTCAAGCGCATTGTCTCTGGCCTCCCATTCGGGGCTTTCGAGTTCTAAAATAAAGCGGACAAAATTTCATTCTTCTGAAAATATTTTTTAGAAGAATGAGTTCTATTTTTGAAAAAAAAAAATACATGAAAATTACCTTTCTCCAATATTCCACAAAGTATCATCTTGACTTTCTGATCTTCAAAAGCCTCCAGCCCAAAAGTCTTCTTCAATGCGGCGATGATCACATGAGAGGATTCTGATGGGGACTGAAATTTTTATCTTCAGGAAATTTCATGTTTCCAAGTTCTAATCAAATCTGCCAGTTCATTAACAATTAGTATGTAGATGGAATTTAAAACAAACAAAAGTGAACGTATTTACTAAATTCTTAGCAATTTTATAAAATTTCCGCATGCAAATGTACAGACTCTTTAAAAATCCAAATTCGCCCTACAGTATTTTCTTGGACTTTCCTTACCACAATTCTTTCTTTCAATGCCTCGACGAATTTGCTAAAGTATTTCAATTCCAGCCCATGCAAGTTGTCGTGTTGAATGAACGCGCCGAGCGAACTCAAAGGGGAGATTTTCTTGTTTGCGAAACTCCCATTTGACGCCCACCGCTCGATGAAATCCAATAGCATCTGCAAATTTTGAATTTTATAGGTTTCAGAAAATCGTATGGATAATTTGGGCAATTTTTAGTGATGATTAACGATCACATAATGTCACTGAAAATGATGATAATGTAATTGATAAAGTTTAAATTGATAGGCTCAGAGTATATACCAATACAAAAACTAAAAATGATAGAACATATCATTGATTGGGAGAGTGTCGATATTCAAAAACAGCGCTATTCGTCTCGTTTCTCTTCTACGCAACTCACTGTTTCGCCCCCAATTCGATTTCTAATTGCTAAATGAATATCGACTTTATCTTCAGCCAACGATATGTATGCTTCAAAAAAATTGAATGAATTGTCGAATTTTTACCGCTGATAATATTGATATTTTTTACAAATAATAAATTTATGCGAACTAGAAAATTCTTACCTCTCTCTGCATGAAGTTGAGCAGCGGCAGGATATCTTCTAGTTTTGTTTCTTTCGAGAGCAGAATAGAGGTCGCCAATTGACGATAATTGTTAACGAAATGAGGCATATCGATGCTGGAAATTTAATTTTTTAAATTTGTGCATTTTTATTTTACATTTTGGATTAAGTAATTTTAATAATCACAGCTGTACTTCATGAAAAATCATAAAGATAAAAGTTGAATATGCTATATTTTAATTTAGTTTTTTTTTTTTTTAATTAATACATTTTTCTTCTAAATCTTGTATTATATATAATTGAAATAAAAAGACATTTGAGGGTTACACCTTTTCTCTCTATCTTTTCGATTTCGTCAAAGCGTACCTTCGTTTACACGAACGCACCCTGTTTGACACTACAAAAGATGATCAGCCTTCATGTGAAACGCACAAGACGTAAAATGTTAAAATGAGACGAAATTTAGTAAGAATAAGTCATTTTCATCAAAAAGTTCATCATTTAAACCCAGAAAACGTCAAATTTCGTTCGATTTTGGTATTATTCATCAAGTTTTCTTAATTTGGTCGTCATTTTAGCATTTTTAACAAAAACATGGAAGGCATAAGTACTCGAGTCGTTGCTCATGCCTATTTGTAACAGGCTATCTGCGTTATCCACTACGTTAAATGACCATGCCGTTGGCAACGTATGATTGCGTTGTTTGCTTCAACCTAGGGAGTTTCTTTTCCTCTCTTCAATTCGCATGCTTTCACAGTATTGAAAAAGAAACCATACGGTTTCGATAGCGGAGGATCGGTCTGAAAGAAAAATGGGGGTATAAATTCAAATCTTCTATTCGAAATAAAGCGTCCTGCTTATTCAGCTAAAACCCTCACATTATCTAAAAACTTGTGCGAACTCGTTGAATTTTCCCAATTTATCTAAACATTTACTTTCTCTCTCCAAAACTACTGTAAACGGTATAGAAGGCCTATCTACTTAGATGTTTTCTCAGGTTATCATGCAACGTTTTCCTATATTTTCTCAAAAATTTCCTCGACAAAATGTCTTTCTTCAACGCATCATAACTATCATAAACCACGTGATCAAGGGGTAGTTAGAAAAATCTATCGTCAATGATAAAGAATAGGGTCAGGAAATAGGCTAGCACATAAAGATATCATATTTGGGCGGGAAAGGTATGATATTCTTTAGAGATTATTTGACCATTACAAATCAGTCACATCCCGTTCTCTCCTGATTCCTTATCGTCATTATATCCGATCTCATATTCCATACCTATCATTTTCATCCAAAATAGCATCGTCACTCGATCATTATTTGAAATAGATTCGCAAGATTTTCAGGTTCAGTTTTCCAAATCTCAAAATTTTATGAATATGATATATGGTGGATTCTTTTCAAAATTTAGCTAATAATTTGTTCTTTCAAAAAATTCGAACATCCAGTACTCGACTCCGTATTTTAGTCTGATCATCGTAATTAGAAAAAGATGGTTCAATTTGTCAACTCGTTTTCTTCCAATTGAAGGACCAAAACGCGCTTTTTCAAATAATTTCGAAGTTTGAAAATTTGAGAAACTCTCCATTTCTTGTGATTACCATCCATTCATCAATAACAATGGTTAATTACCAGCCACACTATTTCTTTGACATTCCGTTACAACGATTGTTCGATATGGACTTCATTTCTATCGTATAATTTTCGTACATTCTTCACATTGATGGACCGGAATTATTATGCTAAATTCATTTGACCTCGCATAACTTCCTTATTATCTTGAAGCTGTTAACTTCACCACGTTTCCAAAGCTAATGTCGCTAACTTTAGTTCGTTCTCTTACAATAATCATCTAAGTGAAGGCGAAAGCCTTGAAACTACAATAAACTTTCTAATTTATATATAAATTTCGGAATACTTCATCGTTTCTAACATTTAACTCCGTTCAACTTCAATATACTCTCATTTTCCTTGACAGCCTAGAAATTATGGGTGCATTTCACCGATTTCAAACTTCATTACCGTCAAAATCGTTGTATGATCAATCAAACTTCTCTTCGCCCTCGTTTTCACGAAGAAAAACTTCCCTGAATTTTTCGAATCGAATTCAACACACCTGACAATGGAATTGAAGTTTTTTCCTTCTTGAAATTGTGAAGACTTCATTAATTGAATACAAAATCATCCATTTTCTCAAGTCAAAATCTGAAACATCCAATTTTCGTATTTTTCTAGTTTTCTGACAAAATTACATCCCAACCAGTTTTCCTCTATTGTACTTCATTTTACATAACATGGGTTTGTTTGTTTTTACTGCTGTCTAATATTTTGGTTCACTTCAAATTCGCTCAACTCAGCAATCATTTACCAATAGACAATCAAATCTATGAGGCGCCGCCCTCTAGTCGGTTGAAATCGGAGAGAATACTAGAGATATCGAAAAAGGCTATTCGGGCATGATTTTATGTTGACCATTTTTGAAAGTGGTTTTAGCTAAATTTTCTAGGATTTTTAATTTATCATATTTGTCCGAGACTTTTGTGAATACCTACCCAGACCAATTCGTAAGATTGCAAATTGAATTCTTTAGGCCTCGAAAACTCATTCCCGATTAAATTTCAGTTTTAACCGCATGTATCCAAAAAACATATTCAAGCAATTCTCAACGTTTCAATTCTATTGCTGGATCTTTGAAAATCCAAACTTTAAATCGAATTTTTTATCGATGGTTTGTTCATTCAATTGAAATTTTTAAATTTAGGCAAAAATGACGGCTTCGGCGTCGGAATCTCGGTCCTACTTGAGGAATTATTTATCGTTTTGGTAAGATTTTGGCAAAATTCTTAGAAAAAAAGAGAACTCCTTTCAAAATTAGCATATTTCCAGGATATTCGGTCTAGCGAACAATGTAGCCTATGTTGTGATGCTCACAGCAGCTAAGGATATCCTATCCGATGCCTCGAATCACAGTTCAACCAGATCAACCCGAACTGAGGGCTCAACTCCCTTGAATCATACGCTCTTCTCTAATCCCAACGACTTGTGTCTGGTTAGCCCGAAAATTTTATGACCGAAATAATCTCCGTTCAAAATCAGTCAATAAAAACAAAAGTTGGGCTAACCTTGTTTTCGATTTCGCAGAGTGAAAATATTTTTGGTTTGAAAGGGTATGTTATTAGTCCAAAAGTTCATCTTGGAATGGGTTTTAAAAGTTATAAAATGATGTAAACAAATTATAGTAATGATCAGATGGTTGTTTGTCAGCACGGGAAGTTCCTAATTTAGGCTAAACGCAACCACTTCCATTGTACCACGAAGAGTACCGGCTACGTTTTGATTTGCAACATCGTTCCGGCTCTCATCATAAAAATTCTAGCGCCATTTTTCATCCATCGTATTCCTTACAGGTGAAATTAGAAAATCATAGGGCAACAAATTTTCCAATAAAACTAGATAGTCATTTCAACAAAGACCTCATTTTTTACAAACAAAAAGATAAATTTTAGTCTCCGTCAAGTGCTTCTTTGTATCGCTCAGGGGATCGCTTTATTATTAGCCGCCCTATCTGAATCTCTGACGATGCGGCTTTGCGGAGTTCTGATTTGCTCGTTGGCTTATGGATTTGGAGAATCGTCATTTTTGGGCTTAGCGTCGCACTACGATAAGTAAGCCTTTAATTAGCTCGAGTTAATTACCCAATTATCATTTAATTATTCAGTTATCAAATTTCGTAGTTAATTATCCATTTCAAATATTAAATGTTCTTAACCGAAAAGCTAACGAATGTATACACTCTCAAAGGATTCCACACATACCAAAAAAGATAACTACCCTACTTAACCACTCCCTAATTAGGTACACGATTGGAGCTTGGTCATCTGGCACAGGAATGGCCGGGGTTGCGGGTTCAATGATCTACGCCTCGTTGACAGATGATAGCCTGCTCGATTTGGACCCTCGCATCGCTATGTTCGTTATCCTAGTTCCCCCGATATTCGTCCTGATTGTCACGTAAGAATTACGGATTTTTATGAAAAAAAACTTGAATATCTGTACTTTCTTTTGTTAAAAATAAGCCTTTGGAAATGATTGGGTTCTATCTCTCGAAATATTTCCACAATTTCTACCCAAATGAAAATTTGATTCCTCAGTCTTATACTCTAAAAATGCGATCCGTTTACGATATTTTGGAGAAATTGAGAGGCGACTAATGAAGATAGAGAAGAAAAGTCTCAACAAGACCCTTTTCTTCTCTCGTTTTCACACAATATCTTCATTTTTGGTTGTTTTTTCAAAGTATTGGGCATGGCAGACTGTGGTCGCCTTATTGTATGGGAAAAATTTATACAAAATCGAACTTTCGAGTTTTTTTCTTAAATACGTTGCGTTTCATTAAATTCTATATAGCAGAAACGAGGAGGATAAATCGATACATCTATTCCGTCGAAACTAAAAAGATAAAATGTCAAGTTTAGTTACTTCTGTATCATCGAAATCCCCGATACGATTAGACGTCTCAAAATCTCTGACCCATCAACGTGGATCGATTTTAAAAAGTACGTTCTATTTTTCAAAACTCAATGAATCGATGTTTTAGGGGAATTTCCAACGAACATAACATTCATGGCGACTCGCTAATGTCGAAAATGAAGCATCTTACAGTAGGTTTAGATTTTCTCAACAACTAACAGGGACAAATTTAGCTCCTCTACAAATATATGATCCCACTAGTCATTGTATATTTCACCGAATATCTGATAAATCAAGGAATCGTGAGTTTTAAAAATATCAGTTTAAAAAAAAACTGCAATTTAGCATGAATTGACGATTTTTGATTGCAATCATAGTTTCTCGAAGTCACCTACAGAACAGTACAGATGGTTTGCGGTAAGTAAAAATTCGTGATTAAAAATTGAACTCTTATTCTTTTTCATATAAACATTTTTTAGAGATTCGTGGTCCAAGAGAATTAACCAAAGTCTGAAATAATAAATAACGAAGAACTTTTGAAACTTATAATAATCAGATTTATGAGTTATTCTTATCAAACAATAAGCTCTAGAATTTTCTGAAACAAAAGGAATCATTTTAGGTTTGCTACGCGATCGGATGTTTCATATCTCGATCTTCGGTCAATTTGATACATTCCGGGATGTTCTCGATCGCATTAATGCCCTTTTTACAGGCAATATTAAACGTTTTTAAAAATATTTTAAACAATCTAGAGGAAAATGATCTGATCAAGTTTCTCTTGAATATTTTCAAGATTGATGATACGTTTCAAAAGATACCTAATCTGCATAGGTTTTTTTACAAGAGCATTCTAACTCTAGCCCAACTAAATTAAAAATACTCGAAATGTTTCAAAATCGAATATTCTCATAACTTCGCTGACAACACTCGACTATTATAGTCCATTTGATTAAACGAAAGTTCTAGATGATCAACCTAATTCTGTTTGTGATCAACGCCTACAATCCATTCTTCTATCATTTCGGGATAGCGGCCGGAATTGTCATTTACGAAGGACTTATCGGGGGATGGGCCTATGCGAATGCCTTTCATCATATTCACAGAAAGGTCGGTGGATCTTTGAATTAAAAATCGAAGTTTAAATTATCTAGAGAAAGTAAACGGCCTAACAAACTAAGCTAAATCTGATAAAACTTTTGACTTTTTCCGAAACATATTCATAATCTTCCCATTTTATCGTTAACTAGAAACGCGACCGCTCAAAAAATCAACATCCAAGTCATTTCGACAATACCGAAGATTTTTCAAAACATATCCAAAGTTGACTCCAAAATCAAGAAGGAAACTTCAGTCATGGAAGCTACCATTTGCCTTAAAATAGCTGAAACCGTAACACATTTCCTTTTCATTTCATCCTAGAAAACCCTGAAAATATGGTCTCAGTTTTTGTAGATTCCGATGAAATCTCACATCATCATTTTTGTTCTTGGTTCCACCTCTCTAGAATGAATGTGATAAAGTTGCGAAAGTCGCCATCACAAAAAATCATCAAAATGATACTTCATTCAAATCTTCTAAAATTACTTCCTTGTCTAAAGTTTTTGGGGTCCATGTGCCAAGTGATCAGATTTTGGTTCAAAAATAGCAAATTTCCTAAGTTTCGCAAAGATTCATAGTGAAGAATTGTTTGTTTATCGCATTCTTGAAATGTCTTCGCCTAGTAATATTCTCGAAAATTTCACGAAGATTCAGAAAACTCGAAACTCATTTTTAAAGGACAAAAAAACAAATTTTACGTCAATTTTTGACTAGTAATTTTAGGTGGACGAAAAAATCCGTGAATTCGCGTTGTCCGCCGTATCAGTGGCTGATGCGACGGGCATTCTGATCGCAGCGCTGTCTGCCATTCCCACCCACAACCTCATCTGCGATCAGGTCTACCCATCGTCCAGTCACATCTAGGCGAGTCTCAAAATCACTAGGTTTTTCTTTGTTTGCAATTTGTAAATAAATTTTTTGAATGACTTTAGCTGAAAGTAGACACCAATTAGATTCATCAAAATAAGAAGAAAAGCTATTTCGCGCAAACTCAAAAACTAAATAAGCTTCGCGAAAGATCCTAAGCCAAATTATCGTAGGACAATCAATGCGATTTCACGACTGTAGTAAAACAATAAAGTAAAACTAACCTTGCCAGAAAGCCGACTCCGATCCTGATTCGATTCCGACTGTTCTTCCATTCCCCCTTCAGCAATTCGGCGTCGAAATGCTTCATGTCACTGAAACTTAAAATTTCATTTTTATTTCGAAAAAATCGACTCGCATTGCCCCGAGTTCTTCAGATCGCTGAGAAAATTAAATACGTTTCAAGAGTTCTTAAATTTAGGAAAGTTTCAAAAAGCGAAGTTCACGAGGTTGAGTAAGATCATATAAATCTTTGAAAAATGTTTCAAATCATGGGCAATTTCAAAAATTCAGTCATTCCAAGAGTCAAGATAAGTTTCGAGAGTTTTAAGATATTCGAAAATCTTCAAATTTTTAGTCCCCAACTTTTAAGGATGAAATATTAAAATATCTTCAAAATCTCACCAAATCCTGATGATGTGAGGCATCATTTTGGATGGTAGATCGTGGCTCGTATTCTGGGCGTACTTCAGCACTTTCAATCGATCTTCCAACGACAGGAGACCAGGTTTGGCCGACAGAATCTCCAGGTAATGCGCTGATGAGTGAATCTAAAAGTTTTACTTTAGAAAGGATTAGAATGTGAGGAGGATAACGAAAGCTCTTCTTCAACTAGGTATTTCTGAAATCAGTGAAACCTTTAGTAAAATGGAAATTTTGGATGATTTTATAAGCACAAAAAACAATAATTTCAGAAAAGTAAAATGTTTTTTTAAAAGCATGAAAACTACAAGAATTTTGAATGTTTTCATCAGGGTGTGCCATCAATTAGTTTAGCTTCAGCTCTCAGACTATATAAACATCTTAAAACCTACATTATTTGGATTGATTTTGGCGATGAAAAATGCGTAGATCGGCTCGATTTTCTCGCCTGGCAGCGAATCCACGTTTTTCAAAAGGAATTTCACGATAGCTGTCTGAAAAAGCAATAATATTTTAAAAACGATGAAAATTTGTTTTAAAAATACCTGGACAAAAAGCGTACAGCCTTTATCAGCGAGCTTATCGCAGCACCAACTGAAGAGTTCTGAAAAATAAAAGACAAATATTTCTGCTGAAAGATAAAGAAGTTAATGAATCAGATTTTTTCAGTGAGAAACGATGCTTTCTCTGAAAACTTCTTTAAAATTCATAAGTTTTCTTCTTCATCTCCCTAACTTCAAAGTTTGTAAATTAAAATGACAAAAATAGTGGTGGCGTACAACTAGTGAATTTTACAGGCGTATTTCTTTGAAAAGTTTACAAATTCTTACCATTGCATTCAGTGGCTTTCCCGAGTAGCCAAGTCTGACAGAAACAATCCAAAATGGTACATTGAAGACGGGGCGAAGACGAGGGGCTAGAGGACATCAGCACCGTTCCGAGTTTGCGCAGAAAATTCACCAAGGATTCGAGGTCTGAAAAGCGATATATTTCTGAAATAACCATGATTTTTTATTGGAAAGGTGCAGTGAACGCGTGTTGAAACTAAATTTTGAAGAATCGTATGTTTCGAAGAAAGCATAATAAGTTTCCGATTCAAAGACTGATAATCGACGGTTTGGAGAATCTTTAGAACTTTAAAATAAATAGTTTTGTGTTTTAAATAATAAATGCCACCTATGAAATAAATTATCAATATCCTGGAGACCGACTGACAAACAGACGAACAAAATATTATTTTCGAAAAGCCCACCTTGCTCGTTGACGTCATCATTGATAATCCGTTTGTCCTGAGTCAGATCCTGGACCATTTTCGTCAGCAGAATCGTCGGGATTTCCCTGCTTTTCGGCTCGAAATTCCTAGCTCGATCAATGATGAAAAATCTCAGAAGATGAACTGAAATTTTTGAATACGGTTCAGAAAATGCCCTATTTTTCTCAGTAAAACTAAACTCGTTTAGCTGTGATTTTTCAATTGTATTTATCCCAAATATTTGTTCTCTTCTGAAATTCTTCAATTATTATTCAACATATTGAAACTTTCTGAAATTATGCTTCTTCCAACAAAATGCATACTTCTGAAGAATATATGTACAACAATCACAAAATGATAGAGGACAATTTTCCCATTTTGTGGCAATCTCTTGAAGTTTAAATCGCATTGACTTCGAAAAATAAATAAAAATCTGACCCTGATCCTTGGCGACGTCCAGAATCTTGTCGATCATCGTGTCGTCGACTTCGTGCGGCAATTCATCCAAATCCTCGATTTTCGAGAAAACCACGTCCATCAACGAGGGAATGTCCACTTTATGCTTCATTCTGAAAAAATAGACCTAAAAATGAGCTTCTTCGAAGTATTGCATTTATTGAAAGGATAGCAAAATAGGGCGGGACTATTAAATGGCGAAACCTTTCGAAAGTCTCGAAAATGGACATCCCAAATTCCAGAGTTATTTCTGTTAGGCTTTCAAACCATTTTTCAAAAAGGAAAGCAAATGAAACGATAAACTTTATTCTTTAAATCTTCAACAAGAAAATAACAACGCTCAACAAAATTGGATAACGAAAACAAGAAAGGTGAATCAGTGACTTGAAAAACCTATAATTTCTAGGAATTTTACAAGTTACCGATATAAAATCCAGTCTACTGCAAAAATAACTCATTTTCTGAAAAAAAAATAAAACCAAGTGTCTTCTACAGTAAGATAAATAAATTTCTGGAAAGAGTTTTAAAAAATAAAAATAAAAATAATCAACGCTGATTATCCGGACAAGGTGAGATATTTGGTGACGGACTTTTTGTTCCTCTTTTTCACCTGTTTATTCGCTTCGGATTTTGTCGGCTTTTTGATAGACTTCGCGGTTTTCTTCTTCTGCGGGGGAGGCAGAGGTTTACCGTGTTTGGCGGCTTTCTGCAAGTTAAAAATTATGAAAGGAAAACATCGACTTTGGATTTTAGATATTTTTCTTAATGTCTACTGTATACGTGACAGATTAACTATAAAGCATGAGATAAGAGCTAATTTTTCTCTGAAACTTAAACAAATCGAGAATAATTTTTTAGAACCAACTTTTTTCAATCTTCGTACCGACAGAGTTGATTCTTATTTATCTCAATCATATGCTTTAAGACTCCTGACACACGTTCTAAAAAATCAGAAAAAGAACTCACAGCTTTTTTCTTGGCTTCAACCTGCTTCTTCTTTTTGCCGGTCAAATTTCGATGTCTGAGTTTTTTACCGACGAATTTTGGCAAGAACTTCATGCCCGCAGAGTGCATTTGGCCAATTGACTGACGGACCTGAAAAACCCGAATTTTGTTGAAACTATTTTTCCGCAAATTCTTTGTCAACTTCCATTACCCATCAAATTTTGATGAGATATTTAATTTTTCTTGAAACATAATGAATTATTTGATGAATTTCTGTAAGATAGCTATTTTCACAAGATCTCTCTAAAACGCATAATTCTGATTGCGTGATTAACGCTTTGCTAAAAATTATCTGAAAGACGTTTTGAAACATAGAAAATTAAAGAAAAATTCTACCTGCTGCTTGATTTTATCGCTGAGCGCCTTCACAGGGACTTCTATGCCTTTGCTCTTCGCTTTTCTTTGCTCCTGAAATAAATTCCTTCGAAAATAAAACATCTTTAAAATAACAAATAGAAAAGAAGTAATATTTTTCTCAAAAAAGAATATAAATAAAACAATAAAAATGTGCCTTCAATTGCAAAGCCCTCAAATCCTCTATGGAAAATTCGACAATCGGTCTTTTGTCGCTCGAAAAAGTCTCCGGGTTGTTGTTCAACTTCATCAGGCAATTCAACGCATCGGTGTGCTCGGAAAACGCCACGAAACCAAAGCCGGCCGATTTTGGTTGATTCTGAAATTTTCTGGGTATGTTTCAATGAAAATAAATTCAAAGTAAAAGTGTCTTAAAGTTAGTCGTTGCTCTTTTTTGATGAAAATATTTCAAATAGGTTTCTAGAAAAGCCAAATTTCACAATTGTCAAGCCCTTTTTTAAATAAGTCTCAAACATTCTTTCATCTATAAGCTATAATTTTCGGCGCTCCATCGAACTTTACAAACTCACGCTTTTATCGAGTCTGTCCTTATCCTTCCAAACCCTGCATTCACTGATTTCCGCCTTGCCTCCAGCAGCGTTTTGACAGATCTGCCTCAATTTAGCGTCGTCCACTTTCTGGGGTAAATTGTGGATCATCAAACGAAGCGGCGAGACGAACCTAAAATGATTTATTCCTTCAAATTGCTCACTCTGACTACGAGCAAAGAATAACAACGTGAAAATCAGTGTTTGAGCCTAGAAATGTGAAACCTAGTCAAGATTTTCTTCCTTTGAAAATTATAACAGGTTTCTATCAGAAGTCCAACATCCTTTAACTTTCAGAAAGTATCTTTAAAATTTTGCAAATTACACAAGTTTTCAGTACAATTTTTTCCAATTATTTTGAAGAAATTTCAAGAGGATTTTTTTAGAATAATTGAATGCATGACCAAAGTATAGCATTGATGAAGTTTCATAATGAATTAATTAATATTCAAAATCTTGCAACTTACATGGTGAGGTTTTCCAGTTTCTTCTTGGCGGCGAGAGTGAGTTGCTTCCTCTTTGCCGCGTCGCCCTCACTCATTCCTTTGGCCGCTGCCGTGCCCTCGCGAATCACTCCGAAACGCAGCAGACGCAGGTTGCGGTTGTCTTTCGGGATCTGAATTCTCGTTTTTGCTAATACCGGAATGGTGATTATTATATGTCGTAATGACGGGATGTCGTGAGCTCAAATGACGCGCGGTGTTTCACTATTTGACGTGGAGTATAATTGAGGGTAAGGGACGAGGGAGGGAGAGATAATATGGAAAAAAAGACAGATCAGAAACCTCTGGTTATATAGAAAAAGGTCACGTCATATAGTCGAATAGTGCGCGACATATAGCAGTTGCCCGAGGAATGAACCCGTAATTAATTACTTTTGTAAAAAACTAGTATTAAATATGGTTTTGAAACGTATCACAAGTGCAACAAATTTGTATCTTGACAAGCTGATATTGATGTAAATTCAAAAATTTTTAGACACCAAAATAATTTCGATGAAAGTTTAGTGAAAATTGGAGAGCCAGTTTTTATTTTATCCATAAATGAATTAGATGAACCTTCTTCAACCTCTCCTTTTCCATTTCTTCGGCTTTCTCTCTGGGTAGAGCCAGCGCCGCCGTGATGGTTTGACCATCTGAAAATCGCAACAAGTTTCTCAAAATTTTCAGATTTTTTAACATTCGCATGAATTTTACCGATAATCAGCTCCCTTTCTTCAGACTTTTTGATGCATTTCTTTGCCTCTTCATTACTCGAAAAGTGCACGAATCCGGTTCCTAAAATGATCGTATCTTTCTTTTTATCTGAATTTACTGAAAAAAGTGAACGTGGTCTAATTTACCTTTCGGATGCCCGCTGTCTTTAAACACGCAGATGAGCGCTAATTGAGCAGTGCCAAATTTCGACATTTCCTCTTTCAGCACTTCGTTAGTCGTGTCGAAGGAAAGTCCTCTGAAAATCGTATATTTCGTTCTACGATAAAGAATAGGCTAGAAAAACCAGCTGGAATAATTCAAATATTTGATTTTATAAGAGAATCCTGTCTGCAATAACTGAGAAGGTTGAAAAAGCGTTCCTAATTTGTTTTGAAGCACGGCGAAAATTGATTAGAATCATTGTCAGATAGTGACTTTTCATAGTCTTAAACGATAGGACAATAGAACTATTGCAAATGGTTTCAGACAATTTTCTTCTGAAACATAAAACAAGAAATTCCGTCTTTAGAAGGATAAAAATGCGAACCTCAGGAAAATGACCCTCTCCTCTTCGATGGCCTTATCCGTCTTGTTTTGTTTCTTGGGTTTCTGTTCAGGTTCACTGTCTTCTTCATCCTCATTTTCCAGATCCGACTCCTCATCTTCATTTTCTTCATCCATTTCTGCATCACTGAAAATTCAAAATAAACATTCTTTAATTATTTGATAAGTTTCAAAAATAACCAAGCTATTTTAATTGAAAGTTGATTAATCAATTTGTGAATTCAAGTTGTTTCTTTCAAATCATTTTTAAAAAAAAACTCATTAAAATAGATTATGTTTCACAAAAACTGAAAAGGTGACGAGTTTTCGGAAAATATAATAAATTGCCTATGAATAGTACATGAATAAAACCCACCTTTCACTCTCCTTCCCATCTTTGGCCTCCACTTTCACGGGTGACTTCTCTTCGGTTTTCTTCGACAGGCTTGGCTCCTCCTTTTCGACCTGAAATTTCTTACTTTTTCTAGAAAAATAAGCCAAAATCAGATCTAGCTAGGGATAATATCGGGTCTTTTATGTGGTTTCCCTTAAGCCAAAAGTTCCCGCTAAAGTCGTATTTCGGGCCTCACTCCTCAATAAATTTCTATTCTGGCTAAAAGTCTGTCTAGTTCTAAAAAATACCTTGACTTTATTCTTGAGCATCTCCTTCTCTTCGTGCACCATCGTCACGAAAGTGTCCTTGGGCAGAGCGTAATCGGCAGCCACCGAACGGCCCTGAAATTTTCTATTTTTATTTTTAGATTATTTTGAAACGTAAAAATAATAATGAAAGAACTAAACGAGTTTCCTTGCATTTCCCTATCTTTCAAAATAAACCTTATTTATAGGAGTAGAAAAAAACCAAGAATTATTTTTGTATCTAAAGAGATAGTGAGTTTACTAAATGAGCTTTCATGAATTTTTCTAACTTTTAAAAATGGGATATATTTTTTAAATCAATTTTTAAAAACATTTAAAATACCAAGAATTTATTGTTGTTGAAATGCTCTCTGGCCGCCTCGGCAGATTCCTTGGATTTGAACTGAACGAAGCAGTAACCGGCACAGGTTCCTGGTTTCTCGGCGATCTGAAAGGTGTGTTTCAAAAGAATTCCCGATGTTTCACAATTTCATTGGAAGTTGACCTTTCTTCGACTTCAATTTGAACGAAAAATTACATGAATTTCAAATGCACGACTTCCATCAATTTTTGGGAAAGATAGTATGATAAAGCCATATGTTTTACTTTTCGAAATTGTACGTTTTAAAAAAATTCGACGGAAAGTTAATCCTCAATTCATTGAAATTTTCGTAATATTAAAAAATTTCACCCTTTTCGACGGCGGAAGGACTATTTCGGTAAATGGTCCGAATTTCGCACATGCATTTTGGAGATCTTCTTTCTTGGTCTGAAATTTGAAATCCGAAAAGTCTTACTTTTAAAATAACTAAATTCTATCTCTAGAAAATCTAATTTTTCACTACTGCCTGAAATATTTTCAGAATAGTGTTGATTTTTCCGAATTTGTTAAATTTCAAATTTTTACCGTCCAAGCGAGATTCCTGATGACGATGCGGAATGCCTTGTATTTCGCATCTCTGTGGATGTCCTTCATTTTCAATCTCTTGCCGGGCTTTTCGTCCTTTCCATCATCTTCATCCGAGCTCTCCGTTTCTCCCTTCTTCACTTCAACCGGCTTCTTATTCTTGACTTCATTCGACAACTTTCGGCGGTTTTCTGAAAGTTCAGATTTCTTCTTTAAAAAACCTTGAAAAATTTACAAAAAAATATTTCGGAAAATGAAATATCAGATAAAATAAGTCTTTCAAAAATCTAAATTTCAATAAATATGCTCCAAAAATGTTCTAAAAATACCTTATAATAGTTTTTTTAAACTCACCAATTTTCAAATTTCTGATTTCCTTATCGATGTCGGGCTTGCCTTGATCGACCATTTCCTCATCAGGATCCTCGAATTTGGTTCGCTTATTCGTGGGCTCTGATTTTGCCGAATTGTACCCGTAAGCTTCCTCGAAATTGCTCGATCTTTTCCGATAGAAATTGCCGTCTGGAATTTTAACATCGTCCGTTTTATTTTAATATAAGCTTCTAAATGTTTCGAAAGCCGTACTTATGAAAGACAGGCAGTTGAGTCGTAATTGTGCGAAGTAGTAAAATTGCTTAGAGAATTTATTTGAAATTACAAATATTCTTTAGTCAAAGATACTTTCGTAAGTGGCAATTCCTCGAATAGTTTTATAAACATTAATCTACCTTTTCCATCATCTCTCTGTCTGTTCTGAAAATATCTGCCTCCTCTCGAATTTTGACCGCGAAATCCGCCGCCCCGAAAACCACGACCTCTTCCGAAAGACATCTGGAAAAAAATGAAAGTCGAAAATAGGAAACATACTCAAATATCAAAAAGTTTCAAACTTTTAGGAAAGAGTAAGAAAAAACTAAAAAAATATTTATTTTCACAAACCTTAACCGAAGCAGGAAAATAATAAAGGAAAGACGAAAATGAGTGGGGGTTCAATAGGAAAAATGTTGTTGTCAAAATAAATCTGTCGTGACAAATATTTTGTACAAAACTTGAGTAAATAAAACTGTCGTCAAATAAAAACTCCGGCAAACTCGGTCAGGTTTCTCCATTAGCGGACGAGGATGGTCCACCGGGCTGAAATTAGTTTTATTTTAGTTAACTTTGATCTATGATTAAATTATATTGACGGAGTTTCCCAACAGTTTTACTCAGTTAGCTTAAAAGTTCATTTCAGGTGCGTTCAGAATTTCGATTTCGAGTTCGGCAAAACTTAACCTAAATTCCGAACTTGCCTGGTTTATTTTTAAAACCAAATACCTGCGCGAGTGCTTGCGGAGTGCTGTAGGACTGCATCGGGTAGTCCTCTGGGAGAGGCATCGAAGTGATGATCGCGTTGTCGCTCGACGACATCTCAGAATCTGAATAGGAAAAAATGTACGCTTCAAAAAACCCAAATATTGCAAATGAGTTTCAATCGCATCGCTTCGTCGCCGCTACTACTATTTCTAGCCAAATTTTCCAAATATACGTTGTACGCTTCAAATTTAAAAGGCTAGAATCATTCTAACGACCACATTGGTGTTCGTAATTCTCTAGCAGAATTCGATTACCCTTATTTCCTTGAGTGGGCGTGGCGAAGTTGACGCGATTCGAGGGCCCTGGCTGATTGGCGTCGTCCTGCAAATTATACACGTTATAAATTCTGTAGGTTAAAAGAATAGTGCAGGAAAGATAGACCAATTTCTTTAGTAATTTATTGCTTACTATTTACCTGTAAACTGACCGCCAATCCGCTCGACGGTGTCAACTCCATCAGCGGCTGCGGATGCTCGTTGTCGATCGGCATGAATGTCTTCTGAAAAAGAAAACAGAATGCCGTAATTCAACTCTCCAAATTATATTTTTTAAGAAATGTTTTAAATTAACCGACTTCTTTCGTTCCGCCTCTGTTCCTATGCGTCATTTGTCGTTTGTTGCGGTGTGAATTTTAAGAAAAAGTGCTTTTCTAACTACCTGCGCTTCTTCCTGTTTGATGGCAGCGATCTGCGCGAGTTTCTCCTTGATCTGCTTTTCCATCAGCTCGATGTCCGAATCCTGGATGTCGAATGCAGTTAGTGGCCGACGCAGCATTCTTCCTGAGTTCAAAACATCATTGAAGATAATTACGGGTTAAGAATAGTGCCTTTTCACAGTATACCTACTATAATAAAGGAAACGTTTCACTGTAGAAATCGCCTACTTTTACAATGAAGTAGGAGAAAAAGAAAAAAAAATCTTTTATACACCTCAAAATTTCGCAAATATATCAATGAGAAATTTAGATATTCTCGATTGGTCTCGAAACCTGTTTTCGAAAGGAAATGATAAAAAATCACCGGTAACGATTTTATTACAAAAAATGTCTTGCACTGATAACAATAGCCAAATGGATATAGTTTAGGACCCGGATCTGAGAAAGGAATACAAAAATCATCAAGTCAAAAAATAACAATAATAAACTTCTGAGCGAAAGACTTTGGAGCTTTTGTTCAGAACTTTGAAAAAAACAAACAACAAAATTTGGGAATGATTACTCGAAAAATAAAGAAGCATTTGGGAAACTATACTGAACCATTTTTAGAAAAGGTCAGAATATAGAAATCCAAAAATTAAATAAACGAACATTGTGTCTGAAAGCAGGAACTAATAACTAGTTTTAGGCAGAAAAATAGAATCTTTAGATTAGAAAAAAAACGGAAACAAAAAGAAATATCGTTCATTGTAAAATGCAAATTCATTATCTTGAAAAAGAACACATTTCTGCAAAGAACGACACTTGCAAATAGTAAAGAAATCTTTCACTCATTATTTTCTCATTTTTGAGAGAAAAAACCTGGAGAAATTAATAAGATAAAAATGAGTGAAAAAGCTTGCTCACTGAATAATTCAATCTCTATAGAGCATTTTGACCCAAAGCTATTCGATCAAAAATATTGGATCAAAATGTCCCAAAATTTTTCAAACTCCACTTTCCTCCTTTCATTTTCCCTGATGTCTATGCTTTAACAGCAGCAGTGGCGGTGCTGTCGGACTTCTTAGCAGCTTCGTCAGCCTTCCCCTTGTCCGAGTCTTTCGTTTCCTTCTCCGCGACCTTAGTGGACTCGGCTCCGCCCTCCGCCTTCGTCGCATCTTCCTGACGAATCTCCGCTCGGATCTGTACATTTAAAAATTTTCAAATTTTAAATAAGTTAAATAAAAATCAAATCTAGGTGATCTTTAAAGCGCTAGTTCATGTGCCCCGCTTTTCATTTAACTCCAAATTCTGACATCTTATCAATAAACAAAAATACAATACTCCTTCTGTTTTCGAAATATGCTTCAAAGAAAGTAAAATCACAACTCATCCAAAAATAAACAATCGGCGTGTTGGTGGTTTAAAGTGGGTATAAATATCACAAATTGACGCACCCTCATGAGGATGAATCCGAGCAGGTTCTTGCCCTGTCCGACAAGCGGCACGTACTTGAACTTGTCCGGGTCCTCCGTGAAGTCCACCGGAATCTGCAAAAATTATCGTATTCGAATATTTTGGTATCCCGTAATTTTATTCAAAAGAACAATGTTATTATACTTTTTCGAAAAAAACTCGTAGTTTGCAATATTTTAATCTTTGGTCCATTGTAACTTCCATCATCCTTTCCAGGCCTTCTTGTTATCTTCGAGAAAAGTTTGAAAACCAAGGCTGATTAGAAGATGGCATTGGTATTCAGGTTTTACAAAATCGTAGCTTTTCCTCCAAAATTTGTCGTAATCGAAATTCCGTCCTCCCAGTGGAAACTACAATAGGCCTTGTTTATCCAGTTTACCTTGACCAACTCGCCGGACTTCTCCTCGGCCCACTTCTTGACATCTGCCTCCCCGCAGCCGGTCGCGAACACGGAGTCGTTCTTGAACGCGTGCGCCAGGATCGCGTCCTTCGTCTCCAGCAGCTTCTTCCTCAGCTCAGGGTTCTGAAAAAGGATTTGAAACTCAGAAATTAAAATTTCTTGGCCTAATGATCAAATAACAGATCAGAAAATTACAATGTTCAAATTTATAAGAGATTCTAGTCTATTAAAGAAAAGTTAAGTTTATAAAAGGTTTTCTTGAAAAGTGTCTTCAATTAACTTCACCCACTCAAAAATATCATGTTATTTTTTCTTTCACTAATACAATGCTTCGAAGTAAAGAATTTTCTTTAAATCCAAAACTAATGCTTACCTGAGTGAACTTGACCTTGAGCGCGTACTGGAGAATCTTGGGAGCGTCCTTCATCTTCCACTCCTCGACCTTCTCCTTGGTGGCGATTCCGTTGAGCAGCTTTCTGGCCTGGCTCTTCGTCTGCTGCGGATTCTTTACCGTCGAGATCTTAGACGACAGGTCGTTATTGCCCAGCAGGTAGACCTTGCACGCCTGAAAAGTTTTTCCTTAATAATTTCAGATTTACATGACCGGTTTCATTTTTTGGAATCGGAAAAATGAAAACAAGTTTATCTGAATTTTAGACAACTTGCAATGTTTTTCGCTATTTCCAGTTCGATTGAAATTTACCTGATAGTAGTGTTCGACCGAAGGATAGGTCACCTCATCGATCGTGATCGGAGACTGAAAAGTCGAAATAAAAATAGGTCTCAAGGTTTCCAAGAAGTGACGATTTAGATCAAAGCTAATGATTCGGTATTGATATTGAGTGTCTTTCAAGTTTTCTGAAATACAAAGCACCGATAAACTTTCTGTACATTGTTAGGATTTTCGAAATCCTTTTTATGGGTTAATGCTCATTTACCGGAGACATGTTGGAGAGCCAGTGCTGGAAGCCGCTGAAGCAGATCACGTGCTCCTTGTCGACCTTGAAGTCCACCGTGTCCACTTCCAGGGGCAGATCTGCCACCTGCAAAAATAGTTTTTAAAAACCGCAATTTTCTTAATTTTCCTTTAGAAAACCAGTCTTCTACTTTGTCACGATATTCCAAGTCTTTTTGTTGCAATTCGAGAAAGCATAAAAATCTGATAATCAAAAACTGAGGATTAAGAACTTCGATCATTTTTTAATTTGTAATTTTCAAAGATTTTGGGACCTATTGTAGTATTCGCTCGATTTTGTCTGTTCTCCATACTATTTCTCAAACATTGAGCGAGTACTACAATAGGTCGATTTTGGCGACCTCCTGCTTGGGGATGGCCTTGGTGGGCTGCTGCGGGCGGTTATAGCGCGAGCGTCTAGGATAGAAGGGCTTCTTGCCATTGCTATCATTGTTCTTGTTGTTGTTGTTGTTGGCCTCGTTGCCGTTGTTGCCCCCTTTCTCGAACGACGTGTAGTTGTTCCCCCCGACCGTGTCCTTCGTGAAGTCCTCAAATTTTACAATTTTTCCCAAACTTAGAATTTATAGAAAATGAATAAACTGCGGACCTGTTCAAGATTTATCAGTCCCAGATTTTTGCCCATTTTTTCGTTCTCGTCTCAAATTTTCAAATTTGGACTCGTCCCCGTCCCAGAACAAGTGAATCTTGGACAGGCCTGATAATTTGTATATTTTCTTGTCTAAGAAAATTTGTATTTCTTCAGGAAAGAATAAAGAACTTCGAATTTTCAAGTTCTTCTCCTTCACTAACCGCGGGCTTGAGTTTGGGAATGGGGATGTGACCCTGCGTTGTCTGGCTAAGCGGCTTGATCTCGGTGGTGCCCGGCGCTACGCCCGTCGACCCCAATGGCTGCGGAGCAGCCGCAGTCTGAAATTTTAAATTAATTTTCATATTTTTCCATTTCAAAACTCTTGGGAAATACAAGTAAGTCCGAAATTAAACACATTAATCTTGAAAAATTTGCAGCTTCGGAGTTACTAGTCTGAATGTTGCAAAATGTCTTTTTTATTTTATCAGAATTTCCAAATCTCAATTTTCCTCACCAAAGGAAGCTGAGCGGCCTTTTTCTGCTCGGCCTTCTTCTTTTTGTCCTCGATTTTCTTCAGAGTCGCCGGATCGGACATCTTTTCTCCGCTTCTTCGCTGCACGCGCACACAAGTTGACTAGCACAAACTGAAGCGAAAAAAAAATCAAAATTGGCAAAAAAAATTCACGAAAAAGTATGAGAATCAAGAGTTTAAATTTTTAGCATTTTCAAAAGTCCACCGATTTTCTTTAGAGACACTATTCATAAAAAGTTAATGAAGTTTCAAAATCGATAGCGGGTGAACTTTCCAGGGATTGAGGAAAATTAGGAATCTTGAGAAATTCCCGAGAAAATTGTTGAAAATCGAGAAAATTTGGATTCAAAAATAAAATCAAGGGGAGTGGATTGAACGATGAATAATGCAAGATGCGTGCATGGAGTTTGCAAAGGAGTTGATACTGCAAAAATAACCTTGATTTTCGCCTTTTTCAGTTTTCTTTTCATTTTCGGTTCAATTTACAATACAACGAAATATCCATTAACAAAGCGATACTGGATAATTTTTGAACCTACTTATAACCACATCTTTTGTTACAACAATTTCGCTACTTTTCTCAAACTAAAAATGACTGTTTCTCTAAAAAATCCTTTTTGATCGTGCCCACTTTTGATCAAATTCCAAGAACAACGACATTATTGAGTCATTACTATACACGATTGGGTTAATGTTTTACCAATCAGAAAGTTCCCCTTTTGTTATTTCACCGAATACATCCGGTTCTTCTCCTTGCCTAATTGGGCAGTGCCTTTCACTTGCCAAGAGGCATTCATTGATGTTTCCACTGAATGAAGTCAGTCACGACACGATGAACGATAGACAGGAAAAACTGGATAGAATATCGCAAAAATTATACCTCTAGAGAGTGATTACCCAAATGTTGTTGCATTGTTTTGACGACCTATCGGTTACTCGGAATGTGGCAACCTTTCCAAATCGTCGTTTTCACCCATCAAGTCAGGATTTGTTTCTTTTTAATTAGAAGTTCGAACCCTCTTTTGCGAAACTAGTGACTTTCCCAGAATTCTTTTGAAAACCGAAAATTTTGCAACTTATTTGTAAAAGCTTCATTCTCATTGGTCCGATTGGGATAGTCTCTTTTTATCAATGATATTTTTAACATGCAAACTATACAGCCAATGAAGTTTCTGAGAATTTAACGAAATTCGAGAATTTTAAACCTATTTCAAAAATTCAGTTACTCCTCGTCAATACCCTATTCTCTCCAACTTTTCGTCAATTTCTTGTCCAGAACTACGGTCAAGGCGTTGCTAATCAATTGGAAAGAAAAGATCTCGGTAAGCTATCACCTAATTCTTGGATTAGGTAGTTTATCTAGGAGGTGCGGGTTCGTATGGTGGTGGAAAGCATGTAATTGGCTCTAGGACAAAGTAATCCTTCATCAACATCCTCAAGATTTTCGAAGAACTTTAGAAAACAAGCCGTGATTTTGGTTCATGGCATCACAAACACAGCTGGCACTTTCGATGGCCATCGGAAGCATTTGTTAAATACGGGCTGGACTGTGAGTTAATTGACCTAATTAAATGTCTTAATTACTGATAATCAATGGTTTAATTAGGAAGACACAGTTTATGCCACGACTTATGGTGATGGCGGGAAGACTCTTGCTCCACTAGTAGATGTGAAATGTCAATACATCAAGCAAGTAGGTTATGTTTTGCGAGATCGAGTGATACTGGATTGTATAAATGATTTATAACTCAGTGTTAGTCGAAAATTGTTAAAATAGATTTAAGAAAAAAAAACTTAAGGTCCGCTGGATGATCCAAGTCGTTGCTGCCTATACTCAGAGAAAAGTTGATGTGATTGGATATTCGCTAGGATCTCCTGTAGCTCGAAAAGTACGAGGATTCCTGTTTTTCTTAAAATAAAAAATCCAGGCATTGATGGGCGGAAAATGCGTTGATACCGGCGAAAATCTCGGGCCTCATATTGGAGAACTAGTCGACACTTTTCTCGGTGTTGCAGGTAGCTTTGAAATTTTATAGGAAGTTTGAAATTTCAAATTCCAGGAGCAAATCGTGGATCTCTCTTGTGTGTACTCCCGTTTCCGGGAGCATGTAACTTCATCAATGGCCTATCATGTCGATCAGCTTTCATTCGGGATGTCAATTCCAAGTCATTTTTTATTCGATTTTTGGATGATAATTTTTTTGATTAGGAGAAAGTACGAAGGAAAGTACATCTTCACGATCTATGGAACACGAGATGATAAAGTCGGATATAAAAACGCTTGCGGAGAACTATCCTCTACTATCGATGGTCAGGACGCTGGATATGAGGTGGAATTTCAAGTTGATAGAAATGCTCTCGGAAAAAAACGTGATATGATAGATACTTTGACTGTATCCAGAACATTTTCTTACTTCTCCAGAAATAACTTTACGGAGTTGTAGAAATTATGAATTGTGTTTTGAAAAGTTTTGACCATTTATGTCTTGTTAAGGGCACAAGCCCAAAAATTCTCAACTTCATCTTTCAAAAATTTAGATGAATGGCAACCACGACGATGTAATATTCACGAATGCGCAACGTCAATTCAATCTCATTGATAAACATCACCCTTGACCTCTAAGGTCAAAATACAGAATGCAAGACAATGCATGACACTGATCTCAGAGTTGTTTAGACTTAGTTAGTTTTCGAAGTTCTGAATATTTTGCGAATCGAAGTAACGAAGTAATAAAGCTGGCAGCACGTAGAGATCAAACCACCAAAAGTTCGAACGCGTATATTTGAGGCATCTTTCTACCTCTCTTTCCCTTTCTTTCTCTGGAAACCTCTAGATTTTCCTCACTCTCATATTCTGTCTTCTCCTTGTTTTCATTCTTTCTCGATCCTTCTTTCTTTCTTCCTCTTATTTCCAGTCCTTCGTATTTGTCATATAGCAGCCATTTCCAGACCGCTGCATTTTCGCGTTGCTGATTTATCTATTTTTTGATGCAGCATTGTTGTTTTCTTGAGTATTTTTGTTGTGAAATTTCTAAAAATTCATATAACAATTTAGGAAAATGCTTCAAAGTTTATTATCCTCATCATTTTTGCATTCGAATTGCTCGTTAGTTGATTTTGTATCTCAGCACATAATCTCTAAATTTTGCAACTCAGCGATTAGTTCACCTTTGCCGTTATTTGATTTTTCCTGGCTATTCTTCAGCCAGTTTCTTTTGCCCATGCTAAAATATTAGATTAATGATCTTTCGTCATTAAATTTTTCGACTAGCACAGAATGGAACGGAATCTGGTATCTTATCAGCCAGTTTTTGTGTCTGATAAAAATTGCTCGGGTCAAATTCGAGAAAACAATATCAAGCGGAAAAAATCACTTGTTTGAAAGCCTCTCGAGTCATTTTTTCATTGTTTTGCAAATTGCAATTTCTCGTAAATTCTTTCCATTGTTTTCCATTTTTATTGTTGTCCAAAGAATATTTTGATACCGAATTTGTCGTGGCAATTTTAAAGATGGGACTTTATTTGCATAGAACATTCTCTTGCTCTTTGAGGACAATATTTACCGAGCTTGATAAGCGTGATAGCATGGCAAATTCAGTCAAAGCCGGCTTCATTTTATTAACCACAAAATTTCATGATAATAATACGTAGTTTCGTGATTGATATATGTTTTGCGAAAATAATCTAAAGTATTTTATGATTTTGGATATAGTTTTAGTGTTAGTCAAACTACGAACAACTAATAGCCATAAATCTAATTTTTATACCATTCTTTTGAAACGTATTTTAAACAATCTTACAATAGTTCTCATTGTACAATTCAAGTTCAAGTTCTTTGGAGTTCTTTTGAGCCTGCTCATGGGATCACCACAAATCTATCCTCCAAAATCACCAATTTCGTTGAAATGTAATCGAAACGTTATTATGCCCTTCATTTTACCAAAATTGTAAAAGATATTGCATTCCAGCAAACTCTACTTTCTGCAAAAATGATGTCGATACGAGTCGCTAGCGCTAGTCGATGCCATCACAAGCCCTCGAGTTCTAAAAATTCTGCTATTTATTATCATCCGGAATCAAGAACCATTAGCTCTGTTAATGGACGATCTAGGTAATTTTGTTAAAAGCTAAAATCTCGCTCAACCGTTTTCCAAGTCCTAGAAGTTCTTGAAGTTTGTGGTTCGAAACTTATCAATATTTTTCACCGAGTCATTTTTTCTTGTAAAACATTTAACGATTCAGGAAGCTGTCCGTGCAAATTGTTCGATTGAGTGATGAGATTGTGCATTTGTACCTGGATAACAACAGGCTAGATGAATCAGCTTTCGAGGAAGTGAAATTCCAAAGCGTTAAAACGCTAAGTCTGAGAAATAATAGAGTGAGGATTTTTTAAAATTAACTTTTAAAGAATTTGTTCATTTCAGGTTAAAGATGTGAATCGATTCGTTAAGATTTTGAATGAATCATTTCCAAATCTGAAATCACTTGATATCCTTGGAAATCCCGTCTGTGCGAAGGAAGATTTCTTGGAATACGAGGAAATCAAGTAAGTGAAAAACCTGCTTTTAATTAACAATTTATTTAAACTTAATTTAGGGACACTATAACTAGTTCCTTGCCGAGTTTGAAATATTTCAATGGATTGAAGCTTTCGAAATTCCGAGAAAGTATTGATAGCTGTGATTCTTTGGAAGGCTCGATTAGCCAAGATAGCTTTGTATAAATTTGTATCAAGTGTAAGAATAGTGTAAATTTTGTAAGTATTTATTTTGCAAAAAGATATTACATATTGATCTACAGAGTTGTTGTTGAACGGTAAATATTACCCGCAAATTATAAAACCGTCGTTTGATGAAAGATTAAAATATTCTGAAAAAGTATTAGATTAAATTATTATGAGGTATTTAAATTTGTCCAAATTTTAAAATCCTAGGTAATTCCTGTTAACTAAACTAAACGAACGATAAATGATAGTAATTACCGATTGCAAGAAAAAAGATAAAATAAGATTTCCATTTTAAATTTCACATAAGATAGAATATGATATTTTGCCAGGAAAAGTAATGGAGTTTTCCGGTAAATCTAATTGTATTTTAAAAAATTAAATAATTTTCTGAGTATGCTTTTGGACCCAAAATTTGAGTAATTCATTTTGCCGTTCCTGTTCTCTCACGGGACAATTGAAAAGGTGTTCGTGGAATTCGTGCTCCGTCGCGAACCCGTCCTTAAAACACAGCGTACAGAATCGAAGCTCCTTCGCGTTTTCGGCCAAGTCTTTGTTTTCCGCTTTTTGCTTTCGAACACCGTAAATGCAGGACGAAGGAATCGTGCCGGAGTGGCGGGTCTGAAATGTGTATTCATTTACAAAAAAAGCTATATAAATATCGAAGCATACAATAAAATTGAAGATAAAGGTGGATTGACTGAAGTAAATTAAACTTTGAGAATGTTTCATGTTTTAAAGAGTGACACCGACGTTATCACTATCAGTCATAATTCGAAAGTAGGACTACTTTTCTAGCATGAAAATTCATCTATTACCTCAACCGGTATCGATTGTGGCTCTTCTTTTCCACCGCATTCTGTCTCCGTCAGATGCTTGTCGAAATCCGCGTAACTGCCGAAAATCTTTCGACATTCCATACAAATATGTCCGTTTCCATTGTCTTTGGATAGAAGATTTACCTAAAAAAATTTAGGTGAATGGATCATCACGATTTTTAAATTACCGATTCACTAGCCACTTGTTCGTATTCTTCGTTGGTCGCCGCGAAATTGTTGACGATGACGGCCTTCGGCTTCGAGTTCAAAGCAATGCGAAGTCTGAAATTGTAAAATGAAATTACATAATCGTTTTCGCATCTTTCAGAATATATTCTAGTCATTCATAATTTCTAAAAAAAATATTGTGCTCAGAAATAACAGGGTCATTGTCAACCATGATGAACTGTTCTCTAATTTGGATGTGATTCTATCACTACTTGCTTTATGGAAAAGATTTCTTTAAAGTTATGTTTCGGAATAATTTATGTCATTTTATATAATTTCATGTGATACTGTTTCGGTAAGATGTTTGGGTTAAATATTCACCTATCCGACAAAGGCGTTGTGATGCTGAGTTGTGGTACATTCTCGATGGGTGTGGACTTGGGTCGATCGAGCGGAGAGGCAAATGACAGTCGAATGGCCTGAGGATTGAGATAATTAGACTGTGAACTCCATGAAATAGCATTTTGAGTTAGGAGAGGATAGAGGAAAAGCCCTATTTCATCCATACTATTTATGAAATCACTAGTTTCTCAGGTAACTGAGATTTAGGTTCGAGATGATTGGATAAATTTGCAACTCGGTAAAATAGCATAAAGTCTTAGGAGAGGATAAAGAAAAGCTGGACTTCGTCATGCTATTTCTAGATTTATGGATGCTCCAAGTTACCTGTGGGTTGGGGACTCGCTCCATCACAGCCAACGCGTCCTTTGCCTTGCTACGGAATCCCAAATGAGCGATGCGTTTTTCTGAAACAGTATTTGGACTATTTTACAGAAGTCTTCAACTACTGCATCAAAACCTCATAGTATCGTTATTAACAAGATGTGGGTAATAGTATTAGGCAAAAATTCATTCATGTTTCATGGTTTTACATGATGAAATAGAATAAAATGATAGTATTCGTAGTAGCCAATTAAGACTCAATAAAAGCGTCCGTGTCTTACCATTAGCGAAGTCCTGTATGTGTCTAGAAGCGTTTTTCTTCGGACAGGGGTGATTCTCGATAAAATCATAAAACCTCGACGACAAAGTGCAGACTTCACAGTGCCTAAATTTAAATTTCAGGGAAATTTCATATCTTTAATCCTACCAAGGAAAGACTCTCGGCAATGGGAAATAGTACAGCGTTCTGTTGCGAATCCTCGTCGCCACACTTCGTTTCACTATCCATCTTTTTCGAAAACTGAAATTAGAAAATACGAAGTCCAACTTATAGTTTTCAATACAGGATGTTCGAGATTGCATTAATTTTATCACGCTTAATTTTCATATTGAAGGATAGAAAGGGGAAAATTGCTTGAAATAATTCATAAATCAATTATATTATTTATGAAGACCAGCTTAAAGCAACCGTGATCAAAATTATGTCATGACGGTTTCTTAATTTCTCGAGTTCCTTAAAATTCTATACTTCCAGCGGATTCAATGACTCATTTTCAGAACTCATTGATCTTTTTCTTTTCTCATCGCAGTTTTCATTCTCTCTGATGCTGCAACAGCTGTCGTTTCAAGGCTCACAAGAATGGCCCTGAACTCGATCAGATTTTCCATCTTCCAACTAATTATCTTATTTAATTATAGCAACTATCTATGATTTCAGAGATAATTGGTCAATTAAACCGAAGTTAGTTACCCCAAGGCTAAGGGTCGATAGACGGGATGCAGGTTGGCGATGAGTTTCTTTCGCTTTTCAGGATTCTGAAATCGATCAATTTTACAATTACTTATTTCAAGCAGGGCTGTCCGCAGGTACTGAAAATCGTACCTGTATTAAATCTGAAACTTTTCTATCTTTTATCTGTCTTAACTATGGACAGGTATAAATTTTGCCGTACCTGTGGACAGCCCTGCTTTCAAGATTGAAATAATTTTCAAAGGAATATAAGCTATTCATTGTCTAAAAACGACGATTTCATGCTCATTCTCGAATGGTATTACAGTAATTATCATTTAAAACATACTTTTTTTTATTATAAATGATTACTGTTATTTGGAAATATTTATTTTAATTACATTGAAAAGCATCGAATACCTTGACTTTCTGAATTCGGGCGATTTTCCAGGACTTAGCCCGATTGCTCCTGTTATTACTCGTCATTTTCGCCATTCTCCAAAAAACGGCTGATGCCAGAGGTGGACGCAGAGGAGCTAAAGGAAAAGGCAAAAGTAAGGCCTTTCGATTAAAAATATAGACACTAGTCGAAATATAATAAACTCTGAGGCAGTTTCATTAAAGAAAAGATAATGTGAGTTTAGACAACTTGCAATTCGCCCAAGTTGCTGAATTCTCGCTTATTCAGAGCAATTTATCGGATCCGAAGGTAGGAATTAGGTGATTTGAGTAATAATTCATAATATAAATGTTCTAAAGATAAGTTATAGGTGCACTGATTAATTAATAAAGGATAAAGTTGCTTCAAATGCATGATTTTTGAAAGATATTTGATAAAAAGGAAGAATGGGTCCAAATTTAGGCAGCTCACGTAACGAAAGGCTCTCACTTCTCTCAAACGTTTCGTTTGGGATACAAGCTTCTTATCATTTGTGAGGCTAAGGGCGAACCTAGACCCACGATTAAATGGTACAAAGAAGGGTCGGAAATCAATCCGAAACCAAATATTCATGTAAGTTTCAGTAATTCGAGCCATTATCAAAACGCTTGGGAAGTTATTCCTCTGGGTTCAGCTCTCAGTTATAATAGCTAGAAGATGTTCAGATACAAAATAATCTTTAGAAATTTTAGTACTACGAAAGACCCACTGGAAACGATATGATGTGGAGTAAATTGGAAATAGGTATGAAAAATAGAAAATAAAAAAACTGAGGAAAATATAAATTTTTAGACCCAGCTACAATGGGTGATCAAGGAATCTATGCTTGCGTAGCGAATAACGAGCGGGGAACGATGGCGAAAAACTTCAAAGTCGAATATTCTTATTGAAAGTCTATTTTAGCGAAAAATCAATAAAATGTGCAAAATTATTTGATTTCGCAAAAAAAAATCGGATAAAAACTCGCGAAAAAGTTGATACCCATAGCACATGAGTCGAAAGTTGTATTTGATAGATCTAGCATAAGCTTGAGCTCTAGAAACAACAAGAAAATTTAAAAAAAAAAGAACAATTTTGAAGAAAGGAATAGTAAATTTCCTAAAATTCATCAAGTTCACGAAAAATCAAGAAAGAAAAAGAAGAAAGTCAAACATTCTTCGAAGACAAAAGGGAGAAAGAAAGAAAATCAATGAATTTCCCTATAAAGCGTAATATTCAAGGCTCGTGTGCCTCTGAAAGCTTACGAAAACCGGCTTGGGGCTTGGGAACAGGAACTTAGAATAGGAAATTTGGCAGATAATATGGAACAAATAGGAAAACGATAGGTTAATTGTGAAAAATACACACGAAATGTCGCCGAACAAATTCCCAGAGCGTCCCTACCATTTGCCTTTTCGAAACCTATGGCAAAACTCCTAAAATCACCGTGTAATTTCGCAATTTTACATCGCGAAATCTATGTAAAACACGCAAAATCGCATTGTAAAACCCGAAACTCCGCTAATGAATCATATTTCTTCGCTTTTCGTCTGCTTACTAAAAGCCTCGAAAACTTGTGGCGATTTTCCCCGGTCCCTTGAATTTCCGTAAAATCTAGGATAAACACGACTTTCGCTATCCATAAAAGTTTTTCAGCGGGGAAGTCGAAGTCATCGAGAAGCCTTCTTCACGAAACCAGAGGCTGAATGGTATTTCACGTTCAGTAACACACAAACGAGGTCTAAAGGGAGAAGGAAGAAAGAAGGCTGAGAAGAGAATCTCTCGCTCTCTCCTCTTTTTCCAACCCTCTTCTCTTTTCCCTCTATCTGTCCCTGCGTCTCTGCCCGCGCCGCGTTTTGCCTATCTTTTCGTGTCTCACCATGTCGTGCTATTTCTCGACTCTTCCTGTTTGCGTTCTCTCTTTATACGCTCCAAGCATCGTTCGTTTTCTCCTTCATCTAGCAAAGTACCACTCCGACTGACCACCACAAGGCTTTCGGAGTCATTTAACCCATTTTTGGTTTCAGATACCACATTTCTGGGACTTTTTGACAACTTTATCATAAATTTATCATTTTTTCTGCGGAGCTTCGTCCCAATTTCATAATTCCGATTTCGTAATCCCCAAAACATAACCCATTTTATGTCCATTTTCACTGGAATTTTATGATTTCTGGTCAAATTTTGAAAAATGTCAATGATTTTTCTTGGGGAAATTGTATTTTCCATGGATTTTGTGATAATTACGTCGTTCTGAGCCGGAAATTTGGCCTGGTAACAAGGCGGTGCATTTCTCGTTGGATTTGTCCATTTATTTTCACCGCTTTCACCGACTAAATGATCCCCGCTTTGCATCGAGCGTTCCACGGCAAAAATAGGCAAAAACAACCCCCGACAATAATCAGGGAATCACGGAGGAAGTTGGGGAAAACCGGGAGAATCGCTGAGAATAAAAAAGCGGAAAAAATCGCCATGGCAAATCGCTAGTGCCGCAACTAAAACTAGCCAACCAGTTTTCACATCCTCTTTCTTATTATTTTTCCTGAAATCGCTACTTTTTGCATGCAAAAAAATTCGTAAAGTTAACCTCTTTTACTTTTTTTTAGGAAGAAAAGTATTTTGGTTACTCCCAAAAACTCATTTATTTTGGTAGCTAAAAGCTTGGTCCTTCCTTAACCTAAAAAGGGCGGAGTTTTCTGCATTTCTTTTCCTTTGTCAGGAGTTTCACAATCATGCATGGGGAATGATCGATTTTGTGCATTCGAGGAGAAAACTTTCCGACTTTTCGAGGCGAGGGAAGAATTTATCTTCGTCAGTGACTCACCCAGGACCACTCTTGGCATTTGCAACTTTAATCGATTGTGTTATCAATTTTTTTCGAGCTGCTTGATGTTTACTCTTGTAAATCGCCCTGTACTTTCTAATTACTACCCTAATTGATTTTTTTAATCACTTTTCTGTCCTCATAATGATCAACTTTTGTGATTTGAGTGCGATATCATTGACTCTGACTCATTATGCTCCTCCTCTGTTCTCCTATTGCAGCTGAATTCCATTCAGTCTGCCATATGTTTTCGTGTTTTTCGCCAAGTTTTCAAAAACATTTATTAAAAAATAGTAACACACCATCAGGCGATCAATAATCGATGTTTCGTGGTTTTCGAAATCAAAATGCAATTCGTTCTTCGAAATTTTCCACTTTCTATAGGATGTTTCAAGATTTTCTAAATCACCTGTTCAAATTTTTTATCTGATACGTTCCATGTGCCTCTATTTCATGTTTCTTTTCCAATTCTCGTAAAGATCGCGTTGGATTTTCTTATTTTATTGATTTTTTCCGTTTCAGTATAAATGCAGACGATCAAGTGCGTGGTGGTGGGCGACGGTGCGGTGGGAAAGACGTGTCTGCTCATCTCCTACACAACCAACAAATTCCCCTCTGAATACGTCCCGACCGTATTCGACAACTATGCGGTTAGTCGTTTTCTCCCAACATTTTTATTTTAAAGAACGCTGTAATCATACTGATATCGATTTTTGAACAGTCCAATAGAAATTTATTTTGGTCTTACGAATTTATTTTTGAAGCCGCTAAACGCAGTACTGATATTAATTTTTTTCTCGAGTTCTGTTCAAACATGTGAATTAAAAAACTCTAAGAAAATATTTGAGTTTGCTAAAATGTGACTAATTGTTACATTTATCGATTTGGCATTCAACCAAAACATCCATCGTCCACCCGTATTTTAGCGGTTGGAAGCCGAAAATTTATTGCTTTACGACAATCGCAAACATACTCATCGCTGTTGTGTGCGATGCACGCTTTCTCACTTTGCGCGGCTTTCCTCTTGGTTTGTAGCCAGTATTTTCTCCTCTACGCTGTAAAATAGTGTACGAACGCACGCGACGAACAAAAGTCACAAGAAAAGCTAAAATTACGCTGAAATTGGCGAAATCCGATAACCAAAACAGTGAAACATAGCTGATATGAACAAGTTTCAGACGATATACAGTGAATTGTATAAGTTATGGTTGAATATAATAAATATAAAAAATAAGCAGCATGAAATTTTTTAGAAGAATAGAATACTGACAAGTAAAATTTTGATATTTGATATATAACTTTTTAAAACTTATGATTTTTGAAAATGAAATTCATTTTTTTCAGGTGACCGTAATGATCGGCGGCGAGCCCTATACATTGGGTCTGTTCGACACGGCAGGACAAGAGGACTACGACAGGTAATTCTTGGGAGCTCAGATTTTATTTTGTGGCAAATGACATCCTGCAGTGCAGCAGGTTACCAAACTTGGATGAAATTGTTCTGTGGGTTTTTGAAGCTTGTGAATTTTAAACATTTTCTAATACAAAATTGAAATAAAAAGCCAGTAACGTAATAACAATTTCTGATTAGAAACACCGGAAGTTTAGAAACTTACCTGAACAATTGCAGATTGCGTCCACTCTCGTACCCGCAGACGGACGTGTTCCTCGTGTGTTTCAGCGTCGTCGCACCCGCCTCATTCGAAAACGTCAGGGAGAAGGTATTTTTTTAGAATAATTTTTTGGGAATAGATTAAACTTTAGGTGGGATATTTTTTTAAAGAATTTTGAAATTTTTATTGGAAAAGATTTTTAAAATTTCAGTGGGTTCCCGAAATCGCTCATCACTGCGCCAAAACGCCCTTCTTACTCGTTGGAACTCAGGTTCGTTATTTTTTCTTTCTTGTAAATTTTGACACCAGACTGGCAGTAATTGATCAAATTTACTATTTTTGAATGAAAATTTGTGAAACATAGAATTGAAATTTTGAAGTTTACCCAGTTAACTCTTTTCAGTTACTATCATTTTTTTCCGAATCTTTTACCTTTTAGAAAGCCTGTATCTAACCAAAGACTTATTTCTGGAAGTTTATTTAAAATTTATCATTCACAAAAGTACTATTTTTGATAAGCCTTATTTTTAGGTACTTATTTCGACGATTCCTATTTTTTATAAAAGCCAATTTTTCTCTTTCAAATCTTTAAATATATCTAGTAAAATTCATCTTTCAAATGCTATATCTAGCAGAAAATCCTTTTTTTAATTTGTCTGAAAAATCTAAATTTTGAAAATACCTTCTAAAAATTTATTATTTTAATTTTCAGGTAGACCTGCGCGACGATCCCGGCATGTTGGAAAAGTTGGCGAAGAACAAGCAGAAGCCGATCTCGTTCGATGTCGGTGAGAAACTCGCCAAGGAGCTCAAGGCCGTCAAGTACGTCGAGTGCTCCGCGCTAACACAGGTACGACAGAATACAGTAGCCTAAAAATCTCAAAGAATAGCAATTATTGTTGCTAAGCCAAAAACATCTCATTATTTGATGAAATCGAATTGAACGTTTCAAGATTGATTTCATTGTAACCTAAAAGAAAGTGAGAATGAAATTATGCAAAAGGAAAGGGTGAATATTGAAATACGTTTAAAAATTTGCCGTCTTCAATGAGAAAGAATATGAGATGTTCCCATACTCTGAAAAATTATAAACAAAATCAATGCTTTCTAAAAATATTGATTTTAAATAGTTTTGAATTTTCAGAAAGGCTTGAAGAACGTGTTCGATGAGGCGATTTTGGCCGCTTTGGAACCGCCGCCCCAGGAGAAAAAGAAACGCTGCACGATTCTCTAAGTCCAGTGTATGGCAGGAAAACCGTACGGCACATTTGCGGTAAGCCACACTCACTCCCCTTCAAACTCCTCCCTTCATCAGATGTGCAATAGTGCGGCACACCTTTTTATTTGTAAACAACAATAACAAATCCTCAAAGAATCTTCGCCAATTTTCTAACACAATAAGGGACCGTCGTTTATTCTTCGACAAGAAATTTGTTGAAAATCGACAACCCTGAAAAACAAGATCGGGAATTTTCGGCTTTATTTTAGAGTTGCTCGAGTTTCTGAAAATCCCGACCTCGAGAAATTTGGACAAACATTTATTTATCATTGTAAATTCCTCTCATATTTCTAGCTAAAACATTCTCATTATCCAATTTCTAAACATCGTTTTTTTCTTTTTTGGTGCTAAAACCGTATCATTGTGTTTTAGCAGACCGTGTGTAGTCAGACTTTTGGTGATTCCACATGAATTTTTAGCATCTAACTTAAAAGTTCACCCAAATCTTTCCTTTCCATAAGAAAGAAGTAAAAAGTGAGAAGATGTGTTGATAAAATATCATCGTTCTTTTAAGATGGTTTTAGTAGATTTTTTAAAATAAAATTATCGTATGACTTGAAATTCCTTGGATGGATTAAAACTATTCCAAAAACCCACTGGTCTGGGGTTAATTTAGATTTAAAAGCAATTTTAAACCATCCATTCATTTTTATTAGCCTTCTGAAGTTCCTCCACTCTGATAACGAGTGGCGGAGCTTATATTCAAGGTTAATTTGGTAAAATTCCAACGGCGTTTTCTCTGTTAAACCATTTTCTTGTAAGGTCTAAGTGATGCCTTCAGAGTCGATAAAATTACAGATACTTTTGATTTTGATAACAAAAATGACCTTCGAAGTTTCGTTGATGCATATTTTCTCGAGTCCCATTTTTGATGTTTTCTTCGATTCATTGATTTTATCCGATTTAAACGCGTCTTATGATTATTTAATTTTATTTATTTCACATACATCTTTGTGGCCTTATCAAGTAAAGAATTGAATAAAATGTTATTGTTTTGAAAAGAAAACCATAATCTCTAGACAATCTATTTATTTAATATTTGGCGAAAATGAATTAGATATTTACGAATTTTAGCGAAACATGCGTTTGCAAATCATACACTTATGTGAATAGAAAATGTACTTGTTGAAGATTTAATGTTATGTGAAACCATCTACACTGAATAATAGTAGCCTAAATAAATAAAATGAATACTTTATGAAACATCCGTAAACTCTAAAATGGAAAATCCTTAGGTTCAATGGTTAAATGTGTTCCCTTCAAAGTTTCAATGTGTTTTTTTTCGATATCTACATTTTAAGTCTAAGATAATTTCACTTGCCTAAAGAGTCGGGAAGACAGGAAAATAAACGGGAATTTTCCCGATCTAACCGTCGGACAAAACGCGTCCCCTGTCTTTGGCAAACTGAGGCATTTTTAATTGAACATTTATGATCTATGAATCCATAATGCTTTAGCATAGGGCAATAAAACCGTCTGCGATATTTTGGGAACATTTACAAGGGGACAAGCTTGATCACTTATAAATCGGGATATGTGTTGTGAGAATTACAATTACCCTGCATCTCTATCTTTGGCGTATATAAGCGTAGATACTCTGCCTGGTGTTTCTTATTTTCTCAAATTTTTAGTATAGATTTCAAAAATTTGTTGAACTTGTGAGAAAAATATTGAAGTTAATCGTATAACCCATCTTGCATGAATTTTTTCAAAGCTCTTATATTTCTTACATTTGATACTCGTTTTGCGCTTATAGGTACTTTGCATACACTTGGACTTTTCAAATGTTTTTCATCGACAAAACTCGTTGCTTTGCTCGTTTGAAAATAGAGAATAAGTACCGACCTTGAACTAGAGAAGTAGAAAAAATCCCGAGAGACATTTTTCTACATTTCAATGTTCCTTTTCGAGGTGCAACTACACTTTTGATAGATCAATTATAATTTAATTTTAGATATATATCGTTATAAAAATCTATTTGCTAAATTTTAATTCAAACTTTGTACCTAACCTTATTTTGATCATCATTCTTTGTCGAAGTCGCGCTAATTCAAATGCGCTTTTTCTGGACTTTACATCAGATAATTTCGCCGGGCGAAAATTCAAGTTTCTTCGCCTGATAGATGTTGATAAAATTGAGATGTTATTCAGGTTAGGTCTATATTTTTATCATGATTTTCACGATCAATAGGTATTTTGATCCTATCAGTGGTAAGATCTCTAATGTCTAAAAAAAATCCTAGCCTTGTTCCCACTAGGTGGAGGTTGGCTACCCTCAGCCCGTAATGGGGAAGTCGGTCTATCCTAGCCACACGCAGGACTAGTGGCCCGTCCCGAGGACAGACTGTTGTTGCGTGCAACAGCCGAGGGATTTTAGGTAAATTTTTCGTGGTTTTATCCACTACCAGCATTTCTTAACCCCCTTGGTTTGGGTAGGAGCGGAGGGCGAACTTGAGACCCTGCTCTAGGCAGTGAAACACAGTCACTGCACTAGACCACTGCCGGTAAGACCACTACTAAATATAGCCGTTTGTGTCATGTGACAGTTTTATCTAATTTATTAGATCTTGCCAGCGATATTATTAGGTTGGTGCATAATTAGTGTCCCAAAATTTTTATCATTTATTATTTTTTAGTCAGTAGATGTGATCACTTGGCAAGTATCGGACACTAGTAGCCAAGTGTCTAAGCTACCCATATATAAGTCTAGAATCACAGCGTCTGAGTTAGTTGGCACAGAAATGCGCTTTATGCTCATGGTCAGCTTTATATGGTCATCTTCTACGAGTGGCGATGCGACTCCAACGCGGCGGCAGCAACCCAAAATATTGTTAGAATGTTCGGCGAGGGCACAGCTTTCGAACGCACCGTCACTTGCTAGTTTAGTCACTTCGAGTCGGGAGATATGAGTTGTCAAAGCGGAGACCACTTTAGCCGCCCTTCATTCGTAAATGAGGACGAATTGCTGCGTGCTATTAAGGCGAACCCCGAAGTGACCACTTGCGAATTGGTGATTACATTCAGATGTTGCTATTCCACCGTCATACGCCATCTCGACGTTCTTGGCTACTACAGAGTCCTCGCTCGATGGATTCCCAACCGTTCCCCTGACTCCCAAAAATAGTGTCGAATGAACATCTGTCAGTCTCTTCTCTTCCATTCCCACTGCAAGGAGTTTCTCGAGGATCTGGTGACTGGAGATGATAGCTGGGTCCTCTACGATAACGCCACCCAATACGCTGTCTGGATCCCGCGCGGAGATGAGCCGCCAGCTGTTCCGAAGCCCAACCATCACTCACACAGTTTCTTCTCTGCTGCTGGTGGGACGCGAGAGACATGCTGTACTGGGAGTTGCTGTCGTAAGGCACCACAGTCACCGCTTCCACTTACACCCATCAGCTCAAGAAACTTGCTCAAACTACTCAAGAAAATCAGCCGAGAAGTGAAAATGTCCACCCCTCCATGACAATGACCGCCCTCATGTCGCAAAAGAGACGCAGCAAACGCTGGTGAACCTGGACTGGGAGACGGTTTCCCACCCACTGTATTCTCCTGACCTCGCGCTTTCCAGCTATCACCTATTCCACCCTCTAAAATGGTTCCTGGCGAGTAAATCATTCGCGAACTATGAAGACCCAAAATTGGCTCTCTCCGACTTTTTCGACTCCCAGCTGCCCGAGTTCTGGGCCAAAGGAATCAGTGATCTTCCCATTTGTTGGACTACTGTTGTTGATAACTTAGGTGGTTATATCATTGATTGAACCTAAGTAGAAATAAAGATATGAATAAAAATTTTCATGTCAATTTTTGGGACACTAATTATGCACCAACCTAATATTTCGCAGTTCTTGTTCTTATAAGAATCCAAAATTGGTTCTGCCAATATATTTTTTAGCCATCTTCGAAAAAACCTACCTAAATCGATACGATTAGAAGATTTTTCACGCCTTTTCCTATTTAATTTTGAAATATCGATTTTTTAAAGATCTTGAACTGATTTTCTCATGAAGAATAATTTAACTTAAGTTTTACCAGTACTAAACATACTTGAATTCAATTTGCATTCCCTATTCCTTACTCAAAACTACGTCTAATTTTATTTGAATCGAACGACAAAAATTTTGTATGTGTTTTCCTTTGAAAATTGTCTTATTTTGCGACGGAACGAGGTCAACAAATTGAGGGGCGGGCCTTGGGACAATTTGTTTGGCAAATTTGGTCTCGTCTCAGCCTGAAAATCAAAAGAGCGAGATAAAACAGCCGAATTTTCGATTTTGAAATAGAAATAAGCCATTTTCAAAAGGTTTCATTGATGGAGCATTATTGTGATAATATATATTGGAATAGGTTTCAATTTTTTCTTGCCCACTTAGGAGATTCTCTAATCCAATGACTTTTACAGTAGGCTATTATTTGAAAATATTGCATGGTTAAATCTTATAACTATGTTTTATTTCTTCTGAAGACGATTTTACAAAATTTGGTGCTAATCTAATCATCGTTCTACCCGGAGATAGCTTTAAAATTCATAACTTTAAAGTATCTATAATCTCTCATAATTCCTCATTTTTCGGATCAAAACTAGCCATAGCAACCTCACGCAATCCATCCCCTTCTCAAATAAGGAAAGTTATAATTGAATGATGATCGAAAATGGATGAATACTTGAGAACTTGATGATGTTGGACGAGAACACGAATATGGCTGAGAACGAAGGTAATGTGATAAACATAAGTGGGGAGAAGAGGGATGCAGAAAATGTGACCTCAAAAAAGAAAGTCGCCAATTCACAATCGTGTTTTGTAGGTGTTTTGACAAAATCTACTTTATTTTTGGCTAAAATACATGTTTGCAATTCATCGTTCAGTTTTAACTTCCGCAAATCTTTCTTAGCCAAAATTGGCTTACTTTAGGAGTTATTTCTGATCCGAATTAGATTAACTTAAATTACCGTATTTTTTCTTTAAAATTCGTTCGATGTACAGGAATAGAAGTTTACGACTGATCATAAACATGCGAATATAATATTTTTCAATTTCTATGAAGATTATTTTCATTTGTGCTGACTTGTCACTTTGGTCAATAATTTTCTACGAACTGTCACGTTTGATGTTGAACTTCAGATTTCATACAAAATTGTCAAATATTGTAACAAATTTCTGATACGATTGCAAAAAAAAACCCATTGATAGCCGCTTTGTGACCCATTTTAGCTCCTTTTTCGAATGCATGATTTTTGAATCTTTCAAAATATTATTATTCTTTGAAAATACTGCTTCATGTAACATGACTTTTCATCAATGATCATAAATTTTCACTGGACACTCATTATCCTACCCATGTGGGGGCTTTTCCTCTCTGACCTCGATATAAATCCATTATCATAGAGATTGGATAAGGAAAGGATACATGATCGTTTCGCAGTGAAATCAATCAATTGCTAAGGATTTACTCATTCTGGTTTCCATTTATCCGATTTCCATGATTAGACCTGTTCGTTTTATAAGAGCTTCGAATATTTTGCCTGCTGATTTTCTTTATAAAACTTATACGAGGACTTATTATTCATCCTACGAAGCATGCAGTTAGATTTCAACATACCTTAAGTCACGGCAAAAATTTAGGGTAGTCGATTGCCCTTGACCAATCTAAATTTTTAGGAGCTAATCTCCCCTTTTGCATAATAAAGTATTCTTTAATTTTCCTCAAGTCTGAATATTTGACTGAATTACTTCCGTTTTCATATCAATCTAAAATCTATCAAACACTGAAAAAATCAAAATCAATGTTTATTTTGCACAATCTCATTGCATTAGCCTCGCAAGCAGCGTGTGATGTGATGTAAAACGATGGTATGGCCTGCAATCCGCACAGGCCGATTGAAGGTCAACGGACTGTGACCGAAGGAAACTAGGAATGAAGGATAGAATTAGACAAGAGTGGGTCGCGCCCGCTAACTGTTTCAAAATGGAACATTCTCGGGAGGTTTGGAAGTCATTTTTTTATTCTAGAAGCGCTAATCTCAAAGAATCATTTTTCACTTGTTTCCAAGCGTATCTTGATCAGCTATTGCTAATCTTTGTTTATCTGATAGCTGCTTTTAAATCTTTTCATTCTTAAAAGTTTCTTGGTCATTTTTGTTCTAGAATGATGGAATTTGTTAGAATCAATTAGTCCTCATGAAATTTTTTCAGTATATTTTTATCGTAGATTGATCGATTTCATGTAATATTACCATCAGTTTTACTTTCGGTGTATTTTGATCGTTTATCGCATATTTTCTTCAAACAAGCTTCTCTACGAGAAATTTCAGACCTTCAAAAAATGAATGAAGACGACAAAAAAGCGGTTGAATTTTTACGGGAAAACGCCAAAGATTTGCTAACAGAAAAATACGATCGGGACTTTAACCTGCTCAGATGGGCTCAGGTTTCGAAGTATTTGGAGCTTTTTGAAGCTATATCGGCTGTTTAGGGGTACGGCTTTGACCACGATGAATCACTCGCAGAATTACGGAGACATTTGAAATTTCGGAATTATTACGATTTGGACAATGTCCATGTGATCAAGGAGCACGAAATCCTTAAGAAGTATTTCCCGATCGGGCTTGTCGGTAGGAAACTTATAAGTTTTTAAATAGGAAATTTGATCGAGCTTTATACAGTTCGTTATTGCTAGTTTTGTTTTTTTTTGTTTTTAATATCACTATTTTATTTTAGATTCGTAGCTTGTAAGGAAAAGCCTAAAATTTAGGAGAAACCGGTCAAGACAATAATTTACTGGTTGTTGAGTGCGCGGGAAAAATTGATTTAATGGGCATTCTGAAATCCGTTCATTTGTCCGATTTCCTTATCCAAAGATACAGATTCCAAGAAAGGATGTTGGGAGCCATGAATGATTTGGAAGATAGGACTGGGAAACAGGTTATTATTAGTTTTTTTTTTCAAATAAACTTCACAAAAAATTTCGACCTCATCAATAATAGATATTTGCTTGAAAACTTTGATGTCTTTTGAAAATTTTTAAATTAATCGCGAACTTATATTTCAAGGTATTTCATCACCGTAGAGGCTGTTGCTAATGATAATTCAAATAGTCATTCGAGCTCGGATTCTTCTAAAACTTACAAACTTTTTTAATTTTAGGCAGCAGTAATTTACATTTTGGACCTCGAAGGACTAAAATTCGACCCCTCATTGTTGAGTATCGTCACTGGTAAATTCAGTTTTAAAAATAAATGATTTAGAGAAATTTTAGGCCCTTACCGTATCCTTTGGGCGTCTGTATATACGAATTACCCCGAGTGGATAGCGAAAATGTTCATTATCAATGCGCCTTCGTTTATGACATTACTGTGGAAGGTTTTTTCCAAAAAATAAAGTAATATCATAAAATATTCTAGGCTATCGGGCCTCTGCTACCAGAACGTACCCGAAATAAGGTCCAGATTTGTACCGCTAATAGTGACTGGAAATCCGTCGTTTTGAAGGTACTACTTATTTTAATGTTACTCTTTTATGACGAATTTTGTTCAGCACGTCAAACCCGAATATCTACCGAAACATTGGGGTGGAAAACTAGTGGATAAAAATGGCGACGGGATGTGTCGGCAGGCGAAATATGGTTTTTAAGGTCATTGAAAGAATTTTTAGGGATCGACTAAATATCCCCTCAGATGCGATACCTCAGGAACTGTATTGGAATCCGTGTCGTGTAAGTTGAAGAACATTTCTCCGAATGACTTTTATAACTTGGTGGCTTCGTATATTTTAAAGATTGAAACCAATGAATGTTTTTAATATAGCTTTCAAAAAAGGTTATAATTTTCAGGAAGTCCCAACTATCGAAGACTTGAAATCCGTCACCCTGCCTGCGGGAAAGTCGAAGATTTGCACATTCGTCGTACAGGACTGCGATGAACCGATTTATATCGTCGTTAATAGGTAGGATTAAAAAAAAATACGAATTTCTACTCACTTTTTTTTTTTTTAAATAAGATACGTTTCACATTTTTACTTGACTAATCTACGAATTTTAAATGTAATGCGAGCACGATGCTGACATTTAATGGAGTTGAAGCTGTATCAACATGAAAATCAATGTCATCAATATTTTAGGTATTGCGAACGCACATACGGGCAAGGGATATGGTACGATGAAGACAAGTCTGCTATCGATAAGCCTCTGGAGGAGATGGTTGATTGGTACAGTGTCGTATGATTCATAGAAATGTCACGAAGCATCTTTTCCATTGAATAGCCTACAGCCCGATATTAACTGGAACCATTTTTATATCATAAGCTACGGTACTCTGATAGTTTATCGAATGATAGCTTTACACTCAGCTAGAATCGGGTAATCATGAAAAACTTGTCATCTTTTTCTATCCCCTTTGATGAAACTTACAAGAAAGTGCAAAAATGATGGCGAATTGGTTGATTGATAAGTTTAGGTGTCCTGATTTCGACTACCCAGGGATGCCGACTGTAGATTATTTGAGACTGAAAGTTCCTGGACCCGGTGTATACAAACTCAAATGGGGTAACGAGCAGGTATGGTAATTAAGAAAAAATATATGCTAATTTAAGAAAAACGAAATAATACGTTTTAAGCATAATGAAAAAAGTTATTCGATTCAGTTGTTGTTTATGGTGTTCATAATAATAAACAGATAGTTTTCAAGCTAAATTTAAATATAAGTAAAATTTCAGGCCTGGTTCCGGTCCCTTGTCATAAATTATCGAATACGTTTCCAAAACGAGAATAAAATCAACGTGAATTTCGAGGAGATCGATGCCTAGTATCTAGGACTCTTCAAATGATCTGTGATAAATGTAGATTTTGATATATAAAACGAAATTTGATGAGATCGAATAAAAATAATAATTTATTGCACTTTGAATATGGTGATAGTTACAATTTTTCAGACATCAATACCCTAATCTCTCAAAAGCTCTTTCTTGAAGTAGGGAATAAAGATCTTCAAATCACAGTACTTATTTTATTCTTATTCATTTTGGTCGAAGCGTTCTAGATTTGTGGGAAGTAAAATGGTAGTGCACAAATAAAGTGAGTTAACTACGCCTATATTCTGAATTAGTGACTGACAAAACTGATACTCGAGGTGCGGTTGTGACGAAAGCTTCCACTGGTAATCTCTTTTCAGGACGCTTTATGCGAGGAATGCAATAGAACAGCTCTGTCCTTATCGTGCTTAGACTTAGCATCGATGAAAATGGCATCAGAAACGGGCCGAGGAAGGTCGTCGCGTACCATCGGTTAGCGAAATCACCGGGAAGTTTGATACCTAAATTTAGAAAAGGAATTTTGCTGCATGACACAAGTTTCGAGAATTTTGTTTCATGAATAGCAATGATAACATTTGATATTTTGATCATGCATCATATATCACGAATAAGTAACTGATCAAATTTCTAGCCAACTTACCGAAATAAAACTCCAAACTACCCAATAGCAGGGGCAAGGACACTAAAATGGGTATAGTCGATTGAATAAGAAGGCTGATGGTGAGTTGCTCTCGGCGTTTTTGAAGCTCTAAAAATGTTAGAATTAGCTTTGGATATGTTTAAAATTGCAACAAAGGAACTTTATAAATTATGCGAGACAATATTCGCATGGAATATGCGTGAGAACAAGCGATAGAAGAAAATTGAAGTGATAATTACGAAAATGTAAACCCCGCATAATCATAGAATTTATTGAGTCCCAAAAATTCTGTAAAATTTAATTTAAAAAAAGTAAAAATCTATAATCTTTGCGACCCAATGATAAAAGTAACGAAAAACCCTACCTAATTCTTGCAAATCTTTATTGATACCTGGGTTTTCTTTTTCGAATCTTTTAACGAACATCAAGATTCGACAATTTATAGCTACCGCCGTTAAATTTAGGCCTAGGGTAGAGACCATCTGAATTTTAAACGTCTGTTAAATTCCAAAATATCACTATTCTCAGGCTATTTTTAATTTGATACCCTAACGATCTCTAGACCGTCGCTAAACCGTAATATCTGACAGACATCATTTACAAGATACTGGCCAAAGGGGTAATTCAACAAGGCCAATATTATCTGAAAATTAAATAATAACGTAGCTAGTTGGTCAACAAAACTTACGAAATAAATACAAACTAATCCATGAACGATATAAACTGAGGCGTGAGCAGGTTTATTTTTACGGACTACAGTACGGTATCGGTAGATTCCAACAGTCTAAATTTAATGGGTTTAGGGAAAGAAACTTGATGACTCAAATTCTAATTTATGAATAAATGCTGCTAGTTGATTATGGGTTTCTGAAAAATATCCAGGTGGAAATTTATTCTAGCAATGCAATTGTTTTCTGCATTCAATGGATTCGTCTCTTCATATTGCATGCTGATAGATCTATAGTAAACTTACATCGAAGCCAAGCTCGATGTTTTTCGATAGTCGAATATTTTATAGGCTCAGAAATGACTTACAAAAGGAAGGACTTGGTAACAAGATGTTGTTGAGCTAGCGACATTTTTGAGGAATGAGCAAAGAAAGACGGAATATCTCGGAGGACTTCCTAACTGAGTGTTGATGACCATCCAGAATTGGAACAAAAGTAGGGGAATGTTTAGGAGAAATGATCCAAACGTGACGAAGGCTACTGTTGTCTAAATTTATTTCATTTCGATTGAGCCCATATCGCGTTACTTGTTCTTAATTTTTCCAGACTATCATTTTCTATAAATCCAGACAGACAGCTTTCGAAGAACATCAACTATGAGAATTCTTTTATCGCTGATCCCGAAAACTAGAACATTTTCGCTAAAAATACCCTTGAAATCTGCAAAATTGCGATATTTCACACGAAAATTCGATGTTTCCATTTTCTCACAAATAACTTTTTACCTTTTTCGTTTCCAAACACTTAGAAGCTATGCAACACTTATTGCACTAACGGTTCAAAAATTAAAGATTTTGTATAGTTTTGTTCTTCGAGATATATTTTCATGGGAAGACTTGGAATGGTTACAGGTCTATTTTCGCAAGAAAAATGCCAAGTTTTGCAAACCTGAAAAGCCTTGCACAATTCTTTCTTGGCGAGGAAGAATATGCACAGAAATGTGTTGAACAAGTAGCTAATGCCATTCAGCTCGAATTCGACTGAAAAATGTATTAGATACGTTTCTCGACTTCTTAAAATACAGCATAGGAAAGTTTTGATACTTTGACTACAACAGAATACTATATCAGTTGCCTAACTTAACTCAAGTTATAGAAGATTTTTTAAACGTGTCGTTTGCTTAAATTTGGATAGAATCCTAAACTTGACGAGAAAAAGTACAAGTTTCCCAGTAATATACTGTAGAATCGTCATTTTTTGCTACTCGTTATGGTTTAGAAAAGTTTGCTTCACCTGTTATCCTATCTCGATATGACATCGGAGTGATGGTGTCCATCCAAAGATTCGCATCTTGCACTATCGTGGTCATTTCCCCTTCGAAATTGGAATAGCACTGAAATTATCTTACATTTGTAAATTCAATTTGCCTCGAAATGGGCGGTCATTATCGAGACTCGCAGCTCCAAACAAGGCGACATTCGACAGCAATGGACAACACTCGGAGAAGGTTGTAAGGAGATCGGAAAAGAAAGGGGAAAAGTCATGAGGATCATAAGAATCGTTACAAAAATGAATGGAGTTCACGAAATTTTCTTTCTCTCCAAGACGATGAACTTTTACAAGGAAAAGTTCAAAGTTAGCTCCCACAGTTCAGAACTTCCGAACCCAATATCTTCAATAAAAAATAAAGGGAAACTAAAAATGAAACTTTCCAGACCAGCAGTGACTTGTTGCATGCACGGCAGGGGCTGTAAGAAGGGCAACGAGTTGCTCGCTTCGGAAAGCGGTGTGGCTCAGATGTTGTCGAACAACAAGCTCGCCAGCACTGAGGAGACCGAGGGCGACTACGTCGACTTGAACAGAAAACTCGTCATGTCGCAGTGCGACACGACGATCAACGCGTCCAAACAGTTCAACGAACAACAACTCAGCAAGAAGGTCGAAGACGCACACGCTGCTGGATACTATGATTTAGTAAGAAGCAGAAATTCTTTATTTGGACTCACGAACTTAGTGATTTTCTTACTGTAAAATTATGCCATGAGATAAAAAAACTCAATTATTATCTAAAGTTCTTGAGAAAGGTTAGCTTGTTTTAGGTGATGGAAGGGCGAGCGCCATCGACAAACAGTGAAACAATGATCAAGCCACCCGAAAGCAGCAGCAGCGAGAAGAAGAAGGAGCTTATCAGCAAGGCCGAATTCGCTGTTAGTTAAAAATTCAAAATAGGCTATGAAAATCTAGGGATAGCAAAACGCTTTTGAAATGCCAACGTGTTGGAATAATCTCAATATTCCACCCTTAGAAAATTTTGTTCTCTTTAAAAATAAGTTGCAAAAATGTGAATCAACCAAAAGTATTTTTTAATCGTCATTTCGAAGGGGAATAGAAAATTATTAATAAAATTCAGAGGGACCTGAAAGAGTTGCGCAAGCGTTTGGACGAGTTGGAGCAGCGTCAGAGGCAGCTCGAGTACGGCTACGAAGTGCTCTCGGGAGGCATCACCTCATCTCTCCACAACACCAAAAGCACCACCAATTCCACCAGGATCAGCTACATTGGAAAACAGGTGAGTAAAGCTCTTCAAAGCTACCTAAAATGTTTGAAATATGTATCAAAAAGTTGGTCTTCAAGCATTGCATGGAAGGAGTATTGTAGTGGCGCTTATACTGATTTTAAAACCTTGTAAGGCATTGTGTTCTTGGTATAACCAATGCTAATAAAATATCCTGAATATGCCACAGAAAAATAAATCTTCTACTGTTATCGGGAAGAAGTAATAGAATGCGAACTGCAGTTGTCATAATATAATTTTTTTTTCAAAGATAGCGATACTCTTTCAGCCCGAATTAGAAATGCTGAGTCTCTCGACGCGTCGTCGTTTCGGCTGCGTGGGGAGCGAAGGAAGCAGGGACGTCTCGCTGGACTCGCCAATCTACGTGGACATCGGTCCCAACTGTCCGCTGATCACGACGCCCTCCTCAGCAGTGTCTAGTCACAACAACTTGTCTATGCCACCCGTCTCAAGCTCGTCCGAAAGCATGGATCCTGCTGATGCTAGACTCGGTTGGTCGTCAAATTATATCAAACCGAGTTAGTACCAAAATGGAAATTCGGGAATTTCGATTCCAACTGATCAAAACTGATTTCCATCCCATTCTTGATCATGTTCTGAATTCGAGTCTTATCTCGACCAATTTGGGCAGAAATCTTGACACCAGTAAGTTAGAATACTGTCAGAAACTGGTTAAAATTTCATAATCCATTTTAGCGGTAACCTGTATCTGACGAAACACGATAGAAATTGATAGAAACGTGGAAAGGTAGCATTATATAGCCGCACAGTCGTGAGAAGAAATAGTATAGAAAAAGAAGTCCTACCAGACTATACTATTTCCCATATGAGTACGCGTTACTAATCCAAGTTGCCATCAATTTCTATTCTGTTTGATCAATATAAGAAAGCGTTTTGTCATTAAGTCTTTTAAAAATAGTCATTTTTAGTGCCTCGCGCGAAAAGTACTGACACCGATTCGACTCATTCTGGCTACACGATCGACGAATCCAAGTCTACCAACCCACCGCAGCTCACAGGTGGAAAGGTTGATTTAAAATACGACGAATTTGAAATAACTCGAAAATTGAGGTGAAAGTGTACGGCACGGTGAAAACAGCGTTGGTGAAGCGTCGCTACCTGGGCACGATCCGGATGCAGGAGGCGGAGCAGAATATCAGGAAGGTCGGCGATTTCGCGCTCTACCACAAAGTAAGAAAACGAAATGATTAAAGATCACGGGTTTTAAAATTCGAACGAGAAGATCGAGAAAGAATATGAATAGACAATGGGTACAACTTGATAACAATTTAAGTGTTAGAATAAGGTGAAATGATCAAAATTCCTATAATTATAAAATTTCAAAATCGCTTTGAATCCTATAAGCAATAGATAATAAAACGAACACTTGACTAAAATAGCCGTATTATTAAAAATGTAGTTTCAAATTTTCTCATTACGTTATTTTCCGAATCTTTACCTATATATGGACTACAAAATCGACTAACCACGTGAAGATTTTCGTTCTTACAAGCAATTTGTATACGGTGGTCGAAATCTCGGTGGGAATATCTGATGTCATGATAGATCGGCTGCGACTTTAAAGTATACAGAAAGTATTCTGTAAACAGACTGGAGTGTTCTGGATAGAGCAAGAACAGTGAGCCTAGATAAAAAATGTTTTACTAAAAATTTTCTTATTTTAAGAAGACCATTTTCTCTAATGAATGCATAGCTGACCAGAAAATTTTAAGAAAAATCAGAATGTTCTAGGCAGAGCATAAAATAGCGACCCCTATCCGAAAATGACTAATTTTTCTCATTTATAAGACTTTTTTTTTTCTAAAGTTCTAGTAAATCAGAAATTATCCTATTTTCCAGATTCAACCCACCTACGATACTCGAGACCTGCTGGCGTCGGCCGAATTGACGATGGTCTGTCAGCCAGACACCAACATCTTCCGTCATTACCGCGTCAAAATGCACCACGTATGCTAATTATTTTTGAATATTTCAATTTTACTTGAGTAATCTTCATTCCAAACTATTTATTGATTTTTTCAACCTTTCCACGAACAAATCTTTCTTAGTTTGTTGATTTTTAGTCCGGCGAAAACCCGACGTTCTATTTGGAATACGGCGACCCGAGCAGCAAGACCTTTTTCAGTCTGCACGATCTCGTCAAACACTACAAGGTACAAATTATCATTCATTCGTTCAAGACAAAGTAGAATTTTCAACTGCTGCATGGCTTTAAGGACGGGACCTAATTCCAAGCAATTTTCCTCTTCAAAAAGGGAAAAACAAGATATCGAGCAATTCGCTTCTTTTCTCCCTTTTGAAAGAGAAAAACTCCTCCCACAAAATCCTGCATCATTTGTAATTTTATACAAAAAATTCAGCACAACAAGACAAAATTCCCGTTGACGCAGAAGCTGGTTGAAATCGTCTAATTTCCCCTTCAAAAGACTGTCCTCACAAAGATTTCAGTTGAATTTAGCCTGACCTGGATCTTGTCGCCTGGCTCTGCCTCTTTTTGAGTAAGCCACGCTCCTCTTTTCCAAATGCAAGATCAAATCCTCGCTAGCCTCGCATTGTTGGGACCTTTAATCATCAAGGATCTACAACAAACGTTCGAATAAAACGGCATTGCCAAAAGTTGGACATGATGTTGACAAATTCAATAAAAATATAGAAACGACGACGATGTAATAAAAGATGCGTTTCAACTGAAACAAAGTTGTTCTTCACGTATAAAATGCAAATGAGTAGAGAATGGCAGAAAAATATGTGAAAACTGTAATTTTATTTCAAAGCGAAGATAACCTTCATGCTCGAGTTCCCAAGTCCCGCCTCTTGCAAAAATGTGTTTGTGGTAGAAGCGTGATAGTTTGAAACAGAAATTTTGGAAAGGAAGTACCCTTCAAATCTAAAACATCATAAAAGACCTAGTCTAAATTGACGATAAACTTGATAAAATAGTTCTGTGCCAAAAATCAGACCGTAATTTTTGCATCCACCCGTGTTCGCGTAATTTGAACTTTCCCAAAATGTGTTCATTTCGAGCAACGGATTTTTGTGATTCTTTCGCCTAGGAAAATGTTTAATTTTTTCATCACGGAAATCTTATTTACAACCTTGATGATATCTCTGCATACGAAATTTGTCCCGAACATAAATTGGGCACATCTGCTTGGGGACCCTAATTCATGCATAAAATGATAGGCTTCAAACGAAATTCTTAATTATGGCGAAAAATCGGCCTAAATTTTCTTAGAATGCGCGATATCAAAGAAATTCTCGATTTTCGGAATGTCTATTCATCGATGACGTAAAAATCGGATTAATTTTGTGAAAGTTATACCGGATAATTATATATCACCTTGTCATTCCTCTCGCCATGACGAATTTTATCAAACAGCTAGAAATAGTGCAAAATACTGTAATTCCCGATAAAATACTATTGGGGAGGGAAAAAGAAGGAAGGGGAACAAAAGAATAAAATGGATGAATTTTATTAGTTCAATTGTCTGTGGAATTAAGAAAGAGTCGGTTTAATCTAAAAGTTGCGGCAAAGCATAATAATGGGGTTGCAAATACAGCCGACACAGCATGATTTTGCACCTACACAATGATAATTGGTCTCGATAATGGAATTTTCACGCAAAAACTCAACGTTTGGAGAAAATGTATGCACCAGAAATTGCCCTAGTCAGCTTTGTCGGCCATTCTAAAGCATGTGAAAGAGAGCTGCTCTGTTTCTTACAAAACCACTTGCAAAAGCACTGATTAGCGCATTTCCGTGGTATCAATTGGAAAGTTATGAAAAGTTTACTTACTAAAATGAAATTAGAGCTAGATGGAAGGACAAAGGAAGTTTAGAAAAAAAGTCGAGATTACAATTACAGTTAGATGAAAGATTGAAAAAAGGGATATTTTAAGAAAAAAATTCAAGGATAGGAATTCTTTTCCTTAAGCCTTTTTTAACAAACATAAGTTGATCTTCATGACTCAAGAATATGAACTTTTGATGAACTATTGAATTCTCATAATCATTTCTATTCAAAGAGTTTTGCTTTCTCAGAAAATAAGAAAAGTTCCGCCAACTTTCTAAAGTTATTCTTTAGAATAATAGAAGATTTCTGGTATTTTTTAGCATAAAGATATCGTGAAAAGCACGCTGTGTAAATAATTAATGAAAGAAAGAGCAAGGAGGAAATTTTTAGGTAAGGCAACCTTCCTAATGATGATTTGGATTTGGATGTCCATTTGGGTAAGGAAGCGAAAAATGCAATGACGATGAGTTTTTGCAGGAAATGTTATTCGCTCCTCGAAATAACAACATTTTCGGTAGACTTGAAACGCCAAAAAGGACAGAATAAATGCTTTTGAATTATATCGAACATAAAGAATTTCTGAAATGAATGAACTTATTTAAAGAAATTGTATCATTCATTTCGCATGACGAAAGAACACAAATTAAAATAATCGATACTATTTTCTAAGGATAACTCGAAGGTTTGATTTTGTAAAAACTTTCATAATTAGTACTTGCAGATAATATAGTTCAAAATTAACTGCGTAAAACCTTATGGGTTTGCACATTATATTCTCACGTTGAAATGTTGGAAATGTTTACTTTATTAACCACATTCGTCGAAGTTAATGAAATTAAAGTTTTATGTGTTTCGAAAGTCACAAGTTCTGAGCGGACAAATTATTATTAATGGCGCTAGAGCAGTTGTCGCATAAATAAAAATAAAATTTATTTCAATTAAACTTTGCACAATATTGCCTGAAAATCACTATCATTCGGTGATACATTTCCCGTACGTTGGTCATAGCAAATTTATTTGCTACTTGAGGATTTTAAAACTCAAAACGCATATTCAGCCATAAAAGCAGCAAAATTTAGAATTTGAACCAAATATGCGTTTTAACATCTAAATAATGTCAAAAAATATTAGCTAAATGAAGATCATTTGACTTTGGGGTGGAATTTCGATTTAGTCGAATTTGCGTTTTTGGCAGACTCAGTTTCATCGACGTATTCAATGACGGTTTCATATTCCATCGGCAATATTGTTGAGGAATTTGAGTGATCTAAATCGATTTTCTAAAGATAATTCTTGAAAAATCATAACTCGGATATTTTATGTTCAAAAATTTGTAAATTCCTCGATAAATGCATACTAATCATCTTTAATTTCGATGTTTTCAAGATGAAATATTCTGATAAAGTGAAAACCATACCATGATCCAAATAAACCACTTCCTCTTCAGCCGGTATACCCAGTTCTTTCTTCTGAAACGTCAATTTTCCCCAAAATGATCCGGAAAAAATACTTGTGCATCCACTAATTTTCTCTTCTTATGGTCCAGTTTTCTCGAAAGTTCATTTCCATTTTCATCGACTTCAACTTCGATGTATTCATATTCGACTACGTCAGGAGAATTGGGAGAGTTTCCGGCTTTCTGAAAGATTTTTGAAGCTTGAAAGAAATTCTCCGATTCTGGGTATAAATTTTGAGGGCTGAACTCCACATTTCACTATTCATGAGGTGCATTCCCTACCATAACTTTTGACGGAATAATCTTTTCCAGCGTCAAAGTCGTTTCAGCCGATGCTGATGAAGGTAGCCCCTTCTTTGGTTGCTTGTTTAGATCCTAAAAATCTAGTTCGACTTCAATATTCAGAATTCCGGGTTTTTTACCTTTGCTTTCGGCACTGGTTGGACTTTGATTGTAGTATTGAGCGGTTTACCTGGGCCCTGATAAATTCACCTTTATGATGCGTTTCAAATTTCGTAAGGTTCAATTTTTAAGGTTTAAATCGGTTGATTTCGATGTGGTGGGAATATTATCAGCAAACCTTAATAAAGGGCAATTTATCGAATTCTTCGCTGGTCAATGGCGACTTGTGAAGTACCACGGTGCTGACTTCGCTCTCCTTCAGACTCGGCTTAACTTCGACTTTCTTCGGGTATTTCGAAGTACCCAAGAAAAAAGTATCCGGCGCTAGTGTGGGAAACTGAATATTGTATTTGAACTAAACTAAAATCGAGTTGCGAACCAAATATCCAGCATTCAATAAAATTGTCGTGAAGTTTGAAACATAACTATAAAATGCATTGTGTTCCATGCCTTCGTGCTTCATATCAGGTGACTTTAAGAAATGTTTCGAATGAAATTATAAATAAGCCACATATCAAGATGCAGTTTCTCTATGCCAGCAGAATGGACACATTAATAGAGAAATTTAGCATTGAATGCCCGTGATTCATGCAAAAAATCTAATTGTTCTAATTGAACAAAACTTCTGCACCTGCGTTCTCTGCGTGCTTGCCATCGTGTTATTTGCATTCGAGAGTGACAATCTAGCATCGGCCAGCTGTGGTGCAGCATTCTGGATATTATTGGTTCGATAGATGGGTGCACCATTTAAATGCGTCTTGGTTGGTGCAACCTTGCTGGTGGTTGGTGCACTGGTTGTGGGATGCACACGAGCAATCGTGCTAGTGGAAGATATTTGGGTTGATCGTGAAGTGGAGAACTGAAATTTCTCTATTCTTCATTTTTTGTTAATTTATTCGTTTTTTAAATATCCTTTTCTAAACAGATCGCTAAAAAAGTAATGTAATAATTATGATATAATGGCCTAAAATTTTTAGAACCTATTCAACTTCTACCATTCGTTCAAAGAACTGACGTAAATCTTAAATTCTCTAATTTTCTACTAATGTCGTCGTCTAGGATTAGGAGAGACGAATTTCGAAGATTGCTGTACGATTTCTGAATCAGGGCTTACGATTTCCTCCTCAGACGAAGTGACTTTTTCTTGCGCGTTGCGTTCAGCGACGTAGTTGCGGATTTCATGTCTAAAGCGATGGTTACCTTTTTCTCATTCTAACAATAAATAAAATGATCCTTTCAATAAAGCGAAGCTCTCTTATTAAAATAAAGTATGCTTCAAATAATATCGAGTCAAATTATATCCTTTTCACAATAATTTTTTACGGGTTGTATTGACTGTCTTTGCAACAATTCGGCAACATGCCACATGGCATTTGCGAAGTTGTGTTGTTTTGTAAGAGAAATATGCAAATGTATCGTCTGTTCTATTTCGCAGTATATCATTTCATCATGCCATGTTGTTTTCAGATTGTTAATTCCGTTTTAAATACGACAAGAATAAATCTTACCTAAAATCAACGATCTCTCCCGGCCCAAGGTCTCCATTTTTATCGACGTCGACTTTATCAAAGTAGATCTTGGTAATTTTCAGTGGCACATTGTATTTCGCCTCTATTAGTGTCGCTAATTCTTCCAATGAAACTACGCTATTCTTATCGGCATCGAAATCCTGTAGTGACTCCAATCAAATATGCTAATCACCGATAATTACCTTCAAATGATCCGTGGCGAATTTAATAGCACTTAACCTGACAAGCCTTAGGAAGTCGGCTAATTCGACTTTATCGAGTTTCCCGCTCTTGTTCTGAAGTTATTGAAAATTAATTGAGGGCAATTAAGTGGAATAATTAGACAACTGGGCCAGTTAACCTGATCAGCAATATTGAAGAGCATTGCGGTCTCAGTAGGGTCCATATCGTCTTCCCGTTTCGTTTTATCCGCAGCTTCCTCAAGGTTGATGAATCCATCGTTGTCGTAGTCGATTTGCTAAAGATTTCATATTTTGATGCCCAATCACAAAACTTTGTATGTTTCTAAAAATTCAATGACTAAAATTGGAAATAGATAGATCATTTCCGTTCGTTTTTGCTGGATTCCAATGCAAAATTAGATGAAGTATCAAATTTTTCCATATAGTTATGAAGAAATGGTGCATAATTCATTTTTACTGACGATCTTTATCTTGCAGAAAAAATCTTATGCATTTTTGCTCATAACTTAAATCGAGTTTTCATTAAAACTTTCTGAGAGATTTAAGAGCGGTATGTATAAAAATTGATTAGTGAAGAAAATTATACTGATAATCATCTAGTTCATACACAGCCTGATTTTTTGTTTAAATTTATTGATTAAAATCAAACCTTCAAAACCTCGATCGCCAGACTGACTGCTTTCGCCCGAATCACCGATCTGAACCCGGCGAACTCAACGTAATCCAACTGACCATCCTCATTTTCATCGGCCTGACCGAAAAATGGTCCGAGGATCTGAATTTTTTCCAAATTAAAAAAAAATGCAAGATTTTTAAAATTTCACCTTCTCATCGAATCCGTAATGTTCAAACGCGATTTTCTTCGCTTCATCCATCGTTAGAGTGCCACTGTTATCCGAATCTACTACCTGGAAGAGGGTAATCGAATTATTGAATGTTTCAGTCGCCAAATTAATTTTTGTTATAAGATCTGAGCAAATTTTAGTCCGACTAAAAATTAGGTGAATGGCATGAATATTTTGGCGAACTCTTCCATAGTTTATTGATGATATTTTGAAAAATTAACCTTCAATGCCTTCTGGCTCGTTTCCACCGCTCTAGCTCTAACGATCCTCTCGAAGTCGGCAAATTCAGGCGCATTCAGCTCGCCGTCGTTGTTATCATCGACGGACATCAGCATTTGGGCGATGTCGCCTGAAGTTAAGTACTTTTACTCTTTAGATAATCATTTCCATATGGCAATAAATAACTTGATCTTCATAAAATCCATAGGAAATCCTGAAACCTACCAGCTCCAATACCTTCCTGCTCAAAAGCGATTGCTTGCGCTTCATCGATCGCAATATGGCCGTCACCATTCAGGTCGACTGTCTGGAAATTCAGGACAAAGTAAGTTTTACTTCACGACTTCATGGTAGGTAAATGTTTAGGAGAAGTAAGATACTCATCAATCTAACTAATGAATAATTGTTCCATAATGTATTAATGTATTTTTCCGTCGTCAATTAGATTGATGCTTGTCTCGTACTTCTAGAATCTTTACGCTAAAGATACCTTCATCATCTGTCTTGCCAGTCGGATCGTCATTCCTCTGATTCGTCGTCGAAGCTTACTGAATTGCGCTGCATCCATTTTGATCTTCGTGTCAGGCACAACCAAGAGCCAAATTCTCTCAACATCTCTTGAGCCTAAACGCAAGGTTTTTGATTGAGAAACTGCATTTCTGCAAATATTTTATGTTTCAGAACGAGTGAACTATAATTGCCTTGAGAAGTGTTTGATTTCGTGGTTACAGTTGCTGTCTTCCAAAAAGTCCTAAATGAACATAAAATAGTTGTAAAATTCCTCACCGATGCCGTACTCCTTGAGCATGTATTTTTGAGCTTCAGTCAACGACAATAATTTATCTCCATCGGTATCGACATTCTAGCAAAATAAAAATTCCCTTGATTTTTAGAGAAAATGAACCTTCAAATATCGTAGCGCAGCATTTTCAGCTCTTTCCAGAATTTTCACTCGAAGCGAATCAAATTCCAAACTATCCAAGTAACCATTGTGGTCTTTATCGGTCTGAAATCAATGAATTGTTTAGAGTGGCTAGATTAAAATTGATAGGTTTCAAAATTTTGGAATTACATTCTGAAAATTTTCAAATTATCAGCGGCTTTGCCTCGATTCAAAAAATGAGAAAATGTCATATTTATCACAATTACCTCGCTGAACATTCTCTCGACGACAGTTCCCGAAAGTCCGTGGTGCACAAATGCGGCGTATTGGATCTCAGATAGGCTCAGTTTGCCGTCGGAATTCAAGTCGACCGATTTTTCGACTGGAGGCAAGAATGATGGAGGTCGAGGTCGTGGATGAGTTACTGGATTATTGGGGTGAGGAGGTGTGACTTCAGGTACGGGGGGTAGAACTGGAATTACTTTTCATACTGTTATCCAATAAGCACTTGGAATTTGAACATTAGCATTCTCTAACTTTGATGCTATTTTCAATCTACGACTAGAAAGAGTAAAGAATAGCATGCATGCTAATTTGCGACATTCAAGAATTTTTCTTGGATCACCTAATATAATTATTTTTCACGATGCATATGCTGACCATACTTTAATCAATCAATGCGATTTTCCAGAAAATTTGCAACCTACCTGCATGAGGCGTTTGAATATTACGCTTTTCAACTACGTTTGCATTGACGCAAAATACCAATAAAATAAACTTCAATGAATCGAATAATTGTCGCATGAAATCTGAAAGCTAACTATGTTTCATGGAAACTCGAATGAATTTGAAATTTGAATTTTCAAACACGACACCCTGTCGGAGCGGATTTGATCAATATTGAAAATAAAATCGGAATAGTCGAATAAATGTCGAAAAAAGTTATGCAGATCAAGAAAATCCTCAGATATTAGAATGACTTGACTCTGATTATTGGTTTGGGGCTGGTGCCAAGCCCAACGATAACGTATAATTCATTGTTGTTAATTGTAAACGTTCTAAAAGCAATATAAAAAGAAAGAAAACAGTAGGGAAAAAGTGAATGAGAATGATGAATGGTTTGAAGAGTGGAACATTGTGAGGTTGACGAAATTACGCGAGCGAGAAAGAAGAATAATGAATAAAGGAAGAATGGGAAATATGCGTAATAGTAACACAAGACAATATAAATTTACTAGAAAGAAGAAAAAGGAATAAACCTGACAATAATATTCCTGACTTATTGTGTAACATTTTATTATGAGCATTTTAGGTAGCTATCGATTTCGATATTTTGTATACCATAGGTATAACTAAACTAATAGAATAAATTTTATGATGAATAAGTTGAGATTTTCTGGAACCGATTTAGAAACTAGATAATTCAGCATTGTGTCAGGAATGATCGATTACGATATAGTGGCTCTATTACAAACCTTCTTTGATTGTCATTCTAAGCCAAATAAGTCACCAATCTACCTAATTAATTACTATCCGTAACTAGAAATTATGATTTTCCAATATCGATTCAAAATTTTCCAACGAAATCGAAATTATTCTCTAGTGGGCTGTAATTGGAATTGATAAGGGAAAAACAGGCGGGATTCTAGATTCTTTACTCGCAACGGATATCAGTGGGATATCTGCTGAGATAAGGGATGTCGACGTCAGCCTCTTCGCTGCCCGACTGACCCCGTTTCATTCCAAATCCCGGGATGCAGAGATAATGAACAGCGCTTCCTATTTGGAATCCAAGCCATAAAAGACGATTTACACCTATCCATACTTATTAAGACAATTGCGAAATCGATTTTCGATGATTATTTATTCACATGCAGAATCTCATTACAACATTAATTTGTTCACATAAAGTCGACACAACTTGAGGGAGAGATCGAACGAAATTAGAAGGATATTTTTCTTACTCTCTCCATTCATCGAGAATCGAGAAATTAAGCTGATATCTGATGTTAAAGAGCAAATTGGTAACGTACATGAGAGCTGAGATCATCGCCATGATGAACAAATTCATCATCTGCGTGGGTGTGTCGGCGAAATACAGAGTCGCGAAGATGAGACAGTTCAGACGTCCGATTTCGATGTAAAAGGATGTGAATGGCCTAAAACGGGGATATTTGAAAACTTCACAATTTAGAAACTTGACCAAATAGTCGTTAGAAAGTTGGGAATTATGGGAAAAGCTCTCTCACTTTTACAAACTAACTTTACAAGTTGCTATTTTTGGGTTATTTGGATTTTTTGCGATTTCGCGGGCCAACGAAATAGTACGTATTAGGGATAAGAGAGAGTAGAGGCTAAAAGGGATTTCTTTCGGCTCATAGAAAAAGACACCGGGTTTTCTAAGAAATAGTATGAGAAAGCAAGAGAAGAAAAGAAAAAAGCCGGTGTCTTTTTCTACGAGCCTTTCTTTCTTGTTTTTACACATTATTTCGCTAGGTCGCGAGAGTTCGCAAAAAAAAATCCAAGCTGTCGACTCTTCTGCGTTTCTTTAAATTAAACTCATGGCTGTCAGATTAATTCACAGTATAATGTATTAGACCTACTAATAGAATCGCCCTTCAGTTTGACAGTGCATATAAACTCTAACTTCTACTACGTAAAAGCTTCACTATAATCAGTATTCCTACAGCTCATTGATATAGATGATGACGGAGTATACGGCCACAAATGCATTCATTATGAGGATTTTAACGCCGTAGACTTTCGATTCATCGCTGAATCCAGCAGGAAGAGTCATGAAGGATGCGACCATGAGGAGAATATTCATTGTAAAATATGCAGATGCAACCAATCTTTCCTAAATCGTTATTGAATACTTGCCGCTAGATCAGCTTTACCTTGGCAGTGAACTTCAGATAACGCTTCCCATTTGACTGATGAAGAACCTTCATAGCGGGTAATTTAAAAAAAAAAAAATCAAAAGCAAGGAATATTGAAGAATGATCATGACAAGATAGTCAGTGTCTTGAGCAAGTGGAGCTGAGAAAAGTGGTTTCACATCATTAATCTCCGATATTTTGACCAACATCGATTCATACAAATTAAAAATAAGTTTATTTGACCTGGTGCAGTTGCACATCTCCTGGACTATGGGTACTTTACAAACAATATAATTGCAGTGAGTTAAGCAGGGTTGAAGCTTAAATTGAAATTCAACTAAATCGCTTCGATCTTCCTCAACTTGAATACTCTAAAACTCAAGTAATTATTTTCCAGAATTGTTGCTCTGGCAGCAGATGAACGTGTTTGTGGCTGTAGGTGTCGCTTCACATCGCGCATTTGCGGGGCAACCAGAGAAGCAGCTCTGCGGGGATCCGTTGTTCATTACTGGAACGTTGCCGGATGTAGAGCAGACCGCTGAAAATTAAATGCGTTTCAGAATTTCAAATGATAATTTGATATTTATTGATGTCTGGTGTTTTCTATTCTTCTGGGAATAAAATACTAAAATCTTTAGATGGTGAAAAATTTCATTGATAAAATGTTGATCGTGCTTAACTAAGCGATAAGAAGGAATCAAATAAGTTACGCAAAATTCGAGGTATGAATGAGGTTGATATTCCATAATCGTATTCAGAAGTTCCGAATGAGTTTAAATGACTCTTTATTTTTTACCATTCTGCGGAATTTGGTTGTTTGATCCTCCATTTTGGTTCAGACAGCACACTGATACAGACTGTTGTTGAAGGAAGAAGCAGACAGAGCCTGGAAATGGTGGTTTATGGCTGATATGAAGATTGAGCTTCGTCAATACCAGAAGGACATGTTGATTGTCCTATACCGCAGAAAATAGCGTTGTTATTTTGCTGAACCAGCGTTCCTGACGGGCATTGGTATTGCTGACTTGGGTTCGGGTTGGTCCCTGAAATTAGAAATTCTGCTAAAGATTCGCACTGTGCACAATTATCAAACCATTATTCCTTTAATTTTGCACGGCAAAACTTGTAACTTATGACAAAACTCTGGAAGTGATGTTATATGTGCGATCGACCACGCGCACGTTTCTGCATTTCGTAAGATATGTTGCAGATTTGTTCTTTTACCCTCTTCAAAATTTTCTCTATCGTTTTCCCCATTCTTTACTCCGATTTCTCAGGAATCGCTGACATGAGTGTTTTCCTTTTTCTGCTTTCAATCAATAAATTTGCTTTTGTATCATGCTGTTGTTCGTTATTCGATCGTTTCGCTTTACTAACACTCAACTGCGAACAATACTCAAAATCGTACAGTATAAGTAATTCAGTGCTACCTGACTGCGAAGTACAAGTTCCTTGATTGTTTTGTGCTCCATTCGTACACTGACATGTTCCTCCAACACACTGCGAAAATCCCATGCATTGTTCGTTAACGCTACAGAATTGATTGAGCTGAGATAGCTGCATGCACTGATTCATGCTTTGAACGTAGCTGAATTTAAATTATTTCAATCATGACTGGAGAAACTCTTGAATTACACAGAATTGCTATTGCAAGTAATTGGAGTTTGAGTGCAGGATTGTCCATTATATGAGGATGGTGACGTACACTGACAGACGCCGTTGCATTGAGCGTTTTCTAGGATTCATTATGATAGGCAGAGAATTTATTGAAATACTTACGTGGGCACTGCATCTGATTCTGGCATTGTTGACCGATTGATACTTTCGTCATGCATTGATTGTTGACAAGGACTTGGTAGGACGCGCAATTCGTGCCTCCACCGCCGTTAGAGTTGACGCAAACTCCTTGGTTATTTTGTGCTCCATTCGTGCACTGACAAGTCCCTCCGACACACTGCGAGAATCCCATGCATTGTTCGTTGGCATTGCAGAATTGATTGAGCTGAGATAGCTGCATGCATTGATTCATGTTCTGGACATAGCTGAATTCAAATTATTTTAGCGATTTCTAGAAGCTATTGAATTACACAGAATTGCTGTTACAAGTGATTGGAGTTTGAGTGCAGGATTGTCCATTATATGAGGATGGTGACGTACACTGACAAACACTGTTGCATTGAGCGTTCTCTGAAGCTCAAAATAAGCATCATTCTTCTGAATGAAGCCATACGAATGCATTGCATCTGATTCTGGCATTGCTGTCCGATGGATACACGCATCAGACATTGATTGTTAACAAGGACTTGGTAGGACGCGCAACTCGTGCCTCCACCACCGTTGGAGTTGACGCAAACTCCTTGGTTATTTTGGGCTCCATTGGTGCACTGACATGTTCCTCCGACACACTGCGAGAATCCCATGCATTGTTCGTTGGCATTGCAGAATTGATTGAGCTGAGAGAGTTGCATGCACTGATTCATGCTTTGAACGTAGCTGAATTTAAATTATTTCAATCATGACTGGAGAAACTCTTGAATTACACAGAATTGCTGTTGCAAGTAATTGGAGTTTGAGTGCAGGATTGTCCATTATATGAGGATGGTGACGTACACTGACAAACACTGTTGCATTGAGCGTTCTCTGAAGCTCAAAATAAGCATCATTCTTCTGAATGAAGCCATACGAATGCATTGCATCTGATTCTGGCATTGCTGTCCGATGGATACACGCATCAGACATTGATTGTTAACAAGGACTTGGTAGGACGCACAACTCGTGCCTCCACCACCGTTGGAGTTGACGCAAACTCCTTGGTTATTTTGTGCTCCATTCGTGCATTGACAAGTCCCTCCGACACACTGCGAGAATCCCATACATTGTTCGTTGGCATTGCAGAATTGATTGAGCTGAGAGAGTTGCATGCACTGATTCATGCTTTGAACATAGCTGAATTTAAACCATTTAAACAGTCTCTGTAGAAACACTCGAATTACACAGAATTGCTATTGCAAGTAATTGGAGTTTGAGTACAGGACTGTCCATTATATGAGGATGGTGACGTACACTGACAAACACTGTTGCATTGAGCGTTCTCTGAAATTGAATCTTTGAGATATGAATTTGGTAGATCCCTTACGTATGCATTGCATTTGGTTTTGGCATTGCTGTCCGATGGATACACGCATCAGGCATTGATTGTTGACAAGGACTTGATATGAAGCGCAATTCGTGCCTCCACCACCGTTATTCACACAAGTTTGTCCATTGAAGTTCGTGCCGGAAGGACAGTTGCAGGCTCCTTAATTTTTTTCATCATTAATGAAAGTAACTCATTCTTCATAATACCATTGATGCATTGTATCCCGCTCTGACATTGCTGAGTATTCATGCAGCTTCCTCCGAATGGCACTGTGTTCATGCACTGGCCATTGACTATCACTTGATTCTGAGGACATGTACATTGAGAGCCCGTCCAGATCTGAAAAATGCTAATATATCAAGGTGATAGCCTTGCACCTTCATGCAATAGCGGCTGATTGAGAATTATTGGTAGAGTAAGGAGTCATTAGAATACAAAGGCAAACTTTCATCGATATGCAGAATATTTCTAAATCCATAACAACTTTGAAAAATTAACCTGATTTTGTGGGCAAGGATTCGTACTTCCATTGGGTATGCACCATTGAGAACTGTACTGATAATAGTAGCCATTTGGACATTGACAAAAACCTAAAAGAACGCACTCCCCTTAAAAAACCGGATTATCCCACCTCCAGTGCAAATTCCGTTATTCGTGCACATTCCAGGTACATTCGCGTTGCAAGCATAGCCGAGTCCGACTTTGGTGTAGCATTGTCCGTTGTAGTAGACTTGATTCGAGTTACAATTGCCATTACCGCCACCCCCATTTTGCGACACGCAGTAGCCGTACAGTGCCGCAAAGCTAAAATACTGCTCTCCATTAAGAGTGAATATCAGCAAGGCCAAGGTCAGTCGGAACAGGAGCTTGCAAGTGGGGATGATTTTCACAACATTTGTTCAGTCTTTCACGCTGATCATCATGGTGTGGTTAGTTTTTCGAAAATAACGAAATTCATTAGGGTTGGATTATATCTTTTTTTTTCAAAAATAACCTAATAAAACTAGTAAAGTTGAATTGTGTTTTCTCTCAACATTATCAAGATGGTTTGCAATTTTAAGCGGAACCTATCAATTTATGATTTTTTTTTTTTTAAATTTGTACATCTATGAAATTTTTATCGACTAGTGAGTAATTCAAATCAAGACAACCAAAATCTCGAAGCCTACCCTTGTGGACATCGGCACGTATTCGTTTGGCAAGTCGACCCACCGACGCACTGTTGGTTGGCGATGCAGGGCTCTCCCACAACCGAAAAGTATTGGCACTGATTGTTGATGAGTGTCTGAGCTTGTTGGCAGGGGCCTCCAGTATATGGGAGACAGTATCCGTACACCACATTTCTGAAATATTTAATTCGCGGAGGAGAATAGGCTTCAAAATAGTTCGAACGATATTGAATTTATGCAAATTTTTGATCCGCCTACCGTCGCTAGGTGTTAAAATATCTCATTGAATGGAGTCTTCAAGATAGAATAGCAACTCTACACTTCAAATGGATATGCTTTAAAATTGTTCCAATGAACAGCTTTGATACTTTCAATAATTTTTCCCGAATCTTCCTTTCTTAAAATTCACAAAAATGAATCAACAAGCTAACGTATTCGACGGGCACTGGCATGTGTTTCCGTTGCAGGTCGAGGAATCCAAGCATTGGATCGACGAAGTACAGCTTTTTCCGGGTGGCGATAGTGGATAGCACATTCCGTTAGAAGAAACCTGGCGAAAGTATTCATTTATGGGTTCTTGGGGATTGTCTCACCGTTCCAACTGCACATGAAACCCCGTTATTTTGCACGCACTGACCGTTGCTCTCAATGGTATTGCCGGTGCATTGACAAATGCTGTTCTGGAAACTTTGTATCATTCACACTAAATTTATACATCTAGGCAAATATCAGAGAAATTCAAACGAAGTTAGGAATCTTCATCTCCGTCTATTCATAAGTCTCTGGTACCTAATAAAATCCTACCCAAATAATCTGACAAAAATCAAGTTGTGTTTCAAAAAATTTCATATGAATATCAAAATTTGACCTAAAAAGTTCTCACCATTAATGGCTTAATTCACCTCGTTTTGACGACCTTGAATTGAAAAGTTACCATGCAAGTAGCGCCTTGAACGCACTGAGTCGTGCCTTGCTGACAGTGACTGCCGACTTTTGCCTGATACTGGCAGACTCCATTCACCATCACCTGTCCAGTAAGACATTGCTGATTTGTGCCATTGCTGTTTCCGCCTCCGCATGCGGCTGAAATTGACTTCATATTGAAGAGCCTGGAATCTGGCAGGTCTAATATCGAGTGAGAATGAATTATAAAATAGTCGTGCACCACTTCGCACCTATCAGATAAAGAAAAAAAAGTTTGTGTAATGTTATTCTGGATTTTTCAAAGCGATTCATTCTAAAGTGCCATGACGCTACGATATCATCGATGACTAATTCCCTTCTAATTGAGAATTTCAACAACATCTTATTCTTAGCAATTAGGCTTCGGTACCAGACTTGTTCTGCAAACTTCATTCTTTCAACTCCCGCAAAACTAACAATAATTTTCATGTCCACGGAGCTTCGCTGAATGCCAGTCATTTTCTAGCTGGCTAATGAATAGCTTTTTATGGCGAATATTTGCACAGCCCGTCAAGCGCGCATTCGACAATTTTCATGATTCGCATTTGGCAGGGGAATTTAATGAAAATTGATACAGGGAAATGATAAGTGTTAAAATTTCGTCGACTGGAAATATAAAAAATTAAAGACAAATGCAATTCTTTCAACCTACCCTTATTTGCATATAAAAATTCTAGGTTTCTAGAAATAACAGACTGAATTTATCGCAAGGTCACAATATTAGAAGTATCGCAGTCTATGCGATCTTTACATTTATGATCTCAAAAAATTGATCCCAAGTAGGCCCCAGACTTGACAGGTTTATGACATCCCTGTCTTTGACAATTAAGCCTTACCTGGCGCTTCTAGAATGCATCTTATCATCCCCTTCCGTGGCATGACCTGCCAGTATATAAAGCACCACGATTTATCTCCGTTGTTCCTTTTTAGCATTCTTATTGTGATTTATCCAATAAAGGGCTTTCTAACGAACTCACGCGTACATCAAACACCAATCCCAACAAGTATAATATTATAGCTAGTAAATATTTTAAAAATTCTCAAACCTTATACAACCCCAATCTTGATATAAAGTTATGATAAATTATAATTTCCTCGTAATATTCTCACCTGAAATCCCATTCGAACAACAGATTCCTTGCATGCAAGTGTATCCATTTCCACAAGTGTTGCTGCCGACGTTACAACTCATAAATTGTCCGTTCGCTGATACGAGCGGTGAGTTGTTGCCGCATTCTGCAAAAATTGGTTTTTTTTCAAAACGATTGAAAATTCTTACGATTCGCGGTAGCTGCACAGCAAATGTAGGAGCTAACTGAGGACGAGTACTGGCAAAGTGAACCTGGTTTAATCTGTTCGCAGGTGCAGGGAATCTGAATCTCACACTTTAATTGAAGCTTTGTGATAATTTAGCTTTATCATAGCATCGCAACATTTGTTATGAAGGATCGATAAAACTTCCCTATTCATCTGATACTCTTTCTTGGGTGAGGGGAGCAATTACAACCTTGTAATTTTATGTAAAGGAGTCAGGAGTTCACCTGTGGAGTACACGTCGCGGTTTGACCATTGGAGTTAGTCAATTGAAATAATCCTGGCGGACAGAGAGATTGTTGGGAAGATACTGTAATTTCGAAATATTATATTGCAAACGCTAAACAGGGAGTGGCGAGTATGAATAATGATCAATTTACTGTGAAAAATGACGAAACATAGCTTGAAAGACTATTTTGAATTTTCAAGGCATGCAAGTTATGATAAAGAAGCTTCGAAACGCTTCTTTATCATACTACTTTCAACTAACCAAATGACAAAATCTCGATGGTAAAGCAGCATTTTTTTTTTATCATATCACTGATTAAATTACCTCGTCCCTTCTTGAAGCTGAAAAATATTATCGTAATTAGAATTTTGAGGTTAGTCCTCATAGTGCTTGAGCCCTTAGTGGGCGCCTGTTGCCGAACTTTCCCCTCGATTAAATGGCTTCAAATGGTAAATACAACCGAGATAAATCCACTCTTTTAGCCAACTTTCACCCACATCTTTCCGAGGACGAATTAGGAAATTTTGCCAGCATTTGGCGCAATTTTTCACTCTTCTATAACTCTAGGAATAAAAACTATCACTAACAGTTTTTCCGTTCTATCCTTCAACATATGGAATTTTTGCCGATATGCCTTCTCTATTGTCGTCCGTTTTTGTCTATTCTCTTAATCCATCTTTCAAAATTTCGGCAGAAATCTCTCGATTTCAAGCATATTTCGCTTTCTTTACTCAGCTGATTTTCATCCGGAAGAGGGATTTCTATCACACGGCAGAAAGTCAAATGAAAAGCATGATGATGATGTGAGTTTGCTAGGTCAACTTAATTCAATTTTCCAGACGGTTTTATTTTTAAATATATTTTTTATTAAATACAATAAAAAATATTTACAGAGATACAGTAATAGCAATACCAAAGCTTCGAATATGAGTAGCACGAGGATGACTTTCATTTGAATAAATAGAAATTTGTTCGGAGTTTTTTTTTAGATTTATCCAGACTTCAGAATATGAAAAAGTTATGAAAAATATAAGAAAAAACTTTAGCAAAGCATCTTTTTCCTACAGTATTTTTTCGAATATCGCGATAAATCCAAATTACCGATTTTTAGAGGATAATTTTCAAAGCCTTGATACCAAGTAGTGATATAGGGAGGTTAGATTCAGATAAGGTTGAAAACCGAAGATTCTTAGTCTAGAACTTCTTCTCTTCGACGCATCGCGATGACACCGCCGGCCAAACAAATACAAACGCAAATACACGCACCGATGATGAATAATATTATCAGCACTCTAAAATAATTCCTCTTGATAGATATCGTCTTTGTGCTTTCCGATTTTGCGTTCATTATGGTAGATAGATTACTGTATTTTTATAAACGAAGACTATAATCTCAATTTTGAACGTTCTATTGGGTTTTCTGGATAGTGAGCTTCGAACGAAGCTGAACTTCATCTAATTCAAATACGGCATATGAATATCTTTAGAGTAAAAGAATGGGTGTCGAACTGAGGAAGCACCATTAGAGCATCACGTCAATTTTTGAACGTACAATTTTCTGAAACTTACACGACCCAAACTTCCAGTTGGACGCAGCAATCATACGGGTTGTAGTCGCAACAGACCCAATGGTGAAATATCGATCCAGGTCCACATCTACCCATCATTCCTCCATACCCTCCATAATTCCCTCCGGCTATGCCCAGGATCGATCCGAGAAGTCCGCCTCCGGTACAGCCACCTGACATTTTTTTTATAGTTTATAAGGAAAATAAACTTGTTTAAGTCGGAAAGTCTCATATTTCGACCCGAAAATCGAAACTATATGATAAATTGAATATAGAAATTCTTGTTACGTTTCAAAACTTTAAATAATAGTGTCGCATACGAAATTCTGGAATAAGTGAGACTATTAAGTGTGTGTGTGTGTGTGTTTTATAATTCAAAAGATAAACCGACCCATTCCTCCGTAATACATAGCCTAAATTATTTTCTGAATCAATATATCATCTTTTAAATAATTTCTTACTTTCAAACTTTTGAACAGCGATATAAATCCGAATAATAGCAATAGCCGATTCAATTGTTGCATCTCTGGCTAACTACGGTACTTTTTCTTCAAAAATAGCTCCTGAAAGGCGAAAATAAATAATTTCATGGATATTTTGGGGGTGAAAGGACAAAAATAGGGGATGAATAGAGTGAGACTTGAAGAGAAAATACTACAATGACCTGAACAGAAAATGGACAGAAAAGGTACTTCAAACACTCAGAGTCATTCAAGGTATCACGATCAGAGTATAGGAAAACTAAAAAATATGAAAAGTTTATTAAAAAAAGTAATTAGAGAATATTGATTTTTCAGAATTCGTGAAATGCATCAGTGGAAAAGCTGTATGGAAATCGATTTGAAGTAGTACTCTTGTGTCGCCTCGAGATGAATTAAAAAAAAAATCATTCACAACTTTTGTAGACTGCAAACTTAATTCCCAAATGATCAGAAAAATGAAATCCATTCTCGTCAAAATAAACAAGTTTCTTTTTAAGTAAAAATTCAGAGATTTACCAAAAATGCAATAAAAATCAATGTTATTGTTTGTTTACTCAAGTCATTTGTCATTGATTTGTTGACATCTTTTTGGGTACACAAACAGATGAACGAGCTCGTGAAACATGCCCATTTTGTGATGGAATTCAGTAAGGGGAAACTGGTATTGAGGCATCGCAGAAATACAGAAATTGCAAGAGAATCAAAAAGCACGAAGTTGTCAATGAATGAATTGCATAGGAAGAAATTGATAGTCTAAAGCTTTCGCTATTCTAATGACTATAATATGCAATTACTATTATTTGGTCCTTAATCTGGGTGGTGCACAATTGTTTTTAGTGGCTAGAAAAATGGAGAAATAAAACGAGGAAAGGAGAGATTGGCTTAAAATCATTCTTTCTCTCTCAATTTTTGACCTTCTAGATTTTGGAACTTCAATACTAAAAAGTATTCTATATTTTTCAGATGTGAAATAATGAAACAGATGAAAAATGAAAAAAAAAGACCTGAGCACTTGTTGTGCGAAGTAGGAAAAAGTCTGCCAAAATTCGACATGAACCATTTAAGGGAATGCCTCATAGAATATTTTCAAAATATATTGTCTTCAAACAATCGAAAAAGAATAGATTGAAATTCGGAAAATTGTACAAAAAGATATGATTGTTGATATGAATCTTGCGAAAGCATAGAAAGTGATGATTCGCTGAAATGAATACAAGCCGATCCTTTGTCGAATTCCAACATTCAAAGATGCAAAAGCAAAGAAATACGAAGGAAAAAGGGAAAACTCATAGAATCGAGAGAAAGTGGGATGACCAAATATGGTCCTTCAGACGAGCAAACTCAGAAGAAGTCTGAGGAATGACGAAAAATTCAACAATTCACATATTTCTTTTTCTTCTGTTGAGTTTTCATGGTGGCTATCGAGCATTTTATTGCCTTCCTGGGCATTCAGTAGTGGAAATGATTCAGAGTTTATCGACTTTTTTTTTTTGTAAATTTGGAAAAGTTGGCAGTTGGTAAATGAGCGAGGGGATGGAATTTAAAATAAATAGTGTGGAAAAGACACTCCGTCATTTACTAGTTACCGGAAAAGTTATGATTGAATAATTTCAGGATCAAAGATTGATCCCAAGATGGCGATGAATACTGTTTTTCACTTCTTCCCTTATTATGTTAAAATTGACTTTATTGGACAAATTTTGTAGGAATTTAAAAAAATAAAATTTTATTCAAAATCTATGACAAAATATGATCTGCATATACTCTACGCTACAAAAATTTAAAGCAAACATCGATCGAAATGACTCATCTAACGTTCAAATTTCTTCTGATTAGCCAACTTTAAAGAAAAATTAGACTACTGCTCCTTCTTGACCAGTTTTCCGTCCTGCCACGGGTAGATTTTCAGCGTCGAGCTGCCGACCTTCTTGTCCTTTGCCTAAAAACTTCTTATTTTAGAAAAATAAGATTTTATTTTCTGGAAATCTCACATTTTAGAAAATTTGCAAATACTTCTTGAAACGTTTCAAAAATTGCGAACTTCGCTTATAAGATCATCAGACTATTGCAAAGACACCCTGTGGAAAAATTAACTTCAAACTTAAACAGTACTAAAAAATCTTCAACCCTTGATGAAGATAATTTTCTAAATTAATTAATGTATTTTTAAACTACCTTGGCACACTTTCTGGTGACCTGGGCGGCAATCTGCGAAAATCGCACGTAGTTGATGCCAGCTGCTCTCCAAAGGGTCATTTTTGGCTGAAATTAATAAGTTTTTAGAGGAAATCAAGGAAAAATGAAATATCCAACAGTTTGAAAACTGTTTCATGATTTCATTTGATTCCACGTAACAGGAATAATTTATTCTGAGAACATAACATGAACTACAATTTACAATTCGTTAAATGAGTATTTAACAGGAAAACAGCGTAACTGAAATATTGCTCATTGTAAAAATAGTCATTTTGAAGAAAAGCATAGCAAAGTGGAAATGAATTTTAGTGGTCCAATAATAAATAGAAAGATGAATTATGAATGATTTTCGGGTTCGCTAAACTGATATGGAATTGCATGATGAAGATATTTCGGACAAATATAGGTCGAATCAAATCGTTACCCAAAAGGCTTGATGATAAAATGGAGATTTAATTGGTTGATTAATTGTCAGAAGTTAAATCGCGAGTCTACAATAGTAGCTGAAGTTTCGAATAATTTACCCAAATAAATACGTATAACGCTCATTTTTGAAGTTTTTGAGGACAAAACTAACGACGTTTTATTTTCACAAACATTTCATGCATGTGTTTCGAGATTAATTATGACTGCATTTGGATTTTCGCATAGATCCATTGCCTTCTTTGAAGCAGTAGTAAATAGATTTTAAATTAGGATAGCTGATTTCCCATGTGTGCATTCGAATAAAACATACCATAACTCCACGACGTATTACAGAATTTAGTCCTTTTGTTCTTTAGATGCACATTTGCACACAAAATAATTACGCTAACTTATTCTGCCATCATCAAAATGCAATCATAATATTCGTATTATTCAAACTTTATTGTTATTTCACTTCAAAGGGTAAAAATTTATTCAACGTTATATCAAAATGGGAAAATGATTACCGCAAACAAGCCAACTCATTATCGATTTATCAGTAATCATATCAAAACACTGCAACAAACGAATTGAAAATGTTTTGAATTCAAGCCACTGTTAGAAGGGGATTTTCAGCTGCAGAAAATCACGGTAAATTGAAGGATTTTTAGAAAGTTAGAGGAAAATCAAAGGTATTAGAGGCAGCACACACCCAAAAGCCAGACATAAAATGAAAAAAGATAATTTTTTACAAACCTAATCAAATTTCGAAAATACGCAAGTTTTGAGATTAGATTCGTAAAAATCACTTGAATCGGTTTAAAGTTTAGAATGGTGAAAAGGATATTGAATAAATGATCTTCTGCTGAAAAGGAATAGAAAGTTGTAACAACAAAGATGTTCTAAAAGCTCTTTCGGTAAGAGAAGTGGCTAGAGGATGGAAAGATAGGTTTCCGACTGAAACATATAAATAAAATGCCCAACATTTTGGACTTCAGAAGGATATAACTGAAACAGCGAATATTTTGATTATTTGAATTGAAGTTTAAAGTTGGATATTTGGCGATTAGAAATCGTGCAAAAATGCGGTTTAGAAGACAGAAAGTTTAGAAGAAAGTTATGCTGCTTAAATTATGAAATAAATACTTGGATAGGACTAAAAACGATTGAAATTAGCATTACGCGGGTAACGAATCACAGAGAATGTGACAAAATTGAAAAGGAGAAGAACGATAGTGCCAGAATTATTGAAGCCCAAACAATTTCTTGCCTCTTGAAAAGTTTTGGCAGTTTTTCTTTGCCAAAAGTTTCGTCTAAAAACTAACTGAACTTTCCAAGAAGCCCAATTTCCTACAACGTCATTTACAAAATTACGCATAAATAGCAAATGACGTTTCGTTCTATAACTGATGAAAGTGATTAGATTGATTGTGCTCCCAACGGAGTTGCAAAACTCGACTAACATGTGTAAAGGACTGATAGATTAGCGTGGGCAATTTCAGGTGATAAATACCAACATTCTGTTCCAAAATGGTTGATATAATCTCAATCCTTACCATTCGCAAGAGAAACCATTTTCAATACCAAAGAAAATTGACAATGAAATAAATATGACGCGAAATGCGGTAATTTGGATGGGAATTGCATGTTCAAATATAACAAAATCTGATCTGGGATAGGAGATTATTTCATCAATGTCTCAGACAATCCAATGCAATTACCCTATTGATCCAAATTACTGAAGGAAATTAGTTATATGTACTAAAATCCGGAACGTGTATGTGTGAATATTTTGATAAACCTAGGATGATCCCATGAAATAGTGCACTCGATTTAGTGGGTTGACGTCTAGAAATGCACACATCCGAGTTGACGACTTATTGCGGACCTGAAAATGCACGGATACATAAATGAGTTAGACCAAACTCGGGATGGATTAACGCGATGTGACACAAAGGTGCCATCAACACACCACACTTAACCGAGAAGTTATGCGGCTTTGCTGGTTTACTTCGGAAAACTTCAAGGCATTAGCCAAAATTTCTGGAACAATACGTTCTGCCAGGAAGCTTCCCGAATTTGTTTCTTTAGAAAATATTTGTGATTATCCTAATCCTAATAGAAGTTAACCCAAAATAGTCTTTGCTCTTAGAAGGCACATTCTTTATGTTTTCGTTGGACTTTGAAAATTGTTACGTTTCAAAATATCGCACCAAAAATCACTGTTTCAATTTTTCAGTAACTTCTTTGTTGATGTGTTCATGGAATTTTCAAAATCCTTTCTTCACAAATGTGCAATGACTTGTGAGAGGGTCATTTGATCCTCGTTTTTATCGCTACTGTCATTTTCTCGTTCCTTTTCCTTTTCCCGACGATCAGGCGGCGTTTCTGAGGAGCTTTCCTTGCAGGTTGACGAGTCCGAATTCGTAGTGGAAGAGCAGCACGAGCAGGACCTTTCCCTCTTTGGGGAGACCCTCGCCGTGACGCTCGTCCACTTCCACTCGGACTCATATACGTATTCCTCCTGCTGCTCCTCGTCGCCTCCGATCGTCGCCTCATCCTAGCTAAGGTTGGTCCCTGCACTCTCAGGGGTAGAATTATTTGACGCACCGCCCATTTGTCCGGCGTTAGCAGGTCGAATGACAGGAGAGCCGCCACCGCCGCCGCCAGCGACCACCACAGGAGTGAACGGCTGACCGGGGCGAATCGGCTTCACGATCTGGAATCATCAAAACTTAGAAAATTTTAGCAGCGTATTCACTGTGTCTTGCAATTCCTATATGAGGAGACCTATAGTTAGAGATAGGGGGTGAAAGCAAGGCGAACTTGTATTGAAAAGGTTAGGTCTGACCATCTCGTCATATGACACTCGAAGATGTGTCAATCATTTACAATTAGATTGCTCAAAGTATGTTTCAAAGAAGATCAGCAGCGAAATTTCAAGACCATTTTGCGCTAATTTGTTTTCAAATAATTAAATTAGAGGTATTGCTTGCCTGAGGCATGTTCTGACGACGCATATTTCTCTGACGGACGGCGTCCTTGATGCGTTCCACCTAAAATTTGCTTTCTTTCATTTCTAACTCAAATTTGACAAACCTCCTGCTGATACTTCTTCCGTTCGACCTGACTTCGCTCCTTGGACTCTCTGAGTGCGCCCTCGAGTTGTTTGATTCGCTCCTCGCGACCTCGCAGTCGAGATTCCATCTTCGGCAACTCGACTCGAAGGTCGGCGTTGTCGCGGACGAGCTGAAATTTTGCATAATTTTATTCTCGATTATTTTATCACGTTTTCATCAGCGCTGAATTAGATCTAGTTTTAACCATTATCTTTTAATTTCCTTAATCTTATCGATATTATTGAATTTTTAATAACCAGTTTCATTTTGATACTATGACTATTCCCGCTGAACCAGTGTATTAGGAAGCCACAACTCATCAAATCAACTTCCTGAAACCTATCCATAAATTTTACCTGCTTGTGAACTTTTGTGAGTTTGTCGAGGTTGTTCTCGAGGAACTGGATTCGCTGCTTCTGAGCAGGTCCAGACAAGCTGTCCTCGTCGATCTCTGCCCCGGTTGGCTGACACTTCGAGAGGATCAGACGCAGGAATTCCGATTTCAGGTTCTTCAGCGTGGCGAACTCCATGTTCACGCGCTCTGAGATAAATTAGATATCAGAATTGAAGAAATAAATAATTATGATCATATCAAGTTTTCTCTATTATGCAAGTTTCAAGATTTTTCAGCTATCACCCATATTTGACAAAATTCGCTCTCTTGAAGATTCTTTCTTGATATGAAGACTATTTTATCAAGAAAACCTATCTTTCAATAGTAAGCTTCAAAATTTTCTCAACATTTACCTGACAAAGCTTTGATTTCCCTAGTGGCCTGTTCCTTGACAAGGAACTGTTTCATCTTGGCCGCATCTTGCCCTTCCAGCTTCGACACGTCCATTGCCAACTTGTTCTCTGCCGCGGCAGCTTCAGCGCTACTCGTCTGAAATAACATGTTTAGATTATGTCTCAAATAATTGCTTATGTTTTGGAATCACATTACGGTGAATCACTGCGTGTTAAAGGATTTATGCTCTACAAATATGGCTTAATGGTTTATGTATATTGATTCAGCAAAAAATGACTGTAATTCATTTTAGCTTGAAATTCTAGTATATTGTCGTCAAATAATAGATTCGTTTAAACATTTTGCCTCTTCATTCCAAGGAAAATTCTATAATGATCGACTAATATTTGATGTACGAAAAGTTTTCTAAAATAACCTACCTCTTTAGCAGCGACGGATTCGCTGAAGAGTTTGGAGACTCCGATTCGCATGTGATTGAGGAGGTCGTGATCGGGCAGATGGTCGTTCGGATTCTGGATGTCGGCGATGCTGTACTCCCTGCAATCGAATTACTTATTGCTTGATCTCAAGATAAACTAACTCTTGGTTTAGGTGTTAATGAATAAGAACACGCTTAATACAGAGTTAGTCCTGCGGCTAAATAACTTATGAATCTGTACCTGACGATGTTGTAAATGGCCTCTTTGAAGTTCTTGATCTTCGGACCGCACTCCTCCAAGTGAGCGTTCAGAGTGGAGGTAGCATGGTTCATCTTGTCCTCCAGAGCTTGATTATCTTCCTGAAATATCAAGTCGATGGTTATTACAAAAAAAAATTTTTAATGAGGAGGATAAGTGGTATATTATGATTTTTAATGATGTGCATGTAAGATTTCGAAAATTCTATACTCCTGCATAATTTCATTTTATGTTTTAAAAAATTCTGAATCTCAAGTTAACTATTTTGTTTCTAATACTAATGGAACTTTCGGTCTAGGTAAACTAGGAATTTATCGAAATGCTCCAAAATTCGTTTCGAGTACCTGCAACTGCTCGAGTTGGACCTTGATCTTCTCGTATTCGGCGTTTCGGAGATCCAGATTCACGGCGATTTCTTCGAGGGCGGTAATCATCTAAATTTTTCATCCTCCAAAAATACCGTCGAAAATTCCATTTTCCACCTCCTTTCCTTCCTGTTGCTTATCCTCTGCCTCCTTGAGAATCCTTGAATTCTCCTCTCGGATTTGTTCTTCGTTCTCCTTGAGCTGCTGAATAGCCTCGTCCAGAAGGAGCACCTAAACTATGGCAATTAAATAAAGCTAATTGGGGCAAATAAGCCGACTAATTGGAGCAACTAAGTAAATTACCTGTTGCTTCTGTTTCTCCAGCTCCGAACTGACTTTCTGGATCTCGTCATCTTTCTCGTCCAATTGTTGGTAGAGCTTGACGCGCTCCTCTTCGTACCTAAAGTTTCAGGGTGAATTTCCGCGGTAAAGTAAAAATGGGGATGCAATTTAGGTCACTTTTGTAAGCGCTGTGACACATCGATCAAATTTCTACATCTAAAACTTGTACTATTGAAGATACTTAAAATTGCGACTGATATTTGTGCGATAAAGTTGCACTCCAAATAAAGGCGCGTACTTTCTCTTTTCCTCGTCGGTGATAGGCCCTGTGACTGAGGTAAGCATCGGCGGTGCCGGAGCGATCATCGAACGCTCCATGAGTGGGGTCGAAGAGCCGCCGGAGACTGGAATAATCAAGCTCAGTTGTGTGGATTATATGGATTTCGAAAAGCTCATTTGACGGGATACCAGATTGCGACGTTTTCAGTGCACTAATTATTCGGCGAGTTTGACAAGTTTTTGATAATTCACAAGTTTCAAACTATTTGCTGTTTAATCGGATGCCGCTGTTTTCGATACAATATTGATCATCGTACTTAAACCATAGATACAGGAAAGAATACTCACTCTCGGACATAGCCATGGCAGCTCCTTCCGTGAGATTGACCCACTCGGATTCGGCGACGCGTTCGCCCGACCTCCATCGGCCCAACTCCATTTGCGCCGCTTGAAGAAGAGCGGAAAGACGCGAGACCTGAATTCATCGTTAATTTTATTTCCATTGAAAATGTTCGATGTAGAAATCGACAGGTTCATGGAATTATCGTAAGTTTCAGAAATCTGGAGATCTGGAGACCCCTCAAGCTGTGACTTATTGATAATGTGTTTTTCTTGAAATATTTCAACAAAAATTCACCTTGTCTCTCTCCTTCTCGTATCGCCGTTTCCATTCCTCGGCTGTGAGCTCCTCGTTGACGACGACGACGTTCTTGATCGTCTTAGCTCTGAAAATTTAGCTTAATTTTAAAAAATGTGAAAGTCCCTACCTAGCTCCGAAAAGCAACGTCGACTTGGTTTCAGATTCGTTGAAATGCGATGGAGAACAACAAATAATCACAGTCGTTCGAGAGTTGCCTCCGAGAGATTCTTGCAGAATTCGAGTAAGTTTCGAGTCTCGATAGGGCACGTGGGATTTCTAAATTTTACTTAGAATATGTTTCGACAAATTTAATGTGTTATTATTGCAGTTCTAAAATCGCACTTTTATTCTCACATATACAAAGGAAATGATAAATTCTAAAAATCTTACTGGAATTCATACTTAGCTACTCATTCTGTGCTTCATTAACTTCTATTCACCAATGAGGATTTTAATTGATAATCCGATCGAATTTTTAGGATGGCGATGTCAAAATTTCAAAAATTACCGTTCCCTCAGCGAGCGCGGAGATGACAATACCGAGTGCTGTCAGCGACTTGTTAATGTTCTTTGCTTCCTCCAGAACGGTACCTTGGGCACCGGTTTTTGAGACCTATAATTTCAGGATGAAAGAAAACTCGATAAAAAATAATACTTTCTCCGAACCAGCCAAGTCGACTAGGTACAATTTGCCAGTGAGCTGCTTCTTCGATGTGGAATGTTCCTGCTTGACAGTGATGAGGAATACCGAGTGAGAACGGGACGAGTGCTCGTTCATGTCTGGAATTTGTCGGATAAGTTTCGAAATTTGTCTACATGTGTATACTTTTGTAGAGAATCAGATATTTAACGTGTTTCAGTTTTAAGTTCGTGGAAAATAATAAATTTAATTTGTTATTTTATCTGGCCTTTTGGATCATAAGTATGAAAGTTCGTAACTTTCAAATATGTATCAAAGTTTAACATTTGAAAGAAGCTTTCCTTGTAACCAATTTCGCGTGGTTTTTCTGAACTATCAGAAGTTTTATAATAAATTTTTAGATTCAGATATTTGAGAATTTAGATCCGACTTACTCGTAACAGCGACCATTCTGTTGGCCTTTCCATCCTCGATCGCCTGCATAACCTCCTCTGGAGAACCAACGAACCGTTCCGTGGCTCCCTTCACATAGGGCACTCGATTCTTGTCCTCGTGGATCGAGAGATTCACTTTCTCGACTGAAATAATCGCATAAATCCCTCTATTCAATGTTTTAAATATTGTAAGGCTACACTAAGTATGATCTTTGAATACGTGTAGTTTTTTTAAAATTATATCCACGGACTATTGTTCATGAAATCTCAAATTACTTTAAATATGTGAAACATGTCTTATTTTATCTGAACAAGAACGAGTAAGATCATTATTAAATCAAAACAATTTGCATTTCTAATTTCAAGAAACGTGTTCACTCTTTTTTCCTTATCCTTGTTCCCACTGAGTGGAGTCGGCTACCCTCAGCCCGTGATGGGACAGTCGGCCTATCCTAGCCACACAGGACTAGTGGTCCGTCCCGAGGACAAGCTATTGTTGTATGCAACAGCCGAGGGATTTTAGGTAACTTTTCGTGGTTTTACCCACTATCAACATTTCTTATCGAAAATGTATCCAATCAGAAGATACAAATGCATTATAGGAAAAAATACTTACTATCCAACAAATCCCTGATGCGTTCATTGTAAATTTCGAAGTAGGAGACCTTGATGTGGAACTCAAGCTCTTTGTCCATCGAATAAATATGGTTGAAGATATCGGCGATAATTCGAGGAATAATGCCTTGAAAATTCGAATCAGACAGGTCTCCCTGAATCATTTTGATACGTCGCATAATTTAACTGATCATATTATTTGATATTCATAATCAATGTGGTGGTGGTAGCTTGATTGTGATTTTACTCAAACAAATTACATTTTCAACAAGTTTAAGTTTCCGTAAATTCCGAAAAAAAAATCATCTCAAAATTCAATGATATTGAAGCTGTTCAGTTAGTAATTTTGCGTCTGAAGCTATTTTGCAGCAGAATTTAGAAATGAATTCCCGTAAATTTGCAACAAATAGTTTGAGATCCGTTGGTGTTTGCAATAGAATAAACTGATTCAATAACCTCCATGGTGTGAGTCTTGCCGGAACTTGTCTGGCCATAAGCGAATATGGTGCCGTTGTATCCACCCAGCACATCCGAGACGATGTGATGGGCGGCATTCTTGTAGACCTGCTCTTGGGTCGTATTCGGCTTGAAAACTTTGTCGAACACGAACACTTTACCCTGAAATTATCATCATCTTTCATAGTTTTATTTGGTCTTGCATATTTTTGAAGAATTCGATTTTATGAATTTTTAAAAAAATGTATTCGTTTTCAACTCTATTTGCCTTTTCCAGCCAAAATAAACTTTCCTTCTTTTCTATTCACAATTCTAGCAAAGGACGCAGGCGTGTGCGCACAACAATCAAACAGTTCACCTTGAACATCGTATTCAATTCAAAACTCATTCGCGATATTCTTCACTCTCTCCCTTTCATATAATATTTCTCTCAACCCCGAGTTCTTCTTCTATCAAAGGAAAAATTATATCCAATTTAGGTCTATATGGAAATTTTATATTTAACTTTTTATTTGAATAAATTAATCTCATATTTTACAACGTGTTACATTTAGAAAGTTCATTTTGACTAATTTCCCGTCATTTTTCTTTCTAAACTCAAAATTTCAGTAATCCGAGCACTTGTCAATTCAACTCTCATATGTCGTATATCGATTTTCTCCTCTAGACTGAATCGCCCTTCGGGGTACAAGAACGCGCAGCGACCCTTTGAAAAGGCCGATTGACGAAATAGCACTGGAACTCCGGATAGAGGAAGGAATCAGAGATGGAAAGGATTTACTGCTACAATTAGCCGAGAGACGGCGAGAATTGGAGCAATCGAGAGAAGAAAGAGGGTGATAAATAAATTGGTGAACAGAGATATATGAGGCAGGTTTGGAGGATAACTAGATATGGATCTATTCTCAGATTTAAGAAGTTAATTTAGGTCTGAACCAATTGATCAAACTTATACTGAAATGATCAGCCACTTATTTTACAGAAACCCTAGTTTGAAAGCTATAAGGGGGTAGATCTAAAGAGCTAGAAACATGTGAATCTATTCAAGAATTAGGAAAAACAAATTTAGTTTTTAATCCAGGGATACGCGGAACACAAATCTGTTAAGGAACGTTCAGAAAATTCTTGTAGACCATCTTTTTTCCAAATCTAGCAAGAATCTCCCTTATTATTTAGAAGATTAATGAAGCCTAATCTAGCAGAATATCTAGATATCCGAAAGCTTGATGACACACCTGTCTTTCTTCTCTCTCTCTATGGCCACAATTTCGGTGAATCGATATTGTTTTCGCATTTTTGGAAGTGAAAAATAAAATTCGGAAATTGCACCGGAATGTTTTGAAAATTTCGAAGAGCAAAATGATTAGGGAAAATAATATTAGAAGCGTGATAATAGCTAATAAAAATTATAATTACTCTAAATGCATATCTTGCATTTTAATTTTTTCAAAAATTATAAGAAAATAATTTACTTACCCCTAGTGAAATGCTATCCTCGGAGGGGAATTTGGGAGCGAATCGGTCCTGGTTTTTCTCCTCGGTCTTGTTCAGCGGTCGCACTCGACAGAACACCTGCAAATGCGCTCGAATCAGAAAACAACGGTTCGTTCAAATCGCAACGCGAATGTCAATATTGATTCAAACTAGTTACGAAATGATGAGAATTTATAATGGAATGTTTTCATTCAATTTCGTAAGACACGTTATTTGCAAGAATTGAATAATATTTCTAATCGAAAAAGATTCACACCATGTAGCTCTTAAAAATAGTCTGTCATACGATTTTCTTAAACCTAACAAATAGTATCATTTTTCCTCAATATTTTTTTGAAATCAAATCATCAATAATAAAGATAAATTATATTATTCGCATGGCATGATATTCGAATTTATACAAAATATATTGTGAAAAATCCGGAAAAATAAATCTACCTGAACACTGCACTCGGATGGACCCTCCATGATTGTTGTTCCTATCGATTCGTCCTTTTCCGGACCTGCGTTAATCGGTCTTTCGAATTAGAATTCTACCCGTAGAGTTGAATGAGGAAACGAGAAAACGCAACAGAAACCAGGGCTGATTGTTCGAGAGATTAACAGTGAAACGAACAGCCTGAAAAGGTGGTCATGAAAAAGATAAAGTTTCGCGAAACGAAGATGATGACGCGACAATAGGCAACTTGGAAACCTCAAGCCATGCGAAATAGTGTGAGAAAAGAATCGTTTTCCCTGGCATCTCTCAGCCTATTTCGCATGGTTTGAGGTTTCTAAATAGCCTGATAATGCATATCGAATAGGTTTCAAATTCAACAAAATCATTCATAGAATGAAAGATTTGCTAGGAAAAATGGTGCAGCAGCACGAATATTGCATGATAAAGACAAGCATCTTATGAGCCTAAGAATTAAGAACTGCATAGGTCGAGTAAAAATGTTTGACCACTCCAAGCGTAATATTGCTTTCTTTTTCTCAAGGTATGAAGGTTGATGAATTTTGATGAAACCTACATAACATCATCTCAGGAGTTTTATTCGCGGTTTTCAAATTTGGGTTCCGAAATTTAGCGTCCAAAATGGATTTGAATTGTGGCTAGAGAACTAAAGAGATAGAGGAAAAGATAAAGAGAAAGGGATAGGGATGGAAGATTGGGGAATAGAGAATGGATAAAGCCTCGTTTGGAAGGCCAGTGGCTAAAAAGGCGGAATGTCACACCGATTGCGAAATCCGAGAGAAGCTTGGGAGCGAATAGGGCAAACTGAAACAGCAAAAGCTGAAAACGCAGGAAATGAGAGTATGATGGATCGAGAGTCCGAGAAATTGAGCAAATCAGGATTGTCACGGAATTGATCTTTGGAACTGAAAAATGATCCATTTCTGAAAAAAAAGTAACGCAGAATATTCTACCGAATATGATAAATAGATTGCTGTATTATTATTAAATAATTGGTAGACTTATTTTTCGAAAGAAAATGTAGAAGATCACCCTTGTACATGACTTTGAGCGTTTTGTGATCCAACTCCTAAGAGTTTCAAACTGCTCATACTTCATCAGAACACTGATAAAAATCGAACGGGGAAATATCACAATGAAATTTTATCGAGAAAACAAAGGATTATTAAAAAGAAAGCTCGCTTAGAGACGCCCTTTGACATGTGTTTGAGGGAAACGGAATCGATATTTTCATGGGCCCCAAAAGTGGACATTCGTTTTCCCAAATGGACACTCTTCTGGGTTTGAGGAGAAGAGAAGGAGGGGAGAAGTGAGATAATTATTGACAGACGGAATGTATAATGAGGACGATGAATAATTGAGGCATATCGCAGAATACCGCCATCGAATCTGTAAGTTACAGGATTTTAGAAAAGCAAAAAAATGAAAAGTAATCATTGCTGCTTGTTCGAATGGGGGAAAATTAGGAAAAATTAATCAAAGTGTACGCGTTAAAAATTTATCCTATTTTATGGAGTTAAATAACGAGTTTGTGAATGATAAGTTTGATTAAACTAAGCTTTTTATGAGTTATAAAATATTCCTTACACGTCACAAGAGTAAATCCAGGCCTCGTTTCTTCAAATATAAAATTATTAGAAACTAAATCGATTCAAATACTATGCGAAACGCATAAATCGAATAAAATCAATGTGATTAATTCTCAAGAAATGAGTTTCGCCTTGTCATAGAATCAATAACTACAGGAAATATCAAATACTCCCAACAATATGTATATTAGCGCATACATAAAGTGGCCGACAGTGTCCTTGCAATGAGGTCAAGTAGGATCGATGAAGAAAGATCCAAAGATAACAAGTATTTATGAGGATGAATAAATAAGACATCAATCAGATAGTTGGAATATCTTTGCGACAATGTCAAAAAATGAATAATCATCCATTGAAAATTGAAGAAAAAACCTATTGATTTTGGTGAAACATAATGAATCAGAAAATCAATATTTACTTTATAAGGTTGGAAACCGCTATGTCATTAACAATGATCTTTCAATGATGATATTTCGAATTTTTAGAGTCAACTTAAGGATAAAGTAGTTAAATTTGTGATGATTCACAATATATAATTATCCGGAACCAGTTTTAAGATTTAGGAAGCAAAAATCGCCTAACTTCTGTCATCATTCTCCAAACTTCAGAATTAAAAAATGATTCGAATAAAATTCTATAGAATGCTTCTCAAAATAATGATTGATGCAAATTACCGAAAAATAATGGAAAGGTGTAGGGCAAATAGGGGAAATAAGGCAACACACACACACACACATGAGCGGTTAGAGAAAGGGAGGACAGAGACGCAGAGGAAGGGAGAGAAAGAATGAAAGAGTGACAGAATGAAAGAGATATAAAGAAAAGGAGAGAAAGAAAGAAAGGGGCAGTGTGATTCACAAAGCGCAGAGAGACTGCCTACGGGCTGTGCAAAGAGAGCGCGGAAGAAGAGAGTCAGAAAGAAATAGTATTGGGAAAGGGAGGAGAAAGGGCGAAATATCATTATTGTGAAGAGAGTACAAAGATAAAGATAGAAAGTAAAAGAAAAGTAGCAAGGGAGAAAGAAAAATAAAGGAAGAAATAGTATGTAAAGTGAAGAAAGCACGAGACATCGACAAACAGACTACTGACTCTTTCATCCTCAACATAAAGAAAAATGACATGTGTTAGATAGGAGACTCGAGAACAGAAAGACTAGAGAGAGAAAAAGACGCAGAGGGACAGAAATTCGAGAGAGAATGAAATGGCGAAATTTCGAAATAACGTTCGAGAAATTAAAGATACAGAAAAATGGACAGAAAAACGACTAGCGATCGAAATAAGGCGTAGAACGAACGCGCATCCGCTAATTTTCAATCAATGAAAATTTATTGAAAACTTAAAAATTACGAGAGAAGCGAATTTTTTAAAAATAAAACCCGATTTTTTACAATTAATTAGTAAATTATGAAATGGAAAATAATCCTATAAAATTTAACACCAGGTTAATCTTATTGATCACAGAACTTTCTTCAAATCATCTACTAGACTGTTGATATTAGTCAGAAACTGTTTCCTTTCCTAAAATTACTCAAAGAAGTTAATTTAAGTAAAATAAAATAATAACCTCGGCACTTTTGTTTTGCATTTCTTTTTCTCCTAGAAACGCTGCATTTGCGAGTTGCAAATAGACTTGTAATGGATACATGATATCATAGGCTTCTTTCAGCTAAAATAAAAATTTGCAAAATACAAAATTATAAATTAATGCCTGTTCCAGAGAAAACTGAGGCTGCTTTATAGCTGATAATTTTTCATAGTAAAATTTCAAGAAATGATCAGTGTGGTCATTTAGATCTGTCCTCGTAAGACATCCACAAAATAATCGAGCCAAGTCTATAGCTGGGTTGCCCGTGTGTGTGGTCTAAATTTAAGAATATTTAATAAATACGCCAAAACGGCAACCCCAATTTAGGCAATTTGAATAATCCGTTACTCCTTACCCATAGTTAAGAGTATAGGACAAGGTAGGAAGAAACCTCTTCCCATATTATTTTATGGGTAGCAAAATGGCAAATTATTCAGGTTACTTCAGTTATCGATATTCTTTTTTTATCCATATTTCATTAACTTTGAAGCATAATCGTTAAAACTAATTCTGGGTTGTAAATGTAGTCATTTTTAAACAGTATTTTGATCTTAAGGCCAAGAAATAATCTAGAGATTAATGGCGGTTTAAATGCAGAAAGGTTCTTAAATTTTAAAGCATACCAAAATTTATCTTCTTTACCTGAAAATCAATGAACGCTCGGAATTTTCTCGTTCCGTTGTCGTTGACAAATAAGATGTTCGACTGCCAGGTATCGCCATGACAAAATACTCTTCCTGAATAACTTATTCTCAACTTTATTAGTCTCAAGATTACCATATTTATCATTAAACTTTCTCATCTCTCCCGCTTTCAATAGATTCACCAGAACTTTGGCAGCTTCTCCATAAGTATCTCCCTTTTCTTGAGATTCAGTTAATTTTTGGAGATGTTTCATTGTCAATGGTACGAGCTAGATTTATATCTTGTTAATTTTAAAATGTATTATTTTAAAAGATTACGTCGTCTCTAAACATGCCACTGACATTATTCGAAAATAATTCCTCTCCGAAATGTTCATCATCGCAAGTAGTGCTGTGAAATAATGCTAGATTTTCTAGAACCTAAAAATAAAATTATAAAAATTATTTGGGTTTAGTTTAATTTACACCTGCTCCATTTCAGACTTGGTGAGAGTATCACAAACACTAGTTGGCACCAAATTACCAACATGTTCCATTACAATGTATGCGGAATCATCATCTTCGTCCACGAATTTTATCAGTGCATAGGTCTGAAAATAATAATAGAGTTTGTAAAGGTAGCCACCGAAAAGTATCCACCTTTGATGAAATATCTTTTGATTAGGGAATCTTTGCAACATACTATTTAGTTCAAAGTAGCTACTTATACAAGTTGTCAAAATTAATAACAATTATAAAGAAAACTAAGTATACCTGTGCTAAGTTGTTCTGAAAAATTACAAGTTTACCTGTAATTTCAAATTTGTCGATCGAAAGTGCTCCCTTAATAATTTGTACACGTCGCATTCGAGATTGTGAATCTAACATTCAAATTTGCCTTTAATAATTGGACAAAGATCTAACTTTCTTGAGATTTTCTTGCATTTCGGGAGTGAAATTTGAGTTGATTTTCATGATCTGAAATATAACCTTTAAAAATTCAATTATTTTCCATACCTTGGCCACAAGTTTGTACCTAACATTTTCATCTATTCTTAAGTGACCTTCGAAAGCGTATAGTTCACCGACAAACCCCTAAAAATATTTTAAATAAATTCAAGAAAACATCCTCTTACATTAGCATGAAGTAGTTTCTGCAGTTCACCATCAGCAACGATGTCATGACAAAGTCCCAAACTGTATTTTATATCCTCAAAAATATCGTTTAGAGGTGCGGTTTCCATGATAAATTGATGAAAATCATAAAAACAGCGAGCTTAAATAAAACGCTAAACGTTGTGTAATTTTTCAAAAAGATGGTTTATTGGTCGATAATGGTTTGGTGGACAAATGCAAATACACTGTTAGTCTGTGCTCTACAAATAGAGTCTAGGATGGACATATCAGGTTTGTTTATAAAATATTACCGGCAGTATAAAAAAGAAATAAGTAACAACTATTCATCAATGAAACTTTATAATTTTGATACATATGAAGAATAATTAAAAATGTGTGCAAAATTTATAAATCCTCTAGAATATATCCTACAAAATAAGTTGCTGATTTTGATATTTTGTCCATTGATTGATAAATCGGTCTCTGATAGAGATAGTTTTGAAAATGCAACTTTCAAATATAATTATTAGTGTTTCGTGATTTCGAATTTCCCATCTAACTATCATAATGCCATTTATTTATTTAAGAGCCATCCCACGAATAACTGGAACAAGGGTCCGGACAATTGTAAAAGTGTCCCGGGTCCGAATAAAACCTACCGGGTGTTTCAAGTTTATCCTCCCAGTTTATTTTTTGAATAACTTTTTTATTTTTCATCCAAATTGAGTACGGTTTTTTACATGGTACTCTCCTTGCGTAATGGTTTTGTTTGGTATAACTTTCGAGTCGAAACCAATTACCCATACCCATGAAACCACCTGTGTTTTGAAGGCTAATTTTCGACAATAAATCGAGCTCTGCGTGTAAGACTGGACCATTTAACTGCGTTTTACCACTCAGATTAGCATATTTTGGTAAAATTTCAGGTAAAGATGTTTGGTATCTTACCAAACTTGATACCAAATTAATTCTGGCATATTTGACTATCATACGGAGCGAACTGCATCAAAAATGGTCTAGTCCTACGCCCACAGGGCTCATGAATTGTCAAAAATTAGCCTTCAAAAGACAGGTGGTTTGATAAGTATGGGTAATTGGTTTCGACTCGAAAGTTATACCAAACAAAACCATTACGTAAGGAGAGTACCATGCAAAAAACCGTACTCAATTTGGATGAAAAATAAAAAAATTATTCAAAAAATAAACTGGGAAGATAAACTTGAAACACCCGGTAGGTTTTATTCGGACCCGGGACACTTTTACAATTGTCCGGACCCTTGTTCCAGTTATTCGTGGGATGGCTCTTAAAAATCAATTTTTTTATCATTTATATATCGATCAGAACCGTGCGTAGTAATCAAAATTTCAATATTTATCGAGAATAAATCCCCATCCATTGTAATGAAATTTTCCCTACCCTACTTAACTAATGTCATTTATTTAAATCAACTAGTTTTTCTGCGTGTCGTCAACTGAACTTTGCACGTGTTCGGGACGACCTACATAAAGGCCGAATTCTGATGGTTAGGGCCTTAAAAATTCCACCAAAATACTTGTGATTGTTTGAAAAATGTTATTTGATGGAATAATCATGTTTTCACTTGAGTTTTGCGTTCGAATAATAATTTACCAAATTGAATATAATGAAGAATAGATTTGCTAAAAATATTTACACCTTTAAAAGCTGATCTTCATTATTCATTTATGCGAAAATGTGTAATTTATTTTTAATAAATACTTTATATCTTGACACTGTTACAACTTTTCCATTATCTCATCAACGTTCTCGCAGTTATGTTATCGTAGGGCAGAACTGATGTCCCCATTCAGAGCTGTAAAATGAAAGTGCTTATTGATGAAATAGCGTGAAAAACCTGGAGATGATAGATGAAAATTGAATGATCGAAAGAGTGTGGAGTGCGAGTGTCTGTGGCAAAAAGGCAATAGGGAATAGATCTGGTTGTTGTCATTCATAATTCCACTCCCCCTTTCATTTCACGCCCTACTACCAAATGTTTATCTATTCTATTATCATTTTGCTTCATTATCATTTATCGATATCATAACATTTGTAATGAGCGTAATAAGTTTATCGGCAATTTTATTGAACAATGTACTAATTGTTGAATTTACAATAAATTTGAAGTGCATACAAAAATTGTCTATTCTAAAGTTTTTCTGTGATAAATTTTTAGCTTGCCCAACTGACCAAAATAAAAATTTTTGATTTTTTGAGATATTTTTTATTTAAATCTTCATGTGACGTATTCAATGCCCGAAACAGAGTCGATAAAACAGGCGATAGATAACTTCGAAGAACGATATCAGTTTTCGCTGATTTATTTATTACTCCACCATTTATCATTTCTCAAAAATAATGATAGCCCCAACCTTTGTCATTTCCATCAACTTTATCAATGAAACTTGTAGCCTTGAGCGTGTGTAGCGAGAGAGAAAATTTGTGGTAGTGTTATTCTGACGAAGCTATCAATCAATTTATCAATTATTATTGTTTGCAAAATGATAATTTGCAGGCATAAATAATCAGCTATAACTAAAAACATCATACACATCGAAACCTCTTCAATAAGTTTGTTTATAATTTAACTTGCTGATATTTCAATTTTATTATGTTTCGAAAAACAGTAAAATATGATCAATCCTTCTGTCCTTAAATGGCTATTTTCCCATAACAGTCCTCCTAATCTCTGATTACTTGGCTAATTTGCAATTTTCTCATTCTTAAAATACCTTCCTTCCATTTGTAAATCTCTTTTATTTCACCGAAGTCTCTTTGTCTAGCCTTTCAAATGCTCGATTTTCTTTTCAAGTTTGGTCATTTTTCTCGAGCGTAACTGTCTAAATCTCTCGATTTATCATGGTATTTTATCAGTGATATGGTCTCTTTTATCACCTCTTTATCACTTTCATCAAATTCGTCTCATTCATTATTTCCGGCCAGCGCCTCTCGCAACACACGCAGCAATGAAAAACTTACCCCAAAGGGCAATCATATCTTCTTATCACTGATTCACTAATTTTTAATCATTTTATCAGTTTTTTAAATTTTTTATTTTACTACTTTGATAATTCTCAGAATCATTTTAATCCATGAATATCATCGTTCGTCTAAGATCTCTTTCTTTTAAAATCGAAAATATGAATGGCAACGTAATAATATCAAAGTAATTGTTCTTCATTCACATGCTCCGTTTATCAATTGTCAATTTCACGATTTGAAAACAATTGCCTTGCGAGAATATTTGATTCACTTGATTTCGAGTAGTGAATTTCGCCTTACGTTTGTCATAGTATTTAGCCTGTTATTTTGCGTATTTTTGTATGTATGCCTACGACAGAAATTTTATTGCCCCCGATTCGAGTCAAAAATGTGAATTGTTTGATCGAAATTGGGTGCGTTTTGTCGCGCGTCTCTAACATTCAAAAATCATAACAGGAAAAGATATTTGTTTGTATACGTGAAATTGTCTCAAGCGATATTTAACAGCATTAAAAGTAGTGTTGTAGAAAGTGGTTATTTTAAAGAAAAGCACTAACTTTATACTTATCTTTTCGCACAATTTCTTGCATATGTGTTGTGTTTGAGTATCTAAAATTTAAAAAAAGTGTAATTCATAACGATTAAACCTATTGACGTTTGAGTTATTTTAGCCATTTTTTGCTATATCGATAGATTTTTAGAATTACTTCATTTTTATAATTTTTCTATCAATTTCAGATGGAAAAACACAATGTCGACGTTTTCGAAGACTCAGATGAGAACCTCAAGTCGGTAGATCTCGAAGATGCTCCTTTACTATGCGGTTATGGGGGGTAAATTTAAACCTTTTTCGTAACTTATAAAGTCACTTGTTTCAGATGCACACCTCGATGGCTCCAGAAATTTCATAATGCTAAATGTTTATTGTTAGCCTTGGGTATATGCGCATTTATTCAGGCATTTTCATCGGACTTTATCTTTCGAAAGAGACTTTTTAGAGTTTCGTCGTTAACGCGATATTTCCAGTGGGCCTATCAACATTGGAGAAGCGGTTTCAAATGACTAGGCAAGTAATTACTCATTCATAAGCATGAAACCTCTAAAACTTATTTCATTTCCAAACTTTATAGCTTCAAATAACAATACTGACAGATCAGTTACATAATTGCGATTCCTTGGAAGCCTAAATTTCTGAAACAAATGTGAAATAGTCATAGACTCTTAAATTGGGTTTCTGAAGAGTTTGGATAATTTTGAAAGGAAACTATTGATAGAAACGAAAGACTTACGGATAACCTGTGAAAGTAGTTGCAATAGTCGCATAGTTGCATACGAACTACCATAGAAAAAGTATTCTTTTCTACAACAATCTACACTCTCTCGTATACAACGATGCTATGGTGGAACGTTTCTTTGAAAACTCTCTAAAATGGATCATTTTTCAATAACTTCAATTTAGTACTCATACGGGAGTGATATCGAGTTGGTACGACTTCGCGGTGCTTCTGATCGTGTTCCCAGTGTGCCATTGGGGGAACAGCGGACACAAGGGTCGATGGATCGGGTTGGGGGGAATCGTGATGGCCGTCGGCTCGCTGGTCTGTGCCCTGCCACACTGGATGGCCGCCCCTTACATTCCCTCAGAGAATGTCCATAACGAGTCCGATTTTGGACAGTGCACAATTAGGTTAGAATTTACATTTCTTGAATCCGCTGCTATGCTTCAAAAATTTAGTCATGTAGACACTGATGATGAAGACTTCGATCTTTTTTCGTACAGTTCTTTTAAACCACAAAAAAGTGATCGTTATTAGACTTGGTTCGCTGGTTTAAATATTTCAAGTTTAAGTTCATGAATGAAATCGTATGAGAATAATCGAGAGATATGTAGCACTAGGATCGCTAGTTCATACAGACAATTTACCATATCGTATAGTTTGCTTTTTTGGAAATATTATTTTCTTACCAAATTGGCGAGACCTTTGTCTGTGCGATTCGCATCACACATTCTTTATCCTCACTCGCGAACGACAATAAAATTCAAGTGACGCGAATCGCACAGGCAAAGGTCTCGTCGATTGGAGAGGAGAGTGTCTTTCAGGGATGAAAAACAATGCACCTCCGCTTCGATGTCTTCATGGCTCAATCCATATTTTTGGATGTTCATTTTGGGCCAAACTCTACACGGATTCGGCTCTACTCCATTATTTTCCATCGGCACAACATTTATCGACGAAAATGTGTCACAAAAGGCGTCACCAGTGTATTTAGGTAAGTCACAAAACGCACTTTCGTAAAATGGATTTAGAATTTTAGTGCAAATTTGATTACATTCAAATCCTGAGTTCATCTGTACTCGATTTGAAAAATGAACACGAATAGGACGTTCAATTTTAGGACAGTACATTGATTTAGAAATTTGCACTTTTAAAAAATTTTATTGCGTACATCCTAATTGCATTGCGAAGGGCAAAGTTTAAATTGTTGTTTAGAAAAAATCTAAATTATTCTAGTTTAGCGATCCACGCAGTTCTAACGACACTGGGTCCTGTAGTCGGTCTTTTCGTCGGAGGATTTCTCCTCAATTTGCACGATGATTTCGATCGTCCTGATAGGTACACAATATATATAATTAGCGCAATTGCCCCATTTATCGGCAATTGGCCAATTATGAAAAGCTAATTAGGGGTAATTGGCACAAAATTAGACCATCATTGCTCACGGTGTTCATCACACTTGGATCAAGAGTAGCAAATAAGTTGTAATCATCTGGCCTAATTTCGTGCAGCGCTATTGCGTCTAACGCACTACCACTCGACCACAGAGCATCGCCCCCTTTCACGCATTTTCTTGCAAGAGATGGAAAAGTGGGTAGCTGAAAGGAAGTGTTGAGGAACTGAAAATAAAAATTAAGAAAAAAGAAGACTTTACGGAAAAGAATCGTTAATGTTACTTCCCACTACGGGGTGAGGAAGAAGTTCTGTAGGTAACGGTTGATTTTTTATACTACAGATATTGTATCAATCATGATGATTACAAGTGTGGTACCATTTTGAAGCTTGATGTTAATAGACTATCAGGAACATTTCATTTTATCATAACATCGTTCCTATCACTGTTAAGAGGCTGATGTCTCATTGATAGTCACAAAAGTCAACATCTGTTGAATTCAATTTGTCCCAATGGTGCATAATATGCAAAATGTTCAATTTCTTAATTGCTATTTTCACCCACCTGTTAATTTAAAATGCTAATTTTGTTCTGGTAAAGCTTGCGACAGCATACGTCGTTAGAAAGGTACCGTAAGCCGGGCACAATATATCGAAATCTTATGAAACTAATATATATGGCCAATTTTAATGTGGAGGTTTCAAAAATATTAAATTTGACCGGATTCAAAATCATCCGGGATGAGATATTTACATTCGAGTTTGTCCACAGAACCTTTTCCGTATCTTGTAGTTTTCAAGGTTTATCAATTAGATAAGAATAAAGTCGATACATACGAGAATCTGGGTGAAATTTCATTTAAACAATCAATTTTTTGTCTTAAAATTGAATAAAACTCGGATTTCCAGATATGAAATGAGCTCGTCTGATCCAAGATGGGTCGGCGCTTGGTGGGTTGGATTTCTGATTTCTTCCTTAGCGGCCCTAATAATTGCCTTTCCAATTCTGGCCTTCGCTAGAGAATTACCCGAGGCCAAAAGGCACAGGGCGAAAGATGTGAATCAGGTAATTATGCTAATTAGCTCGTAAATAATTGCCCATTTATCTTTTAGTGCCACGCGGTTAACGCTGATTTGCATAAGAAATCATCGAAGGATACGAAAAAGCTACCAGAAATTATATGGGTAGGTCATTTCTGAATAAATTATAAAGATTGAAGAATTTAGGCTATTTGTAAAAATCCTACGTTTATCGTTTGTGTATTCGTAGGAATTTTCGAATCAATTATCATAAACGGATTCTCCGCTTTCATGCCGAAAATTTTGGAGACATTATTGAGTACTTCACCGATTTTAGCGTCTTATCTATCGTGTAAGTTGTTTTAAGCGAATAGTTCGTATTTAGAATAAGTTTAAAAAGTTAACAAGTTTGTATGTAACGAATGAATATTAATTCCAGAAGGATCTCTTATAAATACGTCATTCATTTTCTCTAGCATAGAGAGGTTCAATAAGTTTAATAGAAAATGAAATTCTATCATAAACTCGATATCATTAATGCCCTAGCAATATACAGTGCCGTCCATGTGTCTTGGAACTTTCAGTTTTTTCGAAAAATATTCTTCTAATGAAATTTTCAAATTTTAATTTTTTTTTCAGGTGAAAGCTATTTCTATGGGCTTCAAAACGGTGTATCGGAATTGCGCGCTATTTACACTGTAGCTGCGTAAATCTTGTAAAATTAGAATCGGATCGTCCAAGAGTCTTGGAACTTTTACTATTTTTGTCTTTTCATCGTTATTATCTTATTTTTTTATCGTATTTATTTAATTTTTTTATTTATCGGTGTAGATTTTATCGATTTTAAATGGTTTTTCGCAAATATTATACCGTCGAGTTGAAAGAGAGGATCATCAAGCGCGCCAAGGCCAGACACAGTTTCGCCGACGCAGATGCTAATTTCCAAGTCTCCAAGCAGTCAGTTTCTCATTGATTCGATGACACACAACACCGCCGATCCCTACAGAACCATCCCAAGACCGGTGGACCCCACAAGATCAATAGGCACGTCAACAAAAGATTATTAGAACCTCTCGTTCCAATTCTCGTCTTACTGCTTCCCAAATTCTTACCGAAATTTCCCCAATTCTTGACGATAAAATTTCTGTCACCACTATAAAACGTCGCCTGGGTAAAGAGGGTTTGAATGGTAGAGTTGGGGTTCGTAAGCTGTTTATCTCCAAAAAATAATTGACCGAACGAAAAAATTGGGCGAAGTCGCATAAGGACTGGTCACGGCGCAGTGGTCTAAAATTCTTTGAAACGACGAATTCAAGTTTAATATGTTTGGAAATGGTAAGAAACGGTGGATTCGACGTCTGGTAGGTACCAGATTCGACCCCAAATACCAAATGCCCACCGTCAAGCACGGTTGTGGATTTGTCACTGTATGGGGATGTTTCAGTATATCTGACGTCGGTCCCCTTGTCCGTATTTATGAATGCATGGACGCCAATATGTACAAGGGGATACTGGAGAAGCACATGCTTCCTTTTCCAAGAAAAAAAAATCCCCACTGGATGGGTATTCCAGCAGGATAATGGCCACAAGCACAGATCTGCCATAGTCCAGAAATGGTTCAAGGCGAAAAAGTGAACGTCCTTCCATGATTTTCGCAATTCCTGACTTGAATCCGATAGAATATTTGTGGAGCGATATGGAGAGGCGAGTTAAGGGCATTCAAGCTCGAAATACCGACGAAAAGTTCACCATTCTGCCCCGGGAATGGTACAAGACAGACCAGTGCACGATCGATCTTCTGATGGCTTCAGTGCCTAACAGATGCAAAGAGGCCATCAAGTCTAGGCGTTTTCTACTCGCTATTGAGCTAATCTTATTATTTTATCAGCTTTTATTATCATAATTTCGTTTCTAAGTTATTTATAAACCTTTTAAATAGTGTCATGTTAAAGTTCCAAGACTCTTGGACGATCCGATTCTAATTTTACAAGATTTACGCAGCTACAGTGTAAATAGCGCGCAATTCCGATACACCGTTTTGAAGCCCATAGAAATAGCTTTCACCTGAAAAAAAAATTAAAATTTGAAAATTTCATTAGAAGAATATTTTTCGAAAAAACTGAAAGTTCCAAGACACATGGACGGCACTGTAGTATTAGCTAGTTAAACTAAATAAATCATTAAAAACTTTTAGCGGTGGTAATTTTCGCTGCAGCTGCAGGTGTTATGATTGGTGGAACGATAATTAGACAATTGAAGCTGCAAGTGCGATAATTTCCCAATTATCTTTGATTTAGTGATAATTATAGGTCGGAGGGATGCTGAAAATGATCGCGATTTGCCATTTGATAGCACTGATCTTCATCACTGGATTGCTAATGCATTGCCCGAAACGAAACTTCGTCGGGATCAACATGCCCTATGGAGACGAGTAAGATTTTTATTATCCTTTAAGATTCACAATGAAATATTTCGGGATATGCAACAGAAATGTGGGCCATAATTCTCAAAATATTATCGAATGCTAGGTTATTCACTTCCCTACTATTTAAGACCATGGAAACTCCCAAAGTATCCAACAAAATAACTAGGCATTTCATTTAAAAATTAACAACAATACCTCTATGACTCGAGAATCTAGAATTGAAATTTCAAGCTTACATCCCGAAGCTCACCAGCCCCCTTCGATCAAAAACCCATGCAATTCGCAATGTCATTGTTCGTCCGAGTGGAACCCTGTTTGCGATCGGAAAACTGGACGGATATTCTACTCTGCCTGTTACGCCGGATGCACTGACAAGACTGAAAATTCGGTAATTTGTATAGTTAACTAAAAGATATACCAATATTCTTTAAAAAAAAAAACTATAACAACTTGGATTTTCACTACTTTACGACTAAGCAAAAGTATGCAAAGCGAGTGAACGTTTCCCTACCGTCTCCTAACTCTACACATTAGTTCGCCTGATCTCGAAATTTCGAAGAGCCAAAATTATTGAAAAATTTGATCAAACTAGATAATTTTGGCCCTGAAATGTGTGAATGTCTTTCAGAAGGAATTCTTTTTAAAAGAATAACCACGCCTTGACCATTTTCTTTCAGAACGGCGCTTCTTGGTCTTCCTGCTCATGCATCTCCAATACCACGTCGTCTTTGCTGTCCTCATCGTTTCTAGACGCTGTCAAAGACGATTCAGATTCTGAAGACGTTCATTCCGGTTATTGCTCGTTGGATTGTGGCTACAACACTTACATCTTGATGATTACGATTTTCATCACGACAGTCTCGAGTTTCGCCGCGGGAATTCCGAGTCAGCAAGTAAGGAATTCACTTTGTCGTAAACCAATCTAAATTTTGTTTTAGATTATGTTGAGAGTTGTGCCATTTGATCAACGGACTTTGGCGCTAGGAATCAATTGGACGTTCTTGAGGTTATTGGGTAAGTTCGAATAAGAGTTTTCTCCAAAATTTCAATAAATTTGTCAGCAAAGTATAAAAGTAACATTTTCCAATTTCAAAGAATTAGTGATTTTTTACCTTCAGGTTTCATTCCCGGTGGAATTCTATTCGGTGTGGTCATCGACACGGCATGTCTGCAATGGGGAAAGTCCTGTGGAAAATCGACAAGTTGTCTCGTCTACGATCCATCAAAATTAAGCTGGACCATCACTGCTTTAGGTAGGCTAAACTTCGGTAAAATATGAATGATTTCTAGCATCACTAGGATATTTTTGAAACGCAACACGATCGATTATTTATCGAGCTATAATTTTCTCGTGAAAAATTAAACGATGCACAAATTCGAATATGTAGGTGTGCATTGCGTATTCACAAATAGTCGTCCAACTCGTTCTTTGAATATATTGTAATAGTGTAAAGTCGACAACAAACAACGAGCCAATTCCCGTGCATCAAAAGGTTGCCATTTGCTTCGTCTCAAGTAATTGGCCACTGACAAAATAACAAGCCTAAAATTAATCGCTTCGATGATTTAGTAACGCAAAATAGTATAAACTTTAGCGATCGTCTGCAAATTGTTATCGATACTTGCGACGATAATCGGCTACATGACGTACCGACCTTCCGATTTGGACAACGGGGCGAGTGTCGCTAGTTCCGACAGCCACGGCGCACTGCATCTAGTCGTAAATGACGATAGAAACGATCAACCTATTCAGTCGATACACATGTAGAAAATTTGATAAGAAATAGAGTGGCGCTTGATGAAATAGCACTGTTAAGAAAACTGAGCTTTAGAGGTATTGGCTCTTACTAAATATCGGTTGAAAGTTTCGCAGGCTAATACTATTTTCTCTACTCTCAACATTCCTTCTCCGATTTTTACCTGGATTTCGCAATTACCAGGACTCATTTTTGCCGGAAAATATCGGTATTTCGAAAACGTCGGGCTACCGATACTGTTTCATCAAGTTTGACCTTTAATTAACTAACTTATTCATCGTTCATTAATCGCCAAATATATTGCATATTATCCCCGATGTACCAAAGATAGTCAATATTTTGGTCTCAAAATTGTCATTTTTAGATTAGCTTTTGTACCTCATTTAAATTTGCCTCGGCATGAAATTGCCAGAATCTCAGGGTATAAAACAAGGCATTACCCAAATTGGTGAGTATTACCTCGAAGAATAATATACAAAAAAATATGAATTTCGAAATATGTTGCAAGTTATGTTGAGTCAATATAGATTTAACAACGATTGTTGTGAATTACTCATGGATTGCGAAATCGATATTTCAATTTTAAAAAAATAAAATGTTTGTACAAATTTCTCCGTAAAATAATAAATGTTTGTATTTTTATCGTACGTCTTAAAATCGCCTGCTATTTGTCTAGTATCTCAAAATAGCCCTTGGATCTGTTGCGATTTTCGTATCGGAGCACCATCGCTGTCTGGCAAAAAGTGTTTCTGTATAGGAGTATTTTGATTCCTAGAAAATCACGGACCTCGTTATGAAGGATAGTTCTGTGAAATAGGCTGGGTTATTGAAAATTTCTATTCTCCTCCCTGGAAAATTCGCTTCTTGCCCTATGTACAATTACAGCATGTCATAGGGGCGTATTTACACAGATTTCAGCGCGATTCACCAATATAAAGCCCCCAAATTTAACATCTCGAGATCGCCTAGCTAATAGGTCTAAAATTAATTTGTTTTTATATATTTTTAGAAGAGTTGTTGTCTTTTCAAAATTATATGCTGGTGTTATAATTTAATTTAGCACATGCATGTTAAAGCTTTCCTATTATCGATAAATCTGAATCATTCGTAATAAACGCGAACGGTTATCGCTCAAAAATCCTTTCATTCTCTTCCGATTTATTTCGAAACATCAATTTCCAATCAGCCATATTTAGGTATAATGTTACGGATATCAATATTGTTCCTAACTTTTGCCTATAATGTTCAAGCGATGATGCAATTTTGTACTAATGGTCGAGTACCTGGAGCGGGTATTTAAAAAAAAAAATTTTTATGGGAGCATAGTTTTAAGTCTGCCAAAAGTACCCGTTTACCGATGGATACGTATGTCCTGGAAGCGTAAGATATGGTCGATGTGAGCTGATAGGCAGTGAGAGGAGATGCTGTGAGTTGTTTTGCCAATCAATTATCATTAGTTTTAGAAAATTGTATGTTTCAAAATTCAACAGATAATTTGTCAATAAATTTTATTAGCGATAATGCTTCATTAATGTCTCGAATATTTCATTTCATTAGACTAATCTAGGTGACATGGAACCATCGGCCGACTGCCATGACAATAGCAACTTCTGCCGAATCATGAAGAGTCTTTGCGATAAGAAAGGTAACTAGCATAGATTTAAATGTATAACTATGCTAATTATTCTAATCTAGAACACCGCGAAATGATGCTGAAATCTTGTGCATCCACATGCAATTTGTGCAAACACAAGAAGGACATTCAAGCCTCAATATTAGTGCTTCCACGGGCGAGTCCGAAACCGAACCCGATTGGTAGACATTTTCGGAATATTTTATAAATTAAATATGCTTTGAAATTTTGGTTGTAAATTTCAAAGCAGCAAATAAACATTTCGTATCCATTCGCTTTACAATAAACAATCATCAAGTCGAGAAAAATTACGTTCGCTTTAGACCCTAAAGAAGTCGCCGAAGAAGAGGATAAATCTTGCACGACAACAACTCCGAAAACGGAAACACGTAACAAAAACTTCCAAAGTTTTTGACTAACTCAAGATTTCAGCCAGAAAATGTGTATATCCGAAACGACTCATTACACCTTCGCCGGTATTGAATGAAAATTCTACTTCGCCCAATGTAACAGGTAGAAGAAGGATTTTACAACAACAAAAATCGAAATTCAACAATTTTCAGAGAATGATATTCCTAAAAGTTCTTCTCCTAAAATGCCCAGAGGACGTCCGATCAAACACACCAATCCACCCATGCCCCCACCCACTCAAGTCAATACTTCATCTACTGAAACAGCAAATATCGCTTCCTCGAACTCGACAGTTTCTCCTTCAAGCAACAAAACTCATTCCACATTCAAGCACATTGCACTTACGATTACCACCCCTACTACTCAATCTAATAGTTCTACTCAATTCCAGAATTCGACAAATTCTGTCAACTCTACAAGTCAGCCTCAAATTGTTAGATCTAGACCACCTACTCCACCGAGGTCGAGAAATTCGATGAAGTCTACCTCTCCAGAAACCAGGATTGAATCGTCATCATCGTATTCTGAAGCCTCTACGCCTACAGTGAGAATCACGTCCGTCAAAAGCCTTCTAATTCGAAGTACGACGTCTCCAGAGTCTAGTTCTTCATCGAGTAGTTCTGAAGAGGAAGAGGTAACTTTGAAGTTGTCTTCTACTGAGAGTCGAAATTTTAGAAATTGAAGAAGATCGCAACCACGATTGACGCCCTGAAGAATCTCAAGAACACGACGATTGGCAAGAAAGAGTTGGAGAAGTGGCTCAATACCAAGGTTCGAATAGGAAAATTTTAACCCTAGAATTTTTGCTCGATTAGAAGGTTTCTTCAGGTATTTTGTATAAGTTTTGGTATTTCCCAAACTTATTAGTTCATAATCGAAATATTCAGAACCAAAACCTTCGCGTAACTACTCACAAAACATCCAATCAAAAATAAAAATTTCAGAAGCCTATCATAATCGGCAACGCTACAGTCGTTCCACAGTCAAGCACGCCATTTTCCATCTCGAAGACGCTAATTAGAGGTTGATAATTACCCTTAATTGAAAGATGGAATTAAAATTATAGGTACATGCTTCGACGACTACATTTACTGTCGAGAATTCCAAGCGCTCTGCGGCCATCCCGCCTTTGCTGAAGCAATGACACAGCATTGCACGCTGACTTGTGAAAAATGCAATGAAGTCAAGGATGAGGAGACCGGATCAGGTAAATTTAGATCTTCTTTCAAATCAAATCTATAGGAAAAGTTGCATGGGAATTGTGTCTGAAATGAACTTGTTATATTTGAACTAACATCCGAAATGTCGCATCAGTGTAGAAAAATTCTTCAAGAATAATTTAAAACATATTGTCTCAAGAAAAAAACATCTACGTGGTCTTTCGATTGATATAAATTCATTTCAGAAAACTGCAAAGACACCACACCTGAATGCTCTTCTTACAAGGACCTATGCAGAGACTCGGAATTTTCGAATCTAATGGCCAACTACTGCCCTAGGACATGCTCGTACTGTCTTCCATTGTGCAGAGATCGGCATAGAAGGTAACTATTTTAATTAATTAACTAATTAAGCGTAAATTTAAGCTGTGTGGATTACGCTTACGATGGATTTTGTTCGAATACAATGTATTCTCTAGATGAACGGAAGCATCTCTGTGGCTCAACATGCCAATTGTGCGATTAGTCAACAGAGCTTAGGCGATAGTACAATAATGATGCCTTTTCACTTATGATATCTGTATATAATTTGATTTTATGTGGAATAAACATATGATTCGTTGAAACTATCGTCAAAGTACGTAGTTTTATCGAGTATTCATGACAATATTATAAATTTAATTGTGTGATGGTGCTTGTTTCGAAAATCCAAATCAAAACTTTGATCTTGCAAATTTTCTTCGGAAGGTTTATTTTCATCTGTCTGAACCCCCGAAAGTTGATCATCGATCCATCTTGTTTTGACGCGTTGAAGTCTGCAAAACTCGGTGTTTTAAAGTCTCAACAAAGATCTCGGACCATCTGGCGTGAAATTTTAGATCTTTACAAAGATCATGAGTCTGAAGATTCGACTCTCAATTTTCTAGATGTTTCAAAATGTTTACTTTAAAAAAAATATTTTTGAAGTTCATTATGCCTGAAACTCTTTTTCGAAGCCAAAACACAAGACGATTGTGTCAAAGCTTTGTGTCTTCAAATGTTTGAAAATAAGGGCTAACTCCATAATTTTAGCCGTTTACTTATTTGGGCGAATATCGCTCTGGGGATTCTGCAAGAAGGGAAAGATGAGCGTCTAACGGGCTGCTTTCAGGCGCAATAACTTCGTTTCCCGCAAATTCCCTCCCCACGAGGGAATTTCGTCGCATTTTCCGCGACCCTAGTCGTTTTCAAACGTTATCAAACCTCACATAGAGGATATGCTCAAGATTTCTTTAAAACAAATCCTTGAATCTTTGATAATTCTAGTTTTTTTAATGAATTATTGATGCCGGTGTGTAAGAGTTCACTATCGCTTATTCATAAAACGTCTTCTATCGTTATTTTTATCTCTGGCATAAAATTTTAGCGTTGCTAAGATACTGGAAAAACTTTTGAACAGTATAATTTTCATCTGCCTACCCATCAAATTCAACCTAAGATTCTCCTCATAAGTAATAACATCTGCCTAAAATTTCACATCGCGTTTCGAGATATAATCTTACCTAAACTATCGAAGTGAAATTCTCGTTTTCTGAAACTTTGACGATCAATATCTCTTATTTTGATCTTGGAATCCTGGTAGAGTTGTTTATTTCATATTGACCCCGAAGTAGATTTTTGGTCAATTTATAAATTTCTTAGATAAGCTATATAAACTTCCAAGAAAAAACTAGCAGGTACGAGATTTGATTTGTGCGCCGTTAAGTTGGCCTTAAAATATAACATTTTCAGTAAATTAAAAAGTGTTCCTTTATTTTTATTTCCATTACAAGTTTCGAGGGATTATATTCTGGACATGCGATTTTTAACGAAAAAATTGAAACCTATTCATTTCAGACCAAAATGTGGGTTCATTTCCAAGCCGGCATTCTCTTATCCCTAGTTCTCATCAGTTTCGGATTTCCGAAAATCGAGAAATTCGACTTCAAGCATTTTAGAAGTGAGTCTATTTATCATATTCCAGAAAAATTGCAATTTTTAGACCCAATAAACGTTAAACTCGGTCGAGTCCGTGATTTCCGTCAGATTCAGGCGCATTTGCCTGTAGCTGTTATGCAAAAGTTGAAGGAGCACCAGGTAGTTTTTTGGCAAAGTTTTAAAATCAGATCCCCAAGTCTTCTATTTGCTCAAAAAGCTGTACTTCACCAAAGTTTTAAATTATAGTCTGAATTTTAGGCTCGTGCCAATTCCGTAACGACCCTGAAGACCGAAACTGTCCAGACTGATCCTCTAAAGACGGTAAAACTCGACATTTTCAGGAGATACAGTATTATTTGTTTCAGGAACCATTGGATATGTCTAATGAAACCACGATCTTCGGTAATAGCGATTACGACTACAATAATACCGATTGGGAGAGTGATGTCGATCGAGTTGGACCGCACCACGGGTTCCCCATGCCCAAATTCCTCAAGTGTGTTTTTTTCTCGAATTTGCTGTTTCAAAATTTGATTCAATTAAAGTAATTTAAAAGTCGTCGATCGAACTTCATCCTCAAGCTCCAGTTATTCTTGTCGTAATTATTGCTCAATCCAAATGTTGTTATTCAGGCACGTCTCAGCTAAGGCCCGTAAGGAGTTCGTCCGAATTGTGCACAACAAGAACATCAGCCGGAAGGAGATGGCCAAGCAACTCGACAAATGGGCCAAGAAGCAAGGACCGAAAATCGAGGTTCATAAAACTCGTTGAAATGGTTAGTTTTTATTTTAGAAAGCTCTCCACAAGTATGAGCGCGAGTTGATGAAGTATCTCGAGGCGCTGCACAAGAAGACCACCAAAATCGTCGACCAGTTGCCAAAGGCCTATGAAAAGGTGATCATTCTTTTTGAAGATTTCAATTTTCGAGGGTAAAACTCACGATAAAGTCGCCAATTTTAACGATTTTTCTGGAATTATAAAAATAGTTAATGGAATATGAAACAATCACATTGATATTATACCATCGAATCTCCAAATTCTCTGAAACTTATTCGAATAATTCAAGGTGCACCGAATCGTAAGTGATCCTAACCTCTCTACTCGTCAAGTGTGGGAGAAGCTCCGTGCCTTGAAGGTAATTTTAACCAATTGTTCCAATTAATTCTCAGTTAATTACCCTAATTATTCAAATTCCAGCTTTCCCGCCCTGTTGCTCGCTCTCTTCGAGCTGTGATGTTCGTAGCTGCTCATTCCGGCGGGAAACCCCTCGAAGAAGAGGAAGAGGACCCGAATATCGACACGATTGGGGCGGGACTCGGATATGGTCCTTTTGGAAGTACGTGATAGGGAAAAATAGCGCAATTTTAAAATCATGTCAAAGCATGAAAAGAGACGAATATAAGACGAGACTTATCTCTTACCACACCATTTCACCACTTTCATCCTATTATCTATCCCTAATTATATGTCTCGTCATTTATAAATTACCATGAAAACGTGATATTGTCGTCAGTTTTAATGAAAACGACGATATTTTTCATGTTTATGTATTCGGAAAAAAATCAAGTCTTAATTTTCAGTGAACTACGGTAACTCTAACGTGGATGATGATACCGATGAGTAGTAAATTTTATAAATACCCTCTTTTCCAGCGAACCATTACTATATTTATTCCCTTTGTAGACTGATAATTTTGTGAAACCTGTTATTTTATACCATACTATATTTTTCATTTCCAATAAACTCGCTTTCATGTTATTGATTGGTTCATTTATCTGAGGTGCAAAGTGGTGCACGGTTATTTTCTGTGGTTAGAAAAGAGGGAAATAGCATTTGAAGAGAGATTGGCCTAAAATCCATTCTCTCCCTATTTTTACTTCTTAGATTTTCAGAAGCTTCAATATCACCTTACCGCGCAAGGCGCGACGTGAGATCACTTACAGTACGTTTATTGAATATCATGATCCAAGGATTTTCGTGTAAAAGGAAAACGACAAATCATTGTAGGGGTGTACGAGAAAAAGAATCGTAAATCATAACGTCAGTTACTAAAATCTCATCCCAAGCCGTAATTCGAGTAAATGACGTTGCAAAGTAAATAAAAATAATATTGAGACCATGTGGAAAGTACGGATAAAAAGCAGAAGTTTTTGATAAATTCTCATTTTTACCAAATTTTCCGCTGATAAATAAAACGATAAATAAGAGATTACAAAAAGAACTTGCTATATTATACACTGTCGGTACATCGACACCGTCTGGTATTAGACACCGGATTTTAGGATGAGGAAATATAGGCAAACGGAAAAAATAAGAAAGAGACGGTGTTTTTTAGAGACAGTGTCGGTGTTCCGACGATATATAATACAGGAAGCCTACAGAAAAGAGAAAAAGATACATGATTTGGTACTCGTTCTAGGTGGTTCTAAAAAGTAAATATCCGTTGTTCTTAGTTTTCAATAGTTTTGAAATAATGATTGGTGTATAATAATTAGTTCTTTGAAATGGCGATTATCTTTCTGAGAAATATCCTTCCAAGAAACTAATGACAAATCAAAGAATTTTAAAAAGCCAGAAAACTTCTTCGATTTTCGATCAGATAGTCACATCGGTAGAACGAAAAGTACATTGTAAAGGAGAACATCAATGCTAGAACAAATAAGCTGCACCATTTTTGCCAAAATCTTGAAATCTGCAAAAATCATGCACGCTTTTCAAATGTCAGGAAAAGACGTTAGCTTTCGAATAGTAAAACATGAATAAAATTTCAGTCTTGAAAAGGAAAAGAAGAACAATTTATCAGTATTAACCACTTGCTACAGGTATGTTATACAATTTCAAAGGGCTGTTTTTGTCAAATCTAAAACACGGTTTTGCGTCATAAATACATTCCACATTTTAGATTTCAAAGAATAAGACAGAAGAAAAGAATAAGAAGTAGCGATCTAGAAATAAAAAAATCGCTAATTTTTTCATTACCAACAGTGCGTGTGTGAAAAGTTGACTTCCAAAAATGCGATTCAAAAATACGAAAAAAAATCAAGATCAAGAATGAATCGAAAATAAATGTTTAAAATTGGAATTGGAATTTCAATTCATCTCTGATCAATGATATTTTATCGCATTTTCGGAGCCATTATTTTGGTAAGAATCGATTTTACAGGAAATGCATGATTTGGGTTGAACTTTTCTTTGTCCTTTCGAATAAAAGATATGCCAAAGCTCAGTTTCATTAAATTTCCTGAAAATAGACCCGAACCGTGATTTCAAACTGACCTCAGTTCGCCGGCCTCACATACTCCAGACCTGTTTCTGGTACTCGCTCGTGGTGGACTGGTAGTCCTTGTTGACATCGAAGAATCTGTCCTTGTGCGTCTCCATGAACACGAGGAAGTCGCGACACACTTCATTGATGATCTGAAAAATAGGAATCGAAATTGTTCAAAAATCGCCGGAATTCCGTCTCGCCTGATTAGTGGAATTTATGATTGAAAAAGTAACTTACCGAGCGAACTTTGGAATCCCAGGGAGTGAGTTTGAGGACGCTGCCGAGACGGCTGAACAGACGCAGCAGGTGCACGATGCCGTAGATATCCGAGGGTAGCTTCGGCTTCGCTAAAAATTTCGACATTTTACTTGCATTTGCCCGCTTTTTCTCAATTTGTATTTCTTCAGCGAAAATTCTGGCAAGTTTCATACTTCATTCCTAACAATTTTATTTTTTAGCTGCGAATACTTTTGTCCCAAAACGAAAAAAGGAGAAATAGCATAAGGGAGAGATTGAACGAGAGAAATAACGTTTGGAACAAAGTACTCGCAACCAGTTAAAAAAAACTTATAGATTTGCTAGAGACGGAATAAATAGTTTTTATCGACTTATTGCAAAATTTGTCCTTTTAAACAGTTCATTCGTTCATCTTTTTTGAGTAGTTCATCCTCTCCCTGTAAACTAATCCGCTCTCCTGTAACTAGATTAGGCTGGGATAGAGCCAGGTAGAATCAAAAGCCGAAACACTACTCGATGAGCTGATCACAATGAAACGACATGTAGCCTACCAGCTCGATATCAGAAACCATGACATAACAGAATGAATTATTCAAAAAGTCAAAATTTCGCCCTCACCCTCTTGACTCTTGCGTCCTTTGGTCTCAGCTCCCTTGCTCACTTCCTGGTATTGGGGACGCTCGAACTTGTACAGCAGCTGGTAGCTGAAAATAAACGGTTATATTAGAAAATCTCATCAATATTCTAAATTTGATTTGATGATACACTTCTTGCTCAATTAATCACTTTTAGAAATTCAAAAATCAATATCCATAAAAAATAAAAGTTTCAAATCATAAATTTCGGTACGTTTCACAATTTGCAAACATTTGACAGAAGTATTACATTGAATACTACAGGAAGTAGGTGTTGGTCATATTTCAAAAGATAAAATTTCCAAACTGACGGAAGCAGAGTGTTGAAGTAGTCCTTGATGCCCTCTGCGCCGAGGATGAACTTGTAGGCGGACGCAGTGATCTCGCCGTTCTCGTAGATGATCAGCACCTGAAATAACAGTTTCAACAATTCACAAAAAGAAATATGTCCCAGCTAAACATCTAGCTATTTTCCTTTTCGAATTTTAATAGGCAAGGTTTGAATTGTTGATAAAAATCCGCTTTCCGGAAAATTCCAAATTTGAATTGAATACTGTTCGTTCATTTGAAATAAGAGTAAGAGGCCCAAAGATTAGTCAGGTATTTCAAATTTCCTTAAAAGTGGACTCGAGTCGATTTTCTTCAAAATCTACCTGATCATTGACAGATTCGCCCTCGGTGATGTCCGATTCAGCCTCCTTTTTGATCCCACGAGTCTCGAAGTCCTTCGCGTACTGCAAATTGAACTTGATTTTTCATTGTGCTAAACTCAAAAATTATTTATGTTTCGTTAAAATGCTTGGGAAGCAGCCTCTTATCAATATCGATAGAGCAACTGTTGTTTTGAGCCATACCAACATTACGAGTTTCAGTTCACTTCACAAAAATATTTGATAGGAAAATTTGAAAAAAAAATAAATTCAAATTCCAGTAATTAAAATAAACAATACTCAACCTCGTCGAGAATGTCCTGGACGGTGTATCTGACGGGCAGTTTGTGGACCTTGAACTGCCGATTGATGCAGTCGTTGTCGTCGATTAGGATCTTCCGCAATGTGTGCGGGATGTCGATCTCGTTCTAGAGTTGATATTCTTATCAAAAATATAAATGTTTAAAAAAAATCTGAAATTTCTATTTTTCACTCAAAAATAATCTACTACGCAAAAGCGCTGATACTTCAAATAAATAAATTTAGCTACTTATATATGTCATTGGATAGAGAGATGAGGGTGGATAGGAAAAGAAGAGAAATAAGAAAAGAGCTGATGATATATACAGATGGTCAATAGATCCCTACCGGTTCACCAATGGTAGGGACAATTGGAGTGTGGGTGGTCGTCTTGCCAGCGTCGCTCTTGCGCTTCTTGAACTTGTTGATTTTGTCGGAGCTAACCGAGGCCCTGCTGCTGTTCGCCGTCTCGGGCGTCGAGCCGCGACTGCCCTCGCTCTTGCGCACCTCAATTTGCTAAATTAAACTAAATTTGGGGAAGAATATAAACAAAAAAAGCTTCATGTTCGATTTGTAAATAAACTAGAAAAAGTTTTGATTTTAAAATTTTTTCCTCAAAAATATCTATCCTTTGTATTTCATAATAAACAGACTTGCAAGGAAACAAGTGCAACTGCAGTGCGGTTGTAAATTTTCCGAAAAAATTGCAAGTCCGTAACAAAAATCTAGCATAAAAAATAAAAAATAAAAAATTTTTCTAAATAGGAACTTTTTTGAAATCTATAGAAACTGAAAATATCATCATTTTAAAATTAGACTCCGCAGAAAAAATAGTACATCCCTCCGAGAGATAAAGAAGACATGACCTCTTTCTCTCTTGAAATGACACGCTATTTTTGGGGTCGAGTTTTGAGAAGTCTGTTTAAAATTTCATTTGCCTAGCTAAAAGTGATCAAATCAATTCTCACCTCAGACTTTCTGGGGCGCTTTTTGGAGGCTGCTTGGGAGCCCTGTTTCTGCTGCTCGGTCGCCTCCTTGAGTGCATCTTCGGAGTACTCCTTGAATCGCTCGGGCGTTTCCGAGTGCGGAATCTTCTCGTCGTGCGTCTTCTTCCAGCCCTTAATATCAAAAGTTGTAGGTTTCAAAAATCTAAGTTTTTCAGATTGATTTATGAAAATGTTTTTGATCCTAATTTTGTGAATGGCTAATTATTGACCGAAACTCATCATCGTATGTTCAAAAATTTCCCACGTATTCATGATCATATGTTTTAAGTGAGAAGTTATCAGGAAAAACTGTTCGATAAAGTGATTTGTCACATTCTTTTCTTTAAAATCTCGAATAACTATTTCAAAAAATACCTGATAATGAATGGTGTAGACGGGATTATCAGATTTCTCGTCCTGGACGTCGACGATCTTGGCGAGATACCAGTACTGGCCGTGCGAGCACAGCACCTTGTCGTTCTGTTGGTACTTCTTCGTTGGGGGCGCCATATCCGACTCGCTGAAAATGAGAATGAACATTTTTGAAAAATGGAACAAACTAGGAATTATTTCGAAATCGAGAAAATAATAAGAAAAGTTTTGAAGCGTATGAAGAAAATCATTCTTTCTAAACTTCAAACTAGCAGAAATTCTAGTTTCTGTAAAAGAAATAAATAAATCCGAGTATTCCAGGGTTGGGAAAATAAAGCAAGAAAAGTTTTGAAACGGAGGAAAAGCGATCGATTTTTCAACTTTGAGAAAATGATTCGACCTACTCTCCTCTGTCCCTCAAAAGACTTGCAGAAGGAGGAGTAAGGGGTATCCGCGAGATTAACCACTGTGCTCTCCCATCCTCTGCGTCTCTGTACTACGTATTTCATATTGTGCTTTTCGCGGATACGCACCTCGCCTCGCCCCTATCAGCAAGTCTTTCGAAGACGATGAAGAGCACGAGCACTAAAATAAGATACATGCCAAATTCGTCGAAATACAATTCAAAAGAATCGGACTGTCAAGACAAAAGTTTTACAGACTATTCGCCTCTGCAAGGGCAAACTTTGTCGAAAAATTTTAAAAAAACTGTTGGAGAAATGAGTTTTCACAAAATTTTAGCGCCCAAAACCGAACATCTTGATTTTCGAACAAGATCTAACATTTTCAAAGTTTCCACCCTTTTCCCGAACGATTCCAGATATTATTTTCACCAATCCAGCAAATAAACACCGAAAAAAATTCAGTAAAACCACGAAAATTCAAATTCGGAAAAAAAACTAGCTCGAATAAATGCAACGCGTCTGCGATCGTCATGTTGGTAAACTCATAACCAATCCGTTTTCGACAGCTTATTTCGTAAGTTCCGTTAACTATCCCCTAATTACCGGCTAATTATCGTTAATTAGGGTCGAGATGAGTAATTATTCACCGGCCGTCTATGTGCCTGGTCAGGGATTCGTCGTCGAAGAGCCGTTCATGTCATTTGAAGTTCGGATTTTGAACATTGTCATAATAAGGCTAACTATCTTTCGTTAATTAGGACAATTAGCTATAATTGATTAGATAAATTAGAGTAATTAAGTCGATTTCAGTCCCTCGTGGCGAGCGCAGTTTTGGGTGGCGCGGCGGCCGCAGCAGCAGTGTATTTCTACTCGACTTCAACCTCAAAATATAGAGGTCGACTTGTGAAAATGAATTAATGTATTGCAAAATCCCATAAGTTTTCCTGAAAAATCATTCTTTAAACTTTACTTTCGGAAATTGACAATTCAAAACGATTGCCAAATCATTATCAGCGCTTTTCATGAGAAAAAAAACCCATTTTTCTTGAAACATTTTCAAAAATGATCAAATTTTCTGTTTTTTTTTCAGAACGAACCGCAGTGGGTGTGCCTGGACTGTACAATTTGGGCAACACTTGTTACGCTAATTCGCTTTTGCAAGGACTCGCTAGGTATGTGTGTGTGTTTAAATGCTGTAATTTTCAAATTTCAACACTTTTTCAGCTCCCCCTCCATCCACAAATGGCTGACCAACCTTCCGATGGAACACATCAAAGACGGTCTTTTGGATGCGATGCGAGAAGTTATTCAAGGTATATTTTGAAATCCTGAAACGGCATGATGATTTGAGCTATTGTTAAAGATTGGAAAAAACTACTCGAAAAAATCACGTTATATCGAATTTGCCTATATTTTGCCTGAAAAATATGAGCTTACTTTTTCAGGCCTGAACAACCCGGAGGCAGCCACTTTGTCGGCCGCCAACATCGCCACAGCTCTATCGCAGCATCGATGGAATATCACGATTGGTAATTTTTAATTAGATTTTTCTTAGACTTTATTCTGGTGGAATCAATTTTAAAATACTCAATTTTGATACTTATTCATAGAGACGGCAAACTCCGCCTTCTTGCATTTTTCGTTTTTGTTCAAAAAGCGGTTGTCGGAAACTCAAAAATAGGAAGCAAGTACTCTTCAAAGTGGCTAGGCATAAAAACGCATGGTCTAATTCGATGAGCCATCCAATAAAATGGCCATGTAGCAAAAACTAGCGCGAAATTTGCGTGCTCATTCGATCATTAAAATTTAAAAATTGCAATTTAGACCTTTATCAGGTTGAAACTTTGAAATTTGTATCTCTTTACGCTTACCAATTATCAATTGATCCTAAAAACAGTCTTCCCGTGAAATTGAACCTTATCAGAAAATCAAGATTTATCATTTCTTGCGAAATTTCGCATCCTATTTCACTTATACAGTAGTTTGTTTTATTTTCAGGCTCCGAACAGGACCTCTACGAGTTGTTCAACGTGTTCGTGACAACGTGGGACGACGAGTTGCAATATTTGAAGAAGTGCTTGATGACATCGTCACTTCTCGAACTCCATTTGCCGTCATCGAGCGCATCCGAGTCTCCATCGACGTCTAAAGCATCGTCATCCGGCCTTCTGACGCCGATTCTGAAACGGCGTGGTCAGGAAATCAAGCAGTTGGTCTTCGATAGGTCAGTTTTCGAAGATTATGACTTCGAAAAGTGTCTCAGATAAATTAGGATATTTCGTCTTTTCAATAGGTAGTGTTGATATTTATCTTTCTTGAAATGATGTCTCAAACATTTTTAAACACCCTTTACTGGCAAAACAGGAATGGTAAATTTAATATTGCTATTGTTTTTAACAAAGAAAAATAAAATTCTAGATGCTGTTCCCTGATTCGTTTGGACGCACAATTGCGACCCCCTTGTCTTGGTTACACCTCAACTCAATACCGATGCTCACTCCAGGAATGTGGATACAAGGTATGTCTTTATTTAATTCGAGACTTCTCTACTTTTTTATTAGACCACAACGCAGAATGCAACACTTTACGAGTGCACGATTTACATCTAATCCAGTACATTTCTGAAACATACACCTTTTTCTTTCAAATTCGTCTGTGTAGCCAAAATGTCTCTAAAGGAAACCTGTCACTATCTAAAATTTTGATAATTTTATCCAGCAATCTTTCGGAGCATTGTTTATCTTCAATCTTTTTCTTTAAAATAAGATACGCGATTTCCAGACGACAAAATTCGAATCGTTCACTGCGTTGACGCTGATGATTCCCAAGGCTTTTATGGGACAGGTCAGAAAAATCTTGAAATTTTTAAAACATAAGTCATTTTTCAGCCATTTTCACTGGAGAAGCTGCTGCGTCGCTACTTCTGCATGGAATTGATTAGAGATGCGGTTTGTGAGAAATGCAAAAGGGAAGGGAAACAGACGACAGGACTATTCAGAAAGCATGGATTTAGCAAGGTTAGATCTTTTCAATATCTAATTGTAAAGCAAAAATTATTGACAAGAATGCTATGAGCTAATCGGGAGCTTCATTGAACCTTGGCTCACAAATGTGTGGTGAACTTGTGTAGAATCAAGAAACTGACTTTGGTAGGAGCTCACGCTATCATATTCATTGGCGAAGGAAAGCAGAGGCGAGATAATGTTCTAGAACATCACAGAATTATTAAAAATCATGAGCAAAGGAAGAGAAATGCATGAATAGCTAATCTTTGAAAACTTTCGAAATTAGCCGGAAAATCGATACGGTAGCGCCACACTCAACTCATTTCCATGTTCTGCCTTTGTACTGTGCTCGTTTCTTTCTTCGTTAACGAACATGATAGAGCGGAGTTTGAAAACTCATGTGGGCTTAAAACGTCAATCAACAGTTTGAGAATTCATTTTCTTATGTAATTTGTGTGAAACCTTTTTAATTGTTGTGAATGTCTTACTAGTAGAGATTCAACGGCAGCTCATCATCTTTCTGACCCGATCATTTTGATATCAGATTTGCTGAAACTTGCGAGATATTTTGGCAAGGCTGAATATGTATAATGAATTTTAAAATGAAATTTTGATAACATGATGTTATGCTTAAGTCAAATTTGAATAACTGCTCATCGTCCTGCTTTTCGAATCATTGAGGCTTTAGGCTCGCTATTGTTCATTGTAAACGACAAAGCCGTCGCCTACCGTTCAAAACAGGCGATGTTGCGAGCCACGACTCAGCCGCGAGTCAAAATAGTGTAGCGAGAGAAGAGAGAGCGAGAGTCAGAGACCAAAGGCAGCGAAAGGCTCGCATCTCCCCTTTTCCCGTCAGGGAGAGAGAGGAATTCTCATTTACAATGGAGGATAAAACCTTTAAAAATTTCAAAAATGCATTTATTTATTACCCATTCTCGAGTAGCGTTGATGAAAAATCATCGATTTTTCTCCGACGCTACCCAATTTTGATGTCAAAATAATACAGCATAAAATAGGCTAAACAGGCAATCGGTTGGCAAATTTTGCCAATAATTTTACGGACTACTGTATTTTGCCTACAGTAATCTTCATTTTCTTGAGATGTACTTTCAGAGTCACAATGTAGGAATGATGATAGAATAAGTTGATGAAATAAAAATAGTTGTTTGATCACATATATTTACAAACAAGGTAGAAGAGATTTCGGTGTCGAAGTTCGTGGTAGTCGAATTTTTCGTATGCCTTCAAAACTCGGACGGCCCGTTTACTTTCTTCGCTTGCAGCACTGATTGCTACCGCATGGGTCGTAGTTCTGAAATAGTTTTTTTAAAAGAAAATTCTCAAGACAAGATTGGTTTCGAGAAAAGTTATAGGTTTTTGATCAAATCTTCTATAATCGGTTTTGGACTCGCCTAATTCAAATAGTATATTCTACACTTTTGATATTGTCTTTGGGCTTTCATCTTGAAAAGTTCGAAATAAAGAATACTAGTATTTTTTCCTGACAATAATTCTTATCGACCGCCCTTATTTTTCATCACTTACCTGCTGGCACTGGCATCCAGTGGAGGCGGCGGCTGGTTGACAAGCCATGGTCTGGGGCTGAGCCTGTTGGCAGCTGCTGGCGCATGATTGCTGGCAAGCTGGCTGGCAGTTAGCCTAAATTTCCCTCTTAGAAAGTTGACCTTTCTCGCTTTCACCTGTGGCTGTTGTTGCTGGCATTGGTTGGTGCAGGCAGACTCGCATTGAGGCTGGCAGTTAGCCGACTGAGCGACCGAGGATTGGAGGACGATCTGGATGGTCTGAGTAGCTCCAGATGAAGAGCTTGGCTGGCACTGCTGCTGGCACTGTTGAGGCTGCTGCTGCTAAACTCCGATTATCGGTGATTTTCCTGGACGAATTTTCGTACCTGAGGCTGCTGGCAGTCGCAGTTCTGCTGGTTCTGGTATGGGTTATAGGCTGGCTGAGTTGTCTGTTGTGGCTGCTGCTGGTATGGGTTGTACATTGGCTGAGATCCGCTAGATGGAGCGCACGCTTGCTGAAGTTCAGAGATGTCATTTTTCGATGAAATCTTATAGTTAATCCTCAAACCTGGCACTGGTCTTGGCACACTGGCTGGCACTGCTGAACTGGCTGCTGCTGTTGAGCGCAAGAGGTCTGGCATTGGTCCTGAAACTCGAGATGTAGTTAATTTTCGTCTATAAAATGTTAATACCATGCACTGAGGCTGGCATTGATCTTGCTGGGGCTGAGGCTGAGCCTGGACTTGGTAGGACTGCTGTGGGGTGGTGCACTGAGGCTCACAAGCTGGCTGGCATTGGGGCTGGCACTAAAATTTCGCATCTTTACTGAATTTGTTAACGATTATTTTGCCTGTTGCTGCACAGGTGCAGGAGTTGACTGCGGAGCTGGCTGGCAAGCGGTCTGGCACTGCTGTTGGCACTGGTTGGCGCACTGCTGAGGCTGCTGTTGGGGCTGTTGTTGGGCGCAAGAATTCTGAAAATCGTTGTTTTCAAAAGTCGCCATAGATAGTTCGAAGCGATTTTTAGCATAATTTCGCAGGGTGTGCTTGTTTTTCCTGTCTCGCTGTCTCCTCTCCATTATCCTTGAGAGCGGTATTGCCTCGGTTCCTGGGCAAAGGAAGGTGCAAACCCTTTCCTCCTTGTCCGCCTGCGTTCTCTTCACTTGCTATACTATTTTCATTCGCGACTTGTGCGCCACGATCGACCATCGTCTTTGCCCAGAGACCGGCAATACCGATCTCGGAGATAATGAAGGGCTCATGCTGTTCCACCGTGCCTCTAATTTTTTTTACAAATTATCTTTCAATACCTGGCAAGTGTTCTGGCACTGAGGCATGCACTGTTGCTGCTGTTGTTGAGGTGCCTGCTGCTGGATTGGGATGGAGATCTGGATGCACTGCTGAAAATCGGATCTTGACTACTTTGAAATCTTGTTGAATTTCATACAGCAGCGCATTGAGAATCGCAGTTCTGCTGCTGTGGTGCAGGCTGGGCTTGGCACTGTTGCTGGCATTGCTGGAATGACGATGTTTATATGAGGATGCACATCAAGTTAATGATTTCTACCTGCTGGCACGGATCCTGCTGAGGAGCCTGTGTTGGCTGCTGTTGAACCTGGCAGGTCTGGGTGCAGTCAGATTGGCAGTTCTGCTGGCAGTTTTGGGACTGGCTGGGAGCGCACTGTTGTTGGCAGCTTTGCTGGCAAGCTGGAGCGCACTGAGTGGCTTGAACCTAAATTACTTCTTTATTTATAAGTGTTGGTAGGTTGTTAACAAATAAAATAGTTTTTTTTTTGTATAGAAAGCACCAAAATTTTCTGAGACTTGTCTATTTTTCTCGATTCTTTACCTGGTACGACTGAGTTGGGGTAGGCTGCTGTTGGGCACAACCGCACTGCTGAGATGGCTGGTAGGAGGTCTGGCAAGAGCACTGAGATTGAGTCTAAAATGGGTCGAATAGATGCATATCAGCGATATCAAGTCGATGTACCTGTTGTGGCTGGCATTGGCATTGAGCTTGTTGTTGTTGAGGAGCGCAACCACACTGCCTCTTGTCTCTCAATACGCTAGCCTGGAAATGAGATTTCTAGAACATTGATCCAGTTACAGTAATCTTGAGAAAAGATAATAAAGAAGAATGAATTTATAAAATAGTGATATCCTGACATAATGTTTTGTAAAATATTTTATCAACTACAGAAAATTTTAAAACTTGTGAAAAAAATAAATAAAATTAGATAGTTCTCACCTCTGCGATGACGAATGATGCAACAATAAGGACGATTACGGTAGGATTCATCGTGAAATTCGTAAGTGCGGTTGAAACTCCGCGCTTGAACACTGACGACGATGTGCTCGGTCTAAATACCGAATGAGAGGCTGTGTACTTCACACGGATGCGCAAAAATGCAATGCAGTGTGCCAAGTGCGTGAGCGATGAGCGAGAGCAGACAGGCCGGAGGGCGTACAATCCGATGCTCCGTCGAGCACTTTTATACTCCATGAGTTGATCTATTACATTTTTTGTCGTCTCATTTGCACTATTTCCTCATTCCTCTTTCACTACTCCTCTCAATTGACACGCTCTCTCGTCCAACCCAACTGCAATACGGCATTGCGGTAGCTGAAAACTAGATTACAGCATGCTCCGCCTACTTTTCCATTCACTCCATTTTTTCCTAGGTTGAATTTGACTATCTTGATTTGATGAGGCCTAGGCAATTTAGAGAACGGAAAAAATATCGTGAACAGCGATCGCGTGCTATTTTCGACACACAGCAGGAAAACGCCGAGAGCTTTCTCGTAGAGCAATTCGCGCACAAAAAGCGAGCAATAAGCAAGAATAAACATGGTCGAAAATGAGCCTAACATGGAAGAATACAATAACTCCATTGATGATATGGGGCTGATTCATAAGCATGGGGACTTGATTACAGTAGGATTGAATGGAAACTAGAAAACAGGCTCCTCTATCTTTTGGTAAAGCGAAAATTTTCCCACCAGATTGCTGGAATACGTTTCTAGAAGTTCGTTGCATCTTTCTCCTAAATTTGATATTGATGCGTTGTAGGCTTGTATTGTCATTAGATTTATGTATTTTCCATGTACATTTGACTTAGTATGCTCCAGAACTCGACGAATGTAATCTTGTTGCTTTTACAATGATTCTCAGATTGAGTGTCGCTGATGCAAATGTTCTGACTTCGTAGAATGCATATCACATTTTTCATCGACAGTAACTTGTGCGCTCGATTCATATTGCTGATATGGAACACATGTGCTGATACAATTGCTACACTTGTCGGGTTGTCGCAGCTATTGTAGCTCTCAATGCGCATCTCGTAAAGTATCTCGGTATTGGCCGTAAGCACTTCATGCGTTCATTTGCGCTGTCACGCGTTTTCTCTTCGATCTGCTTTTTTCCGCTTAATCATCGTACTATTTCATTCCATTTGTACTTTTTCTGACGGCTTCTTAGTGCTCTCCTGAATTAATGCGGTATTTCTCGGATTTGAATACTGTGTGCAGTGCATCATTTGACGTGTTGTCTGTCTGTCTGTGTGCTCGTATGCCCTCTTCTCAAAGGCAAACAGTTTTCTTTTTCGTCCCGCGCACTTCACGGCCTCATCATCGGCGTTCGTCTCTTCCACTCTCCTCAATTTCGACGATATTTCCGCGTTTCTGTGTATCTTCTCTGCGAGTCGTCTCCAGATTTACCGCAATATTTCTTGTATGTGTGTATCTTTCTCTGTGCACACTGCCGGAGGCGCATTTTTGCCTCCAAACACCGTGTGTTGAAACAAGCGGAAAAACTCCCCGTGAACTTACAGACGAAGATTAGCTTTAGTCCGCTAAGACCGAGTTTTTTACTACTTACTTCAAGGAGTGGTAATCAAGAAGTGTACAGTTGGTAGTAAGGATAGAGTACAGGTCATCTGAAGTACGATTCAACCTTTGTGCTTTAGTTTAATAGAAAAAAGTATCCAATTGCAACATTTTTTCCGTTCATGTTGGATAATTTTGTTGGATCTTGCCGGCGGCACATTGTGAATAAAAATATCTATGAATCCGGTCAAGATTAGAAACTTGCAAATATAAAAATGAAACTTTGCGTAGTTTAATTTTTTCAGCTGCCCCAATGCCTGATCATCCGAATCGAGCGAGTTGGCATTCTGCCTGGCGGCGTGTTCAAACTCAACGAACGAGTCGACTTTGGCGAGACGCTGGACGTGAGACCGTTCTGCTTCAACAAAAATCGATCTCTCAATGAGGTTAGTTCAAGAATGTTTCATTTATTCTCTTCAAACAGCTTTCTTTATTTGTAATGATTTAGTAGTGTCAACGAATGCCATGCATAAACTGGAAAACCACGACCTTCTTTACTTGAAGCTAAGATGAAACTCATCGAGACAGGCTTTCGAAATTATCAATTATTTTTGAGCGTAGTTTGAACTGAGCAGAATTTTTGGAGCACTTCTACCTAAACACCTAAACGAAATTCTGCATCAGATTTGAAGCGTGTTTACATGATGCGTTCCAAGTTCCATAAGCGCTACTAGTTATTTGTGAGCGGTGGAATGCAGCCTTTTTCGAGATACGCACTTGACGACGAAAAATGATGTGTGCTCCTTTTATATTCTGCAGTTCACAATTCTCTGTCCGACCTGATTTCGACCGGAACATTCTGAGTTTTGTTGTCGAGAAAAATGTCCCCAGTCGTTAAAAAGAGGCTCAGGTTCCACATTTGGCTTAGAAGGGGAAGGGAGGTGACATACGCAAACATGCTTTTGACGCGCAAAAACGAGCAAAAGCGCGATCGAGTGTGATTGTACATTGCACGATTACTGCAATTCAATGCAGAAGCGAGCGAGTTAGACATAGGCGGAGTTTTCCCGTGTTTGTCCGGGGACCAACAAAAGCTTGACCAGACTTGATTCGCATTAGGAAAAAATTCTATTACTTTATAGAGTGATAAAAAATCTATATGTTCCAATTTATTTCAAACCAGGGCTGGGACCCAAGTTCAACTTACAATGCTTGTAACCTATGTTGTAAGTTAACTTACAAGGCATGTAAGCTATCTTGTAAATTGACTTACAAGGGCTGTAAGTTAAGTTGTAAGTTGATTTACAAGGGTTATAAATTTTCAATTTACAAGGGTTGTAAGTTGAACTTGGGTCCCAGCCCAGTAGTAGAGAAAATCTCATTGCCTGTGTTTCGATAGAGTTCCTAAGAATAATGATATATCAGTTTCAACTTGAACCGAATATGACAAGATTACCGAATGTTTTTTTTTTCACTTTCTCCTTTTGATATAATTTTACCTTTCAATTATTGGGTAAAAGGTACAAAATCACTCCATTTTGTCATGCAAAAGTTACAGACGTCGTCATCTCTTTGATATGATTTCTCTCTAAATGCGTGTGCACAGACTTTACCCGATATCTATTTACAAGCGATCTGTCAAAAATGTGTGTACAAAATGGCATACAGGTTGCGAATACTTTGCCTGGGGAAGCAATTTCTTTGGAGATGGAAAGTTGAGAAATTTCTCGAAATATCACGATTTTTTAGAGAATGAGAGAAAAAGAATGTAGGAGATTGAATTTTCGAGAGAAAAAAGACGAAAAACTTTCGAGAAAGAACTCCCCCTTTGTATGAGTTAGTGAATTACCCTTCGGCATGACAGTCAGACTCTTGGAGATCAGTCCTCTCTTTCACTTTGTTAGCTTCATTTTTCACGCAATTTGTATTGCCCTGCTCCTGTAAAAGAGTGTGCAAATATTCCTCGAAGCAGCCTCGGGCGAAATAGAAAATAGAATCAAGAGAAGGCGAGACGAAAAAGAGAAATGAGTCAACCCCTTGGAAAGACGGATCGAATATCGAATATTGAATGATGAACTAGTAAAAAGGGCAGACTATTTTGGGGGACTTTTTCAACGGAAAATCGATCTCCATTTTTAAAGATTCATTTCTTGATTTTGGGTCTAAATTAGGAACAAAAAGGTGGTGGGCGACTATTTTTACTGGGCTTTTACAATAAAAAGGCAGTTTCGTTATTCAATTGATATACTTTTAACAAATAAAATTAAAAACTTATTTTACTTTGAAGGAAAAGCTGGTCTTCACATGATGGCATAACTTTCTAAATGGAATATTTGTAATTTTGCAAGAAAACCCTTAAGACAGTAAAGTTATTACTCTTTACTCGATCTATGATGCAAAAATAGTAAGAATGCGTAGAACTGGATGGATCTATTTGTGTGAGATTAAGCTTACTGTAGTTTGTCACGCAGACACGCGTGTGAAGATGATTACGTAGCAAACTAGTGGACAAAGAGGAGAGATCGCGAAGACTAAGTGCTCGGAGGATTTTCGTTTAACATGTTACAAATAGGCCTCAAATTAGCAGGTCATAAACTGAAGCTATTGGATCATCGTCGTTTTCATTGTCAATGACCGATTACTTGAGATAAAATAAAAGGGAAGTATATTTGATGCATGGAAATTATGCAATTGCCTTCAAACGAATAGACGACATTTGATTGATTCGAGGAATGACTTTGGCGATATTTGATATTACGCAATGCATACTTTGCATATTGGAATCTGCGCATTGCTTAATTTATCACAAGTAATCGATCATTGACAATAACTAATTTAAAAATAAAAAAAACAATATTTCAAAATTGATCAAATGCTATTCAGTTTTTCAACGAACAATTTTCTCAAATTCATTGCACCTTAAAATAGCAAAAAGAAGAAAATCCTATTCATTAAGCTTGTAACCTTCGATCAGATTTTTCCAAATTTCAGAAGGACTACACCGACTCCCAACAGCAGCGAAACCGTACCGCTGAGGAGACGTCTCGAATTTTGGGCGGAGCCGAGTTTGTCTCTGGCGGCAGCAAGCAATCACCAATTCGACCTGTCGGAATCGAAACGGGACTCGCACCGCAGATTTCAACTATCGAGTGAGTTTTCTTTCATCCCTTTATATAGGTAAAGCAATGATCATGTGAAGCGAATCCGAACAGATGGTCACATAGTTTTTGAAACAGTTGGATGTCGACAAATTTGAAACGTATATGAAGTTTGACTTTTTACTATTAGCTATTTACGGAATCAAAGCCAGATTCATTCAAAATGAACTCCCTACTTTGGCATATAAAAATTGAAGCGTTTTTGAAAGCTTAGTTTTTTATTATTTATTATGCAAAAGAAACGACAAAGTAAAGCGCTAAAAACTTTTCCTAAATTTTAAATATAGGAAATTCTGAAATATTCGAAATTTTTTATAGCTTTCTGACTTTGCTTTGTTTGAAGTTTGGCCTGCAAAGATCAACTATTACCGACTTGACTGGTAAACTATTCTTATCTTCTAGAAAGCTACAAAAAGGATCTTATACATCCTTCTGGAATCAAGTTATCTTTTTTACTTATCTAAATATCACTCTCTATTACTTGTCCAAGGTCTTCAGTATCATTACATTCTTTTTCTCTGCCGTTCTTCATTCCTCCTTCTCTCTCCGTTTACTCTTTTTTCTCTTGCCATTCTTCGCACACGATGATGCAATAATCTTACTCTTTGAGCGATTTTTCTAGCTTCTTCCCCTCTCTTGAGAATATATGCTATTTTTCTAAACTAGATCAGACTCAATTTTGCAAAAAAGAAAGGCACAATTAAAATAAGTTTTTCTCCAAGATGTTTCGATGAAATTCACAAATTTCAACAAGTTTCGAAATCTAGTATCTTGAATTTTCTAGTTTTCTAGATGAAAAGCCGAATGTCACAAGAAAATCACAGATGCCGAGAACTTTCGAATAGCTTGTTCAGCTAAACCGTTTCGAATATGCTTCGAATGGTCAGAAGTATTTATTCTCGTTTTCGAACCAATAACGTTTCTTTCGAAAACACCTGAATAATCGAATAATGTAATTTTCAGAGGCGGCTCGTTCGTGGCTGAATTCAAGGAGGCAGCCCGCTATGCGTACCAGTTGCGCGCAGTGAGCGAGCACATCGGAGTGCCCGAATCCGGTCATTTCGTCACTTATCGAAGGGGCATCGGTCAGACGGAGCAGCACAGATGGCACAGGATTTCCGATGCTGATGCTAGTTGTTGTTTTATTCTTAAGAATATTTTTCTTCATTTTTTGAGATTGAAAGTATTTCAATCGCCTGTAACATTTTTATCGGAAGTAAATTATCCTCTGATTGAAAATTTACGAAAACAATATGAAAGTGAATTACAAAATAATTTTAGACAAATTTAGGTAAAACGCGTTCCCATCTCGCAAGTGCTATCATCGGAGGCTTACATGCTGTACTACGAGAGAATCAGACCTACCAATTTATCCCTGAGATGGCCTAGGTATTCTTAATCGATGATTTTTTGGATTGCTGTAATTTTCTGACCTTTTACCAACTATATATATCTCTGTAGATTAATTGTTTCGATATTTTTTGTTTTTTGTTAATGTTATTAGCCCATTGAGCTTCAATTTCAGAAATGGACCTACTTATATTAGGGTAATTATTACGTGGTCACATTGGGGTTTTCACTCATTTTGACGCAGATCTTTCTTTTTGTAGAATAGAATGTCATAAATTTTTCATAGATTTAGATTATTCTAGTCAGGCTCAAAAAGTGCATATTTACACGTACCTCTTTCTCGGTGTAAAATTAAATAAAAATTACACGATTTTATCGACTCTTTTCCTTCGATTTCTATCGATTGAATTTCGTGTGAAATATATCTGAAAATTGGAATTTCTCCTGAAATTTGAAGGTTTTTAGAAAATGGACGATTTTCCCAAGGATGTGGATGTGGTAGTTCTCGGTTCGGGGCTGACGGAATCGATTTTGGCAGCGGCTTGCGCGAGAAGCGGACTTAGCGTCGTGCATTTGGATAGGTAAGGTCAAATCTTTTCTCTTCACATCTTGCAACTTTTGTACGACTTTAAAATCGCTAAAAATTATACACATTTATGAAACTGAGAGCTCTTCTAACAAATTGCAAAATATTTAAATTACTTATTAAAGCTTTTTGAAACTTATTAGTTCGAAATTTTTTTTTTAATATTTAATTATTTCAGGAACGATTTCTACGGCGCCGAATGGGCTTCGTTCAATTTGCAGGGCGTCAAGGAGTGGATCGAGACTTTGACGAAGAAGGAGGAAAATCAAAAAGAGTCAAGAAATGATGAAAATCAATCCAGGTGCAAATTCGTATTTTTTCTGACCTTATTCCATCGTCCTGATTTTTGAAGACATATTTTCTCTCTTCAAGCCTAATTAATGAAGGTGTAATATTGCTATAGAAAATAAACTCAATTCATTAGCTTTTGAAACGTATGTCTTTTCTAGACATAAATATCGCAACAATTTCCAGTGACCTCCTAAAAGACGGAGAAAAACTGGTGAAAATATCGAGGAACGTCGAAATGATCAAGGATATCAGCCAGGAATGGTCAGGTCAAAGGTAATTTTGCATTTTTCTTACAAATTTGAAAATATCATTCCATGATGAAATATGGCTTTCGAAAGTCAGTTCTCATACTTTCATTTCGAATTTTCAGTGATCAAACGACTACGGTAACGAAGAACGAGGCTTCTGAGGAGAAGACGATCAAAGAGGCGATTGAGTCGGACTTCAGGAAGTTCAGCATCGATTTGGTTAATAAGGTGGGCAAATTTCGATAAGATTAAATGAAGATCGGCCCTTCAAGAATAAATGATAGATTAAAACTTGGATATTTTAAAGAATAATATATTTATTCTCTATCACTCGGCCAAAATCGCTAAAACTTGAATGATATTACTCCACTTTAAATTACTTTTAAAAATTGTTCTCAATAACGAAAATAAATCGCTCATAAAACTACCAGTCTGTCCTGAGATAATTTGAAACTTACCTAATTTTCAAAGTTGAAAATTTCAGCTTCTTCTCGCCAAAGGGCCAATGGTGCAGACGCTTGTAGACTCTGGTAAACTATATCAAAAACGTATTTTCTGAAATAAAGAAATGGCAGAAGTTTCGAAATACGCCGAGTTCAAGTTGGTCGACCAACTGCTTTGTCTTTCGACGAGCGGATCAGGAATCGGTCCTGCGACCTCTGATGGTGATCCGCAAACATCGAAATTCATCCGGGTCCCTTGCAGCAAGGGCGAGATATTCCAGTCTAATGTGCTCAGGTAAATTTATCTTCTTACTTGGAATTCAGAAAAATGAAAGGAAAATCTTTTGAGTAAGTTTCAAAAATTCTGATTTGACGAGTTTCTTTTAGTTTTAATTATGCTTCAGAAATCATGGGATAAATTTGAGCCAGAAGTTATTTCTATTTTATGAAATCGGATAAATTATTTAAATAAGCAACAAAATTTCGATAGGAATCTATTTTCAGTAGATTTCATTAGTATTTTATTGAGCTATGATAGATTCAAACATTCAGTTTGATCGAAAAGCGGAAACTGATCAAATTCATGAACTTCTGCATGCAATGGAATCAGTTACCTGATGCGGTAGCCGAGGAATGGAAGGGTATCTTATTTATTTTATTTTTTCAATTTAATCTTTTTAACAAGAGTGATACAAACATACTAATCTAAAGATTATTTGTAACCTTTAATTTTGAAACATTTTAAAAACCTATGATTTTCAGATTTCTCCGACAAGCCCTTCGAAGAATTTCTAAAGGCCAAAGACATTGATGGAAACCTACTCAACTACATCGTCAACGCCATCGGAATTCTGAAGCCTAACGCCACCACGGAAGTGGTGATTGACTTTTTTTCCTATACCTAATTGACTAATTATCTCATTTCCAAGATAATCTCCCTAATTAATTGTCTCCATTTAATTTCAGGGTCTGAAAGCAGTGTGCGAATTCGTGGATTCCGTCGGTCAATTTGGCAACTCGCCATTTCTCCATCCCCTTTATGGTTGTGGGGAGCTGCCTCAGGTTAAATTAACGACTTGAAATTTTCGAAAAAAAGCTCTAATTCAACATTCTTCTTGACAAAAATTAGATTTTATTTTTTTTTACTTCAGTGCTTCTGCCGACTGGCCGCAGTTTATGGCGCGGTGTACTGTCTTGGAATGCCCATCGACGCTTTCGTCGAGGAGAATGGAAAGTACGGTTTTTTTTCCTAAACATCTAGTAGTACAGAAAAATACTACGAGTAAATCAGAACGAAACTTCACTGTCGTGGCTATTAAAGTATTAAAAGTTCATTGTAAATGTTCACATCTTTTTATATTTCTGATTCCATGAAACATATTCAATGAGATTTGCAAGATTTGATACAAGATGGTTAAAAATATTGGCTGAAGTTTCATACAAAAAATACCGTTTAGAAACCTACGATGTCGCCCAAATTATTCGATTTTTTCCCACCTTTCCATTGCAAACTTCTTGGAACTTATTCAGTTTTTACTTTCTACTTTCAGAATCGTTGCAGTTCTGACGAATGGACTCAAGCAGCGTATCGATTGTCGTTACGTGCTGATGAACCCTGCCTACCTGCCTGAGGGTTACTGTAGCTACAGTAATCCATCCAAAGAGATCTGGGTCGACAGGGCCGTTCACATCACTAACAAGTCGATTTTGGAGGGAGACAAGGAAAAGGTTGGGAAATTTCGTGGTGGTTAATAACAAGTTTTAAAAATGATGACATCTCGAATAATTCTGAAAATATTCGCTGAATGAATTTTTTACAGTAAATAAATAATTTCAGTTCATTTGCAATTTTCAAAGATTTAAGTAAGAATTCAGAATTATTTTGAAATGATTTACCATGTGGCTGAGAAAATGTAATTTGAAATTCATTATCAAAACGGAAGTAATTATTTGGTGTTTTATCACTCTTATTAGCATACTTTTTCAAATTTGATAAAATTTTCAGATAACCATCCTGAATCTGGCCCCACTGAATTCTCTCGCAGCTCCACGTCTTTTCGAGGCCGGATTCCAAATGTGCTTAGCGCCCAAAGGATACTGTATGCATTATTGAATTTTCTCTTAGAATTTCATTTTCTTCAGACTTGGTTCATCTAACAGTGAAACGAGATGGAAATTCGGACTCGGAAAATGTGCTGAAAACGGTTGAAGATGAGGTGTTTCTACAGGATGGGGAAAAGTCGTCTGGTTAGAGTGATTTTTTTCAAAACTTTCTTTGAATAAGCTCACTAAACCACTAGTTTCAAAATTTCATAAATTTTTCTTTAGGATAAAAGTATTATCTTCATTTCAGTCTCTCTGTGGTCGTTGCGCTTCAAATTGCGTCATTCTGTTCCGCCACTTTCCGAAAGTAATCCCTCGAATTTCGCGGTCGTTTCCGGTCCGGATTCATCCTTGACATATGCTGAAGCTATCAAAGAGGTAAACTTCGACCTGCTTCGAGAGATAAACATTTTTAAAAATCGATAAAAATGATCTATTTTCAAAATTTCAGGCTCAATTGATTTTCGCACGCTTTTGGTCCGATCGTGATTTTCTGCCACGTAAACCCAGGACGGTCGAGGAAGAGCAAGAGGACACTGCGTAAAATCAAGATTATACTTTTACATTCCATTAAAAATCCGGAAAAATAGGATTTTTTCTTGAAATATTGATTTTTCCGGAGTATTTCAAACAAAGTATTATTTTTATGAAATTATTTATTTCCCCCTAAATAAAACATAATAAATTTATGCAATTTTACATAGGAATCAACCTCGGGCAAGACAAGTTTAAGTTAGAATTACAATAATAGCCCCGAGCTAAAGAATAGAATACTTGAAGAATAGATAGATTTCGTTGTAAATGTTCGACTTTCTATGAAAATTATGTACTAAAGAGAAGATCAGAAATATGACAAGTACGCATGGACATATGACTAGATTTCTCTAATCATTCACATCACAAAATTCCGACTTATTTTTTGTTGCTTTAGGAAAAAATCCACTAATAATTTAAATTCGTTCAACGCAGTATTAGCTTGGAAAAGTATGACATGCTGAGCCTTGAAATAACGCGAATAATCGACAGTTTGTCATATTTTTCCAAATAAAATGTGCTAGCATTTAGGTCGATCAATTATTAAAACTTGTTTGATTATATAAGCCCTAAAAACCCTCGGAAACTGATTTTTATTATTAGAAGGTTTTTTGCTAAGAATTAGTTGATATAAAACTACGATGAGCTTTTCAATAGATCCTCTTCCATTTGGAATTACTGTTCTCCCGGCGGAGTTCCAGGAGTTTGAGCACCAGGTGGGGAGCAGGTCGAACCACCGCAGCGGCGACACACCCCTCTGTCCTCGTAGCGCAGAATCGACATCGCATCGTCGTAAATGCGTGCCTCGGGGAACTCGACCTAAATTTAAAACTACACATGTTTCGAAACTCTCAAAATTGGTTTCTAAACTTTTTTATGACGTGTACCCTCTGTTATACAAGTAAGCAAACAATTATCAGACCTAGGGTGGACGATCGTCTGAAACCCCCTTGCGACCTACCCCCTCTATAGTTTATTTTCGTCCGACGAAACTAACTGCTCCCTAGGCCTGACAATAGCTCATCAAACTTGAATAAGTGTGGGGAAATTATTTCGCCTTGGTAGGTTTCAAATGTTATATTGGAGCTTCTAAATACCTATCTTTTTGATATGATTGGTAGCAGCGCGTCTTGTAAAAATACCGATTATCCAACATTATGTTTCAAATCTTTACAAATCTATTTACAAGAAAACGAAGTGATTTTTATAGTAGTTCCTTATATTCTCGTTGATATGAAAAGTTCATGCCTACCTTCGTCTGCTTCTTATCAGTGCAGTATACAATCGACGTGCAACAGACTTCGGTCCTAGCGACGCCTTTTCCGTAGAATTTCCACTGACAGACCTCGGAGGAGTCAGAACCGACGTCTGAAAATGAAGATAAATTACGTTGGGAAGTTATCGAATTTTCTTTTACCATTTTTTAATCTTTTAAATAGAATTGTGGGTGAACTATCCAGAAAGGTCGAAATTTTTAAGAATACCTTTGATGAATAAAATCCTATCATGGAACTTCATAGCGAGCCGATCAAAAAGTTCGAGATTCTTGAGAATATTGTCATCCGATTGACTCGTGTAGGAATACTTGTTATTATGACGGTTGATCAGAAGCTTGATGGCTGGCTAAAAATGTGATTTTAAAATTTTTGCAGAAAAACACAAGTTTCAGAATTTTTGATAGAAACAACTAATCAATTCTTTTGGTTTTGTTTTAAAATATTATAAAGAAAAATCTGAATAATATCTCCTTATTTAATAAAGTTGATTCAGTTTACGATTTTTGTAATTAGCGAGCCACATACAGATAGCCTAGATAAAAACAAACTTTATGCGACGAGAAGATGAGTCTTTCGTACTCGGCCTTGGTGTGGACTGTAGGAATGTAGCAGACATAGCTTGGCTCGCTATCGATGTTTCGCTGACCGTGCGAATTTAGCCACAACTCGCATTCAGAGATTAGGTCCTAAAATTTGTTTCTCTAAATTTAAATAGATTTCAGAAATTTTGATAACGCATCACACATTCTTCAGGGCCGAAATAGAATCACATAAGTTTAAAAATTAGATATTTGTGTGAACTCATATTGGTTGATCAGTTCTCGTTTTCAACACCTTGTTTTACCTGAATAAGATAGAACCTGGCCTCGCAGAGCAGCTGCTCGACCTCCATCCTGCAGTCAGGCAGAGGCACGAAGCCGTCTCGGAGAAAATCCAAAATCAGAGAAAAATGACGGCCGCTTCGGTCGATCAACACCCAACCATTGCTATCCGCTGTTACCTAAATTTGAGGGTATTCAGAAGTTGAATAGGTTTCAAAATAAATCAAATATTTGATAAAGAAGCTCTAAAAGTCGATGATCATGGGCTTGAAGATATTCAAGATAAATAGCAAATTAAAAAAAAAAACTCACATCCATTCTTCCACTGAACATAGCCCTCAGCATGGTGTCTTGTTTCGTTAGAGTAGCCAAAGTCGTTTGGAACAAAGCTCCACCAACATTCAGTTTCATGTATTGGTCGGGGGATTTCTAGATTGTTACTATTCACTTTTCATATCTTTTGATCCCCATAGTAGTTGTTTCGGCAGAAAATATATCCCAAGTTGAATTTTTGCAACGGACCGACTGGTTGAACTATCAAATTGCAATTAGAAGGAAATTACTTTCTAAAAGCATCGTTCAAATGCAAAAAACATGGAACTTACTTTTCTAATCAAATCAAATAACCTACCCCATTGGTCTCCTCCCCTTCCTTTTCATTCGTGCTCGTCCTCGAGCACCTGGGGTTATGTCGGTAATTGACCGCCGAAGTCTCTCCGGACATTTTAGCGTCTCTTGATCAGCCTACATATCAAAGTATAAATAAACAATAGAAGAAAAGAAAAGAAGCAATCAAATAGAAATATGTCTATGGTCTGAAAACCACAATTTGAAGAAAAACATTAACTGACCAAAATTTAAACTTTATTTTTTAAAATCAACGATAACAACGAGAAACTTTGCAATGAATAACAGAACAAAGACAAAAAAACAAGATAAAAATAACAAACTATCCAAAAATCGACCTGTTTACTCTCCGCTTGCATCGATTCTGGCCTTCTTCGCATTCATTTTTCCGGCTTTCACCTTCTTTTTGCGTTTCTTGTCGATTTTCTGGACGATTTTCGCCGCTTTTCCCTCCAATTTCGGCAGATTTTCTGTGTCGAACACCTGCAAATTACAATTTTGAGCAAAAATCGATTTATCCTATTTTTATCTTTACCTCTCCAATAGGATCTTCGTACGTTTGCTCTACAGCTTCGTTTAGGAATTTCGTCTTTTCATTGTACGCCTGAATTTGAATTTTTAGCACCAATAAATACGATAAAAAGCATCATAGGTTAATCAAAGAAAGGGAAAACGTTTTGAAATGCATCAAATTTTGAAATCTATCGGAAGAATATGCATTTTATCGAAAATGCTTTCTTAATGAACCGAAACAGACTGCACTATTTTAAATAACAAAAAAGTTCGTGAACTTAGAATTATTTAAATAAAATTCCAAAGCCCCACCTTCCTATTGATGACTCTGGTGAGATGTTCGGACTTTTTCATTTTCCTCAGCTCCGCTCTTTTCTGATTCGGGGACACGTAGTCGGGATTGTCGTAGAGAACTGCGCCCTCGAACGAGCCGTCGAAAATCCGAATCAGTTCCAGAACGAAACGAGGGCCTGGAATAGGAAAGAATTTTATCTTTAGAAAAATCGAATAAAAATAAGGAAGACAAATTTTATATCAGAGAGTTTTTTTTTTAAATAAATACTCAGGGGAGAAGGCTAGCATGTGTTGGTCTAAATTTTCAACAATTGATTCAACTTCTTTTTAAAACATAATTAGAACATCGAGTCTACCAATTTCTTGGAGTTGCAGACTTTCATCGACGACCTGGAAGTTGCGGAACCAGATCCGTTTGTCGGGAGTCAGGGAGAACATGAACACGTGGTCATAGAACGGCTGACTGCGAGGATGGTGCTGAGGAGTGCCCAGGGTCTATAAGTATATATATATATATTTTATTTTTTTATTTCATAAGTTTCATCAGAAGAGACGTATAGTTTGGACACTTGTCAATAATCTTGGCTATCAGATCTATTTAAATATTATGAGAGGAAAACTAGAACTTTCTGGATAAGTTTCAAGTAAATTTGAAACTAATTCTAGAATCTGGTAGATAATTTAGCTCATTTTTGCTGTAAAGATAGACAATTCTAAAATTCTCGTTTCTTCAATTGACTTTCAGCAAATCATATCTAAAAATGAAAAAATCAAAATCAACCTGAACGAGTGCCTGTTTGATCAGAGCGAATTCGGGCTTTTCGTCGAATGCTCCGTTGAAAGACAGAATCGGGCGAGAGGCCTGAAGTTAAGACAAATAAATCAACTAAATCAGGAAAAGTAAACCTTAAGACAGTTCCCCGACAACTTGAGCTCCATCATGGTGTGCACGTTGTGAACGAGGAACTTCATCGACGGACCGTTTTTCACGTTCGACAGCCACATGTATGTGTCCTAGAAATAATTAGTGCAATCATTTTGGAAAAGAATGTAAAAAGACATTAGCCTCGCAAAGAATAATGTCTTGTCACGACTGGTAGAAATTTTTACACTATTCTGGATTTTATTTTCGTAAGGTATACTTAGAGACCGCCAGCCATTTTGCCAAATTCACTCTGGTACCATGTTTTCTACATTTTTCAGGGTCTGAGGTGCCCCTCTAAACATTCCCACCGAAAAAACCGCGAAAAAATACGTCACTGATGAAAAAATTGATAAAATTTAACGCGAAAAAACGGAAAAATCGCTCCTTTTCGTGGACAAGGGAAAGGGGCGTGGTTTATCTGCAAAAGACACTATGCCGCTCGCTTCCCCCTTTCTTTCTCTGCCTTTAGGGATCTTTTTCTCTGCACTCTCTTTCATTTCAGCATTGGCTTCTTTTATATTTTCGTGAATTATCAGGATTTCAGTTGCTCTACGCAGGATTTTTCTGATTTTTTCACCGAAGACGGACAATTGACCAACTAATCAAAATATGAAATAAAAACATATGTGCCTTTCAAAATATGCCTACAGTGGTCAAATTTAGTAAAGACAAAAAAATGCTCATTTTGAAATTAATTTTAAAAATATTTTTTGATAAAATTTCGATTTTTTCTTTTGAATAGCATAATTAGGGAGTATCAAATTTTATTTTAGTTAAGTTTCCAGACGATTTCAACGATCCTCTGTCGAGATACAGTACTGCAAAGGCGAGCATCTATTATTGCCTCGAAAAAATTTGCTCTACGCAGGATTTTTCTAATTTTTAAATATGTTGTACATTTCAACTAGATGTACCGATTCATCAAAAAAAATTAAATGTGCCTTTTTTATAACTCGAAATATTAGCATTGCTATAATTTGACGCGCAATTGCGGACTTTTTTCGCATCCCGATCAATAAATCGATATCACCACGTGAAAGAGCAGTATCGAATTGTATAGTAGGCACCGATCAATTATTAAAAATAAAAGTAAAACAAAAAATATTTGCGATAATCGAAAGGGTAATCAACTATGGACACTTTTGAATCAAGTGAAAGGGGCGGGGCTTGGCGGTCCCTAGGTATACTTCAAAATAATTCATGGAAACCCTAGTTTTGTAGCGACTAAAGCGTTGCTCAAATTCAGAAAAAAACATTACAAAAATTTGTCTCGGAATATGTTTCAAAACTTCATATAAAGCAGTGAGCTTGATCAAGGTTATTACAATAGGTGTTTTGAGGAATTAAAAATTGAGGAAATGTTTAAAAGCGGACCTTTTTCTTTCTGCTCTCGAAGTACATCACCTTGGTGCAGTTCTTCATCTCGGCGATCTCGTTCAACACGGTCAGCGTCTTTTGGCGGTCGAATTTGGAGTCGCCCTTGGAGTGGGGCATCAGGGACTGAAATAATGGAAATAAAAAAGAATTGTTCAGAAGAAAAGGAAAAGGCAAAAACTAGTATATTCGGAAAAAAATCCAACCTTCAAATCATTGGCCAAATGCCGAGTGCGAACATCGGTCCCACGCGAACACAGAATCAGCACTCGCTCGCGATTCGTCCACGACTCCGCACGCTTCTTCTCGTCCGCTTTGGCCTCCTAAAATGATCCATTTTGAAGGTTTTTTTAAGCCGGCATTTTAGAAATTCCGACTATAGCAGCGAGTGGTCATTTTAAACTCATCCTCCCAATCTTTTCATTTTTTGAAACTTGAAAAAATCACTATTTTATTTATGTCAAAATATGTTTTCCATTTCATTAAAAAATATGTTGTTATGTTTCAAATTTGTTTAACACTACGACATTCTGAAGACGACTCGATACCTCGGTATTTCTTGTCTCAAACCTCGGAAGAATAATCGCAAAATTTTTAACGGCTTTTTTTCAAATTTTTAGTTAAAAAATAAAATTACCCCATTTTTCCCGCCGTGCTCTTCTTCGTTGTCCGAATCTTCTTCCGAAGTCGTTTCCAGGTCCTCATCATCTTCGTCGTCCTTGAATCTGGCCTCGTATCCAGTTTCCGTGATTCTCTTCTCAAACTCCCGTTCGATTTTCTCCTCCTCCTCGACTTGGGCGGCCAATTTCGACTTCAACTTGGCGAACTTCCCCATCGTCCTGCAACTAACCCGAGTTAATTAGGGCAATTAATTATTCCAGATACGTAATTAGGGTAATTATCGACGGAAAAGAGAAGAGAAACGAATTGATTTGGGCAATAGCGATAAACACTTGCCGAAAGGCTTTGATTTTGGGCGGAGCCATTGTAAAATCAGCGCAAACTTTTCAAAAGCTTTTCAATTTTTCAGGACTTTAACAAATTGTTCGCGTTAATTAGCTATGCTAATTATCGATAATTGTCAGGATTTTGATGATACGTTTCAAGAAAATCAACGTTTCTCTACATTTTTCAATACTGAATTCGAATTTTATTCGTGTTTTGAATAGTTTTTATTCGGTTTCAGAACTTGAAATAGTTTCAAAAGCTTCAGTATCTATTGGTTTCGAAAACTAACAATACTCGAGGCTGAAACTCGTTTGAAATTTCGATTTTGTTCATTTTTATCTTTTGCAGCAAGGGATGCAGCGCTGTTTGCATGGTTCCACAGGAATTCATTTACCATCGACCTCGAAATGCTCGGCGATTCCAGTCCGAATTCGGAATTTCTGCTCCAAGGCGGAGAAAGGGAGGTGAGATTGGTGATTTTTTTTCTAGATGTCAACAAAATCCAATCTGTCATATTTGAGGGACCCCGACATTTCGATCTTCAGTCAGAACTACGCGCAACGAACGGAGGTCGCTGCGGCAAATTACCGAAATACGGGTTGGTTTGACTGGAGTTTTATATTGCAGCACAAACAGGACCTATTATTGAATTGAAAGACTAGACTACGATTTGGCTTATTTTGAAAAGAACGCATTCTGAAAAGCATGACCCATTTAGTTTGCTGAGATATCCACAACATCAATGATAAAGCTGAAAGTTCACCTAAACTTGAATAATTTTGAAACATTTTGTCGAATTTCCAGAGCCAACCTTTCGAATGATCCTGCCTCCTCCGAACGTGACAGGCAAACTGCATCTGGGCCACGCTCTGACAGTCGTCCTTGAGGACGCTCTCTGCAGACATCATCGAATCAAGGGCACAATTGTGAGGATTCATGTTTTTATCTGCCTAAAATAAATTACGTTCCAAAAATTTCAAGGATTATGTTCGCTGTTTGTAAAAACGTTTCATGGATCGCTTTCATCTAGAAAGGATGAATTAAAAATAAATTTTTCAGGCCCACTGGTTGCCTGGCTTCGATCACGCTGGAATCGCGACTCAGGCGGTGGCAGAACGAGAGCTGTGGAATGAGAGAAAACTGACTCGGGCTGATTTGACGAGAGAGGAATTCATCGAGTTTTGCACTAAATTGAGCCAGAAGTTAGTCAATTCAAGATGGTTCTGTGTTTCACATTAAAAACTCAAATTTTTGCTAATTTCTTGAATCTTGAGACGTATTTGTGACGACCTTATTGTTGTGAGCAAATCTATCCGATGTTTCAATGAATCTTTTCAAGTAAAAATACAGAAAAGAGTGTAAAACAAGAATTGTAAGAGACGAAATCGTAAAGAATTTTCTTGAAACCTATTTATTCTTCCAGAAAAAAAACTTGCTCTTTTCCAGAAACGCTTCAGCTATCACTGAACAACTCAAAAGACTTGGCGCCACGTTGAATTGGAAGCAGAGCTACTACACTCTTGATCAGGTTAAATTTTTCAAGGTTTTCCTCAGAATCTCAAAATTTGCAGAATTTCTCAGCCGCTGTGAACCGTGCATTTTGCGAGTTGCACGCTCAAAAGCTGGTTTATCGGGGAGAGAGAATCGTCAATTGGTGTTCAACTTTGGAGTCCACACTTTCTGACCAAGTGCAGTAATTTCTAAAGATTACTAATTTTAAATTTGTTTTTATCATAATGACATTTTTATTTAACTTTACGAGTTTTTCCTTCCAAAATTCTTTTACCCTTTTTTCAAAGCTTATATTTTCAAGGAAGTCGAGCGAGTCTCAGTTCAACCCGGAGATGAACTTCTAGTCCCTGAGCCTTCGAAAGGAGGTAGTGTCAAGAGACGAGTCAAATTCGGCCAGATGCACAGGATTCGGTACAAAGTCAGGGATTCCAAAGAGTACGGTATTTTCTTTAGAATTTTTGATAAGTCGGAAATTTCTCAACTCGAAATGTCTACACAAATAATCATGTTTGCTAATCTCCTAAACGTACATATTATTTCGTCAAGTTGTGAGGTTACTAGATTTCTGAACCCTCGAGTTTTCTCAAAATGCGTTTTCCAGGTTCATCGAAGTCGGAACAACCAGACCAGAAACCTGCTTTGCCGACGTCGCCATTGCCGTTCATCCGGAGGATTCGAGGTTTTTTTTAATGTGTTTAAAAATTTTTGTATTCGTATAGAAAATTGTTACAAGAGATTCACCCTATTTCATGTTATCATAAATTAATTTTTTAGGTTTGAAATTTGTTGAAACCTTCTTGTTTCATTAATTTTAGCAATTTTAGCCATTACTCTTTTCATAGGCTTCAAAAAATCATATTCAATTGAAAATTCATGAGCTAGTTTCACTATACGTCGTAATGTAATTGAAATAAATTTTAAGATATTCCAACCTAGTCGGCAAAATTTTGGAGCACCCTCTAGTCGATGGACTTTTCATTCCGGTAGTTGCTGACGAAGCCGTTTCACAGAATAAAGGAACCGGTGATTTCTTCGGAGATTTGTTTTCTGAAAAAATATTTCTTGTCCCGAGTTTTTTCTAAAAAAATCTTTTTGAGGAGCAGTCAAAGTGACTCCCGCCCACGATCAACTGGACTTTCGAATTGCCTCCCGACACTGGACAGAAATCGAGAGAACCGTCAAAAACGCGAAATCGAATTTTTGTCTGACCGAATCGGGAAAAATCAAGTCGGAGAATCCGGGATTCAATGGACTGGACCGGTTTGAAGCTAGGGAAAAGGTTGGCTTTTTCTTTTATTTCTGAAAAGCTCTGCTATTTTCTTCTTTCACCTTTTAACGAAATAAGTGAACTTTTCTAACGTTCTGTGAAAACATTTTTCGGCATTTTTATTTTAAATTTCAGGTTCTAGAATATCTGAAATCCAAGGGAGCGTATCAGGGCATTATGGAGCATTCCGGAGCGCAGGTCAACGTTTGTACCAGAACAGGTAAAAACGAGCTTACTCCTTGATGAAAGCGAAATTTTTAGGAGACATTATCGAGCCACGATTAATGAAACAATGGTTTCTGGATACTGTAGATATCGATAAGGAAGTCTACGACGATATCAAGCAGGGAAAGGTAACCTTTTCCGATTCTATAATTTTTGTAACGACTGAAAATACATTGACTAAAGTTATTTCTTTGCCATATCTCTCAAAACTTTTCTCCAAGATTTTAGATTTTTTACTATTATTAAAATTTCAATTTCGCTGAAATTATCTTATTTATTTTCACTTTTTTCTTAACTAAATTTGTAAAACGTACCTTTCTAACTTCGCAAAAACTCAGATCAAAATCACTCCTTCGTTCCACGAGACCGCCTTGTTAAATTGGCTGTCGAACTCGGAGCCGTGGTGTCTCAGTCGACAACTTTTGTGGGGACATCGAATTCCTGCCTATACTGTTGATGGGTAATTTGTTGCATTATTTTTCGATCACATTGTTAATTAGCGAAGAATCTTTTCTTTCATTTTTTGTTCTTTCCAAAGTTCCCGATTTACCATTAGTGATATAGATATTTATCTAAGTTTGGAAATTCAGGAACATATTTGATATTTTTAGTGAGAGCTGGTTCGTCGGTCAAAATTCCGAGTCAGCGGCGCAACATTTTGGCACAGATATTCAAAATGTGAGGCAGGACAGCGACGTTTTGGACACCTGGTTTAGGTCGGTTTCAAAATTTGCAAACTTCGAATATTTATTTTCGACTAGTTAGTCAGTTAGAGTCTAAAGGGAAAAGGCCGAATATTTTCCAATATCTGCTGATATCTTTGAGTTTAGTTTTCGACGTTTAAACCCCATTAAAATTTCACATTATTCGATATTTGATGCAACTTAATGACCAGTTTTCACACTTAGATGTTTTTTTAATTCGATAAGTTTGATAAAAATGACTCTCTGAACCATTTTCACTCACCAGTAGACTCCCTAGAAAACGATTAAATATTTAAAAAAAAAAACTAATTTCAGCTCCTCGCTCATCCCACTCGTGTCAGCCGGGTGGATGAGCAGAGACAAACCGTTCGACATCTCCCAAAAGCCCCCTGTTGATTTGATGGAAACCGGCTGGGATATTCTCGGCTTCTGGGTCGCTAGAATGCTCACTATTACGAAGAGGTTTTTTTTTTATTTAAAAAAAATATTTTCTATATTTCAAATTTTTATACATTTCTTTATTTTTTAGCTTTTTGTCGAGTTTCTTCTAGCCTTTGCCGAAGAATTTGAGCGTTGAAACTTTTAGTCAGTATGCTTCAAAGCAACTGATATTGACGTATTTCAAAATGATCTTCAATTCTTGTTTAGGCTATCCGGCGGCCACTCTCCCTTCAACCAGATAATTCTGCATGGTTTGATCAGAGATGCTAATGGTCGGAAAATGAGCAAGTCACTGGGGAATGTGATCGACCCGAACGACATCATCGATGGAATCGAACAGCAGAAAATGATCGACAGGGTCAATGAAAGCCAGCTAGAACCTAAGGAGAAAGGTCAAATTCTCTTTTTATCGAATATAATGAAGTGATTAGGTAAACTGTAATCATCGAATAGCAGATAGATTAAAATTATTTTTGCCCTATTTCACTAGGATTTTTTGAAACACATTTAAAAATTTAAAAACGACAAAATGTTCAGAAGCATTAGACTTTTTTACTGAAAAAGACACGTTATTGGTCAATCAAAGTAACAAATTGTGAAATGACATATAAATTTGTTGAAACTTATCAAAAAAGTTTCGGATTTCAGAGAAGGCGACAGCCGACATCAAGAGCGAGTACCCCGAGGGAATTCCCGCTCAGGGCATCGACTCGCTGCGATTCGCCCTTCTGAAGTACGACGCTCAGCAGGTCGACATCAGGATGGACGTCATTCGGTTTTCCTATACGGTATCTCTTACTCTTTTTTTTTTCTGAACTCCTGTATTTTTCCTCTTTTTTTATGCTTTCTAGACCTAAATCAAATGGTAATTCTAAGAAGCAATTTCTTCAAAACATGTTTTTTATGTGTTATTTCTTTTCTTTTTCCGGGATTTAAAAGAAATTTCCAGGGCACCAAATTCATCGCGAAAATATGGAATTTGTGCCTATACTACGAAAAAATCTGCGAAGCATCGCCCACTATGAAAGATGTCGATTCGGAACACGTTATGGTAAGTTTTCTGATTTAAAAAATGTTTCAAGATTTAAGATCGAATATTCGAAACGATTTTGTTATAATTTAAGGTATCCAGTATACCAAGTAAAAAGAAATAGTTTTCCATTTTGGCCATAGACAATGGCCTGGATTTATTGAAAATTTGACCTATTATAGGATAAAGGACTAATTAGAATACCGTAATCCAACTTTGATCGTTTTAGGACCGCTGGCTGGTGTCTCGAATGGCCTCGACTCTGCAAGAAGTCGACAGGAAAATGTCTGCATTCGAAATGCACCACGCTTTTCAGGCTCTCATCGATTTCATCAAAGTGCAACTGTCTGATGTTTATGTGGTGGGTTGAGCATTTCTACGAGTCTTCACGACGCAATACTTTTTTATTCAAAATCCATTTAAAGCCACAATTTTCTGAAATTTATTGAAGAAAATATGAATTATTTGTCCATACGAAATTAAATTTACTAACTTTAAGAATAGTTTATGAAACTCTCTGAAACATATTGATAACTTTAATTTTCTAGGAAGCCACGAAATCTGCGCTTCGTTCGAACGATGCAAAACGGATTTCCGAAATTCGATCGACTATGCAAAGGGTCATGCAACCGAGTAAATTTTAAAATACCAAACTTGATTTTGAAAAATTTTCAGCTCTGGTCCAATTGTCTGTCTTCATGCCCTTCATCTCGGAACACCTCTATGAGCGCATTTTCCACCGAGAACCCGGCTCGATCTATTTCGATTTCGTCAAGGTTATTTTTCATTTTAGAATGTTTCAAAAATAATACCCTTTTTACTTTTTCCCGTCGAAAGCTTCGTATTTTTTGATTATTGAAAAACTTTCAAAGGTTTTTTATCAACACTTTCTCTTAAAGAACCAGTTTAATTTTTAGAAGAAAATAACCCATACTTTGACTATTCCATCGTGATTTGAAAAGATCTTCATTCATTACCCTTCATACAAATTCAGTGATATTTCCCGATTACCTTTCCTCATTTCAGGTCAAAATGCTGACCCACCTGATCGATGTGGATCTCGAGGAATCAGTCGATTTCGCGCTCGACGTCCTCGCGACGCTCCATCTGATTCGCGGCAGATTCCAGATGACCAAGCAAATGCCTTTTGAAGGTAAAAATATTTTTTCTTACAAAATATGTTTCAAAATGGTTTTATTGAAAATTGAAATTTTGCGAAACAATCGAGCTCTTTGCTTTTTTAGATTAAAAAAATGAATTCCAAAGTGCTTTACATATTTATGAAAGAAAAGTTCGTGATTAATTCAAGTAGGGCCTCCGATAATGTCAGAATTATTATTTCCAGGAATTCTCCAATCGGATCCCGTTCCTGATGGCTTCTCGGAGACGCTGCCCGTCTTGAAAGACTGGGGAAAATTGACACTCAGCGAGAAAATTCTCAGTTCGAAAGATTCGACCGAAAACTTGCCCAAAAATCTGCTGCCCTACACGATATCTGGAGGACAAGGAATTCTGTTTCTGAAAATCGAGGTACGTCATTTTCTAACTTTTCGATTCGATTATAATTCTATTTTATAATCACTTATTGCAATTGAATTGAGGTTATACATTTGATGATACTCTCTAGTTTTTTGAAACGCATCTTGAAAATTTTAACCAATGAAGATTATCCGAGCCGTAGAAATATGAGTTTTCCTCGGAGATTAATGGTGATCTATATTTCTGAAACTTATCGCTTAAAAATTGGTAATCTATTAGAAGTAGTCCAAAAGCGAAATTATTAATCTTTCGGCAAGAAATTTAGATTCATGAATCTTAAGCATTTTTTAGATTTCAATTTTCAGGACTCGGTTCGCGATGAATACGACTCTCTCCTGGCGTCGAAATTGAAGGTTTTCCAGGAATCCGTCGAAAAGCAGCAGAGCGAGGTCGAGAAATTCGATAGTATCATCAAAAATTATTCGGAAGCTGGAAAGGTTCGATTTCTCTATTCAAAAAGAAATTTTGAGAAGTCACTAATTTTTGAAAGATGAAAAATTTCAGAAAACCGCCGAAATGGAGAAGCGTCGTCGTTACGCTTTGAAGCGGCTGGGGAACAGTCGGCTCAAATTGCAGGAACACGAAAAACTTATCGAGGAGTACGGTAGAAAGGTGAAGAATTCGAATGGCTAGGTATTTTATGAATTTTTAGATTTAGAAGGTTAGGTTAGTAGATTGAAAATTCTAGAAACATCCTCGGTAAGAAGCGGAAAGTTGAAGATTATTCTGGTTAGGTGTTCTTTGAATTTTTCAAAATTAATTTATTAGCTGGTTAGATTAGTATATAGAAAATTTGAAATTATTGATCTTTTGTTATTGTTCAAAAATTGTTTGAAAAATGAACATTGTTTATTCAAAGTTCTAAAAACACCCACATGAAATTTCTATGCATATCACAAATTGTACGATTTCGAATAAATACATACAAATGGTCTTAAAAATTCGACCACTCATAAAATCTTACCTATTATACACTTGAAATAAAAATTGGCTTTTTTTCGAAAGTTATCTTACAGTAACCCCTAGGACTTGTACATGTGATAAATTACTGATAAAAGTGAAATTATTTCTGTATCATTCACTGTCATGTCGATAACCACAAGTGAAGGTGGATAATTATGCCGAAATTCCAACCAAAACGGCACCGGTTAGTGCAGCTAACATTGCAAATGCGAGCAGACGAAGATTTGAACCACCTTCCATTTCTCTGAAACATACAAAAGTTGGATTTTAGATCTTTTTTTGTTTTTTGTTTTTTTTTTTTTTGACAAATGGCTATTTTATTATTCGAAAATTGACCTAATCAAGCTAAATATCTCAGAAATTTGCATAATTATTGTTTAAAAAGTCACTTGAAATAGACCACACTCCACAAAGCAGCGATGCATCCCGGAAGCCCAGTGATAATCGGGAATGATACCGCCTGCGATAAATTGTCATTTGCTACGAACCTGCAAAATTAGCATGTTATCAACGCAAAATCGATCAAACTTTTCTATTTTGCACACCTCCATCAGACTATCTTTCCAACCATGTATAACACACATGGGGATCAGACAAACCTACCATCGAGATCTAGGCTTGGACAGACGGACAAATTCAACAAAAATACTAAGTTTAGGCTAGACTTAGATTACCATGATGATTGAGCAACTGCCCACATAGTTCCGGTTGTCAAACTTGGACCAACGATACGGGGGTTCACGTAGGGCGAATTCTGCAATAAAAATACTATCTTTGGAAAAGCGTAGATAAGTTTTTCTATGTAAATGAAAATCTTCAAATTTTCAACAAAAGAAAGATCTAAATTCTTACACCAGTAAAACAGACGTATCCAGCCAGAACTACAGTAGACGTAGCTAAAATTCCGGTGAAGTGAGAAAAGACGAAACCAAGACCGCTTTTGGGCGCATCAGGGAACTGAAATTCTAAAATCCTCAGGAAAATTCGAAATTTACCTACACTATCCGGATGATCCTGCATGTAGATGACCGGAACGAAAGTGACGCCGTAGAAAAGTCCAGCGATCAAGGCTGTGCCGATGGCCCTGAACATTTAGATGCTTTAATAGCAAGCTGGTCATACGTAACAAAGTATTGAATTTTTTGCTGATAAAGGGTGTCTTGAAGCCTATTTCAAAGATTATCTTTTTTAATTCAAATAAAAGGCAGAGTGAACAAGTTGTCCATTTTGTATGTTGAACGGTTACGATTTTTCACGAAATCTACATTAAAGTTCATTTACAATTTGAGCGAAATCTCTATTCGGAAATAAAAGTTTTGGTTGATGAATTTGATTAGACAGGTACTTGACTAGAGGCTTATTATCACCGAATAATACAGCCAGTAGAGTACAATGACTTGAATTAACTATGGGTCGTGGCATTATGCTATTCCCCTTCTCCTTTTTAGGTTGGAATCACCCCTTATTTATACTATCTTGGATTATGATAAAGACGCAGAAAGGTGTAGAGTTCAAATTAGAGAAACTAGAAATAAGCTAGTGGTTCAAGGAAGGAAGGTGCTCGAAATGTGCGTTGTATGCTGTATGGTTTTAGGGATTGCCAAATATTTGATAGCCTTATTCTTTACAATATCTTTTAAAATTGAGCATTTGTTGATGGCCAAAAAAGCTTTCTCCTGAGTAATCTCTGCTAATGGTCAGTAGATTGTAATTGTATAGGCAGGCAAGCGAATGTATATCTTACATGGCTCGTTTCTGCGTCCTGTACGCGTTTGACGTGTTAAAAACTCGACTCGCTGCATCGGCCGTTTCGATTAGGGGCCTGAATTAAAGAATATGCTATTTTAATCATGAAAAATAAAGTAGGATTCTAAAAAGTACAACACTACCCAATTTTTCAAATGATCTCGATTCGTTCTGCTAAAGACTCTAAATACAAAATTCAAAAGAGAAAATGTCCTTGAAATGTAAGAGAAAAATATCCCTCTAAAAGTCAGACAAAAATAGTTCCTCGAAGAAGTTATTATTGCTCAGTGTGTATGTTAAAATAGCGGACTATTTTCAACCGAAGATAACAAAGGAAAGCGAATTAGCCGTACCTATCCTCTTCATCATCGTTGTCGATAGCAGTGACTCCACTCTCGTTCTCGACTCGAATCACATCCGCACTGCCTGGGGATATAGAGGGACGAGTCTTGACTTTAGAAAACAGGAAACCGCTGAAAATTTGCAAATTCATCATTTCAATTGCGTTTCAAATCTTTGTGAATCAGAAAGCTACTTTGGCTTTCTAATGGATCGACCGTAAATATTTATTTTTCAAAAATTCAATTTCTATCATAAGGGTTTCATGAAGGTATAAAATTTAAAATATTTCTATGTCTGGAATTTGTTGAAACCTACGCGAGAACGACGAATCCCAAGCCGATGTAGTTGAGAATTGGGTTGTTTGGAGTCGTCGCTTTGATGCCGAATAACCCGAATCTGAAAATTCTAATTTTTGAAAAAAGCGTGAATTTTAAATCTCCTACCTCCCACAAGCCCATCCCGCCACGCAGTTGGTGACGCTCCAGATTAGCATGCCGAGTCCCATTCCGATCACATTCATAATTGGTATTGCTGTGCAATTTCCTAAAATGTCCAATTCAAGTCAAAGCGCAAATTATTGGAGTTAAACCCTCAAAGACTAAGATTTGTATCATCTTTTCCCGGTTCGAGTTTGAAGAGAAAAACTCAGAAAATGAACTTACCCAGAGCCCAGAACATGCCTCCCAGCATAGCGAGTGGCTCGAATTTAGGAAAGCCTTCGACCGAATAAGTGATCAGACCGACGCACCAAATTGCTACGCACATTACCCATTGGACGAAGATGCCTAGATTTCTCTAGATAACTTGAAGAATTTTCAAACTTGATCGATTTTATTTCGAAAACATGACCTTGGGCCTCATAAGGTTTTTTTTTTATAATTCATAGAGATCATGGTTATCCATTATTTACAGAAAATCCATTGGAAATTCGGAAAATTTTGAAACTTACCATTTCCGGGTTCGAATTTTTTGACCGGCACGAAACATGATCCGAATAGGACCCCGGACAAGCCGCATGCCATTAAGCCTATGGCCATCGACATCTGAAAACTCAAAATAGAAAAGAAATCTGAAAATCATCAAATATTTCAACGTTTTTCAACGTGTTCATCAAAAGGGATTGAAAAGTTCAAATAGTTCCACTTTACTATGGTCTCTGAAACATAGTAGATTAGTCAGATTGTGACTAACCGTATTTTGAGCAAAAATCAAAACCATTTCTTACAACAATGAAAACAAATAACAAAGTCTAGCTAAAACATAAAGCTCGAAAATTACACCAGCCGGTTTTAGGCCTATTCTTCATAATGTGGTGAGAGAATGGCTAACATTATTTTAGAGCCTTCATAAAATCGATATAAGCTAACATTTCACTACCCTAACAGTTCCCATTCAACAATCAATAAGCATCACTTCGAATAGCACTATTGTTATTCTTCCTTTTCTATGCTATTTCTCCGTGATATGAAGTTTCCTCGCTAATTGTTGTTCGGGTTTTGCCATTCACAAGAATCGAGTTTGGGTGTAACGAAACATCATTGGCTATTTCGCTTCCTAGCCTCATGCCAAAGAAAGAGAAAACTAGATTCTCGCAAATAGCGCGTCATCATAAATAAAAATGCCGAATTCATGCTTCACACATTTCGGGGTCATTCGAGGAAGATTCTCTAAAGCCAATGCTTTGGTTCCATTTAAAATTTCCCATTGTTCGACTTCTTCGTTCTGGAGAAACTTTTTTCCATAGTAGCTTTGAGTTATTTTTGAAACACGTTTTAAGCCTTCGCTAATAAATCATTTTTCGTGACATACCATTGGAAAGACTTGACTAACTTTGGACATTGGCATTTTCGAAAATTTGTCGATTATTTTAAAATGTATATTTGGTAAAAGAATCAGCTAACTATCATATTACTCTCGACTATTTTCTCCTTTCAGACCCCGAAGTGTTGAAACTTATCAACAAATTCTAGAAAAAATCTTGTAACCCTAAAAATCATCTCCCTCAAGGACAGGTTTGAGTTGATCGTCCTCCTCTTTGAGATCCTTGAGATGGTCGTACCGCGTCAGAATTGGGATGTCGATGTCGCGAATGTCACCCGTCACTTTGATCTGAGTGTACAGGTGCGGGTGCAGGTCGCGGAAAATTCTGCAAAAAATAAATATTGATTTATTCGGAGTTTTTAGTACAAATAAAAATCGAAAAAAGCTTCCTTTTCGTGTTTCTCTAGTCTAGAAAAATTAGCTAATTGTAAATAATTCTGTAGCTTTGAGTTTTTAAAATGTTTTACGAAAGATAAAAAATTGTACCGATTTATCTTGAGCATTTTCCAGTAATATTCCTTGCCACCCTCACAGTGCTCGAATGAGGTTTTCGCAGAGACGTTATCGGCGTGGATGCCTGTTATGTACCTGGAAAACTCAAGAAAAGTTTCAGGCCTATAGAATCACAAATATGTAGATCTTTAAAGTTAAGAAAAAATTAAATGTAACATCGAATAAATGCGTAAATCATGAAAATACTGTTAGAAACTTCTTACCTGTATAATTTGTTCCATTCCTGACTGCCATACAAGGCCATGCAGGTGCAAATCGCGTAGGTCACGAGGAACGACATCGCCGTTGAGCCGCCTATTCGCGACTGAAAATGAAATTTTTAAAAATGTACGTTTCAAAAAGATCTCAAATTTCAAGCATTTGGAATTTTCCCAGTGCCTGTAATAGTTGATCACTTTAAAAAAATAAAGAAAATGTTGATACGTTTTCAAACTTCAGCTTATTTGAGAATGATTTGGGATAAGTAATATATTCTTTAGGCAGTCATTAAATTGAAATTAAACAAAAATAAAAGAAGATGTAAAATCTACCGTATGCAGAAAGTAGGTGAAGAGGCAACTAAAGGCACTGAACGTGGCCCAGGTGATGCCTCGACCGGCCATCGCATTGTAGCCCTCGGATGCGTACAGGTTGCGGAGCAGCAAGAAGCGAAGGGCCTGAAAATTTTTATCTATTCAAAAAGTAAGTTTCAAAGATTTTCAACTCAGGTTCACACTGCTGCCACAGTTGAAAGTGAAGATTTTAAAAATTTCTAAATGAATATTTCAATACGTTTCAGAATGATTTGGGACAACTAAACAGGAATCGTCTAATGATGGAAGAAATGATGATAGCGAATAATTGAAAATAAAAGCTCACATTTTCCGAGAGCGTCAGACTCTCGACGAGCTCTTGTCCTATCGGGGTATCCCATTGAATTTCGACGTCTTCGCCCAGACATTTTAGCGATTTCGGGTAGTTCTTCCTGAAGTCAAAAATTATCTTCGAAAGAAAAAAAAACTACTTGAGATATTGATAGGCCTCATCTTGATTCTTAAATCGAGCGAAGCAGGGCAAAGCGTTGCAAAGACCGAATCGAACACCCAGAGAGCCGCGGGAGATACTCTCGAAATTGTCTGCAATTTTAGACTATTAATACTTTTGTCCCGTACCATTTTTCTTCATTGCAAAAGTACTAATTACTTTCCTCGAGATGAAAGACCGGCAGCAAATTTAATTTGATACAACTGTAGCAATGGCGTTGAAAACTTTCGAGAACTAACAATTTTTCGAAACATCACTTTTAGAAATTGAAAATAGTTTTACCCACCTAAATGTTTCTGAACGTAGTTCCTGACGACCGTATCTTTCGGAAGCCGTTTCTCCTTTTCCAGAAATCGTTCGTATTCTTCCTTCGCGATTTCTGCCAGAGAATTCGGCAGAGGCTCGGCGTCGAATCTAAAGAAACTGAATAGTATTTTCATGTAAAAATTACCTATCAAGTGCAGTCAATATATTCACACGATTAAAACGTTTGACAAAAGTGCAAATATAGTATTTTTTAAACTTATGCTTAGGAACCGGAAATCGTTATGCAAAATTCGTAATTTTCTACTCCAAATGATCAATTTTACGAACAAATCTAAAGCTCTCGAAACTTATTTTTAAAAATTCTACCTCCAAGGAAAAGCGAATTTGATAAATGGTCCATTTACGAGAATCGACCCGACCGGATAGAGCAGGACAGTCCCTCCCAAGATGCCAATTCGGAAGAACTTGCCTCGAGCCGTCTTCAGCCACTCAGTGCCTGCTTCGTTCCATTTTCTGAAGTTGCAACTTTTGATTCCAATAAGTTCCATTCACGTACGTTCTAAGGAATTTTGTATGCTTCAAAAAATTTCAAATAAAATAAAACCCGACATTTTTTGATTAGTAGTTCAATGTGTTTTGTAAAACAATTGATGTTTCAAACCATTTAAAATGCGATGAAAATTTAAACTTTTTGCTCATTTCATTTTGTACCTAGAAAAACGTCATAAAATCACCAACTTGTAACTCAGCAACCGCTTTGTAGCGTGCATTTGATCTTCTGCAAATCGAAATTTCCTAAACTTGACAAAAAATCAAAGATATTTTCAAAGAGTATCAACTTCGGTATTTAAAAAAACCAACATTGCCTATTGAATTTTATTATCCTCTTCAGAAAGAACAACAATTTCAACAACTAAAAAAATAAAAAAGAAAAGTTAAGTTAATCATACCCGTTTGACTCAAAACATGAGCAAAAATTTCAAAGCTTTTCACTAATGACCTACAGAATTCGTCTAAAATCTACATTTTCTATTCTAAGAAATCATGGAATTTCATAACAATTTTCAGAAACAAGTCATCAGCTAACAATAAAAAATCCCGAAAAAGTAGTCAAATATATATTTCTTCGTACAGATCTCAACTACTTTTTCAAACTCAAATTTTAACAAGAATAAACCTACCAATTATTCTTCCTTATTTTGTTTCTGTCTTTGCTCCACTCGTTTTTTCCTCTCGTCGTTTTTCTTCATTTTCATCAAAATCTTCTTGGCTTCTCTGAGCCTTTCCGAAAATGGCAGCGAGTCGAGTTTGCAGTCGCCGTTCTCAGAAATGTTCTTTTCGCCCTCTTCTCCTGAAATTTTTCTTTTTTAATTTACAACATTTTCTAAAAAAAAACCTCTAGGTCATAATAACTAGCATTTCTTTGAGAAAGAATGTCATTTGCTTTTAAGCATGTACTTTAAAAATCGTTCTCCGAATTTAGAGTGTAGGTCTTTGTAATAAAATAAAATCGTGACAAATAGTTTAGATTTGAGTTTTGGAACTCACCCATAACAGTCCTCAACAACTGGTTCAATCGCATCGAGGCCTCAAAATAGTCGACCGCTCCCTGAGCGTAGTCTTCTCCTCTGAAAAGTAAAAGTAGGCTTTCTGGACTATTTTTAAAAATTTTCCAATATAGAAAATCTTCAATTCAATAATTATCATATTTTGAGTAACTATGTTTCAAAACTTCAAATATGATAAGATAAGAAGTTTCCATAATTATGATAGTGGAGTGATTGTCTCAAGCTAGGAATTGAATCGAGTCATTTTCTTCGAATCTAATATCATTCTAATCCTTCCAGACTCAAAATAGTGTAAAAACTCACAGATTCGCGGTGATTTCGTCAGCGAACTGTACTTTGTATGTCTTGTGGTATTTGAGCTGGATGAAAATGGCCGAGTAGACGATGATCAGAGCGCACGCCACTGAAAGAAAAATTAACAATATGAGAAAAATCTTGAATATAAATTTTAAGAAGTCGAAATAGCGTTAAAACAACTTTTTCAATTTTTATGCAAAATTTGTTTATTTTTCTTCACCCTACCTGCTAGAGGAGCAGCCATGACTTTGCCGAGCAGCAGGTAGATGGGATAAGCGAGGGCGAGGCAAGTGAACTGAAACAACATCGGCACCACGAATATTCGATTGCTGAATTTTTTTTATTTTTAGTTGGTTTCATTGGAAGATTGAAATTTTCAATTCGATATTTTAGAGACTAGTCATTAAAACAAATCCGATTATTCACTGATTCAGCGTCTAATAGGTAAAACTCGAAATAAAAAAACAACTAACTTAACAGCGAGTTGCAGTTGGGACTGGACGATAAAGTGCTTGGCTGCGTCTGAGAGCATCATTCTCTCAACGATTTCGTCGCCCACTTCTGAGGCCACCACGATCTTCTTTCGGAAGCTGAAATTCAATATTTCACTCGCCAGAGAAATATGCATAAAGTACGTTTTAACTTCATTATATTATATCCTACTATCAACAAGTGCTATTCTGCGCACTTTTGCAAAAGAATATGTTTCGAAGTGAATTATATCTAATTTTTCAGTGAAGAAGGTGATCATTTCAGCAAACTCACACTTCAAGCACGTGTCTCTGAAGAAAACAAATACAACAACCTCGGAATTCCCAGATCGATTTCGAGATTGGCGCCTAGCCGCCTGGCCTGTTCGACGTCTTCGAAAGAGACTCTGACGGGCAGTTGGATTTCTGCCCCTTCCCGAAGTGCAAAACAGCCGTACGTCTTCGGATGCGCATTGTCCGTCAGGCACATGTAGAGCTGGAGAAAAATGATTTTAGATTTAAGAAATTTTTTAAAAATACATTCATTTTATCTAGATCGAGTTTGTCGAGTTCGGCATTAACGATCTCCTTGAGCTGCTCGCTCGGCTTGAGAGAGCTTCGCTCGATGTAGATATTTTGCAGATTGTTGTAGTTCTTTCGGATCGCTGCAAATTAAATAAAGGTAATCTAAAGATTTTTATCGAGTACTTCTCAAAAATGAAAAGTTATAGAAAATTTTTCAGTCTTCATCTTTTTCCGAAAGCATATTCAAAAACATCGCAATTTTAAATTTTCGAAAAGTAAAATTCGAAAACTAAATCATATAAACGTTTTGAGAAAGTAAAGAAGTACAAATAATTTTACCTTCCTTTATCCCATAAATCAGCGGGAAAACGGGTATGGTTCCAATCAGAACATTCTTCTGCCAACTCCACGAGGCCTTCGATGCACTCGATGCAGCCATTCTGGGAAAAGGAGCAATAAAAAAGTGAGAAAATCGACGAAAACCCCGAAAAATGTGCAAGTTTAAAAGTGCGTCGTGAAATTTGATGCCTTGCACGACAAAATACGCAATGCACACTTTTTTACATTTCGTCGTCGTCCTTTTTTAATTACACCATAAAATCATGCTAATTGCAATAATTAACTCGTACTTATCCTCTAAACTATCTCCAGAAATCCGAGAACTATTATGATTTTTTTTTTAAAAATCGCCATCTTTATTATTTCGTGATTTTCGATTTTTGTGTTATTCTTGGGCTGAAAATGAGATTTAGCAGATCCACCGGTGTAAAGCTTGATAGATAGAGGTGGGATAAGAGGGAGGGAAGAAGAAGAGAAGCGTATTCCGAGAAATCACAGCGTTTCTAGCCCAGAGTTTTCGGTCGTTTATTAAATTTCGACTCTTTCGTGATTACTATTTTTAGTTTAGATCGAAAATGGGTAATCCTGAAAATGGCCGCAGAGCGGAGGGAGACCAGCAGCGATTGCAGGCCGACCTGATGAACCAGGTGGGCGGGCTGTTCGAAAACTTTCTAAGGTAAATTTTCTTTTTAAAAAGGCTTGAATTTAAGCATCGGAAGATTCATAGAACTTGTGAAAATTCAAAAACACTTCTGAAAAATCGTGACTGAGAGGGTCGTATTGATAAGTTTCAAAGATCTCAAATTATCTAAATTTTTGAAACATCCTTAATTAATTTTCAGAATAATGGAAGGTAAACGCAATGGACATTGATGCTTTTCGATCTCTCCTTATTCATATGATTTTTAAAATATTATTTTGTAATTTCCAGCAAGCCCCCGCCACCGAACATTGTCGATTTATGGAAAGAGCACGAACGAATTCGAGGCCACCTGAACGAGATCTGCAAAATCCAATCGGAGATGAATGCCTCTAACGATTCGACAATTGAGCGGTAAACGTTTCCCTTCTGAACCAAATCACGACTTCCAAGATTTTCTTAGATTAAAAAAAGCCTTGAATTTGTAAAGAAAATTTTTGCTATAGATCTCCCGAACTGCTTTCTGCGTTTATCGCTTGGGCCGATCAAATCGGAATCCAGCGGAACGGCGTTGACGTCGTTGAGAGCTCAGATGTCGGTGGTTACGGTCTCACGGCAAACAAGTAATTGTTCTTTTCCATACACATTTTCAAGGGATGGATTTTTAGATCGATTTCGAAGAACACAGTAGTCGTGTCAGTGCCGAGACACGCAACGATGTCCCTGGATCTCGCCAAGAAATCTTCGATGATGAAGTGAGTTTGAAATTTTTATAGGATACTTTTAAAATACCGTCAAAAGTATTTTCAAACACAATAAATCACGAATATGCAAAACTCTAGCCTGAAAAAGCATTGAATAGCTTTCAATCAAAATATAGCAATCCTTATTTTGTTTTAAATACTCTAAAACATTCTTTTAAATTTAAGAAAAGCTTTCGAACAAGACCCGATTGTGCAGCGAATGGAGAACGTGGCTCTGGCCCTGTTCCTGTGCTGCCACAGACTCAAGTCCGACAGCAAGTGGAAGGCCTACATCAGCATGCTCCCCAGGCAGTTCAGCTCGCCATTGTATTTCAATGACGAGGATATGCTGGTTGGGTTTTTTTAATTTATATAATTTATGTTTGAAGCGAAAGAATCGAGGATTGTCGTGTCTATCGACCAAACATTTTCTTGAAACAACTTTCTTTAATTTGAAAAATCGTAGAAAGATAGCTGAATTAAAATAATTCATTCAAATTCAAGTATTCTCTGAAAGATAATTCCATAATTTTCAGAAACTCAAGCCCTCGCCCGTTTTCGAAGAAGCGATGCTTTTTTACCGCACCGTTGCACGACAGTTCACCGTCTTCTTCCTAACTGTTTCTCGGAATGAGGCATTTGAAAAGGCTAGAAAGGTAAAAAAAACTTAATTTCAAAAATTTTTCTCATTTTTAACACAAAAATTATTAAGAAATCTTTTTTGAAATGTTTTTTTCCCGAAAGTTAAAATTTTCAGGCATCTAAAAATAGCAACACCGAGCCACCTATTCTGTACAATACTCCATTCACCATGTCCAACTTTACATTCGACCTGTACAGGTATTTAAAAAAAAAATCGGAAACTAATTCATTTTTTAATCATTTTTAAGCTTTCTATTTTAGATGGGCCGTGTGCTGCGTAACGACGCGTATCAACATGATACCGAGCGAGACGGACAAGACTAAGGATGGCGATGTGAAATTGGTATTTTTAAAACTTGATTTTCTAAATTTTTTTTAAATTTCAGATCCCCGCCCTGATTCCCGTGTTGGACATGGCGAATCACGAATTCGTCAACGAAATCATCGACGAAGCGGTCGCCTTCAACACCGAATCTGACACGGCAGAGGTTAGGAAATTGAAAAAATTAATGTTTCAAAAATTGAGATAAATTAAATTTTGGCAACAATATATGATGTATCGTTTGCTGAAAAATGTTCATATCCGAATATCCGAGCAAGTGATAATTGAAAAACTTGACGTTTCCTTCTAGGAATTTTTTAAATGTTTCGAAAGAAACGGAATAAAATCAGTCGTTTTCAAAAATCAATGTCAAGTCGGTGATTCTCAATTATCCAAAATTTGAGTCTAGAAAAAATGTTCATTTTTCAGATAGTCGCCACGCGCGGCTACGAATCGAGCAAGCCAGTGAACATTTTCTACGGAAAGCGATCGAACGCTGAGCATCTTTTGCACAATGGATTCGTTCCTGAAGGGCACAACTCTGCCGACCGGTACAAGTTGAAAATCGGTTAGTCAAAAGTTTGTCAGCTTGCTTTAATTTTTGATTTTCTTGAGAAAGAAAATGAACATTTATCGAAATTCAATATTTTCCCTTGAAGAATATTTCTAGGACTTCCCAGAACGGACAAGAACTTCCAGCAGAAGCACAAGATGATCTTCGACCTAGGCTTCGCCGGCTGGTACGAGTCCAACATTTTCATGTTCGATTTGGCGAATGTAAGGGTTTTTTTGTTTCAGGAAAAATATCAAACTTCGAAGGTCCAGATTATTTTCCCCAATAAAAAATATCGGAATTTTGAAACTTCATGTTGCTCATTCAAATGAAAACAAAAAATACAATAAAAAATTGGGATTTTTTGAAAAAGAGTATTTGAAATATTTTCAGAGTCCCGTCCCATTCCACCCAACCTTGGAGACTTTCGCGAGGATTTACGTTTCCGACTCGCCTACTGAAGAGGCATTTTTTACACAAAATATTGATTTTTTATTGATGATTTTAGAATATCAAATCCGAACAAATTTTACTGGCTGCGCTCAAGTTTTTGAAGGTTCGATTTGAATTGTTGGAAAAGACTTATGGGGAGATCAAGGCTGGTCAGGTAGGGAATTGTTTATGTGTGGATTTCTGAAAATGATCAATCATTTTCAGAACTCAATCGAAAAGAACATCGAAGGGTTGAAACTGGGTGAACTCGCTATTCTCAACAGAGCCAAGTAAGTAAAATTCCAGTTCACAATTAGAAAATCCTCGTTTTTCCTATTTTTTGCACTATTTTCAGTTGACTTGTTGAAGAATAAATTATTTTAGAAACTACTGCGAAGAGTACGAAAAAGCGATTCTGAACCCGACGAAGAGCCCGACAAAAAAACCGACTGAACATGTTTCGCGCTCGCTAGCGAAAAAATCGGCCGAAGTCTAACCGAAAAAATGTTTAAGCAAAACTACTTGTGTGCGTACAAATTTGCATTTTTCTGTTGATTTTTTCAGTTTGTTGAATGTTCTTCGAGTTTCTGTTGATTGCTCAAACTTCTACGCCTTTTTACCAGAATTTTGTGATTGAACTGGAAATTTCGACCCCCATAAGATTCGTTACTAAAATTTCCGGTTCAATTTCTGAAATTCCGATCTACCGCCGCATAAAAGAACTTTAAAATCACGAAATCTAAGTCGCCATGATATTCATCGAATTTCTTTACGAATCTCTTCAGAAGTGCCCTTCTTTGTTTCATTTTATCTTCATGTTTGTTATGAAAATCAAGAATAAATGTTTGAATTCAAACTCACTTGGATCACTGTGAGCAAATCGTGGATTCCCAATCCAAGCGGGCATTGCTCGACGATTTCCACAGGGAAACTGAGCAACATCTGCAACTTCGGTAAAAAATTAGGGAAGAACATTAGAAAAAAAAGAAAAGAATTAGATATCTCCAATGATGAAACGTCAGGTTCAATCGATCGATATTAAACTTGTAAGATACAAAGATTTATCAAATTTTGTCGATATTTTATGCTAAAATATACACGAATATCAAACAATTCTCGGTAAATTACCCATAGAGAATCCAGTACCAAACTTATAGAAATAAAAATGTCAAAATCCGATTTCGAAATTGATATTCAATGGATTGTTCTTGAACAGAAGTGAGCTGGAAGTTCCGATCCCGGTCTCGCGAAAAATTTTGAATCCGATCCCGATCCCAGTTCCGAATTTTTTTTTTTTTAAAAGTCGGCTCCGGCCCACCCCTGTTCTTGAATATTACCATCGTCTTTAAGTAAAGGATGATCTTCGTCTTCTTCAATAAAAGACAACAAAACAAAAGTCGTTCCGTTGAGGAAGAACTTTTGGCCATGAATGTTCGTCACAATCCAATTTTCAATCGATGTGCCTAGAATTTCATAATGTTAGGGGGTCATGAAGGATAAATTGATGAAATGAGAATGTAATGGATTGCGTTCCTCAGGCAAACATTTAGTAATATATTTTCTACTAGCAAAACTGAACAAAACTATCATTTCGTAGTTTTATTATTGAGTCATGGATAGGAACTCATTTCTACATACAGTTGCCCTTGCGTGTTTTTTTTCACTCTGCCCAACAGCGAAACAGTGGGTGAAATCAAGAGAAAGAGACAATTTCTCTTCGTCTTTTAGTGCCTAAAGATGGAAGCTCGAGTTTCTTTCCATGTGACAATAAGTTCTTCAGTTTATTGTAGAGTTCCCAAAGGTGGATCTGCATAAATCGCCCCCAGGGGGGGAAACGTGGCACCACCAATCGACGACCAAAATTTTCTATTTCTGGACCGGCCTGTTGTTGATTTCTGTTGATCCCAACTCCAAACAGCTCACTGTAATATGTGTGACTAATGTCCAAAAATACAGTACCGAGTGCGGAAGAGTGGAAAGTCTTTCTTTCGCTAAACACTCGTTTCGCATCGATAATGGGCGGGGTTTTCGTTCGCTCGATTTTAGGAGAAAAATTCCCGTAAATCCGCCCCATCGCTAACTATTTGCAATGGTCTATTTCCCTCTGAATTCTCTCGATTTTCTCTTCGCGTGCTTCTCTCGCTTAGGGCCGAGCGAAATTTTGTGTTTTGTGGTTCCGAAAACTGGGATTTTTTTAAACTTTCATTTTTTGCAAAATTTGAAAAATCAAACTTCGCTTAATCTTGCCCTCCTCAAATATACCAACGACGAATTTTATTCTTCTTTCGGTTTTCTTGGACTTTTTTTGTAGTTCCCATTCTTTTCTGAAAAAATAGCTAGAGGAAAAGAAGAAGAGATGAGTAGAAACTACAGAGAACCGTCGTCGTGTTGTTCTGATATTTCTTAATTTTCGTTTTTTCTTCAATGTTCACCATGAAAAACTCGCGTTTGCTGATGAATTTATGTTTTTTTCAGTGAACCAATGATTCTGGACGGGCTGTCCTTGGAGGTGATGAGGGAAGTGCTGTTGGACTTGCCCACGGTCGATATCATCCAGACTGTCAAGTGCACTCGCCGACTTTACTACTTCGCCAAGGCCGACAAGGCTCTCGGCCGTCGTCTGCAGAATCGTGTTTTCCGTTTCTGGCTGCACCTCGGCAACAGCGAAATCTGCGAGAATTGCAAGAAGCTGGCAAGAAATTTCACGATTTCAAATTCATTATTGTAACATTTGGGTTTATGACGAATTTTTTCCTATATTTAGGGATAAATTATCGTTTATCTGCACATTTTTTCGAATTCGAAACATGACAAACGTAATTTTCTGATAGTGAATTGCTGTAATTGCACTCTAATTCTCCGATTTTTTCGCTGAATAGAAAAATCATCGTGTGCCTAACACACAGAAGTGTATTTACGATATTGCAACATTTGAATGATTTTTTTAATCGTGAAATTTATGCTCATTAGTTTGCAGGCTCTAGGTCTCTATTCGGAAGTGATTTTTCGTCGGGCAGATGATGCGGATCAATGGAACTGCAACAGTTTCTTCTTCTGGTTTGAAGGCGGATGCAAATGCGTTTATGTCAGGGGTCGGACACAAGAAATCGAGCCCGGTCTTCTAAACCAACCGTCACTTCTCTATGACAGACACCTTCTGAGGGGCTTCGAAGATAGAAGTAAGTTTTCATAATGATTATTTTTCAACAATGAGGTTGCCTTTAGGAGAACCACCTCTCTTTTATTGCCCCTAATCTTTTTTCTACTTTGAAAAAATGATTCTAAGCTGAAAGAAATCTTTAAAGCAAATTTTGTCAAAAATAAAACACTTGCCAGTTACGATCATGAAATCGCTTTCCTTTAAATTTGATTGTCTAATTCAGCCAAGTTCATCATCGAGAATGGCCCGCTGGACGATGCAGTCATCAACTGCGCCAAGCTCATCAACATTCTCACGAAGTTCTGCGTTGTCCACAAGTTTGACCTGGTTAGTTTCTTTATTCACAAAATTTTCGAATTTTCATGGCCTGGATGAGAACTTGGAGCATAATTTTCAGTATTTTTTCATAAAAATACTTCATCATGGTGAAAATTCATGTGTAAATAATTTTCAATAGAAGCGATAATTGAAAAGTAACGCAGAAGAAATAGATCTATTTTCATTTACATCTTCCAAGAATAGTAAACTTCTGAGAAAAAAATCGATATCATCTCATTCTCAAAATTTTGACTATTGTGCGATGATTCTATCATTTTTACAAGATGTTGAAAATCATGCTTCATGCATGAATTTCAGAGTGTCAGCATTAACGGTCATCACATGTGGAACAAAATGAATGCGTTCTTCAACGCCAATCCCCCAGATCTGCGCATTCAGCCCATCGTTTCCATCAATTCGAGGATCAATCTGGACAGTTTCAGCATCTTTCCGAATGGTAAATTCCTTTAGATCTTTTTTTTTTTTTAATAATTTTTCCTCTTGCCCTTCTAGAACTTGCTGGAAATTTTCGTAGTCAAAATTTTAATACTGAAGAAACTTGAAGTAGAAAAATTTGTTTTTGTTAACATTATTATTTAAAATGCGTTTTTATTATTTAGCTTTCTCCAATTTAGTGAAATTCATCTAATTCAGGGCTCGCTAAAATCTCGATTCACAGCCGCTTCAAACCGATTCTCGTGGATGCTTATCATGAGGTGTTTAGAAGGGTTAGTCAATTTATTCTACTCCTTCCTCATTTTTCATAGAGAAATTCATACACTTCTGAATTTTATTTTTAGTTATGAAAAAATCGAATTTCCTTATTTCAGACTCCCGACGTCTCCTTTTACGGACTGGATCTCCCGTACACCTACGAGGATCTCTTCGGATTCTTCAAGGACATTAAAAAACTGAGCCTCCGTTCTGCGCACCACATAACCAAACAGCAACTCGGCCAGCTCGTTCAGGTGGGGGAATGGTTTTTTTTAATAAGGGGATTCATAAAATTCGGTTATTCATCTGAAATCAGATCTAGGGAGCACACTTTCATCAGACGAAAATAAACTATAGGGGGTAGGTCACACGAGGTTTTTGAAGATCGTCCTCTCTAGGTCTGTCGGAAACGTATCATTTCAAAAATCCGATTCAATTGTCAATTTCTTCGTTTTAGAATTTCCACGAAGTCAAGCATGATGAAGAATGCAGGTTCACAATCGGAATTGACGAGGACTTCCTGGTCAACGATTTACTGACGCTCATTCCGAAGGAGGCCTACAGACTTAATCTGAAGGTATTTTCACGCGAACTTTGAAGCAAAGTTGAGGGTCAGCATATTTGTCACCCGATCTTTTCCCCTATTCTCTCTAATTCTAATTGCCAGAATAAGTATATAAGATCAGGTTGCGCTTGCAATCAAGCAGTTAAAATAACGCAGTTTTTTGAAAGATCTCTGAAAAAGATTAATTTTGCAACTCGCCTTGCCGTCAAGTCTAAAATAGAAGTCCACGGACTTCTATTTTAGACTTTACGGTAATTACTGTTTTCAGAGAAGCGGAAATATAGGTCCTGAACCGGAAAAGATGATTTGGGCCGAGATGACGGACAGATTCGGTGGAACATGGGCTCTGAGGGAAATGGGCATGCACAATATATGGGAAAGGGGTAAAAACATCTTCCACATCTGCAGTATGAAGTATTTCACCGAGAACGAGGTGATCGAACTTTCTGATCAATCTGATTCTGACCAATCTGATTCTGACCAATCTGATTCCTACGAATCTTATTCCGACCAATCTGATTTCGACTAATTATGACCTAATTTTGGAAACGAGTTTCTATTTCATTTTCTTGAAAGAGGAACAATTTTTTTTACTTTATTCTTTGTGATAGAATTTTGTCATTTCTAGATTGCCATTTTTATTTATTGATTTTTGATCTTTTATGAAAGTGGGTTCCATTTTTACAATCATTTGAATCTCAACACGTTTTATGTGTGATTTTTGATAATTGTTAATTATTAAAGTTGACTTGGTTTTATTCATTTTTTTGTGTTTGTTGCAATTTTGAGTTCGTTCCAAATGACGCTTTATTTTGTTGATTTTAAACTTTTAAGCCCGTGTCAACTTCACCAAGGACACCCCTAAATTTACATCCAATCAGCCAACAACAATGCTGCTTTCCAGCCACCAGCAGAAGAGCTATGATTTGAAGGAAAAAAACATTTTATTCTTTTCGAGAAAATTAACGCTTTTTATCCTTGTAACTGGCAGTTTTTGTCAATTTCGAATGAATTATCGAAAGGTTGTTCTATAATTTTAATGAATTTTCTTGAGAATCTAGAAAAATTTTCCTGGAAGAGTAAGAATTCCTTTAGAAAGATTATTTCTTATTCCAGATTGATCGTGTTCAATTTATTTCTAACTTTATTCTTTTGTAGTTCGAGTTTTTGTTGATTGCTCAAACTTCTACGCCTTTTTACCAGAATTTTGTGATTGAACTGGAAATTTCGACCCCCATAAGATTCGTTACTAAAATTTCCGGTTCAATTTCTGAAATTCCGATCTATCGCCGCATAAAAGAACTTTAAAACACGAAATCTAAGTCGCCATGATATTCATCGAATTTCTTTACGAATCTCTTCAGAAGTGCCCTTCTTTGTTTCATTTTATCTTCACGTTTGTTATGAAAATCAAGAATAAATGTTTGGATTCAAATTCACTTGGATCACTGTGAGCAAATCGTGGATTCCCAATCCAAGCGGGCATTGCTCGACGATTTCCACAGGGAAATGCGACAAAATGAAAAATTTTGTCTGGAAGTTCAATAATTAGAGAAAATGGGACAAATCAATAAGATTGAAGTACGTTTCAATGATCGAAACCACGTCGGATGACAAGTAAATACTCGTTTATCGTGAAAAAATAGTCTATTGAAACAATTTATGAAGAAAACCCAAAATAGGGCGTTGCTTTACTTTCAGCATTACGCTCGTAATCTTTCATTACAATTTTAATAACCCCCAAGAAAAAAGATAAAGTGAAAAACAAAATTGATAGTGAACTAAAAATAATTCGTCTGATGATAAAATTATAAGCTGATGAAAAATGAGCGATATCAATTTTTCGCTGTGAGAATCGATGTCGCTCATTCTTTCTCTTATTTACATTTTTACTGTAAAGGTTCTTCTTTTTTAATGTTATAAATTGCATTTTCAAAATTCTCTAACTATAACACTCTCGAGCTTAGCCATCACTCACTCTCTTCGATATTCTTTTGCAAGTCAGGTTCATCTTTTGAGTTGCCTAGAAATTTCTCTTCCTCATCTTTGCTGATTTCATGGATTCTTATGTATCCGTATGAGTCAACGAGGTAGAACTTCTTGCCGCAAATGTTCGTGACGATCCAATGTTCAATTAGATCTCCTGAAAATCAAATATGCACATTACTACTACTAGAGAATAGCTTTTAATTTGTTAGTATCATTTATCGGTGTGGTGCATAAGCTCATACTATCACTCCTTATTATGCCACGTTTTGCCGAGGGCGAAACTTGCCTCTCTAGGTTACTCTACAGTAGTTACATTGGTATTTATGGCAAAAATTATCACCTTCGGAATCTCGAATCATTTTCCGTACGCATGCTTCCTTCGGGATTAGAGAGATGAAATCTTCCGAATTATATGGGTGTTTCTCGTCTTGAAGGAGGGAAAATCCATTCGGATATGCGAACCGCAGGCGACTCTCGTAGTAATTCTAAAATAAAACACAATATTTCGGACCATTCTGACTAAGTAAGAATAACTTCTTACCTTTGTAAGTCTCGCCAATCCATGCAAAGTGACACCCAAATCAGAAGTATTTAGATGTAGACAAGGCACGTCGGAAAACAATCGAATCAGCGTGTCATCGTCTAGCGCAGCTCCCGAATTGCCGTAGACGATAAAACTGTCAGTCTATAAAATGTACTATTTATCGATATTATTTTGGGGTGTTTGTAGCAATGAGCAAGTTTTTTTTTGTTTAAATGAGGTTGAAAAGTGGCTTATTTCTCACTATCACTATCAACGAGCAAAAAAGCAAAATCAGATCTCCGGATCTTGCTCCTAACGCATCATTAGAGAAAAACGGACTTCATATTCGTAATATGACGATGTCCGAAAACCCTCGAATGTGAAAAACAGGCGATTTGGTGAGGCACACTTAGGTAGCCCCCTTTGTTAATATATATTTCGCTTCAAACCTTCTTTAGCACATCGTTGTAGAGCGACCTATTACTCGGATCTCCAATAGCCTGCACATCATTGTCATAGGAAAAGCCAGCGAGTCCTGAATAAACGAATAGAACGATTAGGCGTCTAAACGATGTATTGTTTTACCTTTTTGGAAGATCGGACAATCGAAGAACTGATTGGGATCGAACTTGACATTAGTCAGCGAGACATTTAATTTGCAGCGAATACTCGACGGATTATCCGCGAAGAATGGCTTCAATATCGGCCAAGGGCTAAAGTCGCCTTCGAACCTCTGAAACACTATCGATTAATTTTAAAGGTAAAGATAGAGTCCCCAAGCTTTGTCCCCTGCAAAAATGCGTTTTTGGTAGAAACGTGGCAGTTTGAAACAGAAAATTTGGGGAAGAAGTACCCTTCAAAATCTACGATTTCATAACAGACCTAGTCTAAATCGACGATAAGCTTGATAAAATAGTTCTGTGCCTAAAATCAGACCGTAACTTTTTGCATCCACCCGTGTTCACGTAATTTGGACTTTTCCAAAATGTGCTCATTTCGAGCAACGGATTTTTGTGATTCTTTCGGCTAGGAAAATTTCTAATTATATGTTTTCTTCACGGAAACCTTATTTACAACCATGATGATATTTCTACACATAAAATTGTCTCGAGCATAAACTCGGCATATCTACTTGGGGACCCTAGGTAAAGAATCAGTACCATGTTAAAGTCACCAATGATGTAGACACTGGAGAAGTAATGAGTGAAAAGACGAAGGTTCTGAAGAGCCTCTTCCTTGTTGTGATGTTTTATGTGAATGTCGATTACTTCGTCCCCTGCAAAATGGCTTCATTTTAGGAACAATTTTGAAATGACGATATGACGTGATCTATAGATAAGAACGGAAGAGGGGAAGAAATGGTGTGGAAAAAGATCTATCACATACGCGTATTCTTGTTATCTCGTCATTTCTACATTTCCCATTTTAGCTCACAAGAATCAACTACCTGGTGGCCAGAAGCAATCGTCTATGCCCTCGATGAGCTGCTCTGGATAACGGATGTCGTCGGCCGCGTACTCGACTTTCTAAAATATACGAACATGACAATTTGGATTCGACGTAATGACGCAATGGTGGCGGAATGGTATGTGAGACTAGGAGGGTAAGAAGGCGCATTCTTGATTCTACATACTGTACTTTTTGTGTTATATCATCGCCACGAATATCAAAAAGTACAATAAGTTTAAGTTCAAATTGACAGGAGGATCTTGAAAATCTTTGCAGTACGTTATTTACCCACTTTGTTAGCACAATGCTTGTCACAACACTTGTCCCAGAAGCGAATGATGAACCATCTCGAGAAGCCGTCCCAGTTGTCGTCATTCACCACCTTTCGATTGACATTCATCGTAATTTCTTCGTTCCACTAAATTCTTTCATTATCATTGAAAATTTCTAGCATGCTCAAATTCATACGTCTCTCATGTCTTCGTCTTCAGGGCAATTGCTATCGTCGCCGTCGTTTGGTCGACCTCTAAAATTTGATAAATAGTTCAACTTTAGGAATTTTCTTCTGATGATGCAAGTATGCAGCACGACGCCAAGTAAACGTTATTTTATTGCATTGAACTCTTTCAAAAAGCCAATGAAAAATGAACAGCAGGAAGATAAATGTACAAAACTAATGCAAATTCGCAGTCTCATTAAGCCGTTTCCAAAAATATGCAATTTTATGAAAACTATAACTCACTGCCATGGATTCTCTTTGTTATCTCTCCGAAAGTTAAGCGACAGACTCAGGATGTGACGCTTCTTCAGGCGATGTCTGAAAAAAGTTCATTTAAAAAAAAAAATTCGAAAAATAAATTACCTGAGCGGCGATTTTTGATGGGTTGCAATTGCATGAAGTCGCCTGTTCACTTGGATCACTGTGAGCAAATCGTGAATTCCCAATCCAAGCAGACATTCCACAGTGATTTCTGTGGGAAGGTTCAGCAGCATGGCGAATTTCCCTGAAAGAGCACAATTTTGAAAACCGTGTATTAAAATAACGTATAAAAATCGAGACACTAATTAAAAAAACGATAAGATAAGTTAAAATCGAAATATTCTACGAGAAGTTCGAAAGAAATGAATAAATCGACAAATAGGGGTAATGTTAGTAGTTTGAAAATGTTTTTCACCGCATTTTGTGAGTGAAAATGTTCATCGACGATCAATAATGGAAAGCCACTCTTCTCGCGTTCTCTTTTTCCTAGAGTTTGTTTTGACGATCAGTGCGTTTTTCTCCGGCGGGTCAAATTTTATCGAACCAACCAAGGAAAGTGGCACTTTTCAATAAGGTATTGTGAATGATATATTCAATTTTTCTTCCATACGGTATGCGTAAAACACTTCTACTGCAACATAGCGGGATAGGCGAGTTCGGAAACTGAACAAATTGGCACAAAATTTCGGGACAAATTCATTGAAGCTCTTCAAATAGAGCACTCGAAACAATTTTGCATGCTTCCAATTTTTATTTTCAATTTTCTTAGAATAATAATTGTCGAAAGTATTTTGTAGCAGAATATTTTGCTGCACCTTATAATCTCTGGGTATGTTCCTGTAGATTTACGAGAATCCTTTATTTTGTACTGCAATTGTCAATATCTATCATATCTACGTTCACTACGCTCATAATCGTATTCAGTTCGGTGTTCATAATGTCGTCGTTGGTTTGAATGATTCCGGTGATTCTGATTCTGATAGCTGTAATTTCGAGCCTTTATGAATCCGAATATAGAGGCTGCGATCATCCCGAATGAAAACAGCCCGGCTGTTAATGAAACACCCCAAGCCCAGCTCAGCTGAAAAGATATTTGATTTTTTTCAATATACCAATTAAGTTCAAGATTGGAATATCGATTAACTTTGATATAAAGTGCAATCATTGTATTAGATTGATATTTCTGCCTAAATGAATCGATACTTTTTCTAAAATACACTTACCGATACCGATACATCAAAATAGGACGCAACTGTAATGGAAATCTCGATAATTTATAAAAGATTTTCAGTTTACTATTTGAATACCCGGCTCCCCAAACGATAATTCCTATCCATAAGAATAAGCAAACTAAACATGAGAGAAGGAAGTTCACTCCATGGCTAATAGGATTGTGTTTCATAAATACGCTGAAATCTAATTCTCTGTAATTTTAAAATTATTTCTATTGTTAGATGAAGATGAAATTCGTAGTTTTGTTCTTGCTATTTTGAAAATTTATAAAACAAATTTAGTAACCATTTTATTGGAATTTCTGGAAAAAGATGGCAGAAAAAATATTTAGGAAAATTGATAATATAAAATTGTTATATTTACATTGCCGCGACTATCCAAATGAGCATCAATATTTCGAAGGCGAATGCCATCACCATGAACACAGTCACGCACTGCCACCAGGACGGCATCGCCTAAGGCAAAATTGTCGTCTTAAAAACCCTTTTCGAAAATTACCGAAAATGTCAGGTACGGAGAATCATCGCCATAGAAGAATAATCCAACTCCAACTTCATCTGATGGATAGCTGTTATCGTATATTATCGCCCAATCTAAACGAGAATTTTTAATTTCGGAACTTCACGATTATCATGAACGAAGGCTCGTCGTAAGGTTTAATCTATAAAATATCTCAATTTCTAACATTTTAATGATACGAATAAAAGCTTACAATTTGTAAACGCTCCAATACCGGTGAACAGCATAACAATGCAAAGTAGTAGGAAAATTCCAAAATGTGCGTGCTCATGAAGTTGATACTTTGCGTACATAATTTATCGGAGTTAAAAAGTCGTCAAATTATTTTGGTGCGATACTCATCGCATATGTTTGCGCTTTTTTCCCGCTGCATTTTCATTGATTATCAGTCATTCAGTTATTGAGTCAAGCATCGGTCTGCAGCATGAATAAGCGAGGAATCGGTGCGTTTTTAGCGTGCTGATAACGGTGCGCCAACTGATAAACATGCTGGAATTGTAAACATTTGAAATATTAGACAGTGAGTTGCATGCTATCGATTTATATATAAAGAAAAAACTCTGCGAGTAGGCTATTTGCAATGAAATTTAGCATACATTTACAAAAAAAAATAATAACGTTAATAAACGGTAGAAAACATTATTATTTATTGATATTGTTTGAGATGGGAAGTGATCTTCTAGGTTTATGTACACATTGCTTAGAGAAAGCATATTAGTCATTAAAATCATTTCGAACATTCTGATATGCTGGATCTAGTGTCCATTTTAAAACGAATTCTAAATGTTCTCGCAATGTCTATGCTTATATCAGAAAGGAATAAGCCTTGGATAAGTATGAGTAAGGATAAGTTTGACCAGCATGTGTTTATAGATTATGATTAAATTATCTTGAAAATAGACTTTAGTGAATAAAGACTTAGTTGGGAGTATAATGACGTAGTTTGGCAAATAACGACCTGCATTCATAAATTAAAGAGGAATTTTACAAATAAATAATTAATAAAATGGTTTATTTTTCAAAAAGTAAGTCTATCAATAATATAATATTTCACATTCAGTAATGGCCATGATGGCAGTGATGGCGGACTTTTCTGAGACCATGAATTGAGATGCCAACCATGATGACTGCGAGAATAGCTGCTGCTAGCGAAAGGCCCCAGGACCAGCCCAGCTGTAATATTTCCAAAATAAACCAATATTACGTGTTCAGAATTTCAATTCCGACTCTTTTAGAATAGAAATTTTGAAACACTTTATTCGAGGTGGAGATTAAAAATTTAAACAATTACCGACGCGTACGATCCAAATACTGAAAAATTAAGTAATAATGATTGAATAATTAAATAATTTAAAGCATACTCTGTGTATAACATGACGCCCAAATAATGACGCCGATGAGTAGGCAAAGAGCTATCAGACTTGACGCGACTAGCTGCACTCCGTGGCCGACTGGATGATGGCGATAGCGGAATCTGAAATGATGCTATTCATTCAGGAATCAACATATTATTAGGTTAATTTTTAAAAGACCAGATCGGCAACAGCTATACTACAGCACATCTTTTACTAAAATACAACACGGTTTTTTAATGAAGTAATAGAGCGATTTTGATCTTACAAGGCTATCAATTTTCTTAAATTTTCCTAAATCTGCTCATTTCACTTCAAATTGAGTCGATTTGGATGCTTGAAAGGCAACTTGAAAACTGCATGATATTATGATAAGATTTTGTGAAATATTGAGAGAGAATCTGCTTATCCTATTCTATTTTGCTTATACTTTTTCGTTATATCATGTGGTTTCCAAATATATTGCGTGAAAATTTGTAAAAAAAAACTAATAAAGGAAAATAATGAAAAATCAATAATGCCGTAGAAAGAAAATTGTGCCGTAGTATAGTAAAAATACCGTGCCGTAGTTTAGAAACTGTCCAACAGGTCGGTTCAATTAACTGCAACGTAATGACAAACTAGTCAATTTATGTTTGCTTTAGAAAATAAAATGCATATTACTCTCGTAAATTATACAATTTTCAGTTAAACAATTGACAATATTTTCATTATATTCACCTTAGAATAATTTTAATTATAATTTATTTTAGTCTACTTCAGTGAAAATTTAATTTACTACGCATTTCAAGACTTACATTGAAATAAGTGCATAAACCAGCGTCAATAGCTCAAGCGAGAAACCCAAAAGCATCATGATCACAACACTTTGCCACCACGCTGGCATTACCTGTAAAATTAATATTTATATTATAAGCATTCAAATGTTGAAATATACCTGGAAGACCTCGTTCGCATACGGACTGTTCCATGGATATATACCCCCTCCGTTTACACCATTTGTAACCCACCCTGCAAATAAATTGATATCATTCAGTTTATTTTAGTAGGGGTACATTTTAGATTTATTTTAAATTATAGTGAATCGCCGTATCGATATTATGGTTTTTACTTAAAGATTAGGTTGTAGAATTTGGAATTTTAAAAGTTTTCTGATATTAAAAAATCTACATACAGCTTGTGAAAGTTCCGACACCCGTGAATATCGTACATAGAACTAAAACAATAATAAATGCTCCGTGTGCATGTTCATGTTGGTGATAACCCATTACTATTATAACTAAATCTAAAACTTTACATTAAAAATGACTATTGATAAATGAAAAATTGGAACAAGACTCCATCCGAACATAACGATTCCATACGGGCTGAATCCTTAAGTACGCTTAGTTATTTATTTCATAACTCCGATATAATTTCCTAATTCCGTTTTATCATTCTGCCATTTATTCATTCTGATTCAATAGATTCGTTTCTAAACGTTGCTCTCATCATTTAGCATTGTATTTCTACAGTCAAAGTTTTATCGTCTTTCCAGTATGCAACGATCTAGGCCAAAGAAACACTCTAAACGAGCATTTTTATCATTTGACTAATTGATAACGCATAGGGCAAACGCTAAATTTTTTTCGGTGATGGATTATTTCGACATCATACTTAATCGAGTATTAAATAAAGAAAATAATGCTCATTACTCATTCAATAAAATCAACAAATCAAAATGATGAACTCATACGTATTCATTTATGGCTTATAACTTCTTACATTTATAGAATTGATAATAATAAGTTTATTCGCGTATAACATTCATAATATTATCACTAACCGATTAGTTTGAGATAAAATAAACGATGCGCAAATTTAAATATGCAAAGTGTGCATTGCGTATTTTTAAAACAACATCGTTCAGATCGTTCGTTGAATCAATGAAATGTCGTTACTTCTGTTGCAAATGACGCGCTAACTTCGCATACATCAAATTTTTATTTATTTTATTTTCTCTCAATTAACCGGTCATCGACAATAACAAATATAAGATAACTGGTCATTGTTCATCTAAGTACCAAGGAATTCTTGACGTCCCTTGTAATAGCCTATTGATGAGGATACCACGCTCAGAGCTGCGGCAATAATCGCAATGATGGCCATTCCCCAACTCCAGCCAATTCCAACCTAAGATATATCTATCATAAAATAATTTTACAAAATTTCTAACTTGAAAGTTCTTCCAAGTTTATTTAAAACAGATTCTCTAATATTCGACGATCTCAGGAGGTCGGACCAGAGATCTTAAATTCGTTTTGAGGGGGTTTTTGAGTGTTTTCCACCTATATTCGGCCTGGAGAACACGATTTTGGGGCTTTTTCCCAGGGTTTTCAAGTTCAGGCTCGGGTACCGAGTCCGGGGGTCAAATTTGAAAAGTCATTCTGATATCCCAAATTGTATATCAGATTGTTCAGCCCGATAAGCTGAGTCGATTGGTGTGAACATTTTTTCGGATCCGACCTTCTTATCACAAGTTACAGCTAAAAGCAGTGCAAAAATGCCAAAGGGATCCTTAATAGAAAAGTCAACTTTTCTCATTTCTTTCTAGATATTACCTTCCAGTTTTTTTCACATAATAATCTATGAGTCCTGTTCATTCTATTCGTATAGAAAAATCCGGCATTGAATCAGGCCAATTGACCGAAAAAAACGGTCCGAAGTCAGATCCGAAAAATGTTTGCACCAATCGACTCAGCTCATCGAGCCGAACAATCTGATATACAATTTGGAATATAAGAATGATTTTTGAAATTTGACCCCCGGACCCGGTACCCGAGCCTGAACTTGAAAACCCCGGGAAAAAGCCCCAAAATCGTGTTCTCCAGGTCGAATATAGGTAGAAAACACTCAAATACCCCTTCAAAACAAGTTTGAAGCTTCTGGTCCAGGCAGTTTCGCGAGTTATGGAGAATCTATTTTAAAAGTCAACAAATTAAAAGCATACTGTAATCCCTGTAGTATTTTTAATATAAGGTGCATCTTAAAATTGTATGGATTATCAAGGTTTTTTTTCAAAACATCGACGAACCGTCACTAATGTTAGAAGCCCAAATGATAATGGCCAGCAGAAGGAACAAAACGATAGCGCCAGATATCGAAATATTGGCGATATGGCTTTTAAAGGTCCTTTGCATACGAGTTCTGAAATGCTCTCGTATATATTTAGTATATCATGATGATAGACATAAGTGTGATGAATGGTAATTAATTAATTAACAAAACTGAATTAAAATGTAACTAAAAATTCTTACAAGGCGAGAATAATATAGATTAGCATTATTATCTCCAACACGAGTGATGTTATCATAAAGCCGATTACGCTTTGCCAGAAACCCGGAGTCTATAATTTAGAGATTCTCATTAGACGTTTCATCTAAAACGGCCATTCGTAAAAGACACTCCAACATACAAACGAAAGATAGATAGGATATAGGGCTGACACTTCAGGGAGAAGTCCCGCGCGTAGGAACTTGCATGTGTTGAGAAATGGTGAAGAAGGGGTGGGGGAGAGGTTTGGGAAAGCTCCCCATCCTTTCCCATCTTGAGGAAACACCTTCTCAGAGTGGGAAACTTGCTCTCAGCACTTTCCATACAATTCCTCTTTGGACTGTTAGTATGTTGGAATGCCTTTTCCGAGTTGTCTCTAAAACTAAAATTGAAAAAATCATACTGAAGCATCGTCATCCGTATCAAAAAGCCCGATCCCAGTTGTCGTAGAATAATCATAGCCATAATAATAGTCGTTAGTAGTCATAGTGACCCAGCCTGAATAATAATTTCCGTTTAAATTATTCAAATCTAAAGCAATTAATTAGAAGTTACATTTGGAAAATGTTGAAATAAGAGTGAATAGTAGAGCAATAATTAAGCATGTTAATGTAGCATAGTGGAATTGGTGGTGATTGTATTTATCGAGAATCGAAGTCATCCTCGAATACTCTCGAAGACAAAGACTGGGGCACCATTAAAATGCCTTTATACTAGAACAAGTCGTAACCGTATAAGATTAGCCATAAACCCCTGATAAAATATACAAAATGCATTTTTGGCAGCTCTTCTCTATACTTCCTCCAATTTTATAGCCAATTTATAGCTTTTCAAGCAGGTCTTGGAAGATTTTTCGTGACAAGTTGAGAAAATATGACCATTAAAACGAATAATTTTAGGTGCATTTCGATTCTTTTCAAACAAGGAATTCTGCTGATTAGTCACAAGGGAAATTAAAACTACGAATCAGTTTATTTTATGAAGTGCAGCATTTCACTTTCACATGCATATGTTAGTCATCAAATTATTTTAACATATCAGATTTATTTCAACTAAGGATAGATGATCTATTAATTGTGGCAATTTGAGTCGAAGCCACCCGTATTCCTAGATTTATCCGATTGAAGTTATGTAGATTGGAATGAAGAAATGAGTTTTTGCAGTGTCTTTGATCGTTAATTTTATTCGAGCAGCATATCACTAAACATAATAAAATGAATATTATAAAATATGTTTTAGCATACCTCTATATGCTATTCTTTTAACAGCAGTTCGATAGTGTTAATTAAATGATAGCGCTGCCATAAAGCGGACACTTCCACTCAGAGTAAAGCATAGAAGTGTGGCATTGGCGAGATCTAGTTTTTTTTTTAATAAGGCAATAAATTAATTCCAAAATTTCAAGGATGCCCATGTGTAAGGTACAAGTAAGGTTTTGTAGCTATGAAAAGGTACAGATAATTAAATACGGAATATTTATGTCTGTACTCATTGTTAGAATTTTATAAGGTATAAAAAATTTTAATTTAACGCGGGTTAAGCATAACTTTTCTGTTCCGATGTGTCTGTGTGTATTCCTGATTAAATGACCTCTTACCCGGCTGACATAATTCGAATATAAGATAGCCAATGATACTGAGCACCGGAATTGCTAACATGAGCGCTTGTATTACTACCTCAAATTATAGATTTTAAATCAGAAAATAAATCTAATTCAAATGGTAGCTTGAAAATCTCAAACCACATGAAATAGTGTACGAAAAATCTTCTCTACCATCCCCTCACCCTATTTCCCATGGCCTAAGATCTCCAAGCAGTCAATTCAAATTATGTTCTAAATCTCAATTTCTATATTGTTATGGGTTCAATTACAATCACCGATTTCGAAGAATTCAAGCACTTCTGTTAGAGTCGCAGAAAAATATCTACTTGCCTGTGTAATAACAACCGTTTGAAATTTGACTTGTTGCGACAAAGCCTTCTTTGAGATCGCGTGAACTTTCCATTTGATGTAGTATAACGAAGCGATACAAAGATATCCGAGAGCTGCACACATAAACATCGTGTACCCAATTACAAATAAAATAGCTATAGCTGTAGCCCAATCTGATAAGATAAAAACGATTGCTCTATCGTCATTTAGCATCGGGTTAACGCAGGAATATTTCTGAATCTATCTGGCTTAAATATTGCCAAAGAGAGACGAAAGAAATTATGTGCATCTGTATTTTAGAACAGTCCGTGATTCGGTGAAATGTCCTATCGTGCGCGCTGCTAGAATTCAGCGCTGAAAAGAGCGCCTTCCTTCCAGTGCCGACTTCTAGCGGGAAGCACGATGGAACTTTCTGCCACCAACATACCAAACGCTTCAGAAAAATCTTGTCATTTGTTTTGTTTAGGTTTATCGATTTTGACGATATTTTAGACTGTGTATCGATTTATCTAGCTGCAAAGGAATTGTTTAAAAATCACTTCTCTAACAATTCTTTTCGCATAATTTTGATCAGGATATGCTAAATAAGCAATTAGAATAGGCATTATAAAAACGATCAAATATCCAAAAACGATAAGAATCGTACGCATCGTTTTAGTAGTGTACTTCTAAATATATGCATGAAAAGTTATTTACATTAAATTTTCACTTTTATTATCGTTGTAGCCGGTACGGATTCCATATATCGAGTATAAACTGCGTGCAGAAGAGTATTAACATTTAGCTAATTTAAATTGATCAATTTGTAAATATTGGAAACCTTTATATTACTAGAATAAATATAGCTGCGATAACGGTTTGTATGATAGTTGGAATTCTAAAATATGACAAATATCCTTCGGGATAGCCACCTACTATCGGCTAAAATAAATTATTGAAAATAGTGCACATGATAATAGCTTGCCCAAAATATCACTGGAGTAGTGCCAGACTCAGTAGAAATTCTGATATAAGTGAGCTAAAATATTTTTTAAAACCGAGATATTTTATTTATTAGATATCTAACCATATCCCATTATTAAGCAGCTTTCGAGCTATTAAACTTAAATGTGGAGGTGACTTTTTCTTGATCGACCAAATTGAGACAAAATAAACTGGCAATGAAACTAATATCGTCGCACGCATTAGATAAATATAGACGATAGGTCGTGAAAATAATGCATTATCAATTGAATTAGTCGAATTATTATAATTCATGATATTTGTAGAAACTTTAGGTCAATATGATGATTTTGTTCTTAATGAGAACTTATTTACCAAAATTTAAGATATTATTAGATGCATTTTTCAAGATTTTAGCACCTTTTACATTGTAATTAATCTAGGTTCAAGATGATATCTAAACTGAACGGGATTAATTGCATAGTGAAAAGATGAAGATAAAAATTGCACCATTTTCAAAGGGAAAGGTGAAAATATTTAGATCTCGTGAGCAGAGAATTTCAAATTTAGAAAATACTAAAAATAATTGGTTATGCATGTTTAAGCGCTCATTTAGCACCTGCCGATTAAAAGTGGATTACGATAATGCAGTTCCTGCTCATTCTATGAGGTTTTTTTTTCTGTCAATTCTCGCTAGATATATCATAAATTTATTTCGATTAACTATCATGACACAAATAAAATATACTTTCAATGTAATACAAATGAACGGTTGAAGCTATTATTTTGGGTGGAAATAACCCTAACCCCCAAACTTGTTCGACGATTGACGTTAGGCTTAGTTTGCATTGTTGAAATTTCTGTGTTTTTCAGATTTGTAATTTGATTTGAATGGTGTATTACTGAAAATAAATCGATCACCAATGTCAGGAAATTACTAAAGAGCCAGACTTGTGGAAAATTGTCTCTTAATTGCTCTTCGATAATTAGGATTGAATGCTATCATGGCCAATAATCCACACGAACCATGCAACGTCCAAAATAATATGGTTACGTTGATTAGATCTTGAAGATTTTCAATTAGTGCTAAATGTAAATATATGCATACCTGGTACACATAAATGGGATACGTGATAAATTATTATACAGATTACAGGCAGACCGAACATGCCGACATGCACTAGGTACTGAAAGTTAATAACCTCGCTAATAAAATAAAAGAATCTAACCTGGGTTAGGAGCACATTCTGAAATGTTTTCTGAATCGCTAGAGTTTTGACCGATACCGTATTGACGTTCCATTTGATGTAATACATGGATACGATTGCTAAATAGCTGCCTGCTCCAATGATCCCAATAACATAGCCGCATATCGATAGTATGACTAACATCGGGATCCAATCGGTCGTTATGAATACCAGCACACGGATATCGTCTATCATTGGGTTGATGCAGGTGTAGTGCTGAATTTAGAAGTTGGAGGGATCAAATTTAACTTGAACCTCTTCATTGCAAATTACGAAACTAAAAAAATATTCTAAATGACCGATAACTTGAGACGAAATAAAAGAACGCCTTTCTTTCTCATCCTCTTTTGAGCTTTGGTATGCGTGCTGACGACATTTGCTCAATTGATGATTCTTTATTTTCTTTAGTTTTATCGAAATTAACGGTATTTTCGTAACAGACACTTGCTAGTTATTGTCCTCTATCGATATTGATAAAAAATTAGTCGGCTAATTATCGATAATTGCTTTTAAAAACGCGGAAAACAGAAAGAAAACGAAGAAATCACTTAATGAACAAATGCCTGCTCGTCCCTCGTGTATCCGAGGCTCATAAGAGGGGGAAGAACAAAACATGTTCCTTTTATCTCAAGTTATCAGCCATTCACAATAACCTCTTTGACGATTCTTTTCGCTTCATCTTGATCTTGATACGCCAAATAGAAACTTAGAAATGGCGCTAGAATAGTGAAGAGATAGCCCAGAGTAACGAAAGTTAGCCTAACTTTTTCGGAGGTATATTTCTAAATTCGTACAATTGGTATTGGCTAAAATTACTATGAAGGGAAGTATAATAAACCTTGATAAGTGCAGTATCAGGCACAATAATCATATATCGGGTGTAGAGTGAATGGAGGAGCGTATTAGCTGTCATCTAAATATCAAATTCGAATACAAACGTGTTTAACTGTTATCTTACAAGCACAAATACAGCCCCAAGCAACAGTTGCACAGCTGAAGACACCCCTAGGTATGTCAAGTAGCCCTCCGAGTATCCAGCGGGAGCTGGCTAAATTCAATTTTTTATTTTTATTTTGCATACCATAAATTTAATGACGAACAAAAGGCTGGAATTAAATTCAAATTTTAGCATGATTTGCAAACCCATATTTGATAAAGATATCATCCTTTAAATTTTTCACGCATGTAAAGATTTCCAAGGCTCACAAATCTGTCAAGTTTAGGAAGATTTGCCCACGATGAGTCATTTTACACTACATTTAAAAATCGTTTTTGCTTCTATACCTTCACTCATTATTTTTTGACTCACCAAAAATGTTACTGGAGTTGCTCCAGAACTTATAAAAACCTCGGTTATAAGACTGCTGAAATGTAGGATACATTTAGTCGATTTCACATTTGCAGTAGCGGTCAAAAGTTTTGAACATTTATGATTATGAATACACAGCCTGGTAGACCTAATTATTGCGAAAAAATTTGAATGAAATTACAAAGGAATTCATAGCTATGCTGTATTTATAATCATAATCGTCACTAAATCCTACCATATCGCATTATTGAACATTTTTTTTGTTAGTCTTTTGGCATGAATAGGCGTTCGCTTCAATATACACCATAGAGCGGTGAAATGTACAGGCAATGTGAATATAATTGTCGAGTGCATCGCTATGATGTAAATAGTAGGACGCGAAAATTTTGAATCACCAATTAATCCAGTAACATTGACACTGTTCATAGTCAATTGAGTGCAATAAAATGTTGGGCATATAATTTTTCACCTAAAGTATGAACGAATAGAACCAATGTTGGTTTAAATTCTAATTCATCTGCCTACCTACATAATAATGAGTTTGTTGTGTGAATAGAAGGAAAATTCCATCGAATAATTACATATGTAGGCTGAAAGATAGGGGATCAAAATCGTATCACTTTTTGATGATAATTGAAATGTTTCGAGTTATGCGTGCGAAAGTTCTTGAATAAGATATTAGTCTAAGTCTATAAATTCAAGATGTTGGTTTACATAGGAAGTTCCGCGCTTTAAAACATTTGTTAGTTAAGAAAAGGTTATTTAGGAAAAAGTGATATTTTGAACTTGTGAAACTAGTTTTCTTGAAAAAAAAGATAATCGTAAATCAGAAATCAGTGGATATGCATGATTGAATATAATGTGCCAGTTAACGATTAAATTTACGGAATTTAGCCAGCATATGTTTAGTTTGTTTCACGATTTTACACGAGTAAAAATTGTTTGAATTCATGTTTCGATCAAATTGCTGATATGGATCTAATTTTGCATCTTATTTTATCATTCAAGTTGCGATATTTTGTACTTTTCTATCATTTTTATCGCAATATCATCGATCAATTTTGCAGTGTTTAATTTTTGAAATTCTTCCATTTGGAGATGTAAACAAAAGTGGGGCGGAAACGGTAAAAAATAACTAAAAATTGGAAAAAAAAATCCATTGATAAAAGTTGAAGATATCAATGAAATCGAGATGCGAAAAAGATGCAGAAGAAATTAGTGTTTGAAGGCAATTTGGTCAATATATCGCTACTTCACAGGGGTATTCGATGTACCCGAAAATCTTTCGCTGCATGTAGAAGAATAGACGATGGAAAACAGCTGTGACCATTTCTGCTCTTCTTAGAAACATCGTGTATGATATTATGTCAACGAAACCGAAGCGCGCGTGGTAATCGATGATAGACTACAGTAAACCGAGAGGTTTACAGAAACAAAAAATTTGTGAAATAATAGTGAATTTTAAGAGGTTCGAGTTTTTTTCTCCATTATCTATCATAGATCTTTTGGATTTGCATAAAATATACAATGAGTGGTTTTTGCTTGTTCTTTGAGGGCTCATCTTCTGATCTTTCCTATTAGCATATTCACATGTGCCATTTATAAAGACATTGTTTACTTGTGCAATTTTCGCAGGTCATAAATCTTTATCTCTTGATTTTTTTCAAGATATGTTTCAAGTCTGATAATAGATTTGTTAGATTAGATCAGTAGTCATTTTTGGCGTTTTTAATAATAATTTATGAACACCAAACAGTGCTGATCGGTCTAAAGGACATACGTTTAAAGTGTCTTCTTAAATTATTCAAACATCTTAGAGTTAATTGGTTGTTCATCCATCTCTAGATAAAAATTAATTCCAGTTTTCTTATTTTCTCTGCAGTTTATTGTATTCCCGATTTGACTTTATCATTCGTTTTCCTTTTTTTCCGTAACATAACTTGTCTGTGCCGTTATCAAATGCGAGAAGAATCAAGGGGTTCCCCCATTTTATTGTTGTACGATAAATTACGATGTCCAGTCCACTTTCGGGCAATTTCGCCTCTCGATTCATGTGAAGAGGCCCCTTTTACGAGAATGTGTACCTAAACTACCTCCATTTTTGCGACGACTTTATGTTGCAAGTACGCGAATTTATCATAGAACCACTTTTTCTCCATATTTTATCACTATCAACATCATTATTTCTCGATTTTCGGTTTTCCCTTATTTTTCTTCAATCAATCCATTTCAATGAATAGCGAGAGAGCGAACGATACAATGGTAGGGAAGAGAGACAAAAAAGAGTCAGAAAGATGATTTCGTCTCATCGTTGTGACGATTTTTATTGTAAAAGTTGATGAATTATACAAATTCTCAGTCATTGCTACTTTTCATTGATTGTAAAAATGTTAGCTTAACTCGTGTAAATGCAGAAGAGTTTGTTCGTGATTTTGGCATTAGGATAAGTTCAAATGTGATAAGGTACGTAACATTAACTTCATTCATTGTTAATTAAACCATGCAAATTTGGCTAATATTTTTATCAAATTGTAAAAAATCTCCTATTGAGCTTACCATCTACTCTAATCTAGACTACTTCGAGTCCTTGAAGAATGTAGGCTCACAATTTATTAGGATCAAACAATTTATCCTCTTCGTTGTTGTCGCTTGCTTGACGGTCTGATTTATCCACCAAGCCTAATATAGCTTACTGTAAGACTAAACTTTTGTGGAGGTCATCCCCTAGACTATCCAAAGTCTGTAGTTTCCTGTGCGTCACTAATTCACCGAGCACATCACCGGATTGTCCGGTAATCGATGTGACAGACATTTCGCTATTCAACACACGTGGTCGATGCGCGATTCGCAGAGAAAAGGCGCCTATTGCAAATTGTCTTCATCAATTTTCAAATGACTTTATCAGTTTTTGCTCTTCCATATCATTCATCAATTTCTGGGAGGTTTCCGTAATCTAAAAGTCCAACTTCTGGAATTTCACTCTTTGAAACAACATTTATTTTTCGAAAAGAATACATATCGCGGAAAAATTTGAAACATTTTCAAAATAAAAAATCCTTCATAAAATATTTTTCATTCCAATTCCAACATTTTGATTGCTAACTCTAAGCGCGCCAGAATGTCTAGTACGATAATGTTTACATACTCGGGCAAATTTGGTGTTTTCAAATGTCTTATATCGTTTGGGACATATTCAAGAAAACGTTCACTTGTCATATTTTCTTCTGAGTCTTCGTTTTATTCACCAGCTAGCAAAACCATTTTCTTTTCTCGTTAGAACGGTCGGGCTTTCTCGTCCTGAAAGATCAACTCTTTTTGCGTCTTGATTCGAAACAAAGAACGTTTTCGCTTCATTTCCAATTTAGGTGCGAAACACGGCAAGTGCATCCTATCGCTTTCGTCGCATTTTTGTCGGGTAGAGACGCAGAGAACCTGAAATAATAAGGTAAACTAAGAGAGCGCGAAGAAGCGACAGTTCGAAGTGTGAGAAAGGGGGAGGGGCTGCGACGAAACCGTTAGCGCAGGGGCACGGTGATTTACTGCTAAGAATGAATGGAAATAGTATGGGGAGGAGTTAAAGAAGGAAAAGTGACACTTGCGATTGGACGGTGAGAGAGTATGGGAATTCGGGAGTGGGGATATTCGAAAGGGAAACCCGATATGAATTCAAAAGTCAGAAAGGGCTACCGGTTGTTCACGTGGATCGAAGGAGGGAGGGGAGAGGAGGGAAGCGTTCTTCGGAAACGATACGGAAAGATAAGACATATCATTGAGAAAAGATACAGATTCGGGGAAATACTGAGGTTCAGCGACAAATAACGATAAGAAATAGTTATATTGCAAGAGAAATTGGAGTGAGAAAGATCTTATAGAAAGTGTGGAAAAGTTACAGAATGGTCTTCTGAACGACGAGTGAGAGAAGGATAGAAAGAGATTCAGTTTAGGTGCAACCCCCATCCCTCTCATCACACTCTTCACACAATACTCTAAAACGTTGTATGTCTGCATGTCGTGTGAGTGTATTCATCTCAGTACGGTAGAATTGGAAAAATGTTATCATTTTGTCAACGTTTCTAGGCTATCGTATGTTGTTGGGTTTGAGTCATTTGATTGAAAAGCTATAAGATTTTACATTGTTTATTCTTATTGACTACTTCGCTTGCTTCATCTTTCTGTTCACTTTGAATAAACCATTTGTAACGAGTTGTCCGCTTTTGCTTCATTTCAACCTAGGGTATTGTATCGGCTAAGCGAAGTGACAGTTCATGTGTTAAAGAGCGCTTTGCGAGAAATGCGCGTGTGAACTATGTGCAAAAAGGAGGCTAGATCGCAGAGAAAAACACGCGACTCCTTTTGCCTCTCTCGCCTTTTCTCCTTATTCTTTCAACACGCGATCTTTCACTTCCTTTGATCAGCACAATATCAGTATGAAACATGCATATTCAGGTGCATGTACAAATCATAAATAAATTTCATCTCGATTCATTGAATTCCGACTAATTTATCGAATTCAGGTGCTCCTATTTGGTGTCTGTCTGCTCATCCCGTAATCGCAAATGGCCTGTCCCTACGCAGCTCCGATGTCGACGTCGCTGGCACCGTCAGTCGGAACGGCGAATTCCGGAGCGAACACTGATTCTGTCACTTCCCCAAAGAATAGCCGGGTAAAGTTCATGGACTACGCCGACGAAGAGTCGCAAGAAGGCGTCAATAAAGTCGAACTCGGATTCGGACGGACCTATTCGGAATACCTTCAGGTAAATCAACCCTTGTCAACAGACCTAGGCAGACTTTCAGCCAGAACGAGAAACTATAAGGAGAGGGTATGCAAGCCAAAATTTTTCAAAAGAAATTAGATAAATCGAGGAGTACGCTAAATTATTTCAGTGGAATTTTTTTACTTTAGAGGGTATGCACGGGAGATATGACTTAAGCGCTGCCTAGATCTGATTATCAATATTTTTTTTAAATCATATGGCCAACGTGTCATACAATAATTTCAATATCACAATGACATTTTAAAGCACGCGTGATCAACTTTCATCCAATTATTTGAACGGACAAGACTTTGTAATATCAAAATGTCACTTGATTGGCAGAAGTAAATCTTTAAAAATCATCTGAGTATGGTGAACATTGTGGAAAGAAAGGTTTGGAGATATGAATAGTATTTATGTTTGATTAGATTGAGAAGAAATTTAGCAAAATCAAAGAACAAGGTCCTCACAAGAAGTGAACCAAGTTTCAGCTAGATACAATCAGTATATTGGAAGTAATAAAAAATAATCTGCAAACTTTTTATTGCCACAATATTTTCGATCCTTCTGTATTACTCTAATTATGTGTGTTAACGCGTACTCTGCGCTCGGTGTTTATTTGTAAGTTCTCTTACAGTAACCAATTAATCGCGATAATTCATGTGCGATTTTCTCGTGAACCCAATTTAATGGCCCCTATTGTTCTCGTGAATTCATATGAAAACTTGTCGAACTTATGATTCTAAAGAAGGTCCTGTGATAATTCACTACAAAAAGTCCGAGTTATTTGTTGCGAAAGGAAAACCTCGGCCATTTATCAAATTACCACCTCCTGGAATTAGTAATTGTTTTGAATCAGAATGTCTGTGACTCGAAAAATGTGATTTTTCTTGAAATCTGCGCTTATGATATTTCTCAATAAGTCAACTTGTCTATGAAGATGATCATAAACAATTTTTTATATGAAATTCACGTTTTAGTGCAATTCAAATAACTATCACCATTAGGGGCCGCAAATAGATTCACGAAAATTATATTCTTCGAGATTTTCCTTATTAGACAGCTCAACTGCGATGTAAAAAATATTTGTTAAGAAAACATAAAATTAAAATAACTTGTAGTCGAAAGATGCCACCAAATCAGCCAGAAAAATAAACACAATTTCATGATACAAGACTCCTGCGAGCGCATGCGGACGCGCACTTTCTGACAAGATTTTCTAACGAACAACCATTTCTATGCGTGATTTATCGACTCCAATAGTGATCCTTCGTGAACACCAGCTTTGAAGGGGATTTGCTTCTCATTTTTTAGTTTTAAATTATCACTTTTTGAACAAAGGCAGAAAATGCAAGGGAGAGGAGTTTGCAGTCCCTAGTTATCATTTCGAATTTAGACTAACAGAACCTTTCATAGGATCTTAATTTCATGATCAAAGAACTAATGATTTTTTATCGATGTCAGATCTTATCTGAAAATTATGAAGGAGTTACCCGAAAATTCTTGAAATGATCTATCCATCTTGTCTTGCATTGATATGAATCGATGATGATATCAACGAAATACAACGTGTTATGCCCATTTCTGGGGGCAAAGTCAACTCGAAGTGGAGGAAAACTGAAAAATCGAAGAGAAATCCCATCAGAAAGCAAATCTATTGCTTATTTTCTGTATTCTGAAAACGATCATTCACAACTTTTGTTCTCACAGCAAATCTTCTGGCCTATTTTTCAATTCCAATTCCATTTTTGCCGAATACCAATTTTCCTGCAATACTCTCAAAAAATGTCTGTTCTCTGGGGGGATAGTCATCTTATTTTGTAGGCATGACATAAATTATTCAGCGAACGAAAAGTGATTTCATATTTTGGGCGCGCCCAAACTATAACCAATATGTAATAGGAAATGAAAAATCAAGAGAACAAGTTGAAAGAAGTGTCATAATCGGGTGTAGTGGCGGGATTTTTCATTTTGGTTCCAGAAATTCTTGTAATCACTTTAAAGTTTTATGGTTAGACAAAATTCAATTATTTTCCAGTCTCTTTGATAACGATGAATTAGAAATGCTCAAAATTCAACTTCGAAAGTTTCAAACAGAATCTAGAATACTCCATATGATAACCACCAATAACATCAATAATCAACAAGGTCGAAGATTGCAATATTACGATGAGACTATGTGATATCTAATGAGACAATTCACGGTGGGGATATCCCTTTTATGAGTCTGCATTTGCGTCACGTAGACAGATGCGAATTCCAGCGATGATTAATGACACTGAGACTAAATATGCGGATCAGGCCGCATGATATACATGATAATCAGATGATAGGACTGATAAGAATAAATACGAGATAAATTGAATACTCATTAAGGGAACAAAGGTCCAAATACCAAAATTTCCAAGAACAACTTTAACACTCCAGAAAAATCGGATAGAATTTACCCACAATTAGCAGTGGTGGTATTTTGATTGAAAATAACGACCTTGGAAGTGCCGCTTTAAGTTGGCCAAAGTGGCGGCTTATCGTATTTAAAAGTGGTAACTTATTGCGTTTGTAGGTGGCACTTACTGGTCAAAAATATTACCACGGGAAATTATAAAATAGAATAAAACCTCAAATACTGTTATCATTCGGAATGTTCCGTAGTGTCAAGACAATCTGAAGTTGAATTTCTGATGAAAAAATTTCAGATCGATAAACTGCTGGACTGTCAGAAACTACAATCGGAACTCAATGGGCAACGGGTCGACGACGAGCATCTCTTCATCGTCATGCATCAGGTATGAATCGATATTTATCTGAGAAAAATTACATCTCAATTCTCTTACAAAGTATCCATCCATTAATATAGCCGAAGAAGGATGCTTCATTTTGATGATCATGTTCTGAAAATGCAATCAGCCGAGAATTTGAAATTTCTCCATCAAAGCTCAAATTCTGATATAATCGCCGAATCCTGAGACAGTTTAGGCGCACGAACTCTGGTTCAAACAGATCATTTTCGACGTCGACACCATCCGGAAAGCGCTCAATAATCCGGTAAATTTTCTGCACGTTTCAAAAGTTCTTCAAATAACTGGCATTATAAATTGTAGTAAGCATAGTGTTACCAAACAACATAATAAACTAGAAAGGTCTAAGATTAAAAAATGTATGGCGTCAAACCTGTGATTTTATAGGTCTTGGACGAGTCAAAGTCGCTAATAATCGTGTCTCGGCTCGACAGAACCGTCCGAATTCTGAGCCTTTTGGTCGACCAAATCGTCATACTCGATACGATGAGTCCGTTGGATTTCGTGGATTTTAGGTAAACCGTTATTTTGTTTTCTGCGCATGTGGCGGTACATCAAATACTAAAATAACGAAAATTGCTCTCAATTATCGAAAATTTTCAAATATACTATTCGTGCATATTTGGAATGTCACTCTAGTTACGATCGAATAGAAAAACTTTCATCAAAGCTGTCGACGTCTCTTGAAAGCAATTTCATAATCATAAAAAACAATCAGATGATTAAATTTATAAAGATTACAGCAAAACTGTCGAAATTTTTAAAACAAATTGCAACAATGGTACAATTTTCAGAAAGTATCTGACTCCAGCGTCCGGATTTCAATCTCTACAGTTCCGTCTACTGGAGAACAAACTCGGCGTCAATCCAGATCGCAGAATCAAGGTTACTTTCTCATCAAATGTGTGTAATCAAATACATTTTCAGTACAATGCTCAACATTACAAGAACGTGTTCCACACGGACGATGACAAGAAAGCTGTCGAAGCCAGTGAGATTGATCCCAATTTGCTCGCGTTGATTCAGGTAAGTTAGGGCTGGCGTTGACAAGGAGATTTTGTTTCGTTTTGATTTGACCTAAATATCCCAAAGTTATGCCATAAGGTTCATCGTCGTTTTAGGTAGACATACGAATAGTGTATACTCATAAGAATTAGTGAAGTCTCGCGATTGGCCTTTCAACCTTTCAAAATTATAGAATTGGCTCGAGCGCACTCCGGGACTGAAGGCGACAGACGGCGACGAAGGCTTCTGGCCGAAATACGAACGAGCTGTCAAGCAGTATCTCAACGACATGTACTTGGATGCCGTCGTACGCAACAACATTTCTGGCGATTGATAAAAGTAGTACGATAAAGGTTGAAGATATTGGTGTTTTGGAAATTCACGAGTTATTTCATTCACTTTGGGCGTACTACTCTTATTAACTGCCAAAACCTTCTTTCAAAGCTAGAAAGAAAGTGTTCCAGAAGAACGACCACCCCGAACAAATCAGAGAGCAACTTTTGGCTGAATACTACAAAACAAAGGACTCGTTCGCCTCGATTTTGGACTCGAAACAGCACGAAATCCAAATAAAAAACGGTAATTCGTGATTTCTTCTTGGGGTTGTCTAGAAGAAAATGTTTTAGGGAACCGTCTATTTTCTCATGACGCTATGAAGGGAGCTTTGATGATTTACTTTTACAGGTTTAAGCACATTCTAGAAACTCTTTGAAAGTCTTTTTTTTTCCAGAGATATGCCCCGGTTCTCTCAGCCGTACCAAATCCTCACCTATCTCATGGACATCGACAGTCTGTTTACCAAGTGGAGATGTAAGATCAGCCTCGTGAAATGTCCGTGCAAATCGCAAAATTCCAGACAACCACGTGCTTCTAGTGCAGCGCATGCTGGGCAGTAAGCAGGGAACGGGTGGATCGTCGGGTTACATGTATTTGAGAAGCACTGTCAGGTAGTCGCACGAGAAATAAGGAATTTAGATTTCACGAAAATCACGGCAGACTATACAAACCTTATTCTAAACCCCCAAAATATTTTACCAAGTCTTGACTGCGAAGTAAAATTTGAACAAAGTCAACAAATCCAGAGAAATCCTGAAACATTGGGTTTTGTTCTAAGATTTTCTAAACAACTTGGGTTATTCAAAATTTTTCTAAACCATTAGCTAGTTTACCGCAAACTGTCAAATTTTCAGTGACCGCTACAAAGTGTTCCTGGATTTGTTCAACCTCTCGACCTGGCTGATCCCCCGTGAGTACATTCCAGTTTTATCCCCTCGAATGGTCAAGACCCTATCCGAGCATTCCAATCTATCCTCTACTCTCACTTCGGAAAGTGAATAAATATTTTTCTCGACATTTTTCGCCCTTTTTTCTGATTTATTTACAAAAATCCCGTTTTCCTCAAGGGGTTGAACGATTTCGACGAAAATTTTACATCAAGATATGCGATTTTCACTATTTTGCACTTTTTTTAAAATAATAAATTGCGTATTTTGAGCGTTCGTATCGGTATTTTTGTATCTAGTCGTTATCTATCGATTTGTATATTCTTTTGTAAGCTCTAAACTAAATAATAGAATTTCGAATTCACTTACCTATGGATTGCTTCGTGAAAATTTTGTTGAAAGTTCAATTTCGAAAAGAGACGGACGATACAAAATTTGTAAAAAGAAATCTTTAATTTCGTTATTTGCTGGTTTACGATGTACTTTTGTGTTTTTCTACTTTGTAATTTTACCGAAATGCATAAATTTTTTTTTGTATCTAATCTTGGACTGTATTTTCCAATTTTGATAAGAGTTAGGTAGCCTTGAATGCATCTGACATTCCATTCCATTCATCAATAAAAACGACGATAACTTGGGGAAAATCTTGCGATAATAACGAAAAGACCAAGAAAAAAACGCAAGTGTCGATTTTCCCGCGAAAAAAATGCCATTTGCCTTTAATTTTCTTCATCGTTCATTTGCATTTTGTCCCAAAATTATTGATTCTTGTTCAACTTTCGAAAGTTTTTCGAGTTTTTTTTCATCCTGGATGTTCTAGAAAATTCCCTAAAGTCTAGTTTTCTTTTTTTCTTTTAAATATATTCCAAAATGTGTCAGAAAATGTCTTTTTGATCCTCTCGAGTCTGTTTCTAATATGAAATTTGACAACATTCCTCAAAAAGTGGATTTTTCGAGAAACTCCTACTTGTCCCAAAAATTGTACTTTGATCGTTCTTTCATCGCTCGCCCCGTCTTGTTGATGGTTTTCGTCTGTTTGTGTGCAATGGAATGGCCTCGCGCAGCCTGTCTCTTTTTCTATTTTTCCCATTATTTTGTCGGTTCTTCCCCTTCCCCGTATCAATTGGTGGTATATCGATTCTTTGGCAATTTCTCGGCGAACCTCTCGCATTATTGCATTATTAACTGTTTCTGAACACTCGCCGAGGTCTCCCCACCGCCAAATTACGGCCTCCCTTCCCATATCAGACTCCCTTCCACATTTCAAACACGACACGCTTGATCGTGTGATTTTTAGTAATTTCATTCTGCTTCAATTCTTTTAAAAAAAAAATTATATACCACTTGAATAAACGGTTCTCGTGTTTCAACGTTTTCTCTATATTCAAGTCCTCAAATAATTTGAAGCCTAATTGAATATCCTTGCATCGAAACTCCCTCTCGTACTTCTTCAATGTTTATGCGATTTCATCGCAAAACCATGAAATTCAATCAAATCACGTTTCCACCTACTTTGAAACATATCAAATCAACTTTGAATTGTTCACTTTCTCCGCGTTAAAAATTAATCTCTGATCTCGAATTTACTGAAATTCGTTTGAAATTGATCCTTTTCTCAATAATGTTCATTCTTGGTCCCCGAACGTATTGGAACTTGATTGAAGTCTATTTTTCCCTCAAAATTGATATTTTTCAGTTCCAGCTTGAACAAGAATGGCTTCCTACGGCGTGTACTTGACCAAGGAGAAGGAGGATGAACTGCGCAAGATCGCCAATGCGCTCGTCACTCCCGGAAAGGGCATTCTCGGTAAAATTTGGGATCTCATCGAAAGATTGTATTAAATTACCAAATAGTAGTGTGATACCATTGTAGTAGAAAACATTTTTTGGGATTCCTTAAAAATTGACTATCTTACAAAATAGTAGTGAGGTAGGTACTATTTAGGTAGGAAATATTCTTGGCAGTATTTTTGAAATTTTAAATATCTCACCATTCTGCCAAGTGTGAGACTATTTGGAAAAAAAAGACTATTCTTTCCATCTGTTTGGTACAAAGTTAGCAATTGGTAACATGGTACCATTTTTGATAAAATATCATTTTTCTAAAATTCAGCGGCCGACGAGTCGACGGGCAGCATGGAGAAAAGACTGCAGAGTATCGGCCTCGAGAACACCGAGCCGAACAGACGCAAGTACAGACAGGTGAATCAGAATCACATTAGATCAGACTAGCTAATTTTCGAGCCGCATTATCATTATTTGATGAATTCTTAGTCAGCCTTTAATTGCTATCCCTCATCAAATGCTTAGGGATAGTAATGAAGTTTTGTTGTTCTTGTTGAAATTTTCGAATCCGAAAATTGAGATCAAATTTATAATTTTGAAAAGTTTCCTGGTTGGTTTTTGAAGCATAACTTAAATTTTGAAAACTAGTTTAAAAATGCACTACTTTCCAGACCCTGTTCACTGCTGGCACTGACCTGGGCAAGTATATCTCTGGAGTGATCATGTTCCACGAGACGTTCTACCAGAAGACCGACGACGGAAAGCCGTTCGTCGACGTCCTCAAGGAGCAGGGTATTATTCCGGGAATCAAGGTACTAGCACAATTGTCATACAAGACTGAATTGTCATATTTAGGTGGACAAAGGCGTTGTTAATCTGGCGGGAACCGTGGGCGAAGTGACGACGCAGGGACTCGACGACCTCAACGCCAGATGCGCTCAGTACAAGAAGGTGGGTGATTTTGAACTAGGAAACCGGCATGAAACTCGAAAAATGGTTTCTTCAATGAAACGAATTTTTATTCGATGAAAGCTTGAAACTTACAACAAAAAATTCGATAAAAAGTAAATTTCCAGGACGGTGCCCAGTTCGCGAAGTGGCGTTGCGTGCACAAGATCTCCTCGACGACACCTTCGCACTGCGCACTCGTCGAGGTCGCCCAGGTGCTGGCTCGTTACGCCTCCATCTGTCAGCAGGTAAACATTCAAAACGTAGAGTAGTCGAAAAGAAAGCTTTACATTATCGTATTTGAACTAAGTAGTTGGTCAGACGTTGATCTCCTTTATTCTTTCTGGTATTTTCTATAATGCAAAAGTTGAATCCATATTATCAGAAGCTGTCATGATCTTCAACGACGCTATAATCGAATTTCGGACACGTTTAACCTATAAACCTTCCAGAACGGACTCGTGCCGATCGTGGAGCCGGAAATCCTGCCCGACGGCGACCACGACCTGGCCAGATCCCAGAAGATCACCGAGACTGTCCTGTCCTACTGCTACAGGTCGGGATTTCGCGAATTTAATTCATATCAAAGCTAAAATTAGTTGTCACTCGCGCGAAACATTTCGGTAGTCGTCCTATATTTGGAAGCATCGATTTTTAAATCGATTTTGCAGAGCCCTGAACGAGCATCACGTATTCCTCGAGGGCACGCTCCTCAAACCCAACATGTGCACTGCTGGTTTGTTCATTCAGTTGTTTTTTTTTCAAATTAATTAGTCAATTCGACATTTGGATACCTATTTTCCGAAAATATTCATTCCCACTTATCTTTCCAAGAATGAAATTTTCTTGATTTTATCTTGAAACGTAGATATCTTTCTTTAAGAAATTAAACCTGAAGAATATAAATATATTTGCAGGCCAGAACTTGACGGGAACCCGTCCCTCGAACGCGGAGATCGGCCTGGCGACAGTGACTGCCCTGCAGCGATCCGTGCCCGCCGCTGTGCCTGGCGTCGTATTCCTCTCCGGCGGACAGAGCGAGGAGGACGCCACCAAGAATCTCAACGCTATCAATCAGGTTTGTAGAATATATTATGAAAAAATGCTGCAAATATGCGTATGTTTCGAAAATTTGAACTGCTTGATAATAAAACGAGTTATTCAATGAATGAAAGTGGAATTTTCTTTTTGAAAATGATCGATTGAAGTTATAAGTTTCAAATAAATGTGCCTATAACATGCGATTTTTCATAGATTGATTTTTGCAAATGAGATTTTCTTATGGGAAATAATCTATTACAAATTTCCAGGTCTCCGGTAAGAAGCCGTGGGCACTGACGTTCTCGTACGGACGCGCGTTGCAGGCCTCGGCTCTCAAGAAGTGGGGCGGTAAGGACGAGCACGTTAAGGACGCCCAGGTTAGGCTTCGAAGATTTAGTACACCAAGATTGAAACACATTCAATTGCTATTTTGTACATATCTTGCTCTTTTTAACAATAAAATTGAAAAATTCCTCAAAGTGGCATTATTATATTTACAAATCTTGCAATTCGAGTTCCTAAAAAAATTTATGAAATAGAATACTTGAGGAGTTTTAGAGTGAAATCAGGATCATTGAAAAGTCTCAAATTTTTCTTATAACTAATACTATTTTTCTCAAAAATTCCGAACTTTCGAAGATCTTTTGAGAAACAAAACTTGCAGGCGATTCTGCTGCATCGCGCGCACATGAACGGTCTGGCCTCTGTGGGCAAGTACGCGGGCGAGGACAGCAAGGATTCGGCCGCTTCGCAGTCCCTCTTCGTCGCGAATCACGCCTACTAAACACGAACAGCACCATTAAAGTGCCCGTTTTATAGCAATTCTTTGATCATTTTTGGTAGCATGGTAACTTGCAAATGGTAAAACTGTTTTTCTTCAAGGTTGGTGAGTTTATGATTCATCAATTTTGAATGCATCAAATTGTTTCTTTTGGAGTTTTGCCATTTTAAGCTAATCTTTCAAACAAAGAAAACTGCTTTTAGAGAAAATCGAACTTTTCATGACAAATTTCTATCATAGTGCACTTATAAAATTATGAGAATTTATTTTATCGAACTAGTATTTTTCACGTTAGAAAATTGAGTAGATTCAAATTTATTTTTAGCTGAAAAGAGATTTTATGAGTAGAATTGTTAGAGAGCAAGTATTTACTTGACATTCGCAAATTTTTGACCTGACTTTTTCGTACGGTTGTGATGAAAATATAAAGTTGTGAAGAGTAGAATAAGAATAAAGTTTTATGTTAAAATATCATTTTTAATTTAAAATTTTTTTAAATGTTGAAAGCAGATTAACATATCGTCTTTGTTTAAATTTTCGTTTGATTTTTTGTCTAATTTGCGTTTTTTATTGTTTTGAATTTCCAAAATTTTACCCCTACATTCTCGAGAAATCGAACTTTTGCCTAAAAGATTAAAGAAAAATTATCCAATTTGGTTTTTCTAAGGATGTGCCCCAAATATATTTGGTTTGGGGAGAGCATGTAATATAATATTTGCCTCTTCCCCTTTTCCCTCAGGAAAGAGTCCCTCACTCGTTCTCTTTTCCTCCTTTCCTATATCGATTTTCGCCTGCAGAAACTTTTCGAAAAATGCGGAAATTTGTCGACTTTTCATATGTTTCTATAAATTGTCGCGTTTTTAGCTAATAACACTTGTTCAAACAATATTTAGAGATATCAATCTATTGAAAGGTCGTATCGATTTTTGAAACATTTCGAGAATATTCCACCCTTTGTCAGATTTTGACTCTTACTAATGCGCATTTTTGTAAACAACTCCTGAAACATCGCTATTTTTCAGATCATGTCATTTTTCATGACTAATTTCCTGAAACCTAGATTTTGATTCTTCTTCTCAAAATCATTTGAAGACGTCTCTGATTATTTTTGAAGATTACCGCAACTCATTAATTTCAGCGATCTAACTATGGTAATTTTCCACAATACGGGATGGCTAGTGTGTGCCACTTTGGCGCTTGTCTTGGACGTCATCCAAGCAGACATTATCTCCTCTTGCAAACGAGTCTGCGACCGCACCTACTATAGAGATGAACTGATCGTACGTTTCTTTTAAGAGTCACGTAGCTGTATTTTTATAGAAATGTAAAAATACTTTCATTCTCCTTTTTTCATTATGAATAACTCAATACAGAGTTTCTATGAAACATGCGCAAAGAGTTGAAACATACTGCATTTTTCACAAAAAAATATTCTTCAGATTATCTAGAATTGGACTTTTTAGAAATCCTGTAAAATCGGTTGTGATTCCCGAGTTGAGCAGGAGGATGGACCTACCGATGTGCACGCTTGCCAGACGAAATGCAACGATACGAAGCAGTTCTTTGAGACTCTGGGAGAACACAAGGAAACTGACGAGGTAATAGGCTACGTATTTTCTTCTAAACGAACCAATAATTAACCTTTTCAATATCTGAACTCTGATTTCACACACTCTTATAATGATATTTGTATTTTCAGTCTCTACAAGAAGCCTGCGATTACGCGTGCAGCTTACCTACGATTAGGAGCGTAATGGTAAGATTTTCATACTTTTTTTTTTTAATTTTCCAAATTAAGATCACTTTGAACGTGAATAATGGAAAGTCGACGTCGAATGTCGTCAAGTCAGAAGGAGTGGCGGGGGATGCGTAGGTTTTATTTTCATAATTTATACAAAAAAATAAGATTTTCTATAAATATCAGTTGAAAAATGCTATGATAACTTGAAATTGACTTTTTTAATTATAGCTCCATTGAAAAACAATGGCCCGAGCCTGAGCGTAACTGGGATATGAATATTGGGCGTAACGGAATGATGGAACTCCTTAGACCCAAAGCTATGTATGTTTCAAAGATAAGAAAAAGAAACAGGAAAGATATTTTAGCGATCAAGCTCCGCCGTCTTTCGGGATGACCTTCGAAGAAGAATACGATTCGATGCATAGGAGGATGAATGAAATCGCGAAAAAGTAAGAGTTAATTGGCATAATTTGAGATAACTGGTGAATTAAATCTAAGATAATTCACCAATTAGCGCTTTTAATTACTCCAATTAAGTTTCATGGAACGAGCCCGTGAAAGTCGTCGTCGGTTCCTTGAAATGCAGGATGAGAAGCCGAATTTCCTCATAACAATAGACGATAGCCCAGAGAGGATCGACAGAAAATTGAATTATGCTTGTAAGTTTCAGAATTTTGCATGATAGAAGAAAATCCAATGAGCTTGATATCTGCGTAAAATCCGTCGATACCAATTTCAAGATGATCATTTTAATGAGTGAATAACCTGCATATTTTATCTTCCCCTTGAGAATTTAGAACTTTTACAAAACATTTTTGGTAAAGATAATAAATCTCTGAGAAAGGAACGATATTTAGATCTGGACAACTCGAACCTCTATCGCTGCGTGGTGGCTCTACTCCTGTTTATGGCTGCGTTGGCTCTCGTTCTGATGATCAAATCCCATAATTTACGTAGAGCCACTGCAAGAAGCTCGCCGAGATCCGTTAGCTTGGTAAGCAAGAAAAGAACCTTCAATAAATATAAATATTCGAATTTCTTCAAAAAAACGTTTTTTTTCGAAGGAACTATTAAAAGATAAAATTTGGTATTTCAACAAATCGTTTTATTTTTAAAAATCAATTATATAGATATAATTTTCAAAAAAAAATTTTAGCCATCCTATAAATCGGCGGTAAAAGATTCGATGATGACGACCGGCGAGAAATCAGGAGATAAAATGGCTTGGACCGCTGTCCCGCCATCAGATGCCGACTTCAGCGGACCCCCACCATACGACGTGGTAGATTTTGTTTATAATTATAGAAAATGTTGGAATAGTAGTAATTTATAGTATGAGATCATACATTGCACTTGTGTTGAAAATTAATTTACTTTAGAAAATGTCGAAACATTTGTATTTCTGAAAATTGAACTTTATGAAATTTTTAGGTTACTGTACCGTCCGAACTCAAGGCCGAACCTCAGATTCACGAATCACCAACTCAGAAGAAATAAAATATCTTGGAATTTAAAAATACGGTACTTTTATATAAGTCAAATCTGTAAATGTTCGCTTTTTGTAAATATCGAATCCTTGAAATTTATTCGGACAAAAAGTCGTAGCTTTACAAATGTAGCCTTATTTAGACATAGTGATACTGTATCTCACTCTAGTGCTAATTTATTACTCGTGGATTCGCATTCTTCCATATTTTACGTATCTCGTGTTTTCATATAAAATACTCGCTTTTCTTGCTTCATTCCGGGAATAAAGTGTTGCTAAATCTGTCTTTTTTAGAAAATTTATTCGAAAATCAAAACAAGAAGAAAACGAACTAATGTTTATATCAAAATCAACAACTAATTCTTCTAATTCTCTTAAAGAAAACAGTAAAATGGTGAAATAGGTTTTTGCAAATTCAGGCTAAGGATGATATCACTAGGAAATTATAGCGCTTCTTTTTAGAATGATTTTTGCCAAATTATAGGAATGTTACCACTGGCTATTTCACCATATTCACAATTTCCCTTTACAGACCATATTTGACAGTTCTGTTGTGGAGATAGTCGACGTATTTTTTCATTTTCTCCCATCCATTTGGCATCGGGTAGCGGTAAGCCGTGGGAGGGGGTGGGCCTTCTTCCAGGCTGAAAATTGTATTTTTCCATAAAATTGCTTAATCTTTGTAATTTGTCTTTTCAACGAAAATAAGTGAGCAATAAGTTTTGTTTGTAAGTTTCAAGGAAGTATGAGGAAACAAAAAGAAAAACAATTAGAAAAATGAAAATTGCGATATAGGAGAAAATCTTACCGAACAAAAACGTGGACGTATCGATAGCGGTGGACGTGCCATACTTCATGGGCGTGTCGTTTCGCACCTAAATTTTTCTTTTAAATTAGAAAAATCCCATGAAATGAAAAAAATCGAATAAAAACGAAGATGCACCTTTAACGATTTCGGACTGAATGGCGAAGGCATCGGCGACGTACATAGTGGATGGATACTCGATGTTGAACTCGGACGAGGCGCGTTTCTTAGCCTCCTCCAAAATCTCCGCCATTATCAAGGTGCCCTAAATTGAAAACTATAATAATTACCGTAATTCATTTTTATGCAATTAAAGGAGATTTTGAAAAAATACTTTTTATCTTTTGAAGTTCAGAACAGACTTCACAAAACTCGATCCGCAAAACCCCCAAATCGACCCACAGAAAAAGTATCTTTCCTAGAGAGAAAAGAGAACATGCTCTTTTCTTCTCTCAACATGACACATTTGTTCTACTGGCCGAATTTTTAAAGCCCGATCCAGAAAATGAAATATCGTCTTTTCCCCATAGTTTATTCCTTTAATTAAAACTAGACTTCGGTCGGCCGCTTCGCGGCCTCCCTTCGTCTAGGACTTTTGCTTCGCAAAAGTGCAAAACAAAACAATACCAAAGCCAAAGACAATATCAAATCAAAACAGCACCAATATCACAACAACTCCGGCACTAAAACAGTTTTTCTTTAAAATTAACATACATTTTATTTGTTGCATTTCTCATTTTCATGTTCATACTCTCTCACTATCAAAATTTTTAATTTCATAGCTATCCCCTCTTGAGCAGGGCCGTCCAGGAATGGGTTTTTAGAATTTCGGAAAACAAACAGAATGATTTTCAAAATTTCGAAAAGCAGAAACAGAAATGGCCAAAAATCTACAGAAAACAAACAAATAGAACAGAAACAGAACTTCTGGACGGCCCTGCTCCTGAGCATCCCGCTAATTTGTATCATTTTCTAAAATTCTTCAAAAATTTCAAGCTCCTTTTCATCCATAAAAATGCAAACAAATCGACTCACTAAAGGAGAAATCATTTCTAATAAGGATAATCCCCCAATCATCTGATCAAACCCAAACAAAACCTATACGTTGCACACCGCGGGAAAATTGTACATCTTTTGGTGCAAACTCCATCTCAATTGGATGACCACATCTCTAGATATAACCGTGCACAAATGACAAACAAACACACTTTGCAAAAATACGAATAAAGTAGATAAAAAAGATAGTGTAGGCCGACTGTTTTCGGCAGCCGGCTAATGCCGAATAAAGCAGAAATAGATTACAAAGCAGTACAGATACAGTGACAGTTACAGAAAACAGAACAGCGACAGCGACATGTATAGAAGAAGAGTGACAGTGACAGAATAGAGTAGTCGTACTTTTATTGAAAATTGTCAGAAAATAATCCATCTCATTCCACTCCAACCCTAGTATTAATGACCTATTCATTACCAATTCTCTACTTTTTATGCATTTTCAAAACTCTTCTAATATGCAAATTTAGTATCAGTCAGCAATTGCAATTGGAAGTTTCCATTTCTCTCCATGTCCAGTCTCAATCTCATTGTAAGGTCAAGTTCCCATTCCGAAACTCGGACTGCATTTCATTGTTGCGGAAGCAGTAATGGGCTATCAATGTGCCATCACTTTTCGCATTTATTAATTTAGATAAGATAGTAGCTAATTTAACATAATTTAGCAACAGCATTTTATCATATCTCTCAAGATTCAGTTCCATTGTGAAATCTATTTCCAGACTCAAGCATCCGACCGCCTTTCATTGGGGTAGTAGCAGTAATGAACTCTCACATCCATCAATTTTCACATTCATTCAACTTAGATAAGATAGTAGTGAGAGGAGAGAGCTCACCAGCGAAGTAGCGAATACAGTCGTTAATGGCCTCTCAAACGATTTGCAAATTTCGATGTCAAAATTAGCATATTATAGTTTTTGGCCAAAAGTACCCAAAAATTAGGTCAAAAGTCATCGGAAAAGTTACGTTGCACAGGATACAACTGAGACCTACAAAACGGTGTATAATACATGGGGGTACGATAGACAGGTGGCTAGAAATAAGCTCGGACACACAGACAGACAGACAGACACACTTTACAAAAATACTAAAATGAAAGGATAGATTGCAAGAATGCCGTACCTTGAGAGCTCTGATTTTGCATTGAGCGATCGCCTCGTCGACCATCATTTTGTTCACGAATTTGCACACTTTGAACATCCTCTTCGGTTGATGATGGACCTGGGCATTTGTTATTTAAAAATCCGGACTTTGAAAAGAAAAACTCGAAAAATTCCTATTCTTAGTATGAGCCTCGGAAAGATTTGTAATTTTGTGCTAGAAAAGCAAAAAATACCGCCGATTTTTTTCTTAGTTTTCCATAAGATTAACCAAAAACTCACCGATTCCCTGCAATGAAAGACTTCCTTGGTCTTAGGCAGGCCGGTTTCAGGAACGACGTAATTCGGAGGCCAGACCACCTGTTTTTTCAAATATTTTTTTCTTCAATATAGTATTTTCATGCCTTATTATAATGCTCCCATTTCTCGGGCGTCATGCCGAGTTCCGTGATTTTCGGAATCCGCTGCCCTTTCAGCTTCTCGTTGAAATCGTGGAAGAATTCCGGGGCGTGGTAGACCTGGAAAAATCCATGTCACAATATCTTTTGCTTTAGATTTTTACTCGAATTTAGAAAGAAAGCATGAATTTTTGAATGAAAAATGCCACCTTTTGCACGGGCTTTTCGTCGCGTTGGAGAATCGGTTTTCGGAGTTCCAGACGTCGCCTCCAGATCTGAAAGTTTGATATTGAGCATCTTTGAGATAAAATCTAAGGGGAAAATATCATCCAGCTTCCAATTTAAAAACGCTATTTCTACTCCAGGCTAAGTTAACCTTTAAAATGTAAACTCGTACCTCCCACGGGGGTAGACTCGACGGGTCGGTGACGACATCGGGGAAATTGTCGTTGTTCTGGTTTGCGGAACTCCCAGATTCGCCCTGATTTTTCCGACTGCAAACTGGGGCAGAAGTGCGCACGAATCGCACCCCTAACTGGGCGACTCGTCGCGTCAGCATGATTTGGTTAATTGCCTGCAATTAACGGAGTAGTACTGAATAAGCTCGGCAAAATTGAAAAACGAGCGAATTTTGAAAATTAGCCAAGCTCCAGGAACTGCAGATCATCTTTCAGGAATACCCGATAAACAAGAGTATGAATTTCTCATCGTAGTTAGAGATAATTCGGCGGTAATTAAAGAGCAATTAACGATAATTGCGAGAAATTGATTAAAAATCGAGAGAAAATACAGAGACAACAAGCGTACTGAAAATAAAGCGCAATTGTCTCGCAAAGGACGTTCTTCTTCCATTCGTCTAAATTTCAAAATCGACTTTTATCGCAAAATCAGGCATATCTGACGCTGCATAAACTTCCTATTTGTCGGAAAACTTTCGAAATATCCTTTTCGAGTCGTATCACTATCATTTAGTGTTGTCTTCCCTTACAAGATCGTGCTGTTGAATTTTTCTTTCAAAAATCGATTATTTTGCACTTTAGAAAATGGTCGAAATTCGCGAAGAATCGACGGAGCGCCACGATGGCAGCGGGGCGTCGTCAAGTGGAGCGGGACATTCCGGGGATTCTGGGAGCAGAAATCTGCCGGCCGCGAAAAGTTACTCGGTAGAAATATCTTCTTTCTCTTTCAACCGATGAAAAACTCCTTCTTAACAGACAAAATTTTTAAAAATAATTTGCTCCGAAATTCTCAAAAAAAAAAAGTTAGAAGGTCTTTCCGAATTCCAGCAATTTGTCTCTGAAAACATGTCGTCCTCGATCCTGTGCTTCACTCGGCTGCTTACTTTGTACTTCGCCTTTTCCTTCGTCTTTCCTATTTTCTCTGTCGTCAGCTACGAATCCGCTTACTACAAGACACTCGCTGCGGGTAACTATTTTCTTTCTATTTTTAAAAAAATTTTATGCTAAAATTATGATAATGCTGGCCAATTACCAAATAACGGTGCTGAAAAGTTGAAGCTAATTTTGATGTCTTTGAAGCATATTTTTATTCACTCTGTAATTCAATCTTTTCTTGTTTTTTACTAATCATTAATATAAAAACCAGCGCAATTACGAAAATTTCCGAAAACACTTTTATATCCCTGATTTTTAAAAATCACGATAATTATGAAAAATGCTTAAACTTATTTTATTTTTCCCATTTTCAGCAGCCGCAACGTATCTGCTGCGTCTGAAGGACCGCGTGACGAACTTCACTTTCTCGAGGGAATTCCTAATGAGTCTCGTCATCGAGGCAAGTGTCCTTTCATTATTTTGCAGAAGAAAAACATACCGTATACCTGATACCGTATCATATCATAACCATAACAAATGGGTAATAATGATGTGTTATAATATTCTTGCTACCGTATAGGTATGATTGGGATGTTAAAGCGGACAGTGATTATAAAAAATTCTGAGGCTTATTGAAATATGAAGGCTTTGAAAATTCTCGAGAAAATATATTGCATCCACATCAATACGTGATAAAAACAAATGAATAATCACTAGTTTCATAATTTAATTTACGATTCGAAATTATCGTCGTATTGAAAATATTTCATTGGCTGCGTATGTGTTGTTATCCATGAACTTTAAATCTATTTATTTAAAAGAAAAATTGAAAAATCCAAAACTAGAAAGAATATTTATTCCAGGACTCGTTCCACTACTTCATCTACTCGACGCTGTTCATGATGAGTGCCCCTGTAACGATGGCTCTGCTTCCTCTCGTCCTGTACGCGGCGCTGCAGGCAGCCAGTTTCCTCGTGAAGATGTTCGCCGAGACAGGCCACGGAGGCAATGCCTGGGTGTTGAAATTGGACCATTTCACGAGGATGCAGACCCAGAACTGCCTCGGAATCATCGCCTGCGCCGAGATTTTCCTCGTTCCTATCGTCATCTCCATGCTTTTCATGTAGGTTTCAGAGAAAGTTGAGAATTCATATAACCGTCAAAATAGAAAATTACGAAAATAGTGGGCTCAGAAAAGGAAAGTTCATATTATCGGTTTGTACTTTCCTATGCTTCATTTTCGAAAAGTCGCGCTCCATCCTTGCTTGATACAAAGCAATTGGAATTACGGATGCGGAACGAATAATATTCCTCGAAACGCTGAAATAATGGAAGTTTTCTTGAAATATACAAAAATTAATTCCTTACAAATTAAATTTTTGGTTATTTTTAGGGGCAAAGGCTCGCTCCTGATGCCGTTCATCTACTATCGCTTCTTGACGCTTCGATACGCTTCCAGACGTAATCCGAGTACTAGGTAAAAATTGATTTTGTGAAAAATAACTCATTTCGAAAGCCTTACGATATTTTGACGTCGAGAATCAAACTAGAATATTCATGACAAAGCTTTTCTTCTTATTATTATTTGATTTCACATATAATAAAATTTAGATCTGAAAAATGCTTAAAAATTCCAGACAAGCGTTCTTCCAAATGCGTTGCTCTCTGGAACAAGTGGCCTCGTCCCCAAGTTGCCCTGCCCTGGTTAGAAACATGATTCACAAATCCATCGCTCTTCTATCGAGCTGGGCACCGCCCGTTATGGGATAACTCGGAGAAAAATAGGCTATTTTTACAAGTCTCATGAAGTACCGTTTTTTCTTGTTGTTAAAATTATCAACTTTTTAATTATTTTATCCTAAAAAGTGACTTACAACATGTTAATGGTGATTTTGTAGAGACTTTACAATAGGTCTAAGTGTTCCCGTAAAATTGTGCAACAACTGAATCATTACAGTATGAAAAATTAAAGAAAAAGTTGACGTGTTTTATCAGCTGTTAAATTTCTTCAAAACAAAAATCCGATACCAACTGTGTTCTAAACTTGCAATATTTTAATGGTTTCTCAAATTTCCTCAAGTAAAATGAAAAACTTTGCCACTGAACCATTATGCCAAATTATTCTCTTTTTGTTATATAGCATCTCTTTCTATGTGATAGTGAGCTTTCATTATCTTGACTTTTATACAAAAGCATCATTCATGGTTTGATGATACTCTCCTTTTTATGAAATTTTTCTCCGAAATTGAAAAATAATAAATTATTGCAAAAATATACGAAACTGATAAAATATCCACTTTCTAAATAATTTTTTCAATTTTTCTAATTTGTTACTTGTCATTTTGAGTTTCCGCAATTAGTTGTTTTTCCTCGGTTCAGACTAACGAATTTCATCTTATCATTAACTTGCAGCCCCATTTGCTGATTAGCCCCACCTCCAAATTATCCATTCCCCGCGGTACGCTGATTATGCGCTTGTTTGGCTCGTACTGCACAAATGAACTCGAAACTACGCGTAGAAATATTCCAGTCGTTTTCCAACTTGCCATACTTCACTCGAAAGTTTGCCTACTTTTTGACTTGCAGCAGGAAATTAGTTTATTAAGTTTTGGGGAGCAAATAAAAATTCACAAAAATGCTACGAAAAACGCTAATGAAACTGACAAAAAATTTAAGAACTTTACGAATTTCTAGTCTGTTTTTCCTGTTGTTTTCTATAGTCGGAATTAGAATATGGCTCAAAATGATGCATGAATAAAACATCCGAGTGACGCGAAATATCAGGATAAACAGTGATTTTACAATAGGCCTTCATAAGGAAGAAATCGTAGTTGCATCATGATATCATGATGATAATGGAATATCTCGCTGATTATTATTTACTAACTTAAAAAATTCCTTTGATTTTTACGAAATTATATTACATTTTCACCATGATAATTTCAATATTACACAAAAAAAATCATCGATATTAACTCATTCTCACAATTGTATACACAGAAATTTTTCTTACAAACTAATCTCAACAATGATAACTTGTGACGTAAAGATGATCAAATTTTCCTCGAAAAAACAATTATATTTTCCCGGAAACTTTCCGATCAAAAAATGAATGTCAGAGAACTTTGTCGGCATAAATGTTTCACACGATGAGTCGCGATAATCCATCACTTCTATTCAAAGCTATTCAACAGGTGTCTTTCAGCTGAATATTCAAAATGACCTTTATCCATTAACTTTCTGAATAGCACCTACTCATCTTGTCATATTTGGGCGACTTCCCGATAAAAATAGTCTTTCCTCAAAAATAGCTTACTTTGCATATGCTCATATTCACCGTAACCCACTCGATTCTGACTCTTCTAAAAATGGGCGGAGTTTCGCAATATTTCTCCGTTTTTCGTCTTTTCGCATCGCCTTTTCTAATTCGATTTCTTTAATTCTCATAAACGCTAACTCTATTTTCATGTTTCTATCTCTTTCATATACTATTTCTAAATTTTCTAGACTCTTTTCAAGCGCTATTTTCTCAAAATTTAATCTTTTATCAATGCTATTTCTTCTTTCTGAATCTTTCTCCAATACTATTTCGACCTTCGTTATACTAGTTCTCTAAATTTCCCCAATATTTCTCAATTTTCAAGTTCTTCTGCTTGCCTAGCTTTATCTCTGAAGCTCACCCCCTCGATTCTTTCCTCACTTCACATTCACCCAGCCCACAATGCGCGGTCTGCTGGTCGCTCTCGTCGCTACCGTCACCACTACATATTTCGTGCAGGTATGGTATTTTACCGTAAACCTATTCAAAATGCTGTAAAACTTTTAAAAATGTCGAAGTTCGCGAAACCTTATCTTTCGATCTTATTCTCGAACTTTTCTTTTACTATAGGTGTTACCGTATTTAGATGATGATTTTTCCATTTCATTCTTTAACTTGACTAAGATGGTAAACTATAATTCGTGATTTGAAAAAAATCACCTGAGTTAAACTCTTGTTATTCTCCAATCGAAGGGTTCAGAATAATTGCCAATTTGCATATTTTCTTAATTTTATCGAAGGCTGAAATTTTGAAATCGAAAATAAAGATGTTTCAGGCCCTCGATTCCGCAGACACAACCACAACCGATATCAAGGACTGCCGATATGTAAGTTTATTCATTTTATGATTCAATCGAATTTTCTTGCCTACTGGGCCATAAAATATTCTAAATTCCTAGCCGATAAGTTGAAACTTACATTTATTCATTTTGAACTCTGCCATTATTGTCTGCTGCAAACCATTGAAAGCGAGCTAAAATTGGCGCGGCGAGACGGACGGAAAGGTGCACGAATGCGCGATTGCTCGCCACTTTATTCAAAAAGCGATTATTCACGAATTTCTTCGTTTTCTTGTTTTACTCGATTTATGTATTTCTGCCATCCCAATATCAAGAACGATAGTCCGAAACTCCTGGAACCGATGGTGCGTCGAACGAATTCCGCCAACAACGAAAAATCATGGAAAATGGAATTTGAATTCAACAGCAAAATTGACGATTATCTTCGAGAGTCCTCGATTCCATTGAATTTGAGAGCTTCTAGCCATTGTACCTGATATTTGAGTAACAAAAATAAATTTTAAAAAACGAAGAAATTCGCCGATACCCGCTTTTTGAATGAGCAGACGAGCAACCGCGCATTCGTGCACCTTTCTTTCCTTCTCGCTGCGCCAATTTTAGCTCGCTTCCAATGGTTTACAACCGACAATATATAGCAGTTTTGATGGATTGTGAAGTGTGTTTTAGTTCTTACATCCCTTGCCCAAATCATATTTCCTACAGAAAAAGATCAATTCTCAGCGATTCTTTGAAACCGTTAATGGGAAAGAAACCCATTTGTATGCATCGCTCAAAACGAAATTCGCGCTTTTCTTTCATTGACAAAAAATCGAACAGAAATTTTATGTAAATGCGGACCAAAGTTTGAGTAATCGCATAATTGAATAGAAGAGAGGGCTTTTGTAAATTGGGTTAGTTTGAACTCGCAAAAATGGGGGCACCACTCTCAATTTATCAACCAGGAAATGGTTCCTGAATTCCTTGGCCTAACCAAGTTAACATAAATTTTCAGATTATTATAAGTTGCTGCAGGGTTAAAAATACCTAAAGGAGAGCGTACTCAAGTAAATAACTTGCGAAATAATGGTATTCTAATCTAAAATTGGCGCTTCATGGCAAGGATTGATAATTTTTAAACTATCAAGTGTAGTGTATTTTACGATGACAATATAGGAAACTCACGTTTATTCTGACGTAAAATAATACCATTCAAAATATCATCTTTACATACATCATTTCAACCGCACCCTCATGTTTATCTTGTTTTAATGTCAAAGGAATTCCATAATAGCTCTTATAATTTTCATTCTCTATAACATGCGTACTATCCTCATATTTTTACTTTTCAAGGTTACCCAAAATCGCTAATAATAACAATAGTGGGCGTTATGTATATCTCGATAATTCCTTAGGTATTATTTCGACGAAGCTTAATTGCTCGTCATCATTATTCGCATTCTAAGGGCCGAACTCAAGAGACAATTCCCGTCGGGCTTAATTACTTATTGCGAGTCTGCGAGCAGCTGCGAAAAAAAACCGCCAGTTCCGAGTTATAGGGAGATAATCGTTTATTTCGTTAATGATTGTGAGCGCATCAGAATTTGACTTGGATATTACGATTATACGAATTTGAAGGCGAATATTATATTTTGCGTAATGCATAAATTGTAACGAAATGGCTAAAAATTGGATAAAATACGAGTGCGCGTGATATCGACCTTAAAAAATTAGTTGGATTTCGAAGCTCATAGATTTCTCAATATGAATAGCATGATAATCAAACGAAGCATGAGGGCGTTATTCTAGAACTGTTTTCTAAGTTTAGACCTCCATGTTCAAACTATTAATTCAGAAAATCTATATCATTTCCATATTTAGAGTCTGACCATCAAATCACTTCTTTACTCATTGAAACGCGTACTCATTCACGCTATCCACTACGTTTGCTCCACGTTTTAGTGATTTATGCATAAAATATCGTTCAATTTCTCGGACTTGATCGGCAAGGAGAACATGGCACAGCGTTTCTAATGAATTTCAAATCAGTCGCACATGAAAATATGAACCTTCACCTTTCGCGCATAATTTTTATATGGATGTTATAAGATCTCTGATATAATCAGGATGACCAATAAATGAAAATGATGTACAAATTTTATGATATTTTGAACAAGTAAAACAAGTTAACTCTAAAAAAAATCATAGTAGAAACTTTTTTGCAACGCATTTATGCATTCTTCTCATTCAATCCCAACTAGGAATGTTTGCTTCTTTTTCTTTCAATATAATCCTCATAGATTGACCAAAGATGACAAACACCGTTCCGAATTTACTCACTCCTCAATCCACCCCCTCGGTCGAAGAAAAATGACCTCAGCTAAACCTAACCTATTAATTTTAGCCTGACTCAGACATTCATTCAATGATCGGAATGTTCCAAAGCTTACCTTACGTGAGATGATAGATCTGTCAGTTTTAACTGATCACTCTGAATTTAATACATTCATAATGACTTCTTCAATCAAAGTTTGATAAGCAAGAATGATAGTATTCTCAGGAGCTTGATACCCCAATACTAGTAATCAAAGTTTCAGCTTCAGTAATACCATAGATATCAGCAACATATCAATTGTTCCTCATTTCTGCAAACACTACATATTTAGCGCCAAAATGACCTTTTAATAATCTTCCAACTGTTGCATCGAAAGTCTCGTGACGTAGTCATTCCTCCATTCACTTATTCTCTGTTCACATTTCTGCAGAAACACATGCATTTCCAAACCTGTCCTCCATTGTAAAGGCGAACCTTGCAAGCCCAAATTTCATTACTTCGTTTTAAGTGAGCATTTCAAAAGGTCAGCTCCTTGCCAAATAGTTTCTTACTTTTTTCCCTAAAAAGCCAACTTCGAACGTTCATAATAACAAAAGAAGCAGAAACAATTTTTCAGAGAAAGCTTTTCGAAAAGGGAAAATTTTGCACCCACATAAAAATTACAACAAAAGAGCTGAAACCGACGATGACCCAGATAAATGAATTTTTGGCTCTTTCCCTAGAAAAATTCGAAAAAGTACGAAAGTTCCTAAAGAGAAGTGCACATAAACTGTTATACTATAACCTTTTAAAGCCGAAAATTATCCATAATTACGTGACTTTTCGGAAAGAGTTCTTGATAAATATAGCGCTTAAAATAATGGATGATCATTAAAGACACCGCCATAAGTACTTATTTTGCAATTAATCTCTAATCTTTCGACTTGCGTAGTATTTACTGGAATCCGACTATCAATTAGATTACTTGCTGAGGTTTGTGCGTTAGTAAGTAAGCCCTGTCTATAAAAGGGAATGCTTATTCCTGGACCGAGTGTGTCAAAGATTCGATGCGAAGTTGCTGCCCAGGGGTGTGATGCGCAAAATCAGACTACGAATATGCAAATCAATCGACGACACATGTGAAGAACAGGACAGCTAAGTCATGCCATGTTTGCATTGAGCTGATTAACCTTGCCAATTTGCAAGACAAAGTTCAGAATTTCAATAATCAGCAGAGGTTTTGACAAGCAAAAGATTCTTATTAGCCCAAAGTAATTAGGGCAAATTTTTAGATGTATTGCCTAAAGACTGTTGGTTGAGAAAATCATTCTAGCCGCAGATTGCCTTCAAACACGTTTCATCGATAAAAAATGTTTCATAAGGTACAAAACAACAACTTCTCCATACGTGCTATGCGTTTTTCTCGGTAACAAGTTAATTTCCTAATTTTCTCAATTTTGCCGATGAAACGGACTTGTCTAGAGCCATCATAATTGGCTTCATGATGTACTTCCTCTACTAGTTCGACTAGAGACTGCCATTAGATTAGTTCATTTTGAGCTAATTTCATTTTTTCATCTTTCACCATTATTAATTTCTCGTCTTTTCGTAGGGAATGACCATCGTAAAGCGCATATCTGAACATGGAAATGTTATAGAATGGAATGCATTATCAATGAAAGAATATTCGAGGTCCAGGGCCCGGAAAATTGCAAAAAGTCGCCCTGAAATGACACGATGCGATTTTCTCTTGCACAGGGTGAAATTAGCCCAATCTTGCATATAATTCCGCGAAGGTTCACGCCTCCTTTCTTTGAAAAGAGTTTTCCGAATTTTCAATCATTATCCATTCAATCTTGAAATTCGAAGTCCTTTTAGGATCAAATATCAAAAAACAGTCAGAAAATTAACGAGTAAAATCATATGAAAGTGATTTTGAAAATTTAAAATATAGTTTTCAAAAATTATTATTCCTGGTTTGAAATTCCTGAATTCAGGCTACATATCCTAGCCTATCTGCGCTAATAATTCATGCGATATGAAACTCGGTTGGAAGTTGTGGTGAGTGTAAAAATGCTCTGGAATCTGGAAATCTCATGCATATTGCATCATCACTTCTAAATAAGTCATCATAAAATTTCTGCCGCTTTCGCATCAAAATAGACAAACAACTTTGAATCTGGTATCTTAGAGACGTGCGCATCGGGCGAACTATTTGAAACAATAATTTAGAAGATTTTGAATGACATTCTTGAGCTAGCGAGCAGTCTCGGGTATTTTATGATTTTATTGAGAAAAATTACGAGCGAATAAATCTGTCTCCTGAGTCAAATCTACGTGGGTGGGTCAAGCGTTTGCAGACATACATAAAATATTGAAAAACAAACATTTTAAATCGATTGAAAAAGCTGAAATATTTTTTTCAAGAATGATATATGGACTTTCTGTAAAATACAGCCGTAAAAAAATTGAAATATGGTTAGAAGGTGTAGGCTAAGTGATGAGAGGGGAAATCTGTTCCAATGCTTCAAAGTTCAATTTTGCTGCTTTCTTGGTCAAGAATACGATATCTCTTCCCAGCAGGATTTCATATAATATCAGGCAAAAACCAGCCAAATCATCGCATGATTTATATCTTGTGAAGTTTGAACTTTTCCATGCTTTCCCAATCTTCCGTTATATGGCGATATTATGCATTTGGTTCAAACACATAATATCCTTATCATCAATTCCTCTTTGCCGAATATATTCTGACGAATCATCATTCATCGTTTCTCAGCCGTATCTTTCTGCCAACTCCGCCCGTCGCGTCCTGTTTCGTGTTGAATGGGGCCTGTCAAATTGAGCCCCAAGAATGCTTAATCAGGCAGAGCCTAATGCTTATAGCCATAAAATTACTGGTCCGATTAAAACCTCAAAGGATAAGCTCCCCGTCTCTTTATGACTTTGATGAATATGTCGGACAAAATTCAATACGTAGAATTTCCGGAAAGTTTGTCAGAACTTTCTATAAATATATCGCCTAAATAGACAATTCTCGAAAACTTATGGTTAGTGGAGAGGTAGTCGGGCAGGAATAGCGATACAAATTAGAGGAGGATTTATGCGAATTGAATAATTAGAGAAGGAAAGCGTTGGTCTTTGAAGAATGAAAGAATATGCTAATTGTGAAAGTGTTGATGGAAAAAAAAGATTTTAGATAATAGCAAAAATGAATATCGAAGAGCAGAATTTAAATTTAAGCGTTAAAATATGGACAATCTGGAAAATTGCATCGTTTTTTCAAGAAAATCTTTTAAAAAGAATACTTTCTCTACCAAGTCCTACCCTATTTCTCATAGAACTATGTAGCGATGCAACTACCTGTTTTTCCAAATATAAATTATTAAACCAAAGGAATATGATTTTGAATGTTCAGGTATTAGCTAACGGCGGAGAGCAGGAGGAATTGTTGTTGTGCCAATTACAAGAAAGCAGTCAACTGTTGACTCAACTCGGTGCCCTCGTTTCAGAAGGACTCGATCGACTTATCCAGAATCACGGTATATAATTTCATAATTGAACTTCGCGGTATTGCCGAAAGCTTTACGATTATCCATTCGCACTTTTCGAAAAGCTGCACCTATTGATAATTATACTCCCATTGTCAATCTTTCAAAAAATATACAGCTATCCGAACAAGTTAGGCTTCATAACGAATGAGTAAATTCTTTTCTTACAATTAGTCATTAACTTGGTATTTTTGGCAATTGATTCTATGCTTGCTCCTAATTTTCATTCTCAGTTTTGCATCAAGCCAAATGCTATCCTAAAATGATATAACATCATGATGCTGTCTTTTATACCTATCTAGTATAAGTCCAAATGATAAAAATGACTGATCACCAGAAGTCTCTCAATTCTGACAAATCCAACACACCGTCTACATTATTTGCGTGTCCGATTCCGTTTATTCATTATCTCTTGAATTAGGCAACTTCGCCCCGTCTTTCTTAATGCCGAACGTCAGCTAAATTGATGATTAGCCTCATTTCGTATTCCGTCAACATCCGTATGCTTTTGGCTCGCAAGAAAAATTGGGCTTCCGCATCACATAGCACGGAGCGATCATGATAGTCTATTCTTGCTAGAAATTTCGAAGAAAATTCTTAGCAGTGGACTAAAATTAAATATACGGTATAATAGTGAGCAACAATCAAATTCGTCGTTTCGTCATTATTTCTAAAGATAGCATCATGAGATGAAACAGTTTCAAAAGACACCCTTTCCTAATCTTTACCAGTTCTAAGATTTATGATCAATCAAATCAGTAATGAGGCTTTATCTACCTAACGTTTTACATTTCTTTTCTCGTTTGATCCATTTCTACGTCAATATATTTTTCAAAATTATCATTCATTCATTCGCTTCTATACTGATGATCACATTATTCTGATCTCCATATCCGCGTTGCTTTTAATGTGTAGATCTTATGAATTTCATAGCATCTCTTCCTGTTTCTCATCTAAAAATGCTTCCTCCGCTTAACACATGCAAGTACGAAGAGCACACCATGAGGGCTATTATTGCAGAATTATGCACTGGGGGATAACAAAACATGAGCATGTGATAAATCTAAGTAAATCTCGGAAGAAAGTGAAATTTCAGGACTCGCATCCTCAGACCCCAGTGCGCCCGCTGAATCTAACGGAGTTGATAAGCGTAAACACGAATATCTCAGGTAATTTTCAAACTTTCAACTCTTACCAATCTGCAAGAATCTCAATGAGATTTTTGAAAAGTCGGAGAATGATTATCGAATTCATTTTTTTCAGAACCATTGATACTTATTCACAACTTTGAAATTTAAAATTTAACTGTTTAGTTCAAATTTGCAGGTTCGGCAAAAGAAAGCATGAATATTTGCGATTTGGCAAGAGAAAGCACGAGTATTTGCGTTTTGGCCGCAAGTAAATCGACTCAATCAACTTCGAGCACAGGGTGAAGCACTTCTATCACAAACCATCACAACAAATCAGCCTAATTTATCACAATAAAATTATTAGACTGTCTAAAATAGGTAAATTTACAGAAGGTAAAATTCGCTCTAGTATATAACTCGAGCATCCTATCATTTCTCTACTTGAGTTTGATTTAGACGTGTTTTATTTTTCGTAAATTTACTTTTGACGATTTGGCAATTTTTTATATTAATTGCAACGAATAAATTCATTCTATTTTTGCTAGAATTGAATTCATCTCAAACACTTCTTCACTACCCTCATCTCAATTTTGGTGTAAGATATGTAAGAACTGTTTTCTCAGTTTTTGTTGAAGGATGGTAATTCTAGTGACATTTTTCAATAATAAATTTTTGTTAATATAATTTAGATAAAAGATTTTATTTATTATCACATGTGTTTCAAGAAATATTCTGACTTGCTTGAAGGATAGTAGAAAGCTATTTTGGGTGTTGTATCACAACAAATGCAATGCAGTTCAAAATAAAAATAGTAAAAAGGATATTATTTTACATGTTTCAAATGATTGTCGGTCTGAATTAGCATTCAAAATCATTGCAATTCCAACAACTGTTTGAAACTAAAAATGAGAGAATAAATAGTTTTCGAAATTAGGACTTCAAAGTTATCCTTTGAATAATAATTTACAACTCAAATAAACGGAGACAAAATTATTTGGGTAAAAGCGACTTGAGTAGATTTCGAGTATCATCGATTTGAAAATTAACCTTTGATTAATCAAGGAATAAGTGACGATTAAGTAAATCGAGGCAGTATGAGATAAATGCACTGATAAACAAAATTTGACGAAATCCAACCGGAAATGATAGATAAAATCCGGGTTTAGTAGGAAGTGTGAAAATAAAGAATAACGAACAAATTTAACTAGTTCAATCGTAATGAGCGTTAAAATCGCATTGTGATAATATCAAACATCGTTAGTTTTCTAGCAAAAATATAAAAATTGTCACAATGCTAAGTCATAACATTTCGGCTTCTTGAAAATCTAATTCAATCGAAAAAATATATTTTTAAAAAATTTTTCAAGAAGCCTAATATCTTACTATCATATTTTTACCAGAAATATGACTGCTTTTCCATGCTCATAAGTACGGGTTTAGCGATTGTACTGCGGATAGGCCTTCTCGTATCGTCGTCGATTCGGCGCCAGAATCTTCTCGTTGACGATGTTCAGCGCGAAGATCGCGAAAATGCCCAGGAAACAGCCCACGTTGATTCCCGCAAGCGCCTGAATCTTACAGTTCACTTGTTATTGAACAATGATGTTTCAGATAAGTTCAGAATAATTCCGAAGTTGCTCCTTATCAACAAGTGAAAAGTGATCAATTTAATTCCTAACTTTTCCGATCTATCACCCACATTATTCCTGATCGGTGCGTTACTCATTAGATAATAGTTGTACAAATTATTATTATGATAAAATCTAGAGCCTACCCCAATCCAACCGAATTTCTCGCCAGTCTCGAGGATTGTTCGTTGCGAAATATTACCGCCGATTCCAATAACGATCAGCCAGCCCATAATTCCTGCTGTCGCAAGAATTACTTCCTGAAGGATAATGATTTAGAGCAAAATTAATATGCGAAATTTAGGAACAGATTTCCTTCTAAAATCGATAAAATAATTTCGATTGGATAAGTCTACACAAATCATTTGGTTAAACCGTAAAGGAAACAGGTGGACTTTTCTGAATCTTATTTGATGATTATATTCGGATAAGTTCAAAGTTCGATTTTTTGCTGGGCACAGGTAAATCTTGAGCATCCGTTGAAAAATACACTTACAGTAAACGCCGTATTGGTTAACGGCGTTTCATTTCCTCGTTTGGAGAGCAGGAAGTAGAGAATGATGGTGACTATGCAGTAGAGCAGTGTGAGTGCAGAAAAGATGTAGATGAGCACGATTTCGTAGTTGATCGAAATGTACGCCGTCACGTACGCTGGATCCACCAGAATCAGCACCACGATCGTTAGGATCTGCAAATTTTTACTTAATTGATTGGTTTATTAACAAATTATTGATGTTGAGGACGCAAACTATTGAAATATCTTGCATTGAAAATATTAAATTTCCTGGTACATATTAAGAGAATTGCTACCCTTTTTCTTCGAGATGTGCTATTTGGTTCTTTATCAGTGTTGATTATAGATTTACCTATCAATGGATATTCGAATTTTTTGAATCTATTGAATTTTGAAGAAAAAACTAGAAGCTTCTATTTCAAAATATGTTCACTGTTTATATCAAGAATTCGATTTCTATTTTTAGATTTCATGTTATCGATTCGCTATTTATCAAGCTGTACAGGAAAGGAAAGAAATTGCTCAAGGTATTGGAAATGGAAAATAGAAGTATTGATAGAGATGACTCACTCTTTCCCGTATGCACATTATGCGCACAACCCGACCTACGCAATTCTCAACTCAACTGAATATGAATAACGACCCAGAAAAGCATGAATCATTGAAAAAGTTAAGTCTTGTCGAGAGATAACAATACGATTTTAAACTTTAAATTCTACTTTATAGATGGAATCCGAACTAATGATTAGCTCAATTTTGATCTAAATGTTCAAAAATATTGAATCTTATCAAAAGTGAGGAAATTTAGCCTTCGATAACAATCATCCAGAAATATCAAAATTAGAAAAGTGCATTCTCATAGTCGAATTATAACTTTACTTGGAGTTATTGAAAACATAAGTAAAAACCCTATCGATTTGTCTTCTACTATGCTTATATTTCAAACATTTTGAAGCCTATCCTAAATCGAATTTTCAAATCATATTTTCTTGGGGCAAATCTCTTAAAATGATATAAATGATTTATCACTCATATTCTCGCAATAAATGGTAAATTCTCATATTTGCCTCCTCGATCGTTGCTTCATTTGGTAATTACAGTATGCAAACAAATGAAATATTATGCAAAATGAAGGGAGGAAGAGAAATAGAAAAAGGCGAAGAAGCTATACGGAAAGGCTGTAGGTCAACAGAGTCATCGCCTTTCTTTCTTTCCTCTTAATTCTCTGTACTATTTCTATTTTCGGTTTCTAGAATCTCTTTTGTCTGTTTTGATCTCTCATCAGCCGAATGCGCAATCGCAATTTATTTCGATTCGCGCATTAAAATAGGTACTACTAAAGTTGGAGGAGATACAAAAGAGGAGGAAATATGTCTCAAGGTTTCGAAACTGCCAATGGAGTGAAAAATGCATTTGAAATAAAAATTAAAGGAGGTATCAACTATAATTGTGAGCCAGCTATACATGTAGCAGAGTTTCATGTGTGTGAAATCAAAGACTTTCGTGAAACGCATAATAAACAGCTGATCTTCACGATGGAATAAGCTAATAATTACTTCATAGATCATAAGAATATCAATTTGCTATGATTACTTCACCCACATTTAAATTAGTGTTGTCAAAAGTTTCTGTAAAGCATATCAGAAAATTCTGAAGCAAATTTCTAAAGCGCAAAAGTGCACCAATGTTTGCATGAACTTTCAAAAAATAAGGAGAAAAGCGACTTACAATAATGAGGACTTTGATCCCGGAACATATCAGTAGTTGATTCGGAATCGCCATATCTGGAAATTAGATCGGTCAAAAATATTCAGGAAATCATTGACGAATCGATGATTTGAAAATGTCAGTTTGAGCAATTGATATGTAGAGAAGGGGAAATTTCAATCTATCCAAAGTATTTCTTACAAAAAATGAAACGTAATCAAAATTCCGCTGTTTCCTATTCAAGGAATAAATCCATCTTATCCTTGAATTCTAAATATTTTCTTCGAAACATCAAAATTGCGACGTTTCCAAAAATTCAATAATAAAAACCGGAAAATCGATGACTATTGAAATATGAAAGTGTGGACCAGAAGAATTGAAAATTGCAATCGAAGTTGTATAGACGGAAGGAACAAATATTCAAAAGAGTCAGAAAAATTCGACCGGAGAAATATCAAAGGAATTTGAGATACGGGACAGACGCAGAAGATTTCAAGAGAGAGGGAACGATTCGTACAATCACAAGGGACTTCTGCCTTCGGGTTTCAAAATGCGAAATAGCGTGGGAATCGGAGAGGGAAAAGTGGAAAAACATTGAAATCGGAGAGAAATAGTACAAGGAAATGAGAGGGAAAAGATGGAAATAGGCTAAAAATAGTGGGGAGAAGAGGAGTCAGAGAAATGTGCTGACTAAGTGAGCAAACAAAACGGTCGGCTGGAAGCAAGCAAGGGAAGAAAGGAGGAAGGTGCCTGTGGCGAGAACCTTTCTTTCTTTCTTCCGACTCTCTAATATTCATATACTATTTCGCAAATTTCAGCCATCTAGAATCTCAGATATTTGAATACTATCTCATTTTCCTTTTACACCCTCTTTATCACTATTTCTTTATTCTAACAGTCTTGAATCTCCAAAATACTCATACTATCTTTCTATTCTACAACTCTAGAATTTCCACTTTTCCAGTGCTATTTTCGAATTTTTCTCTCTGAACCGTGCTATTTCAGTTCTAACAGCCCGGCTTCTCTCAGATATCAGTGCTATCTCGATTTTATGCCCCCAGGGCGCGTTCCATTCTCTCTGTAGAGAGACGAAGCTCTCCCTGCGGCGGAAAGGTGGTCCCCCACACTCTTGCATAATAATAATCGATAGCTTGAACAAATAAAGCATTACACATTGATTGAATACCGAGAATATTAGTTGAAGAATCAGACACAACATGCGAAAGTAAGAAATTTTCCACGAACTTTAGAAAAATATGAAGACTTCAAACTTTATTCGAAAATGATAAAACTAACTAACTTTTCAGATAATACATGATAAGAGATCAATTTTGCAATGTCAAGATATTGGAACATCGAATACTCCCCATTATAAACGGGAGCGGATTTGCCAGCAAGAGACCCTTCTCTTTTTTCGCGAGGATACCCTGTCACGCTGCGTTTTTGCAACTATCTTTAATCATTGCCAAGCAAAACGAAGAAGGCAACAAGACAATGGTTGAATATAGGCGTAGGGACGCAGAGTGTGATAGGGTATCCCCGCGAAAAAGTGAGGGGTCTCTCGCTGACAAATCCGCTCTCGTTTATAATCGGAAGTAATACCCATAAAACTATTCACTCGTTTTCTTCAGATCGAGAATGCTGTCGTTCCTTCATTGATAATCTTATAAACGCCGTTGTCAATACAGATCTAAAAAAAGTTGGATTAGGTTTTTTAAGGTTTAAATTTATTCGCATTTTATCAAAACTGAAAGATTTTTAGTGTAATTTAATGACATTTTTTAAAAGGTGATATACTTAACGGAAAAAGATGATCTTCATTGATTTTCTTGTTAACGCACAAAGAAGTGGTTTTCAAGCATAGAGGAATATGCGGACGATTGAAATTTTCTTTCACTTCTGCGGCGAAATAGCGCACCTAATGAAGAGTGGCAGCGTATTTTTGGTAGCGTCTAAAGAGCTTTTTTCAACGGAGGTGGGATTTCTTTAGGCACTATCCTTATTTTTGTCATCCCTAGAACTCGATGATCGTTCCCGATAACCGCGTTTTCCGTGCTGCTAATTACTAATAAGAACAAATCTTTGACCTGATCAGTGCTAACTTTCTTGGCCATGTAGATGTTGAATTGCTCGAAGTTCGAGTCGGGCACCATCATCCTCAATTTCCATTTATATTTTAGTAAAAATAGAGATTTGGAGATCCATCATTTGTAGAATTTATTATTTTATTAAAAGAAATATTGAAGCATATGTGCTTGATTTGAATTGTTTTTTTCTCCAAAAATTGCCAATATTTTATGTCATATTTAAAAATTGATCAATTTTATCAAACGGAAGCTGGAAGCAACACCTTCCATCTTCGTTATTCTTAAAATATCGTGAATATTGTACGATGTAATTTACAAAATCTTTCATTTTATTCCAAAATATTTTAGAGCATACTTGATTTTTCTGAAGAGCTCTTGTGAGGTTTGGCCACCGGTTTGTTCCTGAACGAGTTATTTTAGGTTTCAAGGTACATATATTTTCATATGAAAATCGCTTCAACTTTTTCTAAAAATTATATTAGTCTTTTTAGGGTTATTTTTCTAGGAAAATATCTCACCACAAGTTGCCTGATGTACTTCCAGAAGTCGTCGAAGAGAGCGTCGATGGTTTCACTATTCTCTTCGATAGGAGTCGATTCTTCCTGGAATAAATTCGCATTTTTCCAATTTTTGATAATTTTACCCCTATTTTAAAATATAAGTACTAGTATTTTAATATAAAGGTCTTCTTTAATTTACGTTTTAAGCCAATTATAAGTTGTCTACCTCATATTCCTCGGTGAAACTTTTCTCGGCAACGAATTGTGCCAGCCGGGAACTGTCATCACTCAGCGCGTAAAGCGTGTTGGATTTCTGAATTCAAATATGGCAACGAAAATTTAGAGTTATGCTTCAAACATTTCCATAACAAAAAATCCACTTTTGGAGTTTTGATAAACCGATCACAAATGCGATGTTTGAGAAGTGTACGTTTCAAAATATTCTGAAGACAAGAATTCAATTTATTTATGCGATTAGTAAGTAGGAAGCTTTGCTTAGCTAATTTTATCTATTGTATTTTTAATTCATAAAAATTTAACTAACTTTAACGAGCATGCCTTTGTTGGTCCACCACTCGAGTTTGGCCTCGGTGTGCTCCTTCGTCAGTTTCAACTTTTCCGATATTTCATCCACTAGCCATTCTTCTAAAAATAAAGAATAAGTTTCAAGAAAAAATTATATAAATTTGATTCAGATAATGGTTGATTCAGCTGATGAAATTCGCGACATTTTAGAATCAAATATCCCCTAATAATTTGTATTGAGAATTGCTTCCAGAAGAAATCGCATTGATTGAGTAAATTGCATCGAGAATACAACTTTGATGGATCTAAAGAAAAAATCTTAATAAGCAGCCTTTTCAAACGTATAATGATGTAGTTCCTTCGTTGAATTTTGCAATTTCTTCAACATAAATCAAGTTTACCCTTCTCCTGGAACTGGAAGATGATTTGAGCGTAGATGGTTGGCACGGGCTTGGTGATCGACGCGCCATCACCCAAATCGAACTCCATTTCAATTGTTCTGAGACAGAAGGTTAAGATTTTTCAAAGAAAATTATAAGAATGAAACTTTTCGCGGAAAATATACAGCGGTGGACAAAAGTATTGGATCGCCAACATATATTTCTGACTTCAGTGCTAATCAGATTGAACTGAAATTGGAAGTTGGTATGCTGACATTCTTACATGTGCTGTTATGTATGCAAAATTTCTACTCAATCCGATAAGTGAAAAGAGTTTGACGCTAGAGAAAATCGGCACAGCTATGAGAGGGTGGCCAACACTTTTGTCTGCTACTGTAAGTTTTAAATGTTTTTCTTCAGAATTTTAGCAAACATGCACAACAATAGGGAAAAATTGTCCATCCTACCCCTTTGCTCTGATCCACTTGATGTATCTCTCGGGTTTCTCGGCCACGAACCGCTCCTCGTACATGTTGATGGCCTCTTCGAGTCGGTCTGAGCCGAGGTGCTGAAATTATTCGAGTTTTGAAAATTTTCCTTGACATTTTTGACCTCCAAATGTTCCGCCGTGATTTTTGGCCAGTAGTGGGAAGAGATAATCTTCGAAGCGATGGCAACTGGAACCTGAAACATATTTTAAAGATATAAATGTTTAGTAGAATGCATTAATTTTAGAAATAAATAAATCCTTACATCGCTTTCAGCGACTTGTTGATCGAGCAATCGACTGACTTCGAGGTCGCGAAGCATCACATCGCATTTGTTTAGCTCATTCGGAGAAAACCGCATGCTCAACGAGTGAAGGCAGCTTTTTTCAAATAGCTCCTCAAATTACTAATTAAAAGTGAGCCCCTTGTAGTTTCCACCCTTTTTTTCTTTCCCACCGATATTTTCAAACAAAGAGGATTGGAGCTATAAGTGAGCCGAAAAAAAATGAATATTTCAATTTTAGATTAAAAAAATATATATGAAAAATGATGGAATTTTCGAGAACTATTTGCAATCAAGTAATACTTACATCCCGATCAGTGAAGGGACTGTTGATGATGCGTTCAGCCATGAGCTTCTGGTATTCATCGAGGAACTTCATCTTGGAGCCGTAGATCTGCACGAGCATGTTGAACATGTCCGAGGACTGACGGATGCGGCCACTTTCTTCTGAAAATGAAAGGGAAAATTGTAATGTTATAGTGGAAACGCCCAATTTTCTAAAATGATATAATTTTTCGTTGATATGATCGATTGACGGCCTCCAAAAAGTTCATTGTCAGGCAAAATCAATTAAAATTTCTCTGAAACTTACTCCAAAATAACCCAATTTTACTAAAATTGGCAAATAATCTAGTCTTCATTTCATAATTCTTTAAACAAGTAAAATTTGGCCTACTAGGCGCGTCGAGCGGATCGGGTTGCCAAAGCCTCCAGTTGGCCATGTCGAAGGCTTTGGGAAAGAACTCATCGTTGAACCCGTCCACGTCCTTCTCGTTCACCATCGCACCTTCATTGGTTGCCCTCTGGCAAAACAAGGATTATGCTAATTTTCTATTTTTTGATATTCTAAATTTGCTTACAAAATAATACCGTCATTTCATAGCTTTAATAAATAGATGCATCAAAATTTAAAAAAGATAAATATTGATATTTAGATCGTAAATGAGACTTTGAAATGAAGATTTTGTAGAAAATCTTACCCAATTTTTCTCCATTTCGGTTCGATTTTCCTGGCACGTGATGTAGGTGATGATTTGGCGGACTGTGTCGGGACGTTTCCTGAAAATTACAAATAAGCCATGAAAGAAATCTTTTCAAGATTACTAGCAAAGAAAGACGGAATATTTGGAAAATTTCGACCTTTTACGAGTTATAATGCTACTCAATAAATATTTGATTTGAAGAAAAACCTACTGTAGATAGTCCTTGATGACGTCACAGACGATGAGCATGATGACGTTCGAGGGATCGACTTCTTTCAGAGACTCCACACATTTGGCATAGGCTTCAAGGATCTCCTTCGTATCGATGTCTAAAATTTTATAACTTCGTATTCGATGAATTACAAATCCTTGTAAAGTCAGCATCAATCGACTGAATCATTGTCCATAAAAGGATGTTCGATTTTCGAAAAATTTTCAACTTCAACTTGTTTGATAAGTCGCCATCTAGGAACTATAACACGAGTAGTTATTTAAAAACTTTGTTATCTTAAATTTGATCTGCAGATAAATTGGTGAAATATAAGAAATTCGCATTATTCCTTGGAAAATTTGAAATTTATTTATACTTTCGACTCAAAAAATGCTTTACCCATCCTGAGCAGCCTATGCCTGAGTTGTTCAATGAGTAGTTGAGTGAGCACCTCCCTGCCGTGCTGCTTCGTCTCATTCATGTAGGCGCATAACGTCTTCAGAGAACGGTGCTTCTGGGGAAATTCCACCACAGTCAAGCGGAAAATCTGAAATCTTCAAATGCTTATCTTTCATATTTTCCGGGAAATGAAAAAAAAGCCTGTTTCTAAATTTTATGAGCACAACTAAAGTTTGAAGAAGATTCGCTTCAGTTGATTTATTTTCATTAATTGATACATTGGCACTTTATCAAAAATAATATCCTTCCCAGCTTCGAGCAATTTACAAAAAAGAAGAATATCAGCATAATACATGTTTTTCAAAATAGAATATATGAATAAGAGTTTTGTAGATTTTTGTTTCAAGTATTTTTTTCTATCAAAGTAAAAAAAAAACAGTTGGAGACGTACCCTCTCAATGAGAATATCGATGACGCCCTTCTTGACATAGATGGCAGCTTCATCAGCAACCACGTGCGCGTCGATTTCCGACAAACCGATCTCCATCAACCACTCGTGCAGAATTGTGAACACCTGAATTTTTGAAATAAGTTTCAAAATTTCAAGACTTATTGCATTTTGAGAAGTCATCGATACGTTTTCACTACCATCCTCATTAGAATTTTTAAGTTTAGATTCTGGCTTTTCAAATTTACCCCTTTCATAGTCGAGTTCCTGTGTGCCTCGTCGTCGGCCTCGATGAATCGGTCATCCAACAGAATCTCCCCGAATCCGTCTAGAAAGCTCTTCGCATAGCCACGAGCCAGGGAATCGTAGGCCAGCACTGCAGGGTCTGCCAGATTCGCGCCGAATGGCGCTGATGATCTGAAAACAGAAAATACGCTTCGGAATATTCGAATATATAAAATGGAAGATGATTTCAGAGTATTGCATAGGGGTACTGCATATCAAAATCCGACGATTTCTTACACTAGTTTCGAATATGCTTCAGAAAATTGTCGATTAAGATAAGCATTGGCGAGAGGCAATGTGTTAGAATTAGTGTTGTCTATTGAAAGAAAATAACAAAAATAAAAGTGGAAAATATGGAGGTAAGTTTATGGAAAACTCTTTGACAAACCAAAATTTTAGCAAAGCTATTGTAGAATCGGTATTTATTAATTGAAATACTTACAGTAACCCGAGGAAGTGTTTGGCCGCGTCGCAGAGTTGCTCGAGTTGTTTGTTGGGCAATTCGCTCTGACTGACCACGTTGATGAACACGCACTCGGGCGCAGCTATCTTGTCCTCCATCTCGCGGATTTTCAAATCTGAAAAATCGAATATGAAAAAATAGGTTTTCAACATTTTTTTTACTTTTTAATCATTTATGTCAGATTATTCTATCTCATAGATAGAAAGCTTGCGATTAAAAAATGAAATTAATCCAAAAATAAGGCAATCTGAAATTCCCACCGGATAGGAAAAAGCTTATTGCTAATAAATCCATAGGGCAAGAGGATGGTAAGGCGACTGTTAGACTACTCAGAACCTACTCTATCAGCTGATATAAAAATTGATATATCGGATGACTCCTATGCGTTTTTATTAAGCTTTTCGCATCCTGTTGGATTTTCAGAAGATCCTAATACAAATTCTAAAAAAGCACTCGCTAGAAAATAACAAAAGTGTTCTCAGGAAAGAATAAGGCATTTTATGTTTTGATAAGATTTACGGTAAAGAGAAAAATTACAAATGAAAAACGTACGTCTCCAGAAGATGAAGTGCCTAATAAGTAATGGCTGGACGAAGACGGCGAATCGCTTTCTGTCCGCGTGTGGGAAGACCATCTCTGAGAAGTTGGTCTCGATGTAATTCAACTGGCTCTGGTTGGGGTTGAAATGGGACAGGTGCTGGAGAAAATAAAATATTTCAGAACAAGTACGACAATTGCATTCTCATTTATTCAAATAGGTGCCAAGAATTTTCAAGAAGTATAAAGTCGCGTCTTTGATTATTCAACTTTCGGTTGCGTTTGTATCGGAATTGTACCTCTTCTCCGATAGATAAAGATATACAATTGACAAGATGCTGTAAATTATCGTACCCCATTAAGACTTGGCCCGATGGACTCGATGTGTTTGCTCATGTCCTGCAGCACTTGCAGCTGGTCGAATCTGTCCTTGTTCGTCGCCAGCAAATTGAATATCCCCGGCCGGATGTGATAGTCCACAAAAAGTCTGCAAATTTGTGCACTTTTTAAGATTCTTTTTTGTTAAATTTGTATTTCTTTTGAAAATCTAGCTTTTATTTTCGAAAAAGTGTTCCTATTTTTAAAGAAAGTACCTGGCCTCCTGAATGACCTGATCATCCAGAATCTCCAGCGGATTTCTGGGCGGTGGCTTGAGAATGCTCATCTAAAAACGAACAACTTTTAGAAAAATCATAATAATAAAAATATCTCAAAGTTTGGCGACTTTTCATGTTTCAAAGAAAGCTAGCGGATTTATATTTATTCAAAAATACAACGAGGTTTTCAACAGGAAATCGATAAAACAATAAATAAATGAGATTTCGAAAATTCGCGAAGAATTAGGCGGTCGCTACGTTTTCTTGAATCCGAACTTTTTCCGTTCGTAGAACAGGTCCGTTTTCGCGCTGCCGAGATTCACGATCTTCGGACAGCCGTCTCGATCCTGAAAATTAAAAAAATAAAACAAATATTATTCAATTCGAGATTGGCTAGAATTGCACTTGGTAAAATTAGGATCGAAATGGTCAGAAATTTTCGGAATTTAGAATGCCGAAAGATCCATGATTAAAATGTTGGCAGAAATATTTTCCTAGTCATTTAGCACTTAATTTTAGAAATGGTTAGCATTTCTAACCTTTTCCTGAATGGTGCATTCCTTGCAGTAGTACGCGTCCGACACGCCCGGCCCTCCGCAAATCACACAACGGCCCTGCAAATTTAGTCGATTATTTTTGAGGAGAATAATGTTCTGGAAAAATGATTCGAAATTTACCTGGAAAGAACCGTAATTGCACTCGTCGCAGATACGCACCAACGTGCAGGGACGGACGTACGAGTCGCAAATCACGCAGCGACCGTCACCTGGAAATAAAGAATAAAATTCAATGCTTTCTGAGGAGCTTATCAACATTTCATGGCTGAAAGGATGCTAACGAGAGATCAAAACTCGAAGATTTTCCAAACGGATTTACGCTAATCTAGTTGAAGTTTTCAAAAACGAAAGTGGAAAAGGTAAAAAACTAAAATAGTTCACATTTATCGCAGAGTTTTCCGATGGCGACGCCCGGCTGCTTTCGACAGAAGATCAAATCGGGATGGTGCTTTGCCATTTTTGAAGACTCTAAAATGAAAAAAACCAAATTTTATCGCGAAAATCGTGAAAGCAAGAAGAATAACGCGAAATTTGAGAGACGAAGAAAGAATTTTGAAAATACACTCGAATTTTAGCCGGCATTTATGCTAAAAGTATTGAACAGCAGGTTGAAGGAAGGGAAATGCTAACGCTAGCGAAGAATCGGAAGAATCGCTAGTGTTAGCGCCTTCACACTTCGCCAGATAACAGCAAGTGGTTGGAAACGCCTGGATTGTTGAACATTTTCGTCGAAATCGTGGCTTTCATATTTTATTACGTTTTTAGCGACGGAACTTTAGAGCAATGTCCCGAAAGAGATTTCGCACGAGCGAGGAGGAGTTACCCAAGCAGGAGGAATACGATTCTGATTCGAACGAGCCAGAATTCCCTGTCGCTGAGCTGATGGGTTTCGACCCGGAAACATCGCAACCCGACCCGCTGGAAGCAACGAATCGAAAGCGGTCCGCGAGAAGAAGCACAGCAGAAATTGCTCAGCAGGTTGGGGGCTTTGCTATGAATGCAACAAAAATCATTTAATTATTTAATCAAGAAATTAAGATCTTTTTTGTTTTCATACTGAAAACACGAAGGGCCAGAATGAACTTTTGAAAGTCCGAATTGTAATCGACATTCCGGTCCACTTTTGGGAAAGATTCTCTCCGAAAAGTACTATTACCGCAAGAAAGAGATTAGACTACTGTAGCTTTTATTAAAAAATTCTTTTCCAGATAGCTATGAGAACGGTGCCTTTAACTGAGGAGGCAAGGCATCGGATGTTAGAATTGATGCAGGACGACGAATGCCGAGTGATCTGGGACTCGTCCTTGCTGCTGCACTCCAGCAAGAACGCCACCAATTATGCCTATCAACAGATCGTCGACACGCTCAAAGCTGAGGGACACAAGGTTTTGTCATGTAAGTAAATTTTTGAAGTCATTGAAATCAGGCTTCTATGCAAATTCGTATTTTCGTCTGCTTTTGTAGAATTTACGCTAGTTTCCCAAAGTCCCATACCCGCACAGGGATTATTGAAAGTCCTACAAAATGTAGAGTAGATACATGAAGATTTGATTTGAGTTCATTAGAGAAAACCTATTTAGGCTCTCAACTCCGGTACAACTTCAACGGCTTGCACGCTGTCTACAGAAAGCAGCTCGAGAAACTGAAGAGTGGAGATTTCCTCTACTATCATGTTACTTGGTCTTTCTTCGACAAGGTAACTTTACTGCAATTCCATCAAAAAAATCTTTCACTTAAATCTGGCTAATCAAAATATCGCAACCCCGTAACTTGACTGAATAGTAATTAGGACTAGATATCGTAGGGGAACAGTCGCTCACTTTTTACATACAATACAATCTCTGAAAGTTGCGAGGTTACGAGATCTTCAAATTACCTGAAATTTGACCAACTCCTTTAGAATTGATTCTTAAATTTTTGAAAAAATGCATATCGAATCCATGACATTCCTGAATTCAGTTCGCAACTCTCTTTCACCCGGCGAATCTCGCTTCTCGTGATTTTCGGCAAATTCTTCCCAGTCAAGCAAATTCGGTGAAATCAGTCAAGCTTGTCGTCAGGTCGCAAGAAAGGTGGGAAAATAGGGCAGAAACTATGGTCATCCAGAAAATTTTAGCCCGAAACGTATGAAAAAAGAATCGGAAGAGTCTTCGAAGCAAGCTCAAGTTGGAAGAAAACAGGAACGAGTAGAAGTGTCTAGCACTGCTAGGAATCTGGGTATATCTACAAATGTTAAGGCTAAAATATCTATCACTGAAAATCAGAAAAAATCCTCATTCTAAAATTTGTTCAATGAAATTTTTAGCGAATACATTCACGACCCTCTGCGAGCAGTTGGAATCGAAAAAGCCCGGCTCATCGAAAACAGTCTGTTTGGAGATGATCAAGGTCATCGAAAAAGCCACACTCGCGTTCTATGATCTATAGTTTTGTACAAAAAACAGAATATTTTAAATCTCATCATTCTCGGGTCTTTTAAATCTGAATAAATTGATTCAAATAGTTAATTTCTCTCTATGACCAAGAAGCCGTTAAATATCGCTAAATACCTTCAAAGTGTATCGAATTCGCGAATTTATCGTGTCGTTTTCTATGATCCTTCAAAAATCCACGTTTTTAATCCCAAAATGCTTGAATATCTGACATCATTCCCTAATCTCTTCTCAGTGAATCAGACTTCTTTGTAAAAATCACGCTAGTCTGAAATTACCAGCGAATTCCGACGCTCAATTGAGTAATCATTAGATAACTTTTTTCTCACTTGTATCATTTCTTTATTACCTTTCTCTCTATTCACTTACTCACTTTTTCTTTCTCATCACTCACTGCAAGTGACAATTTTCTTTACTCCCAGTCAAACAAGTTTTCCTATTTCCATATCTTCATTTCAGTTGTGAAGTCTCTTTCTATGTTTTTTGTTCTCTAAAAATATTTTGGAATTTTCTTAAAATTTTAGGAAACTATCTTTTACTGTCTGAAGAACCATGTCTACAATTTCACAAGTTATTTGCGTGCGTTTTTCATGAAAAGTTTTTACGCGTCGGATACATGAAAATGTTGAAGATTTTCACATGCTTATAAAGGAAATTGCTGATTTTTCAAATTATCCATTCTCATTTCTTTCATTAGTATTCACATTTCTCTATCTTCCCATCTTTTCCTCTCTATTTTCGCGTTATTTAGCCCCCATTTCGGTATCGAATTTTCCGTCATTCTCACACTGGCCTCTCTTTTCTTCCCGAGCTGAATAAGCTTTTCCACTTTATCTTTTCACTCTCTCGTTCCCTTTTGCTATTTCCCTATTTAGCCCCAGGCATCTCGTTTTCCTGTTTGGTAGAATTCATCAAAAGCTTCTAAATACTCTACTTCATCAAGTACAGATATCATTCTTCCGTCACTGTTTGAATTTTTCGTCCGAATGTTTATATCTTGCATCTCTTCCTTCAAATACATTCTATCGAGATCAAATTGTTGATGGTAAACTTTACAAAATATCTCGAAATAGTCTCCGCTTTTACAGAATATTTATAATTTCGCCTAAATTTAGAGGTTTCATTTTTACTTTGTTGACGAAAAAACGTTCTGGTTTGACCATTCTTCGTTTTTCGCCGGTTCTCTCCATCAAATTGCAATCGAAAATTGGGCGAATAGGCGAGTAAAGAGCGGCAAAATTTAGCAAGCAGACCCTCCTTTTCCCTACCTTTCCCCTTCTCGGTCAGAATTCAATAGCACTTTGGAGGGGCAGCGTAAAAATACATCACCCGAATAACAAGCAAGTGCATTATTCTGCAGCATTCGCTACCTGGGCAGTGTTCACTTTTCAAATTTCCAGCTTCAGAGGCATTTGTGCCAAATTTTCTAGAAATTCTGAATGATCACGACTTCCTTATTTTTTTCTCGTTATTGAATTCGATAAATTCGACAACATTTGTTCTTGATCCCTTGGATTTTGCTGATTTTCTGAGATAGTACGCGAAAGTATTCTTTGAAGAATTGTAATACTTTTTCCTGAACCACAATTCCATGTTTTTCCCGGCGTTTTCTTCAATTTTCACGAAATGACCTTGATTTTCCTATTCTTTAGAAGATGACCATCCTCTTCGACCCGAACTTCCAGCTGCTCAGAGAGGATCAGTCCATTCGCATCTTCAATATTCTCCTATGCATTTCACAAGGATGCGGTATGTGACATTTTCCTCTAAATAAAAAAAAAACCAAAATTATTTGACTTCCTGTAAAATTCACCAGATCTTGAGGTTAGGAAGTGTAGGAATAAGAAAAAGAGCTGATAAACTCGACAAATGGTGGTCATGGTAAATCGGCAAAAATACAGGAAGCCAAACTATTCTATTTGTGTTCCATAGATTATTCTAGAAACTTAGATGGCTTGAATTCTGGTTTCTGAATTCATTAACGAAACTGATCTTTTCATTGAAACTGATGGTGATTCCAAATTTTACAGGTGTTCTAGCAGTGCTTCTAGTGGCGATATGGATGGGCAGCTACGAGAACGGCTTCGCGTGGTCCGAGGACCCCGACAGGGAGTTCAACTACCATCCCACATTTATGATCATGGGAATGGTAAGATAATTTTAAAATACATATTTCCAAAAGAAAATATCTTATTAACAGCTTTTTTATCAATTTTTCTTTCAAAAATAACAGAATATTCAACTTATTCATTAGATAAAAAAAAACTTCGAGAATTAAAAAATGTATTACTTAAAGAGGAACCATTTTTCTTACATTCCAGGTATTCCTGTACGGCGAGTCGCTGCTGGTGTACCGCGTGTTCCGCAACGAGCGCAAAAAGTTCACTAAGACGCTGCACGTCGTTTTACACACTATGGTATTTTTTACTTTTTTCTTTGAATATTCTTTCAATTATTATTTTAGGTGTTAGTCTTCATGGTGCTCGCGCTCAAGGCCGTATTCGATAACCACAATCTGCACCGCGATGAAGAAGGTATTTGTAAAGAATATTTTCTTAAATCAGTAATCCTGAAAATGTGAAAATAAAATTGATATTTTGAAAATTAATCAATTTTTATCTTTGCGAAAACTCGACTTTCGATGAGATATATTTCATGCTTATCGTTGATAATTTTGTTGAATTGCAGGCAAACCCAGCCCAATCGTCAACATGTACTCGGTGCACTCGTGGGTCGGCATGACGGTCGTCGTTCTCTTCTGGGCTAATGTGAGTAGTAGTGACGCTTTGATAGTTAAAGAATGACAATTGTGCATTTGACATTTTGGCAAATGACAATGATTCCTGTTTCAGTACATCGTCGGATTCATCTCATTCTACTTCCCCGGACTACCTGTGCCAATGAGACAGTTGGTGAGAAATTTATAGATTTTAAAACGGAAAACTTGGAATGAGTTGATTAGAGATAAAATTCATTGATTCATCTACCAAATATTCGGAAATAAATAATCGCTTGATCTCTCCAGATAATGCCCTTCCACCAACTGGCGGGCCTGCTCATTTTCATGTTCGCCTCAGTCGCCGTCGGAATGGGCATCGCTGAGCGCGCCGCTTGGAAAAACAGGTAGGCTTTCTTAATCTTATTTCTCCAATTTGATTTAGTCTTTCATTTTTCTTTTTGCAAGTCGCTAAATCACAAATCAGCCCAAAAAGTTCTATTTTATTTCAACCTTCTCTGGCCATATCTCTTTTATCGAAGAAAAACGTTATATGAGAATCTAAAAGTAGATCTCTAGAATTGTGTCAATTTTCGAGTTTGTTGAATTCAAAATCGTCTTTTTATAGTTGCTGGACGCAACATGGGGAGATGTGCGGCAAGCAACTTGTGTCGAACTTCGTGGGCGTGTTCTCGTTCCTCTACACCATCTGCGTGCTGCTGCTCGTGGCCAACCCACGATGGCGCAGACAGCCTCTGCCCGAGGAAGAACAGCTCCATCACTTGACCAGCAGCATGAGTCACCACTCAATGCAGGATTAGAAGAGGTACGGATTTAAAGCTCATAACCCCCCTGAATGATAATGAAAATAGAAAATCATGATCTTATATTATAAGTTGTACAGTTTTAGAAAAGTTTGAATTTTTATTTAGTCGGTAAGAAAATTTAGGAAAGATAGAATGATAACGATGAAATAATATGTGAATAGATCATCTTTGAAAGTGAAATTTTTTTTAATCGAAAAAACTAGCTAGTTGCATCGATTGAAGATTTTACTAATTATTAAAATTAAAATTTCAGGACTAAATCGCCAAGTCACTATAATTGGACTATCCGACCATCCCTACAAATTCCAACTGCAACAAAAAATCAAACCAAGCTCAACTCAGCCTGTTTTTCTCGACTATCTTTCAGAGCAGGTCGTCAATTAAAAAATACTGTAATTTCATTATTTTTGTCGATAGAAATAGCGCGGTTTGGTTTTTCTCAGAAATTTTGCAAACATCATGATGATTTTCGAATTTATCGTCCCAAAAATCTTGAAAGTTTCAATCATTTTTGGCCTCTCTCAACTCTCATACATAGCGAAATAAACAGTCACAGAATTCTTTTTTTGCATATCTAGATTTTTTTCTGAAAATATTCTAATAATTTAGTGTCTATACAAAAATTCGATGGTAAATGGTACTTTTTTCTAGTCTACTTTCCTGCATAATTATCGCTTCGATTTCTATACGTTTGTGATCATAGTGGTTCGTAATTTTCTTCCAAAAATTCTGATCACTATTCATTTTTCCTATACCAATGTATTCCGCTAATTCTGTGTCTAATTTGGCTCTACATATCGGTATTTTCTCGTCATTTTGGAAAAGTAATTATTTCTTTCTTTTAAAAATGACTTTTTCTTTTCGATTTTGATTATTTTCCTGATCTCTATCCATATTTTTTAGGTAGGCGCGCATCAATAAATATTGGTGCTATGGTAATTATCATGCAAAAATGTCATTTTCAGATGAAATAATAGCGACTAATAAAGTTTTATTTGTGAACAATTCCTGATGCCCACATCTAGGAAGCGTTTGAGTCAAAGTTTGATAGTGCAAGTGGGGAGTTACTCAAGTGAGATCATGTTTATGGTGTCATGACTCCTAAGTGGCAAATTTTGAAAATTACGAACTAGAGGTATTATCATGAAAGAGCATGCGAATGTGAGATGGCAGTAACTCGTGCTTTTAGTGATTTTCACACTGGGATCGTCTAGAATGTATTCTGAAAATTCATTTATTTACTTTATTTCGGAGAGAATAGAGCTTTCGAAAGAAAACAACTTCAATAAGAAATACAACTTCACTCGGCTTAACAACATTATAGCCATACAAAATCGGGTACGGCAAAAATAATTTTAAAAAAAGTTTTGAACCCTGACGAATTTCATTACGATGAAAAACGCGTTAGAAAGTTAGAGCTTAACCAATTTAAAGAAAGCGCAAATTTGGCCTTCTTTGAAGAACAGTAGACGAAAGGTAAAGAAGTCAATTTCCCGCCAGAAACAATTCATAAATATGAACTTGAGATGAAAAATTCACGTTTCCTACTGAGCCTTGATACACCCATTCAAAATACCAACAATCATAAATTACAAAAGAAATAAAAACAACATTCAAATTAACTGGGTTACTAGGTCGCCAAAATTTTGGCAACAAATACCCTAAACCATTTTCAAATAATTAGCACGTCCCCTGAGAAAACAGTAAAAATAAAATTTAGCAACGATGAAAATTGGTCGCTAGTTAATTGAGGAAGGGGTTATTAAAAATCAGACTCGTTTTCATTAAACCGGATTTGGGTAAATCAGAAATTGAAATTAATTTTAATAAACCTAAAAAGAAAAGTAATATTGGAAGATTGAAACATCTAGAAACAAATAAGAGGAAATTTGAAAGGAGAACCTTGCATGATTTCCAAAATATCGAAACGTTGGTTTTCAAACAAACTTGTAAGAAATAACTTTTATCAAAATAAATTTCACAATTTATCACAGAAGATTTTCTTTATCTCTTATCACTAATTCAAAATCTTGAGCATCTTTCACAAGTTCGTTCCAACTTTAATACGGTTCCAAAATTCCTACCTCTCCCATTGTTCAATAGAAGATGAGGTCGGGGTTGCCTTGGTCGCGGTCGGAGAACATGAATCGGGGCTCGCTGGAGACGTCGTAGGAGTCGATGATAACGGGCAGCATGCAGTCAGAGGATCGCTTAGACGAGCTGGTGCGGGAAGAACTCGACGATATGCTGTCAGGTCGCCTTTTAATCTGAAAGTTAAAAGAAAAATCATGATGAATTTGACCTTTTTCGATTTCCTATTTGAGTTATGAAAAATGGCATTTTTAAGTTTAATTCAAGTACCACAATACAAGCAAGAACTTGTACCTATTTTTCAGTTAAAAAGACGAAAATAATCTTAGCATTTTATATCCTGTAAAGTGGGATTTTCTAACCTGATTTTTCAACCCAGGCGGACCAGTTTTCCACGATATCGGTGCGAAATGTGGGCACTGGAATTTTGCGTTTTGTAAAATTATAGGTTTCAAAAATCCCCCACGTTGATTTCCTGAACGTAAGATCCGAGCATTCCATCGACCTCGTCATAGAATCCCGGCTGTAAAACGCGAGTCATGTGGTCGCGCGATTTGTAGTGCTGAAAAATTTTGCAAAGGTAAAAAAAACATCTACTGTAAATTGAAATTTAATTATTATTTTTCAATCTCAAAATTTTACCAATCTCAAGTCCTCCTCGTACTTGGTGCCGCAAATCTCGCAGTATCCGCCAGCTTTTTGCTTCTGAAAAATAAATCGATTTTTAGAAGAAAACATTCCAATATTTTTGAAACTTACAGTAGTAGTGAGCCGCCTCTGGTTGTTGTTGGGAATGATCATTCCCTCCTCGGCGATTTCCTTCGCTGCCATTTCTTCCCGCTGAAAATTTAAAAAATATTTCAGCTGGCTTTATTTTACTGTTTCAACACATCGAGAAAAAAGTTCCTAATTCAATGATAAAGAATAACAAAAGCAGCTTGATATACAATTAAAGTACCTGACGCCTTTCCATCTGCTCCCTGCTCGCCTTGTGAAAGAGCGAATTGCCGTATTCCAGACCCACATAGAGTGTACGGTAGTTGTCTTTGGACGAGAATTGCTGAACAAAAAATTGAAAATGGTATTTTTCAGCAAAAGGCAAGAATTATTTTAAAAATTTTAATATTTTTCAAACCTTGTAAATGGGGCAATAGGACTGACAAGCGTCTTCCATTTTCAGGAACGGCGGTCGCAGTTTTTTCTCCTTTTTTTGGGACCCAATCGAGTCATTCTGAAAATTGTAAGAGAATAAAATGTTGAACTTCGAAAAATAGAAAAATTCTACCAGATTTAAGAGCAGCGACTTTCTCGGATGGACTTTCTGCGGGGCGTTTGTCACCGAAATCGATGTCGCCAGTCGGGTCTTCACCATTTTCAGATAGATCTTGAAATTGTTCAGAGTACGGACCTGAAATTGAACCAAAATGAGAAATCAATCAATTTTTAAAATATTTCATAAACTTTTTTTTATTAATTTTCATATCATAGAAGTTCGAAATAATGCGGATTATTTGAAGACCGTGAGATATCGAGACACGAGACATAAGCAAAATAGTATAGGGGATGATAGGATAGGAATTTTTTCCCACGCCATTTCTCCATCACTCGTGTCTCGTAGAATTGCGATTTCCTAGTTGCCAAAATGCGAAAGATAGATTGCAAATATAGAAATTCTAAAATTTAGTTTTTTCTGAATCATACCTTGATATTGGAATTGTGTGCCTGTCTGAGGAGTATAGGCAGGGCCTTGAGCGTGGCCGGGGCGAGTTTCTCCGCAGGTTTGTCTATGCTCGTCGTCGCTCGCTCCAGTCTTTCTGCAGATCGATGGTCCGAAATCAGAGTCACGCGGTCTTTGCCGTTCTGAAATTCCTCTATCCTTCTCAAAATACTGTATTCGTGATAAAGTCCGAAAAGATCATAATTTAAAAATTGAAGCTATATAAAATGGTGTGAAAACCCTGCCAATTCATACTTATCCTATTTGTATGGATTGGGACTCATAAAATTCAAAGCTTTGCGTATCATGAAAATTTGTTATAACTTAAAAATCATAAGAATGAAGTCTAACCTGACTGTTGATGGAATCGACGATGTTGCCGCCCATTTTGGTGATTTCCGCGGCCAGCTGCGTGTACTCCTTCCGATCCTCCAGATCCAGAATGTAGCTGCGGCCCTGAATTTTTTTTTTATTTTCAGGAACCATACCCATTCTTTAATCTTTTATGCATTTTCTTCAAAAATATTTTTTAATTTACAAAATCCTCACCACGAGCGGCTTTGCCATGTAGACGATGCGCGAATTCGACGAGTTCGAATGAGGAACTAGCGATGAATTTGGACGCTTCCCGACTGAAAAATCAAGATAATTAGGCAATTAAATAGAAAAGGAAAAGTAATTATCTAAGCCCTTTCAGGTAGATTTGCTATTTTTCCGGCAATATTTATAGCTCTTTCAAGATAATTACTAGAGACAATATGTTAATTAGCTAGTTAATTGCCGACTTAATTGGTCAGCGAAATTGATTACCTGACGTGTCGCCAGCTGCCAAATTGGCGCCCATATCGATGGTGAGCGGCCGTTTCCTCGACTTGCTAAGCATCTCCCCGTCTTCAAACTTCTTCAGACCAATTAGCAAACTAGTCGGAGAGGATAACTACCTAATTAATTGAGTAATTAGCGCGATAATTGGGGAAAATTAACGATGATTCGGAAAGATCATTTTTGAAAGTGGGCGGTCGAACTTTGAAATTCATGCAAAGGCGAATGTAAAGGTAGGACGGAAGAAGATGGATTGAAAAAATCAGAGAAAAGAGCGATAAAAAGTCGGGTTTTTTGGTCAATCGACGTAGAAATTTCGGGGAAACATTTCAATCGTTCTCAATTTTCTTTAGAAATACAAATTTAACATCTCGCTTTATTTAAAAAATATATACATATATACATATATACATATCGAAAACAATATTGAAGAGGTAAAATCGAGAAAAATCCCACCACCAAATGGGGAAAATTTTTAAAACTCAAAATTTGAAAGTCTAAAAACTAAAGCGAGATGATAGATAAAAACTCGAGAAATAAATTGGTTGAGAGAGAACAAAAATAAATAAAATCAAAAGAATAGAAGAAAGTCAATAAATTAAAGAGATCTTTTAAAAAAAGTTTAGAAAGAGGGAAGAAAGAAAAACTAACTAGTATATTTGCTATATTTTCAGTTAAAATACCCGCTTTAGAAATTAGCAAAAAATTTTAGAGATCGGGGGTTGGGAAAGGGAAGATTTAGATGAAATTTTACATTACGAAAAAAATCGCATCTGAGAAATTCATTTACTTCTCGTAATGCAAAATCACACCGAAATTGGTGGTGGGTGGGGTTTGAAATGGAAATTTGTGAAGTTGGTAAGATAGTCAGGTAAAAGATTTTCACTTATTTTTCCCTAACTACCCCACAATCCTTACAAATGAATGATTTGGGCAGGTGGTTGAGGGAATGGTTAGGATGGCTAGGGAATGACTCCTTGCGAGTCTACTTGTGCTTGATGGCCTCGTGCTTCTTGCCGGTCTCGATGGGGATGGCTCTGCCAGCCGAGACGGCCTTCTTGGGTCCCTCGATCGAGAGCACGCCCTGCTCAGACAAGTGCGACTTCACCGCCGTCACGTCCACGTCCTCAGGCAGCAGGAACTTGCGCGTGAACGATCTGAAATTTCCTTTTTAAAGTCACCTTTTCTGGAAGTTTTTCTCAAACTTGCAAAAATTTGTTTTCGAAAAATTGATTTTTTCGATAGAAATTCCAAGTCTCAAGGAAGTTTTCTGGCATTTTCTTGATCTTTCACCTGCTAACCTCTTAGAGTATCCGTGCTCGCTCTTGTCCTCCTGCTCTCCCTCGATGGTGAGCATGCGGTTGTCCAAGTTGACCTTGAGCTGCTCGGGCCTGAAGTGGCTGACGTCCATCCTCACACCGAACGTCTTGTCGTCGTTCACGATCTGAAACAACAATACCATCCGCATTACTTCATAGAGAAAATTCTCGAGAGATCTTGAAGCAGATTAACTCCCATAGCTCTTGAAAGCAAGTAAGTTTAATCTTTTTCTAGAAAAGTCGACATTTTTTAGAAGGGAAAGTCTTTGTGGAGGCAACTTTTAGATTTTTTAGATTTCGTCAAAGTATTTTTCCAGAAGAAATCTCAAAGATGAAAAATGCTATTTTGTCAAGCAATTTTGATTTGTTTCCACACCTGCCCGACGTCAGTGGCCGCGTTGAGGTTGGTGATGTTAGCGGAGCGCCAATAGGGCACCATAGCCCTTTCGAAGCGACGCATCTCCCTGTGCAGGTCCTCGAACGGGTCGCCGAATGAGCCAGTGTGCACGAACGGAAGCAGAGACATCTGAAAAAATTTAAATTAGAAATTGAAGAAATTAAAATTTTGGAGCCTTTCTTCGAAATGTTTTTAAATCTTTTTTTTTTAGATGTTTGGATCAAGAAGTTCAGGATTTCTTCCCTCTAAAAAATTAGAATCAAAGTTCCGGATGTTTCACAAAAAACAAGTAGAAGCTCCAGAAAGAAATAATTTGTATAGCTTGACGTGACACACCTTGAACAGATGTTTGAAGTCAGGTAGCAGTGAGCAATAGGTCGCTAGAGTGCTGAATTCCACGAAGGGTGACCATTCTTCTTGACCTCTGCCTTTTATACCCACAGCCACAGATTCTTCCCGAAACACCGCGCAATTTGCACACAAATCCACTGCCTTGTCCTTTTTTCCAGCAATTTCTTTCTCCCTCTTTTCCTCACGTTATTTCTTCACCATTCTTCTTCTCCTTCTTTCCCACGCTATTTCTTGAATTTGTTTACGGATTTTTCAATTTATATTATTTTCTCTCGTTCTTACGTGCTATTTCGCATTTTTGAATTTTAAGTTTCGAAAAAAAAAATCTAGTAAATGCATAAATTGGCATGTCTATTCATTCTGTTTCTGGAGAACGTGGAAATAACGGCAAATGCTAACTCGGAATTTCAAGTTGTTTTCCTGCAGAAAATAAAAATATTATTTTCAGATTTTTCTTAAAGTAAAGAGAATTCAGGTAAAAATGGTGGATCGGTTGATCGAGCGGCTGGACGCGATCGCCGTCGAGGAGCCGGAGATTTCCGAGCCAGCCAAATCCGACAAATCCAACCAAAACCGACCGATTTTCGTCTCCGCTCCCATGGTTCGATATTCAAAGTAAGAAGTTGATTTTTTCCCGAGCAAATTCTTTAAAAAAAATTCGGTTTTACAGTGTTTTTTCGCCGAAGAAAATCAAAATCTCACCGTCAAACCTGATTACTTTGCTCAGGGAAGGTGGATCTTTGAAAAATCTGAAGAAAATCTTGAAATTTTAAAACCTTGTCTTTCCCACGAATGTCCCGTTCTTGAGAGATATTTCTGTAAAAAATAATCCTGAAAACCTTGAATTCTCAGATTGGCATTTCGCCGTCTCGTCCGTCTGTACGACGTAGACTGCTGCTACACACCGATGATCTACGCCAAGTGCCACGTCGACTCGGAAAAGGCCAGACAAGCCGAGTTCTCCACTTGTCCGGGTAGGAAATTATGAAATTGTCATTTAAAAAAAAGTATTCCTTTCGTTTTTTTCAAATACTCTGCTCATGTTTTGTATTTTTTTTATTAAAATTTGTATTATTTTAGAAGACCGTCCTCTAATTGTTCAGTTCGCCACTGATGATGCGGTCATTCTCGCCAAGGCCACCGAACTCGTTTATCAGTAAGCCACGCTTATTGTTTACTTCTAAATTTTCTTAAAATGTAAAGATTCTCTTTCTAAAATGAATTTTCCTTTTAAAATGTCTAAGAATTTCAGCGAGTCCTCGGGAGTTGATTTAAATTGTGGGTGTCCAAAGTCTGATGTTCGGTCGAAGGTAAGTTTTATTCTTAGTTTTCGAAGAAAGCGATTAAATTCAGGGTTTCGGAAGTGCACTGCTCTCCAAACCCGATCTTTTGGCAGACATGGTGCGACACGTCAGGGCGACCATCAACGATCCCGATTACATTGTAAGGTTTTTGTTTCAAAGCTCGAGCTTGTTAGCATATTGGCAGCTACTAATGTGCGCGGGGTTGCCTTAACTCATTAAACCCTTACTCCTTTGCCCTTTTAGCCTATCAAAACCCCGCACACATTAGTAATACCCTGAAAGTTCATCCACTTTTGGATCGTAAAAGTTTGGTAAAGAGGGAAAAAGTTGATGAAACTTCAAATAGTGAACAGCGAACATCTGAATTTCGAAGAACTCGTGAAACATGGAGCATTTCAGGTTTCCCTGAAAATCCGCATCAACTACCCACTCGAAAAGACGGTGGACTTGTGTAGGAAGGTAGGGTTTTATGAAACTATGTTTTCCGTTTCAAATATTTGAATTTTGTACCAAACGCAATAAATTCAGGCCGAAGCGGCAGGAGTTTCGCGACTAGCTGTGCACGGCCGCACACCAGCACAGAATCACGACCCACCGGACTACGACGCTATTCGGATTATTAATGCAAGGGTTTTTAGGTTTATGAAATTAGAAAACATCTTTCAGGAATCCGTCAATGTTCCCATCATAGCGAACGGGGACATTCGAAGTCGGGCACAGGCGCTGGAAGTCGCTGAACGGACGGGCGTTTACGGTGAGAAAATTACTATTCCTATCTGAAGCTTTATTGAAAGATCATCATACATACACAAACAAACCTTTCATTTATGCTGATTTTTGAAGAATGAAAATGAGTTTTCTGAAGATTTGATAATTTCAGGCGTAATGGCAGCCGAAGGCCTCCTTGCTAACCCGGCAATGTTCGCTGGCTACACGAAAACGCCTATTGAATGCGTTCGAAAATTTGTGAGTCGGTTTATTTTTTCTCAGAAAATTCCGAAGTTTAGGTCGGATTTGCCGCCGAATATGATTTGGACAAAACGTTCACTCAACAACATCTCGTTTTCATGTTACGGTAGGCTTATTAATTTATTTCCGAGTTTTCCAAAAATCGAAATTGACTAAAATTTGAGGTTTTAGTGATTCTGAGATCATTTTTCTTTCTGTCATTTCAAATCTAATTTGTTTTCTAAAGCACCAATTTTCAGACATGTTCTGCCCGCGAAAGAAAGAAAAGTGATGAATGCGTATAAAAACGTTTTCGAAACGTTGAAATTTCTGGACGAAAAGTTCCCCGAGCTAAACGATTCTCCCTCCGGCCAGACTAATCTACCGCTCAATTTAACACCAATTATCGATTCCGCTCACGGGTAACCATGATAATTATGTGATAATTAGGCAATTATCTAATTTTTGAATGATTGTTGATCGTTTTGACTGTTAAAGCCTTTATTGTTGTTTCTTTGAAGAAAATGAATAATTAAGAAATTGGCACCCGAAATATCAATGAGCTGAGGAAAAATGAGACTAATTAAGTTAGGCAATTAAATTACTAATTTACACTAATTAAATATGAGTTTTCTGGTCATTTAGATCAATTCCAAAATCATATTTTGAGATATATTACAATATGCTGTTCCTAAAAATGCCTGAACTTTACGCAGTGAATTGGCAAGGAAATGACGTCGTGACGAGGAGGGAAATTACAAAACACGAACATTTTGATTCATAATAAAATCGATATCGATCTTTCGTTTTTAAAGACCATCTTTCCATGTTCTCTATCATATCTTACAATTTCTTCGATTTCCATTAAATATTGATGTTATCGAAAATGCGATAATTTTCATTTTTCACCTAGCAACAGGGCGGAACCCCGATGATGGGGTCGATCCAGTCGGGTTTGTGGACGGCGAATTTGTGTCGAATGGCAAATTTGGCGACCTCGTCGGCGAGTCGGTCGGGGCTGTCCTCCTGCACGCAGTGACCCACCTGCGGCACCACGCACGTCTGGAACTTGCCCTGCATTTGACCTACCTGAAAATTGGCGTTTTTCCAAAATGATATGAAAAAGATCAAATCTATCAGATTTGAATGAAATCTTCAAAATTCGCAGTAATTTGTGATTCCAAATCGTAAACTTGTAGGTTTCAGAAATGCGCGACTTCTAATTAAAAATTCATCGTTTTGATGAGATTTTCATGAGAGTTGAGTTTGTAAATGATTCCCAGATTTATTTGTTCTTCAAATTTCCGAAAATTCACCGTCAAATCCTTGTCGAGACGGTCGACGCCAGCGAGAACGAGTAGCTTCGGCGCAGACACCGACAGAAACAGGGACGAAAGGCCTTCGAACCATCCTCGCCAGTGCGGCTGAGTTTGAGTCAGGTCGATACGCCACGTCATCTGAAGCAATATATGCTATCATTCTAGAAATTCGCTTTCTCGCAAATCCTTGTTTAGTGAGGAAGGTTATTATTGAAAAGAAGAAAAGGAAAACTACATGACTTTTTTAATAACTTTAGAAATGCATAAACGTTGAAATTAAACAATTCTTTTTCGAAATTTTAAAATCCCAACTCCAGATCCCTCCTGACTGTGTCTGATCTGCGAGGGCATCGAGACTCGAGCAGCCCTGTAGTTCTTGGCCGTCCCACTCTGCAGACACCACACGATCGCCTTTTCCGTCGTTGGAAATGTCGTCGGTCGACTTCGGAGAAATGTTATCTTGAAAAATTGGTTGAAAAGCATGAAATTTATCAGAAACCGTGATATGGTATGATCACTAACACGATTATTTAGCCTTTTAAAAATGGAAATAGTTACCATTCCACTGAGTGCCTCCATCGCAGATCCCTCGACCACATCGATCACGACCAGGCCGACCAAATTCGGAACATTTCCCCGCTCCGCAACGCGCACCGCCAAGGCTCCGCCCATACTAAAAATAGACGTACAAAATTCAAACGAAAGAGAATGTCTAAAGAAATGCTAGTTGTTAGACTATAATAGGTAGAAATTACGATTTTCGTAAACTTGCAAGATATTCTCATACCTGTGCCCTATTAGACAAACTGGAGAATTTTCATTTTGAGCGATAGTTTGTTTGACGATTTCTTCGATATCGCTGATCTGTTGTTGAGCGGAGAGATTTGCATCGTCAGCGGTCTGCGTTTCCCCGTGCCCTCGTAAATCCGGCGCTATAATTCGGCAGTCGATTCGCTTACTCAAATCTTCCTGAAAATATTTCTAAGAAGTTTCCCTATGAAATTTAGACTGCCAGAAAATTGAATAAATTTCGTAGAGAAATCATGTTGATAAAACCGAAGAAATGCTATCCGAACTTTCCAAGATACTGATATTAGATAATTTTGAAAATCAAAAAGATGCTAAAAAAAACTACTTACAAAAATGATCATAAAATCTTCAAAATTCCAATACCAGTTGAAAAAAAAATTTTATCTTACAGAGAAGCAGGCCCATGTCAGTCCGGTGTAACCACCACCGTGAAGGACAAGGAAAATAGGTCCGGCGGATCCCTAAAGTCAGCTTTATAAAATAAGGTTGTCAAGAAAAATTACTTTGAGATAGACATTGAAGGAGTCCTCTCCGACTCTGACGCACTTCTTCTCGTCGAAAAATTCGCTCCATTCGAGCGGTGACAGGTCGCGGTTCGGCGGAAGTCGCTTTGGCGTGCTGCAATTCAGAATTTTCACCTTAATTTTCAGAATCCTGTAAAAATGAATGCTTTTCGATATTTCTACTGAATCTCACTTGACTTTTTTTCTACAAGTTTCAGTTTTCCAATTATTATTTTGTTCCTGGTTGTTTGTTTTTGGACATTTTTCTGAATTTACAAAATGTCTACCCGATTTTCGGAGGAAGTCCCTTGGACAGGACCTGTCGATTGAGAGCGCTCATCCTGGTTTTCGATTATGTTCCAGGTATGCGTCTATTTTGATGCCTCTGATTTTGCTAGCTGAAAAAGAAACAAAATCGAAGAAAAATAAAAAAGTGTTCGAAAGCACGAAAATAAAATCGAACGCAATTTGCGCAAGTGGCGATATTGACGAGCGAGCAAGTGCGCGAATTTTTGTATTCAATCGCGCCTATTTTATTTTCTTATTTTCTATTGATTTTTCTTATTTTTTCAAGTAGTTTTCCGCTGAAATTGTTCCAGTATTATTCTGAAGTTTCACACAAAATCCTAGCAACAAATTTACTTGCAATTTCGTCGAAATTTCATTTTTTATCATCGCCTTTTTCATTTTCTTTATCTCAGCTGCCCTGAAGATGTCTTCTGAGAAATTCCACTACAACTACGAAATCGTGCCGGTGCCAGGACGAGAGCACGTTCAGGTACGTCGATTTTCTTTTCTTCAAATTATGATAATTTGTAAAGTTCATCATTTTTGAGAAGTTGCAAGTCAAATTCGCAAAAAAAAATAATTTTTCTTCGTTTCAGAAGAACTTCGCGACGCTTCCGAGCAGAGCCGAGCAGTACTCGGGCCGTCAACTGTCTCTCAACGAACGATTCTCCATCATCGGTCCGTCTTTCATAATTCTTGTCGAATTCAAAGAGTAACGCATCTATTATCATGAAATGTTCACTTTTGCAGAGCGCGGTTACGTTCTCGAGCCGGTGAAGAGCGGGAAGAAGCGCGAACCGCACAAATTCGACGTCCAAATGCCCGAAGCCCACATCACGCAGAACGTCGACGAACTCATCAAGTAGGACAAATACGCTAATCCATTTTCCTTCATTTGTGCGTATTTTTGAATTAGAAGGAACAAGGCAGTTTCTATTTAGCGGAGGGTTTTATTATAAGATGACGAAGGGTATTTCAATGAATGATGGAGTGTCCCTTAGTTAAGCCCTCCTTTCCCCTGTCAAGTAGCTGTGCTGTTACCGAAGAAAAAATATCCAATATGTTGAAAGATGGCATGAACAATATTTTTCCTTTATAAAGTTGAGAAAAAACGAATTGTACAAAATTTCAGGAGCATTCGAGACGAAAAAAGTAACACCAAGAAGAAGACCACAACGGTAAAGAATTTATGAAATTTTCGCCTAAAACTAAAGAAATCTTTAAAAACGACTTATTGGATTCTTCTATATTATTATTTTCAGAAGCGCGACTGAACGATATGAGCTCTAATTCCATTGGAAACCTCACCTACACGTCTTTCCCGGTACTGTTCAGCAATTTCTCTACCATCTATTTTCAGGCCAGTCAAAATCGGGCTCAAACATGATAATTAGATTGTTATAATTATTATATTTTTTCACTTTTCATAATTGATTGAGAAATTATCATTCATTTTCAAGTCTAACTTTGTCAAATTATCCCCTTTTCTTCTAACATCAAATATCATTCCTGTATTTTTTCTAATTCAAAATAATTTCCAGTTTTCAAAGATAATTCCTGTAAAATTAGTTTTTTTTATTGACTGAAGTCATTAGCTAAAATGCTTTGTTAATAAAAGGACCTTTATAAAAAATCATTTTCAAAAGCACATGATACGCTAACTAAATTTTATCACTTAAAAGTTCACTTCACCAGCTGAATTATTATGTACTGCGCTCATGCTCTAATAGAATGCTGAAAGCACATCATACATAGGGAGTGCAAGTGATATTTCCGATGTGAAGACAAAGTCATGGAAATATTTTTCTAGGATTCTGCAGGGCTAGACAGGATTATAGCAATAAACCGCATGAAAAACGGATCAGCGTAACTAAAGATATGAATTTTTGAAGATGATATTCGAAAACCCCTCTCTCTTATTGCAAAATGGCATTTTTTGAAAAGAGGATGGAAGCGTATATACATAGGTTCCGCAACACTTTTTTTAGTAGTGTTATTCTAGTCAAAATTTTGCCTACGAGTTGGTATCAATGTAGCTTAAGCCTCTATGATATAAAAATTAAAAATCATCTTTTCTTCAAGAAAACGTGCAAAAACTAATTCAAAAAATGAACACTCATTTTAATGTAAAATTGGAATTTTATATTTAAGAGCGAAAAGTCAATTGAATTGCGCTTGAACCTGCAGTTTCGTTACTCCCGTTTTCTAATCAGCGGACATTCCTACACTGCTGATTCAAATATGAAAAATGATTTTTGCCCTGGATCACCTGGGAGCAGTAAAATTTTGAACTCTTTTCTTGAAAATTGGATGAATTTATCAATTATGCATCATTTAACAAGTTTTCCTGACTGTGTACAGTGTAAACATAAAAATTCGAACAACAGAAATTGCTTTATTTTCCAACATCTCAATTCTCGAATAAGCAAGAAAAATTAGCATAAAGTAGTTTGTGGACCCTAAATCTAGCTAATAAAAGAATATCAAGAGAAAAGATAAGAAAATCGAGGATATGCAACTACATAATGTGTCGCTTTAAAACGAGAATACTGGACGAAATAATTCAAGGAGCAGTAAGTATTTTCTTCACCCTCTTTTTTGAGCGCAAAATAATCAGTGGAGATAATACGTAGTATTTCAAAATTTATCAATAACGAGAGGTTCAAAATCCACAATTTTTAATATCCTGTCCAATTGCGTTCGATATTTTCTGCTCCAATTTTACGGGCACGTTCGAATAAGTAATACGAACTAAATCCATCATTAAAATTTTATACAAAAATCGTGGATATAAGGGTTCTCACTTGGGACACCCTGTATATTATTTGTTTCGCACGAATGGACAGTTGACAAGCGTTTTTCCCTTTCCACTTTGCACTCTACCTTACGAAAATTTTTTTCCAGCGGAGAGAAAGGGAATAGTCGTAAGATAGTGGCAAAATGAGGTGTATTGCACAGCGAGATAGACTCAATTGCCCACTCGTATGAAACAAATAATATCTCTGATCGGATAAAAGTCTTACGTCCAAAGCTGGTGGTTAGAAATCTACATGGATTTTCTAAAAATTGATAAACTATATAAGATCAAAAATAGAATCTAAAAGCATAATTTTCTTCTTGAGTTTGTCTATCTATTAAGAGTGAATGCCTGACAAGGCTATTATCGTTCATGCTTGAAAAATGTGAGACTGATGAGAAGTTCAATCCATTGCTAATTCATTCACTCTTGCCCAATTTGGTGATGAAATGAAGTGAGCTTATGCATAGTTAGGTAGCAAATGTAATCATTAGGAAAGATCTGGTTCCTCTTCGACATGTCTGTCAACTTTTGTTTTCGAAATTGTCAGCTTCATTTTATCAGAAAATTCGACTTTCATTTGGAACACCCTGTATCTTAGTTTGACACGAATGAGCAATTGGCGAGCATTTTTCCCTTTCCACTTTGCACTCTACCTTACGAAAAATTTTTTCCAGCGGGGAGAAAGGGAATAGTCGTAAGATAGTGACAAAAGGAGAGAGCGTGCATTGCACAGCGAAATAGACTCAACTGCTCATCCGTATGAAATAATAGTAATATCTCTGATTCACGCAATCAGATTCATTAACAAAGGAAATTGGCTCCGCCCACTTTTGCAGAAATTTGCGGAAGGATTGCAACTCCATTTTCCTCGTCATTTTTTTTAGGAAAAATTCACTTTCTTTATAGATTTCAACTAAAATATTGCTTTAGTTTTTAGAAAAATAAAATAAAAAATAATTTTTCCAAAAAAAGACGAGCCTGAGCTCTGGAAATTATACTACACTACGTAGGGACCGCCAGCCATTTTGCCAAATTCACTCTGGCACTATGTTTTCTACATTTTTCAGAGGCTGAGGTGCCCTTCTAACCATCCTCACCGAAAAAAACCGCGAAAAAATACGTTACTGATAAAAAATTTGATAAAATTTAACGCGAAAAATCGGAAAAATCGCTCCTTTTCGTGGACAAGGGAAAGGGGCGTGGTCTATCTGCAAAAGACACTATGCCGCTCGCTCCCCCTTTCTTTTTCTGCCTTTGGGGATCTTTTTCTCTGCACTCTCCTCCATTTTAGCATTGGCTTCTTTTATATTTTCGCGAATTATCAGGATCTCAGTCGCGGGTACTAGGATTTTTCTGATTTTTACATATGTTGTACATTTCAACTAGGTGTACCGATTCATCAAAAAAAATGAAATGTACCTTTTTTATAACTCGAAATATTAGCATTGTCGTAATTTGGTGTGCATTTGACGCGCATTTGCGGACTTATTTCGCACCCAATCAATAAATCGATATCACCACGTGAAAGAGCGGTATCGAATTGTATAGTAGGTACTGATAAATTATGAAAAACAAAAATAAAACAAGAAAAATCGGCGACAATCGAAAGGGTTATCGACTATGGACAATATTGAACCGAGGCAAAGGGGCGGGGCTTGGCGGTCTCTACGTGTAAGTCAGTTTTTCCTAAAAATCGGCTTTTTGTATAGTTCACCCGTTCACCTGTTCACCCTTTTGTATAGTTCACCCGTTCACCTGTTCACCCTTTTGTATTGTTCACCGTTTGTATTGTTCACCCTTTTGAATAGTTCACCTTTTGTATTGTTCACCCTTTTGTATTGTTCACCCTCATTTCGCCAACTGCGCCAAAGAACTCAAATTCGTAATGTTTCGTCCGCAATCTGGAAATGAAGGCACCTATTTATTCAAACCAAAATAGCCGGAAAGAAAGTCTCGACTTATAATTTTCAAATTTAGCATATTTTCGTCAATATTATGTAAAATTTAGAATTTTCTTTAGAAATTTCATATAGTAACTCATAATAATCGGAAATAACTTACTATTTTGGCAACTTGTAAAAGTAACCCCGAATTTAAAAAATGTCAGTAGCATACCGAATGACCCCAAAAAGTGTCAAATCGATATGCTAATTATATTCTACATTTAATCTCCTTCAATTTCATGTATGGTATCCTTAGGTAGTAAATTTCTACTTGTCTTCAATAAGATCCCCTAGAATTACTATAGGAAATTGGTGGAATCTGAAAGAAATAGGTTTTCGAGAGGTGTGTTTCGAGAAGTACGTCATAGACCCCTAAATTGCCTGTCAAAATGAACCATTCTATCATGTCTTACTATTTCTGAAGTCTATAGGCCATTACATCCATCTTTCTGGTCATTGGACTCACTCATGTACTCAAAATCGAGGTAAATTTACATTACCGTCCCTACAAGTGATCACAGTGATCCCGGAACTTCTAGTTGCCGATCAGGGAATGGCTAGTTTTCAACAGGACTATCAAATTTACTAATTCCATATCCTGATTAGGTTCTTTATAGTCATTCGGGGGTGACTATGAGGGTTGAATTGGGTCTATTTTCAAAAAAATCGAAAATTTCAAAAATTCAACCATTTCATGTAGGGCTACTATTCTAGAAGCTCTCAGTAGCTGATCGGGGAATAACTGACTTCCCTCTTTGATAACATATCTCCAAACATCATATCTGTTTTGGTAGTACTGAAGTCATCTTAGGTCACTGTCGACTTTTTTCTACCAAACCGACATATGGCTGCAAAATATGACATTTATCCCCACCGAATGACCCGGAAAAGTGACAAATCGATATGCTAATTAGTCTAATTATATTCTACACGAAATCTCCTTCAATTTCATGTATGATCTTCATAGATACTAAATTTCCACTTGTCTCCAACAAGATCCCTTAGAATTACTATAGGAAATTGATGATATCTGACAGAAATAGAGGTTTTATAGATGTCTGATTCGGGAAGAATGTCATAGATCTCCAAATCGCCTACCAAAATGAACCATTCTGTCATGTCTTACTATCTCTGAAGTCTATAGCCCATTACATCCATCTCTGGAGTCACTGGGCTCGCTCATGTATAGGGAGTTTCAAGTTTATCTCCATATTTTACTTTTTGAATATTTTTCTTTTTTATTTTTCATCCAAATTGAGTACGGTTTTTTGCATTGTACTCTCCTTACCTTATGATTTTGTCTGGTATAACTCTTTAATCGAAACAAATTACCCACACCCATAAAACCACCTGTTTTGTCAAAAACTAATTCTTGGTACCTAAGAAAATGTTCAAAGATTCATAACTTTCTTATTTCGGAACAAAATTTCATTATTCTTTTTTTATTCGACAGCATCTAGTCTCTAGATTATCATGCATCAAGAGATAATTTTTTTGAATACTAACTTCTGCGGAAATGCGCATTTTTCGCGTCTCGATTGCGGACTTTTCTATCCGTACTGCCTATACGCGTAAATGACGTCGGAAAAATTCGTCCTTCCAGTATGCTGTGCAGAATGACACGACGAACAACTTTTCTTTCAGGACCGACCTCGGATTCATTATCGTTAGGGCTCCAAAATTTTTTGAAGTTCGACGGCCAAATTCAGCATAATGATTTTTTAGTAAAAATTTTCAAAAAATCATATCTCCCTGTGTGTGCATATTCTAAAATAACTTCTGGAACAAAAGTTGTTCATCATGTCCATCTGCACAACATATCGAAAGGACAATTTTTTCCAACGTCATTTACGCGTATAGGTAGTACGGGTATATGGGGTATCTTAGAGTAACTTTTTCTTACCAAAAATATTATTCTAAAATTTTATTTTTATTTTCTCCTTATTATTCTATTGAAGATCTACAAAATAAAAAAATAATCATGAAATTTTGTTAGAAATATAGGAAGATATGAATTTTTGAAATTTACTGTCCAAACGACACTTTGCAATAATTGGTCGTTGAACTTCAAAAAATTCTAGAGCTCATACCGATGTGAATCCGGGGTCGGTCCTGAAACAAAACTTGTTTAGCATGTCATTCTACGCAACATACTGGAAGGACGGATTTTTCCAACGCCATTTACGTGTAAACGTAGTACGGGTGTATAGGGTATCTTCGGGTAGCTTTTTCCTGCCAAAATTAATTTTCAAAAAATTTCTTGCTACTTTTAGATTATTCTCCTGTTGAATATCTGCAAAATAAAAAAATAATTACGAAAATTTTCCAGGTACATAGGAAGATATGATTTTTTGAAAATTTCTGTCAAAACGACACTTTGCAATAATTAGTCGTCACACTTCTAAAAATTCTAGAGCCCTAACGGTAATGATTCGAGAGTTGGCCCAATGACGAAAGTTGTTCAGCATGTCATTTTACACAACATACTGGAAGGACGGATTTTTCCAACGCCATTTACGCATAAACCCAGTACGGGTATATGGGGTAATTTCGGGTAAATTTTACCCGTCAAAATTAATTTTCAAAAAATTTCTTTTTATTTTTCCCATATTCTCCTCGACAAGATCTAAGAAACAAAAAATAATTATGAAATTTGGTTTAGAAATAAGAAAATTATGAATTTTTAAAAATTTGTGCTAAAAAAGCATTATGCTGAATTTGGCCGTCGAACTTCAAAAAATTCTGGAGCTCCAACGGTAGCGATTCGAGAGTTGGTCCAATGACGAAAGTTGTTCAGCATATCATTCTACGCAACATACTGGAAGGAATAATTTTTCCGACGTTATTTATGCGTAAACCTAGGACATTATCAAAAGTCTTTAGTCAAGACGCGAAAAGTGCGCATTTCTGCAGAAATTGATATTCAAAAAATTCATATTTTATTTTTTGATGATCTAGAGACTAAATGCTGTCGAATAAAAAAAGAATTATCGAATTTTGTTCCGAAATAAGAAAGTTATGAATCTTTGAACATTTTCTTAGGTACCAAGAATTAGTTTTTGACAAAACAGGTGGTTTTATGGGTGTGGGTAATTTGTTTCGATTAAAGAGTTATACCAGACAAAATCATAAGGTAAGGAGAGTACAATGCAAAAAACCGTACTCAATTTGGATGAAAAATAAAAAAGAAAAATATTCAAAAAGTAAAATATGGAGATAAACTTGAAACTCCCTATACATGAGCGAGCCCAGTGACTCCAGAGATGGATGTAATGGGCTATAGACTTCAGAGATAGTAAGACATGACAGAATGGTTCATTTTGGTAGGCGATTTGGAGATCTATGACATTCTTCCCGAATCAGACATCTATAAAACCTCTATTTCTGTCAGATATCATCAATTTCCTATAGTAATTCTAAGGGATCTTGTTGGAGACAAGTTGAAATCTAGTACCTAGGGAAATCATACATGAAATTGAAGGAAATTAAGTATAGAAGATAGTTAGCCTAATTAGCATATTTATTTACCACTTTTTCGAGTCATTCGGTGAAGGTGAATGCCATATTTTGCAGTCATATCTCGGTTTGGTCGGAAAAAGTCGACATAGTGACCCAAGATGTCTTTGAACCTATTAAAACAGATATGCAATATTCAGAGTAGATACTATAGATGGAATATAGGCAGAAGTCGAATCTTTTGGGATATCATCAGAATCACTGCAGGCCTTAGAGTTGGTCGATTTTTGAAAAATTCCGTATTTTTCTGCGAAAGAAGTCAAAAAGTGCCCCCTAGTACATACACACGTATTCAAAGGTGGCGAAAGTCTATTGATATACGGACTACAGATATCAGGGCATAACTGTAGACTATAGTTGAACCATTTTGGATATGCTTTGGATCACTGTAATCACTTGTAAGGGTGTAATAAAGATTTACCTCGATTTTGAGTGAATGAGTGAGCCCAGTGACCAGAAAGATGGATGTAATGGCCTATAAACTTCAGAAATAGGTGTATCACATCCAACTGGTCATTTTGGTAGGCGATTTGGGGATCTATGACATACTTTTGGAATTAGGTATCTCAAAAACCTCTATTTCTGTCAGATACTCTGAGTTTCCTATAGTTAACTCTAGGGGATATTGCTGGAGACAAGTGGAAATGTGGCACCTAGGGAAGTCATACATGAAATTGAAGGAGATTAAGCGTAGAATATAATCAGGCTAATTAGAATATCGACTTGTCACTTTTCGAGTCATTCAGTGGGGGTGAAAGTCATATTTTGCAGCCATATGTTGGCTTGGTCCAGTTGTAACCCCATAACTCAACTAGGCATATCCGAGTATGGTGATTATGACATGGTATCAGGAGTACTGATACCAGAGATGAAATACAGACCATGAACGACCATTTTCGGATATGTTTTGGACTGCTACGGTCGCTCGAGTATGTCTATAGTGAACGTTTCATCATTTTTGAGTACATGAGTGAGCCCAGTGACTCCAGAGATGGATGTAGTGACCTATAGACTTCAGAAATAGTAAGACATGATAGAATAGTTCATTTTGATAGGGGGTTTGGGGGTCTATAGTGAACTTCGGGAATTAGGTATCTCAAAAACCTCTATTTCTGTCAGATACTCTGAGTTTCCTATAGTTAACTCTAGGGGATCTTATTGAAGACAAGTAGAAATTTACTACCTAAGGATACCATACATGAAATTGAAGGAGATTAAATGTAGAATATAATTAGCATATCGATTTGACACTTTTTGGGGTCATTCGGTATGCTACTGACATTTTTTAAATTCGGGGTTACTTTTACAAGTTGCCAAAATAGTAAGTTATTTCCGATTATTATGAGTTACTATATGAAATTTCTAAAGAAAATTCTAAATTTTACATAATATTGACGAAAATATGCTAAATTTGAAAATTATAAGTCGAGACTTTCTTTCCGGCTATTTTGGTTTGAATAAATAGGTGCCTTCATTTCCAGATTGCGGACGAAACATTACGAATTTGAGTTCTTTGGCGCAGTTGGCGAAATGAGGGTGAACAATACAAAAGGTGAACTATTCAAAAGGGTGAACAATACAAAAAGGTGAACAGGTGAACGGGTGAACAATACAAAAAGGTGAACTATTCAAAAGGGTGAACAATACAAAAGGGTGAACAGGTGAACGGGTGAACTATACAAGAAGCCCTAAAAATCGCACCGTTGTGATGCAGTGCAATGCTGCGGCGCAATTTCACTATCAATTTATTGACTCGTTCGCTTTCGTTAATAGAGGGAATAGAGTGCTTTTCGTTGACATTTGCTTCGTCGCTTCCGAATAAAGTAATTACCGTCTGACATTGATTGCAATCCTGCTATATAAGGAATATGAAATCATAATTTTACCTCCATTTACAATTATATAAGGTTGTCCATCTTTTCCATCTGGAGTTTTAATTTCTATATTAACCTTCCAATCTTTAAACCCAACATCACTAATGCTGAAATAATAAATATCTATTTCTCTTAATCTAGTAATTCACAAGTGAATGGATCAGTATATTACTCACAAATCATTCCTGAATTTAGTTTACAAGCAGACTTGTACATACTCAGCGAAACTTGTGCCTATCCGGGCCGATCCGGGCGGGTCGGCAATTCTGTGAATTGCCTATCGGTATGCCGCTCTGCCCAGATAGGCAATTCAATCCGAGTGGACCCGAGTCGGTTGACAATTTGACCCGAGTTGGTCAGCAGTTTTACCAGATAAAAATTGTCGACCAACACGGATCCGAGCGGATTGGTGTTGGTCGGCAAAAAACTGCCGACATCCGCCCGGATAGGCACAAGTTTCGCTGAGCTCTTTCGTCTCCCCAAACTCTCAATATGAAATCGCATTTGCGTTTGTACCTATATGCTTACGTGAAAGAGTTAAAAAGCTAGACCATTAGGAAAAGGGAACGGAAACCCATCTATAAGATGTTTATTTTTATTTTGCTTATTGAGAAACCTCGCGCGAGCTCCTAGACCCTGGAAAGAAGATGAAAATGTGAACACAGTCGAACAATTGAGGGCACAATAATGAAAATATTTTTTTACCAGTTGAAATCAAAGATTCTATCCCATTCCCCGCGACCCAATTCCAATACCAAATTAGCATTTAATCTTGCTCATTCCAAATGGATATAACCCACGAGCTTTCTCAATCTCTTTGTGTACGGATTTCGTCTCGTCTAGCACCAGAAACGACAACAAACTCTACCAACCAGCTAGTGTTATGCTTTGCAAGTCACTCATACAGGAGGAGGATTTTTCATAACACAAATAGTCTTTCGACGGACGATTGAAGAATAAGATTCAAATAAGCTAAAGGCATTGGAACTTTGTCGTCGAGTTAGTGAAAATTATTAGCGGTATCATCTTAAAATGACACCATGGATTCACTCTTCAACATAATACTCATTTTAAGGTTAAAGTTGAATAGGATTCTATTGAAAATATTCGAGATATTGTCCATTATAAAAAACCTGACAGTCGCAGTGCCCTTCGCACAAGGGGGCGGTGCGAACAGCACGCTTCCCGCTCGCGTCGCGGCATGCATTGCGAATTCATTATTCAAACTGGATTTTTCGCTTTCATTTATTTTTTCCGACGTTTTTGCCCGTAATTTTTTTTATAATTATTCGGTACTCATCGATAATTAAGACATAATTACAGAAGTTTGCTGAGAAATTATGCTCAAGAAATCATTTTATTGAGAAAAACAATTAAAAAAAGTCATGGAAAAACACGAAATAAACAGAAAACTAAAACCTGTATCCGTAATTATGTTCTAATTAGCGATAATTATCACAATTTTGAAGAAGAAGTTAAAAAATTTATTTGAAAAATAATTTTCAAAAAAATCACTGCAAAATGCGGGAAAAATAAGTGAAAAGTGGCTGTCCATTGAATCACCTAAAGGTAATTAGCTCTAATTACCGCTAATTATCGATGATTATCGAATAATTATAAAAATTACGGATGAAAACGTCGGAAAAAATAAATGAAAGCGAAAAATCCAGTTTGAATAATGAATTCGCAATGCATGCCGCGACGCGAGCGGGAAGCGTGCTGTTCGCACCGCCCCCTTGTGCGAAGGGCACTGCGACTGTCAAGTTTTTTACAATGGACTATATGAATTTTTGAAAATCATACTGGCTTTACAGTTTTGGGCTACAGTAACCCAAGATGTGAAAATTTTTGGGTACTTAATTTTGATTACCTATTCGGGGAAAGTCTTTTTTATTCGATATTATTTTTCTATTAGAGTCTCAATGTATAAAACAATTTTTTTTTAAAAATATTTCTAACTTCTCATTAATGACAAAAATTCAGGGTGAGCAATTTTTTACGAAAAGTTAGCGCAAAAATGAAATACGTTTGAATTCGAGATCGTTTGTCATACCCATAAAGTGATCTATACACAGATTACTGTATATCATCATGTAGCTCAATGTCAATAGAGTACGATACTTTTTAGATTTTTCGATAATGATGCTTACGAAAAAGTTTTCTCTGTACCTTCCGTGCAAATTCACTTGGTCCCGCCCACAAGAATGAATAAGCGTACTGCGTGCTTGTAGAAAGGGACGGGGCCAGTTTGACTGCATTTTTGCGATGAGGGATCAAGGCCCTATCCACCTCAATGCCCTTCCTTTCGATAAAAATGCTTTCATTTTTGTGCCATTTGCTGTTCGACTGACTCGTAGACTTGCTCTTAATGGAACAGACTTTATTACTTACTCTAAAACAGCCATTGGGTCGTTTTTGATTTTCGATCCACTAAGTCCATTTCCAAATGAAGTATAGTCATATAGATTCTGTAAAAATATAATTCATAAGTGAACATTCCAAAATGTTACTCATAATTTTTGCGGATATAGGATAAGTTCTCCCAATTCGAATTTATAGTTATAAGATTACTAAAGAGACGTAATAACTTTTAGTATTTTATTATTTTTATCGACAAGTTATGTAGATGAAATGGAAAGTGTTTTGCATGGTAACTTGTAAAGTTAATGATATCAAGACATACGAAATAGTGCGTAAAAAGATTTTCTAAACTAGCCTACCCTCCTCTACCATACTATTTCGTTGGTCAACTACCCTACTACTTTTCCAAATTGTTGGCATTTTGTATAAAATTTAAGAACCAACCTCTATTATGGGTTGAAAATCCTTTGTTTTATCATTAACTTTAGATGCAAACGGTTGTGTTTTCGTTTGAGAATTGTAGAAAGCATCCCTCTTCTTCAAATTTTGTTCGAATCTGTCCATTATTCCGCTGAAGACCAATGAAGTCGAAGTTCCAAAAATGAAGAGGAAAAGTAACGTCTTCATTCTAAAGTATTATTTTTACCCATTGGACCAAATAATTATCGTTGTGAAAATTCGTTTATTGTCGTTCCAAGTGGGATAGATAGAACTTTATTAACGATTTATTTAAATAACAATAAAGAGCCTTCTTGGTACAGTAATGTACTAGGGTAACATACTGAATAAGAACAACCCTCTATTGTGTCTACCTATTTATACCACTGAGTTCATGAGAAATAATGGAATAAGCTAGAGATAAACTAACAAAACTTATTATCACTGACTGATAGGCTGTTGTCAAAAATCATAATTTATATGAGCATGATTTTGATTACAATATTTGTCTAAGCCGGGAGCAAAAACAAATGAATGTGGATTTCAAAGTGTTTTGATAAGTGGGGAAAGCTCTGATAGAACGATGAATGGAGAATCGAAAGGTCAAGCTCAAATTGAAGGTATCAAGGTCTTTAGTTCTCGGCGATTCACCAGTGAATGTATTCAAGAACAAAGAGATTAGATGCTGCTAGATCGGAGATAACAAACGCTAGTTGATTTGGCAATTCTGATAGCACGATGGATAAATCACGAAATTTACTTCAAAGATAAAATGGACTATATTCGCAGGGAAAAGGGACCCCCTTCTATAATCGAGTCAAGGGCGCAGGCTCCGCCTTCATTGATAAGGTTTGTAAGAGCATTTTATGTCGGAACCTGTGCTATTTTCAACTTTCGGTGATGACAATAACTTTGGGAGAAATATCATTTATGCAAAAATGTCAGTCTTTAGTTGTCTGATGCACGAACGACTGTTTGATCGAAAGTGCTCTCTGCTGGGATTTTTGCAAAAGTCAGAACTGTTAATCTATTGAAAGAGGAAATTCATTAAGTTTTAATCGAATGGATAAAAACATAGATGCAATACTTACAAGATGAATATTTTCCGACGAGAATTTTGTCTGCATTGCTTTCTCACATACGAATGATCATTTCTGTAATAAATTTAACTCTGAATGAATATCGAGAAATCGATTTCAAAATTTATTTAGTCGTCATAAAGAATCTTGTATTCAGGTATATCCTTTTCATTCATTTTCTTACCCGGTGACACTAATTTGACTTGTCAATCCACTTTCGCATTCCGATATTTCCAGTGGAGCTACAGATGGAGTGTCCAAATGTGGCATCCTGCTAAAAAGATTAAAAATAAAAACGAAATTTGAAATTCAAAGCAATAATGAAATTTGTAACCTCAAAATCTAGTGATGCTTATAAAGTTTTCAAGCATAAAAGACATTGATGATTATCGTAATGGCATGGTGTGTTTGAGGATGTGTCTATGTTTGTGAATGTCCGTTAATTCTTATTGTCAGTTACTGTTGCCTGAGTAACGATTTCATTTTGATATGCTGAAGTTGATTTCAAATTTGCACCTGTTCAAAATCAAATGCCGGTGTCTCTCTGTACCAGGAGCAAAGTTTGAAGGAAATTTTTAGCATTGGAGAGGAGTTTATGCAAATTTGGTTGGCTTTTAGTTTTCTGACGCACGAACGACTGCTCTATCGATATCCCTCCTGGAAAAATTGGGATACGAACTATAAGCTTATGAGAAATAGTGAACAAGCCAGAGAAACATAATCGCTCATGAAACGAACTCTAGGCAGGTAAAAATACCTATGGACGTCAATGCAAATTAGCGTTTCACAAAATCAACTAACATCAGCGACACTATCGGATCATAGAAAGTTCTGACAATTTCCCAAAGATAAAAATTGAAGTTATTGATTATCGATTGATAAATATAAAATTACAAATAACAAGCAATTATCAAGTTACTGATTGCAACAATGATTATTTTAGGCATATTTTTTCCAATCACAACTGATTTTGTAGATATTTTTCATAAATTTGAATCATATTCAGTATGTCACACCACTCAAAATATTTCTTTATTTTTCAATCAGCCCAATTCTTTCTAACTCTATTGTAACCCTAAATCTATGCATCAATAAAATTGACTAACAATTGCTTCCGTTTCAATTGTCTGAGCAGACTGATGTTGGTCGATTCAAGCATGAGAAGCTTGTCGTTTTTCATAAATTTTTCATGGGATAATTCGACTTTTGGCCTAAAATTTGTTTTTCTACAAATCGATATTAAAAATGACAATCACAAAATATCTTCAACCACTAATCTTCAGCTTTTTCTTCAAATACATACTAGTAGTTGAAATAGATTAGATTAGACAGTTCCGGTATAACGATATTTCCTTGCTTCTATTTCAACATTTTAGAGCTATAAAATTACATTTCAATGATTGTGTCGTCCTTCTTCCCATCTTCCAGCACATCGTTTTCGAGCAGAGGCACAGTTTCTTTGTCTCTGTCCAGCATCGTATGAAAGTATAACTAAAAATTGCAGGATAAAATAAAGCAAACCTCTTGGAATTCTGAAATAAACATCTCTGATGTCTTACAATTCGACTTTCGCTTTAGTAATTACAGATAATCACAGGTTATTTCGTGTTTGTGAAGAAGATGTAAGATAATTTACAGTTACACGGTCGTCTTGACAACATCTCGTATGACACGGTTCTAAACTTGCAAGATGTTGATGAGCTATAACACTAGATACAGAGACGAAATCTATTAATAAACCTATTGATAATGAAATTAAAATATGGTAATACATATGAAGTAGAGAAACAACACATTTTTATGGGATAAAAAAGTTCGACAATGTCATTTATGAACACTAGAGATTTTAGCTGATATTAATGTGTCTAAATAAAATTAAAATTTTAACGAAAAAGAATGTGAAATAAAGATGTGATTTCATTAATTTTTACTCTGCTCTTATAGCTTTGAAAATATATGCATTCGAAAACTCCAATGACATCTACTATCTTAGAGATTAGTAAATCAGATCAAATCTCTTCAATTTCTTACAAATTTAACCTATTCTGGTGCCTATTTTTAAGAAATTGAAATTAAAAATAGATTCCAAATGAAATTCTGACTCGTCAATTCTAATTCAAAGTTCAAAATAAAATTGAAATGAGTTGATGTTTTGCTTTATCTTGAAATTTGCCATCCTACTAATAAAAGGGTTCAGGAATTAGAAGAAAAAATTAATTTTCAAAGCAATAAATTTGTAACCTCAAAATCTAATTATGTTTAAAGTCTTCAAGCATAAACGATTGATAATTATTGTAATTGCATGGTGTGTGTTGAGAAGGTGTCTATGTTTTTGAATGCCCGTTAATTCTTATTGTCAGTTACTGTTGCCTGAATAACGATTTCATTTGACACATGCTGAAGTCGATTTTAAATTTGCACTGTTTAAAATCAAATGTTGGTGTCTCTCTGTACCAGGAGCAAAGTTTGAAGGAAATTTTTAGCATTGGAGAGGAGTTTATGCAAATTTTATTGGTTTTTAGTTTTGTGACGCACGAACAACGGTTCTAGCGAAAATCCTTTTCTGTTGGAAATTTTAGAAAAGTTTTGCAAGTATCGATCGATTGAAAAGTAGAATAAATTTTAAAAAATATAATTAGCTTTAGAATAAAGTGACGCTCAAAAGTATGAAAACGTATTTTTTTGGGTGAATGTCTGGTTCACCCACTTACACTGCACCAATTCGGTTAAAAGTTGGTACACATAATAAGATTGATATATCATGGGTATCTGCAGAATAAAATCCCGATTATGCCATTCATGAAAAGTTCGAAATTTTTAAACATTTTATTTTTTTAAAATTAAAAATTTGTGACATTAAAAAATTCCCTTGACCCATGTAAGTAGGATAAATCTTTATTCCTGAATAATTTCATGTCTTGAAGTTTATATCCATACTCATCTTTTATCATAAAAATATATTATGAAACAATTTTCACGAGTTGTTATATCGTTCTTCAATATCTAAGATCGTCACTGAATTTCCTTCGTTGATGGCTAAACTTTCTCTTGTTAGTAGATTTTTGAAAGTCTAACTTTGATATTTCGTTTCACAAATTGAATAGCTTCCACATTTATGGAATTTCTTGCATTCTCCGAGGACGAAACTGGCGATGATGCACAGAACGATGATGACACAAATAAATGTCAGTCTTCAAATTTAAAATAATCTTAGGAAAATGATTAGGATTAAACAAACATATATCGTGTCATTCTTCTTATTGGCTCCATATCATGACAGCAATCGTAGTCACAGCACTGCTAAAATGATCATCGTCAGTTTTTCTTCCTAGAAACATTATTGACCTGATGCTCAGCACATGCCCATAAAATCTTCCTCAAAGGTGAGCCGTTCAAAAATTTAACCTAGAACTTGGAATTAATGACAATCACTCAGCTTTTACATGAAACGAATTCAGCTTACATTCCTAAACTCCGTGTTGTTTTCATCGATCGGATATTGGCAGACATTGGCCAAATTTTCTTGTGGGACGAAATATTTCTGAGCCCAAAAATAAACCCGATTCGCGAAAATGAATCCTTTGTCCGGGTACAGAATCACGTAGTGGTTTTTCGGCTCGGTTTTGTAGAGGTAATCTCGAAATTCGGAATATACGATAGATTTCATGTCCTTGGCAAACTTATCGAAGTTCGGAGGTTTCCTAAAAATTATTTTAAAATGTAAGGAGAAATTTCTGAAACGGAAGGAGCTGCTTCAAATTTTCGGAAACAACGGAAATCGACAAAAAATGAGTAGAAATGGACATTTTCAGAAATAAGGTGGAATTATGCTAATATAAGTACTTTCCTAAAATAAAAATTGTACTTACCTAAACCTATACCTTTCACCAGTGGTTAGTGAAATCGATTTACTTTCGTATTTTTCACTGGGTATTTTATAGTCCGTGAATATTTGAGGCACAAAATGGATGCATAGGAATATCACTAACAAGGTCGGTACAATGACTGTAACGAATCTTGAGTGGCTCATTAAAGTCGATGAATTTCTGGTGAAAATCCTACATAATGCCGAAACAATGTCCTAGCTCAATAGTGTGGAGCCTTGAAAATGGGCAACATGCATTTTTCAGTTTTTGTGCGAGAATTTGGCGATTCGAGGTGTTCCCGCTTTGCGTTTGTCAAATGAGGTGTGAAATAACGCGTTTGCTGGGTTTTGAGTTACCGCCGAGACTACTCGGAACAATCATTTTTGAATGTGTATTTTGAAATCATTGTTTCAAAACTAACAAAAAACAAGTTTATTAGATTTGAGATACTAAAAAACTATTTTCAAATTTCAAAACGTATGATTTCGTATGTCACTGATATGATGCTCCAAAATTAACGAATTTCAAATCCAAAGTCTCAAAATTACTGAATCACTAAATTCATCATTTTTAGTTTCACTACTCACTGCTTTATGCCATGTAGCAGAAGTATGATATTCTAAAGATCCATTAATTTTAAGCCAAATATTAGGTGATTTTAAAAGATTCTCTCATTCTTCCTGTATTCATTACACAATGTCATGTAGCGGAATTGAATTTGTCCTACTCTGGTATGCAAATTCTTGGCTGTTTCTGGCGCCTCTTTCAAATGGTAATCCTTTAACCCTAGTGGGATGTCTTTGTCTTTCTCCCCTCTCTCCTTATCCTGCCTTATCCCATTTCCTCAATTGTCCCCACACACGGCACATAAATTAGAAATCCCAATGGACTTACGCGAATTTTGGGAGCAGAAAGGGCAAATAGCCAGTGGCTCTTTGCCGGAGACACTTTGACTCATTCTGGGAGGAAGGGAGAAAAAGGAGAGAAAGAAAGGATTTTAGAGAAAGCCCCTGAAAGAGATGGCTATCTTGTATGAATTCGTCTTCTTCTAGTCTTCTAGGCCAAGGAGCTTCATCCTTTCCTGTCATTTGAGAAGTCAGTTTGGCACTTTCTCCCTCGACCAGGAGAGATAGGACTTCATTCATTCTTCAAGCGACCAGGAAGAAATGTAGCTTCCATGTTTTCTATGTTTGGCTAATAAATCGTCCAAGGATTAGCTCTATTGCACTACATTTGTACTTGAAAATGTTCGCGATGCATTACGAAATTCATCATTCGTAAAAGAATTGGTTTTGCCCAGTTCCTTGGATCATTTGAAATTTGGGAAGATTTTACTTCTGGAAGGACTTGTATATCTCCTTATTTTGCCATTTTCATCAGTTGTTTCGAAATTTATTATTTGTAGAAGCAAAGACTGTTAGTTTTAGAAATATTTTGAACTTTGCGAACTTGATTATATTCGAAGAACTTTTCATTTCTTAGTTCAAAGACCAGCCTTCGGTCATTACTAAATCTGTCATTCCTGTTCACTTTCGTTGCCATATTTACCTCCTCTATCATCGTCTCAGAAGAGCTAGTTCACTTTTCTGCATCTTCAAACCTAAATGTGATTCCTATTCTTCGAAGGTCAAATTAGGCGTTCTTTGTTCCGCATGCTTTTATCATTGACCACTTCTCCAAATATAGCTCCTGAACTAGAAATTACGAAACTCACTACCTCACTCGGTCATTTGATGTTTCATAACATATTCGCTACGTAAATTTACTTTACCTTGCAGATAATATCTGTTATTTGAGATTTTCGTTCCATTCTCAAGCCCTTTGTAAAACTATTCTTCTTCTTCTTTCTAAACATTTCAATTTTTAGGATGCAATTTATAGAGCTGCCAATGATATCTCTATGACAATGATTGCACTAATCTGGTTATTTCTATCCATCGCGATTTCGTTGATACAGCTATTGGTTGTTACACAGCCGGATTGGATCGTTAACGGTCAAAATGTGCTGGTGAGTAGTTTCGAGAGATTCACGCATAGAAAGATTTTTCCCAACAGACTCATTTCAGGGTCTATTCGCGGTATGCTTCCCATCAGATTGCGTTCTGCGGCCATTCTCGTCCTTGACGGCCTTCGCCGCTCATACCTTGGGAAGTGCCTGTTTCTTCCTGTCGACAATCCTTCTCTGCTTCGCGTCATGCCAGAAGAACAAGCCGCACTACTATGAGATGATTAGCTATGCGCAAATATTCTCAGGTGTGATTGATTACTTCTTTAACCCTATCTCAATTTTTACCGAGTTTTTAATTGGTTATCACTACGAATACTATCAGAAGTGTTGCTGAATTGAGTTTGAAAAAAAAACTCTGGGAATGAAACCAGTGCCTTCTCACACACCTCTGATTGAGATTCCTTGTACTTCCATAAAAATATCAATTTTCGCCGCCATAATGGCTATCGGGTTCTTCGCTGTTCCATTGGACATGAGCGATATCGACTGCACAATTCCACAGCTATTGAGATCTTCCTACTGCAGGTAAATAAAACTTGTCATTCGTGCTAAAATAGTTAAATTTAGAATCGGGTGGGCCTATGCAGTATCAGCCGTTTGTTGCATGATATCAATCGCATGCCCCGTTTTAGGCAAATTGGCTGTGGATCGAGCCAAGCCGTATGAACCGCTCCCAACCACACAGGAACATTATTTGTGAAGTCTCATCGATGAACGAATTTCTCAAAATGACATTTATCCTCCGAAAAGTAACTTCAAACTTGAATAAAGCTACCTCGGATTCTTCGGCAACGAATTTCGCTTTCGGAAAATATTTCATCACAATTATTGCAAACTCACTAATGACTTATCATTTGACAAAAATAGTGAGATTTTCTTTCATATAGTTCAAGAAATAATTAATTTCAATTTACGACTTTACGACGATGAAGACATTACGATGGCATGCATGTTGTGCATTGAGTTTCGACGATAAAAGTATTGTTGGAAAAATTCATTTCTCATGCTTCGTTTTCATATAAAACAAAAATGATACATAACAAATGAATTTATATTTATAAGGGATCTCAAAGTGGTCAATGTGTGTTAGAATTATAAGCGGTGTGTAGATTTTAAAATCGAATAACAATTACTTAGATGGCAAAAAAGAAAACAAAAATCTGATGATCTCAAAAATGACAATTCAGAGCACTTTTGAAGAAGGAATTTTGTCATGGGGAATTATTTATAAGTCATGGAGAATTTGTCTAGGATCAATAAAGAAATGAGACGGATCTAATGATATACAAGTAGATAAATACATCGTTCTCTCTCGTCAATGGTGTACGATCTTATTGATATTTGCATGAAAGTTCTTTGATGATACTGGGTATTTTCAATGATTTATCAATCAGGCGACAAAAACTGACGAAACTCGAAATCTGCTCTATTCAGAAACTTCTTGACGATTATTCTCAATGGAGCAAATTTCAACAATCTACAGAACTCGTCAGCTTGAATGATATCTCGATCTGGTCATTTTCACTTCACTATGGCAAAGACTTGAGGAGGGCGTTGATTTCCTGTGCCACGCAGCCGTAGATCAGTTTGAATTGCTCGCTCGTTTGAACCATGCCTGAAATTGTAATCATTGAAGATGCTTTTAGCATATTGGGATTGTAATCAAGTTCGGCCTCTAATTTTGTAGGTTTTTCCATTTATACTGAATTTTCTCGAATAGAAGTCTCGGGGTTTCTATTTTTCAATTCATCAACTTTCAGAAAATTCGACTTTTTTAAACCGTTATAACTCTCATCTGATGATCGTGGAAACTTAGGATTAAAAGTAAATATGCTCTAACTAAATACTCCAAAGAATGCATAGAAAGGAAATTAATATAAACAGTATCGTAGTACTATCGTTAATAAAAGTAGTACCGGACAAAAATCATCATTATGTGTTTAACAATTGTTTGTTATTTGATAGATTCATGAACGAGACTCTAGTACCTTCTCGTTGATCTCTGAGATGTTCGACGGACGCGACGACGTCGAGTTGTTTGACGCCTCTGAGAAGTCGAGCACATAGCATGTCGACTGTGCAGTAGGCGCCTGTCCTTCCCGCTCCATCCCAAGAATGCACCAGAACTGGCGATGATCGACCTCGATAGGACTTGTTGACTTTCCTGAAAATCATAATTTGACTGAATTTCACGAAGTTCAAGTTGTGTACCTCCTGAATTCAAGCAGACTTTTCGGCGAGGTTGGTGTTCCGTCCTTCTTCCATGACAGATAGTGGAATTGCGTGATGGTGCGAGTCTGGCTGGTGCGCAGGTTCTTGAGATAGAACGATCGAACGAGATAGTCGTCGGACCAGATATGCTCAGATACGAGGTGGATCTGAAAATATTCACTCAATGTACTTGCGTATATCAAATTGTTTATAGTACCTCGAATGGACCGTGGACTTCCGAGCCAGATTCCGGCCAGTAGGTCTTTTCTTGGCGGCTTTCTTCTGGCGATGTCAGGTTGACGATTAGGCAGACGCCGTGTTGCCAAACTGCTTGCCAGAACTGGGCGATCTCCGACGTGGCTGGTGTCTGTGATGCGATGTAGACGGCTTGTCTGGAATATTTTAAAATTTTGTTCAAACTTCCCAATAGTGACTCTAAACTTTGTTCTTTTCTTGCATCAAATCTAAGAATTTTTTGAAACTTGATCTATTCAGAGGAATTTCAGGAAAAGAATCCTCGGGGATATCCTCTTTGAAGGAGGATGATGATGTGAAAAAACTACCTTGGATCATCGTCATAGATGAAGCTAGCGTTGAGATAGAGTTGTTCGTCTTCTTTCCACGACTCGACTGGCACGATGTTCTCGTCGTACGACCTGACTGCTCGATTCGACTCGGGATGGCTGTTGGCGGTGATCGTTGTCTTCGTCTCGTCTCGGTAGTTCTTGATGGACTCCCATTGGGCTTCGATTTTTGATGGATCTGAAATTTACAGATGCATCAATTTCCCCCAGCTTGAATAAATTTGCTAACGGAATAAGATGCCAATTCGGGATAAAGTGTACTACCTGACAGATGCTCTTGCAGGAAGTTGAGAATGACATGTCCAGTCGAGATGTCTAGCGACGGCGCAGTGCCTGCTTCCTCACACCAACTGCTGGTGGATGAGCTCTTCGAGGCTCGTCCAGCGGCTTGCACTCCTGGATCTGAGCTGACCCTTTGTCGGCAGAGTTCTTGATACGCCAGGGATCCTTTGCCCTCTATGTTTTCTGTCATCGCTGCGAGATTGTTTTTGTAGTGACGTCGTTGGCGGACGAAGTGGACCTGAATTTAAAGCAAGCATTTCAATGAAGATCAACTATTTTGATTACCGCAAGAACCGAGAGAAGAGCCGTGATAGTGAAGGCACAGATGAAGAGCACAGGCATAAAGATCCAGTCTCGATCGGTCGACTCAACCGGCAGCGAGTCCTCGCCGATGCCAATTCCGGTCTCAGCCACTTCTGCTCCAGAGAGTCGTTGGATGTCCTTTCGTCGCTTGTAGACGGCTTGAGCTACGCCTTCGACCTGAAAAAGTAGAAATATACTTGAACCCCCGATACTTTTTGTGATTATTTAGAATAGAATGAAGATAAATTCCATGTTTAATTTCCTACAGTGTCGATCCTCTTGGCAGACTTGGGCTTGGCACCTTCGAATCGACTGATGCGCATGGACAGCTGACCGTTTTCGAACTGGAAATCGTCAAAGATCAAGTCGTTCGGTAAGGCAATGGTCTTCTGCAGAAACTCGATCAGCGGATAGAGTTGCTCTTCCTGCTTCACGTTCACCTAAATAAGGCTTTTCGAATTTCAATGTTTAGATGCTGTTCGTTTACTGTATCTACACATATTATTTTGAAGAACATTAACTCGAAAATACGTTTAAGAGTTTTTTCACTCCAAAATAAACTGCCATTAGACAATTCCGGGAATTCATGTCCATCGAAAATAACACATACCTTGAGATAGACGCGATTACCGACGACCCTCGAGATGGCAGCGTTTCCGCCTTTGACAATTTTGTGTGGCACGTTGTCGAGACCGAGTCTGATGTCGCCCAGCTCTTCTGCGTCCTTCTTCAACACTTCTGCCTGATCGCCTGTCAGAGAGTCGAGTGGCGCTGCTTCTTCGGCTTCGCCTTTCAGCGCCATTTCTGCTACCTCCTTCTGAGCTGTCGCTTGCTCTTTCAGAACCACCAATCGGCTCAGGAGCTGAAAGTTTGCTATTTCAAAATCCTTGACACGAATTCCGTACCTGATTCAGCTGGCTGTCCGTGAGTCCAGCCAGATCGACGCTCTGTCCTTTGAGGATCATTTCGGTGTACTTGTCGATGGTGTCGTCGTCATCTGTTGGCAGTTCTGAGATGGCCTCGAGCATTTCAGCAGCTTCTTCTGGTTCAGGCTCTTTCAGCTGGTCGAGGATCTCTTGGATCTCCTCTTCTGGCAGCTCATTTTCGGTACCATCGGTCTCTACTACAAGGGGAACGATGGTTAGTTCGTCTTCTTCTGTAATTACATAAATATTTATTTACGTTAAGTTTGATGTGATATCGGTTTTGCTTACGAAACAGCATTAAAGGAATTTCATTTCTAGCAAACCCTTTTGCTATTTTGCATAAAGCGATGCTACGATGCAATTACTTGTAGAAATTGTCGACCATTTCAATTTTGGATTAAAATGAGCTACTACTTCCAAAAATCTTTAGCCCAGAGTTCAATCTTCTGTGAGTATCGTACCTTGCGGACTGCCGACGAGATAAGCACCTTCACTTTCGAGCGCTGATGCAGGAACAACTTCAACCACTTCGGCGGGCTCTTCGAGTGGCTCGTCGATGCCGTTCAGGCCGAGGTCGATCAGCTGGATGAGTGCCCAGATGTTGGCCGGGTTTCGAACGCTGCAGAACTCGGGGTCGTATTGCAGTCTGAAATTCGTTGAATTGTTCCAAACTTTTCTTTCTTTCTACAATCTGCAAATGTCCTCATGACGAGCTTTATGATTAGCGATAAGTAAAATTGTAATGATAGTAAGAAATATGGAAGAAAAACACTTCCTGTTCTTCATTCTCGAATAGCTTCAAAATGTATGTTTTGTTAAATTTCAGTACCCATAAGCCATCGACAGCTTGAAGTAGGCCATGACACATTGCGTTCGATCATCGAGCCAGTCATTACCGGTGACGGATAATCTGAAATTATATGGTTATTTTTTCTATTTTAGCAAAAATCACCGTTTGAGTTCTAATTGCAATAGTTCTAGCTGATTATCGTTGAGGCTGTTGAGGACTGTTGGTTGGGAAGCACCGCTAGCTTCGGAATAACATTGACCAAATACTCCGTCTGAAAGTAATACTATTATAAACCTTTTATTTGTATGGAAAACATCAGTTTTAAATTTATTACATTTATCTATTTGCTCTTTAAATTCTGTATCGAAAATTATAAGTTCACCTGGAAAACAATACTCTCCGTCTTCGCACAGACCATCTGTTACTGAGCATCCTGAAATTTCAACATTAAAATCAATATCATTATCTTTGCTTAATTTTTGCAGAATTCTTGAATTCATCTTCATTTTCAAACTTTCTCGGGAAATGGATTTTTGAGGAAACTGAGGATATTTTTCGTCGAGTAAATATTTGCACATTTCCAGCAAATTGCCATCCAGATCTCGAATTCTCAATAACTTCTTAATCCGCTTAGAAAGTGGATTCTAATCAATTTACGCGCACGCTTCGATCGAGATTTTTAGTCTTAAATGGGTGAAACTCTGTGCCTTAGTAGATAGCGAATTACGAATCGCTACGGATTTATTTGTAAGGTGCTAGAATATGCGCACTTCAATCAGGAGTTATGGCGTAGCGTGATGGAATTTTGCAGAATCACTAAGCGCTTTATCTATCGTAAAGCTAATCTTACCTCAGCCCCCGATTTAGACTTATTAGGCTTCAATATACAAAATGGAATATCGAAATGGAAAGAATGAATATGTTTCAGAGATTTAGAAATGGTGATTACATTTTCAATTCTGATTCCAATAACAAATAATGTAACGATTCTTAAATTCTCTAAAATATCTCAGATTTAACTGTTTCATAATTCACCAATCAACATGATCGTGTATGTTTCATACATTTATCAGGTATTAAATAGAATTAAAAAATGGTTAAAAACATAATTGTAACAAGGTGCAAACGTTTTTCCTATAAAACATCCCCATTCTGCTCATTACTCGACTTTCTAATGGAGCACTGTCATCAATGAATAGTAGTTTCAAAAATATTCATTGCGATGAATTTCAATTTTTCTCGTCCATTTGTACCCTCCAAATGAGCTAGCGGACTAATTTTACTGCAGACTTCTAAAAATTGCGAATTTGGCCAATTCGATGCAACAATTTCATTAGTCATTCCAACTTTTCTCGGTCTAAATTAAGCCAATACTAAATGTGAGCATTAGCACGACGATTTAGCAGCCATAAAAGCGAAAGAATCTTCTGCTGAAAATGCTAGTTCAAAACAGTTTAAAAATGCCGTTTCTTATGCTTGGAGTTAGCGGATTAACTCTAACGAACCGAAATTTCCATTTCAAAGTTGGAAAAATACGTAAACTCTATCAAATGTGTTTACATTTTGACCATTTCACACATAAATAACTGCGGATTTTTATATCATCACCAGGCGTTTTATGAATGCGGTATTTTAGTAAAGCAAGTATGCATTCATGATTCAATAATTATGCAGTATGTCTAAATATACGAGATGTATAAATGACTCTTGACATATACATCGCTTTGCTATCTTTCTAATATTTGATTCTTCTTATTATCTTGAAGATGCGAGCTCTCTAACTCATATCCATCGTCACTTCGCGTCATACCCTAAAGCGGGCAGTGAGAAATGGATAAAAGGGGCGGGACTTCAGAAGAAAAAGACCAAAATAAGATCGCCATTTATGACAAATTCCGCTACTCGAATTTTTCAAAGTTCACATGACAAAAAATGGAATTGCTTGAAAAATGTGCGAATTTTTAAAAGGCCATTTTTCAAAAGAAGAGTATTTGCATTTTCGAATACCACTTATGGGGGTGTGTGTGTGTATGGAAATTAAGCTAATTTTAAGCAGTTTTTCTTCCAAAAAAGATATTTTAGATATAAAATCTGAAATAAAATAACATAGAACCAGATCAAGGATTTTTCTAAAAGTCCATCATCAAATTTTCTCCTTGTTCGTTTCGCTTTTTGCGGTGGCACGCAAGCTTGCTGTTCCTAGTAATGTGAATCTCCGAAATCGCCCCTCTTTATCCGTTTTGTCCCCTATGACGTATTCGCAACTTCTGGGCACACTTCCTTCCCGAAACCCCGCTCACTTTTCCGCGCATCACTAGCTGATAAACAAAGCTTGGGATCCCTCCTAAAAGTGGTTGTCTAAATTTAGCCACGCCCCCTTTCGGGATCTACTTTCCTCTAATTGAGTGTACAAGATTCAATAAAGGCCGGACGGGCTTCGTCATGAAAATAGTAGGCCGAAAAGAAATCCAGACATGCTCGAATTATTAGCCTTGACATATCCACACAATTTATGAGGCGAAAATACGCTTTATAAAGAAAATACCAAAATAATCTATTTTTACGAAATGTCATTTCGAAATTTTACGCCAATAGTCGCAATTAGATTGAATGTATTTTAGTTGCGCTTTTGTTTTAGCTTATTTCTGAGGGTCTCTGGTAAGCTGATGATGATGATTTATTTGCTTGTAATTCATTTGGGAATGAACGACTAAATTTGGAAGGAGATGATAAAAATAGCAGCGCGTCGTGGGGGTTGATTTTTGGATGAATGAATGCGAATATGGCATGTCGCTGAATAATGAATTTATCGCGGTGTGAGAAAATATGATATCTTGCCGAGAATTCATGATGCAATATATTATCAAGAATTTATATTCTACTAATTTGTCAGATTGGATGAAGACCAAATTTCAAAAGTTTAGCAACTCACTAAAGTGAAAATATTGCATTATCAGAAGCGGCTTAGAATAACCTTTTCTCATCTACCAGACACGCCAAAAGTCTGATCCGCTTTGGAACTTCCTTTAAAAATTCATTACAAGGATAGTAGTTGCTAATATTTTCTTCTTCAATACCATAGTTATCCATCTAAAAATTATTTCATTTGGCTATGAATATCGAGTTTTAATACAAAAACATCCTTAATTTTTGGCGTACACTGTTGTGTTTTGATTTGTGATGCTTTGTAGATGAGCATTTTTGAAGAAAAACCTCATTGAAAAATTCGAAAGGTTCCTGATTTTCAGGTCCTATTTTTGCTCTCAAAAATCTATCATCTTCTCGGCGTTTTTGCGGTCAGAATGACGTTGCCTTTAGCAGTTCAACATCACACACAAACATAGGAAAAAGCCCTAGGGGCATTCTGATTGCAGCCGAAAAATAGCGCGAAAAATGCAGATACTCAAAGATGTGAAAAGCTGGGCAAATAACATGGGAATGTAAGAAACATGAGTTTTGAGGAGGCGGTCGAAAACAGGATACAAATACTCTAGAGTGAGGAGAGTTGCTTACGCGTTTCCATAAACGCCCGAATATCGCGATTGAACAACACAATATTAGCGTGGCTATTTTTAAATTAGCATATTTGCATCGTGGTTTCAAAGTTCACATTTGAAGAAGTGGAAGTAATGCATTTATGACGCGCTCTATTCGTAATAAGCAAATATTATTGCGGTAAATTTATTTGAAAGTTCAAGTTTAGGGAAGCGGAAGTTGATGAATGTTTTATTTGACGCATTTATTTGAAACTAGGATAATTATCGATTTTCAGAAAAAAAACGATGCTGACCTTTCGATGCATATTCTTCATCGCGGAAACTTCAAAGCATAAGGAATTTGCGTTCTATGTTATGATCAGGCTTAAGAATAAGGAATTTGGCGTCGTTTTTCAAAGTAACAACACCAGACAGAATAATGACTGGGAAAGATTAACGACCTTATAGCTAGCTCAATCAAACATCACAAAAATTGTCGAATTTAGCCGTTTTCAAAGGCCATCTAAATTTGTTATGGCAAAGTTTTAGCGAATCAAAAACTCTCATTATTTTACTTGAAAATTCAGATAGACATGTGAGTTATGAATAATTTGCTTATTAGCTGAATTTTCTATTATCACTGTGTGGTCCAGACACAAATTAACAGACAAACCACTAATAATGCAGTCCCGGGGATTTCGCGAACTATTTTTAGTCGGCTTATTATGAAGTCCACGGATTTTTGCCAAAATTGCCTCAATACATGCAGTAGCCGAGGTTCCATTGCTTTATTGGCTGAGTTAGTGCGGAAAAGACCTTTAAAAGTTTAGAGAACGCATCCTTTCAACCCGAATTTCATTACTACTCATCTGACAATGAGGCATAAATTGGGGAAAACGCAAGAACTCTTTCATCTAATTTTTCTGGAATCATATGATAAGATTAAGCTGATAATGATTTTTAATGCTGTATTACTCATAATCTAATTAATGACGGGGACTACTTGATGCCTACACATTATTTTCATTCCGAAAATTCCCCGAATGGAAAAAGGCTAACCCGATGATGTCGCGTTGGTGTTGTTGCACCGAAATGCCAGGCTCCTAGAATATGCTACGAGTTTGCTGGCGTTTATAAATAAGTCAGAGTTTCACGAAAAATGACTGGCTTGTTTGGCGTGAATTTCTGTAGGTGTCATAAATTGTAATTATTCAAATTAGACTCTTTCTACTTTTCCATTTTATAATTTTTAAACGCTGAAAAATTGAAAATAACGTGAAAGTGACAGAATTTCATTACCAGACTTTTTTAAATCCGTATGTATTTTGATTTGAACTTCTAAAGTATACAAATTTAATTACTTTAGTATGAAATGTGGACGCACGAAAAGTGCAATTCTGCAATTAATTTTGTGCCTGCATTTGTCGTATTTTCAGATGTGCATTTGATTGTTTGATTATATTATTCGTATAGTTGACGATGGAGCGCATTTGCAATTCCCTAAATAATCAGTCGAGTGAATTCGCCCAAGTGCAATTAGAAATTCGCATGCAAAGCGTTTGATTGTTATCGCGAAATGCCGCATATCACAAAACCCATATACGATTTATCAGCTATTTGTAGTTTGGAAGCAATCTTATAAATGCGCAAAACATATTGGGATATTTATGGATAGTCTTACATATATTACTTGTTCCGCTGGTCAAAAATAGTTGAAAAGGGTCTATTTTAGACATATATCAGCCGTTTTTTATTGAATGTTTGGAACATTCAATTTACTTTGCATCTAAATTCGTATTCGCGTTTGATTGCAGATGCATTTCGAGAGGCACTGGATTTCAAGCTTTCAAATATTCCTTAAGGCTACTGGCTAATTGCATAAAACCCCCTTTTGTACGGGTATTTTGCCGTATCTTTTGCCCATTTCATTCCGAAGCTCGTCCGTAGTGCGAAGAGATGAATTAAATGAGCGCTAGAGAAATAAAGAAATAAAAAGACAGAAGCAGTCGTCGGGCAGCGAAATGACTCCTCGACTATACGAAAAGCCGCTGGAAAGGGAGGAAACGAAAACCGAGAAGCACATCGAGAAATGGGCTGCGAAAATGTCAAAAACACGCACGCCAAATTGCGTGATAGATTGTCTTCCACCGCGTTTTTGGTCAGCATAATTTATGAGATTAGAGTAACACATGCGAGGATTTCGTTGAAATTTCATCATGTCGCATAAATTCATTTTGGCCTAGTTTTCTTCGTTACTTCTTATTCAATTAATTTTTATTTTATCAATTTGAATAATAGTAAAATGATGTGGCGTTTGAGTAATGTCTGAAAATTTCATCTATGCCAGAGGGGTAGATAGATGTAATTAGATTCAAATCTCTGGAGTCTTTGCAAAATGAGTTACTACGCACAAAAATGTCAATATTTTCCTGCAAAGGTTCGAGGAAATTCATCATTTGCAAGTTATAAGAGCAGTAAATAATAGGACTAGTCTGCAGTCGGTATTTTCTGCGTTTTTCGTAATCATCAAAATAAAATTTTTTTAAAATCTAGTAGAAAATTTAATTTTTATGAAAAAGTGGATTCTTCGAATGAATATTTTGACAGATTTAATTTCGGTAATCAAAATTGACATGAACTTTTATCGCGTATGTATTCTGACCAATGTATGTCAATTTGGATTAGGTAACTTATTTTTTCTTGTTCATTTTTGTAATTGAACGTTTGAGACTAGAAGCTCATCGCTGAAGAAGAGCGGCATCTCAGACCGAGTGAATTATGGCTCTCCGTTTTTAGAAATCTAATTATGACTTTGCGGTTCGTAGTCAGGCATCAAAGTTGCATGGTTTTTCGAAGTAACTTTCAAAAATCAATACGTTTTTCTGAGAAAACATCTTTTGACTAATATGCAGTGCTCACGGAAAAGGCAATTCATAGAATAGTGAAGTTGCTAAATTTGGAGAAGCCATAGTTTAGTTTAGGATGCCACTTACTATACCTTAAAATTACAAGTTTTCTGGTAAAATGTGGACATAAGTTAACTAGAAAGTACTGACCAAATAGTGCTGATTATGCTGTGTGTGATATTACTATTTCCATAATGAATTGCACAAATATTATCAATGAGGTAAAAGTAATCTCTTACGTAAATGTGCGTTGATATAATATGATGAATTATCATTCATTTATAACTCTAAATATCTTATCCGTCATATCCAATATATCACATCCATGAATACGAGTGAGGAAATGAGTTATTTTCTCGTATTTGCAGGAGAAATGCGCTAGATCCCCGGATTGTTTGTTTATTACCATGAAAATTAGAAAAGAGGCGCGCGAATTTCGACACCACATTCGAGAATCCGTAAAATAAATGAAAAATGAGAATTTCTCTCGTTGACTATAAACGCAGAGGTCTCATTTGTATGAGATATTTTTGTAAGGCTGACAAAATTCAACAAAAATGGCTTCGTAGTTTCAAATGAAGCCCTTCAAAAGTTCCGATTATAACTGTGTGTACGACTAATTTTGTAGTTTCTAAATGTGTCCATAGTTGACGTAAATATTGACTAATTACAATTATTACGAGGAAATGTATACTCGTTATAAGTTGGTGTTGGCATGATGTAAATGCAAATCAAGTTCCGAGGGGCTATGAAGGTAGCGCTAAAATGAGCAAAATGATGTGTGGTTATGACAGCAGATTTTAGTAGCTTTGAGAAAAATGTGAAATAAATCACGTTTTAGCATAATTCAACTTCAAAATGATCTATGTAACGCGAGAAATATTTTTATACTAAAAATAATTTTCCTTTCAATTATAATTCAGGTTATGATTAATTTTGCAAAGCGTTTAAAATAGCGTGTATTCTAGATGTTCATCTTCAAAATTGCATACTTCATCACGTGGAGAATTTTTTCATTTCTCTGATGATGTAATTCAAGATAGTGCAACATCGCGCTCAAATAAATGAATTGAGTGAGTTATGTTTGTCCATTTTTGGAAAGGAAGAAGCTGTGTCGAAGAAAGAGAATAGCATCATTATTTATGTGTGAATTTCGTGAATCAATAGAGTGACGAATAGCTCGCTTTTCCTGCACGTCATCAGACAAAATTTTGATACACTAATTGGGCAAACATAATATCATGATATTTGAAAAATTTTTCAAATTATCTGGTGGATAATTATGTAGTTGTTAAACTAATGTTACTTATTAATAAATTTGACTTTTCAGCGGTATTATGAATCGCGACCATTTTTGCCGAAAACTAATAAAATCCGGAATTTCAAAGCCCCACACCCGAAGGTTTTGCATATCAAATTTCAATTTCCAGCCGCGGAAGTCGCAACGCAAAATCCACTTCTATGGATTGAGGGAGAAGCTAAAGAGGATTCCAAATTTAGAAAAGCTTCAGACCAGAATCTCCACTTCGAAATTACTGACCAAAATAAGATTGTGTAAATAGTCTGATTATCTGGGAAAGTTTAGTAATTTCGTAAAAATGGACATTTTTCTAAATATCAGAATGAAAATTACGAAATTACTCAACTATTCTCGAAAGTAAAACTTCTTCAGTGTTTGATGTCAATGCTTGAATAGTTGTCGAGTAATAAATGACTTCTAAATTTATCATTTATGAGGTGCTGAAGGCCTGCTTTTCTCATATATCATTTATGTCTCGACAGCACGCCGCTCATTATGCTTTTGAGTCGATGATATTTCGGCATTTCAGCGTTTTTCTCTCAATAAGCCGAATTCGGCGACTAAATTGGCCTCTCCTCGCCATTGAAGTCGCGCATTAAATTGATGTCCATTGAATAAGCGAATTGTGGAATTTGAAAGCATCAAAATATCGCAACCGAATACTTTCGCGGAATGTGCTACACGAAATGCGTATAAATACGAATTTTCATTGTTACTTTAGATTCCTCAGAGTGGTTGTTAAAACGAATAGCATCTAAATAATGCACGTTCTGAAGACAAACTTGAGGCCTAGTTAATACTGTATCTTATTTTCTTTTAAGAAAAGTATGATTTTAGAGTTTCAGTTTTTGGAAAATATTCTGCAATATATTTCCCACAGGAATTTTCTTAGGGCACATAAATAATTGCAAAGTTGTATCTTTCAACCGAATCATAATATATACAAGTTTATAGGTGTTACAAAACAACCTTTTCAAATGATGCCATAATATATTTTTATATCTGAGTTGTAAATATGATTGGATTTGCATTAAATTGCGTGGTATGTCGTCATATGAAAGAGCGCCCGCGATTAATCGAGGCTTAGCGCGAAACTAATCATTATCTCTGCAAATACTTCGACTTTGATGACGCGTTGTTAGGCAACCGTAGCAAAAAGTTAGATTATCACTATACCACAACAAAGGCAAAGGCTTAAACGATGATGAGGATAAAATAATCATATTGTATCAGCCCAGAAAAACAGATTGCGTAGTATTTAGGGTACAAATTTTCATTAAATTTATTTCAACTTTCTGTTCAGATTTACTGCGCGATATGATTTCTGGTTTTTATGACTTATACCTCAACGTATGGCAAAATTTTCGTTATTTTTATGCTCTTCAAGAATGCGCATAAACCCACAATTCGTTATAAACTGTACCTGCTCCTAGTTTTGCATGAAAAAGAGGAGAATTATTATTTTAGGCTTTCAAGTTCAATATGCTCATTTTCTACGTCGTAAGTGTTACACTTTGCGGGGGGTAATAAAATTGGACTTGGTGAAATTTAGTCAGAAATTTAAAAATGGTCGCAATTTTGCGAATTTCGAGATTATGTGGTCGGCTAATCTGGGGTTTCCGGTATGCAATCATTGGTGATGTTTCGGGATTTAAAATCTGTATATCGATGTGTGGACTGAAGATTTTCTTCCAAAAGTGCTATTCTTAATCTAGCACCTTCATGAATTTCCATAACAATATGTTCATTTTCATAAATACAAAATTTTTAATTTCGCTAATTTTTCCCGAAAGCTCAAAATAAATCCGATAGATGTGACGTGCAGAAATGTAATGAATGAATGGCCGGGGAAGCGAGCAAAAACTACGCAAACAAATGTCGCAGGAAAAGATGACGTCGATCTGCATAGCCAGGCATAGGTGAAGGAAGGAAAAAAGGATAAGAATGCAGAAAAGCAGATCGCGCGCTTTTTAGGAATTCATTAAATCCCCATGCTGCATGTCTCAGCAGAGATGAAACCAGGTAAGCGATGAATTATTCATGACAAAGATGAATGGTTAACCAAGTTGCACGTTGAATGATAATGAATTCAAGAACATTGAAAACTTGAAAAAAGACGTTTGAAGTCGTTGATTTCGATTTATTTGATAGGATTTTATAGATTTCTAAAAATTATCTTAAGAAAGTAGTAAATTTCAAAATTTTCATCTTTAATGAAGAGAGTTTTCAATTTATCAGTGTCAAAATTAATCGATAATTAAAAATCCACAAAAATTCATATTGTTTAGCGACAAGACATTCGAAATCAACGATATAACGATAAAATAAAATTAAGAAAAAATCTGTAAAATCGTCAAATCGACTTACCGTACAAAAGTAGTGCGTCAACATTGTTGATAGGCGAGAGAGTATGGATGACGAGGAGAGAGGAGAGAAACAAAAAGAAAGAGTTACGGTATGTCGAACTGTAGAGGAGGAACACCATGGCGAGCCTCCTAGATGGCCCGCCCTACTCCATAGAGCCGGACGGCTACGAATGAACCAGATAAAGCTCGAAAAGAGCACGACAATATAGAAGGAGCAGAGAAAAATATCCCTGAAAAATAATATGGTGGAAAAGACGCCGAAAATGCTCCAAACTACGAAACAGCGCTAGAAAATTGAGATATTAGAGAAAAATAATCGAGAAAATAGAGTTGGGAAAGAAATCCAGAAATTTCTAGAGACTATGGTAGACTAAAGAGGAGTTGAGAAGAATAGAGTTGGGAATAGATTAGGTGAAAGATAAAGGGAAAGATGAGAGACTATGTTGAAAGTGGAGAATGAAGGAAACGAAACGGTGAAATAGTGATATGAAAAGATATAGAGGAAGAGCGCTAGGGGATCGATAGCGGACTGAGCCCGGAGAGGGGGAAAAGCTGTGCGCAAAAAACACCCACCCGCCCCCTAAGGAATAAGCAAAAAGAGTATGGCAATTCAAGAGGAAAAAGTTGAATCAAGGAGAAATAATGCAGGGTAGAGAAAATATAAAACGAACAAAATAAAAACGAGGGATTATGAAAGCGAAACACGACGACGTCGCAATAAGGAAATTATACAGAATGTGCGAAGAAAGAAATTAAAATAGGTACGAATAGAGGACTAAAGCATTACGTGTGTGTGTGTGCTGCAATTAGAGTGCAATGTACAGAGCTAAAATATTTCGATTCGAAAATTCATACTATTAAACTCGAATTGTGTGTAATTTTTCATGGTAATTTTTGAACACAAAATAAAATGGGTATACGAGGATCATATTATTGCGTGTAGCCATAATTTAGGCATGAAGTATAAGCTAAAGTATTTTATTTTCTTTTGAAAGAATATTTACATGTGAAAGAGCAGCACATCCAAAATCTACAACGAACACTGATTGTGGTCTTCACTTTTCATGAATATTTTTATGGAATTCATGAAAAACGAAATATCTTTCGATTTTCTCTATAGTTTCGACAAAACTTTTATCCCGCTTTCTTTTTCCATGATTACATTCAGTAGTTCGTCTATTGTCTCCACGAAAATTATCTGCATTTCTGCCTGAAATGTGTAAAATCATGATTCTTCCTGAAAAGCAATTTATGCCTTGATTGTGTCGTCCAACTCTGATGTATCAGCTCGGTTACTCTCAGGCAAAATTACCCTTCGGATTCCAGCTCGATGAGCTCCCAGGACTTTCTCTTTGATTCCACCAACCTAAATAACAAAATGCCGAATTTAAAAGGGGAAAGTTCGAGATTTTACCGGCAAAACATGTCCAGTCAATGAGATTTCGCCCGTTACAGCTGTATCAGATCGAACACACCGATTCGCAGCGAGAGAATAAAGGGCGGATACGATTGCACAGCCAGCAGAAGGACCGTCCTGAAGTGTACTTCATTATTTTAGGTAAGACTTGAAAATTCGTGATATAATCCAAGATTTTACAAGTATTTATATCATGATGGTTTCACAGGTTTTATTTTCAATGATACTATTATACAAGTGTCGTATGGTTTCATAAAATGCGCATTTATGAAATTTTGTAGTACATTCAACTCAGGTTTGTGGCTTGTTAGACTCTTAAAGTATGATCACTAATTTGTATTGTGGATATTTCAATGCAGCATCCCACACTTTCATTGTATGCATATTTTTCGTAGGAATTAGTTGGTACAAAAAACGAAGACAGGGGAAATGTGAATATAGCAAATCAGTGCATATCCGATTCCCCTTTACGCATGAATTAGTCATTTGGGATTTTTCGATGAAGTTTGCTTTCGAAAAACAAAAATCCGTGAAATTCGTCTAGAAGAAAAGGAAAATGTGTACGGTTTTCCGAGCATCTCAAAATGACAAGGTTTTCGGACAATAAGTCGGAAAAATACATGTAAAAAGCCTCCTCTAACTAAACAGCCTAAGATATCCAATATTTCTAATCTTTGTCATTGGAGTGAAGGTCTGTTATTTCAGAATCAACTTGTCAAAATGGGGGATTATTTTGAGAAATGTCACCTTCTTAACCGCGCCCTCTGGAATGTGCACATGAGCGTCGATATCAGTCAGGGAAGAGCACGAAAGTCTGAAAATATGTTTCAAATTTTGGAGGTTATTATAATTCATTTGATATCTAATGCGCGTTTAAATATAAAATCAGAAATTTTCAAAGTCCACCTTCCAGAATTCGCACGTATCCAAGTCTTCGCCACTTCGATGCTCTCTTTCAGAACGTCTCCCAATTTCCCGGTCGTTTGGACTTTGCCTTTTCCCGGGTTCGTGGTTGCTTCTAAAGTTGATCTTCATCAATAATCATTGCCTGCTCTTCAATTCTAACCTATCGGCATGACCTTTCCTCCCAGAACGCTGACACTCAACCCGAATACCATTCCTGGTTTGAAGCGTCCTAGTTTCTTAACCAGATTCAACCTTTCGAATTTCGCGATCTTAAAAATATTGATTGAGTTAAGAAAATGCAAGACAACTACCCCAAGAATATGTTCAACGGCTGTCCTATCTATGACGATGGGTAAATGCAATTCTGGGACTACATCGGCAGCGATATCTGTGTTTAGGGCCTAAAATATATCTATTTTCTGCTTTAAGCTCTTTGATATTTTGCTACCTCAGCCAATTTCAGAGCGCCATGCCTGCAAACAGCGCCAAGTTGACGTTCCAGTTGCCTGACACCAGCTTCCATCGTATAGCTTTCGACTAAAGTAAAGTTTTTCCTGTAAATAAGTTTCAAGAATACGTTTCTGGCAAAAGAACTTGAAAATTTCTATCTGCCTATGGGCTTGTTTGTATGTATTAAAATCAGTAGTAAAATATCTGAAAAGAACCTACTCATATGCAAAATAGCATCGGGATTCACGATGAGGTGATCCGGACAAATTCCATTTTTATCGAGCTGTCTCGGCAGAAGATGGTTTTGAGCGATGTGCAGTTTCTCGCGGTGAGAGTAACCGGACATTTCAATTACCTAAATTTGCTAGGTTTTGGCTGCAGAAGCCACGTAACTATTATCGAATGAAATCTCATAATGGACCTGAGAATTTTTGAAACATTAGCGAAGCTACAGTTACAACTCGTACCTCCATTCTGTCAAGCAATGGTGCCTCGACTTGTGACAGATCATTAGCCGTTGTGATGAAAATCACATTCGATAGGTCGAAAGGCAAGTTCAGATAGCTGAAATTCATCAATTTATTTCTTAATTTTGTGCCTCTCTGGAAGTCCACCCAATTTCGAAGCGGACAATGTTGATAGATAAAAATTTAATACTATGCTTTTCCGAAAAAACCTCATTAGTTTTTCACTCACTGATCCACGAATGAGTTGTTCTGTTCCGGGTCGAGTACTTCGAGCAAGGCTGCAGACGGCGATCCGCTGACTCCAGCGTACAGCTTGTCGACTTCGTCCAGAAGAATCACTGGGTTGTTCGTTCCTGCGTGCTTCAACGCTTGGATGATTCGTCCAGGCATTGCAGCGACGTAAGTTCGACGATGACCTCTGCAATCGCGCTTACTTTCTTTTTAAATTTTTAATATTCCTGATGTTTTCACGCAGCTTCCTGATCCTTGAACAAATATGCGCGGTACAGTGTCAGGTACATTTCTGAACTCGAGAAATACATACACTGTGAGCGTTCAAACTCGTTAAAGGATCTGAGCGCCGAGCAAACTTGAATCATTGGGTTAAATCATTTTTAGAGAGCTACCTAATATCCGACTCATCTCTGATTCCTCCGAGCGACATTCGCTCGAACTTCCTTCCAAGGCTCTTGGCGATCGCTTTCGCAATCGAGGTCTTCCCGATGCCAGGTGGCCCCGAGAAGCACAAGATCGGTCCGGTAGCGTGGTCAGTGAGTTTGCGAACAGCAAGGAATTCCAGAACCCTCTTCTTGACTTTGCCCATCCCATCGTGTGTGACGTCGAGGACTTGTCGGGCTTTGGAGATATCGATATGGTCTGGAGTTGATTTGCTCCAGGGGAGGGCTGCGACAAGATCCAGATAATTCAGGAGGACGTTGTACTCGGACTGCTGAAATTGCAGTCATAGTCAATTTATGCTCAGTCCTGGAACAATGATTTAGATTCATCTCTACTTCGCGATATTTCGAAGTGGAATGTAAAAAGAAAACGGATTAGGAAACAATCTCACATTTTACGTTACAACTCTCTATGTTATAGAAAATCGCAATAAATCTAACAATAAATTTACTCTCGTTTTCTCACGAGTTTCACATTTTTTGACGTTCCCTAGCTTACGCTGACCAGGCTCATAACACTAGAAAGCACACCTCTTCCCAATAGCAGCGTAATGCAGTGGATAGCGAGTTAGATTTTGCCATTTTTGGTGATAAACGAGAAATTACAGAACAAGAGAGCAAGAGAGGCTAGAAAAAGTTGCAATTTGTGAGAAAACGGGGGTGCCGTTCTAACAAATGTGAAAAAATCGTCACTGAGTCTTTATACCTGACTGTTCATTCCCTTCAACCGGTCGTATTCTTCCCAGGCCCGATCTCGGATGCCATCAGGTAGTTGAGCGTCTCGCAGTTTTCCTTCCAAAGCTTCAACCGAATTCCCTGACTTTACTCTGCTTCCATATTTCCTCACGACATTTTGCGCCTTATCGCGTAATTTGGCAAGGTCGTTCGCCGGAATGAGAGTACCCAATTTGACGAGTTCCTTGTGATGATCACGCTTCAATTGCTCGTTGGGATCGGATTGGGACTAAAGTTAAAAACTTTGATATTCAGAGTTTCTAAACTTAATTGTATGTTTCAAGTAGGTGCTTGATCAGATGGATAAATGTCACAATAATTGGTGCGGATTACAGATCTAAAATTCAAACCTTGATACACTCCTTGATCCACTCATTTGCCAACAGAACTCGTCTTGAAGTGTCCAAAGTCGCTAGGTAATCCAGCATCGTCGAGAATGAAACTTCGCGAAGTTGAGCAACTCTGTAAAACCATCATAATTTCGTAAATTTAAGTCAAAATCCTACGAAAAATCAGCCAGAGCATCGAAATTCTTCTCTTCCAACAGTTTCTTCAGAGTAATTGCCGATTCTATGCTTTCAAAGGTGAGGTAAGTCAGGAAGTCCTTCAGATTTCGCAGGAATTCAACTTTGATTTCATCGTTTAAGTCACCTAAAAAATAAATGACGCTGAATTTTCTTTTCAAAATTTACCCGGTACAGTATAAAGTTGTTTAACCGAAGCAATTGGTAACGCGAAACTCTCGATCCTGGCCCGAGAAACGCCGAGCAAATGAAGTGTGTACTAAAATTAGTATGTTACAGAATTTTCTACAATTGGGAAAAGTCATTTGCGATTGTCAGGCTCCTCTTACGACTTTCACTATAAAAAATAAAGATGCATCCGACAAATAGGAATTGAAAACTTGATAGGCTTTAAAAATTCTCAAATTCAAGCTAATTTTTAAAGAATTATTGGGCCTCGTTTGCTTTCTTTAAAAATGGAACTTTCGATATTCCCACCTGAACATGCGAATTGTAGCTCCAGCATACGACTTGTTCGATCAGAGCGATTGTTCCGGTTTCGAAGGTCTTCTAAAGATGACATTTTTGTGGAAATTCTCGTATTCTAGACAACCTTTTCCTCCTCAATTCTGTAGGCCACTAAAATCAAGGTTTTCGCTGATCCAACTTTATTCAGAACGAATCGATCCAGCATTGCCAGACTGAAAAGCACGATAATTTAGTTTTTTTATTATTTTTTTTATCATTTCAAGATTCCTCCGACTCACATAAATCTAATATTCAAGTAACTTTCATTGAACTATTTTAGAAGTTAGGTAGAATGGAAAGTTTTCACATCTATAAACTCCTTTACTTCGTTTTAGTCCGAATCGGCACTTTCAGCCTGGCTTCAGGCAACAGAACTCCATTTGTGATGAGCAGAACAGGTAAATCCATTTTTAAAAATCTAAAAAAAGCGATTAAGTTTATATAAAATAGAAGATTCGGGATGCGTTTGAAGGCAAAATAAGAATACTAGAGTACACAGATTCAGCTGATAGTGGCTGGACAGGAATCAATCACCAAAATAGACTACACTGTATCCGCGGGTTTGTTTTGGAAAACGAGCGAAAATGACTAGAGGGCGGAGGATGTTTCCATTGAAAAAATAAATATGCTGCAAGGATATTCAAATGGGAGGCAATTTCCATGGAAATTTGATAATTGCCGTTGCTCGGTATCGCATTAGTACATGAATAAATACCTGAAACTAACTTATCACTAAATTACTGAAATCTTGACAGCTATTAACGCCTACATTTCCACTTTTAGCTCAACGATGCTTTATCTGTGATATATCAATCATGAAGCTGTCAAACCAGGTGAAATCGGATCAATTATCGGTGTTCAAAGTACGCACAGAATTTTATTTTAAGAAACTCATAATATTTTTATTGAAAGTCGTGACTAGGATACTGTAGAATTACTTGTCAGGATTAACAATGATTTCAAAGTGATGACGCTAATTTCCATTGTTGACCTTTCAAATCCCCAAATAGTCTGCATTCTTTTCCGATCCAATTACGCACTAATTCGAACAATCAGGTATTTCTGTGTGGGATCGAAATCTGGGCAAATAAGCCTTCAAATAACTAGAGAAATCCTACAAGCCAAAAAATCAATCTATACACTTCAAATGTCAGACGTTCGGCATTTTCAGGCACTTTTGGAATGGCACAATATAACAGATCCGAAAATATGAAATTGAAATGGTTCAAATTTCATAAAGCTAATATTTCCTAATTTTTATACCCGAAAGGTTACTTTTTTCTAAATCGAAGACATTTGAAAGTCAAATAAAGCTGATATTTAGAATCATGATCCCACACAACTTTGGATAATATAAAAGCCGAGAGTATTGTAAGCTAATCATCGTATTAATTTCATATCTAACTTTTTCTAACATAGTGATTAGCAATAGTTTGGAAGTTCTTATGAATTTAATTTTCCCTCGTACATTTCATCAGAAATTTGGTATATTAGCATGACTATTCGTCCTCGATTAGTGGGCCAAATTTTAAGATATTCAATTTTTTTTAGAAATAATGAAATCATGAATGTGAAATTTTATTTGTATTTCCAAACTTTTGCTCTCCATTGTAATTTTCAATTTATTCGAAATTTTAGGATGTCCCCTCTCTTCCTGCTCCTTTCGGTAATTTCCTTGGCCTTCTGTGCCGACATCACAGTCGACTTTGACTGCGCAGGTAAATCTAAGAAAGTTTTTTTCGAATTTTGCATTCAAACCTATAGTTTTCAGCCTTCGATCCTGCTCAATCGAAGGTATAATTATGACTCGGCTACAAATTTATTTTGGGGAAAAGTTTGAAAGAGTGCTTCAATTATCTGGATCTCAAAACCTAGCGAATGACACAATTCTACGTTTTTCTTCAAATCTGCAAATTTGAAACCGCATGACATCACGACAAATACGAGATATGATGAAATAGTATAGGAAAAAGGCTTTATCCTGCCATTTCTTATGCCTATTTTGCATATTTTTCGTGTTTTGATCTAGCACCGTTTTCAAATAACCTTAAAAAATAAAATAAACATTCAGTTCGCTTACATTAAAACCGCGACGGTGTGCAAGGATAAATTGTCATTGGCCGGATGCAAGCAGCAGTTCGGTGGTAACGCTGACACAACTGTCACAGGGAGTGGCGTTGAACAACGACCTTTCCAGTGTTTCGGGGTAAGAACTAAAATACAAGAAATTTGCTGAAAGTTATATTCCTTATATATTAGAAGAAAGAGTGGTGATGATAATTTATATCATACACATTGAGAAAACCCCATCCCATCACTTTGGCAAAAATTCTCACCAATGTGTTTGAGATAACAAATAGTCGAAACAGAGAATAGCCTTCATATAAAAGGAAAAAAAAATCATTTTAAAAAAATTTAGACCGCCGCAACCGGTCCAATCGACCCGACTGTCAAGAAGTCAGCCATCCAGAGTTGTCCTGCCTTCTGCGGCTATTGCTGTAAAACGGACGCCTATAACTGCAAAGACAAGGACTTCCCGAGAATCAATTGCGAGCTCGTCGATGACACACTTTGCGAGGATATAACGTGGAGACAGATCATTGCTGAGGACTGTCCTTCGAAGTAAATACTCTAATTTGCAACGCACACAACTTGATCTCATCTCCTATTTGCAAATTGCAAACTTCATGATCTTGGCGCGAGATAACGTGAAATATACGCTACCTAATATTTGATAAAATTATTAACACAAATTTCGGATCGCGGAAAATCTAAATTTCCCCCACTCAGAATAAATCTGATGAATCTATTTACAGATGCGGTTTCTGCAACCAAGGAGGTTGCATCGATATAGCCCCCAACTGTGACATTGATAATAAGAGCATCTGTACCACGATTGGTGCTGAGGCCTTCGTCAATGAAAATTGCAAGAGGTATTTTCAGATAATACTGACACCTACAAATGTTCAAGTTTTTTTTTCAATTTTCATAAATATGAAGGGTTGCTTTTAAAATTCAAACTCAAACACTTTTCAATCTTGATCGGCATTTAGACATTAAGAAGTAGAAGATTCTATTTCTTGGAAGAATAAACTCAAAATGGCAATTTTCTAGAACCTGTGACCGCTGCTCGTCAACCCCAGTAACCACTACTCCTCCACCAGTCACTCCAGGCGGCGATCCTTGCGCCAGCGTCAAAGACAATTCAGCCTCTTGTGCCACATGGAACCAGAATGGATTCTGTGTTTCAGGTCGAATAGAATATCGATTTTTCCATAATCGTTGATGATTTTAGGATTCTACACTGACGCACAGAAGAAGCAATACTGTGCTAAGTGAGACTGAATTTATGCAATTATGAATAGACTTAGGACGATAGAACTTTGAAGCTGATTATGAATCAGAAAGTTTATCGAAATTTTCTAAAATAATGCACTTAACTCTATTCAGCGTCATATGAAAATAGATGCTCAGAAAGTGATCTAAAAATTTCAGGACGTGCAGAATCTGCACTTAATTAACGAAAACCGGGGAGCAGAAATCGGGGAAGGGGACCTTGATGCAATTCAGCTGAAAACTGACACAAACAACGAGTACGGGGACTCAACGCAACCTTCACTTATCATTTTCATTCGGACCTTATGATTTATTGTTTGCTGGATAATCCTTTCATTGTTTATTCAGTCACGGACTGACCACCCGTTTTTGAATAAATTCTTCAAATTTGATTACTCTGGATTTCTTTTATAAAAATGGCAATGGAACGAACAAAGTGTACAGACAAATGACTAGAACTGATGAAAATTATGAGCTGTTGAGTTTGCCAAATATCTTGGCCAAATTTCGAGCCGAAATTGAAATAATCTATCGGTAAAATATAATTTTACAGGAATCTGGTTCGAAAAATTCAATTTCTACATATTCACACTTGAGAATTTGTGCTCTCTACTCATATTATTCATATATGGTTTAGTATGTTGCTTATTAATTTGCATATTCATGTTTGTATTCGTTGAAAATAATTTAAAACTTTCACTAAAAGTGAATCTTTCATAAAATTTTAATTCGAATATCTTCTTTCGAGATGCAAACTTATCTGTAAAATTTAAAAATTGATATGATACCAATAACTATTTGAAAACTGACGCTGAAATCTGATAATTGTTATGTACGATTATCTTGTGAAAAGGTAAAGCGCAATTTGCACACAAATATTACAAGAATTTGAACTGCTTCACGTAAATGGACATCCAAGCCCCTATAATTTATACAATTTTGAGTTCGAGATTATAATTATATTGAAACTTTTCAAATAAACATCTTCAAAATTACAAGTTTCCAAACATTCAACGTTTTTATTCCGATATTCCACCATTTTAAAATCCGATTGGTTACAATTTTCTTGAGCAATTCAATTTTGCTACTCATTTAATTTACTAACACCAGAAGAGAGGTGAGATTCAATCGATGTAAGGTAATTATTTTTCCAGCAATTAAACATATTTTTAGATTTTTCCAAATTCCTTCGTCCTTTACGATCAATTATTAACTATATATTTAATAAACTAATATTGAAATGTACACATGTATACCTATAGCAAATAATCTACCAAAATATGCCCAACAATTGTGCAGTAGTATGATTTGATAGCGTAGAATTGTTTTAGCAAAGTCATATTTTAGTATTCTATAACTCAAATTCATATTTTGATACATTCATCAGTACGATTGGAAACACGTTTAGTCCAGCCATTTCAACAGGTAATTTAAAAATGGTTTCTTTATATGTAATGGGCATTTAAACATATTTTAGGTGTAAAGGTCACATACTTATTGTGGCAATTAATTTCAATCTCTACCGTAATTGGATGTTTCGTAATTTATAGACTAGCTCGCAAAACGGACAAATTAACTCAATTTGAAAAGTTGATACTCGCAATATTCGTTCTAAAAGTTGTTTATTTCATCAGTAACTTCATTATGGTATGAAAAATATCTTTTAATGAAATTATTTTAAAAATATACTTTCACAATTAATGCAAGGTTAATAATCGATAACTTTTCATTTTAGATTTGGTTAGGATACTATGAAATGGTCAAAGATTATTGCTGTGAAACCGACAACTATTTGTTTGTAAGTTTTCTTATCAATTTTAGTTGTATGTAAAAATTAGTTTAAACTTTAGTTAATTATTAACTTTGTTAAAATACTAAATATTTGGATACATATGGCAAATAAATTCCTTTCGACTGCAGTCACGGTTTACCGAGCTCGAACATTTTCGCAGTAAGTTATGGTGAAAATGATAGAAATCATTTCAGAAAAAAATGAAGCCAATTTCTCAAGTGCTTGATTTTTCATGTCTGCATTTGTGATTGATTCATATGAATTTAAAAAATTAGGATATAATAGTAATTATGTATCAAACCAAGATGGTGGTATAATATAAGACATTCAATAAAATATTTTAGTTGCCGGAATGCGAAGGTAACTCGATTAATTTTCACGGGATTTTGCTTAACTATTGGCTTGTATCTACTTATGGTCGTAGCAACTGATTTTCTTTATTTTTATCACACATTTTCCAATGGATATAGTTTGGAATTTCCGAATATAATAATCAGAATTTTGTTAAGTCTTCAAGTAAGAAACTAATTTCATACGCATTTTCAGTTACTGTCAAAATGGATTTCTCCCAAAACATATCGGATGAATTTTAGGTTTACCTTAGAATAGATTTCTACATACTAACTAGTATTATGCAGGCAATAATTAGTATAATCGCTTTCATTTATATAAGAGCCAAATTTCGCTATTACGGAAATCTCAGTTTGGCAATGAGAGCAGCTGAAAAACGACTAAATCGTTGGCTTATTATCCATGTATGTATATATTGACGTGTCATGATGCGTTTTGTTAAGATGAAAATATTTCAAAAGTTTAGATATCATGCGAGATAATAATTAATAACTATCTCACTTTTCGAGTAATATGGAATTATCTAATCGCCTATTACCCAACGATTGACATATTCAGGAAAATGGATCAATCGACCATCATTTTTATAGCTGTTAGAGTAGGATAGGAGCTTAATCAGAATAAAGCAACTTATCATCAAATAATGAATGCAGGACTTTGCGGTGCAGTAAAATGACATACCGTACTGCACCGCAAGAAAAATGTTCAAAAACCCAATTTCGAAAGAAAAAGTGTTCTAAAGTGATAAATTAGCATCTATTTAGCTTGTAAATACCAAATATGATGTTTCCGAACTAAAAGTTTTTCATAAAAATCGCATATAAAAATGTTCAATTTCCGAGCTTTCGCACACCACACCCCAAACAACTTTGAATAAATGATAAAGCTAACATAGAAAATTATGCAATTTCATCGGATGATAATTGTGCACACTTTTAGTACTTTCCCGACGTAATTGAAACCGAAGGACCATTTATTCATCTAATAACATTATACTTTTTGACAAAGGGACTTGTTAAGGTAAAATTATGGTTTTTTTCACTCGAATAATAATTCATATTTTAGAAGCAAAATATAGTATCATCAAGCACTAGCAGTAAAGTTCAGACAATCAAAGTAGTCTCTCAGTCTCGTTCTTACTCTCAATCCCATTCTGGAACTGTTGTTAGCAATTTATAACTGCCATATCATATCGCAAACGAATACCTAATATAGTGCATCATTATCACTTTCAACGGGATTATCCAAATTTGTAGGCATTAGTGGATAATCCCTTGCAACTATCCTAAATATCAGTGCCATTTTTTGGTTAATATTAGGATTATCCTTGCTTAGAGATATCATTCGATTTTTTTTTATCTTGAACATAGTGAATTGTACATACATCCGTTATATGTATATTTCATTGCCATTTATAAATTTCTATTGTGGATTATACAATATTTTCCAGAAATGGAACTTTATTTCCTAGATCACTTTCCAATTGATTTCAACAAACTTTAGCTAATATACTAGTAGTTTTGATTTACAATAACCAATTGGGTAGCAATTTCTGCGTTTTCATATAACAAATTTTGAAATATAGCTAAAAAATGATAAATTCCCATAACCTATCCCTATTTGACAGCCATTGATTCATGAACACTCATATATTTTGCCACTTCTCCGGTCATACCTCATTAGTTCTCCTCTGAATGTCGGCAGGGCAATTTTTCATGGACGATTTAATTTATGCGTTCTAAGACTTTTCCCAGTAAAAGTTAGTGACTTTTTGCGTTTCCGTTACAAGTGGTTGACCAGGAATTACCCAACCAGTTTTTCATCTCCATACCTTATCATAGTCTTAGAGCATTTTTTGACCCTAAAAATCCGAGCATCTCATTTCCTGTTTATCTCAAGCGTTGCCCTCATTTGGTAGAGCTCGAACGAGCGAATTTAGTATGAAACATTCCGGAAGTTCGCTCATTACGTGTATTAACATAGGGTCAGCAAAAAAGGCAGGAATAATTGGAATAATTCAACGAGTTTCATTATTCGTGTGAAATTTGCATCGCAGATGTTTCGTTGAATCAGACACAGGCCGAATTGCTAATCAGACGCGGAAAACGAATAAGTCTACTATGGAAATAAATAATTGGTGCAAAAGTCTGAGAGCAACTGAAAAACTCGAAGCTGCGATTCGCGAAAAAACGGTCACTCGATCTGCAAAATTTACCACTTGGCTATTCTGCCATGGTGAATTGATCCTTTCGGTTCAATGAACTAATGAGCTCATAGGGAAGTTTCGACTCATCTCTCGCATTTTCAATTTGTTTTTCACGCATTTGCGTAATAGTTTTTCATTAACGCACGCTTGTATTTTGTTCTATGCTATAGAGCTCATTAAAAAGGACAACATTTATTTGAATTTTCGAAATTTTATAGTTGGATGCATTTGGTTTGAAAATGGTATGAGGTGATTTTCTCTCATAACCTTTTTCTCCAACAATCTTTAACCCTGCACTTAAATTTTGTATTTATTTGATACCGAAACGTGTTTTTCATATAGCAAAAAGTTTGTATCCATTGTTTTAAGCATCTAACCTAGCATTCTTTATCATTGTCATATGATTCCGTTAAAATAAAAAAAAAAAGTTCGCAAGTTCTTTGGTTAAAGCTTGCAAACTTGTAGCATGACAAATTCGAAATTTTTGAGTTCAATTGTGAAAATATTTTATTTCCTCATCATTTTCGTCCCATTAATATTTTAGTTTTTCGGGAAATATGAATGAAATAAAATATCGTAGTGTTGGAATAATTGCTATTAGGCAATTCTGTTGAATATCGTCGTAATTATTTAAACTCATTAACTTAATTATTTCCCGGAATTCTTCCGATGTTTAATTACCGCCCTCAGGCTTCTCTGCATTTCCTGAATTTCATTTGTTTCACTTTATATTTTCATGCGGTTTTCATCGCATCGCTTTCTCGGCCTTTTTAGTCGTTTTTTTTTCGACGCGCATTTACCAGTAGGTTCTCGTATTGATTTTACCTACGTTACATGCTTTTTATCTTCGCTTTTTAAGGCTCTCAAAAAATTCTCTCATATCAAATTAATTCCCGTCTATTATTTAGCTTTTTCTCATCATTATTTCTTCAGATTACGCTTTTATTATTTAAAAAATCTTATATATATATATGTGTATATATTTTTCTCCGCAATATTTACACTTAGGAAATCAAAATGATTCGTGTAATTTATTGTTTATAATCTGACAAACAAGCTTACGCGCGATTCAAAACTTTTATTTAGTTTGAACAGAACTGAACGAAATGGTTTTCTTTGAAAAGCGAGCGTTTATCCAATTCATTTTCCTAATACCAGGAACAGAGACTAGTCAGAACTCGCAAATGCCATTCTATTTACGGAAAGAGTGTCTGATGCTTCATTACTTGACCATCATTTCGCTACAAATCTTGGCAATTTGATGCGTTTTTAATTCCTAAAATGAGAATATTTGTGAATACAATTCTTTTATTTCTTAGATTTAAATGTATAAAAGTTTGAGTGAACGAAGCTTATGCTACTCCTTACCTAGAAAGAAGATCATGGCATTTATGCATTGCTGCATAAATAATTCTAGTTTTTTTTTTTTCAATTTACTAAAAATCTTGGCATTTGTGAGATTAAAGATTAGTCGCGAAAATCCTAGACTCGGAAAATTTTTTGAATTTTCTTCCTGTTAGCTCAATATCTCACCGCTTATCCTTTTCCGTGCGGTTTCACTAGTCCGGAATAATTACGAACAGAGTTTCACTAAGATGTTTCTTCCAACGAACTAGTCATATGAATCATTATTCGCGTTTAAACGCATTTTAAACATTTTTCTCGTAAACAATTTCATATTTTCCTCAATTATTGAGGTTTTTCAAATGTCATTTAAACTATTTAACTGTTAGGTAATATAATTTAATGATTAGATTATTTACTTCGACTAATTTACTTATTTCTAACGATTTAAATTTAATTAGATTGCATAAACATCGAACGCTCTAAAAACAAGTTTTAATCCGAATCCTTTTAGTGAACCATTGTTTGTTTCAACCATCTGATATTCACATTATATTACTTTTTCTGGGTCTCTATGACTCATCAGACGTACATCATAATCTGCAATGTGAAGCTAATATATACATCAGACGCCTATTCAATAAAAGGATATAACGTTCTAAAGAATTTGGCACTTGTTTGATAGACTATACTTTCTCCATTTCAATAGAATTTCATATTTGAACTTTTCATACATCATCATATTTATCATGCGTTTGTTTCATTTTAAAGAGCACTTCGTAAGATATTTTGAACAGCTGCAATAGGTCACTAGATCTCTCTATTTACCATTATTTTGTCATAATTTTGCGACAATTTTCCTTTCTTCTCTTTGTCGTCGTGTGAGAGTTCACAAAATGTCGTAGAATCATGCATTCTGACAATTGTGCAATGCACAAAAATTCTCCACTTCTATGTCAATTGAATTAAGCAAGCGATATCTGAGCCTCTCTGGAACTAATCATGTTCTGATGTTTGATATCATTCTCTTCGATTTTTGTGTGGGCTTTTCATCCTTTGTATTCTCAGATATTTTTATTATATTCTGATTCTGTCAGTTTTCATCAGGAAGAGAGGCGCATAACTCAAACAAACAGCGGGTTATTTTTATTTGGGAAGGCATTCTGATGTCAATTTTGTTCACTTTCTCTAAAAGAGTTCCTAAAGTCTAAATGCCCAAATGCAAAGATTCACGGAACTAATTGTAGATCGGATGATAAATATTTGTATTCCTGAATTGTTTTTCCGCGTTCCGAAATTTTTGTTCATGCCCTAAAATTTCTCTAGAAATTCAAAACGATTTTGAAAATTACTCTAGCTACCTCGAAACCTAGGATTCTGTGTTATATTGATGTATTATTTCTGTCACACCTTTGAGTTCCGTATGTGCAATGTTTATTTACTGAACTTCCATCTTAATTTTTGTGAAATATCTTCGCAAAATTCACAGATTATGCTAAATTTTCATTGTTCTTTAGATCTTTTCAAGAGTCCCTCTCTCACTTATGTTCTTTTCTTAGTTTTTTGACCCCGTAATTACTCTTTCGAATTCAATAGCCCACCACCTGGCATTTCACATTTCTTCATGCAATTTTCGATTGTTCCTTCATTTTCGAAAACTCTATATTCACTAACTCATTTAATCGGCTTTGTGACGTCACTGAAGGCATTTCCTGTTTTCCCGCCAATTTTCTTGTTAGTTGTGCTGTGGATTCCGAGCTCTAAATGGCATGTGCAGAATCTCTCGTCTAATGTTGAGAGATAAAGGATGAAAATGGCTGGGATAATTGAGAGATGTCTGATCGAGTAGATAGGGGAGGCCCTTGCAAAGTGGCTCAGTGGCTCTGTATCTACATGTCATTTGCATTCGAGTCGTTGTTCGGACCAATGTTCAGAACTTCGATCCGTTCACTCGAATGTCCAATCTGATGATGAGGATATTAGCAAAATTTTTGGTCTAATTGAACTGAATTCGGAAATTTTTTGCCTTTAGAAAAAGTTAAAATTCTTAGTGGGAGAGAATGTTTTTAATTATGTGCGCTTTTTTCATTTTTGAAATAATTTCGGATTCCGAAAAAATACTCGAATGAAAAGTTAACGTCAAACTAGAGAGCGATGTTGTTGTTGTTTTTTTTTTAGAATGATCGATAATTCTTTCAACGGCAAAAAAAATGTTTGCAGATCTAAAATTTTCCTTTTCCCACCGTTCTTTCTTTCACCAAGTTTTCACGATGATTTCATACATATTTTTGTCATTATTCTACATTTCTAAAAAATCTCGGAAAATCTCAATTTCATCTCAGTCCTCTATTTTCCAGATGATCAGATTTTTGCGCGCACTTTCAGAAATTTGGCATTTCGCAGCCAACTTTAAACTTTCTCGTTCATTTCACTCAATTTCCTCGCTCAAATTCATGAGGTGTTTTGTATTTCCGCTTGGAGATTTATTATCGCGTCAAAATCATAAATTTCACCGACTAAATGATGAATTACTTACTTGTCCGAGATTATTTTGGGCTAAAATGGCACATTTTCGGATCAAAAACTGGCGTTCTCTGATACTCTGTTTTGCTCATAGAAAGTCATTCTGATGCACTAAAAGGGAATAGTCCGGACTAGAATAGGGAATGTTTGTCATTCTAGCCAGCATTCTCATATTCACGTATTGAGGAAGTCTTGCGAATCAGCTAGGTTCGAAAAGTCAGCCTCTTTGCTAATATGTTGTATTAGAGCAGATTTTGAACATCGCTAAATTACGAGTCACGATTTTATCTACTTTTAAAAAACGCTCATTTTGTTTTAAAATTTTATCGTTTACTATCTGGATGTTTTTCTTTCACATTTTGATTTTTCAGAATTACTATTGGGTCAATTTACTTCTTACGCGATTATCACTTGTAGTCTGAACTTAATTTGAACAGGATTAATCTCAGATCATCTTTCTTCGAAATCACACTATCGTTTCATTTGCAATTTTATGTGCACATTCTCATTAAATTCTCTCAAAAAGCGTGTTTTTGTCTTGAGAATGAAATTTTATTCTCGCAGTTATTGTAGTCTGAAAGCTACCAAATGACATGTAATACTCTCAAAACCTCGAGATAATTTGAATAACCTCAATAATTAGTTGAGGGTGGCGATTTTCTCGATAATTAAAACTAATTAGCATAAATCTAATGCAATTTATCTCGATACCATCGAAACGTGCTAAATTTCATTCTGCCGTTGAATGTTTGCAAATTTATTTTAGAAAATATTGTTCAGGCTAAAAGTCATTTTAAAATCAGCAAATTAAACGGTAATCCTCAAAATTGTACCATTTCTGCAAAGATGTTTAAAAAATATTGGATTATCATTATAAAATTCCCTCTTTAATCAGCATATGCGTTTAAACAAAAAATCAATTGTCCTGAAAAATCTCAATGAAAACCGCTAATTAGCTCCGCCCTTTTCTGAGGAATGTTGTTGTGTCGATAATGAGATTTGGTCGAATGCTATGAAATGGAAAAAAGAAGAAAGCACCTCCCACATTCCACCCTAAGAGAATAATGAATCCCCTCGCTATTCCTGCAGAATAACCAGCTATTTTCAATTTCAATTTCTCAGAATGACTGCCAATTGTTGTAATTCTTCTCCAAAAAAGCCTTCTTATCATAGAAATAATGATTTTTGAGGTTTTCGTTTTTTTTTTTTAATTTTTGAATTTTTTCATAAATCTTGTATTCTGGAAGCTCACTTTATTTATACATTTTATGATTTTTCCGACAAAAGGTAATTTTCGCTAGTTGAATAATTTTTAGATCATTTATTCTCCATAAAATTCGAAACATAGTTATCTCTCAGAATTGATTTGAATTGGAATATTTTCATCTATCGTCGTTAAATTCATAAATCATTAGGTATCCGAATAGTTTTTCGCTCTCATTTTTGGACGTAATTATCCAATTATTTTGGAATTCAAGTCGCACTCGATTCATAAATTTCGAAGATTTTCTGCGAACAGCTTCACAAAAATTTGAACAAAGTTCTAATAGGCTAGCATTTACCTTTGAAAACTTGAAACCAATCTATCTTTAAATACTTGTCACTAATATCGCCAAATTCCTCAATATACGAAATATCTTATTGTTGGTTTTTCAGTAAACTATTAGGCGTCTAGATAATTTCCTCATTCCCCTGTAATTATGCAATTACTCTTTGGAATCCACGACGCACGTCGACTCGCATTTGGAGCCAAACGACGTAAATATTACCCTGGAAAATATTCATCTCATTCCTCATTTATTCATCAAAAATCGTCGTTTTCCATAATAACCAATCAAGATCTAGCATCTATTTTAAGGCTAGGAAAGCTATGATAATTTTTCTAATCTGCATACTTGTTATAGCTCAAAATAGCGTAACTTTGTCGCGAGGTATGATTTCATGAGAAAGGCGTTCGATTCTATGATGTTCGAATTTGCATTTATGTAGTTTAGAAATTTCGGACATTCCAATATAACTTTCAAAAGATTGTTCATCGACATTCACTATTTTCTCAACTAACTAGTCTAAATTACGATACATCATCACAAGATCCATTAATTTTATAATAACTTTTTCATATCTTGAATGAATTTTCCTAAAATATTGCACTGTAGAACATGATTTCGCTCGTTCACAATGAGTATTTACTGTGCTTTCTTTATGATTATCATAAATTTTATCTCATTTCCAGGTAGTTTACTGTGCATTGCATGTTTCGTCATGCGAGTGCAGATGCAGCATTGCGAGGGAATCGGAAGTTAGAGCGGGGTCGACGAAGGCGAAGTTCTGTGGTCGACTGGATCAATGGGTTGACTGAAAACAATCAGATCAGGGAGGAAGAGTGGATCAAGTAGAAAATCATTCTTTATTTCAAAAATACGATATTATCAGTGATATAATATCTCGCAAGTGTTCACAAACTAATGTGAAAATAATGTAAACTGATATTTCAAATTAAATGTAACATGTCAAACCAATTATTCGTGACAATTAATTAGCAAGATCACAAATCGTTTTTCTTAAAGTAATAAAATCGGATTTCAGACCAGAAGGTGCTTGCGAACGAATAACTCGCAACGGCAGTGTCGTTGATGTCGAAGAAACTCAACCGGATGATCAAACTACTCGAAAGAATGAGCTCATCGCTAAACTCAAGAGAGAGGTGATTTAAATGATTTTAAAATTCGATATAAAAGAGGAAGGGAAACGATTCTACCCGTTCGTCATGATAATTGTGATTTATTTTGAAACATCTTATTTTTAACCTTTCATTTTTTCATTTCAGGTCAAAGTGATTATGGAAGAAGCTGTCACGAAACGTACCGTCGATTTACAGTCTGCCTATGTGACTTCATTATGTGGTAGGTTTTTTATTTCGAATTCTGAATTCCTCAGCCTGTCTGTCACAAAACAAACGAAAATTGTCTTAATTTTGCCATTCAAATTTCGTAGCATATATGATCAAGTTAATGTTAGGATAGCTTTGCCTATAAACATCAAGCGTTTTCAACGTACTTGGTTAAAATTGGGTAAAGTGATCGTTTCAAACTTGGTCAATTTAATGCATACCGTCACCAAAACCCGACTACAGATGTTCTTTCTTGCCAATTACCGATTCAGTCACATTCTTATTTCCCCCTTTTTGATGTAAACATGCTGAGAGTGCAGGAATTATTTATGCACCCTTTCCTCGGCTCTTCTCAACCGACGTGTGTCCTCATTAGGATGGTGGGCTAGTGGGCTAAGCACAATCCAACACAAATAATCGCACCTGAGGGATAGAAATAAGAATAACGAGTTAAAGTTGAAAAATAACGAGAATTCTTGGAAAATTATAGTAAAAACTAAATTGGCGCAAATTCCACGATCGGAGCTATGATATACTAACTAATTGGCAATTAGGCGAGATTTGCAGATTATAAAATTATTATAATTTGAAGACTGTAATTTAACAAAATTCTTCGAGTTTGCATTATAATGGAAGAATAATTTTTCCCCGTTACATATGTTACATTTAACTATAACCAAAATGCGTATTTTTCAACTGATCGTCAATCGAATTTTTCTTTTGAACATCTTAAAAGATTTCAAATTTCAGCGGCAGTGGACGCGTGCCTGATGGACGGTCTGCGCCGTCGTCTGCTCGGTCTGTTCGGCTCTCGATCATCCATAGCCTTATTGCATTCCGTCGCAAAACAACACCAATCCGCCCAAATGGTGGTCGAAAAACTCGCCCAGACTCAATAGTATTTTTTTCAATATTAAGAAAAACTCGCACATTGGATTGTTTTGTTTGAGATTTTCTGATTTTTCACAAATTTCTAAATTCACAAAAAAAATGTTCCTAACTTGAAGATTAAGAAAGCTGATAAGGAGGATCACACTAATATAGATATATTGAAACTTTCTGAAAATATTGGCAACGATTTTCAATGCGAGACTATTTTTATTCAAATTCCTGCGTTCACTAGAAAAGTTTTTAAAAAATTTAAAAATGTCACATTTCATGAAAATTGAAAATTTATCTATAATCCTATGCCGAACTAGATAATAATTTGAAAACTACAAAGGATAAAAATTAAAAAATCTAATCCTCAAATTTCTAGCCACCCGCGGGCTTCGCCGCATTTGGAGTGGATTCGGGAAGCCTTGCACATGCGATCTCTCTCCACGATCATACACTTCATCAACACCTCAAAAAGGTAGAAAACGTTGAATTCAGAAGGGTTTCTTTAAGATCTAAGAGAAAAATGATTACAGTATGCGACGTTTCTACGAAGCTTCAGCTCTGATGGTCGATCGAGCGAAGGGCGGCATGGTCACTGCTTTGTTGTGTGAGGATTTATCATAACTCTTGAACTTGTTACAAGTGTTTTACTTTATGGTTTGAGTGGAATAGAATTGCGTTGCTTGGTACGCTAAGCGCCAAGTTATTCTCTTGTAATAATTTGTGAATCAAAATATCTACATAGAACATCAGGTCTAAGTTGAATTTAAATGGAGTTTAACTTAATTTTTTATTTCCAACTACGTCTAAAACTTATCGATGACATCATCTCAAAATCAGCATGTTCTTAATTCAACTCCAAGCTACATTCGATGAAATTCTTGGAAATCGCATTATTTTCCCATGATGCGAGTATTCCCTCTAACATTTGGAGTGGAATTCCATATTGGCGAGGTTTAAAATAATGGATGTGCGCCTCTCGTTTCGTCGGTTTCAAATTACATTAGACCGGTCGTCTGTGGGGGACATAGTCCCAGAAGGCTTGCCATTCATAGACTCTTTATCCGGAATTTTTATCCTCTTTTTCTATTTTTACTTCTTTCTCAGATATTTTTATCATAAATCTCGACTTTCCCGCAATTTTTACACTTAATAATTTACATTTTTATTCCAATTTCTCAAGTTTAGCCTTTTTTTAAAATGAGTTTCTACTTTAAAATAGCTTCCCATTTATCATCATGCTCAGAGATTTTTCATCATTTTGAAGTCTCGAGTTTTTTTCCAGACTATCCAAAAGCCTTTTCACTATATCAAAAATCCTTCTATTCTCTTTTCTTTCTAAAGAGAGATTATTTTAACTTTTTATCAATGCCTTTTTAAAAATAATTTTTTGTCTATTTGATATGGCCATTTCGAATTTCCTCATCCTATCAGAAAATCCTTCCATCCTCTTTTAATTCTAGCAAAGCTCTTTCCCATTCTAGCCTCGGGGCGTTTGCACAAAATCGATTCAGTCTGTCCCCCTTTTTCGTCTTTGGCATCCCCTTTTCCTGTTTCTTCCCATTTCTCCCTTTACCCTCTCGTCCTCACTTCTTTACTCTCATTATGCTCCGTTTTTGCGGGTTTCGTTTCCGTTTTTTCATTCTGCAATCTTTACCCATAAATCCGGAAACCCCTAGCCTTTTCAATGCATTTTCCACAATTTTCGATGCAAAAACATCTCAAATTTTGATGAAAAATATCTGCGACTAGCATAAAATCTGAAATTAAAATTTCTGCTAGCGCTTCTGAAGAGCTATGTTTGAGCGTATTTTTAAAATCTTTCATAATCCCCAGCTTAGAATTACAAATTCAGGAGAATAATGAAAACCTTGATAAACATCACTATTTTAGCTCCTATCTTATATTCCTTCGATATATATTTTTTTGAATTTTGCTTGAACGTCACTTTGCTCGATTTTTTCCCATATTTTGATCTCTGAAATTCGCTGAACTCACGAGGCAATGCAAAATTGATTAGCCGCAGAGCCATATTGCAGGAAAATTGTCGCTTTTCATTGCAGAATGCGAAGGAGAATTGAAGTTTCTCGAGTATTATTATTGTAGTTGATACTTGAGTCTACAGAAGTTTATCTTACTTTTGCATGACTCATTTTTAGAAATTTAAAGGATAGATGTTCTTCCTAATCTGAATTATTTTATCCAATAAATTGTTTTCAAAATCTTGATAAGATTAATCAATTCTATTTTAAAGACTTTCTACAAGTTTGAGTCAAATTTAACTTCATCTTTCAATTTTCCGATAATCCGCCACGATTGTGCGATAAACAACTCGCTAATAGCGCTATTTTGAAATTATTTTGAGTTGCTTCGCATTTCTTTTATTTCGATTTAATTTCTTATCCCTCAAAACATAATTATTGCATCAAAACAGCGTCGTCATGAATATGACACAGCACGGGTTATTATCGATTTAATTATGCATTAATTTGATTAATTTTTCCTCTTTGCGAATTTCGTAAAGCAGACACATTTGCTGTCGGAGAAATGCGCATTTTAAAATGTAATTATTGTACTCTAAAATTCTCTTGAAGCACATTTTTCCATTAGGGAAACGGTTATTTGATGCTTTTAACCTTTGAAAATTCACATTAATCTTGTTTTTACCAGAATTTTCAAGGATTCTGAAAATGCGAAAGAAAACAGCTAAAGAACCATCATTTTTTTGTCTCTTGAAAGTTGAAATATATTCGCCGAATTACTGTCCTGAAATATTTATTATCAGGTTCTCTCGCCACTTTTATAGGTTCATTTCCGCATTAATGCTTTTCGACTATTTGTCTATTTTCGCCTTCCTTTCATTTTACCTAATATCCCGTTTTCATATTTTCATCATGTTGAACACCAAAATAGCATATCCTGTCTAAAATGACATGTAATACTCTGATCCTGTAAAATATGCTTTATTTCAAAATATTGGCAAATGCCATCTCTACATTTAGTAATGGTGCATATTTTGTATGAGATGGATACTAGCAGCTTTTCCCAATACCTGAAATAATGTGCTTTGAGATGGGTAAAAAAGGCATAAGATATTTGATTCGTAGAAATTCATATTAGCCCCGTTTTTCATGTATCTTCCTCCTCATGGATGTGCATTCATTTACATTTTTCGTTGACATTTTCCTCTATGCTTATTGAGCGCATCCCCTTTCCTTTCACGGTATTGGTTAGTTCTTCAATTTATGCATACTAATCGGTTCTCTAGCCATTTTTAGCCACACCAAACTGCATTTTCAGTTTTACTGAGAAAACATCGAAGGAAAATATTTGTTTTTCCATGTTTCATGCAAATTCTTAGGACTATTTGCTTTGTTTTGAGGCAATTGTTGCATTTATGATTTTACTTTAAGCTAATGTGAGGTTTTTTTTCCATAAAATGTCATATCTTGAAAATTTCACTTTCACTGATTAAATATTGTGACCTGAAAAATACCAAATCAATATAGCTTTCATTATCTATTATCTACACGTATTTATTTGAAGCATGAAATTGCAAATACTTTTAATTTTGCGAAATGATAATCATGTCACCATTCCATCGTTACTTACAAAAGTATGATTCGTGCTTAAATTTTAACATTCTTCCTATTCACGTATTATTCATAATTACAATATTACGAGTGGCTTTAAAAACGAAGACAAATCATTACAAGTAACTTTCAGTAGGTCCATGTGCAGTGACATATCGTAGAATGGGTCTGGAGGAGCAGCTGGGTCAGCCCGCGCCCATCACCGACGAAATGGTCGATCGAACGAGCAGTTCTAGCACGCGGATGCCCGTATCCCCAAATCCTACTCCCGCTAGGCCTCCTTTATCTGTAAGCGAAAGTTCTTCACGTAAAATTTATGGGATTCTAATTTGTGTTTACCAAAACCCTATCAAAGTATTCCAATTTTCCATTGCCTAAGACCGCACCAGTTGTGAAATGTTATTCTTGTCGAAGAAAAATCAGGTTGTATAGTAGGTTTCGAACTTTCACGAATCAAAAGCTCGAAAAAAAAACCCCAGTGATCTGCAGTTACTATGCATTGCAGAAAAAGCTCAATGACTGAAACGTCTAATCCTAACAAATTCCAGATAGTGCGTCAAGGCAGCAGCATAGTGTCGGTGGATCGAGGCTCCGTCAGTCGTGACTATGTTTATTCGCTGCATCACAATTTCCGAACAAATTTGCTGTATGGCAAGAATAACGTGTGCGTAGCCGCTCCAGGAGAAGAAACGCCCATAAAAGGTAAGCAGCTTGATAAAATGCTAGCTGGAAAGTTCATCGTGTCCTAATCGTAACATAAGAAATAGCATGAGTAATAATCTATCCTAGCTCATTCTCCATCTATAGCCAAATTATTTCGCGTGTTACGATGTTATTACATTTCCAAATGGCCTAAAATGTTTCAGTAAAATACGGACAAATCTAAATATTTTACAATTTGTTCTTTGTAGTTTTCGCTGGAAATCATCAATAGAGATCAAATTTTAAGACCTTCAGTAGTGATGAACTTTGGCGAGTCATTAAAATTCGTGATTAGGTTTCAAGAAAAGTTCATAAGCTAGTATTAGGAAGATGATTGCGCATAAGCATCTAAATACTAAAATTCAGGATATCTGTCGCTTCATAAGAATCACGACGGTGAAATTTCGCTAAAATGGACTCCGAATCAATTGATGCATGCTAGGTACAAAGAATCACGATCTGTGCAGGTTTTAGCCTAAAAATTTCAGTTCTCAGCCTTGTTCTGCGAATGGTAAAGATGTCGAACAGAATTGGAAGCAGGCTATACAGATACAGATGCAGGATATCATATACATCCATTTGCATCAAAAAGGTAGCTAAATATTATTATTTTTACCTAAAAATATGTCATGTGCCATGAAATCATACCATTGCTCCCTGCAAGTAAATAAGATAATTTCTTTTTCTTCAGTTAACGGAATCTAGAATATATTACCTGTAAGCAGAAATAATTAGAAAATATGACAAATTATTCAGACGAGAACTATCCCTCGACATTGACCTTCGTGAATTGCGAGGGTGTGCAATCAGCACCTTTGCAATTGCCAGCCGGTCAACATTCGCTCGTCTTCCTGACAGCTTTAGAAACTGGCCTAGCTCCGTCGCTGAGATTAGATCCGCCACTCTGGGCTGGGCATGGCAAAGGTATTCTAATCAATAAAACGTTATTGTTTTGATGTATCATGCAATTGGAAAGTGCACTACTGTTTAAAAATAATTAGAATCATATAATAGTGTGGACCTTTACCATTATATAAAAGTAAGAATAATGTATCGAACATTGAACTTTTCCCTAATCTTCGCAAAGTTAAAGCAATACAATATTTTATCGCATGCTAAATTCCAGAAAAGGCTCTTCCCCGTCTGAGAAAACGCTCGACAGCCAGTCCCTCCATGATGGACTATGTGTTCCGACTGGTGCGAATTGCGGGCAATGACCCGATTCCCTTCGACGACATCGAACCTCCCTCACCTCCATTGGAAACTCCTCCCAATACGGCTAATAATTGGTTTCTAACTTTTTCTTTAGTTTTTCTTAGAAGTTTTTATTTTCAGCATATCATTGCCAAACTCGCCCTACATTATGGATACCAATGTAGACTCTCTTATTAAGTAGGCTTCAAAAAATTAGATTACTGATATATTTTAAAGATAAATATTGCGACATTGTCAAGAGTAAAAAATTTAATTTCTTTTACGAACAAAGAAAATCAATAGAGTAGGCGTCAAAAAATTCCCCATTCTTGATATTTTGAAATAGTAACCTAGTCTTTCTGCCATGCCAAATAAGTCACGGAGAATACAAATTTAGCATGCAAATGGGCAAGGCTTGTGAATCGATGCGACATCAGATATTGGCTAGAGCATTTTATGGATGTAAGAAGAGAGTAATCAATAAAAATCAATAATCGCTAAATTCAGGGCTAACCTACTGCCGTCATTTGAAGACGATCCGGAAACATTTGCTATATTTGGTCGAAACAAACGTGGTCCAGGGAGAGGAAGACGCTCAACCGGTAGATGAGGAGTTCTGGAAGAAGTGCAGGGCCGAGAAAACAGTAAGCATAGAATTATCTTAAAATAGTTATGTTTTCAATTTTTCGAAGAAATTTGAACATTGGAAATTTCAACAAACCTTCATTGCTTTAAAATCATACTGCTTTACTAAAAACTCATGCTTCAAAAATATTCGAACTCAGACTTGATTTTATCGATATTTCTAATACTGGGGATTACGTATCTCATAGATAATATTTAGCAAAAAATAAAGTATAAAAATTATATCGTCCTTTTAGCCAGAACTTGAGCAAGAATTCCTATCTCGGGTTTATTGGAAAGGAATCGAAGGCAGCAATCCTAAGGAATTGCGAAGACAGGCTTGGCCATACCTCATCGGACTGTTCAAGTGGGATGAAAACCAGGAGCCAAAAACTGGAGAATTCACGAAGAAATACCGGTATAATCTAGTTTTCAAATACATATTTTTGATTAACTTTAGAAGAGAAGTAGACGATTGGCGAGTTTTGGAGGCTGAAGTGAGAAAACGGGATGAAGAAGCTTTTATCGCAGGTAGGTTTCATGAAAATCGAGACTGCATTTACGAAATCAATGATCCAATCACCATTTCTTCGAATGAATGAAAATAGAAAGATGTACTTTTACTCTGACCTAACATATAAATTTTTATTGTTCATTTATCGATAATATTTTCCTTACTGTTATGATCCGATTAACGATATCAAGGAGTAATCCACATTTTAGCTCGAGCCAAGAAATTCTCCTCTCCCGTTCGCGAATGTTCAATAGCCAGTGATGTTTTCGAAGAAGATAGTCGGCCTGAGGAACTTAATAAGGTACTTTCATTGTCAGACAGTTCTTGAATGTATAATCTAGGACGAACCTTGTTCCTCTGAAATTCTCCTGACGACTTTCACGACGAACTTGCATCGAATTGACAAGGACGTCGAAAGATGCGACAGGAATTTGTTCTTCTTCTCGAACAAGGAAAATTTGGAGAGCCTGAGGTAAATTCAAGATTTTTACGGATCTTTTGACGTCGTCATTATCAGATTAGTAGAAATTTATTTTGAAACATCCTGAAAATCCGGCACAATTAACTCGCCAATCGCCAAAATAATTTTCATATATGATGATAAGATATATTAAATAAAATTAATTTTTAATATTATAATAATAAGCTCTTTGAGGTACTTAACAATCAAATAGCCATGATTTATTTATAAAAAATTTTGAAACCTAACAAATTTTCAGGCGAGTTATGATCACGTACGTTCGACGAAACCTGGATGAGGGCTACGTTCAAGGGATGTGCGACCTCCTGGCTCCCTTACTAGTCATTTTCGAAGATGGTAATTGCCCTATTTATTTCGTTAACTGTTTAATTATCGATAACTATCCTTCAGAAGCCCTAACAATTGAATGCTTCTCTATACTTATGAGTCGACTGCGGGAGAATTTCCCTCAGCGGACTGGCATGGATGAATGTCTCTCTAATTTGCGATCGTTAATTCAGGTAATTAGGACAATTATGCTAATTAACTACCAACTATTTATACTTCAGGTCATCGACCCTCAGGTTTTCTCGTTATTATCCGCATCCACGGATTGCACTCATTTGTACTTCAGCTATCGATGGTTCTTGCTGGATTTCAAGAGAGGTAGATTCCTTTTCACGAAACAAATTGAAGGCCAACCTTATCTTGGAAGCAACTTTTAAAATTTTTAAATCGACTATTGAAGTCACAATTCATTGGCGGATTTCCCCGTATTTTCTAATTCTGAGATTTAGAATTGTCCTACGACTGTACCTACAAAGTTTGGGAGACGATTTGGGCCGCGAACCGCACCTTCACTCCGCACTTTGCTCTGTTCTTCGCTCTCGCGATTATCACGAATTACCGAGATGTTATAATCGGCAGCCAGATGGACTTCACTGACATGATCAAGTTCTTTAATGGTATGGACTTTATGAGTTACTATTGAATTTGAGAGTAGATATGCATCTTTAATAGTTTTGAAGAAATTTTCGGCACTGATCCGTAATACAAGATAAACCCAATCAGTATCGATTGGTTTTTTCTCAAAAAATATTACCGATTGGTATTGAGAATGTTGAGAAATAATAACTTGTAAATTTCAGAAATGGCCGAACGACATGACTGCACCCGACTCCTTCAAGCTGCCAGACTGCACATAAAGGCGCTACAAAACTTCGTTCAACAACTACGCTAACTATTAGAATGACTAGCCGAATCTCATTATATCGCTAGATGTCTACTCAGAAAATGTCATATAACTTACATTTTTATTGAAAAATACTTATTTATAATTAAAACTGGTTGAATTTATCATTTAGCGCATATGTTTAACAAAAGTTGGGCTCATTTCGGTGAAAATGTTAATAACTTGTATTTTATTTAATTTCCTAAATAACTCCCAATATTTACGCAATTTTACGCGGTTCTAAACTATAAAAACACAAATCTTTAATGTTTCTAAGACCGGTGTCAAGAACTTTGCTATCGTTTCATGCAAGGATATCTATCTCAGAAGTTGATATCCTATGGCAGATTTCTAATGAGAATTTTATATGAAAAATAAACGTTTTAGTCAAATATTTTATTGTTTTATCTCTATGCATGAAAAACATACATAATAATTGAGCATACGGTCAACGGAAATACAAAATAAGTGTCTACCTAAACAAAGAAAAGAAAATAGTCTTACTTCGTATTTGCGAAATTCGGCAATATTATGAACGGAAGCAATGCGTAATTTAGTCGAAAGGCATAATTAGTTAGAACGAAAAGGCAATTATGGATGGCAGTTTTGGAAATAGTCGTTAATTGTCGTAATTAAGTATAATTATCGCAACTATTGACAGTGGTTTGTCAGGTATTTACAATGCAAAATAAATGAAAAATAGCACCGAGTGGCGAATAGTAATAATAACTGATATGCTATTTAAAATTATTAAAAATTCCGTTATTTAAAATTCACTCCAGTTATAAATGGCAAAATCGATTTTTCATATTCAGCAATGGAGCACATTTTAAACAAACTATAAAGAATAATAATAAAATTGAAAAACTGATACAAATATATTCGACCTGGGGCAGTGGGTGATAATCATTCGATAGACCGATTTGATCATGGCAATTCTGGCGAAAAACGACTAAATCTACAAAAATTCAGAAATAATGAAAGTATTTAGATATTTAGATATCATAAGAGACTAAGAAAATCAATAAAAATGGGGGCGAAAAATAACCATGCGTCGATTTTTCAATCTTCTCAGCCCATTATCGATTGATTTCTTTGGTCTCCCAATTAATTGCATGATCATCTGAAGGAAAAAATCGAAAATGGCACTTTTCATGCAATTTTACGAAAAATACAATAATAACGGTCCTAGAAATTTCTAAAATTACGATAACAAAGTATTCGAGAAATTCAAGGAATATGAACCGACGATATTTCGGTATTCGGAATAAATAGCAACTCCATAACTCAAAGAAACGGTAAGCTGATTTTTGAGAGGATATAAAAACTCATTCTATGTGCTATTCTCAAGCTAAGAAGGTGCTATTTTCCTAGTTACCGATGTGATTTCTGAGTTTCAAGTGAGGAAGGTAGAGTCAATTTAGAAGTAATTGACTTCGGAAGATTTCGTTGTTGTGACGAATTCGTTCTTGGAGCGTTCCGTGCCAGTGCGCGGATCGTTGCCGGGTTGGAAGTCGTGGTTCTAAAATGCTTCCCCGTTTTATTAAAATATCGCAAAATAACTAATCTTATACATAAAATTTCGATCGACTATTTTCACTCTTATTTTTCAAAATTTCATTGTACTACTCAATCGTTTATAATTGAATAAACCGGTATCTTTAGAAGATAAAAGTTAACTCAAGTTTCTACTTCTCCGTTTTTGAATTCACAAACTAATCTACCGTGTTGACTTTAGTGGTTCTGTCGTAGACGTGGTGTCCGCTGTCCTCCATGTCAGAATCGTAGTCCAGTCCCTGAAATTTTAAAATTTGAACTCATAGTTGATTTTCAGATGATCCTAAAATAGCATGACTATTTAGCAGAACTTGTAAAGACAAGGAGAAATTATTGAATAGGCTGAGTATAGATTTGATGCGAAAATAGTTTTTCTACATATTTTCTAGTCATGCCGTGAAAAAGATTTTATTTTGAGCATCGAGAATATCAGAAAGAAATATACCGATGCTCGGCTAGCGGATCGGAACGCGGAAGCGGAGCTGGCTCCTGCGGCCGCAGTGCGGAAGTGATCCGACGAGGTCATGCCGTACTGTTCAGTCTCCGTCTCGCCCAGCGAAGCTCCCGCTGCTCCAGCGCCATGAGAGATCATCTAAGATTGCAAATATTGGCTATATTCATTTGTTTCTTCCTGTTCTTAATTGATACATTTTTATGAGTTCAAGTTATGGATGATACGAAACAATCGCTCAATATTTGACAATGAATAAAGTTTCGGTTACCACGGATAAATTGTTTGAGAAGGAATGAATTTTCATCAATACCACATTGCACTATATCAAGATTATAATTCAAATTTTTGAGGTGTACATGATTGCGTGAAAATTATTGCAGTATTTAATCAAAAATTCACCAAAGAATATTTTGCAACCTATCAAAACTAATTCTATTGTCCATACCTGACTCTGACTGATGACTTGTCCGGACTCGTCTCTGACGGTGGTGGTGCGGATCTCCTTGGTGGTCACATCGGTCGTCACTCGTCGTTCGACTTCCTCGATCGAGCCGTCAGAGGAAATCGACGATCCATCCAAGTAGTTCGCCAGAGCACCGTCATCGTGGTAGTCAAGCTGAAGTCATAGAATTGAATGATTCAAATATATCGCATCATTTGTGATTGGAACCCGCATATTTTTCATATTAGTAGAGTTGTGTTCTTGCAATTATCCATTTCAAACATTTTCGCCGATACTTCACTGTAAATTTATATCGGAGGTTTCAAACAGATTCCGTAAAATATAAGAACTTCATAGCTGTTATTCAATTAATTTTAACTGTGGTTAGCGTTTATAATTCGAATTCGAAATCATTATCATAAAGCCTATTATCTCTAGACATTTTTTACTGAGTTTTCAGTCAAGTTTCATAGAGTTTCGATTCATTATCAATTCTCTCAAAATGTGTTGACGCAATTCTGAGGTATTCGATAAAATTCTTACTCTCGGTGCAAGTTTGGCTCTCGGAATGGTGTAGTAGTCGGAGCCGAGGATCTCTTGTCCAGAGGCAGAACCTGCGGAGCCTCGGGCACCGAAGCATCTGCAGCGAGCACACAGCCACAGGCAGCACAGAAGAGTGAGCAGCAGGAAGAGAAGGGCCAGGATCGTCATCAGAATCAGACCCGCTTGAGAGTCTTGTTCCTGCAACTTCGTTATTTCACTGACTTAATTGAACATTTTTATTTTTTTTGGATTCTATTATTTTCTTCATTCGTCCATTACTACCATCGGAAAGATAAATAAAGTGAAGAAAAGGGGAATTTTGAAAGATGTTCAAAAAATCCCGAATCATCATGGTATGTCTTTAGAGGGTTACAAGCTATTTTGAATGACGATAAAATCGTTAAATGAACACCATTCTTACCGCACACGTAGGTCCATGCCATCCCTTCTCACAGACACAGGTCAATTCCGACGAATTGGAGACACGAACTGCATCTCCGTGATTTGAGCAGGCTTCCGCAAGCCGAGCAGCGCAGATGTGGCCGGGGTTGTTGAGGTCGCCGTCATCTTGGCCATCGGGGCATCTGAGTTCATACCATATCATCGTTAGGGTTCAGATTTTGTTTTCCAATAATTCTCGGAGAGAAATTTGATTAATAAATTTTCATGCACTTCAGTTGAAAGTAGTACTGACTCATTGCTACATCATTTTACTTTATCCTAACATCCCACCTAAAAGGCTAAATTGTTCACGAAATAGTACCTGCACTCGAATTTGCCATTAGGCAGGTCCTTGCAGAGATCATTGCTGAGACAGTCGTGCAGACCCCACTTGCATTTTGGCACGTCCTTAGGCAGTTTGCAGTAGGCTTCCGTCAATCCGAACTGAAATTAATGAATTTTCAGGATTTCATCTTTCATGACTGGTGAAGATCACTGATTTACATCACTATTATTCTCATCACCAACCTAGCCTAGTATACTACTTTCTGGGGATTTTTTCTTTGTTTTTGAAAAATTTACTGAAACAGAATCATGTTTCAGAAACTACCAAATTCATGCATCATACAATTGGGGCACTGTTGTTTCCATGTCATTTAATTCACCTCGGCAAGTTTCTCCGAGTCCAAGCTCTGTCTGAGGTCCATGTAGCCGGGCTCGCAGATGCACTCAGGACCGTCCTTGCCGTTCCTGCAGGTCGAGTTCATGGGGCAGTAATTCACGTCGCTGCAGTAGTCGATCTTGCACTCGGAACCTTTCAATTGGCCTGGAGGCGCAGAGTTGACGTACGGCTTGATACATTCGCATCTAAAAACGTGAATAGCTTTGTAAAAAATGTTTCAAAAATTTCGAAATCTTTGAATGAAACGTTTACTAATATTTCGATATTTTGCCTTCAAAATCTCATACCTTAACCAATGGCAAAAATTATTTCATCTTCTCATTTTCGTACCTGTAAAGGACCTCCTCATCAATGCATCTGGCGTGAGGTGAGCACTCATTCAGCTCTGGCTTTTCGCACTCATTTATTCCGATAGTTGCAAGACAATTTCTTCCAGGATTATTCGGATTCAGATCACGGAATCCTGAAATGATAGAAATAAGTAAAATTTCTGATTTCTCTTAACTCAGAGTGGAATTCTGTTGATTATAAAGTATCATAAATCATTGATTATCATCTATTGTTCATCTCTGGCGAAGTGACCACTCGATTGTTGAGGAATCGCTGGATAATGTCACGAAATGTGAATGAATTCTCAATAATGACATGAAAACTCACGATAACTCGTACATATCTATCGCTTATTCGTAAAATTTGATTTTTCCAAAATTTTCAATCAAATGGCACTTCGCCAGAGATGAACAATAATTTCCGAAATCTATTACGTCGTAGCATTTAAAACTGATAAAAAACATTAAGGTATGCTACAAAATTACAAAATTTCCCTTCACCAAGATACTTCTCTTGTCACAAGTTAATCAAATATTCCGCGTAATAAAATAATTGAAAAAAACGAATATTTCGCCATACCAGCTTGACACTCGCAGGTGTAACCGCCGTGACCGTTCTCCTTGCAAATTGCATTGGGTGAGCAATCTGATCTGTAGCAGACAGAGAATGGAGAAATCTGAAGAAAATAATTATGTTTCAAAAAATCGAAAATTCAAAGTGAATTTTATAGTTTCAATCTCTTTCTTTTGTGTAGTTTAAATAGAAAAATAAAAAGAATTGTTTAAAACCATGCTGATCTTCATGAAGACCTTAGGTTTGCTTATAAAATTCAAGTTAATCTTCACATTTTTCTATAAAATATTAACCTGATCAGGGCTGATGAAGAGTTTGGAAGTCCCGACTTCGTAATTGTTTCTTCTCGAGATATACTCGATCAGATCGTCGAACACCATTTTGGGTTCACTGACAGAGCCGCGCTCGAAGTTCGCTGTGAAATTGTAGAGCAAGCCGTGCACCCACGACTGAAATTTGTATGTTTTAGAAAAATGAATATTCACTTGATTTCTTTCAGACGTTATTCTGTGAAAATTAATCTGTCAATGAAAAATATTTGCTGGCTTCAACAAATTCAATTAGCAAAATTGCTAATTCAATAGATCGGCGTATTTAATTTTAAAATTCTTAAGGATAATCTATAGGTGTCAGAAAACGCTTTGAGCATAACTTCGAAAGTAACTTTTCAGTTATTTTTGTTCGTGATTGATATACCAAAACGCTAGACATCTGCAAACTCACAGCGTTTCTGGTGTTGGGTCGTTCGATTTCGTTGACATCAGAGGAGACGAATCCAGCCTTGAGCGGAGTGTGATCGTAGCTCTGAGCGATTCCATCGATGAATCGATCAGTCAGATCCTTCGTCAGGAAATCTGTAGGGTTCGCCAAATTCGAGGTGTACTCGAGTTTCTTCGCTCCATCACGAATCACGTAGAGAATGAGGTTGAAAGGCTCGACCTAAATTATAAAAATGGTATTTTAATGCAACCTCTTTCGTAGAATGAATAATAATACATTTTGCATGAAAATACGTTATACGATCTTGAAACATAGTCCGATATCCTTGTTTTACCTTCATGATAAATTGCTCTTCGATTTGCAACAATCAGCACTGAGAAATATTATTGCTAATGATGCGAAAACATTGGAGGTACATTTTATTGATGACCAAATTTATTTCGCTACTTACCGACTTGCAAACGCTCGCCATGTCCTTTCTCTTCATGCCTCTCGGGCAACCACAGATCTTGTCTGCAATGCAGATCTCTCCGAGCTCTTCGTTGCAGAATCCGTCGCCACATGGGAGTCCCTTCTTCTCTTCGACCGGTGGCCTGAAATTAGTTGTTCAATAATTTCGTTGGTATCTATCTATTCATTCATTTCGACAAAAGTCCATGTCTCGTGTTCTTCTGATCAAGAAAGTCAAAGACTTTGAATCATCTTAGTGTGAAATTTTACTTTTTCACTGCCACAATAATAAAACCTAGTTTATTTTAGTTCATGAATGATGAATTGATGCTCACTTGCAAGGATTGAGTTGTTCGAAGTCCTTACTGATGCCGAGATTTGCGTGTTTGTAGCCGAACGATTTGATCACCTCGGTGTACTGCTCGAACAGCTTGCATTTGTCGTAGTTCTCGGTCAGCTTCACTGTCGATTTGATCAGAAGTCCGTTGTTCCAGTTGGGATTTTCGGCCTGAAATTGGCGATTTAGAGGAATGAAGAGGCAGTAATCATGCTTGAAAATTATGTTCCATTGAATGTCAAGTGTCAGTAAAATTTAGAATATTTAATATAATGTTTTAGCTGTGTAGGAAAACTCAAAATTACCTACGATTATTTGTCTTAAGTTTCATAAAATTCTTGGTATATCGAATTGTCAAACAATCAATTCTTTTTTTTGCATAAACTGACGATTTTAGAAAGATGGTCAACGGCTGATCTACAAAAATATCTGTTTCACGAAATATCTTCTAAAACTAGTGAATATATAAAAATTCAATTCATGGAACTGGTCGCGTTGTAAATTTAAGATAAAATTATATGCAAACCTTAGGATTAGTGATGAGGTTGACATCAGTTTCGACATATTTGGGTCCAACTTCAGTCATGTGGAGTACGCTGGCGAGTCCCTTCTTGAAGGTCTCCTCGATCTCGACGTGCTCTGCAAATTGAGCATATTCTCAGCTAGTTTTGAGCATCTTCACCTGGAGTATCAGGACGAGTATAGCTTGGCGAGAAGTTGATATTTTCACCGTCAACATCAACTGCAATCGTGTCGAGGGGTATCTAAATGGGAAATCAGTTTTTAATTGATATTAATTCAGATCCGCTCTGTCAATGACCTATACACTACGTCATTTATCTCCCTATAAATGGTGTAAAATGTGTGCAAGGCATCCTGGTATGATTTAATTTTGATTGATTTACTACTCCAAAGAAGAATAATGCAGAAGCAGCGATTTTAAATGATGCTCGGTCGTCTTCGAATTTTTTAAAATCCTACATCGTAAATTTACTTTCTTTAATTATTCGCCTAAAGGCTGCACACAAGTAGTTATTCTCTAATGGTAGTCCATGGCCCGCAATTCATTTGAAACCTACTTCATAAACAGGGACGCATTTTTCTCCTGGTCCGGATCTGGCCTCGTGTGGTCGGCAGCCGCATCTATTTCCGTCGATGCAAACCTAAAATCGATGATATTAGATAAAATCAATTTGACTCTTCAAAATTCCATGTAGAGGTATGAAAAAAGTCCGATTCAAGAATGTCTGGTGTTATTATTTTCGAGATTTTTTAAATCTTGCCTCTCCCAAATCGAGATGACAGAATTTGTCGCCGCAAGGAATGAGGTTGGGTGACAGAGTTGTGGTCGAGGTCGTTGGGACGTCAGACTCGATCGGGATGCACACTCTGCCTGTTCTCGTTGGATCGGTCGTTTCGTCGAAGAACCCAACTTTACACCTTCGAAGGATTAGGATTAATAAAGGCAATTCTCAGATTCTCATACCTGCAAGTGTACCCATCCTCATTGTCAATGCACTCGGCATCCTTGCTGCAATCATTTGCAGTCGCGTCAAGACATTCGTTGTAGCGACACACCGTGCCAGGCTCAGATGGATTCTCATCTCGGTATGGCGCGAGACATTCGCATCTAAGTTTTGTTCTTTAATATTCTTCACTATTTTAGAAAAATTTAAGAAAAACTTGACTATCTCAAGGGGAAATGCTATAAACTGATTCGTTGTTTCTCGAAAAATTTTCCAAATCAAGTTCCTATTCATGTGCGTTATCGTCAGTTGAAGATAAATTCTCTATTTGTTAAGTTTATAAAGTGATATATAACGAGAATATTTTTAGGAAAGTAATGGCTCTGCTCTAAGTCTAGCTCTTCCGAGGCATTAATTAGTTTTCATTTGCATTATCATAGACTGTAAAATAATGAAGTCCAACCTGTATCCATCAATGGTGTCGATGCATTTGGCGTGTTTATCACAGTCATTAAGTGTCGGCAAAAGGCATTCGTTTTCGATAAACTTGCACTGTCTTCCTGGCTCGGCGGGATTCTGGTCGTGATATTCGGGTTTGCACTTGCAAGTGTATCCATCTGGAAATCAGAACATTTTATTTCTTTAGAAAACTCGATGAAATAACATAGGTTTTAAATTATTTAGTGCACTATCATCTTCACTAGACGATTTGGTGGGTAGTCTAATTCGTTCGAATTGGTATTGTAAGTAACCGATAACTTGAGACGAAATAAAAAGAGAGTGCTTCTTTCTCCTCTTCCTTTGAGCCTTAAAATGACGACATTTGTTCATTTGGTGGTTCTTTTTATTACCCTTCGTTTTTCTTTGCTTTTGCATCAATTTAACGGAATTTTTGTAACAAGCACTTGGCAATTATTTTCCTCTATCGATATCGATAAAAAATTTCCAATTAATCATCGATAATTATCTTTAAAAATGCGAAAAACGAAAAGAAAATAAGGAAATCGCCCAATAAACAAATGCTCGTCTCTCGCACATTCCGAGACTCGCAGGATAGGGGAGAAAAAACACTCCTTTTATCCCGTTTCAAGTAGACGGTTATTTGCAATATAAATATTTCAAGATATTCAAAGACGAAATTCATATATTTTTAATTCAATTTAATCTGCAATTGTTATTCAAAAAATTATTGAAGTTATGCAAATAAATTTAAGAAAATTCGATAACCACATCAAAGCACTCTAATTTCAATGAACCTGGAATGTAATTCGCAAAAATTATAAACAAAAAGCTGCTAACCTTCCTGATCGATGCAATCAGCGAATCGAGAGCACGTAATAAGATGGGGGAATTGACATTCGTTGACGAGCGCCTTGCAGTTTCTGCCCGGCTTCTTCGGGTCGGGCGAGATGTCCTTGCTGTAATCACATTCATTTTTGATTTAATTTAGGGTTTAACTAGTTCAGAATCCAAAATACTACTACTTTTTATTCTGTACTTCTATAAATACAGGAGGCCAAAAATAGAAGATCAAGTCTACTATCTATCAGAGAAAATATGGTCTTTTTACAAAAATTTCATCTTAGCCTGCGATTTTCTTTATAAATTGAACTGGTACCTGTTGGGCGGGCAAATGCAGGTGTATCCATCATCCAGGTCTTGGCAGGTAGCTGCTGGGTCACAGTCGTTTCGAGAGGGGTCCAGACATTCCTGTATGATTTCGTGGCATTCGCGGCCTAAATGTGATTATTAGATTTATTCAATATATGTTGGGAAGAGGAGGGCAGGAATGAGCAAAATTCGATTTTTGGAGCAGGACGGATGGTAATTTCTTTGGAATGGGGGCAGGAAAATTTTGCTCATCCCTGAAGAAGTGGAAAATGAATTTGGTTTAGAGAAATTATCATAGATAAACAATGGTGCTTTTACATAATAATAGAAAGCTTAGAAGAAAACTAGAATAATTTTAAACTCGACCCTAAAGATCATGTTTTTCGTACTGTAATAGGATTAACGCAGGGCGTGTAAAGATAGAGGGGAGAAGAGAAAAAACGAAATAAAATAGAACTGGTAGAAGATGCTAATGAATAAATCGCTTTGCTTTTCGAGGTTAATAAACTTGAGACTATGTCAAGAAAATTTAACTTCGTTATTAAGGGTAGTTTTAGGTTGCACGCTCGTTAATGCGAACTTATAAGAATTCCAATAAAGCCTTTTACCTGGAGTTTCAGTATACTTTTCGAAATATTGATCCACTTTAATTAAAATTTGCATAACAACAATTCGATCATTTCGTGTTTTTGAAAGAAAGTTTCATGATAATCAAACACATTCAATTCATTAGTCTCAAATATTCGCCCTTGGCCAATGATAGCTAACAATACATATATCTATTTTCTTTAAATTTTACGTGCCATAATTCATTGCTTTATGTGATTTAAAAAGATGTTTCGAGAAAATTGGAATCTTTTTCAGACTAATTTCAAGTGCTATCTATTCCGTCGATTATATTACAACAATTCTGAATATAAAAATCGCATTCATACCTGGATTTGATGGATTTTTATCCAGATAGCCGTCTCTGCAGGTACATGTGTATCTCTCGGGTCCATCGACTTCCTTGCAAATCGCAGCTGGGTGGCAGTTGTGCTTGGTATCGTCCTAAACTTTTTTATTCCAGGAACTTTCGAATAAAGGTACCTGGCAAATTTGCTCGATACATTTTCTGCCTGGTTTCTGTGGCAGAGGCGATCTATCGAGGAAGCCTAAGATTAGAATAGTTGGTTTTTAAGGATATCGGTATTTCGAACTTCATATCATGAAGAAAGTGCGTAAAATAAATTATGATAAAGTTCTGTTAGTTGTTCTATAGAATATGATAAGGTGATATAATACAATTAAAAATTAGCATTTTCAAATAGTCATCATTTTACTATTAGTACCTGGATTACAGACACAATCATAATCGTTATCTCCTCTCTCGATGCAACGGGCATTACGGTCGCAGTCATTTCGGCCGGGCTCGCACAAATTGTTGGCTGAATTTTTGATTTACTCAATCTATCATGATGATTGATTATATTATTTTTATTAAATATTGCTGCTTCTTAATCGTCAGGGAGCATCAATAATTTGCGCTATAAGAATGAAGCGAATCTTGGAACATATCAATTGAGTTTCACTATGGACAAATTCCAGAAATGTGTTCAAGACATCATATGAGAAAATTTACTAATCCTTGTGATATTATGTCATTTATATTGTATCAAATCATAAAAGATTACCTTTCTCGCATCGTCTTCCCGGGTTTCTCAATTCATCATAATCTTTGTAGCCTTCTTTGCACACGCACTTGTAGGAATCACGTGTATCTAAAGTTAATTTTTAGAGGGTTTAAATTTTCATTCTTTTAAGTTTCATGACACCACCCAACAAAATAGTATGAGAAAAAGAGATAAAACTGCATTACGTCATTACTGCAAGTTGATCTCCATTATTTGATACTTACCATAGCAGTTGGCGTTTTTACTACAAGTATTGGCGCCAGGTATGAGACACTCGTTGATGAGCTCCTGACAGACGACGCCTCCGAACTGCTTGGGATTTGGAGAAATATCCACGAACCCTTGTTTGCACCTTAAATTGGTAATCGTTTTTAATGAACTACTTTAAAAGTCATTGAAAATTGGAATAATAAAGAAAGCTGTCTGTGAGAAAAACTGAAAAAGTGCGCAAATCTTTAACCGTAAGATTATGTTTTATCCTATTTCATATACTTCTCATGTATCACGAATCTTCGTCATCAATATTGAACCTTATCAGTAAAATAATCCGACTAAATCAAAAATTCAACCAACCTGCACATGAATCCTTCGGGCAGGTCGAAGCAATCCGCGTTCACCGAGCAGTTGTGTCTTCTAAATTTTTTTTTTTCATAAAAATCACGTTTCATAATCAGGATTCTGAGAACTCTACTCTTTATAGAATGAGATAAATTTTGAAGTTTGATCCATAAATGGATAGAGATAGGACTTTAAATTATACGAACTCCGTACAACCCTAATCTAAATTACCGTACCCAGTTAAGCATTCATTCTCCTCCTTGTTGCAAACGCGGCCAGGTCTGTGGATCGTGTCGGGTGATTTGTCGTTGTAACCTGCGAGGCATGTGCAGATGTAGCTCTAAAATAATGAGATCTTCATAAATGTTAGGACGCCACAAATTTTCTCGCTAATTAGATAGCGATATTTGCTATTTAGACTAGGTGAAACTATTTACCTCGTCAGTATCGGTACACTTGGCATAAGGTGAGCAGTCATGTGTGCCTGCGGCGCACTCGTCCATCACTGAAAATTTGACTTGTGAACATCGCAAAAATTAGTAAACTAATAACTCCAGTCATAACGTGAATATATGCTTGAAGAATATCTCGATCAGAATTCACCTAACAGTTTACGATTCTCAACGAGACATGGCGACAATATCATATCATCATCTCATTCTTTCATACAAATTTATCAATGCTGAAGGTTCAACTTTGAAACACTCTTTCTTTCATTAGTCTTCATTCGTATGCTTCAAGATTTTTTACGCTTGAAATATCATCTGAATTTACAATTCATGCTACTGCATGGTCCCTATCATACAAGTCATATCAATCGTTTTCAAACTCACAGCAGATTCCAGTAACGGGGTGTCTTCTGTGGTGTCTGTCGCATTGGCAAGTGAATAGTCCGCGTCCGTCAGGCAGACATTTCTCCTTCTTCCTCAAGTCGCACGAGTCAGGCACTGTCGGATCGCAAGTGCCTGGTGGCACGCACTGACCGGTCTTCGGGTTGCGCTCGAATCCATCCCTGAAATTACCGTTTTTCGCTAGAATTGTACTTTGAAAACCAGATATGGCTGTCCAACGACTAGAAATGTAAAAGATAAATAATTTCGTTTGATTTTCTGAAACCTAACCTTCAATTTTTCATGAGAAAGTCACTATTAAAGAATTCATGTGTTATGTTCATGAAGAAATCTTTCGATTTTATCAATGTTTCAAATTTCTTCTTCATCCGAATCAGAGAAGAACCATTAATGTCGATTGGGAATCTATCTGTATTTATAAACCTTACCAGCAGATACAGACGTATTCGCCTCCTGGTCCGCGGATGCACTTTGCGTTTGGACCACAAGAATTGGGGCCGTTTGGAGAGCACATGTCCTGGTTGTAGGATTCCAGAGGCGGCTGCTGTTCGGGAGGTCTCTCGCCGATTTCTGAACAACAATTATATTTTGGAAGGAGAAGAAAAAAGGACGTCATTTATTCATTTTATTGTTTGAGGCTAAAAATTGTCAACTATTTCTTTTTCATATCATTGTGACTCGGCACCTATCATCTACAATCGTTCTACTATATTATATGACTCTTGGACAATTCGAAAACCTACTGCAAACGCCAGTGACTCTGTCTCTCCATCCGAGGTCTGCCGGACAGATGCATCGCCAATTGCTGAACGGCGTCTTCTCGCAGATCTCTGGATCAGGGCAGGAGGTCGAGATCTCCGGATTGCAGACGTCTCCACCACACACGTGGGTGACTGGGTGCGGGTCGAAGTTAGGCGGGCACACGCATTGGTATCTGAAGAATAGTTCATGTATCGATTAACTTCTTCGTATTTCAGTAAATGTTTGGAGAACTGTGATTTTTAAGCTATATTCCCGCGCGCCGTTATATGAGATAAAATATCGAAAGAAAGTAAGTTTCTGCAATGTTTCAACAAGAAGTTGGATGTGCCAAATGGCAACAACACTATTCACTTCTTTCTTCTTTTCTAACAGTATTTTCTTCAGGGCGACTTTCTCTTTTTTCTCTTCTCCTATATCTCTCACCCGGCCACCGTTTCCTACTTTTCTGTGTTAAAAATTATCACGATTGAGCGGTGTTTTATCTGTTTTGAATAAATGCATTGTTAATAAATTTATTGTCTGTATCCTTGTTAGCTAATTACTAACCAACCCAGAAGTCTCTTTCTGCTCATTGGATGAAAATCGCATTGAAATATAAAATACTCAGATCATGATGGTTTTGCAAGCTTGAAGTAGATTTTTTTTAAAATCTTTTCATGATTCATGTAAAGATAGACTCTGGTTACCTTCCACCCTTGAAGACGCAGATCTGATTTCTGCTTCTGTCGCAACCATTGTGGTTGTTCGGGTCGCATGGGCCTTGCTTATTCTGGGGTGGTCTTTCCTGAAATCCAATTTTAGCATTCTCAGCCTAAGGATAATTTAAAGTCGCGTTCAAACTTTGTTCGATATAGGGGATGAGCTTTGAGAAACAGCATTGCTCTTCCTGAGGCGAACAGGTTCTAACTTGTCCTAACGCTGCAACAAATGGGTTGCAATTTATTTTGTACCTGGTAAGTATTTTCCGGACAGGCAACTTTCTGGATAGCGGATCTGAGTCTGGTGTTGAGGTCCTCGAATCCATTAACGTGGAAAGTGCGTTCCTTCGAGCCGGAAATCTCCTCGAGCTCGACGTCGAGCACGTGATTCGTTACTCCTACTGCGTACAGCTGGATGTTCTGGAGACGAGCGTTGTTGGCTGGTCGAGTCACGTTGTCCTGAAATTTATTACCTCATTCAGATCAACTGCGCGAAGAATTTGTGAAGCTTAGGACCGAAACGAAACTAGAGTTTAAATACTAGAGATCGATTCGTTTCTCAGCATTTATGTTTCACCAAAGATAGACTTCACAACTAATATTTCGAGATGATGGCCAATAGGGAGAGCGTCGAAATAATCCTACCTGACTTCTACCATCGGTAATGACGATGCAGACTCTGCTGACGCCGCTAGTGGATGGTCGAGCTCCTCGTCGAGTGCTGAATGGACGAATTATTACGAAATTTCAATTATAGCAGAACATAAATAGGTTTCAACTTTCATATGGATCATGAATGAATCAACTATTGATACAACGTAATTAGCTAATCACCGTCCTCATAGTCCATGAATAAATATTGTGCTGAATTTGTGTGAAGAGCTTCTATTCACTTTGAATTAGTTTGAACAGTTTTCCTTAACCTATTTCATTACCTGAAAGCCTCATTAGCGACGTGCTCGATGGCAGCTCCAGTTCGGGTGAGTCCAGTCAGATATTGGATGGATTTGATGGCCTGGTGCAGAGAGCGACTGTCCTTGTTGTCGGACAAGCCGAATTCGTGACGGATTTGGTCGGAGTACTGCACAACCGATACCTGGGTCTTGCCAGGTCCGATGTCAAACAGCTCGGTGAATTCGGACAAGAAACGGAGAACTTCGGTCTGGAAGTAAGAATTATTATATCGAAATAATCTATTTGACAATTGGGAGGACTCAAAATGACGAAATCTATTTATGTTTGATGTGATTTCTTCAAAAAGAACAAATTTATCTCATTTTCGCTACTGAGTTTATTGCATAGAAATTGTCTCTAAAACTCTCTAAAATACCTGGAAAATGTAAGAACCAATTGATCCAGATCCATCGATCAAGAAGACGAGATCGGTGGCTTGACTGGGGCTAAAATGACTTGCTATTTTCGTTCGTGAAATGCAATTTTTACCAGGCAGTAGAGAGGGTGCAGACTCTGCCGGGTGGCATTCCAGCATTGCTCGATACATCAACGTAACCCGTGAAACACTTGCAAGTGTAACCTGAAATTTGATACCGCTCTTTGGGACTATTCTATGTTTCCAATCAACTCATCAGCAATTCCATATTCAACGAAACTGTTCGCATTAATACTCACCCCGTTATTTCACCAATCTCATACATTTTTTTTTGAATAAAGAAGATCCCTTTGAGAGAGAGAGAAGTAAGTTTCAATTGAATACACGAATATTTGTGAAAATAAAAGATTGATACTTCTGTTCCTTTAGTGTAATATTTTATACGCTCTATCACTACTGCAGTCCTTACCATCAGGCAGTTGCACGCAGTCGGCGTTCTTGTCGCAGTTGTTGAGCGATGGATCGCTGCACTGTCTGGCCTCTTTAGGGGAGCACTTTCTGCAATCGCACTAGTTTTCGCATTTTACTCTTTCATCATAATATCTATGACTTTCTACATCATCAGACATGAAGTTAAGCTATAGTCTGAAAATTTCTTGTCATCGTCATACGATACTGTTCATTTCTATGTCTTGAGTTTACAACTTTACAGATATTCCAAATTATCTTTCTTGATAAATCTCGTACCTTCCAGGCTGAAGTCTGTATCTCGAACTAACATCGATGTACCCTTCTCTGCATCGGCAGATGTACGACTCTGGAGTGTCCTCGCAATCTGCGAATGGTGAACAGCCCGCACTGCCATCGGCACACTCATTTTTGAGCTCCACGCATTTTCTTCCTGGGTTCCTCAGTGGGTCTGGCGACGCATCCTGGAATCCGGGGTATTTGGAAATCTTACAACCTTGCAACCTCGCAATTTAACGAAATAGGGTGTAAAACGGGAATAGGGTAGGGAAAACGTCTTCTCGCTTTTTCACTCTCTTCAAGTTTCTAAGTTCCAAATTACCTGGAAGCCGTGTTTGCACTGGCATTTCGCTCCATCGTAAGTATTGGAACAAAACGCATTACGATCGCACTCGTTACGCTGCTCGCATTGGGAGAACACTGAAATTGATATTTTAGGAAGATTCGCTATAGTGAGAATCAATGTTCTTTGACTTCTATTGCATTTTGAAATTTTAGACTTATTGAAATCTTATAAGAACTGTTAAGGTATACTAGTGGAATTAAAATAATGCGATTCACATCAACATATTTCCTTCCATACTGCTATCAAATAACCTTCGAAAACTTTGAAACGTTCCATATTCTCTAAAAAAAATTCAGCTTACCCTTGCAAACTCCATTGCTCTGTTGAACAGCGCCTCGTTTGCATTGACAGACTCGTTCACCAGCCGTGTTGTATCTGCACTCTTCGTTCGGACCGCAATTCGAGTTGTCACGGCATTGGGGCTGAAGTTATTGTTATTTTTATTTTTATTTTTTTTAAATGTTTTCATTAAATTTTAATTCAACACGAATTGTTGATGTGATAATTGGAAAATCAGTTAATGACATTTTTAAAACTATAATGAAGTTGTGAGGATCTAAATTGTTTTTAAATGTTTCTCACCTGTCGGCTAACTTGGCCGTAGTATTCAGGAGTCTTGGGTCGGTTGCAGACTCTTCCTGGGTATTTAGCAACATTAGGAGAAGCGTCCACCATTCCTGGTCGGCATCTTAATGCATTTATAAGTTTCGGAATACATTATCAATAGACTCATGCATAAAGATCTATAAGTTGATTAGAATTGTTGGCGCTATGATATCAAATGCAATAAAACATATTCAGACTGAGTTGTTTCTTTAATCTGTCTCATGACATATGATACATCATGCCATAATCGAGCATGATGACACCTACTTACGCCAGATTAAAGCCACATCAAGATTACTGTAGGAATACAACTAATCCTTACTTGCACTCATATCCATCGGTTCTGTCGAAGCAGTCAGCGTTCGGTGAGCAATCTGCCGTACCCATTTGACATTCGTTCACAGCGGCGACGCACTTTCTTCCGGGCAGTTTGCTGATGGAGACGGACACGTCGACGAAGCCTGTATTCATATTCATAATTGCTTAAACTCGGAGTTAAATAGAAAGGTAGGTTCAAAAATGCTCTTGATTTATAACATATGTTCTTATAAATAGCTAATGCTAATCCGCGAGGCTAAATCCTCTACGAATTTGCTACCTGGTTGGCAGACGCATTGGAAGCCTTCTGGAGTGTCGACACACGCCGCGTTCTCATCACAATCAACACCGTATCTAAAAGATCATCCTTGTCATTCTGTGCTTCAAGATTTCATGCACTAAGATAATCAAATTCAAAACTAATCTGGTACGTTTTGGTTTTTTGTTAACGACAAAATGATCAGCCAACATTCTTAGGCTGCTATAACGAAATGATTAACATAAATTAAAGTTTCTATTTATCGAAATTTAAAAAAAAAAATAAAAATATATTTAAAAATTTTGCACAAGTGGAACATTAGCTTGAAAGTTTTCCGCTTAAAACTAATTCTCGATTAATATTCTTACGTGGTTTTGCTGCCACATTCGTTCTGCGTTCTCTGACAGATTCTGCCTGGCTTGTGGGCCTTGTCTTGTGAAACGTCGGCGAAGCCCGAACGGCATCGACAAGTGTAACCTGAAATTTCAATTCTTATACATAGGGATGTTGGGACTCGGATCGAGATCGAGGCCCGATTTTTAAAATTGACTAAGGCTGAGGCCTAATTTTTTCGGACTTCTAACATCTCTGCTTGTATCATTTTCATAATCCAAACAATCATTGTTTTATTGTATTATTGTATGCTTCAGAGAATAGCATCATCGATGAACTGATACTTCCTCCTGTGGTTAAATGAAATACGGTAAAATCTATGATAGATACTTATTTCATTAGAAGAACAGTTCAAAGATATAGTTCAGAAACTTGTATGTTTTGTAGCTTACGGTGCATCTAATTTCAACTCTACACTAATCCTTAAGTAATTAACATGGTTCACGATTTTTTTGCTAACCCTCAGGCAAATCAATGCAGTCGGCGTCTTTATGGCAGGCATTGAGTGAAGGCCGATCGCACTCGTTTACCATCAGACAGCGGCCATCAGCCAGACGGCTCACTCCATTCGGGCACTCGCAACGGTACTGACCATTCATGAACACGCACACCTTGAATTACGATTCTTTCAGAATACCTCGTTTAAACTGTCATTAAACTCTAATTTTTAAATACATATAATCATGGCTAAATTATTTGCATGTTGGTTTAAACTTTATAATGTTAGCCAAAAACTCTGCTGGAACAAATACATTTTAGGATATCTAATATGACGACCTTTTCGGTTTTTATAATTCAATAAATTGCAACCTCTTGTCTTCCAGAGCTGCACGAAAGCGGATCATTGACTCGGCATTGTAGGTTTGATGCTGAAATTTCATAATTTTCACTTTCTTTCTATCTTCTTATTTTCATCTTTCTGAATTACAATTCATTTGCTTCCCGTTAATTCTTGCATCATTGTCAATTCCCCTGTTCTTCACACATTTCAATACCATTGCATTTCTATCGGTTAACGGCTTTTCGCTTACCGATTTAGAAAAACATCATTCGTTTTAAGAGATTTTGGGAAAACATCGACATTTTTCTCTAATTCTCTTCAGAAATTTCTATATTTTTCTATGTATTCCCATTCCGCATGTCAGACAAACGCAATGGTCTTTTAGGGCGTGGCTACGCGTCGAGTAAAAAAGGTAAAGCAAAAAGGCAAAGAAATGATTTTCCCTGACGGTTTTTGTTCTGATTTCCCGATGTCCCGCCAACTGCTTTGCAAGGAAAAATAGTATTTCAAGGGTAAATATCAAGGAATTTTGAGAGAGGAAAAGAAAAAAGATTCTGGGAAATGTATGGTTTGGCTAGCTACTTCTGTATTGCCATTCCGCCACTCCCTGTCACTTATCACTGGAAAGAGTTTTGTTCAGATCTGTAGAAGTTGAAATTTGAAATTGGGAAAACAAAGCAATCAATGAGAAGAATCAATTTTGTAAAGATAAGTTTCTAAATTTTCGAGAATTATGAAAATAATATCTAATGGCAGTGAACCGTTCTCGGTATTTCATAATAGAATAGCTTTTCTAACTGATTTCTGGCCTACAGTACAATGATAAGTTATACAATTCACCTAGGAAATAACACACCTCGAATTTTGCTTTATCTAGCCAAAAACTTGCTGCATAATAAATTAGCAGGTATGGAGTTTATTTATCTATCTACGAAAGATAATTTTCTTTTACATTAGCTTCAAGAAACTTAAAATTTCTTTTCAATCTCTAGCACGTCAATAATTTCCTTGGCCTGTTATAATCAATACTTTCTAAATTGTACTTACAATATGTGACCCTTTGTGTCATGTGATAAGTGGAGTGTGCATCGGAAATGAATGGCTGAATGAAGAGAGTCGCTGCAATGAGACATCGATACAGCCACTGAAATTGTATTCATTTTTATCGAAGTTAGGAGTTAAACTTTATTCTAGGTTCAAAATACCATGGATTATTGCCTTTGCATATTTTTCAAGAGATAATTCTAATCCACGAATTTAAATAATTTCCGAGTTTAGTACCTGAGCTGCTATCGGCCGATGGCCCATCTTTGATCGAGAGATTAGGCCCAAGGGTCTGAAAATGATCAAAATTAGAATATAAATTAAAGTGTATACTTGTCTTTAGAAAATATTATAATGGAAGAAAGTATACACAAATTATGATAAGACGAAACGAAAAATTCATAAATAAAAATACCGCGAAAATGTATCAAAGATGATGAAGTAAAAGTTGAGAACTGGAATAATGATTGACGAATGGGTATTGTTGGACTAAAATCAGATTGAATTTATATCAGAATTTTCACGATAAATATGCTAAGAAATAATAGAGAGCCTGGAGGCGTCTTATCAAATTCGTAGAATGATATTGGCATACGGAATTCTTTGAAACATAATAGCATTCTGAGTTGCAGTTTCTATTTACATTATGTAATCGTTTTATAAAATCTGGAATTCAATTGATTTACACTGTCATTGCTAAATTTATCGAGTATTCATGCCAAAACGCGCTCTTTTCGATTTTAGATAAGTCCGAATTCTCTTGTATTGCAACAAACTAACACAAAACAACAAATAACAATGCCCCGATGCATTAACTAGTTTCCTATTCAAAGACTATCGCGTTCACATTCTGCTTTTTGCCTTTTTCTCTGCTGATCTCTTCATTTTTGGGTAAATCTGTTTTTTCTCTTTCAATAATCTCTCTCCTTTCTTCATTTAGACAGTACAATTAGACTTCTTAGAAAATACACCCAGCTTTGGCGCGAGATAGTGCTGAGAAAGAAAGAGGACAGAGTGAACTTCACGAAAGGAAGTACAATTAGGTTTCTCAGATTTGCATGTGATTATGCAACTCGTTCCTTTCTTTCCTAAGGAAATGTAAAATGTAAAGCGTCTCCGATTTTTGGCATTGGAGCGAGTTGATTTCACAATGGGGCGCATTGTTCAGACGGTCAGAAAGTAACGCGCTAGGATTACACTTTTTCTAATGTAAAATTAAGCGAATATTTGCTGCATTCCATTGGAGACAAAGCAAGTTTGGAAGGAATTTTAATGTAAGTTTCAAATATTCCAGGTAAAGAATACGATAAAGACGAGAAAATATATGCACAGATATTAAATTCAGCAATTAATAAAAAAATAATGCATGGAAAAAAACTAAATAGTTTTCGTAGGTCTCAGAATTTTGGTCAAAAATGTGACAATTATTGAATATTGCGCAAACAGTGTTTGACGGTGCTAAATCTTGATAAGCTAAAAATGTTCTCAAAATTCAGATTATAAAATCGTCAAGGTATTTTCGAATTGTGTAAGATATCGATGATAATGATCATAAACGACAGTTTTTCATGTTTAATCATGGCAAAGAAAGTTAGTTAATCAAGTATTTTCATCCATTCATTTTCTATGCTTCTACTTTCTACTGGCATGCTACTTCGAATCAACAATCTCATCCTTCAAGTGGTTTAACACTGACAGAGATACAGCGCAAGACGGATAAGGGATAATCATATCATGGCATGTCAAGCAGGGAAGTAGTGAGGTGATAGGATAGGTGGATAAGTGATAAAGATCGAGAGGGAATAAGAAACGAAAAAAAATGAAATTAGTATGGAAAAGAAAGAGACCAAGGAGAGGAATATTGAGAAATAGCGATGATATGATAAGTGATAAAGACCAAGATATGGAGTGATATGATTAAAAAGGTGAAATAGTAAGTGAAAACGAGAGAGAAAAAGACGGATAGTTCCAAACTGGAAAACTGTAACCCGCCGTCTTTCGGCTGGGTCGCAATGGCAATTGCAAGTGATAGCGCGAAGGGCAAAACATAGACGGAAAGGGGCAGAAACTAATCATCGAAAATAAATGAATGGAGAAAATGAAGGAAATGGGCGACAATATCACAAATCGCGCGCAACTGATAACATGGCAAAGTAAATTGACAGGGCAAAAAAGTCGATTTTTGCTGAAATTTCTAGAAACACCAGAATATGATTTGAATAAATGAAAAAATAGACTGAGATATAAAATTTCTTGAAACTTATTATAGAATTGAAGAAAATGACGTTCAACAAAGCAACAACTATCGATCAAAGAGTCTAATGCTAAAGAATTCTAAAACGCATAATCACGGTATGTTGAGTGAGGATTCAACTTTCAAAGATTATTTGAAACTGGTGATGTTTCTACAGTAAATTTTAGCCAGTAGCTCTGGCTCAGAATAAGTTTTGAAACTAGTATCCATCTTCAAAAATAGTGTAGTGATTAGAAATGAAATCTCATAAATCATCGAAATTCATTGTATGATCTGAAGCGTGACGGCGATAAATAATAATTGATAATTGACAGATGTCAGACAACGAAAAAGACGCTGATAACAAAGAAATAAAAAATGTCTAAAGACAACAATATGGAAAAAAGATAAATAAACGCTAATGGAAAATGACAACACAAAGTGCTAACGATGGATAAATGCCAGAAAAGAAAGCCAACGATAACGATAAAAGTGAACGATCGTTTTTTTCTGGTCATGTCAAAGTGTCAAGGGCGAGGCTTTCACTCGACATTCGGGCATCGGAACACGCCCATTTAGGTAAGCAAAGGGCGACAAATGGTAATCAGAAAAAGTCCCCAAAAGGATGCCGACGACAGCGAAATTGAAATCGAATTCCGCAAATAAACGACAGACGAAAATGGCGATGATAAAATGGAAGAAAAGTCATCGGAAAAGAATTCATATTTTTATCTTTCAGGCATAGAGCATACATACGATAAATGAACACAAGTAAAATATTCTAAGATTAATAAATGATATGTAACAAGTTGAAAAGAGAATGTATGGCATAAGTTTCACTGAAATTCCTAGAATATAAAGGTTCTAGATAGGATACTTTTAATGCTCGAAGTCGATATGAGTTGCTCCGTCAATTTATCAAATTTGGAAAAGAAATTCATTTGAGATACCTAAAGCTTGTTGATAGCTTGCTTTTTCATACCTATCTACATCGAAAAAGTAGCGATCTGATAGCAATTGTAAAATGATTGACGATAATTATTACAATGGCTGGTGATAGGATAGGAGATTTTGTAAATCTTCGCAAACAGAACGAAAAAGGAGTGAAAGGGAAAGTCAGATCGGTTTGAATCATCGTTTGACGTTTGTGGTAGTCGTGCCCCGTTCTCACTCTCACTGCAAATCTGCCCCAATGCGAAATGTAAACTCGCTCCAACCATAAGTGATAATTGATTGCGCAATTCCACTGGAATACTTGATAGCGAACGACGATTTTAGAGAGACGACGAAAATGTAAGGAGTTTAAAACGATGGATGCCGTCTAGAGAAGAGTAAAGAGAAAGCATGATGAAGCGTTCTTGATATAAATAGGTTCCTCAAAATAGCCCAAGAAAAATATAAATTAAGTTGATGACACACAATTCCAACAGTCCAAAGATATCAAAATAACGACAATATTATATCTACTGTGATAACGTTCTAAATAATGACATGTTTCAGGAAATTATTTAACAACATGTACTCATAGAAATTAACTGCTATTTTACTGAGGTTTTAATGTAATAGTAAGTAAATATTCAGCATACGGTTTTTAGGTTTAGATACATTTCTTAAAATAAGTAATGAAAATGCGACTTTACCGGATATGACTTCTCAATCAGTCATATTGGAATATATAGATATATAGATGAAAAATTATCTAACTAATACCCACAATAATTTCATAGAAATTCCAAGTCTGATGCATAGAATTGACTAATTTGATTCTAAATAAAGCACCACCTGAATGCGAATAAACCAACTAAGTTTCGGTAGAATCAAATTCAAGTAAACACGGTTTGGAAATATTTATGCGATCTATTTTCTAGCACAACTGTGACCGTCCTTTGCGTGCCTAGCATATGATATACTGAAAGGTAGGAGAATAGCGGAAGTTCCTCGCCTTATATTGTCCCCGAGAATTTAGTGCATTCACTGATTAATGATAACGATAATCGGAACCCAGTGACCGTAAAGAATAAGGTTAACTTAAGTAGGGAAACCCAAATTTCAGGCGAAGGTAAACTGTCACTAACAGGGTAAACAGGGTGTGCGTGTGAGTTTTTCTAATCCCTAAATCGACCTAGAAACTCCTGCAGATTCCGGATTAATTAGTGTAGTGATAGTGAACTTCATCTTTGACAAGTAAATTAGGGATAAGATCTAAAATTGTTGCAAGAAAATACAAATAACTCTTAATATATCTAAATAGACATAATTTTAAAAATATCCGGCAACATGGTCAATTGGTAGCTAGTTAGACCCAGAAAATCATCGCTTCAAGTTCGAATAAATACCGATTTTTGGCAAAGATTGTGGAAGGGTGTGATAGTTTTCTCAACTGAAATTGAGTCATTTCGAGGCGATGGAAATCGGTTAAATTCAGAACACAACGAATGTCCGTTTTTGGGGGAGTGAGATAATTTTGATTGTGATAGATAGGGGTGGGAGAATTGCCATCCCCTTACTTGAGAGAGGGGAAAGGGTGTGGCAGAAAAATGAGAAAGAGAGAATGGAAACGTGGGAGGAAAAGGAGAGAAAGAAAGGGAGGCACCTCCTCCAAGCCTTCGACTTTGACATTGTCACCACTACGTTTTTCTCGCCCATTCGTTACCATTTCGCCCAACCTATCCCCCCTTTCTTCGAATTTCCATTTTCGCTATCGAAATAACGAGACTTCTCTGACCGCTGCGTACAGTCAAGGCCTAACCAAATTGGGTTGAAAATTGCGCATAAAACGGTACGAAACGATAATTGATAATCGATTTAGGCGAAATTGATATGAAGAAATTTTGAGACAATGGAGAAAAATGAGGCTTTAATTTAGAGTAGGCTTCAAAATAGCGCAAGTTAAAAATAGGGCATGCTTCATGATGAAAGAGAACTTTAGAGCGTAACTGTTGCTTTCGTGATCAGGTAAGAAATTCTAGAGATTACTATGAAATCCTAAACGCCGACTGATATCAACTAAAATGCAGTGCGTAATTTCAAATAGGCGTGTCAAATTTGCCATGCATCAAGGTGAATCATATCAAAATCGAAGTTTTTGCAAATGGCAAGTTGATAAGGAATCGATGGGACGCAATTTGAAGGATGGGCGTAGTCAGAATAGAAAACAATGCTCACATCAGTTAACCAGAACAGTAAATAATTCAACAGAAGGAGAAATTAAGGCAACCCTGAATCACTATCTATCATATCTTTGATAAGGAAGGTAAGATGGTAATCAATGCCGAATTTTCATAGGTTTCAGAAAAAATATTTGAATTGATGATAATTAAATGCCAGAATCCAACGGCCAGTTGACGTATTCTTAAATTATCAAATATTAAAAATTTCAACCCGATGAACGAGACGTCAAGTGATAGTTTGAAGGAATGTAGGTTTCAAAAATTTCTATCATTCAATTATTGCCAAAGAAATTCAATTCAATATAGGTATCGTGTGGAATATTCATCAACCACAAGTTCAAAAATTATCAAATTATGCTTTTCAATTATTTTGTCATTCATATAATAATTCAAAAAATAATCTGTTTCAGACTTTAAAATCAGAATAGATAATTTTGAAATTGAGATCCGTATGCCCATGTGTATGAAATATGAAACAACGGGTTCTAATTAAAAATCTAATAAAATCGATATTCCTGGCATCGAATTTCGCTGCGTCCCATTTACTGTTCAAAGACATTGCCTTTGAATCGTTCGTGTCGTCGCTTGTCTGGCAGAGGGCTTAGGGCGTAAAAATGCATAGAAATATGCGCCAAATCGGGCGGAAAAGTAATCGCAAAATGATGCAGAAAAGCAGCAAGAAAGGCAAAATGCCACAGGAGTTATCTGCTTTCTCTCTACCTCTTGAAATCGCACTTTCTCTCAAAGAGGATTCTTCGTTTCTTCTGAACATGTCAGAAATGCGATAACAAGATTAAAATGATGCCGATCATTACGCAATCGATGATAATGAAGAAGCTATGTTACTAGAAAATACAACGATAAACCATGGAAAACAGGATCTCGTGATATGTGACATAAAAAATTTAATCGTAAATGTTTTAAAAAATTAGAAAAGATTATTTCTTTCGAATTGGTACCTTTATATCATGATATCCGTAAAATTTAAATTAGACTAACTTAAGAATTGAAATATGAAATCCAGCGTTAGGAAAAAAGAACGAAGAATATTACTTAACAGTTGAACCCTAGAAAAAGTGAAGCGTAGGAAAAATAAAGAAGGTCGATTCGGTATCAAGAAAAACCTTACAAGACATGAAATCTTTCACAAGTTTACACACTTACATGTGATCATCTGATAATCATGCAAAGCACTGCCTTTTTGCCAATGAAAGAATGGCGATATGCAAGCTATAGGGATTTAAAGATATATCATATCCAGGTTTTGGCATAATGTCTGAATCTGATTATGGATGTCAAAGAAAACTCATCAAGGAGGGAATGATATTCCAAGACAAAGCAATGATAATATTCAGGTCTATGGAAAAATCGGTTTCCTTGAGTAAAGGCGAATTCACAGCTAGCAAAAAAAATTCTGACAAGTGATATGATAGATGATAAAAAGATATTGATATGCAGGTCTTTATGAGGCAGGGGATATATTCAATCTCCCGAAATGGACAGACATTTCATCACCTCCCCATCCCTTTCTTTGTGGCTTCTTCATTTCCCTTCCCGCTCCGATATTAGCATATCTGGTTTTAATGCCCAAAGCCAAAGGAAGAGGCACATCTAAGAAGTGAGAAATGAGACGACGAAGTGGGAAAATTCACCGGGCAATCAAAGTCGTCAAAAATCGATTAGAAGTCGAGATTTTGACGTAAGTTTCAACATTTTAAGGGATTTCATAGAATAAAGGATGAGATATTGCAGCTATAAATAGGGTCCCCAAACTCCGTCCCGTTGCAAAAATGTGTTTTGGCAGAAGTGTGGTAGTTTGAAACCGAAAATTTGGGAAGAAAGTACCCTTCAAACCCAAAATGTCTCAAAAACAACCTAGGATCGACGAGACATCTGACAAAATGATTATATACGGAAAAAATCAAGCAAAATAGAAATTGAAGGAGAATTTTGATGTTTAAAAATGTGAGCCAACTTGAGCTATAAAAATCTATTCGTTACAACTGCCAAAGGACAATTCTCTAAAATATCCACTTTTATGAATCCATAAAGAAACACCGCAATTCATTTTCCGAAACAGTGATGATGCAAACCATAGTCCTAGATGGCATTGGATAATAAAGAGAAAGGAAAGGAACGGTCTTCCCTAAAGGGATTGCTGAATTAGGGAAGTTACGACATTCGAAGAAATAGTATAGAGAAGGGACGCAGAAATGAGTAGTAAAAGAAAGACGGATTAGAATAAAGAAAATAACATCTAAAATGAGAGGACAAAAGAAAGAGTAATAGTAAGGAGATAAAAGAGCGAATAGAGAAGTAGAAAATGACTTCCTCGGAAGGTTGATGAATGAAAATTAAGAACTGTAAGCCAATCCAGCTAACTAAATGAGAAAACAAAGGAAAGGTGATTATGGGAAATGAAGAGATGAAAAGATGAGGGGTAATTACAACGAAAAAGAAGCATGTAATGATAAAATTGTTAAAATTGAAAATTCGATGTCGCATAGAAGCAGAAATAATAAATGGTGATAAAGCCCTGGAATTCAACCGTCATCTTCTTCAATAAATCATGAGAAAATGAAATAAAATGATGTAAAATACTCAATGTAGATGTTCGAAATAATAATAACGCACATAAATTTTGATATTCTTCTAGAGATCACCAACCATTTTTACCAATTCATCCAAGTCGGATGAATGCCCCATTTTGAGCGCCTCTATTGGCCCTTCATTGATCCTCAGTGAAAACAACCCGAAAAAATTAGCATAAAAGTGATTAAAAATTAAAAATAGTCGAAAAATTAATGCCACTACGTGAAAGAACATCGCCGAATTGTATAATGGGTACCGTTCAATTATGAAAAACCAAGCTAATTGGCCAATTATCGGCGATAATTAGGGGCTGGCTGAAAGGAATCTATATTTGTGCCTCATAAATAAAAGAGACATGACTTGGTGGTCTCTATATTCTTCACAAAAATCGAGGTGTCAAGGTGAAAAATATTCACGATGTTCATGATTTCAGTTGGAATGAATTGCATGCGAAATTTAGCAAGAAATATCAACTACCCCCGACTTACTGTAATTAATTGAGATTCCAGAAACCGAATAAAACCCATAAAGTTGTTGGAATCAGAAGGAAATGTCGTTCAGAAAGATACAGGAAGAGAAAATTGGTTGGAAATAGTATTGAGAAATGAAAGAGTGAGAAACACGCAGAGAGTGATTCATGACAGTTCAGTTTCTGCCAGAAATGAATGCTGAATGTCCATTGCGGCAAGCCGAACAAGGGCAAATGGGTGAGGGGAGAGAGTATGGAAATGAGGAGAGGAAAAGAAAGTGAAAAAGAAAGAAAGAAAAAGGGAGATATAGAAAGAAAGTAAGAAGGAGAAAGAGTATGTAAAATGGAGAGGAAGGAGGAAAGCAGAATTGCTAGCTGCCATGAATAGGATGACATCGAAAAGCCGACTCTGTCTGACCAGATTGAAGCTTGAAAAAACAGGTAACTGAAAGGGATTTACCCCAACCCTATTTGGGTGAAAAATGAGAGTACATTTTAACAAAAAATCTGGAAAAAGACCATAAAGGTTCGCATGCCGTGAAACCTCTAATTAAAGCCCCCTCCAATAGAAGCTCACCTCCAAAAAGGCTAAGACTACCTACTACCCTACTCGAATCATTTCGGGAAGTGTTTTATGCATTCTTTAGAGTATTTAGAGCATAGTTACTTTCGAGTCGGAGTTTCTACGATCATCAAATCGAGAGTTATGACGGTTTGAAATTTTCGAGTTTTACAAAAATTGAACCTCTGCAACTAGAAGCCCATGGGCTTCAATTAGAGGTTTTACGCTAAATTATAGGCACACCTTATAATAGGAAATAAAAATAGAAGTTCGTTGATATTCTATTTTAGGAATTACAGTAGGAGGTCATTAGAGCGCGAATAATAAACTTTAGATGGCAAAACATTCGAGGAATTGGAGAATCAGAATTATCGTCTTCCATGAAACGACTAATTCCACTGACCAGATTGAAGTTCGGAAACCAGGTAAAAGGAGAGAAAAGCTATGCCATTTCGTGAATGAGAATAGGAAACTGAAGAGAAAGACAGGAATGAACTGTTCTGCTTGGAATAAATTTACAGCCATGAGAAATAGATCATATTGAATTGGGTAGGTTCAAATAAGCAAACATTCAATTATGCGAAACGTATAGGATTTAATGATGACGATGATTAGTTGATCGTGATGTAAAAATAAACGGATCAAATACGCTACAAATAAATAAATGATAAATTACAAATCTTCAAAAGCAGTGTTTTGAATTTCTCTGATTTTAAAATGTGAACAACTCCCAAATCAAGCCCAGACCCTTGGATCAATGATGCTAAACTCGACTTTCACCTCGATCTTCGGATGCTACAAAATCCCCCAACCCCAAGTAAGGCAAACAAGTCAACACCTGCAGAGTCAGATCCTTGAAATAGCGGTGTAAAGTGAAAGCGAGATGACGACAATTTCAATCCGAATGCGAATGCGATCTGGATGCCCTTAAGGAGGGGGCAAAACAGAAACAGTTGAAGTCAGTTAGCTGGGAGAGTAGAGGCATGTCTGGTTGCAGTCAAAAGAAACAAGTGGGCTTGGAAAAACGAGAGTATGAGGGAAGAAGTTTAGTTAGCATGATAAGGCTGGGAGGTTCGAGATGGATGAAAAGGCACTTCTTGGGAGCTCATCCAGTTCACCGGCCACCTGTTTTGATAAAAACTTCTAGTTAAAATTGTTCCGAGTCTAAAGTTAATGAAGTATCCAGAAAAGGTCTATAAATATGAAAGTTGTTGCATGCAAATATATCGTGAATCTTGAAACATAGTAGAATTCCTTAAGTCTGAATTTGATTTTGAATAAGATGTGCTAATTTTAGAGAGAGAGAGAGTTGAAAATATTCTAATTTTTCAATCATCGAAAACATAGTGAAGATTTACTTGGTCGAAAATAACTGCGATACAGAAATGATAGCAAATTTGAGACTGTAAGCGAAGAGCGGAGAGTTATGAAGCATCAGCAGAATCAAACGAAGCGCTACGGCAAAAGAAAGCAATGCAATTTTCTCGAATCGGACACACCCACCTGCCTGGCGGGATGGGAATAGCTACGATGAAAATGGCGGAGAGAAGTTGAAAAATATTCCCGTTAACGAAAATTGAACAATATCGATTGATAAATGATAGTAATTTTAATTCTAGGCGATTTTTGGTAATGCAAATTTAGAGATAGTATAGTTTCGAGAGATCTTAGAAATTCGAGTGATTTAAAATAGTGTGAGAGAAAATTCTTTTCCTAGCCTTCCTACTTTCTACTCTACTACGTTAGATTTGAGAGTTTAGTCTGAGATTTAGAAAAGAAAATTTGATAGTAAAGCCTTTCAAAGAACCCAATAACTTCGATAAATAGGTACTATCAATCGATTGCTGATAAACTGATATGATGAGATGTCAGGAAATTAAGGATAAGCGAAATATCATAAAGTTCTGAGAGAACCTAGAGAAGGGATAAAATGTATGCAAATGCTGGAAAACGAAAGAAATAGTGCGAAGAACGGCCTTGTGCGCGACAATATCTAGGCGTAAAATGTTGCGGTCAAGTCTATCTTCTAATTTCTTCCTTCTTTCTTTCCCCGCACTATTTTCCGTATTCTAATTTTCTCTCCTCCGAAATATGACCGTTCCTTTTTATGTATAGTCAACACATGAGAATATTCTTTACGGTGACGAACACAGAAAGACTAATATGTAAACATTTTAGTTAAGTGAAGTTTTCTATGAAATTGGAAGGAATTTTGCCAGAATTTAAAGTTTTGCCATTTTTATAAGACAATTTATGAAATTTTCTAGAAGTTCTAGCATACTTTATGATGAAGAAGTAATGTTTTGGCAATGCTACAGATTTTTTAAAACTCATTTTCATAAGCGATACATTTAATTTCATGATTCCATGATAACCAATCAAATGAAAAAGTTTCATAAGATGAGGCTTTTCAGTTTAGTTAGTACTGTATTTTTATCCGTATTCATACCCGATTCGCTATCATCATAATTTATCATGACAAGCTTCTGAAATACTTCAATACTAGCAAAAAATATGTCCCGTTTCGTTAATACTACTTTTTAATAGCGCATATCATAAACGACTAGATATTTCCCATGAATTTATCTAATTCAGTTTTGCTGCAGTTCAACGAAAAGGCGTGCAGTCGATTTTTTGCAGTTGAAACTGCAATTTGCCACAAAAACTGGGAATTTGGTGAGTTTTCGTCGGGAAAATTTCGGATGCAATCAGGCAAAATCAAGCGGTGAATAGCATTAACATGGCGCGACCGCAATTAAAATAGAAAAATACCTCGCGTAGTCTGATAAAAATCAGGCGAATTGATGAAATGTTTGCTAATGCATTTAATTTTAAGTCTTCTGTTTAGGGGGAGTTAAGTAAAACCTTTAGAAGTTTAATGCATTGTTTAGAAATTGATAACTTGAGCGGTCTTCCAATTAGCGAAGCTGCAGTCGGGCATAAATTTAGCATCATGACAAAATTGACGGTATTTGCTGTCAAAGGATGTAAAAACGAAACTATTTTTGGAGTGAATATGAATGAACGAAACAAGTTCTTGTGAATAGGTTGCAAACTATCCTGGGGCAATATCAAATTTAGTAGACTTGTTAACTCTACGCGTATAAGTAGAATATTCTTTGTAAATCGTAATGTTGCGAAATGTCTAGAAACTACTGAATTGGTAAAAATTCTGAATACCAATAATTTTACAACATTTTCCTTATTATGAAAGCTTTATCATAAAAGTGCGCATTTGTTATGTGAAAAGCCAAGGATGATTCAACAAAGCTTCATTATCGTCGAAAGCAACAATGCGCATTAACCGTCGCATTTTTACACTATCAATTATCACTCGAGTTTACAAGAACAATCGCACATAACGATGATGATAAACTGATAATGATTATAGGTAAAATAACGAATAATAATCATTTTTCCTCGACGACGGCGCTAGCTATGATGGTTTTTGGGAATGTTTAATGGGAGAACAACGGTCGTGTCGTTTGGCTCGTCGATGCTGCGTCGTATCGCCAGACTGTTTTCCTAGGTCTATGCTTTAACACGGAACGAGAGAATGTCTTGAATGGGCGGTCGAACAACAAAACGGTGGAACAATGATGGCGCAATGGGAAAAACGCGCCGTCCGTTAATTTCCTCGCTTCCTTCCTGCAGCCACTACCCAAAAGCATACTTTTCCCGTTTTACTAATGCGATTCCTTCACTGTCTCGTATTCTCTTCATTTCCATTTGTCTCTAACAATGACCGCAACGTGTTCTAACAAAAACTTTACTGTGTTAATGTGTGGAGAATTTATTTGTATGTCAAAATAAGGTAACGGTTCACAAAACCCTAAAGACAAGATAATTCGGGATTGGCAGGAAAAATAAGAGTTCACGAAACATTCTAAAGTATCGATCTTGACATTGAAAAAAGGAAATTTTCCTTAGAAAATTTGAGACGTAGGATGAATGTAGTGATATTTTTGTTATATTGATCTTTCTTCCGTATTACTTGTTTCAATCGTACTTATCCGATAGCATTAATAAGTGGACTATAAAAAGAAAACTAAAATCATATCTTCGTGCAAAATTCCGAAACCCGTGTAAATTATTCAACAATTCCAACAATTTTGCGATTCAATCCTTTATTCTTCTTTGTTCTTTCAACCTGAACTCATTTCATCCAAATCGCTCAATAACCTGAGACTCAGCGAATTTAATCAGAAAATTGACAAGTATCAAATTGAACCTACAGAAACCCATTGGGTCATGAAAACCCAATACTGATACAATTCAACGATTTGATCAGGAAAGTGGCAGTAAACTTTGCCTCCACAAATGCTCTCAACACCATGAACATAGCAAGAAAGTATTCAATCGTGGAAGCAAAGTATACTCGCTTAGATGTTAAAAGTGGACAGCTCGTAACCCATTTAATTTGGGCAACACTGGGGCGAGACACCTAGCCAGCCCGAGTCGAGACAGTTCCGAACCTGATCCGCGTAAAATCAGGACGGGAATTCCCCTGCATCTATGATATTTTACGTAACAAAGAAGCAGAGCACTGAACAGTTTTGGAAAATAGTAATCTGAAAAATGTTATGAAGTAGGAAAAATGATTTTCACTACTCTATATCATTTTCCGGACTACAATTTTTCAAATTGCTAAAAATCCCATCCTGAGTTTACTAAAAAAAATTACAATACACCAGTCGTGAATAGCAGTCAGCAAACGGTTGGGCGAGCATGAAGTTAAGCTGCAGGAAAATTGTGATACAACAAAAGTTGGCGAGTCTCGATAAAATTTATGAAGTGGGAAAACTCCCTGGAATTTTTGTGAGTCTCTCGAAAATCTTCAGAAAATTTTATCCCAGAAAGTGAAAAACCCACTTTGAAAGTTTTGATTCTGCAAATTTGAAAGCGATTAAGCTGACTATCAAGAAAAGTGGAATTATTAGACGTAGAAAATTATGCCGAATAATTGCAAATTAGATGACAACTAGCTCCGCCCATTTCGCATTTGCAGAATTTTGTTTGGCGATATTTCGCCTCGATGGCGACATAATGGAGAAACTGTCTAGAAATTGATGGCAAATGTTTGACAGTAGATTGATGGATGGTGGTGTAATTTGAGATGAAGGCAGAAGTGTCAATATTCGATGATAAAATCATCATCAGTGATACAACGAACTTCTGTGAATGTTCTCGGTTTGCTTGATAAAAAGCCATTTTTGAAGTATGAAAACGGGGATTCATACCTATTCACCCTATGCTTCACGAAAAATCAATTCGAGATTTTTGGAATTTCCAAGAAATTTTTCAGTTTCAATCGAATTTTCGAAATTCCAAAAATCATCCACTTTCTGACTCCGACAACCAGTGTTTTAACAAGTAAAGTGAATCTAAATTGGGATAAATCAATGGTCAAAATATTTTCTCGAAAATAGATCTATCCCCAATCTAAATGCCAAAGAATAATAATTATTACAAACAAACACGCTTCGTGGACCACGCTCGGAAAACAATGATTTGTGTGGGGAAAATTTGAAGAAATCAAACGAAAAAAGTCCCGTATTTCAGGAAAATTCAAGATGAAGGGAAAAAATTGAGAAAGAGGGAGGATTTTAGAAAAAAAATGAAGAAGATGAATAAAAATGAGGTAACAACAGATACATTTTCAAATTGGATCGAAGTTAAGAAAATTTGGAGGAAAAAACGAATAAACAATCAAAAAATGATGATTTGAATGAAAAATAGTCAAATTAGGACCCGATTTAGGTATTGAAGAAAACACATTAGACAGGATGAGTTATCGGAATAAATGAAGAAGACAAAATTTTTTTAAAAATCGTGAGATTTCTCAAATCGCAATGAATTTGATAAATTCTCTAAAGCAAAGGAAATCGATCAAATTTAGAGTATTTACCATGAAAATAACGCGTTTTCACTGCTCTGTAACTTCAATTTTCGAAGAAACCACGATTGTTACGCGCGAAAATAACTAAGAGCGGAACGATAAGGCCATATAATCATATTCGTGTCCGATTTACCACTCCGTGAAAATTTATAGTCATTCGAAAGGGGGTTTTCAGAAGTGTTCCAAAATAAGACAAAAAATCGATTATTTTCTGCTAGATAATTTGTAGAGATTACCCCTTCGAATAAGTATAAATTTCAATAAAAGCATTAATAATCTACGGATAAAACAGATTATATAAAATGACGAACCTCTATACAGACTTATCATGTCAAATCATATTCGGATTATAGGCAACTGAGCAGAATTTCTCAATGTTGTCGTAATTTTCACCTGTTCAATAGCCTATAGCCCAATATGGATTCACTGTAACTCGGAATTGAAATTTTCAATCAATCCTTAACGTTTGAGTCGAAGGCATGTGAGAGCCTGCCTGAATCGGTGTTGTAAGCTGGATCCGAAATAATTTTTGGTGGTTATTATTTTGTATTTTTAGAGTATAAAAACGAAGAGAATACCGCAGAAGTAAAAATGATAACTGAAAATCGGGATTCAGACAAATAATCAAAAATCAAACATCTTTTAAAGCCCTAAATGAATCACGATTTAGTAAATATCCTTCAGTGAAAATTGAGGATGGCGGACTTCTAAGCTAAAATTATTGCAGTTAACATGGATGTATGCCTCGGGCATTGTGATTGAAGAATTAGGATACGGGAAAATGTTTAGGATTTTCCGTTTGAATTCTCCTCGTCGTCGACCAGCTGGTGGTCGGCCACGTAGAGCTTCGGATCGACAGCTTTCGGGATTGGCTCGATGTGAGTGCGTAATTCCTGCAAATATTATTTTTATTCGATATTTTCTAGCTGAAACCTCAGAAGAATTAAGTCATATTTCGTTTTGATTGAAACATGGTAATAGTTTTTCTCGATTTTTTTCGAGAAAACTATGCATGTTGCAAAGTGCATCGATACTTTTCAATAAGTAAATGCATGCTAGATATGCACCTGCTCAATGCGACGGAGCGTGTGGCGATCGTCATAGGTGATGAGGTTGATGGCGATACCAAGGTGACCGAAACGACCAGAGCTGAAAATATCACCATCTCGCAAGTATTTCAAAACATGTCTAATTGTTCCATATTATTGCAGACAAGTGAATATCCTACACTAGACGTCATTACTGTATTAGGTAATCACAATCAGAAAACTCGTTATGCTGATTGCGAGTCTAAAACCTTCGTCGATAATCTTGCTTACCGTCCGATTCTGTGCAGATAAGTCTCGGCGTTTCTCGGGAAGTCGAAGTTGATGACTACATTGACCGCTTGGATATCGATACCTGAAAATGATCAGTTCATATCAGTTTACCATCACTATCATTTTATCGGTGATAGTAAAATTGATTAGTTTGTTTGCTCAGATATCCGTTCTTGCATATCCTCAGATCCTATTCAGAACAGGTCTGTGAAGAAATCCTCATCGCAAACCAAACCAAACCATTTTTGCCATAATTCAATCCTTATCACACTACCGCTCGACTACGCGACCACTGACGGCGATGCCTACCTCGAGTCAGAAGATCCGAGCAGACGAGATTGCGACAGTTGCCTTGTCGGAAGTCGTGGAATACTCGGTTACGATGGTTCTGAAAAACATATTTATCGCTAGAATGCTAAGGTTCCATAGGAAATATCCTAGGTAATTTGTAAAAATCCTCGCATGGTTGAATAGTTTGAAATTCGACCTGATTAAAAGATATTTTGAAACATATAAATTGGTAAGTAAAAGTTTTCAATTGCTGCAACATTTTCGACCCATTTCTTACCTGAGCCATCTTCGAGTGAATGTAGTAGCAGGAATAGCCAATTTCGGTAATTTTCTTCGCCAACAGCTCGACGCGCTGAGTGGAATTGCAGAAGATGATCGACTGGTTGATTTGTAGCTAAAAACTTTGCATTTTCTAGGTTTCAATTCTTCTGATACCTTTCTGAAAAGAGTATTGAGACAGTGCACCTTTTGTTTCTCTTGCACAAATGCGTAGTATTGCGTGACTCCAAGTAGGGTAAGTTCCTGAATTGCGCAAATTTGTTTTTCAAAACTAAATCGATGCTATTCTGTTTTATTATGTCATTAATTTTCATTCGTCTATTTTAACATGATGCGAAATTTCTTCTCAGCCTCCATGTTTCTTACCTCCATGAGATTGATCTCGTAGGGCTTGCGCATGTGTTTCTCCATGAATACAGTGACAGTGTGTGGGAATGTGGCAGAGTAGAGCATAACCTGGCGCTCTTTTGGCAAGAATTCGATTAGTCGGTCAAGAATTCCCTAAACTCATCTCAATTTCTTCTTTATTGAATTAAACTCTACCTGGAAATCTTGACTTAGCAATTTATCGGCTTCGTCGAGGACTAGAGTTTTGCAAAATTTGCAGTCAGCGATACCCTAAAATTTAACGCTTTGTGGTAATTTGTCTGACGACGATTTTGTTCCGAAGTTTGTTGTGTAGTGGAGTTTTCATCGCATTTATCACAACCACGACGAATCATCTATCTTTTCTCAGTTTATGCAGAAAACAACTTTGAAGCATACGTCTTTTCATCAATAACCACCCAATTACCTTTTCCATGAGATCGAGGATGCGTCCGGGAGTGGCGATGATGAGATGAACGGCTTGGTTGAGACGCATGATGTCCTCACGAAGATCCGTACCTCCGGTAGTCACCATCACCTTCAACCCAATGTGTTTGGAAAGCTCGATGCAGATTTGTGAGGTCTGCAGAGCTAATTCACGAGTCGGCACAATTATCATCGCCTGAAACTCTTATGCTTCAAAACTTATAGTAAGAATTATTTGATTCTAATTCTCATCGTAATCCGGTCAAGGCCTGGCTAGAATATAAACAACAAAAATCGCAATAAATCACCTGAATCTTCTTTAACTCTGGATTGATCTTCTCGATCACAGGAATACAGTAGGCACCCGTTTTTCCAGTACCGTTTTTGGCACGAGCCAGAATGTCCTGGCCTAAAAATTCATGGTCTCTCTCTCAAGGACTTTTTTGCTAATTCCATACCAGAGAGAGCGACTCCGATGGAGGCCTCCTGAATGGGACTCGGCTTCTCCCAGCCCTTCTCGAAGATGCCCATCAGCAGGTTGCGAGAGAGGCAGAAGTCTTCGAACTCGACACCCTTCGTTTCGGTGACATCCTAAGATTTTAGGATATCTACTACATCCTCATCAGAATCTTGATAAAATTTAGAATCAGGACTAGTTAGATTTAATTGAAGTCAAGCTTATCGTCAAATTTTGAGGCTTCACTCTTACCGCAGTTCTGAATCTGCGATCCTTGGCGGGCAGGTTCAACTTGGTCTTCCAGTTGTCGTCTTGTTCAACGTCGACTGTGGACATGGTTTCGGTCAAGTCGGTGGCTTTCAGTGGATTGTTAAAATTGAGAATATCGCTTTGTCTTGTTTCAGTTCAATCGATCGATCACACGTTCTGCAGGTGGTCGGCGCAGCACTCGCTTATCTTTCCAGTTATTGATTGAGTTTTTGAATGCTTCAGATCTACAAAAATTATAGTATGATTCATGCTGTAATAAGAACGTAAAACGAGTATAACTTTCAGACACTTATGGCTTGTGCAATATTTGGAAACTAAAGGAAAAAGGGAGATCTTGAAGATTTTAGAGCATAATGAAAGAGCATTTGGGAAAGGAAAATTCAGAAATACATTTAGGTCAACGAATTAACTCGTAAACACGAGGTCATGAATCTTCCACTAAAAGTATTCTAGGAACTAGGTAAAGAATCGAAAGACTAAGATATAAGAGATCAGGAACTTTTTGACTTTCGAGGTAATTCGAAAACTGAATTTTCGCAGAGTGAATTAACGAAAATAGATCTTGCAAAATATCGACCCGGATCGATTTGATCACGAGAAAATAGGAGAAAACCCAAACGAAAAACACAAATTTTAGGAGAATAAAGTTTGTTGGAATGAAATAAACAGTTTGAGCTGTGAAAAGTGTGAGCGAATAGTGAGGTTCGAAAGGGACTGAACTGGGCCAGTGTCTCCTTCCCCTCTTTAACCTACCAGACACTAGGCCCCCAAACGATAAAATGTTGGATACGCAGCCAAGGAGAAGTGCAGTAAAATGAGAAAGGAAGACATATCGAGAAGGCGAAAGATTTCGATAAGTGTGAAAGCGATGAGAGATACAGACCTAGATACCAATTCGCTAATCGATAAAAAAGGCACCTGTAAAATATGAGAGCACGAGATAAATAGGGAATTACAGAAAGGAGAAATGATATGATTCTGCTAAATTTTGATAGCGTGATAAAATGATAAAATAATGAATGTGTTGCAATGAACAAGTTTTTGATGTGACAAAATATACGAGATTGAATTAAATTCAAACAAGATATTGCAAACTTGATAAACGAATGGACGAATATTGAATTTTAAAAAATCGTGAATTCGAGAGCGACAGAGCAATGAGTACGGATCTTGGAATAAGATTGTTTAGTTTGTTTCGAAATTGAGCATATCGAGTAAGGTATCGTGATCAAGCGTTTCCGAATGGTTTACCGTTTCACAATGAAATACAAAAGAAAAACTAGGCAAAAATTTCAATTTTCATGAAAAATATATATTTTTTGATTCAGGAAAAAGCTCATTCTCACGCCAAGAAATAATAGTCCCAAAACTCTACACAATCGTTCAAGCTGATTACGTGACCATGAAGCTGAGACATCTTCACTCCTCCAAGAAATATTCATGAAAAGGCCGAATCTCCTCTTCAAGTTTCGTCTTCTGTCAAATTTGTCCGAGTCTCGTAGCGCGTTCTTCGAATCGATAGCCTACAAAGTAGAGAAAGCGGAAAGAACGAAATAGCATGCAAAATGCGAATAAAAGAAGCAAAAATAGCGAGAGATAGCACGTGTAGAACGAGGAATGAAGGAATCGACGAAATAGCGCGTAAAACGGTGGAGAAAGAGGTTAGAAATGGAGAGAGAGACCTCTCCCTTGACGAGGTCTGCTTCCTCTCCGTCTCTGGCTCTTCGGTGAGAAGAGTGTCTCTCGCGCGCATTCGCCCCCTTTCCCCTAATAACATTGATTCAACGATGCAAACGAGCATGCTTTTGTCCTTTTCCCCGGCTGCTATTGTTCATCTACGATGCGTTTGTCAGATCGTTCAACTCGTAGTCTTCCTGTTTTCCGCTTTTTAGTCGATTCTTCCGAAAAATCCCCGCCAAAACCATGAAATCATCGAATCTTTCCTATAAAATAACTCGTTTTCATCAGTCGAAGTTTGAATTTCCTGTAACTCCCTGGCAATTTACTCCAGTTTTTGTCGTAGATATCGTACTGGCAGGTGTCAGGAATGTTGAAAATCTCATTTCCGTCGGGTTTTTGTCTATTTTTCGTGGTTTTATCGCAAAAATGGCAAGTATGATCGTTTTGAGAAGTGGAGCAGTTGGGAGTTAGTTGAGTCAGCGGCAGACTTGACCGGCTCTCGCCCCGCCCACGCAAAATGGCCGGCTCGACCGCTCTGATCCAGGTTGATTTGAAACAGGTAAATTTCAACTACTTTGCAAAACTATTCCAACCAAAAATCCCCATTCCCCAATGTTCGTCAGAAACGAGTGTTTATCAAAAGTTTAGGATTTTTTTTGTAGATTTTTCTCCAAACACTTGCAGAAAGTATTTCCGAATGAATTTAAAAAATAATTTTAGGTAAATTGTTCCTGAAAATTCCTGTTTTCCATTTGTAATTCCAAAATCTCATTGAAAGTGTTTCCAGATAATGCAAGCCGGTTTGACGTTCACGCCGGCCTCGGAGAAGTTCGACAAACAGTCCGTTGAATCGATTCCCCAGAAATTTCGGGGTAAGTTCTTCAGGTTTTCATCGACACATTTCCGATTTATTGAAACCTGACAAAATCTTTTGAAAAATTTCACAATTTGATGGTTTGACTATCAAAATGACCTCTTCTCATAATTTCTTGTTTATTTTCTCTTAAATGCTCACTACTACTTAGAGACATTTCACGTTCAGAAATTTATTTTTTAAGACTTCGTTAATCAAATAAAGTAACTATTTTGTAGTCCTACAACCGGATAAGTACCGCGGCTGCAGCAGTTCGTTCGGCAGCCCGACCACGTCGAATGGCACTTCGGAAAGGGACAGACACCTCTCCGTCAGCTGCCCCAGTAGCTCCTGCAGGTGAGGCTCTTTTTTCTTAGATTTAAAAAAAAAACCACCCCAATACATTTTTTAAATGTTTTATTTAATTCAAGCTCATTTTTGAAGCGTATTTTGATGGTTTCCCTCTTTATTTCACGATACAACTACCTAATTATAATTCGGATCGTGCCTAGTTCCACTAGTTGTCTAATTCTTAGAAAACATACGCTATGCTTTCTTCTTCGAAATAATATCTGACAAAGAGCAGTGAGAATAGAGCTCTCTTGATCATCATATTCGACATTTTTTTCTCGAAGCATCTATAAAAATTTGGTAAATTTTGATCTTCAGTGCCGGTTCATCCCCGCTTTCGATCACTCGGGAATTGACCGCTGTCGCCAGTCCGTTGACTCCGGAATTGAATCGTAAGAATTTTGGTCGTTTTAGAAGAAAACCTTTTTCCGTCTTTATAATCTCTCAGTTTACTACTTTTGAAACATTTGAAATAAAAAATGCTGAAAATGATTGACTACGGTGTCAACTTTAGGAAAGAGCCACTCGAAGTCGAAAAGTCCGGACAGCAGAAATCCGTTGAAGAGCAGGTTCGACGACGTTGAAATGAAGATCAGTCCCTTGGCCAAGGAAGACAAACCAAAAGGAAAGGCGAAAGAGAAAGAAAAGAGCATGCAAAATGGAAAGAGGTACGGTATTTTAAAAGATGTTTCATAAATTGTTGTTAAAAATGCATATCCGAGTTTTGTCGAACCCGTCAGATTAACTGATTTTCTCTAACATTGTTTTATTTTCAAAGAAAATTCAAAAGTAAGTTTCAACCAAACTCTCGCAGAAAGTAATAAAATAGACAATTGATGATATATAAATTTGCTTGTTCTCTTACAAAAATGATAAATTAACTCTGAAAAGTTGATCTTCAGCGCCGATTCCTCATCCACCTCCCTGTTGGCTCTGTCAGCTTCATCGACTCGCGACTCGACTCTGGTCGCCTCGAGTCCTGCCTCCACTGAGGTCAATCGGGTCTCCACCACTCCTAAGTGAGTCGGATTTCAGAACCTCAACTTTACAACTAACTAAACCTCACAAAACGCATTCGAACGAATCATTAACCTTATCTTTCTTTTAGCATTTAAAACAGTAGGTTTCAAGATTTCTGAAACGAATCCAGCAGAAATTTTATACAATTTTGATTCTACGGAATTTGTTTGATAAATATGTTTCTAATTTCCAGAAAGCTGAAAATCTCGATCGGAAAGGAGGTGATTACTGAGAAGTCTCTGTCTTTGCACCTGGTCGAGTATTCCGAATCAAGTTCGAGTGGGGATGAAGAAGAGGGAAGGATGGGTAATGGAGATGCGAAGGTGGAGAGGAAGAAGGACAGGGAACGATCAAACAGTCCAGAGGTAAGAATCTTGTTTTTAAGCAAGCATTTGTTAAAAATGTTCTATTTTCGCAAAAGTTGAAACTCTTAGATCACTTCTATAATTAACTTTTAATTTTCGAAATGTTTGAAACTTATTTGAAAACGCAATTTATATATATTTCATAGCATCATGGCACAAGGCTTAGGATAAATAGGGTAACGAAGAACAGGATACTATATCTTTTCTCGTGCTATTTTGCCATGTCTTGTGATTTAAAATTTGTTTTTAAAGATAAAATCATGATTTTTTTGCAGCCCTCGACGTCCCGTCAAATGATCGGCCCGATGTTGCCTTCGTCGATGCTCCTCAAATCACCCAGCAAATCTCCTACCAAAACCCCAGACAAACGCCAATCCATTTCCCAACCGTCGTCTGCAAGGAAGCCCGAAAAGAGACCTAGCTCGATTTCTGGTAGGGCTTTTGTTTTTAATTATTATCTTTGTTAGGGAGAGAGCGTATAATATTTCATAAGGGATTTTACAACGATCTTCATATTTTAGAATTCTAAAAATGCTATTTGTTTACACTAACTCTGCTATCTTCACTAATTATTGGAAATTCAATGGAAATAGTTTAAAGTTTCAAACTTATAATGAAAAATCTAATTTCAGATGAGGGCACGGCATCGAAGAGAAAGCGACTTTTGTCGGAGCGAGGCGAGAAGGAATTGGACTTCCCCGTTATGGACAAAAGCACCAATCAGATCTGGAATTGGTTCAATTGCCAGCAAGTGGTTGGTATTTTTATTTCATTTAAAAACTCGTGAATAGGTTTCAATATAATTAATTTTGCTTGTTTTTTCTCATTTAGGACAGTTCCATTTTCTCGTGCTCCAAACTTAACGTTATTTTCCAAAATCTAACTATTTTTGACTGTTTCATATACGTGTTTCCGAAGGAATAGAAAAATGAGTGAATAAAATCGTGATGATAGTGTAACAAAAACTTATATAATTAAAAGATACTCTATCTTCAACAAGAAACTTCAGAAGACCCTGAAGCACGGGTGCGGTCTTATCAACAACTCGAACGACTGCTTCCTGAACTCGATTCTTCAGATGCTCACACACACCGCCCCCGTCGCGCGGTACATCTTCGAGAAACACGAGAAAGAATGTGAGTTTTATTTTGATTCTTATGATGAATACGCAAAACCGTCAAGATAATGCAAGATTTCCTATAAAATGTTGAACTTGGAAAACTTGAAACAGATTTGGCATCAGCTTATCAGCTTGAAGTCGATTCGATCAAGATTTTCAATTGGCATGGAGAATTTTGTTCATTTGAAACGTTTTCCTGTGCACATCATACAATATGAATTCATTCAAGATTTCACAAAATTCGAAACATATTTCTTTAGAACTTTTGATTATTTTTGTTAGACCTATTACAAAGGGCGAGTTAGTACGAATCATTTCACTTATATTCACTGACGAAAACGCAACATTTAGACTGATTTTTAAAATAAATATGAAGTTATTAATTTGCAGGCACCCGCCCGCCTTCAGGCATCGCTCTACTCAACCCCACTCAGAATAGCTGCTTTGCCTGTGGTTACCGGCTTCAGTATCTCAAGAAGCTGTACAACAACGTCCAGCCTGTCATGAGCACCATGTGGATCAGGTCTTTCCTCAAAAGTGAGTGCTTTTTTATTTAAAATAATATCGTTTTTGCAAATGGACTGATCAAGTTTCTGACCATTTTTGATAAGTTTACTTCAAAACACTTATTTGAGCGCCAATTTTTCTCTGAACGCTTCTTCTCATACGCTGTTATAAAAGGTGCTGTCAGATTCGAGATATCAAAGTTATTGCAGATTTCTTGAGTGTGTACAACAATCTGGAACGTATTTGAGCTTCTGAACAAATATTTTCCCCACTTGTTTTTTTCTTATCCATTAGAGAATTATCAAAATCGCAAAAAATCATGAAGTTCTTAAATTTTGGAAGCTAGCTAAATTTTCAACGAAGATGTTTTATCTTTTGAGAGCTGATTTAGATAGGTGCTGTTAAATTGAATAGAATTTGCTATTCTATAAAACTTTGAAACTTACTTATTTCCAGAGATCTTCCCGAACCACATCCAGGGAATGCAAGAAGATGCCCACGAATTGCTGACCCTGCTGCTGGACGCTCTCGAACCGCCCCCTCCCTCTGCACAAAAACAGGCAATCCAGAATGGATACACAAATGGGAATTCGAATGGGGCACAGTCTCTGCCCAATGGATTGTGAGTTTTACAAGAGTGTCTTTTAAAATGTTCACCATTTCTTTCTTATCATGATTATTTCATTAAAAATAGCAATTTTCGGAAGTTAGAAATTAGAAAATATTTAAAGAAGAAAAACGAATTTTCAGGAGCAGCAAACCGTCCACTGCCATCGAGCAAATATTCGGTGGGACGTTGCGCAATCAGAGTGAGTTTTTTTCTACTTTTAAGATTTGTTCTCCTTTATTGTTTTCCCAACTGGTGAGATATTGAAAAGTTTTACTCACATAGATATTTGAAATCGTTTGAGGCTTGATTTTTACACTTTTTGCAGCTAACTAAAATTTACTCTCAAAATTTTTTAAGATGATATATTGATTACAGTAACCTGCGACGAGTGCCAAACACCACACATCAACTACGAGCGAATCCGGGAGCTGAATTTGGCCATTCGCAGGAAGCCCAGCATGGACAGGCACTTGATTTTCCGATCGTTTTAACCTAAACTTCAAATTAGATCTGCTATTTTATATACATATAGTTGAAATTAATTAATTTCGTGTTTAAAGTAACTTTGAATTTGCTTTCAGAGAGGCGCCCATCCCGCTCACCCATCTCATCGACATCTACTTCAGGGATGAAAACGTCGGGGAGTTCGAGTGCAAAAAGTTAGTTCTTAATTGTATTGCAAACGATTCTCGGATAGTTTTGGCTGGTAAGCCGGCTAAATACGGACTGCTCTACTAAATTTAGTATTTTCATAAACGATATTTTAAACATATCTTTGGAGTTCTGATGTAAGTGAAACTACAATTGACCCAGAGATATCACTTGTTGATGCTATCAATCTTATCTAACAGAACTTCAAAACCTACCCCCAAATTTTACAATCTTTTATTTTTTATTTGACTGTTTTTAGATGCAACCGGAAAGTGGCCGCGATGCGTCGAACGCGCATTCTCCGCCCGCCCGCAGTGCTTATCATCCAGCTCAAGCGGTTCAACGCTTGGGGCAACAAAATCCGATTCCCCGTTACTTCCGATGTAAGTTTCCATGTTTTTTCGTTAATACGAGACGATTAGTTAGAGGAAATACTGTCGTTGATTATCGTTTTTATTTGAAATCAGTCTGAAACTTAGATAGGGGATTTTTATTTTAAGATATTAAGATTTTAGCTATTTTAACTTTCTGTTCTCAAAAATTCAAGTAGGATTGGAAGGAATGGATGTGGAACGATTTGTGGCAAAATTTACGGAGACTCCCTCGTAAATTTTGCTACAAATCGCCCTGCACCCCAAGGAATTGCGACATCTACAAGAACGTGCTTTTGATGAGGAAAAAGCGTAGAAAGCGCTAACTTTGTCATCATTTGTAGGTGGGAAGTAATTCTTCAAAAATATAATAAAATCTTTAAATAGTTTGATAATTGAAAGCGCGTTTTGAAAGTCCGCAAAGTTGCCGCAACTCTGTAACTGCCAAGCTTACTCTGCCAAAATCGATTGCGAAAGGACGAGTCTTTTCTCCCCTTCCTCTTTTCCCGCCTTCATTCCCCCCTCTCGCTTTCTATTCGCTCGCAAACCGGCCTCCTCCTATAGCAGCGTGGCGCAGTGGAAGCGTGCTGGGCCCATAACCCAGAGGTCAGTGGATCGACACCACTCGCTGCTAGAACATTTTTGCCTAAATCTCATGGCTCTCGGGACATTTTTGCAAAAGTGCTGTCTATTTTTCCACCATTTTTTTGCAAAAAAATCTTTGTTTATTCTTTATCATTTTTCCTTCTAAAAAAGATAAGTGCGCTATTTCACCTTTCACATGATTTTAAAATTCTAAATCTCGTTGTAGAAACAACCTTCGAGATTTTTTTTAATTTGACGAAACATACTTTTAATAATGTTTACCTTTTCAGAAAGAGCTGGACCTGCAACGTCACATGTACAATTCGGAACCGCAAGAGTACGTGCTGACTTCTCTGGTTGAGCACCTCGGCAGCGGGGTCGATCACGGCCATTACGTGTCCATGAACAGGGGATTCGATCACGACTCCTGGTGGCTTTTCGATGATGAACAAGTAAAATTATAATTTTTAAAAGAAATGTATCATAGGTGCATTTTAAAATCGCTCTACTTCAACGGAACGCGTCAGTGATTGAGTTGATAAAAATGTAAACGAATTGATTGAAATTTCTGAAACGTATAAGAAAGATAGAGGGAAAACGTGAGAAAATTTGAATGAAATTATTTTATTTTAATTTTGGTAAGATGCACAGTACTCACTGCACTAAAACTGCTAACAACTTGATGTAATCTTGAACAGGGTTCTAACGACCCGTTTAGAACCCCGTCTTTGAAACTTACCTGATCAAATAATTGTCATTTTTTATCTTCAGGTGGTCTCAATTCCTCCTGGCAAAATCTACAGCAACACAAACGCCTATCTGTTGGTGTACAGCAGGAAGCAGGATTATTATCCGAGTAGGTTTCATGAAATTGTCTGAGTTTAGCAAAAAATGAATAAATTGTTGGGTATTTTTTATATTTTGAGCTAAATTGTCAAGAAACTAATCATGATGATCTTTGAAATGAAATGAAAATTTTCAGAAATTACCCCCTCGATTCCCATTTCGCCCCAGCGAACCCCCAACGGCTACAAATCCACGTTTACGCCCATTTCGATTCCCAAAAAAGTCGTGTTCTACGGAAATAAGCCGATCGGGCCGATGCAGGTAAATGTTTGAAAATTACAACGAGTTTCAAATTGAATATGTTATGTCTCTGACCTTACCAACTTTACCAACTTCACCTATTTTCAATTACTAGTATTTCCGTTTCGAAATCAGGTTTATATCAAAAGTCGTTTAAAATCCAAGGGAAGGTAGATGAATAAAAGTCAGGAATAGATTTTGTTCGAAAAAAGAATGTTCTGTTTCAGAAACCGTTCACTCCGTTGAATGGCTATGGGTCAGGTTCGAGTTCTGTGCAGAGCAACGGCGGCTCGAATTCGAATTCGAATGGGAATGGGAACGGAGCGAGCAGCAGTCATAACGGGAATGGATTCAACAGCCACAGTCAAAAGGGAGGGATGCTCAAGTCGAGTGGGGGAGTGGCTAGCAACAACTCGACGCCCAGCTACGGCAGCAGACCCGGCGGAGGGTACAACAACACGGGAGGATACACGAATGGTTACCGCAACGGTCAATACAGGTAGATTTATGGATCAGTGATGAAGTCATTCGAGTTTTTCTCGTTCTTTGAATATGATTCAAAAATGGTGAGATATACTAGATTTCTACTGTGAGTTTGATAGACGAATGTTGAAACTATAAACTTATATATGGCCGATGTAAAACCTATAAAGACACTTCACTTTATTCCACTTTTGCTGCTGCTAAATTGTCGCCTGTGATATTACATTTCTTTACCCACAAATTTGCAATGTATCAACTTGATAATATGAGATTTTGGAATTGTTGGAAAACCTTGTGTAACGTTAAAATTAGATTAAAAAAATATGCTAAGCGAGTTATGAACGCATTAAAAATTCATCAAATTGTTTCCTTTATTCAATATTTTGGAACCTATCCAAATGAAATGCTAAAAATTTGAAAGATTCTGAAGAAAAGTTTTTCTTGCAGATCCCCCTATAGCAATCCGAACACTTACAACCGAAGCAATGGGAACACGCCCTTCAAGTGGAAGAACAACAACATCATCCGCTGAATCGCAGGCCAAACACAAGACAACCATCTGCTGGTAACTCATCCCTAACTGACTGCAATCAATCAATCAATCAACCAATCAATCACCTCAAAGAGTAATTCACGTTATTGAAGTTTCGAGAATAAATGGAGTCATGCAATGCTGCATAAAATAGTGGGCGTTGTTTTTAAGGAGAAAAGATCCCTCCCATTAAAATATGCATCGTTGCATAATGCAATCTATTTTCGGCGCTTGAACAATTCTAAATTACACTTGTCTGTAACTGGAAAGAAGTACGCTTTTTCAACACATTCCACTATCACATTTTCACTATTTGATAAAACGTCAAGATTTTTGAAAATGTGGTAAAAATGTATCGTTTTCATTTCATTGTTTGTTAATTTTCAACAGAGATCTTTATCGTTTCACGACATGCAGCTGGTTTTTTCACCGTAAATTTTATTAATCGAGTTTGTTTTCATTTTATTTTTGTTGAATCAATTTCGTCATATCATATCAGTACGATTCATTTTTAATTTCGTTTTGGTCAAGTGGGATTGGTTGGTTTCATACAAACTGAGTAGGAAATACTCTCTTCCCTAATCGAAGAATGAAGAGATCACAAATTTTATGAAACCTATTCTATTTTTATGAAATCAATCTCTCGTCAATTTTCCCAGTTTCTAAAGTATTTCTTCGCCCCTATATCATGTTTTATGAATTTTCCTATCAGACGAATTTATTTTTTCCCAATCTTCCTATACAAGTATCTAAATTCATCAGTGATCGCGCAACTCATATACAGTATCCTATCATTCGTTCATTATTTATCAATTTTTCAGACGGTATCATTTTTCGTTTTTTCTGTTCAATAGTAGTGAGTATTTAGTAGGCAGTAGGATGATTTTCTCTCTTATTATATGTACTCGTTACTGTCAAAATTTTCTCAAAGGTACCATAATTTTATTTTTTCGTCTTTAGAGATTACGGTATCTTTCAGAAATGTTTAACAGTAGTATTTCTTTCTTATTTCGTAAAATGCCTTATCTTTCCACGATTTTACCAAGATTGTTGGTGTTTTGAAACGAAATGAAGCGTTTCAAATGCTACAGGAAAAAGCGAGTGGAGCTTTAATTTTTATTCATCCATTTTTCCCTGCGCGTTTGCAATTGTTCATTTTACTTCGAACCATTGATATCTTCTCCTAGTTAGCCCCCGTAATGTAAGTCTTTCATATAAATTACATACAGATACGATATTGTTTCTTGTTTTTCTTATAGTATTTTGGTTTTGCCACAACGTCATTTACTCCTCTTTTCAAATGGTATCATGCAGAGCCTAAATTTAAAAGAAGAGTAAACTGAAAATGTGATTTGTTGATTCTTATTTCTGTCGTTGAAACGTTGCAATTCATTTCGATTTCGGTAAGCTATTTTTGCCCAATTTATTTTATTTTACTTGGTCCCGGTTCAAAGTTTCCCACCACACCAATCAGACCTAGGCAGAATTTCAGCTAAAATGAGACATTTTAGTGGAGGGGTACAGAATGTGATTTTATATGGGAGTGCGCACTGGAGATCTGGCTTAAGCTCCGCCTAGGTCTGACACCAATCCTCGAAACAAATCAGACTCAAAATACTATGTCCTTAGAGAGTTGACGTATTTTAACTTAAATCAATTCAAATTCAGTGTTGTGTTTTACCGTACTTTTTCGATGGTCCATATCAATTTTAAAAAAATACTATATCTAAAATTTGATATGCAACTCGGAAAATCATAAATATGAAATTTTTGACAAGCGATGATAAAAATTGTTTTATTTTATCTAAAAAACGCAATAAATCCCAATTCTTGTAAGATCGAAAGATCGCTGAGACCAATCAAGGAATGTCTGATATATGCGAAGGTGGGCATGATTAACCTCAACGAGTATCTAACACAGTGAATCGTTCTCTTTCGTTTCTCATTTCGAATTTTTCAAGAACTCATATCCTTTGGATAAAAACGTGTGAAATTCACCTTTTCAGATTAATTCAGCTTTGAAAGTTCATATTTTTAGTTATGTTTTACCTAGGGACCGCCAGCCATTCTGCCAAATTCACTCTGGCACTATGTTTTCTACATTTTTCAGAGGCTGAGGTGCCCCTCTAAACATCCCCACCGAAAAAACCGCGAAAAAATACGTCACTGATGAAAAAATTGATAAAATTTAACGCGAAAAATCGGGAAAATCGCTCCTTTTCGTGGACAAGGGAAAGGGGCGTGGCTTATCTGCAAAAGACACTATGCCGCTCGCTTCCCCCTTTCTTTCTCTGCCTTTAGGGGTCTTTTTCTCTGCACTCTCTTTCATTTCAGCATTGGCTTCTTTTATATTTTCGCGGATTATCAGGATCTCAGCTCGGCGCCGCAGGATTTTTCTGATTTTTTCACTGAAGATAGACAATTGACCAACTAATCAAAATATGAAATAAAAACACATGTGCCTTTAAAAATATGACTAGGGCAATCCAAATTAGTAAAGACAAAAAAATGGTCATTTTGAAATTAATTTTAAAAATATTTTCTGATAAAATTTCGTTTTTTTCTTTCGAGTAGCATAATTAGGGAGTGTCAAATTTTATTTTAGTCAAGTTTTCAGACGATTTTAACGATCCCTTGTAAAGATACAGTACCCCAAAGGCGAGCATCTATTATTGCCTCGGGAAAAGTTTGGCGCCGCAGGATTTTTCTAATTTTTACATATTTTGTAGATATCAACTAGGTGTACCGATTCATTAAAAAAAATTAGATGTGCCTTTTTTATAACTCGAAATATTAGCATTTTCGTAATTTGGTGTGCATTTGACGCGCAATTGCGGACTTTTTTCGCACCCCGATCAATAAATCAATATCACCACGTGAAAGAGCGGTATCGAATTGTATAGTAGGTATCGATAAATTATTAAAAACAAAAATAAAACAAAAAAAATCGGCGATAATCGAAGGGGCTATCAACTATGGACAATATTGAACCGAGGCAAAGGGGCGGGGCTTGGCGGTCCCTAGTTTTACCTTTCTTCTTTAGATCAACGCTATTTCCACATAAATTTCGCCGACTTTCAAAATTACGGATTTTTGCGTTCTCCTTTCTTCAATTTAGCAAGTAGCCGCGAAACTCACAAAACCACTTGCACCTCGACGAGTTGGGAACATTTTCCACGTGTATTCTCGTTTATTCATTCATTCGACTCATCGCTCTCTGTGCTCCTACGATTTTCCGTAAGTTCATTTTCAATCCTAAAATTTTGATCTTTTTAGACTCTTGTGTAAGTTTCAATTTAAAAAAATTCTTATTCCTTTTCAAAGAGATAATAGTTTGGACACGCAACTGCCCTTGAGAATGAAAGATGTTTGATTTCTCATGAAAAATCCAGAAGTACTTCGCATTGCCTTATCAGAATTCTTTTTACTTTTCAAATGTGAAACTTATTGTAAGTTTCATTTTCTTTCGCCTCTCAAAATACTCTAGTTTTTTTCTTGTCCATTTCGATCAATTAATTCGTCCTGTCACGACGATTTCAGTCCTAAATTCATTCTCCGACTTCTTTTTGCCATGTGATTATTTCTCTCTCGTTCCTCATGAAAACTCTTTCAAACGACTTTGCAAAACGAAAAGTGCTCTGCGTCATAAACATTTTTTTCTCTGTACTTCTCCATCTCTAATCGCTCTTTCTCTCGTTTCACGTTGTTTCTGTCTCTCCCATTTCCTCGTGTTCTTTCTCTGCTCTACTTCTCTAGTCTGTTTCTGACAGCTGCTCGTGCATAAGCCCTTTTCCTGCACAATTTTCGTGTTGCCAACCTTTACTCCGGGAGCACTTTTTATCATTATCATTTTTACTTCTAATAAAATTTCTCGTCCATGTTGAAAGATAGGAAAAGAATACTTTCTGGGATATTTTTCGAATTAGTTTCCTCATTTCTGTAAAAATGCGATTTGAAAATCGCCTGGAATTTTGTCTATTAATTCTTGAATTCCACTATTTTTTATGAAAGCGTGTGCAATGTTAGATAGGCATCTTGTGCTCTCTAAATTTCAAGCGCTATTTCTCCTATCTGCTAAATTTGGTAACCTTCAAGAACACGGGGCACTTGGAATTTGTGTCGTTATCAATTTTTCGCTTTTCTTCGCCCAAATCTTCTTTCCTTTCACGTTTTTGGCCTTTATTCTGCAAAGTATCGATTTTGGTATGAATGAAGGACATAGACACTTCCCTTTTGAAGAATTCGATTTGAAAAGTGGCTGAAACTTGCAATTTTGTGGGATAGTGGGCCTAAAATTGATTTTTATCCTCCTGCAAATACCCCATTTTATGTTGATGAATAGCTTTCGAAAAATGGCTGGTGTAATTTTCGATAGCCTACAACTTTCTAAAAATCATTCGGAAAATCCTGAAACTTGGTGATTTTTGAAATAGTGAACATCCAAACTAGAATAATATCATGTGAAGTGGCTAAATTTAGCCATGATTTCATACGTTTTGATCGCTGGTCTTTTGCAGTTTGACTTTTCTCTGCCTCTTTTCCGTCTCAGTTTCATTCCTCTTTTCGCATTTGCACTTTCCACGTTCTGCAAAGAGAATGATTCCATTTTTCCTTTCTTCTTTTCGGGCAGAATATCAATGTTTCCCAATCGATTTTAGAAATTTTCATTTGTTTGTAAGTTTTGGGTGGACATTGACCAATCGATTAGATAATTTTCTGCATTTTTTCTGATTCATAATCTTGAAACATAGCTAATATTTTTGATTTCCAAAGTTTCATCTTTGGAATTCTTATAGTATTTCATTTTTGCTCATTTATTTTGAAACTTGCTATTATTTTACTACATTTGATCTGCTTGTATTCCGAGTTCTTCAGGTTTATCGATTTTTCTTTAAATTAAAAATTTTTCAGGTAATTCATATCGTCATGCATCGCTCACTCGCAATCTCCTCGTCTCTGCTTCGCGGTCTGTCCGCCCAGAATGCCGTCAGAACGTTGGCCACCACCACTCCGGCCCAGAAGATCAAGGTAAACATTTAAAAAAAAAACTAGAAAAACCTAATTCCATCTAAAATTTCTAATTTTAAGGTTCAAAATCCAGTCGTGGACCTGGACGGTGACGAAATGACCCGCATCATCTGGGACGAGATCAAGAAGAAGGTAGTTTTTTGTTGTAACTGCAAATCGACACGACATTGATTTTAGAAGCGCATATTTTGATCTCGAGTAGTTTGAAACGTATAAAAACTTTCGAGTCAGGATGTGATTTTGTTAACTTGTCTCAAGCTACATCCGAATAATCATCGAATTATAGCATGTTAATGATTTCGAAAAATTTGAAACTAATTTTAAAAAATTATCTAATTGCAGCTCATCTTGCCTTATTTGGACATCGATATCAAGTACTTCGACCTGGGCCTGCCCTACAGAGACCAGACCAACGATGAGGTAGATATAGAAATTTTCGATGATTCAAGGTTTCGAAGCTCGCCCGATCACTTCCAAAATGATCAATTTTTACTTGAGAAATCTTGAAACTTGGTTGAACATTCATAGAAATTTCATTTGCAGGTGACCGTCGAGTCAGCGAAGGCGATTCTGAAGTACAACGTGGGCATCAAGTGCGCGACGATCACTCCGGACGAGCAGCGAGTCGAGGAGTACAAACTCAAGAAGATGTGGCTCTCGCCAAACGGAACCATCCGTAACATCCTCGGAGGTTGGCATATTTTTTCTAGCGTTTTTTCGAAATTTAATAATTATCACTACAGTTATCCTTTTGTGTAAGAAAATGAACATTTTTACGTTTTCGACTGACAAGCACTTTTCTTTGAAGGGCAACTAAAATTGTTCTTGAAGGAAACTAATTTTCGAAAATCTAGATTTTTATCGATTTCCTTCAACTTTATTCTTTGAATTTTTGAAAGGAGCATTTTTGCGCGGTCATGAAAATTGAGAGAGAAGGTTCTGACTACTGCTGCTTCTGTTTGAACAAAACTTGAACTTATTTTGCTTGGCGCTTTCCGATTCTTTTGCCCTCTTCTTTTTCTGTGATCTTTCTTCAACTTGAAACTGTCCATCTTCTCAGTTTCTAGATTTTTTCTATTTTTTATTTCTATCTTCTCCCTCTCTTTTCTTGATTCTATTTTTCCGAATATCTTTCTTATCTCTATCTTTCTTGTTTTGTTTTTTCTTTCTCTCTCATTCCTCTTTTCTTTTTTCATACTATTTCGTTATCTGTCACACTGCCACGGCCTTCAGCAGCGCTTTTGCGTGTGTGTCACTAAGCCTTTCGAACAGTTGCGTTGAAAAGAAACTAGGGATTCCCTTTGAATGGAACTAGAAAATAAGAAGACGAGAATGATTATCATAAATAAGTGTAATAAGCTAATCATTTTGGAGAGCGAAAATAAGTGAGTGCAACTTTAAAACGTTTGCATGGAGTATTATTTCAAATCGGTTCGATCGTTTTCAAGGAAAACTCATCAATACCGCCATTCAATTTATTTTTTATGTTGTAATGAAAAATTTTGAAACATACATTTTTAAGATACTGAGAGTTTCAGGAACGGTGTTCCGCGAGCCGATCATCTGCAAGAACATCCCCCGTCTGGTGCCCGGCTGGACGCAGCCAATCGTCATTGGCCGTCATGCTTTCGGTGATCAGGTAATTTTTCTGCAAATACTACTATTTTTGGAACATTCCAAGCATATGGGTGCTAACGAGTTAGACCATATAGAGCATGTATATAGGGGTAATCGAGGGTGCTGAGCACGAATCTGGTGGTCTTTTTTACCGGAAATGTGTTCTAGAAGTTCTAGAACGCCTGCAAAGTGCAAAATTCCCTATATAAGAAATTGACTATAGCGAGTATAGTAAACTTATTTTTATATTTTTATAGGGGTAATCGAGGGCGTAGAATGTGAATATGATGTTTATTTGCATTCCAGAACATTCTAGAACAATTTACACGGACTTCGTTTAATTAAAAAGTCCCCTTATATAACGGATATTTTAGTGCATAGAATTGCACTGAATAATGCACGTTTATAGGGGTTGTTAAAGGCGTCGAATTCAAATATTAGGTTTATTTTCAGTGATAATTAGTCCCAGGAACAGAGAACTAAATTTTAAAAAATGAAAGGATCCGAGTACCGGTCTGCCTACCCTCGTTCGTTGATTCGGAACCGGTACCAAAATTTTTCCTACCCCCGCCTAGCCTCTTTCATTGCTTCGGGACCTGGTACCGAAATTTGGCCTATTTCTGCCTATCCTCGTTCGTGAATTCGAAACTCGGTACCGAATTTTCCCTATCCTCTTTCGTATTGATGCAATTTTGTATAATCCTATCCTATGCCTATTTATGAAGTGGATAAAGCCTATGCATATCTCACCTGTACTTCTGGTCCTAATATTTGAATTCTACACCTTCAATAACCCTTATAAACGTGCATTATTCAGTGCAATTCTATGCACTAAAATATCCGTTATATAAGGGGACTTTTTAATTAAACGAAGTCCGTGTAAATTGTTCTAGAATGTTCTGGAATGCAAATAAACATCATATTCACATTCTACGCCCTCGATTACCCCTATAAAAATATAAAAATAAGTTTACTATACTCGCTATAGTCAATTTCTTATATAGGGAATTTTGCACTTTGCAGGTGTTCTAGAACTTCTAGAACACATTTCCGGTAAAAAAGACCACCAGATTCGTGCTCAGCACCCTCGATTACCCCTATATACATGCTCTATATGGTCTAACTCGTTAGCACCCATATGCTTGGAATATACCCTATTTTTTCTCGTAGTAATAATTTTATGGAACGTTTTCGTATGCTGAATTGAAAAATAAAAGTCCAGCCTGAATAGTGAAATTTCGGAGACATTTTTAAAATAAAATATTTTCAGTACAAGGCCACAGACATCGTCGTCCCAGAGGGCTCGAAGCTTCAGCTGGTCGTGCAGAAGCCTGGTGGCGGAGTAAGTTTTTCGAATAATTCTAAATAGCTAAACCTCTAACTGAATATTTTTCGTTCGAAACAACAAAGTTCAATACAAATTTACATCCCTTGAAAAGAACATTCCCAGGATTTTTTTTAGCAAATGCCCTAAAGTTTATAATTCTTTCCAGAATGACACGATCGAAGTGTTCAACTTCGCAAAGACCGGCGGCGTCGGCATGGCCATGTACAACACTGATGAGGTGCGTTTTGAATCAACTAGAAGGAAAAATCAATTTCATTGGTCACTTAGGCTTTAGAAAATCCATATTTCCGAATCTGAGTTTAAAGAAAACGTGATTTCAAAGACCTAAATGAAATGACCTTTCGAAGTGTATCTATGTTCGAAGCGAAGTCGAGTCGTATCAAAGTGACACTATCAATTTTCCTGCAACATAAAATTTCTGCCAAAAATAATTATTCAATTTTAAGAGCATCCGCGGCTTCGCACACTCATGCTTCCAATACTCCCTGATGAAGAAGTGGCCGATGTACCTGTCGACGAAGAACACCATCCTGAAACGGTACGACGGACGGTTCAAGGACATCTTCCAGGAGATCTATGAGAAGTATGTTTCACGAATTTTTGATTATTCAATCGTCTGTTCAATTGCCTGCTAGATTAAAACGAGATTTTATGGACCTGGCGAATTTTGGGCACGAAACATAAAAAATGTTTTACAAGATGAAGGTTTTCACGTGGGAAAATATGAAGCTCAAATTTCAGAAACTATGAAAAATTGAAGAAAAATAATAGATGACGGTATTTTAATTATCGCACATTTTCAGGCAATACATCAAGGAGTTCGAGGCGAACAAGATCTGGTACGAGCACCGTCTGATTGATGACATGGTCGCACAGGTCCTCAAGAGCTCGGGAGGAATGGTCTGGGCCTGCAAGAACTATGGTAGACAATTTTCTATTCTCTATAGAATATCGATCCCACGTCAGAAGAAAACATGAGCTACTATTCTTTCGCCTGTTCTATCAAATTTCGTAAAACTTATCAATAGTTTTAATCCGATTAAAATTGCGATATTTCAAAGAGATTAAAGTCGGATTATTTTCCGAGTATCCATGATGAAATATTAATTGATTTAAAACTTATTTTATCATTACGCTTATGGAAAGTCATCTCTTTCAGTTGTTTCTAAAGTATATTTTCACATTCTCGAATTATTATGAGAAATTTTGAAGTTTCCCATTCCAGATGGTGACGTACAGTCTGACATCATTGCGCAGGGCTATGGCTCGCTCGGCTTGATGACCTCTGTCCTCATGTGCCCAGGTAAATATCACAAATATTGCGAAGTAAACTTCGAGTTGAAGATTAGCTTTCGAGCTAAGTTCGAGTTGAGTCAACTACGAAAATAAATTTCAGACGGAAAGACCATCGAGGCTGAAGCTGCCCACGGAACGGTCACTCGTCACTACAGGTAAATAGTTACTCTCGAAAAATCGTTAAAATATCACTGAAATTAATTATTTTGGCCTAAAGTTAAGGATTTTACGATGAGCTAATTCAAGTAAATGAACTTGTCTCGATATGAAATTTTGAGAAATGATAAAAACTCGTTGGAAAACTCCACTTTTCAGAGAACACCAGAAGGGAAGACCAACCTCGACGAACCCAGTGGCCTCGATCTTCGCCTGGTCGAGAGGACTCCATCACCGTGGAGTGCTCGACAAGAACGATCAGCTGCAGAAGTGAGTTTTATCATGCTGCTCGAAAACGGACATTGAAATGATTCGAGAATAAGCTTCGATGAAAAAAGAAATTTCACTCGATCCTTGTGATTCTAAAAGAGTCGTTTTCGTATTTTTCATAAGATGTCAAAATTGAGACAATCAAATAAGTTTCGAAATATAACTATGTATCGATTATCATACTTCTAAATTTGCTTGTTTGTGTGATCCAATTACTTGTATGGACGCAATACTAATGAAATGTTCTCCTTGTAGATTCTCTCTGACCCTCGAGAAGGCGTGCATCGACACGATCGAATCGGGCAAGATGACCAAGGATCTGTCCATCTGCATTCACGGATCCAAGAAGGTTTGTAGGAAGATTTTTTGAATCTTTAAATTATTCTGAAATAAACTGACTATTACATAGTGCGTTTCTTTCGAAATTAAAATATAGAAAAAAAAACTCAATATGAGAGTAGTAAAATACTAAGTAGCAATTACTTGTTTTCTTACAATACTGGCGCCGCTAAAACTCGAGAAATATTAAAAAATGACATTTTTGACTCGGTCGTCATCCTCTCAATGAACTACTAGATACAGAAAACCTTGAAATTATCTGAAGCATTTTCAAAATTCCTATTTTCAGGGCGCAGAGAAGGGAATGTACCAGACGACGGAAGACTTCTTGTCGTCGATCGACTCGAAACTCCAGGAGCTCATGAAATAAACCGGTCATCGTCCTCACGTCATCTGAGTCACATGACCTACGCAACTCTACATAACTTGTCTTTATTCTTATATTAATTTTGTCTTCCTTTTTCTATCATTTTATTCTGCTTGTTGACTTGTCTATTTTAGAAATAGTGAACAGAAAGCAAACGTGTAAAATGATAATCAAGGAAATTATTTTCTATTTTGAAATTCTCAAATTTCTTTCATTTTTTCGAATTTCTCACTGAAATGAGCTCCAAAATCAATCTTGCACATTCTCAAGAAATTTTTATTTCTCTTCCGAGATTATGAATTTTCTCATTTCTAGGTAAATTTTTGAATTTCTTATATGATAAGTTAAATGTGAGGTCAGACTTAAACCCTTCGATAATTAACTGATTAACGATTAGCAACTAGATTTCGTATGATTTTGAAGTTGTAACAACCTGTACTTCGTTTCTATTGTTGATATTTTAGTTTAAACGTAGCGCGTATTTTTGAAATACAGACTCGAATTTTTCACACGTCAGGTGTATTGGACTACTGGTAAAATAAAAGGTTTTATTCGAAAAAAAAATCAGTTTAAGTGGTGCTCTTCATTTCTTCTGGCCTTTTCTATCTTTACCTAATTTTCTCTTCAGAGAGTATAGTGAAGTTCAAAACGGTAAACCTCAATTTGGAAGTGATCTGGCGATTCTTGACAGATATCCATTCCGTTTCAATTAACAACTGGAAAAAGGTTGACAAATTCTTGATTTGTGAAAGGATGATATTTTGAAAATGATTAGGGTTTTGGTAAATACGAAAAACATAATGAAAAATTCTTTATGTGAAGATCAGCTTGATTTTCACGTTGCTATAAATTATACAATTTCCAAATCATAAAAGTTGTTTATTTGTGCGAAAATATTCACGAAAGAAACGATGAGTATCATTGTCAAGGAGGGGGGCGATGATGTTGAATAATTATCAGTAAAACATGAATAATTATGGCAAAATAGAAATTTTCAAAAGTAATCTGAAGGTCTTTATTCCAAAGTTCAATATTTAGCTTTTCTTTTGGAGCCTCCAAATTATTTTGCAAAAGAGCTAACAAATATTGATGATTTCAAGCAGGACTGGTCGGAATTCCGATTTCGAAGTTTTAAAAATTTCAACTCCGAACAGTCCTGATTTCAAACAATTTTTATAAACTTAATCGGTAATTAGCGTAATTAATTGAATCTTATTACTTGAAACCATCGTTAATTGGGCAATTAAGCCCACATACAACGTTCGCTTGTACAATACATTCCTGTCTCGCGTTTTCGAAGAAAATGATAACATTTTGTGGCGGCCCATATCGCTCCGCAACATATGATTATGCCGACATATATTGAGATACACATTATTATTTGGTCTGAAAATGTCAAATAATTAGGGTTCATTAAATTAGACAACTGCATCATTTTTCGAAAAAAAAAAATATTGAAAATTCTTCCCCGGTGAAAGAAGTATCATTTATAACTTTTTCAACATCGATTTCTGCTTTGATAAAACGTATTTGAAAAATATATTAAGACTCGCCAAATTTCCTATATGGGTTTTGATTCTTTATCTTGAACGTGTAGTATAAAACGTATATCGATAAAATGAAGAAAAATGCACATTGTGCGATCTAAAAATGCAACTTTAACTAAAAATGACAAAAACTATCTTACCTCAGAAACAATAAAAGGTATTAGAAGAGCCGCTTTATCGTAATACAAACCAATAAGCATTAGAATTGCAACAACCTAGATTAATCGAGATGAAAAGATCTGGTTAAAATTTTGGGCTCAAGAAGTGAGCATTCGTGATATGATACTTCATGTTTCGTGTAATGTAGGCCTGAAATTGCAAAAATAAATTTCATACCGTGTTTATGATAATCAGAAAGACATCCAACCACCAATTAACCGTATAGATACCGTATACCATAAAGGCCGCTGATAGAACGCATACTATCAATGCCGAGCAGCCAGTATAGAAGCAGGCTCGCTAAAGTATCCTTAGATTATATTCTTTTATCAAGTATGTTTCAGTTAGTTCCAAGAAAGAAAGAAATTGCATCAGACTTAATTGTGTTTTCAGTTTTTTTCTCAAAATAATCACCTTAACATGAATGTTTCCTTGACAGCATTTGTAGGAGCTGTTCTCATCCTCGCCCGGATCTTCATCATCCAAAACAAAGCGTGTTCCTAAAATTGTTAAAGGTTATATCATTGCGGATTTTGACACACCTCATACGTATTTCACTGACCGATGACTTGAGACGAAGTATAAATGATGCACAAATTCGAATATGCAAAATGTGCATTGCGTATGCACAAATAGTCGTCTAACTCATTCTTTGAATGTGATGCAATAGCGTAAAGTCGATTAAATAACGGGCTACTTCCAGCGCATAAGAAGTGAGTGTCATTTGCTCCGTCTCAAATAACCGGTCATTTACAATATTCTATTTATTATAAAATTATAACGGCCGTTTGGAATGTTCAATATCATTTTAATACAAATTTTCAAAGCTATGATATTTTTAATATAATGTTTCGCATGAAATTTCCTATAACTTTGTCGAATAGTCCATATCACTATTGATTTTCGAGCCAATCTAGGACAAATGCACTAATTAACCCTCACCTTCAAGGCACAAGCAACAGCTGATTTCCATCGAAAATCATTGCATTTTCCGACGAAGCGATCTTGGGTGTAAGCAGCAATTTTTGTATGTAGGCTTGTGTCGAAGGTAGATGATTTTTTCTCGTTCCAAAATTTGATCGATCTGAAACGTTCTAGTTAAAGTATTGAAAGCAATCAAAACTCGTCCAAAATATATAAGCAAAAAAGCCGTTTCGCGACGAAGATAGAGAATTTCATAGATTTTTATACTGCAGTTACAAAATAATGACGATAAAATCGATATCGGGTTTACAAAGTTAAAAGCTGCCAAAAAGAGTCGTCTTCGCGAAGATTCGTAGTTGCGACGAATGCGGAACGAAACGAGGAAAAACGTATGAAGAAAGTGGAGAACCCCTCGAAAAACCTAGGTAAGTCCTGAAGTGGGTAGGGGAAAATTAGGTACTGAGGAAGAGCGACGGGCTTAGATTACATGACTATGAAAACGATACCTCGGGATTTCTGTGGGATGAAGGGATAAAGACAACGAGAGAGATGAGAAGTCGCAGGTAAACGATCATTTCTCGAGTAAGCATGGAAAAATCCCGTGTGTTGAGGAGTAGTCCAAGAGAACAGGCTGGAAGAAATATGAATTGGAATTTTACAAGAATTCGCAACACCTTTGCTCCACACCCTCACAATAACTCTCGAAAGAATTAAGGGTAAGGGTCACCCCTCGGAGAGGAGAGATAGGAGATGGATTGTGTATTGGTTCGATTTTAGGTCAGACTCGAAGATATGTGTTTTAAACTACAACATGGCCCGAGTGAGCTTTACAACGAAATTGTAGACAAGCTAAAAATGAATTTCTAAGAAAATAAAGAAAAATATTAAGGAAGTTGACATTAGTAGACTATAGAGAATGAGTGAGCCAAAAATTTATTAGAAGGGAAAACTATGATCTAGAATAAAGGGTAGATTTTTTTCTAATACTGCTTCACTTTTCTTGATGATGAGGAAAACTTTTTTTAGATCAGCACTAATGCAGATTGAAGACTAAGAAAACGGAATTTTATTTAGGCTATTTAGATCACATTTAAACTGAACTGCAATTTGTTTGATAGGGTAAGATTTTTCTAGAGCTATGGTGATGCAAATCAAACCAATAGGTGTATGATTATAGATAATTCGGGGATATTTTTATGCGGAGTTGGTTTACCACGTGACAAATGAGGGGGTTGTCATATCACATTCCGCGATTTTCACGAATTTCTTGGAGTCTAGGAATGATCAAAATATCAGCTCGATATTAATGTAAACAATCGATTGAGAATATTTGCATATTCAAAGAAGATTTGAAAGTTTATATGAAAACGTATTTCATAAAATAAAATATACTTTCGGTAAAGTCCCCAATAGTTTTATGACTTTTTGTCAGGATAAAAAAGATTTCAAAATTTTACGTTTTTCATTGATTTTTCCATTCGATTTGATCACTGAAACGTCTCAATATACAGTTCGTTTATCAATGATCTATGGCGAAACATATTCTACCGAATGATAAGTATAACCGCCTGTAAATCGCAGATTTGCTTGTATGAAATCTTTCGCTGAATATTGCAGAAAAATGAATCAAAAACAAACCAAGAGATTATCCTTTAGAAAAATCGCTATTATTTGACCGACGGTAACTTATTGAGTCAATAGATCAGATTAAGAATTCCATTATGATGTCGAAAAATTTCAGTCAAAATGCATATTTTTGAAGAGTATTGGCTTTATTAGACACAGATGATTATCCTATGAAAAGCTCATTTGTCTATGATCTATCGCGAAACCTATCCAATCGATAAGCATCCAGAAATATCGCACCGAGTAATTCGAAACTGGCGTGTCAAAACAGGTAAAACTAAAAAGTTGACAAGTGCAAGATTCATTCATTTTGAGTCAGGCTCAGGGGCTCTGGTGCTTTTGAGATTTCAAGGTTAGCCACCCACCTGCTCATTCCCTTTACTTGTCCGAAGGATTTCTAGTCTCCTAGTCTTTATCTTTGACGAGCCCATCTCCTATCTCATCGATAACGAGGAACTAATAGAAAACATGAGCAAAAATCGACCCATTTAAAAAAATTTTAAAGCTTCCAGAAAATGCATTGGGTCTATCGATTTGAAAAAAGAATAGTATAGGTTACACGAAAAATCAAGTTAAATGGAGAATTTGTGCAGTAATTTGAATGTTGATGGGAATAAAAAATCTAATTACCTTTTCAAAACTCATGATACGTTTCAATGAAATGTTGGTAGCAGTTAGTGATGATTTACCGTAATATATAGTGACAGCAGAAATAGATGAAAATTTCAATTCCTCAACAATAAAAAACGCCTAATCATGCAATAAAAATTTGTCGCGGCGCGTGATAAATTCGGGTGATAAAGTGACAAAGATCCGGAATTAATCTCGAAAGATCGACACTGAAAAGAGCTGATAGGAAATTGATAAGGGAAGATAAAGGAAGAAAAGTGATCAGAGGGAAGGAGATAAAGGAAAGATAAAAGGGGATAAAAGAAGATAAGGGAAGGGGAAGGAAGGAAATGCGAGATGCTGGACGGGGAAAGGTGCTTTACACCGAGGCAGACACGAAGCAGGAGCTGAAAAAGAGCTGCGAATTTGAGGATGACTCGGAAAATGAAAGATAAAGAGAAGGTGGATATAATTTGATGATAAGGATGCGAGAGGAGTGATAAAATGATAGGGAAATGATTGATAAGCATTGTTTTGATCTATAGAATTCGTGTAAATCATTCATTTGTTTCAAAAGTTTGAAACACCTAACTAATATCGCTGAAAAAGAAATAATAAGGGCATTTGAGTCTCATTCCAATGATCCTTGTGAATAATGAAGATAAAATTAGAATTGAAAGGTCGTCGACAATGTGATAGAGAATAATTATCGGAAAAGACAAACATGAAAGCGAGGAGAGGAGTTTGAGTTAGCGATAAAGAAAAGTGATAAAGCGATAGATTGAGAGAATAGAGCGATAAAGATAAACCCCCTCAAGCTGATTAATATAAGCAGCAAAAATCGACGAGACCCGGAAGGCACCGGCACACGGCCGAAATTACAACCAACGAATAATTTATTAATCGGAAAATGTTTAAATCATGAAAGACAGCTAGAAATTTTTAAATATCATAAGATCTGCGTGTATTTGGGTGGATTCCAATGTACTCTACGATTGGCCTCAGAGTTCGCCTAAAATTTTTCATTTTTCAACAAGTTCTTCTCACGCGTTCTATATTTCCCCTATTTTTCTTCAGAGATTGACTATTTGGTATTGTAAAACTAATGAAAAATTCTCTAAAACCGAATATATGAAATAACTGAAGCATAGCACGAATGTAATAATATTTGTGATAAAATGTGAAATAGTCTACAATAATTTTTTTTTTTAAATTCGGTCTTCTTTCTCGGATAATTTTGAAACGTAGTTTTCTTCGATCAACCTATCAAATCATTATCTCGGCAATAAATCCTCGTTGTAGTTCAGAAAAAGTGTTTGAATTACCCTGAGTCTGTTGAGTGAGTCGTCGAACAGCAGCGGGGTTGTTTCTGTTTGATGATAGTAGTAGGTATTGGAACGCTTCCGCATCACTGAAGCCGAGCCTCGGCCTAGAGCGAAGTCGAACGAGATGATCGAACCACCCTGAATTACACACACTTTTTGTCAATTAAAATGATAGTATTCTTCACTCTTAAAATTTTATAAAAACTTATTAACAAATTATCGATTATACCAGAATTGAAGTTTTTTTTATAGGCTTTATAATATTGGGTAAAATTTAGTGTAACGTGAAATACTAAATCAATTTCATGTTTAAGAATTTTTAAAACATCACAAATGGATTATACCCTGCTCTTCACGTCCTCATCCAAGGTTCGCACGATATCATATACTGCTCGGTTCTTGGTTTCAGGGAACTTTCTGAATTTTCTCATCGTAACTCACCCAGAATAAATCTTTTTACTTGTATAAGAAGAAGATGAGCAATGGTTGAAGGAAAATGCCTGGGATGTAGAATCCTGGAGCGAATAGGTTCGCGATGATCGGGTAGGAGGCGATTATAGACGTAGAGGAGAAACATATAAACATCATGTCCAGCTGAAATATCGTTTATTGATAGTCCTTTGGGATGAACTAATTTCATCTTGTCGGAAAAATTGTTCAAATTCCGAATTGACGGAGAAAGTTAGTGATTTTCCAGGTGCGTACCTGCGACATGGCGACTCTGGCTGAAGGTGGGAAAAGTTCTGTGATTAACAAGGTTCCGATTGCCCATAGTCCAGTTAATCCGCAAATTTCTGTCAGAACTTCATTTGAAACAGCTAGACTATTCAAATCAACTTGAGTTACACAGAAATTTGTTTACCCATAATAACAGTGATATTGCTTGGACCGTAGAAATACGCGATGAATTGCGCTGCAAACATTAGAACCACTTTCGAATATCTGAAAATCATTCAATTATTCAAGATATCGTGAATTTCACATTACATGATAGCGGCGGATAAAAATAAGACGAAACGTCGTCCGTATTTTCGATAACGTACGATCCAATGAGTTTAAAAGGCCCGAATATCAAGGTTAACAGGAAGTTGAGCGTCATGGACTGAAATTATCCTACTAATTTATTTCATTGAATTCGATGTACCTGATCCACTGTCAGTCCCATACTCGTATGCAGTATTACCGTGTAACTCTTTTCAACGGTAACTGGTGAAGTTAACGTGAACAATTCAAACGAAAGCATGATTATGAGGGCCTTAAATTTAGTTTTCCTCAAAGCTATTAATGGATTGTGGATACCTCTCTCAGAGTCTCACTTCTCCAAATATCCTTGACGGAGAGCTTTTCTTTGACGGTCAAGTTCTTCTCTTTCTCGATAGAGTCGATCACATCTTCTAAAATTTTGAGAGTCTCAATGGAATACGTTACTGAATATTTTTAAAAAATAATAATAATTAGTGTGTCAGTGTCAGTAATTTCTCTGGTGTAAAGTTACTTTTGATTCATAAATTTATTTTTAGAGCTCATATCAAAAATGTTGAATTCGACAAGAATGACCGTTCATTCTTTTGACGCATTGTACTTTCTATTTATTTGCAATTGCCCATTTTTGCACTGATAAAAGTGTATCGAGAAGATTGTTGTAAATAAATAATGAGCGTTATTAATTCTGCATTAAGTACCATAAAAATGGCAATAAGTTATCACTAATGTTGCGTATCGCGTTCGTACCAATGTCCGCGTCGGCACCGTGGTAGAATTTGATCGCTTTTACGACTCGTGACTTTTCCGACTTCGATATGAGGTATTTCGGCGAATCCGGCAGGCGCAGCGTCGATATAAATAAGCATACCGACCTAAAATTCGCTAATCTAAATATTTATGAGCAATCTGCAAATTACTATTGTCACATCAAAGCACAAGACACGAATTAATCGATACGCAATTTTTTTCTTATTTATCCTTTTCCTGTGATATTTCGCCTGCGTTGAAATCATGCCATGTAAATGTCGAAACATTCACTTTAGAGATTGAATTTTCTGCGCTATTTCACGTGAATTTGGCATTTTTGAGTTCTCATTTTAAATTTATAGGAAAAAACCTACAAAATAATAGAAATGATCGGTATGATGAACCATTTATCACCACCAAAAACACTAGGTCGAGCAATATAAAACCTTAAATTTTTGACTATTGACTTTTCTCTGAGTATTTAGGAATTTTACATGACTAGTGACGATATTACTCCTCCCACTGACATCGAGGCAGTAACGAACCCTGAAATTCGTTTTTCCAATTTTTGAAGAATTTTGCATCTTTGTCATTTTTCAATTTGCACCATATTTCGACTGTCAATTTAAAGTGCAATTTCATTTTCTATCAAAAATTTCTGTTCAGAAACTGCTCATTTTTTCATATTTTTCCTTGAAAATTCATCCAGACGTCAATAAACGTGATATAAGGCACAAATCTTGTTCTTACTTTGAAGAATAACATTACAAGGATCGTTTATAGTCATTTTCACTCTCATACAAATTTTCTCGGATCCTGCCTGTAGAACTCTTTACTCCTACTCTTTTATGCGTATGCTTTTCCTTTCCACGCTCAGTACAATATTGATAAGGACCGTGCAAAAATCAACAGCGAGAATACTCAAGAATATTCCCTCCAAAACTGTTTGAAATAATAATTTACCAGTTTGAAGACGAAAAATAGAATAATTTTGAACACAGATGCCACAAACCCGCGCTATCAGTTAGTAAAAAGCTTCAAATGTGAAACTCGATGATAACTGCAAAACTTGCAAATTTCGCGGATGCGTTAACAAAAGACGCTTAAAGAACTTTCAAATCGAGCATACCGCCCAATTTTGTGTAAACAAGAGCCTTATGAAAAAGCTGTTTATTATTAATCTACCAAGTGCAAAGAATTTCCAACTAATAAATAATGAGTAGAGAAAACTGATTCGAATACTACTTCATTAGCTATCTGAGAATTGATTTTATCAGATAAGACCAAAAGTGACAAGTTTTGCAAAAAGATCGTGCTTCGTTTAAATTTCGTACCTCGATATTTATCCGGTGAACATTCTGCGACGTGGATATTCAGAACCACGGCTCTGACTGGCATTGATAAGCCCGTGATAAAAAATCCCAAAAGAAAAATTTCGGCACTCTCCCAAATGATGCCTACTTCCATCATTAAGGCTGGTATGACAGTCATATAGAATCTAAAATCTAAAAAATTAAAAGATACCATTTTAAAACGAATAAAAACCTCAGATAGACACTGCAAAATCGTCGACCTTTCGAGTCCATCAATGGTATGAGTAGGAAGATTCCAAGAACAAGACTAACAAATGTGATCAAACTCATGAAAGAGATTCCGAAGGATAGTCTAAAATTATGAAATTAATGTTTTACCGCTAAAAATCTTACAATGTGCTATCTGCATTGATTCCGTAGTGATTATACAAAGTCGCATTGAATAAACCGTTCAGCTGATTTGGGAACACTGCTATTAGTGACGTCTAAAATTCTCACCTTTTTAAAATTCATTTTTAGAAATGTTTACCAAAATATCGCCGCCCAATCCAAAAACGGAATACACAACTATCATGTAGACGATATTTCCAGGCAACATCCTTACGTATATTTCTAAAAATCACTGAATAATTTTCCCTTTCGAAGCATGAGGAATTTCATAGCAAGTTAAAACGAAACCAACAAAGAATACTTCTCTTTGAAAAGAATGAATTATGAAACTTATTCGAAAATATCATGGAAAGTGAAATTTTCGAAATTTATGATTACTGAAGATCACCCGTGAAAGTTTCGTTTATAGGTACTTGCACACCGGTAAAGAATGGTCTTATGACTCTTCTTTGATCTGTCCACTTTGTTCGCCTGAGGATGGCGCCTTTATATCAGCTTGGTACTCTTTATCAGCCCTTCATTGAACTCCTCCTAGCTTCACGTTCAAAAATCGAAACAACCAACGAAAAATTGCGGTTTTTGGCTATGTCTCCCGAATGCTGTCTCTAATTTGCTATCAATTATATTTTATGGGCGAACAGGACAAAAATCAACGAAACTATGCACTGATACATAAAAAAACACTTTGCCGGTGCCTCTTTGATATATCGATGACATACGATTAAAATTAGCCTGCACTTATAGTTAGAAGAGCTCTAATTTGGAACACATCCATTGGACTGCATTGAGCAAAAATTCCATATGAACCAATTTTGCTAATATTCTTTACTTATAAAAATATTATTTGAAATGTATGCTGGTCGAATTTTTTTTACATATTTGGGTACTCATTTCTTTTAGTTTTCTTACATGAAAATATAACTTTTTTGATCGGTTAGCTTGAACAATTGATAAAACATAGCTATTCATTTATGAAAAAGCTCATCTCGAGACAACTTGTTCCTACTTCTGTAAGTTGATCTTCGAAAATCAAAGTCTAAACTTCCTCGTGATTTTTCCTGTCCCCATCACTAAAGATTCGCTTACAAGTGAGTTACGCCTTGTCATTCTTTCGAAAGACAGAATCGTATCGTTTTTCGGTGATATTATCTTCCCCTCTCAACGAAATATTGCATTATCTATGATGGAGAAAAGAAGGAAAGTTTGGTTAAAGATAACGACATCTTGAAGAGAGTTTAGAGAAGCAGGACTAACTTTAAGATAATCTCTCCGTGAATCTTGACACATCCAAAAATAGGCGAAGAATTTTTCGAGACTGAGGTCAACTCCCAAAAATCTCGAGAGAAGCGCCTTTAAAAAATCACCATTGTTCCTTTCTTCGAATCTCTAATTTTTGCATGCTGAAGATAGTCTCTAGCTTTGAAAAATTCGGTCATTCAGATTTTTCGACCGTAGAAAAGCAGACCATTTCGTTGACATCCGACGTTACTTCGTCGTCTAGGTCTCCAGATTTCTAGTGCTAAACAGTCATCTCTCGTCCACGTGAAATATCATCTAATTTTGAGAGAAGCAAAGATTGTGATGAAAATGTCATTCTTATGCAGTTTTCTTGTAATTTCAAAGACAAATCTTTAAATTGATTTTTATTTGCAGATTTTTGTATGTTTCGTGGACATAGGCTAGCATATTCTTGGAATACATTAGTGCAAAATCACAACGAAATTTTTACAAACAACAACGCCCAAGTTTGAGCTGATTGTCGGGGAAAGACTTGAATTTCGAATTACTTAAAATTCTTGCCAATTTCAAAAATATTCAGGCTTTTCCCAAAAATAAAATAATGGAGTAGAATAGAAGCGTCTATAGAGATAAATCCCATCACAGAGGGCCTCAGTTATGCTAATCACGAATTAGCGTCAATGTATGTATAAAGTTAGTTAAAAGCTTCGATCAAATTGCCTGTGTTAACCAGAATTGTGTCATCAGTGAGATCCGTACTTTGTAAAGAACGCTACAACGTCGATAGTTCTGGGTCAACGTTTTCCAAATCTCATCGAAATTCAATGTTATTTCTTGGAAAATTGGCCCATAACTATCGAGAACCAGTATCGTAAAGCGGGGGTATAGTAAAAAATCTGGGGGCAAATTCGGGGAATTAGCATAGGCTGGACCCTGACCGCGAATGGGAGATCATCTCTATATCCTTGTCTAGATGAAGCGACAATAATGGGGCAGAGCCCACCCTATGCATGACAAAGACACTACGGAATGTGGAGCAATTAGCCATGGCGAGAATAGGACAAATAACTGGAAAAGACCCTATTTACAATTCAAAACATCACAATGCCAGGTTAAAAGAAATTCATCAGATAGAAAATGTTCGAAAGATTTAATGAAAAAAGCATAGAAATTAAAGAAGAAGAAGAAGCTGTATTGTGGCGATTTTTAGGAGAATGTTAGCGAGTTTAATAGTAGGAGACAGGGTTGAACATCGTGCACTTGGCGTACCACTTCTGGCAAGTCTCGGCGAGCTGAGCGGTCGCTGGTGGGTTGCACATCGCGTGGACCTGGAAATTCGCTCGTCAAATCAGCTCTCCGAAGGAGGAATTTCCTAACTCACCTTAGGATGAGTGTGCGCGCATTTGCATTCGTCGGTGCAGTGAGCAGCAGTGCAGTCGGGTGTGCACGAGGCGATGATGGCCGCTGTCAGACGCGTTCCAGCAGCAGGTGCAGGAGCAGGGCCGCTCGACGATTCAGATGTCTTGTGGTCAGCGCCGAGAGGCAAGTCCATCTGCAATTATCACAGTTAGATTGTCTTGCTGATTCAGGTGCTCCTCGCTACTGTACCTGAGCAAAGTCGCTTCCTCTTGGGAGTGGTGGCGGCATGACGAGATCGAAGCTCAGCGGGGTGCCGGATTCGGTCTCGGTGGGAACGGATTCGACTTTGCCGGTGGAGCAGTGCTTCTCGAATGCTGGGCAGAATTTGGCGAGTTTGGCGAATGCGTCGCGGTCCAACTCGGTCATCTTCGAGTTGCAGTACTTGTCATAATGTGACTGGTGGCGAGCACAGTACTGCGCGACCTTAGCAGCGTCCCGACGGAATCGGTTTGGCAAAGCTAAAAACCAAAGGTGAATTCCAAAAATAGGTCTGTTTTTCTGACTTCGAAAGCTGATGCAAGAGTGTAACGATGTGGATGCGATGAATAGAAAGGGGAGCGCTTGTGATGATAAGAACTTGATATGAGAAAAGAAGTCGCGCCTTTGAAAAAACCGAATGTCTTTTGAAGAAGGGAAAAATGATGATGAGATTGATAAGTTTGAAAGGCAAAGATGAAGAATGCAAATAGCTTTTGAAGAGTCGAAGTGAAAGTAAGATAAAATTCGAATACAGCAATCTTGAGGACTGACCTTCGACAATAACTGTACCGACGACGACGGCGAAGGCGATGAAAGAGAACAGGTTGAAAGTGGAGGACGACATTTTCAGCTTGAAGTTCTGGTGAGTACGTTGGGGCTCCAAATGGGCCTATGGCTGATACTCGCAGAATTGAGGCTGCGTGAGGACGCCGCACCCGACCGACGCTTTTAAAGCCCATCGAGAGGCACCCCCTTCGTGGGACCGCCCCCCGACGCTCCGCCTCTCGCGTCTTCCCCGACGACTTTGAAGATCGCCAACATGCTAAAAATGGAAACCGAAAGATTGTCGACGAGAGATAGGAGAGAGCGCGGAAGAGATAGGTAAAACCGATGAAATAGTGAGACTGATAGTCGCAAAAAGGCAAGGATACAGTAGGAAAGACGGAGGAAAATATGAAATATGACTGTATTTTTGGAAAATAAGAAAGAATCGGATGAAAAATATGATTCGTTGACAGGAGGCGCAGAGCGTCTAGTCGCAGAGAAACACGAAGAGGCAATGAGATGATGATAGATGCCTTAGAAAACGATTTAGAGACTGTTGAAATCGGGGAGGGAAGAAGGCACTATTTTCGTAGTTTCTGATGAGTACAAAAGTCTAAGGAAAAGATGAAAAGTATGAAGAAATAGTAGGGAAGGAAGATGACGAGCGGTGAATTTTTCGGATGTCATGACCGCGTGGGCAAAGGCTTGATGCGACAAAAATAGGTTCGACAGCACCCGATGTTTCGAGATGATGATAAACAGCGTCGTAGTTTATAGCTTTATTTCATAGGTAGATAAAATTATATTAGAAACAATGCATTATCACTCGCAAAAATTTGTTGAGCAACCAGAATTCTGCACCATACATACATAAGTAATTTTAAAAATCGCATCATTCGATGCAATTTCCAAGAAATGTTGTTCTTTAAAAATTTCGGTATTCTTGGCAACGCGTTCACAGTTGGATATCGCGCATTTCCCACAAACTTTGAGCCTAATTTATGTTCGTGTTTTCCAGCGATTTTTAAAGATTCCCCATGAATCTTTTGTAGGTCGAAAGGTGATGTCGTCGGAAAACTAAAGTGCAAAAAGTCGGGCAGAATGATAGAAATCGCGATCCCAAAAAATACGGACAAAAATAGCTGCTGGGGTTGTAACACAGCTTTCACGTTACAGTAATTCGATAAACTCTGAAGAAATGTAACTTTTATTGTCAGATTATTGTAAATTGTGACTGTAATGTGATAGGGAGCTGGCAATTTATTTTAAATTATGGACACGAATGAAAAATCAGTTATTTTTAAAGGCGTCAAATTTTGAAGTCATAAATTGAAACATACGTAAAATTGTAATTATCTGTAAACTCTCATGGTTATCACTTAAAAGCCTAATGGCATTACGACATGCTACGTAGCATTGTAGTGACACTTAATTATGAACTCATAATTTCTTATACCTTTAAGTGATAATTTTCCAATTATAACATTTTTATCATTCTTTCTGATGTTCGTTTCCCAGTATTCTGTGATGTATGTTCTTGCATCGTCATACTCCCTTCCAAGTTCAGTTTCTATTTCCGTCCTCCCTCCCTTCTTTTTGGTTGCAAACACCTGTACCGACAAAATCTAATCTTATCAAAACTATGCACCTAAAATAGCCCCACTGAAATTGATGACACCGAGAAATACCGTGAAAAAATGAGAGATGGTCGAAAGATAGAGGACAAACTCTGTCGGTTCTTCGACTTGTCTCATCTTCGCCCTGCAAAGTTCCGATGAAGATCAGCAACGGAAGAATTTGAAAATTCGCCGTCTGATTTTTTGTCTCTCTAAATTTCCCTCTATCTTTACCAATCGAATTGCTAAAATCTCCAATTTCCCCGAACTCTATCATTTTACCCATCCGTCATTTGGGTAAAAAGCGATGTACCCATTTTTAGCCCGCGGCTGAACCGATTTTGATCTTGTCATCGCCTTCTAAAAAGGACTTTGATTTTCAGAATTCGCAAGAAAAATCGCTTTTTTCGTTCGGCCTCTCGAGGCGTTTCGTCCAAAAATTAGACGCGATCTCGACCGTGGAAGATGATGATTGATGGGGTTTGCGAGAGTTGGAGAATTTTAGTGCTGAACACTTATAGAGAAAGGAAGGTGATAAAAAGTGATATCATATCAAAACGCGTTAACACCATTCAGCAGTGCTCGCGTACTAGGAACATGGAAAAGGTGTGAAATTTTATCAGCAGTGATAAGGAATTCGAGAGACAGTGATAAGGCGATAACGTACGTGATGACTTGGAGGTTTTATTTAGGTAAATGTGAGCATGCTTAAAAGACGAAATGTAACCTCGCAATCGAAGTGGAGTTTGAAATAGATGGAAACAGTTCTAGCTATTGCTCTGAAACATAATGATTTCAAATTTGGGTTTGTCGATGCTTCTGCAAATTGCATTGAGTACTTTCGTTGATAGCAAATGCTATGTGTTTATTTATAACACATCAGTTCCGCTAGATTTTTCTAGCTTCACATACATATCGTTTAGCTTCTTCAGATACGATTTCTGCGATTTGGCAGAACAGATTTTTCTTCATTCGCCAAACACTCGCAATCGTGCAATATCGCGTCACTTTGAGGCCATCCGATTCTATTTTTGAATGCAATATCACCAATTTTGGGCATCATTCTTAGTCATTATTTTTCATTTACAGGTAGCTTATACGTGTCGAAACTATTATGTCATCAGAGAAGATTATTCTCTTTCAAAATTGTAAAACCTACATGTAGGCAATTACTCTTTGATTTCTTAAAACTGATATTCATCAATTTGAATTAGAGACTAATTATCTATAATTAGTGCTTCCTTTGCGGTAAACCACCAAAAACTCAATAAATCATGGTTTGATTTATGAAAATGTGAAGTGTATTTGGCATGACAAGTTATCGTCTGATTTGTAGCTAGTCTTTTCATGCACGGTCAAAGTAAAGACACTCAAAAGCGAAACCGCGCGAAAATTTTAGCAAATCGGTTTCAAACATTTTTAGGATTACGAATTTCCAAATTCCATATATTGTGCATGACATTCAGCTGACAGAATTGATGAACAACACATTTCTTTTGTGAATACGTGTCTACATTGCCAAACTCGCATCATTTCTGCCATGCCTTTGTTCTCTTTCCTTGGAACATATTCCAGCATTCTAAAAGTTACTTTTTACTGTCTGCAAAATTCTTTTTCCGCGCTGTTCGCTGTGATTTTTGAAGAAATTTCCATCGTGTTCCATAAATTTTTCTCGTACTAACATTGGCCTGTCAATGAACATTATCGCTCTCGAATTAATGCTCGAAAAATGCCGAGGTCTAAAATAAACACCGGGTGAAACTCGGACCGAGACCGATTATGTTCACAGAGATTTTATCGGTCCTCGGCGCGTCTTCAAAGTTTGTCTCGCGCGGCCTTTGCCCCGATCCCAGTCTATTTCGGGGCTACAGTAATCGCTCATTCTATCACTTTATACGGAAAATACAAAAATCAAAGGAGTTTCGCCAAATTGCTAATTTAGGAAATACGAAATCTGGCGAAATGTTTCACATTTTGGCTAATTCTGGAGTTATGAGCGGTAATCTTGATTATTGTCTTACTAATACAGTGCCCAAGTGATTTCATGGTTATGAAAAGTACAAATTATTAGAGAAACAGGATAAGTCCCAAAAATTTTAATCCTGAAGCGATTCCTCTTCATACGTGATGTTATAATTTGTAGTTATTATCCAAATGATAAAATTAATGAAAGAAAACTACCTTGTTCGTCGACTAAACTTACCAAAATGATCCAAATGTAGGTTTAAATTTAACCCTATTCAAACTTCACTAGTTTCGATCTTTCTGATAAATTTTGACCGATTCAATTTCATATCACTCGGCTTCAAAATAGTTTTGCAATAGATCAGAATTCATCGACATTTCTAAACTCTGAACTATTTTCATCTACGGTATTTCCGTTGTCGACTAAAATAGTCTTACTCGAATTCAGCGGAAAGTCATCCATCACTTTCGTTGTTCCGGCTTTTCGAGACCGTTTTCTTCGACTTTCTGCCTAATTCGGGCAAGTTTCCTTTCTCTAGTTGAGAAGCTGCGGAAACCACGGGGTGATGGGAAATTGTCACGCGCTTTTTAAAAGAAATTCATGGTTTTCACGACTTTCTTTGATTTACGCGTCCCGTTCTCACCGGTCAATGTAATTGATGAGTTTTCAGGAAATGATAGAGAGGAATGTATTTTTGTATTTTGAAGTGTAAATTCCGAAAATATTTTGGTTTATGTTTCGAATTTCAATAAATCATTGATAGAAAATTAATTGATGCGTGCTAATCGTGAGTTTAATATAGTGTAAAATAACATGAATGAATTATGATTTATGGTCAATTGTGCTGATTTCTAAGGGTGAACAAATTAAAAAAAAAAAAAGTTTCCGTAGACTTAATTCAACTTTTAGGAGAAATTTGATTTTCTGGTTTTCGTTCTAATAATCCTGCGCTGGCGGAATTTTTAGAAGTTCTCTTTCTTCGAGAGAAAACCGCGAAGCGATAGATATTTTTAAAGGCGTGAAAAATCAGTATTTATTGGAAACAGAAACGCGAATATCTCATCCATCATTTTCTGCAGAGAATTTCGAATTTTCAAAGTTTTCCATTTCCTAGATGGAAAAGCGAGAGTTGTGAATGAAAATGACAGGTTTTAATAATGAAAAGTAACTGTGTGATAGATGATAACTAGGCATATCGAATTTATTGAAGATGCTATATTTCGCCGTGCATTCAAATAATGAAATAAAGAGGACAGGGCCTGATGGAAAGAGACTTACATGAAAATTTACCATCATTTTCAGAATTAATGATATTTTTGCAATTTATTATCAACATTGAAAATAAATATCTTTCGAAATATCGTTTGATGTAAGTTATGTCGATAGTTTACTGAAACGGGCGTAGATATACAAATTATTGAAACAGTTCGAAATTTCTTTTGTCTATGATGTAAGTAACCACTACTATTTCATAAGATGTTTAAATTTACAATAAAATCTCAATTCAGGATAAAATAAGTGTCCGCTTCATAATTGCACTAGGTTGATTCATTGAATTTCAATTTTGTCGTCCTAAATTTCTGCCAACAAAGAAAAGACACAATGGAAACCGGAGAAGCTTCTAGGCAAAATAGGGCAAAAACAATAGGTGACAATCACCAAAATAAAGCAACCATTGCGTTTCTGTACTTCAGTTTATGCATTTCTGTACCTAAAGACCAAAAGGCTGAGTCGTAATTGAGGTCAGGTCACAATTTACTACGGTTCGATGTCGGTATTCGGTTAGTTCAAAACAATTCGTTTTCCCACCGGAAACAAAATAACAAAGCATTTCATTTTTCGTTGTTTGGCGAATTCACAGCATGAATATTTCATTTCATGCCGCTAATGATAGGAGGCTTCGATTTGAACCATTAAAAAAAATAATTTTGGCAAATTGAATAAATTTTGGAATTCAACCATTTGATATATAAGCCTAGCGCAGTTAAATGAAATAGCTGAAAATGTCACTATAATGTGATGATTATTTCTGGAACTGTTCCAACATTAAGATTGAAAACTTCTAGAATACTTGCATAATGTTGATATCAGTGTAGTTGGTGTCTATTACTTACATGTTTACATCTTCAGACTCACGTCAATATTTGACGTGTAATATTTTAAAAGTATTTATACCCTTGGAATTGCCTTCTTTGTGCACGTTGTTGGATATTTAATCTAGCAGCATAAATCAGTGGGATCGTAAAAACCAGGCCTTCCCCAATCTTTAAAATCACTGATGTTTGCATTCTTGCAGAAATTTCGAAATATGTGCACCTACTGTCAACATGAGGAACACTCTTCTTGAAAATGGAACTTTTCGAATACTCCAAGCAATAAAAGGATTCAAAACTTCCTAGAGAATATTCTGCAGAGAAAAAGAACCTGGGAAATATTATGCGGAGAAAGTGGCAGAAAGCGATAAAAACTTCAAAAAACACCGTCGATGCGATATTTCCCTTATCAAAAGACGGGGGTTCTCCCTTCGCGTCGTATTTATCATCTTCAAAGATTCCCAGCTGCAAGATGCGGGGTAAATCGGGGACCGAACTGGTTAACGCAACCATTCAAAGTGATTGAAAGTGGCAATCGTGGAAAATTATGATTTATGAAAGAAAATGATAATTGATATTGTGATAAAATGGAAGAGTAGGAAGCGATGCGGAATAATGAAGTTTCCCGAAATGAAAAAAGATTCTGCAATTCTGCATCTGGTTTGCTACAAATAAAAATAACATTTAAAATAATTAAACCTTATTGCTATTGCCTGTTCCAAGTGGGAGGGCAGCTCGAGCCATCATCTTTGGCTCTCAAGGAACGTGCCACTATCTCACGACAATCGGCAGACTGTGTAATTTCTAGGTGTCTGTTCCTGCGACATATCCAAACCATTCTTGCCCAGCTACCATTGAGTACAGACGAAAGATGTTCTTTTCGCCTCTCTTCATCTCCATTCTCGCCTATATTAGTGGCACGTTCTTTGAAGGTGAAAGATGGAAAAAGCTGCTCTTTGAAATGGAATTAACAACAATATTTAGTTCGAATTAATTTTGTACGAATTCCCGTATTTCCGAACGGAGCACTTCAAAATACTGAATCACTAACTAAAAATTGGAAGCATATCCTGTTTTAGATAAAGAATATTTGTATCGGAAACAGAGCTGAGACGAAGTTGAAATCTTAAAATTCGAAGTCGAAGTCGAAACTTCGTCTCAGCTCTGATCGGAAATATGCAATACAACTTGGGAAGCGCATTATTATCATCTCTTGGAGATTTTTCTTCCATAAATTTGTAGCATATCATGAACATTAAAACGATAAAAATCATTTATTCATTCAATATGATAAAAAATCCGAAATGTGAACAGAATATTGCTTGAATCATGAAATAATCAGATAATAATGATATGACATGTTTGGGTTGGAAATATTCCGATCGATTGAAGATTCAACTCGATCAATCCATAAATAGTAATAAGTTTCACCGGTAGATCACACCAATTTACGCAAAATATACGCAAATCTGATGCGTAATAGACGTTATGCGAATGTACATAATAGTTACAGGTACGAAGGGTTAATGGGTAATTAAGTAGAGGAAATTAATTGGTCAATTTTCGATTCAAACCGGAAGAGGACCGTCGTCGTGAAGGCTTTTCAATGCTATCAGCTGAATCGTAACTGGCTGATTCGGTACTAAAATTAAGGTTTTCATTATTTAGTTTTTTTTTATAAAGTAATCATTGCATGGAAAAAAAATCTAGAAATAAATTGTTCTCTGATATCTTGCAGAGATATAGATAAATATCGACTTGTGTTTATATGAATTTTTAAGGTTTTACTCTTAAACATGAATGAAAGCAATTAAGTCGGCATATTACTACAAGTTTATCTTTGCTCTCCGTAAGAAAATCATAAAACCTACCCCGCACAAGACAAACTTCGCATTTGACCCATTTGATGAGCGTTATTGCCCGGGTAAGTCACTGTCACTGAAGCGGATAGGAGGCCTTTCGGAGGGAATATTCGGTGGGGGCTGAAAAATGAAAATAGGAATCATTCAGGGACTAACAAGCAATAACAGCACATGACTAAAACAAATAAAGAAAGAGGATCTTTTCTTCGATTTTTCTATTTTTTAAAGTTTTCGATACCATTATTTTTCTATCAGTGTTTAAATTTTGTCAAAGTACCTGGAAGGCGAAACAAGCGGTGAACTATTTGCTGATCCCTGACTAGCCCGTCGTCGTTGTTGAGCCTGTGCCATGGCTTCACGAAGTCGAAAGGTTCTTAGCTAAAGTTAAACTTGTTAAAATGTATAAAAGAACTACACGATCAATTGTATTCTATTACATATGTTGTAGTTTCGAATATCGTGAAACACATTCGAAAATTTGTTTTGAAAGCCTCGCTTTCATAATCTTCTAAACCATACTTCTAATGCAATCAGAGTTGCTCTATAGTTAATGGCAAAGGTATAGCTTTGGGTATTTTCAGCCACCCAAAGTGTAATAATGTTTAATTTACCTGACTACTCAAATGCGCCACGGTTTGGTTTCGGTCGTTCAATTCAGTGGTGAGTTGCCTTATCCGATCTCCCTGCAGGTTGATTTGCTCTTGCAATTTCTCCATCGTCGCCATCACTTTGCGTTCAATTCCCTTTGCATAGGCTTCTTTTTCGGAGAGTAACTAAATCTTTCTTATTTATTTTTCTACTGAAAACTTTAGTTTTTGGAGTTCTACTTTGATATTTTATCTTTCATCATCTCTATTGATGTTCAGTTTCTCTTCAACTCTCTAGGGATTTTAGCTATGATTGCATTTGGTTTGAGATGCATGATATGCCGAAAATAAGACTCAAAAATATTTCGAAATTCTTCTCCAATTTTTGGTAAACGATCATATATAACATTTGTATGTCTCTCGGATCATCACTATTGCTTTTTTAATGAATCAAAAATATAATTTATTCTTGTAATCGATACAATTAGAATATTTTCTGAAAATTTATGATAAAATAAAAATGTTCGTACCTGCTCCAGTTCAGCAATTCTGAGTTCCTGCTCTTTGAACCGTTTGGTGAGCTCTGAGTGGTCATAATTTGACAGGTCTGTGGACGCGGAAAGGCCTCCAGTGGACGAAACGAACAACTGCCGCTTCGCATCTGCAAATTGAAGAGATTATCTCGTAAAAACAGCAGGAAAGCGCAAGGACCTGAACAAATTGTGGTCAGCTGAGTGACAAATGATCGCTGTTTTCGAATAACTCAAGTTTATATTACAAAATAGTCACTACAAATGCCTAATCAAAGTTTTTTGTCTTATGAGTTGAATATCTTTAAACTTATGATATAAGAAAAATGTTGATTGATTTTCATTAAGAGACGAGTTCGGGTGAGAGATCTGTTTCCAATTAATTCTTATATATCATTTTTAATGGACTAAATTGCAAATATAGCAATTGATTTGATGTTCCTTTTGGTTTGTAAGAATCACGATAATCATCATGAGTGTTTATAAGTAATCCAGAGACTCGTAATAGTGCTGTTGTAATACTATAAGATGGCATATAAAAATCGCATTATAAGATGAGATGTAAGGCTATAACTGTATTATGAGTCATTAAATCACAGAAAAGGTTGAAGAGTAATTACACTTTGGTTACCTCTTAATTGATGGCCTAATTTGTCGATTTCCAAATGTAAGGCTTTCAGCATGTTGGCACCTTCTGACTGAAGAAATACGATTTGGGCCTGAATTTGATAATTAATTTAAATAAAATTGTAACGAATTTGAATTCAGATTAGTAAAAATGGTTTAAATAATATGGAGAGTTAAAATCAACCTCGCTCTCTATGCTCTTCTCCCAACTTAACTCAATAAAGTCCTGAATGAATCAAAATCACGGTCGAAAAGTGCAAAGCGGTACTAATGGATTAATCGGAAGGAGTTAAAATAATGAGATAGCAGAGAAAGAAAGCGATGAAAATTTTATAAGAGGCGCGGGAAATTGAAACTAGATAGATTAAGTCCGTGTGGCAAAGGACTAAGCGCTAAGGACCCATTTCCAGGATGTGTCTTATGCTCTAGACACCCTTTAGACCGAGAGATGTCATTAATTTAGGATACTGGCAAAAACGGGTTCGAGAAAAGGAGGAAAAGGACACGATGAAGCTTCGCAGCTAATTAGGAAACCTCGCAAAAAATATAAAATAACATCTAAGATTTCAAATAGGAAAAATAATCCCTCACTGAAAAATAGAAATTGAATAACGGCTAAGATTTGTAATGAATTTTAGCGCATTTTTAATTCTATTCAATTTGGCTGCGAAAATAATCAGATGAATAGCAAAAAGTAGATGCGACAGATATGTTTCAAAGTAAATCCATTAGATTTAGCTGAGAATTTAAAAAATCTAATTGTAGAATAGAATGCACTCCATAAAATAATGGAACATGCTAAAAATTGCATGCTGGCTATTCATTGATTCTGTGAGACGTATTTGATGATGAAAATGGACTCTTGCAAATTGTAAGGATAAATTAATGAATGACAAATAAAAAAAATTATAAAAAAACGATAGTTTGAATAATATTAATAAAGATCGAAAATTTTGAAACAACTTTAAAACATAGCATTCCTCATTCAGAATCTTTTAAAATCAATACTGTTCAAAACCGCCGCAATTACTGAACAAGAAATCGAATCACAAAATTAGACCGAACTCAAACAACTTGAAGAAAGAACGTTTGTGAACAGAAATTACGAGACAAAATCGTGTATGTTTCAAAATCTTTGGTCTTTACTTTATGTCAATAGAAAGTAGTGCGAGCGTCTAATATTCTTCTAATCACAAAATTGCATTCATTTGATTTACTTTAAAAATGTAATTTTATTCTTATGTTTCAAAATGTTCGAATTCTATTTAGTTTCACTAAATTTAATGATAGTGTGTAATTGTAATTGTTATTTTCTAACTACAAATCGCGCGCATTTTGTCTATTTTGATTAGTGTAATTCCTTCGAATATATTTTTAGATTCTAGGTCAACGTTTAATCTCAAAAGATCTTAATATCAGCTCTAATGTATTCGGTAAATTACTAAGCATTTTTCAAATCTAGTAACTTTCGAAAAGAAATGACCTTTTCGTGCTTCCTCCACTGATCGTCTCGTTCTCTGAGCGCTTCCCGCAGTCTACGTTCCAAATCTGCCTCTGTTATCTGAAAATAAATAAATTGAAAATTAAAAATCGAGCATCATTGCGAAATTTAATCTATTTCCCATAAAAAAACTAACGAGTTTCAGAAAAACATATTATCAAATTAATTTCCTATTTAAAATAAAACATTTCCGATTAGTTTTGAGAGCAGAAAACATAATTTGAAACTAAAACAATATATTTTTGGCGATCCTAAACTATAAGAAAACGCGGATCGAATTTTTAGAAACACGAATGTCATTTTTCAAGAGAGCACCGACCGCGAAAAACGAGTGTAATTTGAGAAACCGAGAAAAATGTCGTGACGTATCTGACAAATATTGTATCTGATTGACATTTTATGCCAAAAGTCACTAAAAATTGAGTTTTTAATGATAATAACCGTGAAAACAATTCGCTACTTATAAAATAATGAAAATTCATAAATGATCATGTAAAAACCGCGATTTTTCAACACGAATCGTGAATATTCCGAGGCACTTTGATTTTATTTGCAGAAAAAACCGTTTTTTCGGAAGAGAGATTATGGTGATCATTCAATGACTGTGACTAAATGGTCGGAGTCTTTTTTTTCTTTGGCTCTCATAATTTTCAACGATGTTTCGCTCACACTGTAACTTTTATAAATCGAAACAGATGGTTGTTATTTTTAAATATCGATGGGAAAGTTGGACGGATAATGTTTCATGGTTTCGTGAAAAACTATGTGAGATCTATCATTGGTATACAGTTTGTAAAAAAAATCGAATGGTTTTTCAACTTTTTTTTTTGAGTGAAACACCTTACTTCTCTTTACTCTAAATATTTATTGTCGAGATTTTATAGATAAATATTAACATTCTCAATAGGAATAAAACAATCCATACCAATTTTTCCATCTGCACCTTCGGCTTTTCGGTGACTGCCTTCTGGATTGGTTTGACGACATTTTCAGTATCGTTGTGTGATTCGGATGCCAACGACGATGACGGAGATATGTTCAAATTTGATGGAGGTGTTATGTTCTCAGACCGTTTGAAGAAATCTAAACTTATAATGTAAATTCCTCCATATTTTATAAACACGATATTTACCGAAGGCTACAATTGGGTAATTTATTTTTGTTTATATAAAATGGACATTTTATGAAACATAGTAATTTGAAATCTTTGCCACATTTCCATTTGATCTATTGAATTGCAATAGTGATTTTCTTAATAAAAAAGTTCAAATAAGTTTCATTTCAACGATATCAATTATTGAACCATCATTCCAAAATGGTGTACATATCTCATTTTAACCAAACTTGCAATAAAATAATATTTACCTGCATTATTAGGCATCCGTTTGACGGCAATACCCGTAGACATTCTTTGGAGCTGGGTTTCAAGATATTTGATAGATCCTTCCGACTCAGTAAATTCGTGCAATCCACTCCTTTCTCGACCCTGCAAAATGCACTTTGCCCATATTTGAACTTTTCCGAAAAAAAAATGGTCGTTTCGCGTCAAAAATAACGAGGTGATCCGCGAGCACGAGTAAAAATTGCAGAAAATGAACCGGAATTGAATGTCGGGAAAACAGATATTTGAACTAAACTCGGAAAATGATTCCTAATTTTCAAGTTATGATGAAAAACGAGTGGAAGAAGCAGTTTGAGATAATTTATAGCCTATTTTAATATTCAGTGGTCATAATTTTTTTAGAAAAACTAAAGAAACTGGTGGAAATACGTTTCGTGGAAAATTTTCTGGGAACAAAGATAGGGAAATGAGAGAAAGATACGGAATCTTAGCTTCACTCTAGACGAAATGTAACATTATCCAGAGCTAATGTAAGAGTGACTAAATTTTATTCGAGTGAGTCGAGACGATCACTTTCTTACGAACAATCTTAGTCATCTAATGAAGGGCCGAAATTCAAAGTCGGTTGAAATAGGTTGCAAGTTCTGACAGATTTCAAGGAAATACGGGCAGTTAAACTTGAAAATAAAGAGGAAGAGTCCCTCTTTATGACTAAAACTTGAAGGTTTTCATTATCTGTCATTCCAAAATGAAGATCATCTTTTGAAAATCAACCGTTCAAAAGTTGATTTCCGTGTTTCAAATGAATAAAACAATGAAAAAGGGAACAGGGAAGAATAATCCAACTATACCTCTTCAAGGGCCGATAATATTCTCAAATTCGTTACATAATAGCTTGAAAAATTCTATTTTAGTATGTTTCAACCATGCTCAAATCCCAGCGAAAAATATCAATTAGCAGTGACATGTTATTAACGCATGATATTCCTAAATCATTATAAAAAAGTATCAACCAAGAAAAATAGGTTCCTTCTCTACAGATTATTCTATACGAAATATAAAGGAAAAGAACCAATAGAAAACATGCTCGTTCTCTTTCAAATAACGATAAAGTTTTCAATTCAATCAATTTCTACTCTTGAACGCGGAAACCAATCGATTTGAAATGCGAAGAATAAATAGAAGTACGACTGGGGCAATGGAATAAAAATGAAAAATCGGTAAGGCAGACCCGGCAGAGAATGCAGAGAGAGGTAATGACGAACGATTTATTGAGTGAATTTTCGACGACAATGCCACTTTCCTCTAGAGACACGCTTACTCTCGCGCCGTAGCGAGGAAAACTAGCACCCAATGTGTAGCAGCTCTAACCCCACCACATAACTCTCTAGTTACACATAGACATAACTGGTAGCTGGACCTTACCTTGCTTCTTTCCCTCTCTAACCGTTCTCTAGTATTGTCTTCTTCTCTAGATGAAGAAAGGATGGAGTTAGAATGAAGTATATGCAAAAAAAAGATCCATTTTTTAAATTTCTCTTAAAATCAATAATAACTGCATCTAACTTTTCCATTTCTATTATTTTCCTTTCTTTTCGTAAATTCTCGTACTATTTCTATGATTTTTCGCTTCTCTATCGATTCACAATAATATCTCCCTCAGTTTCATCTCACGCGCAGCAGGGCCAAATTACACCCGGCAGAAATTGCAATTTACCGGAAAATTTCGGATTCTCAGACGAGATTGCATCTTGCATTTTACAATATTAGCGAGAGATTATGGAATATTAGAGAGGAAGAGAGAAAAGATGGACAAATTTCGAAAGTGTAAACAAATCACATAATGATATTGAGATGGTCGAATAGAATATAATGGAACGAAATGAAATAGATAATATCATATTCACGTTCTTTCTTGAAGTAATTGATTTTCAGAAAAGAAGTTTCATTTTATGGAGACTGAAAGGAACAGCATTTTCGAAGAGGAACTAATTAACGAAAATTTCACTCATGTGATGAAAGATGTCTGATAAAATCAGCTGATATCAAAATTAAAAATAGTCAAGTGGTTGAGTGCATTAGTGTATCATCAACAAGTCGCTGTAGGGATTTGCTTACGGCGCAGTTGTCATAAACACGAGCTCTTTCGGCTCCGAGGCCGTGACACTCAGTCCGATGTTCACGGGGGAGACTCGTAAAGTGCGCAAAAACAGAAAATAAACCGAGGAAAACACGGATGACTAAATTTATACCCCAACGGCCATTTCGTCGGTCAAATGAACAGGAGCAAAACCCCGGAAATAGGCAGAGAAAAATATTACTTCTGGAATTTCCCCTTAATTATGGTTTATCATGCGATTGGAAACTAAAAAATCGTGAAAAATTGCAGCTTCGAATTGCAAAAGATGACGGGTGAAGTTAAAATATAATTTTTTTCAAAACCTTGAGATAAGGTTAGAAGTCCCCGTAATGTTCTCAAGTACAGCTGGAGCCTTACAAGAGATCTGAATTTACGTAAGCTTTCCTCCGTGGTCAAGTGACACTGCACTACGAGCTTCAGCCCGCTCAGTTGATTCTTTCTTTCTCTGCAATTTTCCGGTCTTTTTCTATTTATAAAGCTCGCTAACTTCACTCAGCGTTCATTCGAAGTTCATCCATTTTTTCGAAAATCTGAATTTTTCAAGAATACCCCTTTTACATCCTCGCATTTCCATATTAGCCCCTTGTTTATCGATTCAACAAATGAATAAAAATAACGCCAGCGTATCTGCACTTAGCAACTGCATAAATAGACGTAAGCAAAGCATTGTCGAATGGTTTTTCAATGAATGAATCATAAATACCAAATGGTAATTATTCAATACACTCAAAACTGAAATAGAACGTAGAAAATCGGAAACTAGAAAGTCGTTTGTTAATTCTCGAAAGTCAATTTTCAAGAAAATGTAAGAATTCCGTAAGGAAATCGGGAAAAATGTTCCTAGACTCGAAATGTTTGCTAATTATCTTTCATTCAGACACTAATTCAGCGTAAATTATCGAGAAAGTGCGTTTTTCAAGAATAAGAACGAAAAATGAATTGTTTCATAAAAAAAAAATCGAAATTTTGGACTTTTCAGGATAAAAAATGGAAATCGAACGGTGGCCTATAAAAATTGCATGACCTGAGCGGTTGGGGACAAATTTGCAAGTGAGCGACCGAGGGCCGGAAAAAGGAAAATGGCCAGGCTCAAAAAAGTCGATATTGCCAGAGAGAGAGGCAGGGCGAAGCCATACAAGGCAAAGGAAAGGGAAGGAAGAAGCGAAAAGTGTCGCAGTTTAGAGAGAGAGAGAGAGAGAAAGAAGAGAAACAGAAAGAAAATTAGAGAGATAGAAAAATGAAGAGGAGAAAAGAAGCAGAAAGAAAGAGAAGGAAAGAGAGAAAAGAAAAGAAGAATGAAATGTGAGAGATTGACAAAGACACAAAAGTGCATCACTTGAATTTCACATTTCATAGTCATAAAACCAATAGATACAAGGGCTTTGACGATTTACAAGCCATAGTAGAGGAAGGGAGAGAGAAATACAGATACAATTTCCGTTTGAAGTTCAACAAATTCAGTGAAACTTATGAAATCTATGACTTCGAAAATCTGAATGGTCTGGAAAAAGAAAAAAAATAAGTGTTTTGAAAGTTTCGAAATGAAATGGAAGCTCAATCGATACAACATTGTAAAATTTGCCATGTTCAAAATTAAAAGAATTTATTATTAACAAATAATAATGACTTCATCAATATGATGGCTTTATTCTCGAATATGTAAATTCTATCGATTACCACTCGCCTTTCATGAATGTGTTGGTGTAGTAGTTCATATAATCTCGAGTCCAGAGCTGAAAATCACAATTTTTAAGTATGTGATTGTTCGAAATACAAAAGAGATTTATTATATTCAAAAAATTTGATTGCATTTCAGAAAAATTATTATAAATCGCTTACCGTCCAGTCTAATGGATCCTTTCCAGCTGGAAAAGTCGATTTCTCGTAATATTTGCTGAGTGCATTAGCCATTCCATCATAAAGTGAATCTCTTTTGGCTTTTGGTGTGTGATAATGGGAATACGTGTACCTGAATGATTTAGGATTTCGTATACTGTTGATACCGAAATCTGAGAGGCGTGCAAAGTAGTGCAGTTATTTTTAATGGTTCAAAAATCAAGAAATAGCACGCATGAAGGAGAGACTGACCTAAAATAATTCTTTCTCTCCTCATTTTTGACATCAAAAATATTATTGTCGAAGATGGTTATTTGAAACATATTGAAAATACTGTGGAATCATTATGGACTAAAATAAACGCGTTGTTTCCCACAAGCTCGACGATAATTTCATAGTCCGATGAAATTATTTTACGATGTTTTGTTTCAATATTACGCAATGCACATCTTGCATTTTCAAATTTACTCATTCCTATTTTGTCTCAATTGCTCGATCTTTGGCAATATCCTCTTCAGAATCAAATTAAACTAACTTACCAGTAATGAAGTGTTGTATAGAACGATAAGTCGAATGATCTATCGCAACGTAGGAACATTGATCTGTACTGAAAATAGTACATTTTTAATTTATAATGGTTATTTGAACACTGCCTAACGCTACGATATATTAGCAGAATAGGGTACGAGATATTAGGTTAGGAATCTTTATCGCACTACTCCGCAATGTTTCGTGTCATGAATTCATGAGATTCTCACATCAGATTGCCATTTATGATTTTCATTTTCCCTACCTCTTTAGCTTTTTCCTCCTTGTTGTTGAATAGCTTGAGCAACTGTTTCATCAAGAAATTATCGATGAAGACTTTCACTTGAGCTCTATGCGATATAAGATTTGCGAAGTGCATTTGGGCCTTCTCTTTCGTATTCACGTAGGTCGCATTTTGGATTTTAGGTTTACCCTAAAATACATCAATTTTTGAAACTCTTTTTATTCAAACCCAATTTTTATCGATAAATTTCTGAGCTCTCTCCTTCTTAGCCTTCGTCGTTGAATCTTTCTTGTTTAATGCTTGAAGAAAGTTGTACAAAGCTGGCATCGGCGTGTACGGTAAAATGTACCTGAAATATTAATTAGTATTTGTTCATTAGTAGAGTAAAATACCATCCCATTGTGTAGGTAATATCAGGAAGCTGAGCTGAGGAATCAGGAATTAATGAAAGTCCAACGACAAGACAGATTAGTTTGAGTATTATCATCTTGGAAAGTCCAGTTTAAAATGCCTAAATGAAATATGTAGGGAAAATTAAAAATCGAGATAAATACTAATAACATTGACAGCAACACTATTGCAAGAATACATTAGTATCAAGATTGATCGAATTTCATTGTCAAAATCAGTAACAGCTAAACTAAAACTAGTAAAACTCAATAATGGTAAACACTGAACATTTCCTCGTCTCAAATCGTGTTCACTTATTCCATCATAATTTATACGATTTTGTTAGACCACAATGTCTATGTTCTGCACACAAATCTCGATTCATCCTCTAATCTCGTAAACCATTCGATCCTGTGTTTTGGTTTTAGTGTTGAAATCGAACGAGATATTTTTGAGATTAATTTTTATGTTGCTTTTTGCACTGAAATTGTTTCTCATTAAAAGCGTTAAATATTCAGAAAAGTTAGTAATTTATGCACGCTCAATTCATAAACTCATCGATATTCAATAATTCGTAGATTTTCGATTAATTATAATTACTTTAATTCTATTACTTATTTTTCCAGAACTGGCTAATTTTAGAGCGATTTTTCCTCTAATTCTACTATCCTATCTCATTTCAAAGTCGCTACGTCATAACTTTTTCAAACGGCCCGAGAATAGTTTCAATCTTCCATCGAGCGAATCATCGTCCGAACTAATTTGCCCTATTCTTAGATGGCCTAGGAGGCATTTAACATCGCTCTAAACGACGATGTTCAAGTCGTTAAATCCTTCGATTGCAGGTCTCGATCCGGTTTGAACCGCCCACCGACGCGCCAACGTAACTTTTGATCCAAAACGAGACGATTCAAATCGGACAAAAGCAATAACATTTGAAAAAATACGTGCGCATCGTTATAAAATGAATTATGCCTATAGGTTTCACGAGAAGATGGGATACATCTCATTAAGAATCAAATTTATGAACATCGCATTAGTGTTTTCTTCTAAACGAATATGAATAGAAGATTTTGCAAAGAAATTGTATTCAGATATGTTTTAGCCAGTAAAACCCTTATGGTATAATTTTAAATGTATTGAGATGATTTCTGAAACACAACATTTCAAAGTAGAAACTTCAACCCACGATCAATTCGAGAGTGAAAAGTAAGCATAACCAACCCTTTCTTGTAGAAGTGAAGTTTGAAACACGTTTCATAAAGCCTCTGATTTTTTCCCGGTATTAGAACATTGACTGTGAGACAATAATACTGATTTAAAATCTTCCAAATAATCTAGATAATTTTTAAAACATCATTTTATCAAAAGTTTTCTGAAGGATCATTAGAATCTCGTGTTTTTTGCAGATCAATGGACAATAGAATATCTGTTTATGATTATCCCCTTCCCCTCTGCCTCGGTCAAAAGTGTAATACGGCCGAGAAATGCTCTCCCCACTACGAGTCTGCTTCGCGCCAACTGCAAATATTTACAGCCCATCTTTCATCGGTGGTAAATTCGCTAATTTCTCGATTTTGCCGCAATTTTATCGGGTCATTTCGGGGCAATTCCTCGACCGACGCGATGCCCCATCGGGCCTATGTCCGATCGACGTCCACTGACGAATCCGTCACCGGACTGGCTCCCGAAAAACAGCTACAGGTTCGATTTTTATTGATTTTTTGATCAAAATCAGGTTTTTAGAACGTCTCTTGAATTTAGAAACCTCGTGACAATATTATGACATGAAAACAAGGGTCATGACACCTTTTTTCTAAATATTATTTTATGCCATGATGAAAAGGCGTCACGTGGTTTCTGAATTTAAGATTTTTCTGCAAGATTTTAGTTTTAGTATAATGAGATCACAAGATTTTCGATACCTTCGAATAGTTGTAAATAAACATCGGAAAGCATTCGCGATGACTCACATTTCATGGCTAAGAAGATATGACTCGAGCTTTAGTTGTGCATTCATACGTTTTAGCTATTAGTCCTAGATTATAAATCGCTTTTAAAGTTTTATCATCTGGGAACCTTACGACATCGTGATATCCAAAAATAAGATTTAGGAAAAATTACATCACTTGGGAACTTTTTTTTCAATATTATTTCATGTCACAACGATATTATGAATTTTCTTTTAGATTATCTCAGCTTTTCACAAACATTTTTTTGTAATTTTAGGCTGAAGAAGCTGATATAGCCGTAACTGGACTTCGTGAGAAAAAACTAATTGCCCTAGGTATTTGCCTAGCACTATTGAGCTTATTAGCATTATTCATTTTGATTGTAAGATTTCTTTAAAATGTTAGAATAAATTCAGTTAAATTTTAGGTAAATATTCTACTGATAACTACGCTGAAAATGAACCATCACGGTATGCGATTCTTACGGTTTCAAGAGTTCACGAATAAGAAGACTTCTGAAACTGAAAAGGTTGGTATTTTTCTGAAACTAAAGATACATGATTTTTCAGATCGTAACATTTAGCGGATCTTACGTCGACTTTGATATGATGGAGGTTAACCGCTCGGTAATAGGATATCCTAATCAGGACATGAAAATCGAAGGATCTAGGGTACTTGAATAATTTCAATCTATTTTAAATTAACTTCCAGGTAATAATTACCGGCGAGCGAAATGGCACACAATTAGTTGTCCAAGATGGTATATGTCGATTCGATAATGCGCATCAATTTATGGTATGAGAGCATTTTCAAGTTTCGCGATAAAACACATGTTTCTCAAAAAATCAATAACAAGTTGAAGTTTTAGTTGGTTGCTGCTTCCTGTTCTTGATCTTTCTTAATTGATATCCATAAAATTTAGGTCGTAAACGCTGAGACAAAGCGACCGATGTTTTCCGCCCAGCACCCAATGCTGAAGATCGGCAAGAAGATCAAAAAACTCGCCACTGGGAAGATCATCACTAATAAGGTATTCTTTAGATTTCTGCCACATTTTTTTTGTATAAACTATTCACTTCAAACAAATAAATATCCGGAAGACAATATTTTCAGTTTACTGTTCCGTCTGAATTGATATTTTACAAACCTGTCTCTTAACTTTAGAAACTTTGAATTTTCAGATCCGAGCCCCAGTCGATCAAAACCTGGACATCAAAGTGAACGATGTGAGCATTCGCGGAAATGAGGGAATTCGATTGGAAGCCAGCAACAACCAGATCGCTGCTACCACGAGGATCGTCTTCAATACATCGGTAAGGCGGTTTCTCCCAGCTATCAAATCGAAACAATTAGTTAATGCTTTATCATGGATGTTGGTGGTGCGAGTATTTAGGGAACTGTAATAATTTTCTTTTGCACTTCACTGCACAACAACCGACATCCTTCAGCACATATCTTCAACATAAACATATCCTTTCCTTCAAATTTTAGCAGTAGTCTTCAAGATACTCCTCGTTACAAACTCTTCCGAAAACTAATAGTGCGATCACTTTTTGAACTGGGATAGATAAACATACATCTTTAGAGAGACGGCTCCATCACGTTGTCCGGTCGTCTTCAGCTCGGCTCCTCCACGATCAGTCTGCCACTGTCTCCATCCCCAGCTCTGTCAGCCTCTATCGATGCATTCCGCCTGTGTGCCTGTGGAACTGGAAAGCCTCGATTCTTTCTCGTTCCCGGAAATCGACCCTGCATGGCTATGGCCACGTTGTGCAGCTGAATTTATATATTTTAAAGACGACAACGCATTACAAACGACTTACTGTACAAAAATGGTTCAATTTTAACTTATTGTTCCTGAAACATTTACCTTAGTGTTTGTAAATATCTCGTGTTTCAAATGTTGTGATCACTTCCTTTTTCATTTCGAAAAGAAGAAGAATAAAGTTTTCTTCCGCATTGCGAAATATGGATAAGGTTCACAAAAATTGAATAATTGAAAAAGTTGAATACATCAAGTTGGAATGATTGTTGGCGTGAAGAGATATTTATTACCCGACTTGCTGAATCACTTGAATCACGCGAACGACAAATGGCCATGAGGGATCATCATCATGCGGGAGAAGGGCAGGCAAATCAGAGACATACCGCGCCCGGGCAGGTCCGACAAGATGATCAACCTGAAAATGATTTTTTGAGAGGATGATAGTAATTCCTTAGAGGAAATGTTGAAGAGAAATTTCGACTTTACCCAACTATAAATGTTCCGAAAATTGAACCCGACATTTGTTCACCGACTTTGACAGAAAATTTATCACTAAAACTTAGAGAGCGGGCTCGTAACATTAAAAATTCAGCTGCACACGGAGTTCAAGAAGGATAGCCCACCGCTGCTGGGCAAGGGCCACGTGCTGGACTTCTACGCGATTAAGGAGATGATCAGCCTGGGCGGGTTCGGCCAGATCTTCTCGGGATACGACATTCGCACGCAAGAGCCCGTCGCTATCAAAGTCGAATCTAATAATGCATTGGTAGGCGGGGATGTACGAAGCCCTTTTAAAGAAAAAAGCACAACGAAATAGTACACCGAGTTCGAGTTCTATTGCATCATTTTATATGCTATTTCTCTTTTGTTCTTTCTGTCTAGCGAAAAGACTCGGAGAGAGGGAGCAGAAAACGGAGAAATAGCATATAAAGATAGCACAACGGGCTCTGACTCTGCACTATTTTATCGCATTTCTTCTTTAAAAGGACTTCACACGTCCCTGTTGGTAAGAAAATGATCATAGATGGACCAGTTTTGAAATTTTGAGGATCTGATTCGGCCAACGATCCATTAATGGATTAAATATTCTAAAAAGAATCTCTCTTGAAAAGTACAATCATACATAATCTTCATGAAAATCGAAGGATCAATTGACTGATACTTTTTCTTTAGGTGACATTGTTGCGCAACGAAGGTACCTGTCTGCAGCACCTGCACCAAACCTACAGCTGCAATGGCGAGAACGTCGGCAAGGCTCCCTTTCTCAAATTTCTCGCCTATGGCAATACCGAAATCGTCAGATTCCTGGTGAGTCTGAAAAAAGTCTTGAAATCACTATTTACGGTATTCATTCTTATGACAGAAGATCTGTTACGAATCTAGACTTTGGGAAGTTGAAAAAAACATATTATCATTGCAAAAGTTTCATCATACAATGGATAGTCGCGCGAAATCTCTTCCGAATTATTCTCAACACTTTTCTGATCTTGATCATATAAGTAAATGAATTTCGGAAGTTCGAACTTTTCTATTTCCAGGTTATGGAACAATGCGGGAAGAATCTGAGGGAGCTAAAGCGCGAGACCTCGAAGGATCAGTTCAGCATGGCCACCTCGCTCTACATCATGCAGGAGATGATCACTGCGCTCCGCTACATGCACAATGCTGGATGGATTCATCGGGATGGTATGAATGACTTTGTAATTTCGAATTAAAATAATAGGTTTTTTTTATGTGTTCATCATCATTTGACAAATCATGAAGAATATGTAGAAAACTGGATATAGAAGGGCTGACTACATATATAATAAATAAGTTCATGTTTTTTCACAGATAACCAAGGGATAAACGAAGCCAAAAATTTTGCCGGTTATTTAAGTGAAGCCTGCGAACTTCTGTGTCGGACTGGAGGATGTGCGACGCATCTACCTGATCGACTTCGGCATGTGCAGATACTACCTGCAGACGGACGGATCGCTCAAACCTCGTCAGTCGCACGCCTCGTTCCACGGCACCGTCAGATACGTGTCGCTCAACGTTCATGATAGACAGGTAAATGAAAATTCTCGAAAAAAAACCTTTGTTTATGCTCTTTCACATGGATGAAACAAGAGAAGTGGTGGAAGTAGTGGATCTCATCAGACTCATCAAATGCCCTTCCGAATCAGCAGTGTTGCTTGATTCAGGACATCAGCCGCTGGGACGACCTGTGGTCGTTGTTCTACGTGACGGTGGAGCACATGTGCGGTCAGCTGCCCTGGCGCATGGTCAACGACAGAGACAAGGTCGCCCAGATGAAGAGGGCCTTCAGTCCGGAGACACTCAAATATGGAGAGGTACGAAGATGCGATCATATGCTTATCTGTAACTGGTACTATCGGAAAAGATAGAAAATTAGTAGGTTTGATACCGAACAGCCTTCATTTCCTAACCTACCCTTCACGATTTCTCTTTCTTATCTCTTTCTGAGTCACGTGGTATTCAATTGAAAAAAAAACTAATTACAGGACAACCACATGCCGCACGCGATCGCGTTTCTCAAGTACTACCTGGACAGTGCTGCGTCTGACCCGGCCAACTACTTCTACTACGCACCGCCCTACTCCATCTTCCTCGTTGAAACGGTACTAATTTTGTAATTCTGAAATATTAAAGCAAAACCAACGAAATTTTTGATACTTTTATCACATTTCTTATCGAAACATAATCAACGCGTACTGAAGCTACTCTAAATTGTAATCTTATTAAGTTTTCGCCCAAACCAATGCACATACTATCGAATTTTATCGTCACATTTTCATGAAATATACAAATTGCATTCACAAATATGAACATATCTTCGTAATTTCAAAGGTTTACGAATTAGGCAGTATTGTGTAAAATAGAGAAATGATTTTTTATCCCTCTTAACCCTCTGCAGTATATCATCAAGTTCCGAGTTTTAAGAATATTATTTTGAGACGAACGAATTGTCGTGTCGCGGATACACGTGTAACACCCTGCTGGACTGGCAGAGGACTGTGAGCGATGAGCAGTCCGACAACAGCCCCATGTCCGACTACGTCGCCAATCACTTTAGGCAGTCACCCGCCGACGAGGCCACCGCTAAACAGGTCATAAAAACTACTTACAATCATAAAAAAGTGGAAATCAGATTTTTTCACTTGTGAACATATGGAAATGTATGAAACAGAAAAAAAACTCATAATCGCCTGAAAATGTCCATGCTCCATGCAGATCAAGCTCTATGGCAAATTAGAAACCTAGTTTCTTATGGGGTAAAGATAAATTATCGTCTAATTCGATAGAAGTTCAAATTAAACCTGATCTTCACTAAATTCTCTACTTCAGGCGTACCAGAAGATCTGCGACAAGCGGCGCCAGGTGCAGAACAGTTGTTCCGTCTACTACATCTAGCAGGTAGACGACGAATTTTAATTATTAAAATTAAATTAAAAAATAGAACCGCGTTTTATAACAATTTCTGGCCATGAATATTTGCCCCAATGCACATGATTGACAATCTGTCGATGCTCACTTTTCAGCATCTCCTTCATCCTCCATTTTCGATCTGTTCGGACCTCCACTCGCAATCGTCACTCCTCTCCTCCCTACTACGGGTCTTCTCCCGATCGATCGAGCTCATCCCCCGTCTTTCGTCACAAAATCAGCGACTATTGTATCGCGACAAATTCTTTTCACAATGTAGCAAAAGAATTTCAAAATACGGCTTTTGACTTTATTTTTGTAGAATTGACGCATAATAATCAGGTATTTATAGACAAATAACGCGATCTGAGAATTACGAAACTCATGAAATAGTTTTCAAAAAATAACATTCTAAAGAGGGGGCCACTACTTCAGAATTTCATATTTCCCTAATTGCTAGTGAAGATCAGTAAAAATATTCGATCAAAGTTTCCATAGATTAATCGATGGTCTGGCTTGTTTCGTGCCGTTGTCTTCAACTTCATCGGTGATTATCTTGAAATCGCCCAATTTATCTTCACAAATGTACACGTTAGCCTAAAATTAGCATAATCGCTGTAATTACTCCAGTCAACGATGGTTGTGCTAATTATGTTACTTGAGGATGGCACAGGAATACGCAGCCATTGTCTATTTTCAACTCCATTCCTATCGGTACTCGTTGCTTGTCCAATAGGCATTCTGCAATAACGAAAGCTGGCATAATTGGCATAATTATGCAAATTTTTACCATTCTTTTGGATGTGTCCATAACTGCATGTGAAAACTGAGGCCTTAGTTTGGTCTTCCCACTCTTTTCGATGCGGGAATGTTTGGTTATCCATCTGACAGGCGAGATCTAAAATTTGGCTGTCGTTGAAAGCTGATCTTCATCAAATTTTGATCGCGCTTTTCATGTTATTCGTGAAGAGCTATTTTGACATCTAAGCTAACCGTCGAATTTCGCCGTTTGGAGTTGTACAAATCCAAGTTCCGATTCAACGCACTTCACGTAACTTCCGTCGTCGACTTCAGCGTACTGATCGATAAGGAGGCCGAGACGACCGATGACGCACCCTAAAATTCAGAAGCATAAATATTTGCTCGTAATTCATAGTACTTTCAACGTCATTTCTTGCCTATTCGAAGAAATAAGAAGCTAGAGGAGGGGTCGTTTACTCTTTTTCTTTATTATTATTTTAAGCTCAGCGTTGATAGTCAACTGCTCTTTCTATACGGTTTTTCACCCAAATCTGGCTCTCATTTTTCTAGTTTCTCATTCGCTCTCTCACTATCAAACAATTTCTCGCTTCCCTTTTCTCCGAGACATCTATCTTTAGTTGGCGAGCAGAGTAAAGCGACTGTAACGCAGTGGCAGACACTGAATTTAGAAATACAACTTGGTTAACGGCCACGACTTTCACCTATTCAATAATGCTTAGCAAATTTAGCGGGTAAACAAAAGAATGTTGGAAAGTGAGAGAGCGAATGAGAAACTAGAAAAACGAGAGACAAGGTCAGATTTTGATGAAAAACGGAGTAACAGAAAACTTGACTCTGATCCTAACCTATAACGTGACTCTCATAGTACGAATAGTGGGGTCTGAAGCACTGCATGAGTTTGCCGGTCATCAGCGCGCTCACGTTGTCACCTTCAGCGGATAGCTTATCTTCCCCCTTATCGCTGTACATCCTCATCTTACTTACTCCAGTGTTTCTTCGACGATGGAAAACCTAGAATTGCCAAAAAATCACCCAGTATCTTTAAAAACAAATCCTACTTCAGTAGACAATGGCTCAACCCAGGTTACTTCTTCTCCGTAGATAGTCTCGTTGTAATAGCATCCAGCAGCTAAAATATGAGTATAGAAAATTCGGAGGAGAAAAGTTCAGTTTACTTCGTTCGACGACCTTCTTCAGAGCTCCTCCGAATATGTTACAGTGCAAAACGACGGTTCCGTTTGACAACCGGCGCGTTTCACCTGGATGCATTTCAACGCCAAATGCGTCAACGCAGGCTGAATTATTTCGAAATGCTTCGGATTGCTTCGTATATTCGATGCTAGTTTTGGAATTTCAATGTTAAGGGTAACCGTAAATCATTAAAAAAGAAAAAAAACACTTACCGACAGCTTCATAGTTAAGGACGCCGTCCTCTCCCTGCTCACAGCTGAAGATGAAATCGTGTCCGTGGAAACGTTCACCGATGTCCAAAACTTTGCCATTTTCCGTATTTGAAGGAACACATCCTAAAATAGCAAATGTAGAAAATAAAGGCACACAAATGTGACTTTGACTTCACAAAATGGAAAGAACTACAAAACACATTTTGTTAAGCAATTTTTCTCATTTTCACTACCCTACCCTATTTTTATTCTCGAACTCCATTATTCTATCTATCATTTCGAATTTTTTAAGTCATCCAAAACTTACCTAACGGCACGATTTTCGCCTTCCTCTGCTTGCCCTCAAAAATATACTGGAATTTGATGAAGTTCTGGACCCAGGATTTCTTCAGCACATAAGGTTTTGTGTAGTTCTTATCGAATACCGCTAGGGGTTCGACGAAATTCAACAGGACAATCGAAACTAGCGACCGAATTAGATACATTTCGAGCATAGCTGATTTACAGGAGATATTTGCTGGAATATGGCTTTTATACGATTTGTCCGGGGGATTTTCTCGATGTTGAATTTGTTTGCCCTGTGTATTTCGGGGTCCGCTTGCATATTGTTTGTGCAGCTTGGAATTATCGCTGTAGATGTATGCTTGTGCGCACTAATATCCAGGCAAATCGAGAAAAATATGACTGATTGGAAAAATGGTCATTTCGAAAAAAGCATGGTCATTTATTTTATAAAAAAAATGATACGTAACGTGACTCCAGACAGACGACGGTGCTGTGCAAATACGCAACCATTTTCGTCTACAGAGACCCTACATTCAGACTCTGACCATTTAGTAATAACCACGGTCATTTTGTGCATCAATCTATTTTGAGCCAAGAAACAAAGGAAAATCCAATTCAATGTGCAAGATTTTCCCCTCAAGACATAAAGTGAAGAATACTGGATTTGGTGCATTGGTTTTCTAATTTTTGATCTCGAACAATTCTCCAGATAACATCATGATGGAGCATGGACTTCTCTTTAAGCTGATCTTCACTAATTTGATTCCATGATTGCTGAACAACGAATTTTCATCGACAAATACAAGAAAGCACGATTTTAAGGCAACAAAATTTACATAATTTCTACATCAAAGAATTTGCAACACGACGATTTTGGCCTGTTTATCATCAAAATTTGGTGTTTGTGGGACCAGCGAGAGACAATGAGAAATGGGGAGGACATGAACGAGCTCAAGTGCAAGTGGGTGTGTGCGGGTGTGCGTGCATGGCTGAGAGAAGGGTGAATAGAAGAGACGGTGTCTTGAAGAGAGGTGCGTCCGAGCAGATGAAGTGGACGGAATGAGTTACTCCTGAACGACGAGTGGCAGTACCTGGAAATAGGAGAATTGACCTCTGAAAACTATGCGGCATTAAATTTCTGCAATTTTATGCATATTTTTCAACGCATTTGCCGAGAGCACAGAAGAAAGCTCGCAAACAACCTCAAACTAACCATCATTTCCATTTGCTTGCTTTCAGCGGAGCTGCGTTCGAAGCAGGCCTTCGGGTTGGCATCGTCGCTGGTTGCCTTGGCCGTCACGACCACGAGCTTGTCCATCTTCACGCCACCGTTCTGTCTGCAAATAGCGTTAAGTTTTATTCCATCTTATTGACCGATCGATTTTTTGCACGATACCTCAGGACGTCGACTTTGACGCTCTTGCCAGGCTCGATCAGACCGTAGACGGGCGAGATGCGATAGACAAGGTTGTCCGAACACTTCACCTGTAAAACTTGTTCATTCTTTGGGAAGTATTGATCATAGATATGGCTTTGGTCAATTCCTGACAGACACTATGACGAGTACTGATTATCAAAGTTGCAGCCAATTTTTATTCTCTTGTACCTTGAAAGCCCTCTTCTCGGCCGAGTCGTTGATTATCTGGATTTCCTTGAGACCGCCAGTGGGCTTGTAGTTGAGTTCGGTCGGAGTAAGTTTCACGGCGACAGCGCGCACCATAGAAGCTCTCTTGGAGCTAGGGCGAGCAGACCTCGACAGGCCGACCGGAGCACTGCAAATTTCGAGATTTTAGATTAAGATCAACTTTTTGAGTATTCGATTTTGCCTCCAAACATACGATTTGTTCTCCAGCGTTTTGGGCTTGTTCCTGCTGCCGGATTTCGACGACTCGCTCTTTCCGAAGAGGCTGCTCCTAAAAATCACAATGAAATCCAGTTTTTCCGTCATAATCGGCGATTTTGAACTAATTTATCCATCAGAAATGTGCGTTAACTTGTGGCAGAAACAATAGAAGACTCTGTTGATCTTTGTTACAATTTCGAAACTGCTTCTAAAAATCGCTCTACACCTTCATCACATCTAACCTAGCAGTTCTCATGAGTCCATCAGCGATCTTGCTCTTGCCGGACTTCTCGGACTTGTTGCGCAGCTTGGGCGACTTCTCCGATTTGACGGAGCGACGAGCCGATTCTGAGCTGGGCGTGCGTTTGGGGCCTCTGCCCTTAGCATTCTCCGCATTGTCGGGGCGCACCTGCAAACTTTGTTCATTTTGTATGTCGATTGCCGTTTTCTTTTAATTTGTCTCTAGGTAACATGGCCTTTCTGGGCGTTTTTGTCATGGTGCTGACAGTCTGTGATCTTCGCTCACCCATCAACACCGCTGTTGTATAAATCAAGGAGCTTTCTTGCAAGAATTTGTCGTAGATTTTAAAGGGGTGGGATGTGGAGTGAATGGGGATCACAGGCCTTGTTGCTTTGCAGGTGACATTTTTTTTGCAGAACTCACAATTCCGCGCTTCTTGCTACATTTGGCGATGGCGACGAGGATGGAGACGGGCCCGATAAGTCCAGCGCCCAGTGCGAGCATCTTCGAGTCGATTGTTCGAAGTAATGACAAAGAAACTTCGAAAATGACGATACCATTTTCCCACTTTTGGAATGCAAGTCTTCTGGATGGTTCTTCGAGATGTAGGCTAATTTCCCATTCAAGGCATTATTTTTGACGTTTCATTTAGAAAAGCCAAAATTAGCATTCGAATTTGAAACCTCTGGTCCGATCTCTTTCTTGAGATCGCTGAATATTACAGAGAACTTGTTGTAAGTTCAAGTTCCTTATGCCCTTTAAATATTTTTTCAGGCATTTTCATTTCCACTATCAATTTATCACTCAAAATCTTTCCTCCAAACGATTGCTTTAGTTATTTGATCGCTATTATTTGTGCTAATTTATTCAATGTCTATTCAATATTTATTATCAATTTCATAAATAAAAATTCGTATTATTTTATCACAACGTTATAAACAATAAATATTTTGATAAACTACGAATTTAAACAATATATAAAAGACATTAAAAATATTCTTTAAGAGAAAAAAAAATCAGTCGGACCCGGGTCCGACTCAATTCATGTATTCAATTTTCGGGCCCGGAACGAGCCTGACGTGACAGTTCTGAATGAGATTTTTCAATTATTTAAAATTGATTCAACAATTGAAATGATAAGAGCATAATGATTGAATGGAAGAGAAGAAAATGCAAGGAGAAAATGATTGGCGCAGATGATGAATGATGTTTGATTGTTGTTGTTTGAAACGGTATCGAGTTGGTTGTTGTTGTTTGAAATGGTATCGGGTTGATTGTCGATCGTGTCGTTAGATTATTAACTGGTGCTGGAGTAACTGGCACTGAAGTAACTGACACTGAAGTAACTGGCACTGAAGTAACTGGCACTGAAGCAATTAGCACTGCAGTCCACGTTAAGTGTAATCCAGACAATGGTTGGCCGTTAGCATGCCAAAATCGAAGGCAAACTTTCTGTGATGGTACTACTATATCTCCATAGTTGAGCTTCTTAGGAACGTCAATATAACTAAATATTAATTTCAAGAATAACTTTTTCCTTAACATCTTTACTCAAAGAAATAATGCTGGTCATCCATAGTGCTACCCACATATACAACAAATGAAGTATTTACATCACGTGTATATACATACGAACTATCTAATACAAGCCGTATCTTAATTATAAATTATCATATTAAATGATGACCCATCGTATGAAGTTTCCAAAGCTTTTTTTACTTTTTCGAAATTCTTTTATAGCAAAATAGTTTTCTTTGTACAATTGACGGCTGTTAAATCGCAAAAGTAACAACTTTCAACTCTCAAAAAATTTTGCCCACTTAGAGAGGCGGGGCCTGGCACCCCGATTTTTGTGATTAAGGACTCTGAGTATCTTATAGTATGGGAAATATTTGAATTGAATGGCCTAAGCTTTTTGTACATATGATTGCTTGGGTGACTCTAGACTCCTTTTAATGTTGCATCTTCTAAGACGCATTCTTTGAGTAATCATAACAAAATATTATATAAAGAGTGGACGAACAATTGCAAAAGTATTTCGAATCCGGGTTCGAAATATTTTTGCAATTGTCCGGCCTTTGTTCGGATTATTCAAAGAATGCATCTTAATAATTTGGTTTTACTTACTGCATAGTATTCTGAAGGAACCGTAATATAATATTCTTGAAGTGAATATAGAGGATAATTTCCAGGATATCCTGAAGAACCAATCGATCCATTCATCCCTGTTTGGTTGACTATTGGTACGTTAACACTAAAATATGCTCATTTTTTATTTCATTACCAGAATGATATGATTGTCTTTTTTAAGGATGTACAAGTTTATATTTTTAAAACTTAATTTCGATTTTTTACCATTATTATAAAGTAAATAATAATGGATGTTAGCAGTACAATATTTTCATATCATACTGATAACATATCCCTGTAAACAATACCCTTGATTAATGCGTGTTGATAGCCAATAGTCTACATATACTGTACGTTTAGTCACGATATTTGATTGGGGTAATATTTGAAGATATTGCAGGAGCTCATTATGCTTGAGCTTATAATCAATGATTAAGAGTACAGTGAAACCCTAAAAGATCGAAAGCTATTAATTTCACCGAATATAAAATAGTGCTCATTTATTTAAGTAACATACCTTATCTTGTAACATCTTTATACCATTGATTAATTTCCCAATATTATTATGAGGGCTAAAATTAATAATTGTATTCGTTAGCTATTCTGATTTTTCTATAAAATATATTTTATAATAGTAGTTATTAAAATTATCGTTTGGGTTATATATTATTAAGACGCATTCTTTGAGTAACCCGAACAAAGGCCGGACAACTGCAAAAGTGTCCCGGATCCTAACCAAACTTATATGGTGGATACACCCATGGACCCTATTTACAAAAATGGGGAGACCAGACCCCGCCCCCAAAAGTGGGCGGGGCTAGGTGGGGGTCAAAGTTGGGTGTTTTTGCGATTTGACACCCCTCAGGGGGTATGAAGAAAACTTTTTTGCTATAAAAGATTTTCGAAAAATTTAAAAAGGATGAACACAACCATGGAATGTACTTTCTAAAAATATATCGACTTTAGGGGGTCAGCCACTTGCTTGGAGTTGAAGGGGTCCCAAAGTCAAAAAGCGTCAAAAATGGCAGTTTCAAAACATGCATTTTTTGCATAAAATCGATTTTCCTGAAGAAGTTTAGGAGGAGTTCCAAAAATCTGATGCTATATTCGAATTCTACGTATCAAATTACCCTAAAATCAGCCCTAAAAAGCATGAATTAGGCGGGACATTTTAGAAAAAAATCAATCAAATAGGCGTGGCCTGAGGGTCGAATTTTACAAAACTGATCAGAAAAATTCAAACGATATACCAATCGATAGCCCTTGAAAAACTAAGCAACTTTTGTGAAGACACTACATGGTTATCTATTATGGTAACCATGGTATAGAGGTTTGAATAGATCAAACCCAAGAAAATGACAAAAATCTTCAAAAATTCATAACTTTTCAAAAATCAAACGAATTCGAAAAATCTTTTCGGAATATAGTAGTTGGAGGGCAATACTTCATTTTTTACTTTCTAGAGTACCGTGCTACCACTTTACCATGTTATCATATGGGTCCATGGAAAACCACCCATATGGTACCCGAGTGATACAATATCAAAATGGATATCATTCGACTCGAAATTGACTGGAGAGTAATATTCGAGTCCATTTCTATCAATTTCAGCAAGTGGTTTCATTATACCATCATTGTAATTGACTATAACCACCTGTCGAAAAAGACCAAAAATGGGGTATTTTTAAATGACCATAAAAGGCGATAGACTAATCCCTTTTTCAAGTGGTTTTCAGAATATTACTCAGCTCGACAGGAGTTTTCGTTTGATGTATAACATGATGGGTATTGATTACCAAATGGTAACTTGGTCATATGGGTCGCTACCATTTAGTACAATACCATGTTTGGTATCATTCGACTCCAAATTGAATGGGAATAAATACTAGATGTCTCTAGCTTCAATTTGAGCTCAAATTCTGGTAGACTGCCTATGAAAATATTCTCGTATCATTTTCTTGAAAATTGACATTAAGTTTTGGTTTTTGAGGTGCCACCCCCATACCATAATAGATAACCATGAAGTGTCTTCACAAAAGTTGCTTAGTTTTTCAAGGGCTATCGATTGGTATATCGTTTGAATTTTTCTGATCAGTTTTGTAAAATTCGACCCTCAGGCCACGCCTATTTGATTGATTTTTTTCTAAAATGTCCCGCCTAATTCATGCTTTTTAGGGCTGATTTTAGGGTAATTTGATACGTAGAATTCGAATATAGCATCAGATTTTTGGAACTCCTCCTAAACTTCTTCAGGAAAATCGATTTTATGCAAAATATGCATGTTTTGAAGCTGCCATTTTTGACGCTTTTTGACTTTGGGACCCCTTCAACTCCAAGCAAGTGGCTGACCCCCTAAACCATTATATTTTTAGAAAGTACATTCCATGACCATGTTCACCTTTTTAAATTTTTCGAAAATCTTTGATAGCAAAAAAGTTTTCTTTGTACCCCCTGAGAGGTGTCAAATCGTGAAAATGCTCAACTTTGACCCCCACCTAGCCCCGCCCACTTTTGGGGGCGGGACCTGATTTCCCCATTTTTGTAAATAGGGTCTATGGGTGTATCCACCATATAAGCTTGGTTAGGATCCGGGACACTTTTGCAGTTGTCCGGCCTTTGTTCGGGTTACTCAAAGAATGCGTCTTAATTAATTTACTAATTCATAATAACGCATTTTCTTATTGTGTGAAAATGATATCTTACTAGTTATATACCAAAATATTAGCAAAAGGTATTTTAATAAAAACTGGATCATAGGATGAATATTCTGGACTACTCAAAAATGTTGTTACTGATCTAAAATTTAGTATATTATCAATGCTTTACATAAATCGTTTGATACTTTTCCAAATCAAACGTTAGATTTAACGTTGGACCCAAATCACCGAGGTAATTGGAAACATTCGCCAATTGTTTGGAATTAGTGACATTATATGGATATGGAATAAAATCATCTGATGCATCTAAATTAATCACAGAATAAATAAAATATGTATATAAATAAAAAACGTCCCTATTTGATTGGTATTCTTACCTAAAATATAATAAACAATATTTTCATGCATAACATTCATAAAAAAACTGTTAAAAATTAGAATATTAAATATATATTTATGTTATGCTTTTTAAAATGATATATTAAATAATTAAGAGTGAATGTCAGTAAGGACCAAAGTCGATTGTAACGGGGTTCTCAGTTTGAGCTAATTTTCACACATATTGTTCAGTTTTCCACGCTGATTCTCATGATGTGGTTTGTTTTTCATTTTAAAAATTATCGTATGCAGGATTACGGTAGCTTCAAATTTTGACAAATCCAACCTCGGGAAAAACTCATAACTTTCTTATTTGTGAACCAAATAGAGTGGGGTTTCAGCATTGGATAGCCTATGAAAAACTCTACAAATAATGTAGCTACGGCCACCTGCTACGATCAATAACTTCCCACCAAAATGAATTAAAAAAAAATTATCTTTATTTTTCCCACACGTTTTTTTATCTTGGTATAAAGGGCAGCTGGCCTTGCTACCCGACACATTTCACCCAACACTTCTCACCGATTCGCTTCTTAGAATTTCCTTATTTTTTTATATTTAATTTTCTCTTTTGAAATAAATGGTTTAATTACCCAAGTTTGAGGCCCTGGACCACACACACACACACGCCTGACTTCTGCTTACTTGATACAATCATCACACAACCTAACGACCCATTTTCAACTTACGAGCTACCGTAATCCGCTACAGTAACTGATTTTAAATTTAAAAAAAAACGATTATTGTCATGAGAGTCAGCGTGAAAAACTGAACAATATATATGAAAATTAGTCCGAACCGACGGCTCCGTTCCGATCCCTTTGCTAACAATAAGACTTTGGTTTTTGCTGACATTCACTCTTAAATAAGTTTATTTACATGCAAATATTTGTCGCTGTGAACCGCATAAATTTTCGAGGGTAAATTCGAGGTGATATATTGTCTAAATTAAATAATCAAATTAAAATAAATCAGATGGATAATATTGCCAATGACCGATTACATGAGACAAAATAAAAGAGGAGAATTTGAATACATGGAATTAACGCTTTATTTGCAAACGAATCGACGGGATTTCATCAATTCAAAGGAATGAATTCGACGACTATTTTACATTAAGAAATGCACATTTTGCGTATTGAATTGTGCATCATTTATTTCGTCTCAAGCTATCGGTCATTGGCAATATGGCAATGGTAGATTTGAAGAGAATAAAGAAATTATCTGTTTTTATAAAACGAAATGAAAAATATTCTATTAACTACCAAATAATTGGGAATAATGAAAGTGATTTGGTTTAAAATGATATTTCGAAGAATAATTTCCTTGACTATATAAACTGTTATACAGATTATATTTTTAAAAAAAGATATAATTTACCTGTTTTAATGGATAGTTGGTATTAAAACTTTCCTCATAATCAGATCCAGAATTATCAATAAAATTGACCATAAATAAATTGTCAATAGGAATGCAATTCACTGGTTGTGAAGGATAATCATTAACATCTATTTATTAATATTTAGAAATACGCAATTATTGCATAAATAAGTAATTATTTCATTTTTAGCAATATATTAATATTTTGAAATTAACAATACTCTCCATTATCTACGAAAAGGTTGTTGCCTTACTGTTCAAGGCAGAGGCGATGGTGCGAGTCGCAGCACAGCCACGAGTGAAAATAATATAGCAAGAGAGGCAGAAACCGGAGTCAACGAAATGCCTCGCACTTCCCTTTTCTCGCTAGGGAGAAAGGTATTCTCATTGATAATGAAGAGTATCCTCTCATCACAATTTTAGCGATAAGATGAAAGATCTTGTAACATTACCTCTCATGGGGATCGTTTTGAATGCATTTATATGTGAAAATAATAAGAAATAGGACAAAAATATTGTTAGCATCTTGATGTTCTTCGTAAGAATCGTTTTTTTTTTTTATAGAAGGGGGTAGTACCCAAGAAGTCAACCTTCAAATTTCGAGCTAATTTTTTATCTATCTCTGGAGGTTTTCGACTACGCTGATTACGAATATGACGGTTAAAACCAGATCCGACCACTTGTTCCGCCTATTCCGGAAGGTCCGCATCTAGTCATTTCGAAAAATTCCAATTTCGTTATTCTACATGGGAAAAATTCAAACTTGGTATCAAAATGCCCGCAGAGGTCAGCTGAGCACGATTCTGGAAAGACCTCGTCGAAATGACACCGAATGAGAGAGTTATGATGAAAGTAGTGAAATATATGGAAAATGTCATTGTTTACTGTTCTCCTGCAGACTGCTCGCTAGTGGAGAAATGCCTCTTTTTCGAAGGGTTGTCATTACTCATTTTTGCCTAATTTGATTTTAAAAATTCATATCCCCCAGTTTGTGCACATTATAGAATGAGTTCTTGAATAAAAGTTGTTCACCATGTCCATATACACAACATACTGGAAGGACGGATTTCTCTCAACGTCATTCACGTGTAAACATGGTACGAATCGAAAAGTACACAATCAATACGCGAAAAGCACGCATTTCTGCAGAAGCTGATATTCAAAAAAATTATTATTTTATTGCTTGATAATCTATGTATTAAATTCTGTTCAATAAAGAATCATTCGATTTGGTTCAGAAATAAGAAAGTTATGAATTTTTCAAATCAGCTTAGGCAAAAATGAGTCGTGACATTTCTTCGCTAGTGGGCAGTTTGTAGGAGAACAGTAAAGTGTCTCAGAAACTAGAAGGCCTGGACTACTTCCCAGCATAAATACAGAACCTGGGACTTTTAAAAAATTAAAAGAAGTGAAAAATCAATGACATTTTCCATATATTTCGCTATATTCATCACAACTTTCTTATTTGGTGTCATTTCGACGAAATCTTTTCAGAATCATGTTCAGCTGACCTCTGCGAGCATTTTGATACTAAATTTGAATTTTTCCATGCAGAAGAACGAAAATAGAATTTTCTGGAACTACCAGATGCGGACCTTCGGGAACAGGCGGAACAAGTGGTCGGATCGGGTTTTAACCGTCAAATTCGTCATCAGCGTAGTCGAAAACCTTCAGGGACAAAATATCAGCCCGATCCGTGCGTATTCGGAAATTTGTATCACAGTCTCACGAAGAAACTCGATTCTTATAAAGAATGTGTCTTAAATATTTATAAGATTACTAAGTAATCTCTATCTATTATATTCCTAATTTCTAATCTCCAGGACTTCAAATTTTGAACACAGCCATGCTAACATGACAGCGAAAAAGGAAAAATAGCATAATGTGGCGCCGCGGCAGATAACGAGACGAAAAGCGAGTTTTTTCTCACTTTTCGTTTCGTTGTCTGTCCAGCACGATGCCATAATATTTCTTCTTTCTATTCACTGTCATTTATTAACACGACTGTTTAAACTTTAAGTTCTGTATTAGTCACCATATATATTTTTTGTCATAAAGCTGAGAAGTCATCAAAATGATTACATATTTAACGTCTTATCTTATGAATTATTGGTTTTTCTTTGATAAAATTGAACATCATGACTCATCTTAGCGAGTATTAATGCCATAAAATGAGCATAAGGTAGTTATCAGCAGCTTATGATTTGAAATCAAGTATTTATGATGAGATACATAATTATGAAAGGTATAAATTATAACGATTTCAAACAATTTATTCATGAAAAAAATTTCGTCGTTAACCGAACTTTTCTTCCAAAATATGTCTTAATTTGCATAATTCTATAAACAGAATCCACATATTCGAACGATTTTCATCGAATTGTCAGTCTCAAATTTATTTCGGAAAAAAACCCGCAGGTAAGCAAGAACTCTAAATATTTTACTGGATTGTGAACTAACCAATTTGCAGACACAAAGAAGTCCAATAATTAGTCGAAGAGGAGCACAAGAACTAAGAAATGACTCATAATTTTATCGAGAAATTTAAGATAAATAATAAACTGTTATCATAATTTTTTAAAGTAAATTCATCAACACTGTATAATCAGGTTATCAAATTTTAGTTCATTTTCAACTTTCTACATTTTTTCGGTTTTTAATTCTTGTAGCCTGACTTCATCATTCAATTCAAACAAAATTGCTTCCGCACAAAACACTTTATTTGGTCCTAAAAAGACGGCGGAATTCTCGATGTGTTTACCAAAGAAAGGAGAAGGTAGGGGGGCGTGGTCTGTGTGGGCGGAATTAGAGAAGTGCAAGAGGGGTGCAGAGATGCAGCACGAGGTGCAATGTGAATTGAGGAAATAGTGAAGAGAAGATGGCAACTACAACTTGATGAAATAACACGAAATAGCTGATCAATAACTAGAAAATCACCTGCTCAAGTAAGATGCGCTCTATTTTTAAATATTACATTAGAGATTAACAATGGAGCGCATTTTACATAAGCGGGTACTTGCTTGGCTCTATTAATCAAGTCGTAGCTGCAGAGAGGAATGAGAGATGAGCATTGTCAGAATGGAATCCAATATTTTATTCTTCCTGAAAACATGTGAGCTTGAGTGTCATATACATACGAGTTTGAATGGGGTTCTAATCAATTTCTGTAAGATATACGTTTTGTGCGCAACGACCGTTCCCCGCAATGTTGCATGCGAAATAGTATAGGATTGGTTAGAGAAAAGATTCTCCTCGTTTACCATTTCGATGCAACTACTTTTGCAGATTTCCCAATTTTGATATCATTTCATGATGCAGTGAATCAACATTCATCACAATGTCTGTTGTTCTTTGCCAAGACTACAGTAACCTACTCTGACGAGCTGATGGATGATGGCGCGACCGTTGGGCAGGTGCAGAATGAACTGCAACACGTTTGATCCTTGCTGAAATTCAACGCATTAGGCTTTAGGAACCGAAGATGTTTCCTTTCCAAGGACATTAGAGAAACAACACAAAAAGCATCAATGTTTTCCAAGTTTCGGAATTGACGACCTACCCCAACCCAAGCCTGTCCTGGCGTTCCTGTCTGAGACGTTCCCGGAAAGGGCAGAACCTCGAGCGGGGTCGGTGAAGGGCTTTGCGCCATCACGCTCTGCCAATCGATCTATTGAACCTCTCTTCGGTAAATCATCACTCCTCTGAGATTCTGGTTGTTTCCGTATTCTCAAGACTTTCTATCAAAAATTCGAGGCTTTTTCTCGCTTGTGTTTCCCACTGTGCATATTCGACGATTTTCACATATGGTGTTTTCCGACATTTGTGGAAACGATTTTGCTGAACCTGCTGGAGAAGGCCGATGACAACGGGGAGAAGTCCGCTGGCAGATCGCATCTCGGAGGGTCGAGTTTTCAGTAATGGCTTTGATTTTGGAAGTGATTCATCTCGTTTATTCCATCAAAGATGCAATACGCGAATTTTTCGATGTTTATTCTTTTCACATTTTTCATGTTTTCTTTGCTTCTTCACGAGTGCTACATATTTGCCTATGTTTACCCGTCAACCGATCGTAAAATCGCTTGAAGCTATCTATTCTCCCGGCTCCAATCTTTCGTTCTTTTTCAACAGAATCTGAAAAGTTTGCATTTTCCGGTCAGATGACGGGTGCGAGCGGGGACGAGGTGGTTCGGTGGCTGATCTGCGGGGCCGGCGCCGGACTAGCTGTCGATTTGGGCCTCTACCCGCTGGATACCATCAAAACGAGGCTGCAAAGTCAGCAGGGATTCCGATCCGCGGGTGGATTCTCCAGGATTTACAGGTACTTTTCCATTGTTTCAGGGAAAAAACAAATATTTGTCTAATTTTGTACTTTTCTAGCGGAATGGGGTCAGTAGCTATTGGTTCAGCGCCGGGCGCGGCGATTTTCTTCCTGACATATCGATCTCTGAACAAGACGTTCGGCAGCGAATGTGAGCTTTTTCTCTTTAAATCTCGTATTTTTAAATGTGGGAATTCTAGCTTCACTAACCCACGCAGCTTCTGCGAGTTTGGCCGAGATTGTCGCCTGCGCTGTGAGAGTGCCGACTGAGCTCATCAAGCAACGATCGCAGGTAAAAATACAAGTTCCTAAAGTATTCTTAACCAGTCATGATCCTACAGAAATGATTGAAGAAAAATCCCATTTTTTGTCCAATAATTTTCAAAATTACCTTTTTCCATTTACAGGCTGCCAACCGCGTCAAAATCGCTCGTATTTGCGGAGAGATCTTGGAGCAGCACGGCCTGCACGGCTTCTATCGGGGCTATCTGAGCACAGTCGCTAGGGAAGTGCCTTTTTCGATGATCGAGTTTCCGCTCTGGGAATATCTCAAAGCCACCTACGCTAAACACAAGGTATTTGTTATTGTTATTTTTTCTACTCAAGATAATTTGGAAGGAGTTTTTTGCTCTGAATTTACTTTCAAAAAGTCTCGGGTTGTTTTTGTTCTGATTAACATTACTTTTCTTTGAGTAGATTCTAAATCCTTTACCAGAAAGAAGTATCTAAGATTGCGTATTTTTCTGTGTATAACTTCTACTTTTCTTATTTAACTTTTTCTTAAATTTGAAATACCATCTTTGCTTTATTCCTAGGGCTCCGACTGCTCCCCGTTGGAGGGCGCTACTTGTGGGAGTTTGGCCGGCTCATTCGCCGCAGGACTCACGACTCCTTTGGACGTCGCCAAAACGAGAATCATGCTCTCGAGAAGTTCCAGCACACCGACGATTATTAGCACTATCAAACAAGTTAGTTTTTCTTGTTTCAGTTTTTGAAGCAACTATAATATATAGATATAATATAGCCATTTTACCGTTTATTGTGACATTTTTGCAAAGAATTTTTCTAATGTCGTAAAAATAGACCATCTCAAAAATTGAAGGATTTTTGAAAGAAAGAATAAGTTTTTCCTGAAGCCTAAAATATCTAATTTAGATATTCAAAGAAGGCGGAGTTCCGGCTCTGTACGCAGGAGTGACTCCTCGGGTTCTGTGGCTAGCAGCAGGCGGTTTTGTATTTTTCGGTGCTTATGAGTCGCTATTAGCCTTATCATATTGGGTCGTCAAATAATTAGACATTTTAGGGATTTATTTTTCGAAGATTTTGTTGAAATTTGTTGATTTTTGAGATTTTATTTTCTTTCAAAGAATTATTTTGCCATATCACTATTATCAAAGGCCTTATCCATAACAAGATTATATCTGTGATCTCTTTTTGTTCGTGCAACCTTTCAGGCTTTAATATTGACTCATTTCTATCAAAGTCCCAAATACCTAGATTTTTTCGAAGCAGATTTTCAGAACTCTGATTTTTCTTCGATATTTATCTTGTCCTAGACAATTACAGGAATCAGCGTTTATTTTCGTGTGAAAGCATGAGAAATAAATGATAAGATTATTTTTGGATTAGTTTGTACTTATGAAAAGAGAGAAATTAGGAAATTACTGCATCTGGAAAGCATTATTTGGCCTTCTTGAAAATCCGAACTCGGCCGTCACAGAGATCGCTTGGAGAGGCGAAAACCTGGAATTTTTCGAATGTTTTTTAGTTGTTAAGAATTGTAGGTTTCAAAAATTCGAATTGGTATTAAAATTAAACTTTAGATTTTTTTCTAAAACTCCTTCAAATTTACCTGTCTAGTGTCCCAGGAGGCAGTGCCTCGGATGACAACCATAGCTTCCTGGAGACTCTCGATTTTGGCGTCCTCGATCTTGCCGTATTCGGCATTCTCGACGCTGATCTCGTCGCCCACTTTGAATTGCCTGCCTCCATAAGAGAGTCGCTGCTTCGTCACGGTCACATCGACGCGATCGCGAACCGTTGAGGGCTGAAAATACGAGTATTTTTCCTGCTAAATAATTAATTGAAACCATCTTGAAACGAATCAAGGCGACGTTTATCAGCAGTTTATGAATGTACTTGGTTACGGAAAACTTTCATCTCAAAGCGTGAAAGAAAGAATGGACGTAAAATAATGCATGTGAGGAAAGTTTATGCAGCCAATACATTTTTTCAATTTTGGAGCATATTTCTGGATTCACCAAATTTTTAGAATTTCCACAATAGCCATTGGCTGATCACTCGTAAAGAATCCCCACAAGAATTTCAAAAAATTTGAAACATACGGGATAGGTTTTTACTGGTCAGATACAAATAATTGAATCCAGAGCCAAAATTTGATACATTGCTTACAATGTTTCTCTCCTAAGGCCTCGTTACTTTGTAGCATAACCTTTTTTCCAACGTTTAAAACCCCACCTTTGGTGGACTTTCATTGTTCATGGCAGCGAAGCATTTCAGATCGTCAGCGATTTTGTCCTCAGACAGGAGATACGTGATGTTAGGCGTGGTGCTCGGGACCACCTGCTTGGGCATCGAGTTGAAGTACGTCGGCGGCTCGACTAGAACGCCACCGCCACGGCTAAATTTGAGATTATTTCTGAAGAAGAGAAATAAGGGATTCCCTTAATTTTGTACGTTTCAAGCAAAATCAATAAATAAGTGAAATTGATAGTGAATTTGCTCTTTCTTCCAGAAATTATTCTTTATATTTCAGAGAAATGGAGTTGTTTGATGGAATTTCGAACACTTAGCAAATTTCATATAGTAGAAAACTATTACTTACCCTCTGAGCGTCTTCTTATTCGTGTCGATCTGCACAGAAGTGCTGGTCTTCGAGATTTCTGAGGCTTGATATTCCGCCTCCACACGGGCGATTTCGTTGTCGATTTCCTGAAAAATTCCGATAAAAATTGTGATGTCTGAAAAGTTTAGTATTTTACAGGTATTATTCACCAGAAAGTTTATAAGATTTCAAAAATCATCAACTTTGAAACTCAATAAAACCCACCTTGAGCATGCTATCCTTGAGCGTCAATTTCTTGGCCGTGGCATTCGCGATTGCGCGTCGCCTTCGTGCTTTATACTCTTTCTCGATGCGTTCCATTGTGAGCTGGAATGAAATTTCTTTGAAACGTTTCAAATTTTATACATAATTTCCCTTCTGTAATACCATTAGTTTTGAGGCTTTGAATATTCTAAAAGATACACAGAAATCACTATCTAATTAAAAAACGCGAGTTTATTTTCAAAAGTTTGTTAAATTTTTACATTAAAAATCAAAGAAAACGAACATCGTATTTGATCGCATTTTGTATGGCAGCTTCGTCTGCCATGGTGAGCAGCCTGTTCCTGGCTTTGATGAGCTCCTCATTTCTGCCCGACTTCAGCTCCTCCACTATTCGGGCAGCCTCGTGCGGACGCTGACGGAGAAACTGAAGTAAAAGAAATCTTTTCTCAAGAATCATGAAACTTAAAGAATTTCAGAAGGAATGTTTAAAAAAAAAGTGACTGTTTTTCACGTTTTATCAAGATTTTCGGAAGTTTGATCCAAAAATAATGATTTTTGGATACAAATGTGCAATTTACCCTCCGAAAAGCGGCATCGTAATCGAGATTCCCTGAATTGCCTCCCAGATTCGAGGAATTATTGCTGCCCGACTGCAAACGGCTCGTCGAAATTTTCCGCCTTTGGGGTGCCATTCTGAAAATCCAAAGTTACAAAAACTTCGAGAAAAAAACGAAAATACAAAAACAAAAAAAATCGAATGAACGAAGAGGAACGCGAGTGTAAAAAGAAAGCAACAAAATAAAGAGAAAGGAAAGGAGAGTGGAAAAGAAAGAAATAAAAGGAAGCGAAGAGTGCATCTTCATTTGCTGACCTTGCATTGGACGGAATTTTGCGATTTTCCGATTTACACCCATTTCCTACTTTAGAGCACGGTTGGTCTATTCCACTTTGGGTTGAAATTGTGAAAAACGCGTCGATTTACAAATCTCGCAAATCTACGTTTCAAAGAGCGCGTTCATACTTTAGTTGCAATGCAACTTGCAATTTGCAACTCGCTTGAAATAGCATGGGAAGTGAAGAGAGCGCGATTGCACCATTTTTGTGCTCTCCTGATTTCTCATGCTATTTCAAGCGAGTTGCAAACTGCAAGTTGCATTGCAACTAAAGTATGAACGGGCCCAAAGATACAAATTTTCAATGCATTTTTTTCGTTTTTGATATTCATTTTTGTCCTTTTCCCCGAAACGCACTCTTTCTCGTTCTTTCACAAGTTATTTCTGTCCGCAGAGTATTTTTCCAGGTTTTTTTTTCGGGATTGTCGAATATTTTCCCTTGTATATAGAGAATTTTTGAAAAATTCTCAAACTTTTCCCAACTTTATCAACTTTTCTAGAACATTTTCAACCCATTCCGAGGCCCAGCTTTCGTCTAATTTTTACAGTTTCATTTGGTTTGCGCGAGATCAATACTATAAAGGTCAGTCTAGGTCTACTAGGTCTATCTATCGATGGGTTTGAGGGTAAACAATGAGAAAGTAAGGGTAAGAGGGAGTGGACTTGGTCGAGGTCCGATAGAGAGCCCGTAGTGCTGATCGAATGTTTGAGGAGCGACGGTCCGTGCCATTTCTCCGAATTTCTCAGAGAAGGAGTTCGAGAAAACTCACAAATATCCCAAATTCTGCACTCTATCAAATTTTCCCTTTCCTCTAGCTTTTCCTAATTTTTCTTGATTCATCCCTCGAAAATTTCAATTTTTGCCTTATTTTACGAATTCTTCTTCCTGCTTTTCCTCCTAAATTGAACCAAAGGCTCGCTTATGACACGTCGAATAAACTATCTCGATTTGTATTTCCGATTTTTTCGGAATTTTTATTTTCAAATTTCAGATGGCTCGTAAATGGCTCACTCTGAGCATATCAATTCTTCTCGTACTGAATGGTAGGCTTTTACTACTTTGTAAATTAGCCTTATTCTTGGGTTAGACTCCACCCACTTTAAGTTCCTTTATTTTCTAGCTATCATTTTCGAAAATTATATTTTGATTTTGATCAGGAACTTTGATTATTCTGGAAGAAAATTTCAAATTGCAGTAATTCTAGAGAAAAAATAATATTCGGACGTTTTTTGCAGGATTTTGTGAGGAGGAAGAATTGGAGTACGAGCAGGACGAGGGGGTGGTGATTTTGACGGACAAGAATTTCGACGCCTTCCTCGAGAAGAATCCGACCGTGCTCGTGGAGTTCTATGCGCCGTGGTGTGGACATTGCAAGGTAAAATTTGAAAAAGTTGGAAATAAAATCTAAAATTTGAGTCAAAACTTCGAAAAAATTAAAAATATTTGGAAAAAACAATAAATTCAATTTCCAGTCCCTCGCCCCAGAATACGAAAAAGCGGCCGCAAAATCACCGATTCCATTGGCCAAGGTTGATGCGACTATCGAAACCGAACTTGGAAAGCGATTTGAAATTAAGGTATTTCAGAGACATGCTTCTTTTTAGATTTTCTTTCATTCAAACAAATTCAGGGCTACCCCACACTGAAATTCTGGAAGGACAACCATGGACCGGTTGATTACGACGGAGGCAGAGATGAACAGGGTAAGTGACCAACTAAGTCCCAATAGTTATGCTGATTAAGTCGGGTTAATTGAGGGGTAATTATCTTGTCTAATTATAGGCATCCTCGACTGGATCATGCCACGAGTGGATCCGAACTACAAGCCACCCCCTGAGGAAGTCGTCGCCCTGACCGTGGAGACGTTCGACGATTTCATCAAGAACAACGAGCTGGTTCTGGTGGAGTTCTACGCGCCGTGGTGCGGACATTGCAAGAAGGTTGGGACATTTGAACTTTAAAATAGCCTACATTCTTTTTTCTGTAACTTCTCGATAACTTATGTTCAAACTAAGTGATCAAAAGATAATAAAATTTGAAGTTAATAATCTCGAAAGTTATAACATTTTTGCAAAAGTAACCATCAATTTCGAATTCTTAGCTGGCCCCTGAATACGAGAAAGCTGCCCAGAAGTTGAAGTCCCAAGGATCGAAAATCCGATTGGCGAAAGTGGACGCGACTGTGGAAAAGAAGTTGGGCGATCAGTATGGGATCAGCGGATATCCCACTTTGAAGATCCTCAGGAATGGAAGGCGGTGAGATTTTTTTTTTAAACTTTTACAATCGAACCACAACAGTTTTCAAAATTCTTCAACCGCGGTTGCGACTAAAGCCCCAAGTTTGGAAGCGTAATCTCTAGAACTTCTAAGACTCAGATAACAGTCTTTAAAGATGATTTTTCTCCTTCTAGAAAAGAATGGTTCAATTTTAGTTTCGAATACAACGGTCCTCGAGAGACAAACGGAATCGTGAAGTACATGTTGGAGCAGTCGAGACCTGCAGCGAAGAAAATGTCGAATTTGGCCGAGATCGAGAAGTTCATGAGCAAGGACGACGTCACCATCGTGGGATTCTTTGCCAGCGAGGATTCGACTACTTTCGAGGCTTACAGCGATTCGGCTGAGATGCTCAGAGAGGTAGATTTTTGGTATTGAGGCTTTATACCCATCATTTTTGGTGACGCTTTTGAAAGCTCATTTTTCTAATTTACCTTAATTTTTAGAATGATGTATACTAATACGTAAAGAGAATCTTCACTACGCTCTAGATCTTCTGAAAGATATTTCAGAAACTTTGAGATTTCGATTTTAGGAATTCAAAACGATGGGCTACACCCTGGACAAGGCTGCATTCAAGAAGTACGATGCCAAACCCAACGACATCATCATTTTCTACCCCGCACTCTTCCATTCCAAATTCGAGCCCAAGTCTAGGACTTACAATAAGGTACTTTAGACTTCTTTTCCGAAGGTTTTACTTTTTTGATTTTACATCGAAATTCTTTCTATCCGATTTTTTCTCATCTTTCTAAGAGAAAAGAAATTGAAAAATTTCAGGTCGGAGCCACCGCTGAAGATTTGTTGGCCTTCTTCCGAGAGCATTCCGCTCCGTTGGTCGGAAAGATGACGAGGGTAGGTTTCAGAATAAACATTCTAATTTCACAGAGCCATCTTATTTACAAAGATTAAGAAAGAAATTATAGGCTAACGCCGCCACTCGCTACAGTAAATTCCCTCTTGTGGTAGTCTACTACAACGCAGACTTCTCGGTTCAGTACCGAGAAGGCAGTGAGTATTGGAGACAGAAAGTGCTCAACATTGCTCAGAAAGTGAGATACAGTAATCCGAATTTGAAAATTAGCATAATCTTTACAGTACCAAAAGGACAAGTATCGCTTCGCCGTGGCTGACGAAGAAGAATTTGCCAAGGAGCTTGAGGAAGTCGGATTGGGTAGGGTTTTTTGACAAGTTTCAACAATTAGGATTAAATTAGTTAGCAGATTAAATATCATGTAGAATAATCTTTGCAACAGTTTCTGAATGAAGGTGGACATTGCTTTTCTTTCAAGATAGAGAATTTGAGAACTGATTACGAATTGAATATTTTCCAATTTCAATCAAACCCATTTTACTTTGAAACATATCCCAACGAAGCAGGGATATTTTGCAATGTTCGACAATATGAAATAGAGACAAGATACAATCCTAGCTCTACTAAAAATGCATTTGAGATATGAAATCTTAGGCGATTCTGGCCTCGAGCACAACGTGATTGTGTTCGGATTCGACGGCAAGAAATACCCAATGGATCCGAACGAATTCGACGAGGAACTCGACGAGAACCTCGAGGCGTTCATGAAGAAAATCAGCAGTGGTGAGCATTTTTGAATGTCTGTTATCTACTGTGTTTTCAAGCATAAAAATTGCCTTACAAAATTTGACCATAATTTTTTAAACCCTCCTTGAAACTAGAAAGTTTATTTAGGTTGATCAAATTTTGTCCTGACAAAACCCTGAAACTTGTTATGAAAATGTTCCAAATAATAACTTTTTAGGAAAAGCCAAGCCCCACGTGAAATCGGCTCCATTGCCGAAAGATGACAAGGGTCCTCTCAGAACTGTCGTCGCGTCGAACTTCGAGAAAATCGTCAACGACCAGAGCAAGGATGTGCTCATCGAATTCTATGCTCCGTGGTGCGGTGAGTCAAGTTTTTAAATCTGAAAATTGTATGTTAGGAAAATTAGGAAAAATCTAGTAAAATTGAGAAAAGGGACATCTTTATTATCATTTTTCGAACTCTGTTGAATTAAATTTATTCCAGGTCACTGCAAAGCCTTCGAGCCGAAATACAAGGACCTGGCTAACGAACTCAAAAAGACCGAGCCTAACTTGGTGCTGACGAAAATGGACGCAACTGCGAACGACGTACCTTCGCCCTACAACGTCGAAGGATTCCCCACCATTTACTTCGCACCTGCTGACAAAAAAGATGCGCCGGTCAAGTATTCTGGAAACAGGTATTTTTTCCCTCGAAAATATTTAAATCGTTTTTTTTTCTTTTGATGTTTTTATATTATTTTTTTTACATTGTCAATATATCTAAAATTTTAGAATTTTGAAATGAAATATAAAAATTTAGGGATCTCGATCACCTGAAAAACTTCATGCGGGAGCATTCTTCGAAGTCTTTCAAGAAATCCGCCGATAAAAAGAAGGAAAAAGAGGAACTTTAAAGAAGAACTTTATGGAAAATCCTGCCGAACCGATTCTACGTCATTGAAATTTCACTTTATATCGAAATTGTGATACTAAATTATTTTTTACAAACTTTTACGGTAATTCGTCGTTTTTAGAAGTGCATTTATAGGGAGCATTTTTCGAATGTCGGATCGGGGCAATTTGAAGAATATCATCGTTTTTTGAAACTTTCTTTCAAGTTACCCCGAGATAGATCACGTTGTCATTTATTTCGAGCTATTTCACAAAGAAAATCTTGGAATTTTGAAGGAAATAGCTTGAAAAACGACAGACAATTGAATTCTGACATGGCAATTGGTTGTTTTATCGATATTTTAATTTTTTTTATCAATCTTATCACTCAGAGCAACTCCGAATTCTACGTGTATTTTTTATCCAAACAGCTAAAATTTCACTTGTTATCTATCCTCCGAAATAAATTATTTCGCTGAAATTCGAGCTTTCTTATTTTTCAGAGTTTCAAGCTCCCTTATTACCGCGTCTAAAATAGTTAATTACCCTGGTGATAATTACCGTCAATTAGTCTGGAAAGTTTTAAAGAAAAAAAACACGAAAAATCCATTTTTTGAATTAGCTTACAAGTACCGTGCGGCCACTTTGCAAAAATCGATACTTGCATTTCCCTCAATTTGCACTCGTTTTCGTTTATTTTCTTCCCGTTTTCTCGATTTTTTCGCTAAAATTAGTCAATTTCTCCATGTTTCAGCAATGAACAAACCGGTACTGGCTATCGGCGGACCTGCGGGCGTTTCTTCGATCAACGATGAACAGGTAAAATCGGGCAAAACCCACAAAATTCGATTTTTTAATTCATAAATCTCCAAGTTTTCCCTAGACTTCTCCGAGACAACCGTACCCGCGAGGCGGGTGCGGATCGAAAATGCGGAAGATATTGCAGAGTGCGAGTTTTGGGTCCAAATATTTTTGAATTTGGAGAAATTTGGTTTTTCCAAATTCTGGTATTTTGAAGATCACGACTCTAGTAAAGCCGTGTAAATCATCCTGGATTCGTCAAAATTTAGTTGAATCATGATGTAATTAAGAAAAAAACTAGTCGTCGAATTTTTGCAGATTTTCTATAGAACTTTCTGATCCGGTACAAGAAAATCGATAGATTCTTGACTTTTACAGGTCCTTGTGGATGCCCTGCCGTACCTCGACACGGAATACAACGAGTCTGACAGGCAGTTGGCTCTGAGACTCATCGAGAACGAGTGCAAAGTAAGCATATTTTTAAAAAAATTATTGAAAATCGCTATTTTGAAAGAAAGCTCCGAATAATTTAGTTTTTTTCCTGAACAAAATTGAGATTCATGTTGATTTTGTCTTTTTAGGTGTTCCGCCCGACCAAGAACTACCTGCGCCACTTGCAAGTGCCCGACTACGACGTCTTCCTCACGCCATGCATACAGGTAGTCGAGTTTGTATTTCGGAGCTACAACTTCTTTAGAACATAGAAGTTCTCAAATTCGTTGAAAAGTTTTCGCTTGATAATTAAATTCCTGAGCTCTCATTATTCTTCCAAGAAATTGTTGAAACGTGCTTTCACTTTTTCAAGATAAGTTTAATGAAAAACAGAAAATTCCATTGCTTTCAAACGTGATTTTTTTTAGAAAATCGAATTTTCAGAAAGAGTTCGCCCGAATCAGCAAGAAGCAGGAGATGCCGAAACTGGACATGTCTCGATGCGAACTGCCCTCTCCAGCAGGCACCAGCAAAGCTGCCGACAAGGCTCAGTGGAGGAAGGTAGAGAATGAATAAAGATGACTGTATCTGAGGGTTACGATAGAAAAATTCGCCTGTAAACAATGAAGAAAAAGGAAAACTAGAATATACGAGCATCTCCATTTCTTCGGAAACTTAGATAATTTGCGTTACTGATGATGTTCAGAAATATCCGATACATCAAAACAACCCAGGTTCAGAAACAATGTTAAAAATCAGTTATGCCAGATAGAAAACAGTGATTACTAGTTACGCGATTTCCTTGATTATTAAGAACGAAAAATGGTGATTTGAAAACAAAATTTTCAGGCGATCCGAAACGCAAAGGCGCAAAACGAGCACCTGGTGCTGCGTGAAATCAATCTGGAAATGCTGGACGAGTTCGGACCCGAGATGTACCTGCAGCGAAACAAGCAAATGGAGCAGACACTCATTGACGCAGAGAAGGAACTCAGACGCGCTAAAGAACAGGTAAAAGAGTAATAAAAGACAACTGGGATGATTAACTAACATAGTTAGGAAATTAACTTAAGATAATTATGCTAATTAAGGTGATGAATGTTCACTCGCGTCGCAAGATGGCCCAAATGGAAGCGGGCGCACAAATGCGACAATTCGAGGCCGACTGGGTCGCCATGATCACCAACAATTACAAGTCAGTTAGTTATGATAATTAGCATTTTTCATGAAAATTTCAACTCTTAAAAACACTCGTTTTAGCTCTTGAGATGTAAAAGTTGAGGTATCTAGAAACTATCGTCGATAATTAAAGCAATTAACTTTAAAATAAATGAACTGCGGATAAATTAAAACTCGAGAAATGGCAATTGATTAATTCATTTAAAAAAAATATTATTTGATGAGAAATATGTTGAAAGAGTGAACTTTCCCGAATGGGTCTGAATATTCCTACTTTTTGTGAAACACATTTCAAGATGTTTGGAGAAAGGTTGACAATCTTGAGAATGGAGTGAGAATATTTCAGCTTTTAAGTGAAACATCTTAGTAAATTATGAAATATTTAAATAAATACTCAGAATGGAGTTGGCGATCGATGAAATGGAGGAGAGCAATCAGCACGAGGTCAAACGGCTTCGACTCGACGAGTCCCTGCTCAACGTCAAGCTCCCCGAGTAATCAGGTCATGGCGTTACATGAATCTCTATTTAAAATATGTCACAGTTTAATCCCGTTCAAATTATTTCGTAGGAAACTTATCTGTTCATCTCCATTCATGCAATATTTGAAAACTTCACATTCCTACTGTGTGTTATAATTTTCAGAATAAATTATTCTACTTGAAAAAAAGTCTATTTTTCTGTAGTGTTGGTGTTTTTAATTGTTTTGCAGTGATGAGTTCAATTCTTTAAGTTAAACGTAATCATAGGTGATTCGCTTAGAGAAGGACGTCTATTCTTGAAAGTATATATTTATTGTTTTTGAATTGGCTGAGATAGATCTTGGCTACGACTAGCGTTAATGTAGAATTCGAAATTTTTTTCAATCAGCCCTATTTGGATGAACATTCCAGACTCGATTCGAATTGATTTATTTTGATTTTCATAAATGCACCATTCTATCAAAAATAAGTGATTTGTCAAACGGCACAGCAGACGAAGTCGAGTGCTTGGGGTTGTCCTTGCAGAGCCGGTCGTAGACATTCACAAGTGAACAATTTGCGCCACGACTCGGACTGAACATTTATATCTTAAAGAGATTCTTTGGAGTTGTAGTTGAAAAAGCAGCATGAATTATGAGATTCTTTGAATTTTTTTACAAATTATTTCCTTGAGTTGTGAGAATTTCCAAGTCACTTCGGGTGCACAAATTTCTCATCTCATATATCAAGTTTTTTTTAAAAAATATTTTTTCACGCCAAAGCTAAGTTTGCACGAGCACCCACATTTTATGCTTCATTAACTTTCACACGCTCAAACATTCGTTTTCCCATGATAGGGAAACAAGAATGAAACATTACGCGATATTTCACAAATATTGCGAAAATAATGATTCTGATTTAAGAATGTTGAAAAATGTAAATAAAGTCAAAATTTACAAATAAATAATAATTGAAACTAACCTTATTTGGACAACAAGCTTTCATCCACGATCGAGGACTGCATTGACTGCACGGCATACATTTGATCAAAAACGAGCAATCCAACATTCGGCTTAGAGAAGATGGCAGAATATTCGGTGATTCTGGTTGCTTTAGGGATTCGGGCTAAAATAAGCAATTCATAAACCTGGAAATAATTTCAACTTCAGATTTGTCGATAAATCAACCTTCTTAGATATTTAGTTTATAGGTGAGCAAGTCAGCTTGTTTCTTTTTCTGAAGGGCGAAACAGACTGTTTTCTCACTTTTCTTTACTATTTTGTCTGTCACCCTTTCCTCATGATCTTGGCATTACAAAAAAATTACCGCCAGAGGTCATTGAGCCTACTAACTTAATTTTTTTTCTTATTTTGCACATTTATTGTAAAGGTTTAACCACCCAAGTTTGAAGCTCTAATAATACTGCAAAATTAACTGCTCCTATTCTCCCCTAAACTGCTAGTTGCACGCGGCACTGGTTCGGACTGATCCCTCACTACCACTCGCTTTGCTACAGGGTTAAAGTCGAAGTTTCGCTTTTCATAAATATTTCTAAAGAAAGTACAGGACTCACACATCGTTTTGAAATAATGCAGAAAATGATGAATATAGTAACGGTGTAGAGAAAAATAACCAAAAATGTTAAATACGGTAGCCAATCGTAAAAATCTTCATACATGATATTATAGCAAAAAATTGATTAGGATATCATTGAATTATTACTATTATAGATCTGCGAAGAATAGTAAAAATCGTAAACTTGAGGGGGAATTATTGGAATAGATCTATTTCAGCCAGCGGTTGCCATGACAACTCGCGATATGCACCAATTTAATGGGTGGTATACTTGCATGATATACGAAAAACGAATTTATTGGAAAATAACGATTTGAGTACTTTTTCTCCAACAATTGAAGTGAATACTTTTCTTATAAATATATATTTTTTTCAGTTTTAGGGTGAAAGTATTCGTTATAAATTCGTTCAATCGTTCGATTTTCATTCAAGGAAAATTTTATTAGCGCAAAAATTAAGTAAAGTACGAACAATTATAAAATATCCCGTATCTTTGAGAGACTCGTAGCGAAATTTACCAAAGATTGTAGATATTAGAGAAAAGGCAGTGACGAACGAACTTCATGAGATTTTTTTTGTAGTTTTAGAGAGTTAAGAATTGAATAAAAATATTATAACGACTAGATCAACTGACTGAAAAAATCTAGAAAAATGTGAATGGAATAAGATCTAGAACGAAAAATAAATTTATGGAATGAAATTATGCAATACCACACGACTCACTGTAAATTGAGCATCAGAAATTGGAATAACCATATTTTCGAGCCTACAAAAGTAATTTCTGATTCTTAATTCACTCGCAAAATCAAAAATGAGAAAATCCTCCTAGCTATTCGTACTCGACGTTCTGCTCGAGGTCGAAAGCGTGAATCTCGTTTCGCACGAATCGATAGAATTTTGTTCTGCGAAATCAACGCTACTGGCTTTCTGTCGATCCAAAACCGATCCTGACTTGTTCCTTCGAGCAGAAAACAACGTTTCCAATGCATAGAAACACTTGGCTTCGGCCAACCAAAGCATGCCTCCGAATATTATGCAGAGGGTTGCTAAACTTGTTGGTATTTCAAAGCTAAACATCTTGAAGAAGTTTTATTGTCAGTGATCAATGAGACAAAATAAACGATGCACAAATGCGAATATGCAAAGTGTGCATTGCGTATTTACAAATAGTCGTCTAACTTATTCCTTGAATATGATGCAATAGCGTAAAGTCTGCTGCAAACTACGCGTTAATTACGGCGCATCAAAAGTTTGTGTTATTTATTTCGTCTCAAGTAATCGGCCATTGACAATATTCAGATTGTTTGTTGTATGAATAAGTCTTACTGCACTAAAAATGTTGAAGTTTTGCCAGTAGGATTTGATGTAAATATCGTTTTTTTTTTCATTTTCAACTTACCAGCCAGTACTGTAGCATGGAAACAAATTGACGGTGTAAAATGCAGTGGAAGTGTGGCCATTGAATTCCTGGTTGGGAATCGAATGGTCATCGAGGGTAGTGAAGAGTAGAATATCAAGTCCCCTAAAATCAATATATTTTGAGGAAAGAATTTGATTTTTACCAATTCCTATCAGAAAACCCGTGACGAAAATGCATCGCGAAACCATGTGCGGTAGAAAAGCGAGGCAGATTAGTGAAATGCACCACGAGAAGATGGATGCTCTGAAAATTTGACTAAGAAATGGTATGTTTCAGAATAGTCGATAATAAACTTATAATTTTGGAAAATAACTTGCGAGGGTTTGTCATTGTATAGAAGAATTCGAATTAGATGCTTACTTAAGCATGCAAACCGTGTAATACCCGGCTAGTCGATATTGCCGACCCCACACGAAACCGTCGTACGATAGGTATTCAATTACCTAAATTCTCGGGTTATTCTTCTTCGCGATTAGTTTATTACCTTCAAAATCGGGAAAGGTGATCCACGTTTGAGGGCTCGGTTGAGTTCCATTTCCATGAGATGGACTAAAATTGTGAATTATCATTTTGTATACTTTTAATATTTTATCTTTCAATGATATTTGGCTTATTTTTCTATTTTTATTTTAGATTAGATGGACTTTTTTCCTATGTTCAAAATTGAACTTAAAACTCAAGTTTGATGAATTTGATTTACGATTTCTCTCTCAATTATTGTAGTGAGTTCGGAGCTATTTTTACGTTTACACGACAAGTTGAATTTTCTTTTCACACCTTCGGAGAACGAAAATCGCTCGTTATACGCTAGTTTCGCTGTGTCATCCTCATTGTTCGTAGAGTCGATGCCTAAAATGGGCCTAATTTAAAATTTCACACGTTGTTAAAATTTATATTGAAGATCAAACAAAATGTAGTTTTGCTAAACAGAAGAAAACTTCGGCGAGAATGAAAAATTAGGCGAGAGGTTATCCACAAAATATTTTCTATGAAAATTCATCCACAAGGCGACCCTCAATAAAATCTTAGCGGATAATTTTAGGATGTTCACAGGGTATATCTGGTCTGGGCCTTGATTAGATTTTAGTTTAGCCACGAACTAATCCAGGAATTTGATAAATTACTTAGATTTGATAAACTTTCCAGCCATATATGATTTGTTTTTCAGGTTTCAATATAATTATCACCTTTGCATAATATTTTGTCATAGAATGCATAGCAAACGACTGCACGTGCGCATACGTCCAATCTAATTACTATCAATACCAAAGTCCTCTATCAATTTGCCATTGATAAATTGCTTCTGACCCGAGTTTAGTAATTCGATCATAACCTTGCTTCTTTGTATTGTCATGAAGATGTCGCTATCAAATATTTTCTGGCCTATATGAAATTCTTGAATTTTCACTAGTTTTTTTAAAGAATTGAACGAAATGAAGAGTGGCATGTGACGAAAATCAGGAAAATCAAAGAGACAGAAAAATAAGAAAACCAAGAAAATGAATTGGAAAAGATGAAAAGATAAGGCAGATAAACATCTCTGACAGTTATTTTCAATGGCATCTGATAGAATTTTTCGCCTCCTAAAGTCTCGTGCCGTCAATTTCCCGGCAAAAATTCGAACAGACCATGAGAAAGTGCGCAGAAAGACCAAAATCAACCTTTCAATAAACCGGTTCAAGCTTCGAGAAAAATCGGTAAATACGACCGTTTGTCGACAAAGTTTACGGAGCAAGGCTAGGGCAAAGAAAACTTTGGAATGATGAAAACTCGATAACACACAAATGTGTCAAAATATGGCTGTTCCGAAAACATTTTCCGTTTGATGAGGTAGTTTGATAAGATAGGTTAAAAGAAATATTTGTTCAATGTGCTTTGAATTTCGGAGTGTGTTAGGAAAGTGCAAGACCTTGGAAGATATTTTTACTTCTCGAGAAAGCTCAACTTGATTTTTCCATCTCGCAATAAAAAATCTAAATGATGTTACCAGCGGAGCTGCGCGAAACTTCAACTTTGACTTCGAATTTTTTAAAATTTTGGACTTTGCGCAACTCTGCTTATCACTGAAAATTCTTTTCCCTAACATGATAAATAAATTCGAGACAATATTTTTAGTTACGCTTCATAAAGATTCTTGATTAAGCATTATTTGTGATATTTTTGATAGAAATCGATCATTTTTGCAATTAAATATTTCAAACGTATTAAAACGCTTCTTGACTCTTCTGATTCTGTTTCTCAATTTTATTGACCCGTAAAATATCGGTAAGCTTTTCTCCCTCCCTTCGAATAACTCAAACCAGTCTTTCGACCGAATTGCATCATTTTAATGCGTGCATGAAATTCCGACAATAAAATTTCAATTTCGGCGGCATCTTGACTCATCAAAGACTATTTTTTTCCCCAGAAAATTGCGATTTTACATTTTTGTTCCTAAATTTTTCGGTATACAAGGTCAATTTTAGCGGGGAAAATGCTTCCTCTATGCCGGAAAAATGAACGTTTGATAATCGCAGACATTTTTCAAGTGACATTTGAATTGGAGTTACAATGGCAGACTTCTCTTGCATTTTGCGCTATTTCGAATTATCGTACTTTGCGGTTTTTACGAACACAAATTTGGTGAATAATCGACAAATTTACGAGGAGACGCACTTGACTCAAATGCCCAAAAATCTGCCATTATTTTTTGCAAAAAACGAGGAACACTAGAATTTACAATAGAGTTCCAAAACCACACCACAGTCTTGTCTGAGTTTCGGTGCGTGAAAATTCGAGGTTCTACATGATTTTGTCGAACTTACATTCAAACATGCAGAATTATGAAATGTATCGGTCTTTCCAGAAAATGTGGAAAAAGTGCAAACCGTTTTTGTAGAAAGGATAAAAACGATCGAAAATATTACGTATAGCTTTTCTTTATATCGCTAGAAACCTATTTTTGTAATTATAATGAATTAATAAGTTGGAAACACGCGTCGAATATTCATTTTCATTCAGCGTCAACTTCATGCAATAAAATTGCCTTTGAACGCGGTAATAAATTAGATACTTTCTAAAAAAACATTCTTGCCTTTAAGTGAAATGTTGAGGTACTGTAGTCCCACGCGGATCATGATTTTTGCCTCGATCTTCTCATCAGAAAACGCCCGATAGTACGTTAGAATGCGGGCTTCTGCACGGTGCCAACATGGGTGATAGAGGGATACTGTAAATTTATCAGCGATTAGGAAGACTTCTTCTCTTATTTGTTGAAATTTCGGGTATGTAAAATGGAGTAGAAAGGGATTTTCACATTCTGTCTAAAATTACGATAATTTTCATACTGCAATCTAGTTTTCTATTTCGCCATCAACTTTATCAAGTTGCAACAAGCTTTCATGGAATTCATAAAATGAAGCATTTGATTGAAAAGGAAATTTAATTTCGTGATTTAAAAAAAAAAAAATAGAATCGTAGTATGTAGGATGGTCATACTCTAATTACTTTGGCCATGAGGATAATTTGTAATTTAGAAATGATAGACTGAAATTATTATCATTCGAATATAAAGCCAACTGTGAAATATCGCAACTTGAAGATATGGTATGCAAAAGCGGGAGAGTTTCCTTAGTCCCTCCACCACCCCTAACCCTATTTCCTCAAGTTGCGACAGTTCTGAATGGTGGTCAATATAATTGTCTTAGCGTATTGCACATAAATCGGCACATCCCAATTTACGGAATTCTTTCAATTATTTTCTCTTTGATCAAGAAAACTCCTTTATGCAGTTCCACATTCTTGGTACCCTCGAAACCATTCAAATAATTGAAATCGGTGAAACACGTAAAAACCAGACCATTCTTTTATCTTTCGGTCTTTCAGTTATCATATCAACATTATTGAGAGTTTTTCTGCGTACCTTACTCAAGAACAACTCATCATATAACCGTGCAAGTTAATTTTTGTCCGAATTTCGCTTTACTTCCCAAAAATTTTCGACCAATACACATCTTTTCCGCGAAAATCAATTTGAAGACTTGAATATGTTCGGAAAATCGTGAACAAATGATTTAATGAAGGGTCAAAATGTTACTTTTATCGGAAAATTTTTGAGGCTCACCTAGAACTGTAGCTCCGGTAAACATATGCAATAAAAATGTGATAAAGGATGATGTTTTATGTCTTCTGACGCCCGGTAGTATGAGAAGAAATGCCAACGAGGGTACGGCGAATAATGCGAATAGGAAGACGATTTGTGTATCTGAAATGACTTCATCAAATTTTCCAAATTGCCATTAGGTATGGTAGTTCTCATGAGTTGTAACGTATCAGTCAACCAAATACAATGAAAGTAATCTAGTTTTTCAATCGCTAGCTAATTCCATCCCATATGGCTTATTGTAGCTCTTGCAACTCATTAAAAATACGTTTCAAAAGTTTAGAGCATTCGAATATAATTTACAAAGTTTAACTCCCAGTTTTCGGGTTGAATGCATTCAAAAATTCCTCCTACTAACCGACTATCACGGGCGTGCGGTTGTCGCCATAAAAGGTTGGTGCTCCATGCTCACGAAACGCCGAAAACCATCCGAGCATGACATGAGAGACGCCTGCTTTGAATCGACGTAGATGACGCTCCGAGAGATTCAGATAAAGTCGCGGCGAATTCCCAGAATCTCTTAGACGAAGTTACTGCGATTCAGATTCTTCCAGATGACGTCAAGTAACTTCAGAATTCCTCAAACTACGTCACGGCGTCGAAAAATCATCGAACGCATTTCGCTTTACCGATTCAAAATCGGCTTGATTTGCTCTGAAAACGTCGTTTTAGAATCATCAAGTCATTGTAATAAACTACGATATTTTATGCGAGTAGGAAAAAGCAAAATTTGCAGAGGAATAATAATGAGAGAGAGAAGGTGTGACCTAACGCGATTATCAATCTATCAACAATCAAATCACCAAAAGAATTATCGATTATGCAGATTATTTATGAGCACGGTAGTCTACTCAAATTTTTGAGATTATCAAAAATTTCAGACAAATCACAGGTTTAATAAGTTTGTCATTAGATATGGATCTATCTGAACTGGAGGAATCAGAATCGTGAGAATATTGTAAGGGATGGCAAGGGCAGCAAAACGGGGCGAAAATACACGCCTAAAGAGAAGAGGTTTGGAGAGAAAAGAGAAACGGGAAAAATTAGAGGGAAAAACGAGACAATTTAAGGGGGGAAATGCGAGAAAAAATAAAAATGTAATATGGAAAGGCAAGAGGAGAAACTCGCTAAGAAATGGAAATCAAATCGAAATTCGACATGAAATGACCTCAAGCATGCCAAGTTATTATTGATAATTGCTAAGCATATTATATTCTTTGACCTTAGATAGGTATGCTATTCTGGGAGTTAGAATAATAATGCCTTCAGGTGAAAAGATTTTTTTTCCATATTAGGAGCAGAACGCAATATAAAATTCTTCGGATAACACGATATCACAGATATTATCACGAAGATCAGCACCATCTGATAGACAAGTGTATTAGAGTTGAAGTCGAATTTAGATAGGTTTCATGAAGTTTTAGCATTCGTACTGATGAATAGTTTTTAAATTACTATCATTTCAGTTAGCCAATTTATCAAGGAACTGAATTTTAAATTTGCGAAAATTGAGTGGCTAGAAAAGAGGCGTATACCTCTGAGATTTAAAAGGATCAATTAAATCGCTGAAATGTCTTTTAGAGGTGATTTGAAAGGCACCAAACAGGATTAGGTAACAAAGGAAAAAAGAAAAAGGAGCGAGCAGAAATGCGTGAATTCGTACCGTTGTACCAACTATCTTACTAACTGAAAAAGTACAATTCACCAAGTGGTTTCCAGAACAAGGCCAAATTCACCACTCTGCATTTGAATCGACATAAAAGCGCAGAAAACTACAGATAATTCCGAAAATATTCTAACAGTCCAAAAAGCTGAAGAAAAATTTCTAACTTAGTAAGATCAAACCCTCCTGTTTTACTAGGATAGTGGAAATTTCGGAGTCGTTTTTTCGAACGTCCAGAACTCGGGCGCACCGTGCAAAAACACGCATTCGCATTTCGAAATTGAAATTTAGACAACAAACGGAATGAAAACGAAGAAAAAAGTACGCAATTTTCGGTATTTGCGGAAATACACCCAATAAATCAATCTGATGACGAAACAAGAAAAATGAAAAAAGACAGAGGTCATTCCGAGGAATTGGTCGAACGACGAAAATGGGCAATAGGTCTGGAAGGTAATGATATTGGAGTCATTGATGAAATTGAAAAATGGAGGAAAAACTGTGACGTTTACGTATTTTAAACTTTCCTTATGTTTCGGTACTACTATATTTCTGATTGTCAAATTTTTCGAAACTTTTTGCAGAGTGATATTTGCTAGACAGGATATGACGAAATTGGAGTTTCAAATTTGAAATATATTTTTTAAAATCAGCAATCAAACTAAAACATTCACCTTCTTTATAAACGTCTAAATAAGAATACATTAAGGTGAAAATAGTGATCTTTTTTTTTGCAAAATCTTGAAAAACGATGTCTTGCTCAGTTTTAGTCTAATCTATGATTTATCGATTTTACGATTCAAGGTTACGACAAAGTTACTGAATTAGTGAGAATGATCGTGCCACTATCACTCAAGATACTGATTATCAACTAGTGGAGAAAAGCTCAAAATAACAAGGGCGAAGTTAAGTTTGATTTTCGTTCTTCTGCGGGGGGAGTAGAGTGCCGAATTCTCGAAATTAGCTGCAAAATTACGAGAAAAAATTCAGACCGACATCGAAACTTGGGACAGTCAGATCGAATGAAGTCTGTTTGGAAAATCTTTCTATCAAGAAAACAATCGAGAGAATGACCGCAGAGGAATTCAAACCTAATGCCGAACTAATGAAAAGGGGTAAGTAAGTTACAATAGAAATGGAGAATCGAACCTTTTTGAAATTTAAAAATATGCTTCAAAGTTTCAGTTCGTTTTCGGTGAATTATTCGAAGAATTTATGGAATGCGAACGAAATTTTAGTTCATGAATGGTAAATAATTTGAAGTGTTCACACAATGCGATCCTAATAAAAGAAAACATAAAATCTCTGAATTATCATCTAGCGAAAATTGAAAATCAAAATATCTAAACTTTGGAATAGAGTTCCGTTAGATATCATTATCAGATTATCGTGAAGTTTGTGCGATAGTGTCTGATTATCCAATAAATTACAGTGACTAATGTTGAATGTCCGATAGTGTAATTCTGCATAAAAATATTATGCGTGTTAAAGGGCATTGCTAAAACCGATCATCGCTAGCAGTAAGCCAATAAGCAATTTGATCTGTTTTCGATCATCTCCTCTCAGATTGTCTATCCTTATACAGATCTAAAGTTAGAGACACCGAGTAAGCAGTTGTAACACGGGTAGAGTCGTCTTCTATATTTATGCATATGGAAGAGGTAAAGACGCAGAGTGATCGAAATTTCTTGCAATTTACAATGAGAAAGATGACAGACATATGTCCAAATCTGTATGAGATCCACCCATACACGGCATATTCATTCATTCATTACACAAGCAAAATCAAAACCAATCGAACGAAAGTTAGAGAAAGGAAATCAGATGTAAGAATGAATAATAAATAGGAAAGTGACGAAAAAAACTGTCTGCTATTTAGAATATTTTGGCAGGTAGATTTGTAGAGTCAAGAGCGTCCAATGACTAAACCGTTATAAGCAAGATCCTCCTACTTCAATACTAACGTTACAACTCGAGATTTAGGATTTTGGAAATTATCAGATGCAGAATTTATTTAAAGTTTTTTTTTTCAATATCATGGCCAGAAAATATTCCAAGTTCTAGATTTTATGAAGTGATATTGTTTTTGATATTTAAACTCATACAAATGGCAAAAATATGCTTTAAAGATCAGAATTGTAATTGACTTTTGGAAGTAGACAGTAAGAAAAAAGTCGTAGTAATTGCAAGAAAGCGTCTGCAACAAGTAAAAATATCGAAACAAAAATAAAGGCATAAAAATAAACAAAGAAAGTAATAAGGAAAGAAAAGAAGAATACCTCTTATCCCATATATCCTCTTTTCTGCATTCCCTTGTAAGGCAAAGAAAAAAAGAAAAGGCATTTGATTTGGAATCGGTTTTACCTTCAGGCAAAAAGCAATTGTCAGATTGCAGTGTAAGAGGATATAAGCACGATCATGAATGATAGAACGCGTAAAGTGAAGAGACACAAAGAAGAAGAACGGAAGTTGTACAGAGAGAATAGGAATAAACTATTATGCCATTATTAGAGTCGGATTGGGTAATAAGTAATAGGCAATAATAGGAACAACAAGAAACATATAAAGATGTCAATAGAGGAATAAGTGAAAACCACTACCAAATATGAAAGAAAAAGTTCAGACATCAAGGTCTTATTATTTATGGCATGCTATTTTATCTGTTTGAAAGTTTGAAGATAGATCTGCTACAATTTTTGATAAGATTTAAGGAAATTTTAAATTAAAAAATACTGATGAGTTTATAAAAGAAAAGAACGACCGAATGAAATATTTTCACTATCCAAATTTAAGGGTATCCATTGATTTCTAAATAGTTTAAATTCGCGATAAATATGCGCATATTTGAAAACAATTTAGAATTTGCCAAGGAGAATGCGAATAAATATGAATTGTTTAGGCATTTAGCAAATAGACCATATGCATTACACTTATATACCGCGATGATTGTTGACAGTTTGGCACCCAACTTCCCCAGATGGTTCGCAATTTTGAGTGTTTATCGGAAATAGATCTAGCAATATTCGAATCCACAAATAAGTTTCAGAAATTTGCGTAAATTTAGGAAGAAAAAATAAGTGAGTTTAGTTTGCGAGCGAAAAGGTATGAGCTACATAAGTTTCAAGAAAGATGTTATATTCAAAGATTTCAATCAACAAAAATAGTGACTCATATTGAGCTGAGATAACATTTTCTTAAAAATTCTACGAATTTGCATTCAATGAGAACAACAAATCACATTTCAACTTGTCGAATAAGTACCAAGAATTCATCTGATACAATTAGATTTCAAGAGAAAAATAAATCAACATAAGAAACATCAATAAGAAATTCTCGGGTGAATGAATGAAGAAAAATCAAAGATAGTTGCGATTCGATTCAGGCACCTTGATAATCTGGCACTTTGACATTGACTGACTGACAATTTCGTGCAGAAGCAGAATAAACATAGGCAAATGCAGCAAGCAGACATGCAGACGAGTTAACCGGTTCACGCTTCGAAAGCTATGCGTCTCTCTCGAGAATAAAAGGGAAAAGTTCGAAAAGAATGATAAAACAAGACCAAAAGCTGGAAATACCAGGCGAATAGTAGAGATTTAGTGAGTAAAAAAGCGTTCTCAGAGTAATCGTCGATTAAAAAATCACTGCCATTGATCGTGGAAAGTAGAAAAGCAGAAATGCAGAAAGAGTTACACAATGATAGACGCGTCATAACAAGAATAAGACGCGAAGGTCAGGCAGAAACTTGGATAAGCTTTGTTGGAACAGCTTATAGTCTGATAAGTTTAGGAGAGGTGGGGTGAGTTTAAGAAGACAATATAGTTCAAGGAAGTAAGAAATTGTTAAACCTCAAAGAATAACGAGGATCACCTTGAATAAGCATAACTCTCATTCGAATATATAGCTTGCACATAGGAAAATGTAATTTTATGGAAAGCAAATCTGAGACAGATAGTGAGATTAACGAGAATATTTAGACTAGAAAATTGATAATTCTGGAGGATTAATGAAGATCAAAACTTTACATTTCATATCAAGTTACGATCACAACCTGCTTGATAAAAAATATTTCGTGAAAAATATATTCAGATAAAAGATAAATTAGAAAAATAGATAATCACATACAGCTGGGAAAACATCATAAATCTGATCACAGTGAGATAATCAAAAATCAATAATTCACGGTCGGCATCTTTTCTCATCTCTCGACCGAAGTCGAATGAATCAGATGTGAAAATCCCCCCTTCGAATGGCTAATTTGCTTCTTCGATTTCTCTAATCTTTTCCATTTCAACACTACATCTAACCCTCTTTCTTTCTCTAATATCTCTCAAAGTTCAGTTATCTCTTTTATATTTCTCCGCTATCTCTCAAATTGCCGTAGTGTTTCTTCGCCTTGCCTTGGGAAAGATTCAGAGCGATATGGCTAGTTAAAGATATAGAAACACGCCACGAACAGTCGTAGATTTGTCTGTATTTTTCTCTTCGTCTATTACTTTATTGCTATCTCTAACCATCTATTTTTCTTTCTTTTTCTCTATTACTTTTTATCCATCATTATTCTTTCTCTATCTCTTCTAATCTCTCAATCGAATAGTTTTGCGTCTCTAATTTCGCCAAATCTGCATAAATCTTCAATTTTACATAATGTAACGCACGTAATCCACGAATTTTCTGGAAATTTATATTCTCCGTTTCAAACAAATCGGCGGCACCTGTCTTTCCAAATTGTATGACTTCTTTTCTCTCACCATTTCTTGCAAAGTGTGAGAACTTCTATTTTTAACAAAAATATGGAAATGCTGAGAATATTTGACCCGTTGCCGATATTAGCTTTCAACAAGCAGACGCATTATCCACTATCTCGAGGCGTTATGCTCTCCATATCGCATGATCCCTTGCAGAGCGATATAGAACTGTTATAGTATAGAAAAAAGAAGCCATACGGTTTTGAATTCCAGGTACCGATTTGATTGAAAAAGGGGGTATGTTTCAGGAAAACATCGGGTTTGAATTAGTTTAGTGAATATGCCATTCGTCTTATCATACTAAAATATTTCAATTAGAATTTTGACTTCATTATTTATTGGTGTCTTGAAACACTTTATTCATATGAGAAATAAATTGTTTCCAAAAGAGTTGAAAGATGATACCAAACAAAGATATGAACGAACATTAATAGGGCAGGAGGTTGAACTTCATTCAGAAGTGATTCGGCTTTAATTGATGAGTGGATAGGCGATAAATAACAAATAGAAAAATGTGGCGATAATCCTTTTTAATCCCAAATCGCAAGAAAAATTCCATGTGATTGATGGTGTGATGGGATAAATAAGGAAAAAAACTGATAATCATATCATAACGTTGATTAGAATGAATCGCCGGAAAGTTTAGTATAGAGCAGAAATAATATACCTAAAAGGTGTTAATCAACCATAAATATAGACTCTGTTCGAAGGAAGGAAAATACTCTCTTGAGAATAATAGCCGGGAAACAATCATTTTGTTCAACATTGTACAATGTTTGCTCTTAACACTGAAAGAAATCGATATTTGTGAGACGATAAATTTAACAAAGGTTATAAAAAATAATCAAAAGCAAAAAAACAAGTTTATGGATGTTTCGAGAATCTCCATTTTGACACTTGTCGAATGGGTCATTTCATCAATCCTTATCATATCACCATTTCCGGTCATATCTTGATTGATGGATGATTAGCCTTCATCTCATAAAATCCATCCTAATTTTCATTAATGAAACGATAAAATATCAAAGAAAAGTTTCGGAAAAGTGCTTTCACCTTGTAAGTCAAAGTTGAACTTACAAAAAACAGAATTGGGTCCTTCGAGTCGAATCGAATCGAACACAAATTCGGATATAGATTATCCCTTTTACGATCCCCCAATTCGCATCACACATCCATGGGTCATGTCCTACAACCAAATACCGATTAATGTTAGGGCGTTCTCCCGAATCGACGCAACATGGCTCAAGTGGAAACAGTGCAATGGAGTGCTCTGTGACAGGAAGATGCCAACCAAGCTCAAATCAAGAATCTACAGAACAGTGGTACGGCCTGTGGTTCTCTATGAAGCACAGATATGGGCAATGATCAAGAAGTATGAACAGAAAATGAGCGTGGCAGAAATGAAGATGGCACGATGGTCGCTGGGCGTCACAAGACTCGACAAATAGTCGACAAGATGCGAGAGTACCGCCTCAGATGGTACGGACACGTACAGAGAAAAGATCCAGAACAAGTAGCTCGAATTGTATGGGAGTTGGAGATAGACGAAACAAGGTCCCACGGAAGACCCAAGACATGGTACATCGACACTGAAGAAAGATATAACAGAATTGGGACTCCAGGAGTAGGATGCTAAAGATAGAGGGAAACGGAGAGCGAAGATCAAATCAGCGGACCCCTCCACATAGGGAACAACGCTAGGGAAAAAAAAATGTTTAAATCTTTTCCCTCATATTTTATCGCAATATTTCTTCAACCTGGAAATGAATGACTAATTCTGAGTTAACTATTTATTCTCTCAAAATAAAAAAAAAAGTATAAAATACCCAAAATAAGCTGATAGCCACACAGAAAATAGTCATGTAAAATACTGCAGGGAACGCAATAAAATCCATTGAATTTAGAGGAATACATTTTGGTTATGACATTACAACAAAAGTCAATTATCTATTGCTACTCAGAAGCCAGTTTTTGAATCTTGAAAAATAGGATCGGTATCTTCTTCTTCTGTATTCTGAATCGTCGAAATGGATTTCGTTGTAACAGAAGTTGGCCTGTCGGCCATAGACAGTCGCATCGAACAGCTTCTTGATTTCCTTCCCAGTCAGCTCGAGCTGCTCCAATTGTTCTTGCATCTTCTTGATATTTTCCACTTTAACCTTATTCACAGTACTCGATTTCATTTCCTGATCCAGCACACGCTTTGTTTCCTATAATTATACTGATAGAATCATGGTTATGTTCCACTGATTGATGTTCAAAATATCTATCCCTTATTTATGCTATCTACTGTCTTCCTATATTGAAGTGAAGGATGCATTCGACTATACCCTAGACATTCAGGTCTTTTACTAAAGTCATGCTGTGAAGAGACGCATAAACAACGATGGACGGAGTTGAATACCTTCTACACTTCAATAGAAAGCGACAGTATGACTTTTGTCTATTTATCGCATCACACTATTTTACCGTAATGTCTATTTCTTAGATAAAGTTCTTCATGATTACTCAACTTCATACCCTGTATTCATCCAATTGTTTTTCCAATCGTTCGACTTTCTGCAATATTTCAGAGCTTTTCTTGTTATTTCCTTGTCGTTTTGCTTCTCCGATGTCGAACTTCAGATAGTCCTCGATAGCGTCGTTGTACGCCAGAATAGCATGCTCTTTCAAGAAGGCACCAAATTTAGCGCATATTTCATTAATCGTCTTCTGTTCTTCTTTGTACTTTTTAACGAGTTCGTTGAGTCTCTATAACAATGATAGATTACGCTTCAGGATAACGGATTTTTTCATAAATTTTTGCCAATATCTCGAACAATTTCGTACGTAGAAAAGTGCTTTCACTTAAAGATTATGTTTATTTAAAAATGTCTACCTCGATGGCAATCTTCCTTCGCTCTCTAGAATCTTTGCATTTCTGTAGCTTTTGCTTTACTACAGGATCCTCTACCATCCCTTCGACTTCTTCCTGTTCAAACATAATATGCATATGCATCTCCCTGAAATACCATAATTTTCACATCGTCTAATTCAGCTTATTTGATGCGCTCACCAAGAGCAGTCACAATTCTTGCACTTCAAAGTAGAAGGATCCATTGCATCACATTTCTGAAGTCCTGGATTTGGCACTGTTTCAGGAATCACATTTTCGAGACGGCAATGGTCGTGACATCTAAGCTTTGTGACATTTTTTAAACGTTTTTTCCTCAAATAAACTCATTGTGTGGAGTCATAATTTTATTTCGTTTATTCAGCGCATTGAAAAATATCTGGAATAGCTATCACTCGATTTAAATTGAGTGTACTTGATACTAGTCACACTTCCCATTCGATATCGAAAACATCTACTTTTCGTCAGCGATGTAAAAATCACATACATAGTTTTGTAGATTGTCGTCGGAATATTCGAATTTAGCAACATCTGTGTCTCAATACAATTGATTCCTGTGCAAACAGTTCGCGGATGATCAAGCTGCTTTATTTCGAAGTCAATTTTTGGAATCATCAAATTCTTCTGCAGGCCGTCGCTTTTTAGATCTAGCTCTTTGATCTTCTCTTCTTCCGCATTGATTACCACAATGTTGTCTTGAATATTCTGGGTGACATCGGCTAAGGGCTTGGCTAATGTCAGAATGAGTGTTCTGGCTTCGTTGAGTGAAACAGTCTGTCCGACACTGTGTGGATCGACATCATTTTCGAAGTGCTCCAGAAGACGTTTGGTCTCCTCCACCGAATGTGTCCAGCTCTCCTCGAAATTCTGATGCTCTCTATCGGTGAACTGCTCGCCCGTGTGCAGACAACAGAGAAAACGAAATGACTCGTTATCCATGCAGTAAATTGTCTCTCTGTTCGTCACTATGTCGATACCCTAAAATTTAATGAATCAACAGTTGCATATGATGAGTTGTTATGAAAATGCGCACCCGGTTAGTTTTGAGATCTCCGAGGTATTTCGTCAAGACGGGTAATGTATCGCCAGGTCTGGAAATCGGTTAGTTTATAACCTACTAATGCAGTGCTGAACCGTACTACACATAGCACCCATTAACCTTCCCAACGCAGAAATAAAATGTAGTAAGTCGAATTTTTCTACTTTCACTTATAATTTTCAATTCGTCACTTTTATTATCTCCTTTTATTACGTTTTTGGCTACCTGTAGAACGTCCCTCTAGCATTGGTAAAGCAGAATGCGATGTTGTCGGCGGCAGAGACGTGAAGATGAGTCAGCAGTTCATTGATACAGTACTTGAAGACGATATTCATTCTTGAATTATTCGATTTCATCAGAATACAGATTCCATGGATTTCGGGAACGTGAGTGATGTATCGCAGAATCGAAGAGAAATTTTTCTTATCCTGATCTGCTCCTCGGCAATCTCCAATTCCAGGCGCATCGATAAGACGAATCTTTCTCTTGCCGTCGTTGAAAACGTAGGACCTTGGTTCTTGGGTACTAGATGCACCAACCTAAAGTATTTTCCCATATTTTATTATCAAAAATAGTTCACCTCGGAGGGTTCATTTTTCGACTCGCCAACTTGTATGGTTTTCATCGTTCCATTCGAATCGGTTATGGTGAACTGCGATGGTACGAGGTAAACCTGCTTGCCTTTTTCCGCCTCTTTCAACGTCCGAAATGTGAGGTAGTTTGCGAACCCATTGATCCAAGTACTTTTTCCGACTCCAGTTTCCCCGAGGATTAGAATGTTGATTTCCTTATAAGGACGAAGCCGACTAACGAGATCAGTAAGGTATTTATTATCGGAAAATCCGATGAAGTTCGTTCCATGCTTCGGATCGGAACATCGAAATTGGAAAGTGCTGATGGGAGCAGAGCCACAGTCACACAAAAAATTGCCAACAAAATCATATTGCAATATTCTTTTACATACGATGCAAAACCATTCGTGTTCCTCTTGCTGTTCACAATAATTTCCCTGAATCGATAAAGGGCAAACAAAAATTGCATCGACGCGATCATTTGGTTTTGTTGTAGAGCGAGATCGATCTATAGAACATTTGAATAGACATTTCTTTTGCCTTTTTTTGATTTTTTCCGTGTAATTGATAGCAGTGTATGAAAGATTGGCGTAGTGATAAATTCGATTGCCATCAGTCACTCCTGCACTTTGGACTATTTCCGGTTGAATATCAACATCAACTAAAATGCACGATTTAGTATTTTGTTTAATCAGACCATTGAATAATTCCTTATTCATCTCCAAGTTAGGATCCTTCCAGGAGCAGAAGAACACATAACATTCTTTTGTCTCGTTTTTCATCCGTAGATTATTCAGCGACATTTCTTTTCCTACATAATGCACTCCTTGTTCTTTTACCGATGTAGCAAAGGTAATCTTATCGCGAGATGATCTCAAAGAATTTATGAAGTCCCTAACTTTAGGTCGGGATGCAGGAGAATTTTCATAGCTCTTAATAATATTGTCAATCTCTTCCGAGGACGATAAAGTTCCATGTCGAATAGAAACAATTGCCTTGTGTAGTTTCGTTTTGATATCGTCTTGAGCTCTCTGGACGATTAGTTTTCGATTCGAAACCGAACCCATGACATCATCCATAATGCAGTACGAGTGTTTTTGAAAATTATCGTGAATATCGTTTAGCTCACGCATGCTTTCGTTCATTTCGTCAAAAGTTCTAACTGCCTCGTTGATCGCATATTCGTTGATCGAATTTACTATACGATCTGATTCAATATTGCCGAGATGTGTTTTGATTGCAGATAGTGGCATTAAAGTATAGCAAATAGGGACCCCCTTTCCACCATTGGCATTAGCGACATAGGTTGGTAACTTCCTCATGAATTCGCGTGCCTGCTCAAACTCCTGTGGTATATCACCACCACCTGGCAAGGCATCAGCGTGGAGTTCGAATTGAAAGTTACTTGATTTATCATGTACATCTTTTTTGTTTTCTGCGTGACCAGATCCACCAACATCTAGTTGGGCTATCTTTGCCTAAAACAACTATTTTTATGATTGACTAATGATTAGTTTCATAAATTTATAAATTAATGGTAAATTTACATGCAGGACTAGAGCCGAAATGAAATCACGAGCTCATAATTTCGAACTATGTGCTAATTTTTTTTTTGCGAATCACGAGTTCGTAATTTCTTTTCGGTTCCGGTCCAGGATTTGATAATTCATAATAAATACCTTGAGTTCTGCTTTAATCTCCTTTTCATCATCGCTTTCTTCTTTAGTGCATTTCACTGTGGCGATTGCGATGGCTCCCCATTGGATTCCACTTACGAAATGAGTGGCATTTGGCATGTTAGTGACTGAATCAGGTGACAGAAGTGAAATCACATTGCCATGACTGATGTTTACCGATTCATTCTAAAAATAATCTCTCAAATTAGTATTCGAATTGGCCTGATAAACCTTTGTTATTCTTTTGCATACTAAAGCAGCACTTGATTCGCGCGCTGATTTTGATTTGGAATTGAGATACTTTCCGGATCCACCGATGTTTATTGCTGTCCCAGAAAGAAGCGATGCCTAAAGATATCACAACTTTGACGAATCGTATGAAAAATTGAAAATGCTTTTTATCCTTATTTTAGCATCTCTAACTTATCTCGTAGAATCGCAATTGCACGGAAAAGTTCTTATTTCATACCATAAGTTCTCCTCCGATATCGAACTTATCGAGCTTTTCCTCCATCGTATCATTATAAATATATTTCACAAATTTATCCTCATTATCAATTATATCTTTTTCGGTCTCTGGCAGTTTATCATTGAATATTCCAATTCCGCAGAAGTTATCAGTATAGGCATCGTACAATTCACCAAGTTGATGAATTCGACCAAGTGCCTGACGAGTTATCATTTCGCCTTACAAAATACTGAAACGAATGCAAAAATCATGTCATTTTAGGTATGTAAAATGCAAGCCAAATGATGATTATGTAATCATAGAAAAGGAAATACCCTAATAAATATTATAAGGTAGCATTTTGACCTAAAGTCCTCTTTTCGCGATGAAACTAGCAGGGCTTAAAAAGATTGGACCAGGACCTGGATCTGGTTTTCAGGTCCAGGTCGAGATTTTGAGAACATTCAGGTTCAGGTCCAAAATGACCAAATCCAAGCCAGTCCAGGCCCGAATCAGACCCAAAAGTTTCTTTTACGTTTTTTTAAATTGTTTTTTATTGTTTGTTATTTTTGTTTTTTATTTCACTACTTTTGTTCGAAAATCTCATTTTCATTCATTTTTAATCATGTCTACAGGGTGAAAAATAAATACTGTTGACAACTTTACAACGCCGTTTACATAAATGACAGCTTTGTAAAACAAATTTTTATGAAATCGCCGTGCCTTATTTTAGTTATTTATCCGAATTTTAAAACATTTCAATTGTTAATTTTCGAATAACAGCCCCGAGTACAAAGCGCTTTAAAATCATCGAATTTCACAAGCAAAAACACAGTAATTCAACAACCGCTCGGCTGCTCAAAATGTTGCGACAAGTGGTCTCATGCCACATCAAACGATTCAAGGAGATTGGCTCTACTTCTGACAGATCTCGTTCTGGCCGCCCCAAAACTTTCAACGTCACCAGAGCCAAGAAACTTATCAGGATGCGAATTAAGCAAAATCCTAAAAGGTCAATCCGAAAAATGGCTCAAAAGCTGAACACCAGTCACACAGCCACCCGTTCAATTGTTATAAAGGATCTCAAGCTCAAGCCCTACAAGCTCTAAGACTTTCACGACCTGACTCCCAATGGTATGGCCGTACGGGTTCAAAGATGTAAGCAGTTACTGCAACGATTTCCTGCTGGCACGCATTCGACTATTGTGTTCAACGATAAGAAATTCTTCGCTGTACTCCATTGTGGAAGCTGTCAGCAACCGTCCAAACGACTGTATTATTGTTCCAGATGTCTCTGCTGCCAATTCAAGTGGTCGAAACATTGGAGGGAAGACTCATTCCCAATCTGTGATGGTTTGAACAGTCGCGACTTCGGACGAAAAATCGCCATTGGTCCTCGTTAAGAAAGGGCTGAAAATCAACAAAGAAGTCTACCAAGATGCGATCTTCGAGGATATTCTCCTTCCTTGGACCCAAACCAACTTCAGACAACGTTCCTCGACCTATCAACAAGACTTCACCCTCACCCACAAAGCCAAATCCGTGCAACAATGGTGCTGCTCCAATATGCCGGATTTCATTGACTCCTTTCAATGGCCTCCCATTCTCCCGATTTGAACCCCTGGATTATAGCATATGGAATGAATTGTAGAAAAAGGCTTGTTCGACATCCCACACCACTTTAGAACCCCTCAAATGAGCCTTGACGAAAGTCTGAGCCGATCGCGACCTGAACTTTATCTGAAACGCCTTCGACTCGTTCCCTCGCAAACTCCAGCGCTGTATCAAAACCAATGGGGGTTATTTCGAAAATTGTTAATTTATTTTTGTTTCAGAAGATCTAAATAAATTATCTACAAAAAAATTTTCATTTGAACGCTTATTCCGTTTTTACGGTGAAAAATATTTTATCAACAGTATTTTTCCACCCTGTAAAATATGATTGAACTTTTAAAAAAAATCACTTTATAATAACGAATAACCTATCGATAATAATAAGAGAGACGACTTCAAAACTGGGATGGAACTCGAATAAAAATTACTGACAGTAAAGTAAGTACAATGACTGCCTCGATTACTGTGATATTAAATTTACTGTCTCATTTTTTCAGTTTACTGTCACAGTAATTTCTACTTGGGTCCCACCTCTAGTGAAATTGGTCAAAATTAATGACAAGAGCAAAAAGCTGAGAGGGTCGCAAAAATGCTTGCCTTATCAGCGCCTATCCGATGAAATTTTTCCCGTATTATTACAAAATTGACCCAATCGGGATAATTCGGTTCAATATTTCATAAAAACTAAAACTGATGATAATGGCTATGAATCACGAGAAAATTGGATCAACTATCTTGAAACGGGCAGAACTTTATTGATGCAAGCAAAATTGTGTAACAAAATTAATGCATTTATTGGTCTTAAGAGAAAGTATTTGTCAGATTCGAACAACTGTCCGCATTTCAGAAAAAGTTTCACAATTCGTCGTGATTTTTTAGATGAAAAAATGCTCGTTAGATTGATACAAAGAAAACTTTGTTGCTATAAAAGATTTTCTAAAAAGCTTAAAGAGCATCATGTAACCCATTTTCTTATATAGTTCTTGGAATGTTAACCATTTGCTGGTACGGTAGGCCGTCTCGATGTCAAAATAGGGGGTAAAATACCCTCCAAATTCACCGAAAATCACTTCCCCTAAACAAAAATATATTACAACATTTAAATAAATACCGTAGGATGATAAAGGAGTTCGAGCTACACTAATATCAGCAATAAAAGTGAGAAAGCATGTGACCCTTTTTGAGATAATAATACTCAAAGTGGGTGCGGTCAGGGGGTCGATTGTTGAAATAGCGAATAAATTGGCACATATTATACATTAAATGAAAGCCTTTTATAGAGCTGAGTAATATTCTGAAAACCACTTGAAAAACAGACTAGTCTATCGCCTTTTATGGCCATTTGAAAATACCCCATTTTTGGTCTTTTTCAACAGGTGGTTATAGTCAATTACAATGATGGTATAATGAAACCATTTGCTGAAATTGATAGAAATGGACTCGAATATTACTCTCCAGTCAATTACGAGTCGATTGATACCCATTTTGGTATAGTACTACTTGGGTACTATATGGGTGGTATACCATGGACCCATATGGTAATATGGTAAAGTGGTAGCACAGTACTTTAGGAAGCAAAAATGAAGTATTGCCCTCCAACTGCTATATTCCGAAAAGATTTTTCAATTTAGTTTTATCTTACAAAAGTTATGAATTTTTGAAGATTTTTGTCATTTTCGTGGGTCTGACCCATTCAAACCTCCATACCACACATACCATAATAGATAACCATGAGGTGTCTTCACAAAAGTTGCTTAATTTGAAGAGCTCTATCGTTTGGTATACAATTTATAGGGTCTAGCTTACATTTTTGAATTTCGACCCCTAACCGCACCCTCTTTGGGCGTTTTTTTCCTAAAAAGGGGCGCATGTTTTCTCACTTTTTATTGCTGATATTAGTTTGGCTAGAACCCCTTTATCATCCTACGGTGCTTATTTCAATGTTACAATATATTTTTGCTCAGGGGAAGTGATTTTCTGCAAACTTTGAGGGTATTTTTACTCTCCTACTTTGACATCGAGACGGTCTACCGTAGCCAGCAAGTGGCTGATCTTCAAAATCTATATATCATAAAATGGGAAATTATATGGGCTACATCATACTTTTAAAATTTTTCGAAAATCTTTTATAACAAAAAAGTTTTCTTTGTACCATCTAACGAGCATTTTTTTCACATAAATCAAAATTTTCAAATTAGCATAACTCCGCCCACTCTTGAGGATGGGGCCTAATCTCTTCGATTTCGTGATTAGGACCCATAGGGGTACCCACCTCTATGATCAAATCACGAGTTGGGAGACTTTTTCTGAAATGCGGACAGTTGTTCGAGTCTTACAAATGCTTTCTCTTAAGATCAATAAATGCATTAATCTTGTTACACAATTTTGCCTGCACCAATAAAGTTCTGCCCCACTGCTTCAAGATAATTGATCCAATTTTTCTCGTGATTCATAGCCATTATCATCATTTTTAGTTTTATGAAATATTGAGCCATACAACCCAGGAAATTTTTTTCGCGTCATTATCGAATTTTCCCGATGGGGTCAATTTTGTAATAATGCGGGAAAAGTTCCTGAGAATCGTTATAATTTTTCTTAATCTATGCTTAAATTGAGTCTTTTTAGCGAACTTTTGTTTGTTCATTTTATCCATAAAATATTTTAGGACTTTATTAGTTCTTCGAAATGTAAGTTCCTATGAAATATATGACTTTTCATAATAAAATATTTCTCAAATAAGTCATATTTTCAAACGAGCTTCATAGAATTAACTAGTCTAATGTGCAATTTAAAAAAATTATAACCTTCAAAACAATAAATGTTGAGATGAAATAAAATGGTCTATATCGGCATCGATTTGGGGACGACATATTCTTGTGCTGCAATTATTGAGGATGGCCGACCTGTGGTGATTCCAAATGATAATGGAAAAGGTAATAACTTCATTATTTCAAGAAAAAATGTTAAAATTTTACTTGAAACTTATTTGGAGTGTGATATTGTTGTCCTTAATATTGAAGGAGCAAAGTGGTGTACGGCTGTCTTTCAGTGTATTAGTAAGAGAAAAATTTAGGGCAAAGAGACCTTTCTGGACTTATTCTCTGTTCCCATATTTTTGCTATCAGATTTTGGACACGATAATAATAATTAGATGTTTTCGAGAAAATAATGTTCAATTTTAACAGTAATAGTTTATTTTGTACAAAATTTATATAATTTAAGGCAAAAACATCGTCCCTTCGGTAGTCGCATTTACTGAGGAAGAAATCTTAGTTGGCAGTTCAGCTTTGGACAGCAACACTGATTTGTCGAATATTCTCTATGGTAAGTAAAAATATTACAATTTTTGAGTTAGCATAAAATTGTAAAATAATGTCATGAAAGTAGAATTGATATGAGTTCGATATTCAATTTTTTAAGATTTCAATTTTGAATAACATAATTTGTAGATTCGAAACGTTTGATCGGTTGGGAAATTTTTAATGATCTTCTGATTGCTGATGATAGACAATTATGGACATTCGATGTGAACACCAGAAATGCTGAGTCGTTATTCTATTATTCATAATTAAAATAAGTTTAGAACTATGCTGGATATATTTTGAATAAGGGGAAATCAAATGAGAAGTTCATTCTTCCTGAAGAAGTTTCGGCGAAAATTCTCAAATATTTGAAGGATCAAGTAGAAGTAACACATATATCATAATATTGAATTTCAATTCACAGAGTTCACTGTTTTCCACCATTTCAATCATTTGGCATTGCTTGATGCTGTAAAGTGAAAATACATGCTCAATCATTTCAACTAAAATGAAACAAATTTCATATATAAATTATGATAATCTTGTAAAATTTGATTATTGAATCATCTAATAAACTTAGTCTTATTACTTTAGAAGTATACAAATCAAAAAGTGACAAAAGCTGTAGTCACTGTACCGGCTTCTTTCAATGAGAGACAAATAACTGCAACGAAGAGAGCGGCTGAATTGGCTGGACTGAAATTAAAGGGTTTACTGCAAGAACCTATTGCTATAATAATTGCCTACATGGAAAAACATAAGTTGAGAATAGCGAAAATTTTGATCTTCGATCTTGGAGGAGGTATTAAATCAGTTAAACAATTTACTATAATCGTATTTAGGAACTCTTAACATAAGCATTGCTCAAATTAAGCTAGATGGATATGAGTTAAAAGCTATAGCAGGGGACCCCCATTTAGGTTATCATTAAGCTTTATATAAATTTGAGATTTTAAATTTAGGCGGTCAAGACTTTGATAGTCGAATAATGAAATATGTTATTGAGGAATTTCGGAAAACTTCAGATTATGATATTTTTAAAAAACCTAGACTGGTCAAAAGATTGAGAGCTGAATGCAGAAATGCAAAGGAATCGTTGTCATTCTCGAATAATCCTGTTAATGTTCATGTATGGAGTTGAGATTACTCTGAAATCTTTAAAAATTTAATTGATTTAGCTTGAAATAAATGATGGTGTTGCTATCAACGTTCAGCTTTCGATGGAAAAACTCAATGAATTATGCAGCGATTTATTTGACAGAGCAATGGTATATGTTGATAAAGCACTAAATACAGCACGAATTTCGTCAAGCCAATTGGATTATGTGGTAGAAGTCTAATTTTATTAATATGCTAATAAATAGCAGCATCTAGATATTAGTTGGTGGATCTACTAGAATTCCCGAAATTCGACATAGGCTGGGAAATAGATTTGGAAGATCTAAATTAAAGTCCGATATAAATCCAGATGAAGTCGTAGCTTATGGAGCTGCGATTATTGCAGATGCAATTCTATTTTATCGTAAGAAATTATGTTGAAAGCTAAGTAAGAGACTTTAAAACGATTCTTAATAATTTAGTTTATTATCGAAATAATTATAAGGATGAAGGAAGAATATGCTTGTTCAATTCATCTACCTGCTCATTCGAAGAAATTGCAAAATTTCATAGTTATTATGATCCATATCTAGTAGCAACTACACAGAATAAAGTGAATTCTTATGTTCGTTATTTTAAATAGTTTCTTAAGCTTCAGATTTTTGGAATTAGCGGCGAATATGAATCATTTGAAATATATGACTTGAATACTCAACAAATTTCAAGAGGTCTTATCAACAAATCCATAAATGATCTATTCAAATAATTTTACAGGCCCAGATCCTCCTGAATGGCGTGATCATGCATCTGTGGCTTATTTCAAAGACAAATTGTATTATTTGGGTGGAGAGAATCCTAAATCATACTACAAATATTCGAATAGAGTTGATGTAAGAAGATCGAATGAAAATCCACGAAATAATCTATTCAGGTTTTAATAGATGGAAAATGGCAAACAGGACCTGCTTTTCCTCTTCCAATTAGACTTGCTCAAACAATAACATGCGATGGAATTTTATACGGTCACATTATAGCATACTCATTATTGTAATTATGGATATTCAGTTATTGATGGTCGTGAAAGTGGAAAGATATATCGATTATCAGACGATGAGCGAAAATGGATTAAAATTAGAAAGATTCCAGTAAGACATTCCTTTGGAGTTGCATCGCTAAATGGAAGAATTTACATAACTGGAGGACAGGGGTCGTTAATTTTGTATGATAAATAATGTATCATTATATATTTAGTGGTGGTAGTGATGTATTAAAATCCTGTCTGTGTTTCGACCCCTCAGCTCCAGTTGACAGTCAAATTTCTCGAATCGCTGATATGAATTATGCAAGAAGAGATCATTCGCTCATTGTCACTAACAGGAAATTGTATGCAATCGGAGGGTGAGCTGAGATTTTGCATATCTTTATACGAAATATTTATTAACTTAGATTTAAAGAAAATTACTTTATACCGGAAAATTTTTGTAATTTAATCGAGGAATACGACCCAGCTAAAAATGAATGGAAATTTGTAGGAAGCTTGCAAACACAATGTAAGTTTTTAAAGATCGATAAAAATACTCAATTAAATAACAGGAATAAAACCTATTCTATCATAAGAAAATATTCTTTGTATGAGCGAAAATTCCATTTTGCAAAGCTTCACTAATGGACTGCCACATTTTTCCATGTATCCTCTTACATAGTGCTTTTACGCATCACCGCGGTTGCCTTTTCGTATTTTCATGCTCCAAATATTCGCTTTATCAGTTACCTTTCCCAAACAAAAGGCTAGTAAGACATGAAAAGTGAGTTTAGGATTTGTGAAGACTTGATCATAAGACCTATATAAGAAAAATGCCCGTATTTTTCAGTCTGGTACAGTTACCATTTAAAAAAAGGATTCTGTGCAAAACTACGGCCTTCAGAGGGCATTGCCAGACTTTCCATTTTTCTTAATAATTTTTCCGCCCTCATTTTCGTGATATAAATTAACATGAATGAGACTCTTATGATTTTTTTTCTGAATTCGCCGATATCTTCGAAAATTCATGAGAAAAATGAATCCAAATACTCAATGTTCATTTTGCCGAATTAACGCACATTCTGATTTTTTTACTGAAGAAAATGGGTCAAGTTTGCTGGGAAGACCTGGGGGGGGGGCGTGTTCTAGGAACGTGATTTTGATCGAAAAATGACTACAAAATCCTTAAGGTTTATAATTCGTGTGAAAACTTAATGAGAGATACTTGTAAAGGAGCAAAATGGGGGATTTTTCGATCATTAGGTCAAATTTTCCAGATTTAGGTATATTTTCATGAGTTGGTACCCGAGACAAAGTTTTTACTCGTTGCATTTCCCATAAATGTATAAAATATCACTCTTCCCTAGGACCTGTCCATAACTAGATAAATAGCAGACGAAAATTTTCTCTTAGACACTTACTTCACAAATTTGGCTCCACTTGCGCCCTCTAGATATATTCATAGGAATCTTTTCTTCATCCTACTATTATCATTATTTTAAATTTTGCCTTTATAGTAGGGACCGCCAGCCATTTTGCCAAATTCACTCTGGCGCTATGTTTTCTACATTTTTCAGGGTCTGAGGTGCCCCTCTAAACATCCCCACCGAAAAAACCGCGAAAAAATACGTCACTGATGAAAAAATTGATAAAATTTAATGCGAAAAATCGGGAAAATCGCTCCTTTTCGTGGACAAGGGAAAGGGGCGTGGCCTATCTGCAAAAGACACTGCCGCTCGCTCCCCCTTTCTTTCCCTGCCTTTAGGGATCTTTTTCTCTGCACTCTCTTTCATTTCAGCATTGGCTTCTTTTATATTTTCGTGAATTATCAGGATTTCAGTTGCTCTACGCAGGATTTTTCTGATTTTTTCACCGAAGACGGACAATTGACCAACTAATCAAAATATCAAATAAAAAAATATGTACCTTTCAAAATATGCCTAGAGTGATCAAATTTAGTAAAGATGAAAAAATGGTCATTTTGAAACTAATTTTAAAAATATTTTTTGATAAAATTTCGATTTTTTCTTTTGAATATCATAATTAGGGAGTATCAAATTTTATCTTAGTCAAGTTTTTAGGCGATTTCAGTGATCCTTTGTCAAGATACAGGACCGCAAAGGCGAGCATCTATTATTGCCTCGGGAAAAGTTTGGCGCCGCAGGATTTTTCTAATTTTTACATATGTTGTACATGTCAACTAGGTGTACCGATTCATCAAAAAAAAAGAAATGTACCTTTTTTATAACTCGAAATATTAGCACTGTCGCAATTTGGTGTGCATTTGACGCGCATTTGCGGACTTATTTCGCACCCAATCAATAAATCGATATCACCACGTGAAAGAGCGGTATCGAATTGTATAGTAGGTATCGATCAATTGGGAAAAACAAAAATAAAATAAGAAAAATCGGCGATAATCGAAAGGGCTATCAACTATGGACAATATTGAACCGAGGCAAAGGGGCGGGGCTTGGCGGTCCCTACTTTATAGGGATTAATTTCAAGGATTTCTACATACTTTATATATGAACATTTTTCACTTTTTTCTAATCAATAAATATATGACACGTTCTTTGTAAAAATCGAGTTTTCTATAAAGGGGGGTGGTACCCAAGAAGTTGACCCTCAATATTCGAGCTGATTTTTTGTTCCTGGGGGTTTTCGACTACGCTGATTACGAATATGACGGTTAAAACTCGATCCGATCACTTGTTCCACATGTTCCGGAAGGTCAGCATACGGTAGTTCCATAAAATTCTATTTTCGTTATTCTGTATGGGAAAAATTCAACTTTGGTATTAAAATGCTCGGAGAGACCATCTGAGCACGATTCTGAAAAGACCTCGTCGAAATGACACCGAATAAGGAAGTTATGATGAACATAGTGAAACATGTGAAAAATGTCATATTGATTTTTTGTTTCTTTTAATTTTTAATTTTTTAGAAGCCCCAGGTTCCATGAGTTATTTATACTAGAAAGTAGCCCAGGTCTTCTAGTTTCTGAGACACTTAACCGTTTTCCTATAGACTGCCCGCTAGAGAAGAAATTCCATTTCTTCGAAGTGTTGTCATAGCTCATTTTTGCCTAGTTTGATTTTAAAAATTCATAACTTCCATAATTCTAAACCAAATTCGGTAATTCTTTTTTTATTCGATAGAATTTAATCTATAGATTATTAAGCAATAAAATAAGAATTTTTTCGAATATTGATTTCTGCAGAAATGCACACTTTTCGCGTCTTGATTGCGTACTTTTCAACCTGTCCTGGGTTTACGCGTAAATGGCGTTGGAAAAATTCGTCCTTCCAGTATGTTGCGTAGATGGGCATGATGGACAACTTTGTTGCAGAACTGATCTTGAATTCGTTATCGTATAAGCTCCAGAATTTTTTAAAGTTCGATGACCAATTATTGCAAAGTGCCTTTAGGGCAGTAAATTTCAAAAATTCATAGCTTCCTATATTTCACACCAAATTTCATGATTATTTTTTTTATTTTGTAGATTTTGAGTAGGAGAATAAATTCTAAATATAAAAAAAATTTTTAGAAATTAATTTTGGCGGAAGAAATTATCTTAAGCTACCCTATATACCCGTACTGGGTTTACAAGGGTAATGTGAGTTAAAGTTGGAATTTTCAATAAAATCTTGTAGAGCTCTTCAAATTGAACAAATTGTATCCAGAACTTATTCTAGAATGTGCACACACAAAGAGATATGAATTTTTGAAATTTACTGCCCTAAAGGCACTTTGCAATAATTGGTCGTTGAACTTCAAAAAATTCTGTAGTCGATACGATAATGAACTCGAGGTCAGTCCTGGAATGAAAGTTGTTCACCATGTCATTCTACGCAACATACTGGAAGGACGAATTTTTCCAACGTCATTTACGCGTAAACCCAGGACAGGTTGAAAAGTACGCAATCAAGACGCGAAAAGTGTGCATTTCTGCAGAAATCAATATTCGAAAAAATTCTTATTTTATTGCTTAATAATCTATAGATTAAATTCTATCGAATAAAAAAAGAATTACCGAATTTGGTTTAGAATTATGGAAGTTATGAATTTTTCAAATCAAACAAGGCAAAAATGAGTCATGACAACTCTTCGAAGAAGTGATATTTCTTCTCTAGCGGGCAGTCTATAGGAAAGCGGTCAAGTGTTTCAGAAACTAGAAGACCTGGGCTATTTCCCAGTTAAATAACTCACGGAACCTGGGGCTTTTAAAGAATTAAAAATTAAAAGAAGCGAAAAATCGATATGACATTTTCCATATGTTTCACTATGTTCATCATAACTTCCTTATTCGGTATCATTCCGACGAGGTCTTTACAGAATCGTGTTCAGATGGTCTCTCCGAGCATTTTAATACCAAAGTTGAATTTTTCCCATGCCGAATAACGAAAATAGAATTTTATGGAACTACCAGATGCGGACCTCCCGGAACATGCGGAACAAGTGGCCGGATCGGGTTTTAACCGTCATATTCGTAATCAGCGTAATCGAAAACCCCAGGGACAAAATATCAGCTTGAAATTTGAGGGTCAAATTCTTGGGTACCACCCCATACTCGATTCTTACGAAGAACGTGCCATACATAAAATAAATGCTTGTATCTTGTTTATTTCTAGCCAACTTGCCGAGAACATTCACAATATCAGATTCCAATAAAGAAATCAATATTCTGATCCTCGGAGAAACTGGAGTCGGAAAAAGCACCTGGATCAATGGATTCGCAAACTACCTCACGTTTCAAACGTTGAAAGAGGCGGAAGAAGGCAAGCAGGTCTGCCTCGTGCCATCGCAGTTCATCATAACGGGTTCGAATTATCAGACGAAAACTATAAGAGTTGGCGAGGAGAAAAATGAATCCTTCGAGGTGAACTATTTTTGACAATAAAATATGGGAAAATACTTTAGGTTGGTGCATCTAGTACCCAAGAACCAAAGTCCTACGTTTTCAATAACGGCAAGAGAAATATTCGTCTCATCGATACGCCTGGAATTGGAGATTGCCGAGGAGCAGATCAGGATAAGAAAAATTTCTCTTCGATTCTCCGATATATCTCTCAAATTCCCGAAATTCATGGAATCTGTATTCTTCTGAAACCGAATAATTCAAGAATGAATATCGTCTTCAAGTACTGTATCAATGAACTGCTGACTCATCTTCACGTCTCTGCCGCCGACAACATCGCATTCTGCTTTACCAATGCTAGAGGGACGTTCTACAGGTAGCCAAAAACGTAATAAAAGGAGATAATAAAAGTGACGAATTGAAAATTATAAGTGAAAGTAGAAAAATTCGACTTACTACATTTTATTTCTGCGTTGGGAAGGTTAATGGGTGCTATGTGTAGTACGGTTCAGCACTGCATTAGTAGGTTATAAACTAACCGATTTCCAGACCTGGCGATACATTACCCGTCTTGACGAAATACCTCGGAGATCTCAAAACTAACCGGGTGCGCATTTTCATAACAACTCATCATATGCAACTGTTGATTCATTAAATTTTAGGGTATCGAAATAGTGACGAACAGAGAGACAATTTACTGCATGGATAACGAGTCATTTCGTTTTCTCTGTTGTCTGCACACGGGCGAGCAGTTCACCGATAGAGAGCATCAGAATTTCGAGGAGAGCTGGACGCAATCGGTGAGGGAGATCGAACGTCTTCTGGAGCACTTCGAAATGGATGTCAAACCACACAGTGTCGGACAGACTGTTTCACTCAACGAAGCCAGAACACTCATTCTGACATTAGCCAAGCCCTTAGCCGATGTCACCCAGAATATTCAAGACAACATTGTGGTAATCAATGCGGAAGAAGAGAAGATCAAAGAGCTAGATCTAAAAAGCGACGGCCTGCAGAAGAATTTGATGATTCCAAAAATTGACTTCGAAATAAAGCAGCTTGATCATCCGCGAACTGTCTGCACAGGAATCAAATGCATTGCTACAGAAACGTTGCCAGATTTGGGTATCACGAAGACAATCTACAGGACTATGTATGTGATTTTTAAATCACTAATGAAAGTAGATGTTTTCGATATCAAATGAGAAGTGTGACTAGTAGTATCAAGTATACTCAGCTTGAATCGAATAGTTCTCTCAAACATTTTTCCATCTTTTCAATGCGTTGAATAAACAAAAGAAAATTATGACTCCGCACAATGAGTTTATTTCGGGAGAAAAAGAACGGTTAAAAAATGCTCCAAAGTTTAGATGTCACGACCCTTGTCATTGCTGTCTCGAAAATGTAATCCCTGAAACGGTGCCAAATCCAGCGCTTCAGAAATGCAATGCAATGAACACTTCTTTGAATTGCAAGACATGTAGCTGCTCCTGGTAAGTGCATCAAATAAGCTGAATTAGACGATGTGAAAATTATGGTATTTCAGGGAGATGCATATGCATATTATGTTTGAACAGGAAAAAGTCGAGGTGATGGTAGAAGATCCCTTGATAAAGGAAGCTCTACAGGAATGCCAAGATTTTAAAAAACTACAGAAGATTGCCATCAAGGTATTCATTTTAGATAATCATAATCTTTAAATGAATCATCTCTCTGTACACGAAATTGTTCGAGATATTGGCAAAAATTTATGAAAAAATCCGTTATCCTGAAGCGTAATCTATCATTGTTATAGAGACTCAACGAACTCGTTAAAAAGTACAAAGAAGAACAGAAGACGATTAATGAAATATGCGCTAAATTTGGTGCCTTCTTGAAAGAGCATGCTATTCTGGCGTACAACGACGCTATCGAGGACTATCTGAAGTTCGACATCGGAGAAGCAAAACGACAAGGAAATAACAAGAAAAGCTCTGAAATATTGCAGAAAGTCGAACGATTGGAAAAACAATTGGATGAATACAGGGTATGAAGTTGAGTAATCATGAAGAACTTTATCTAAGAAATAGACATTACGGTAAAATAGTGTGATGCGATAAATAGACAAAAGTCATACTGTCGCTTTCTATTGAAGTGTAGAAGGTATTCAACTCCGTCCATCGTTGTTTATGCGTCTCTTCACAGCATGACTTTAGTAAAAGACCTGAATGTCTAGGGTATAGTCGAATGCATCCTTCACTTCAATATAGGAAGACAGTAGATTTGAACATCAATCAATGGAACACAACTATGATTCTATCAGTATGATTGTAGGAAACAAAGCGTATACTGGATCTGAATATGCAATTAGGTCATACGAAGAAGGTCGAAGTGGCGGAGATCAAGAAGATGCAAAAGGAATTGGAGCAGCTCGAGCTAACTGGGAAGGAAATCAAGAAGCTGTTCGACGCGACTGTCTATGGCCAGCAGACCAACTTCCACTACACCGAAACTCATTTCGACGATTCGAAATACAGAAAAGAGAGGCACAGGCCCTACACACCTAATCAGGGCAATTTTCAATCGGAAATGCCCGAGTATAGCAGTGGAAAACAGCGCAGGTCCTATTTTTCAAGAGCCAAAGACTGGTTTCTGGGTAATAATAGATAATTGGTTTTTGTTGTAATATCACAGCCAAAATTTATTCCTCTAAATTCAATGGATTTTATTGTGTTCCTTACAGTCTTTTACATCACTATTGTCGATCCTGAGTAAGTGAATATTGCATACTCTTTGCACACATTCTGCATTTTTCCCTCGCTCTTGCTTTCTTTTCGCCTCTCCGGAAAAGTGTAGAGAAATAGAGACGGGGCATGGGGGAGGCAAGTTGCAAAGAGTATGCAATATTCATTTGCTCACAGTCAACTATATCATCTTTTATATGTCATGACGCCATTCCTCAAGTCAAATTTTCGGGAATAATTGCAATAAAATTGATTATCATTCTGTGTTGTGATATGTAACATTTTCATACAAATTTTATGATTAAAAATATGAGCTTAATATTAAAAATAATAATTAAAATAACAATGCTTCGCAAACTCATTCAAAGTATCGAGAGAGAAAAGAGGTAATAGAAGACAGCCGTAAGATAGGTTAGACTTGGTTTTGGAGTATACCGAGCTTAACCTGCCTTATGGATTAAAATATGAAAATTTAAAGGACAAAAGAAATTCATTTTAGGATTTGAAAGATAAAATTGATGAGGTCCTTGGCGGGCTCAACTGTAAATTAAAATTTTTTTACATCTCCGATTTTTCATTGTTCATCATTGAAAAATTCATTTAGAAGTATCTTTTTCAACAAAAAAACCTCTGATCGAGCTTCTCTATGTCCTTTTCTATTATGTCGACCGCCGAATGGTTGCCCGCTGCCCTAAATTATATTTTTGAAAACAATAAATGGATTTCAAATTACTTATAGAAATCTATCCATCCTCGGGCTAGAGACTTCTCTTCTGCCTGGCCGTGAGCTTCCCCTTTTTCTTCCGACCTAGTAAATCCCTGAAACAAAGTTCTATTAGCTTTGGTTATACTTTAAAATATACCTCTCTTTGAGGGATTCGATGGCAGAATCGATATAGGCCAACATGTCCACGTTGTCCTCCTTCATCTTGGCCTCCAGCTCGGTCTCCCTGACGGCAGAGACTTCTGAAAACTATTTATTAAAATGATAAACTGATGCCAAGGTCTCTTTATTAAGAACTAAATATCGACATACCAACGAGCCGCCTATAAGCCAGCTCAGCCAGGAGAATCATCGCAATGATGACGACGACGATGGTAGAGAGGACGCAGAAGAGAGTCTTCAGGCAAGTCGACAGTTTCTAAATAGAATAAAATAAGCACATCTATTTTTAGATCTACTTTATAGAAAACAAATCGAACGAGCATTTCTCTGATAGAAGCAAAAAGTTGTTGGAAATTGATGGTTGGATCGCGAAAATTTGAAATGTTCGAATAGAAGACTGAAATTTGGAAATGGGACCAGTTCTTCTCAAATGAGATTATTTTCTAGTACACACCCATATGTCCATATTTGGTTATGGTTACTATACAACTTGTCCGGGATTTTCCGAGCCTTACAGAATTTCTCTTAGGCATTTTACTGGGTAATTATTAAAATTTAAGATAATTGCTTATTTGAAACTCACCATGATTTGCTTGTCTTTTTGATAGATAAATTTTTAGGCTTTTAGTTAAAATATGTTGATTAAGTTCGAAGTATGACAATTTAGACGTCGAGTTTTGTCCAATTTAGATGGACAGTAGAGTTGAGATACGGTATCTGAAACTTACATTTTAAGTTGAAAAATCGGATTTGAGGATAAAAATAGACGAAATGGTTTTGCTCTGAGAGATTTATTAGAGGAAATGGTTGTAAAATGGAAGAGTCAGAGAAAGAATGGTCGCTCACAAGATAGAGAAAAACGAAAACATTCAAATGATTCAAATGGCAAAAAGTAACGCAGTTGGCGATGTCTGAAAAGACAAGATTTGAAGTAGAGCAATGAATCATCATTTTCTCTCGGATCTGATGTTCAGATCGGAATAGAAAAATTTGAGGAGAAATCAATGAAAATATGCAAAGTGCAAATTTATGAGTGTTGATTGAGTCATTGGGTCAAAAGTTGAATAATGAGATATGTGTAGATGAACGCAAGCATCGGAGAATTCTATTCAGGTTCACTTCCTAGGATTTTGATTGGAATTTCAAGATTATATGACAATGAAGTGTGAGGGACTTGAGAATATTCAAATATGATTTTAATTTTACCATTTTATCAAACTGGCTTAGACTTATCTTATGGTGGAATTTCTCTAAGTTTTCGCACTACAAAAATCGTTCTGCATGCGCCAGAGAATTTGTTAGTGTGAATCTTTAAATTTGTATTTTTTTCTAATTATTTTTCCAGAGATTATGTCTGAATAAAGTGAACAAATCATAATTTCCTTCAGTTAGGTTTTTCTTCTAATGTGCGTGTCTTAAGACTGCTCAGAAAATGATTGCTTGATAATTTGTAACTAGCTAGGTCAGAAATAAAGTTTATAGCGACCCAACCTCATTTTGATAAGAAAAATGTCTGAAGAGAGGCAGAAAACAAAGCCCTGGATTTATCAGTCTTTGTATTTTATGTCGCATATGGGAGAGATAAGGAATGGCAATACGGCGGCCCGCACAAGAAAACCCACATAATTTACAATTCCGCTTCAGACTATTCCAGCACCTGGCATATTCTAGGAATTTTTTATTGTTTTTATAATTTTTTTCTCAAAACCTTTTTGACATGAAACTGATCAGATAATTGTAAGTCTTCATTGAAGGTCAAACAAGTTTACTGACAATTATCTTTTTCAATAAATCGATCTCTTCTGAAAGACTCGTGGTCTGACGATTAGATAAAGTTGGAGAAATCAAATTCATTTCATTTTGACATCCTGCTATTTTACTTTTTCCATGGCATGGAGCTTTTAAAAATCGAAAATTTTGTTTAGTTTTTATTCGGATTTGTAGTGACAATCAGTGCAATGCAAGAATTGTGTCTAATCGATTTTAGGAGTTTTCATAAAATACCGAAAAATGTCTCTACTCGATCTCGGTACTGGAATAATGCAGACTCACGTTGTCTGGAAAGATATTGAAGACACAATAAAAGAGCAAATGGGTGTGGACCTGAAATTCGACGAGGATCACACGAAGCTCGAAGAAATCGGGGAGAAAAAGGTTTAAAAAAAAGCACCAAATAGCAATTTTTAGAAGAAGTTTAGGGATTTTTGAGTCGGATTATCAAAGTGCAAAGCGTCTTCAAATCGGGCGAATGTGACGAATTAAAAACGTAAGCGAGTAATTGTCTTGTTTTAAAAATGTTTCTATAAACGACAAATTCTTGAAAAAAATATTATATTGTACGATGTTTTCGCCATAAAATATGAAATTTTCATAGTGAAGGAGAGAAGATCAAGATTTTTATATGTTGCAACAATATCCTTATGAAAGTATTTTTCTGCTATGAGCGTTCAGGAACTGATGATGATATTCAACTATCTAAATAAATAATATTTTTAAAAACACCCAATAAAGGTAGTGCTAAAAACCTTCAGTTTTGTCCTGAAAGTGTGCAGTCTAACGAACACGAAAAGTATGGCTGAAACCATGCAAAATGGAATGGAATTGGATGAGAAAAGGAAGGCCGAATTCGAAGAGGGATTCGCCAAGTTTGAGATTCAGGCTAAGAAAGTAGGTATAATTGAATCAACTAAAATCTTCCATACTTTAATGGCAAATTGTTTATATGGTAATTACTTCTTTCTAACAATAAAATAATTCATTTGCAGATTAGTACCGATATCATCTGAGTTTCTTTCAGTTTCACAACAAAGAAGTCGATTTTCTCGAGCTCTTCTCGAAGGTGAAAGACGACAAAATGAAGCTATCCAAAATATTCTTTTCTAGGAAATTCACTGAGACATCGAATATCGGTAATTTGTAAAAAATCTTCTAAAACAAGAAGAGATTTAGGATTTATCGGAATGGAGTTAGTGAATGGCATTAGTTTCCCAATCTACGAGAATTTCGCGGTCGATGAAGTTGAGCAGGTTCGGAAATTTAGCTAAATTCTGGGATAAGTTTGAAAATTTAGGTCCTGAAGGGGCTAGCTGCGATCAATGCTCAGTCTATTATGATGCCTGAAGACAAATTGGCAATTATTCAGGGAAATTCCCTAGCTGAAGTGCAGCAGGCAATGATGAAAGAGGTGGTCCTTATACTCGTTAAGAAATTTTGCTCTGAAAAAATCGTCTTACCGTAACATGCGAAATGAAATTGAATATGGTAGGAAAATAAGGGAATATCTCTCCTCTTATAGTTTCGCACGTAACGATTGAACCAATTTTAAGGATTGTTAAAACTAATCTAATAAATTGTAAAATGTGGTGCTTTCATAAAGCAACAAGATTTCAGGACATGATGAACAATATGCTCGATCTTATTGGAAACGTTTTGCCAGACCCAGAAATCAAAGAAGGAGTCGAGGAAGTCAAGAAACTCATCGTGCATCTGCTGGATATGTCACGATTAGACACCGTACCTAAGGAATTGAGTTTGTTAAAGTTAATCTTCTTCAAAATTTCGAATATTTAGATATCGGCAACGCCTGGGTGCACGGTGACCTGTGGAATGCAAATTTACTCTGGCAGCTGGACGAAAATAAACACAAGAAACTCGTGAAGATTATCGATTTTCAGGTTAGAAATAATGAAAAACCAATATTTTATATCGATTTCTAGATCACCCACTTTGGTTGTCCGACAGAGGATATGGTCCGATTCTTCATCTGTGGGCTGAGCGGTAAAGATCGACAGGAAAAGTGAGTTGGGATTTTCGAGTTTTGAAAAAAGAACATTTTATTTGGATAGAAGAGAAATGCTGACAAAAAGAAAGCAAATGGATAACTTCAAATGGGTGGTCGGTGATTTTACAAGAATCTTCTGAATTTTTGCAAAAACGTGGAGCATGGGTTGATCGAAAACCCGACTTTTTGATGCGATGCTTGCAATTGGAAGATGCAGATCAAACACTCTACCACTGAGTTAATGCCCCATGGGTTTAGACGCGCGCACATGATCAAAAGAGTTGCATCATGTTGAGCAAGAGGTTGTTTCGAACGAAGAAAGCGAGAATGAAGATGTAACTTATTTCGGATTGCATTAAAATTTCTATTTTTCATCATAGGATGAGACTGTTGAATAGTTTTATTTACATTTTAGTTGCCTGTAACTTCACTAGTTTGTAAACCTCACCCAATATTTACAAAGGTCTTTCTTTCAAGCTGAGTGAAGCTTACAAAAAGGTCTTACATTTCAGATGGGAATATCTGGTGGAGCGATATTATTCGTATCTGAAGGAACTTCTACACGGCGAAGAGCCGCCGTTCTCACTGGAAAATGTAGCGTTTCAATTTCTTCCGACTTGTATAAAATTCTCCATTTTAGCTGAAGAAAAGTTACGAGCAGCTATTCGTCACTTGTGGTACGTTGATTTTACCGGCTTTTGGAGCTGTGGTTGGGGTATGTTTCAAAGATTTTACAAATAATTTCGGATAATTATCAAAATGGATACCGTTGATGTTTCGTTTCCAAATAAAATATCTTTACGTTTCGGAAAGTTTAGCAAAGAGTTTCTCATTCATGGATTGATCAAATTATTACACGAAGAGTTTCACTTTTAAATATTTTTAATTTTGAAAAGAAAACCATTTTAGCAACAAGTCCAAAGCGATTTGCCCCAGGACGAGAAAACTCGAATTTTCGACGCTCTGAAGGAAAAATTGATGGCACTTCTCAAGGATTTCCTCCACTATTACGACATTTATCATAGGAAATAATATTTTCTTTTTTTTTTTTTTAATTTCAGATATTTTTATTGAATCTTGAACTACATCATAGTCAATTTCAATTTGAAAATCGTGTGATAAAAATTTCCAAAAATTAAAAGGTGCAGATTTTTGAAGTCGTATTTTTATCACACTTTGAATAAAGCATCCTCATTCAAAATATAGATTTTCACAATGTTTATCTTCGATAAATCCTAGGTAGAAATATGTGAATTGCGGTGTTTTGTAAAGACTAAATATGTTGCGAATTGAAAGAAATCAGCTAGAAGAAACACGGTCTAAAAATGAGACAATTTGAAAATTCAGATTTTTTACAGGGTGCGCATAAAGTCTAGGCCATTTTCATACTAAAGTTTAGTCACGTATCTTGGTGATGGATTTTTCAAAAGGAATCAAAAACAGCCCAAACTTTTTGCGTACTCTGTCACTAGAAATTTTTCAGAATTTCTTAAAAACGATCAATTGTACAGACTTTACAAGTTAACATGTGACATGATTAGATATACTGTATCTTCGACTATTTTGTGAATCAAAGTCTACGAAATACGATTTTTAAACGACTCATGTGAATTCAAATGTTCGTAAAATATTTTGAATCGTCTGATTCAAAATCTCGAAAAATGAATATTTATCCAGAATTTTTTTGCAAACTATGTGCATTTGGGTGAAAAGGTTCAGAGTCGGACCCGTGTTAGAAATGAACAAATGAAAACGATCAGTCGACATTTGTTGTGAAAAGCTTTCGAATATCCGTCAATTTGTCAAAAATCTTATTTTCTCAGATCCAGGCAGGGTTTTAGCCAGAACGAAAATTTGTAGGGGGAGGGGAACTCAAATAGATTTTTCTCTATAGAAATTTGATACACAAGGGAACCCAAAATTAAAAGTTAAAGGGTATTTTTATTTATCACAAGTCCGTACTGAGGATCTGGGTTAAGCCCTGTCTAGATCTGATTACTTTCAAAAGGTAATACTACGAAAAGGGCACGGTATACTTTCTATCAAAATGCAAATTTGTAGAAAGACTAGTTTGAAATTGAAAAAAATTTTGAAATAAGTATACCTACCCAAAATGTACCTGATCGTAAACTTATGACTTTCGAATTTAGCATGGCTTTATCATTTATTTTCAGTCGGGAGTTAGCAATGGTGTCTTTGGCAAAATCCTCAGTTCCAATACGTATTCAGTCAACCTGAAAAGATTGGTTTAAAATTTAAAATAAATTATAAAATTTCAGAAATCAAGTAAAATAAACAGCCTTCGTTTCGATGAAACCATCGTTTTTCATGATGATTTCAATCAAAACCTGCTTTGGAAGATCTAGGGTGAAAAGCTCTAACTTATCGTGTTGATGAAGGTAAGAAATTGGTCGAGAATTATTGAATCGAGTTTTTCTACCTCTGAGACGATTCCGAAGGTCTCCTGACGAGTTGCCAGTGCAGGCCGAGTTTGTGGTAGAGCGAGATGTTCTCGTGATCCAGGGTCTTCTCCACTGCGACTACCGTCTGAAGGTTTTTAATTTTCCGGGTTAAAAAGTTCTCTAATTGTAAGAATTGACAAGTAATAAAGAAAAAGAAATAAAAACTTGTCAACTATTCTTTCAAAAAATTTCATTCAATACATAAAATTTAAGCTAGTAAAATAAAAAAAGTTTACCCGTTTATTGAGACAAACAACCGGCCACATCGAACACCCCATCGAACAGCAACAAAACAACAGACCGCAGAGAAGCCAGCGACTGAAAAGTAGTATCGTTTTTCATAGGTTTCAAGTGGAAGAAAATTTATTTCGTGAGAAGATGGCTACAATATTTCAATGATAAAGGCGCAATAGTTTTCCTATTCAATTGAATATTTTTTTTATAACTCTCGCAATTTTATTTAACTTTAAAAAATGTTCATACCTAGACATCTGCACATGCCGTTTGAGGACCGCATTGATTCGTTGCAGCGTTGCCGACAACTCTTCAGGGGCGACTCTGCCAGTTAACTCCGACGGAAACTCGGTGTCGAAGCGGGAATTCAGACCGAACCTGAAAATTTCAAACTCCAAACGACACAAATTAGCCAAATTATACTAAATGTCGCTCAAATTCATGAGAAGCTAAACTTTTCTCCGATCTCCAAAGCGAGTTTCAGAAAATATGAAGATCCTATGGATAGATCAATTTATCCTATTTTTCAGAATGATAAATAATCATTCTCGCCAACTTCTTTGCATTACATTACATAATTGATAAAAACTCGACCATTTCCTCAGATTTAATCAGTGACAAATGATCTCAAAGTTGGCTTACAGCGTGATGTGTCCGACCCCATGGATGATGATGGACCTGTGCGAGGGCAGCGTCGACATGCATCCATTCAACTCCCCGTCGCTGTTCCTCCGACCTCTCCCTCGACTGCCATTACGTCGCCTCAAAATCAAGAATAAATAAAACGCAAACCGGCAATAATTATTTCCGTGGGTTCAGCAATCTTCAACTTCGTTTCATAAAAATGGGAGTTGCATCTTATTTTTTGTTATTACGTTTCACGAAAACTCTACACACTAAAAGTAACATTTTTCGTTCTAATCCTGAGATAAGCTCTCAGACAAATATTAGATGTTTAATAAACTCTACACTGAAAGTAAAATTCGGTATTTCAATGAACCCTGGATAATGTCCACTAAAGCTCTACGCTAAAAAAGAGATTACTTCTAACTCAAAATATTCTGAAGCTAAAAACAAATCTGCCGTACCTAACGCCGTCCTCCTCGATGGCATCGTCCTCGTTGTCGTCGTCGTCATTCGTCGAGATGACAGCGATCTCTTCGTCTGAATTCGTCGTTCGCACGCTCCGTCGCGCCATCTCCCGGCCACAAATTCGAACGACTAGACAAGTGCTCGATCGACGGCAAATACCCTGCAATCGGGGAAATTTTAGATTTAAAAAGTCTCGCCACAAATACGAGCATTATTCTAGCGAAAATTGGTTTGACTTCATGAACTTTGAAATATAAAGAAAGAATCAATTTTTGAGAATGACTGATAAAAAGATGAGAAATAAATCGCAACAAATAGGGAGGAGAAAAGAAAGGAAAAAGTAAATCACGAGCGTTTGAACCCGATCTCACAAGACCAGAAATCGTTATCGACAAGTTTCAACAATAATTCTTACAAGAAAAAAAGAATAGATTCTCTAACAATTCTCCAAACAAAAAATTATCCTTTCAAGCCCTTTGAACGAACGCTTTATTCAAAACGGGAAGTGATCAGACGAATTCGTGAAACATACAGGAATCGAGACTTCTCTATCTCCAGAACGCTAATGAAAGAAAAAGAAAGATAAAGCTGGATTCAGAGGGTCGTCTCTCCCAATTCTCGTTCCCACCCCACTCACATGCAGGGGTTATTGATTAGAGAGGGGAGCCCCGCCCCCTGCTTCCCTTCCCCTCTCCTCTCTGCCCGCACTATCTCGCTTCATTGCCCGCTAGGCAAATTTCCCCTTTTCCCCCTTCAATTGGCTCAGCATTTACAATAGGGCTCTCTCTGTCGACGTCAGCAATTCATTTTTTATTTTCTACTTTCCGTTTTATTCCCAGATTGGAGATAATTTGCTCCCACACAAGAGAATACTTTTAGAAAATTGACCCACTTGCTCGAAAAATATTCCCCTTCGTGATTTTTTTCGCAATTTCTGAGGAGTTTCGATAAAAAATTTAATTTCAGGATAAAGCAGCTCGAAAATCGAAGTTCGAGAAATATGGTCGTCGATAGAAGTAAGTTCAAAGTTTTTGATAGAGAATTATTTTGAATCCCTCTATTAGTGGCATAGTAGATTCTTTTTCTTAAAATCCAAAATTCAAATAGTTTTCAACCTTCAAAGATAGTGGAGCTAAAAACCCATATTTTTATGATAGGTTTCTAGAAAACATTCAAAGTCACTTTACTCACAGAAAATAGTCACTAGTTAACGAAGACTAGCGACGGTTTGAAAGAAATCTAACAAAAATGCTTCCAGTTCTGCCCTTCCTGTCGGACTACGGTTGGTACGTGTCGTTCGGACTGATCGTCTTCTATTTCCTCTACCAGAAGTACGTCACGCCCATTCACAAGGCTGCTCAGTACAAGGAGGAAGAGGGACTGAGGAAAAAGTATGGTAGGTATTTTTTCTTAATCTTTACTTTAAAAAATAACGTAATCATCTTTCTAGATTTTTCGATCTAAAAATTTGGCTTTCTTTTAATTACTATACCCAACATAAACAATGTACACTAACACTTCATGTGATTTTTTTTGTAAATGGCAAAATATCATTTTTAGATGACGATTGGAATCGTGGAAAACTGAAGGATATTCGCGAACGACAACAAGAGCATCACAACAAAGTCTCCGAAGAATTGAAGGTGCAGGAAGAGGAGAAAAAGAAGAAGAGGAACGAGGAGCTTTTGAAGGTTAGGATATTTTCATTTTCAATTTATTTTTATGGCAAGCTTATCAAAAGGATACATTTTCTTGAAACACGAAATTCAAAAGAAGAATTGTTTTAGGAGCTCGAAGAATCGTGTTCGGTGCTGGGAAATGCTATTCAGAAACATGAAGTTCGTGAAATGCTCAAGAAAAAGCCGTCAAAACCTGAAACTGCGGAAGAGTTCATCGATCGCCGCATCAAAGCCAAACCCATAGTCATGTTCAGCAAAAGTTGGTGTCCTTTTTGCAGGTATGAAATTTGAAGAAAAATTAAAATTTCACAAAGACAATTCATTTTCTGGATTATCTATTTCATAGGGGTTCAATTACTCGTTTCTATCAAAAATTCGTAGAAGTGCTCAAAGATCGAAAATGTAATCTGCAAATTACTTTCGTTTCAGAAAACTAAAATCGATTCTGGCGACTTTCCGCTTGGACAGGAAGTTCTACGATTACATCGAATTGGACGAGGGAGATGAGAAGTTCGGGGATCAGGTTCAGGCCGTTTTCGTTCAAAGATATGGTACTAAAACGGTTCCGAAGGTAACTTACATTTTTGTTTCAAAAACTTATCTTTTCATAAATTTTAAAAGTGTTAATTTTTTTAAATTTGCAGCTTTTCATTGGTGGGAATTTGATCGGTGGCTGCGATGACGCGACGAAACTTTTCCAGGACGGCACTCTCGAGGGACTCATTCACTCTATCACCGTCGAATAAGTCGTCAATTTGAAAATTCTGACCACTAAAATCGTAAGCTACTCCCCTTCTAAACCAACATTGTGTAACACTCTGTTGCCATAATAAATCATGATATAGGAGGAGTTAGTTTCTTAGTCTTTCAAATTAAAATAATCCATCTCAATCTATCTGTGATCTAAAAGCCTTAGGTTTTTGCAAAAAAAGACTACGGGATAAGATATTAACTTCTTGGGTGATTGACCCTTCGTGCCGAATTTTACAAGAAAATACGCAAATAAAGTTTTATTACAGAAAAGACGAGTTTTGCTAATGAAATCTACCAGGATGTTTTGTATAACATAACGAAAAGGCAAAAAATATGACACCGTTGACCGTATTTTAAGAAGAAATTACCAAATTTGATCATCAGTAAATTATGGATTTGTCTTACTTTGTTACCCAAAATGTAGTCAAAAAGTATGTAGTAACAACGTAAAAGCTACCATATGGCTTAGATTTAGATAAATTCGAATAAATCTGAGTCAAAACTAGTCCTGATAAACGAAATCTATCATAAATCCTCTCGAGATCTTACTATTAGATAATATCACGAAATTTTTTTTAAAATGTACCGTTCATTTCAACCCTTGACATTGTCGAGCATATGTTTCAGATGGGAGGTGTCGAAGCCTTGTTCTCTGAAATATAAATTCAAAGTAAATATGCTTCATAAAAATACCCTTTTATAAATGATTATTTTAATAGTGCCAAGCGAAAGACGATTTTTAAAATCAACAAATTCAGAAGTAGGTTTCAGCAAAATGCTATCTTCATCGGTTTTCAAGTTGTTTAATAGCTTGACCGCTACGAAAAGTACTACGAGTAAATAAGAAGTCTCAATTACCGCAATCTGCTCTCCAATAATTCCCCGGCTCGTTGCTGTATTCGCACTGCAGCTTCAGGCAGAGGAAGTGGCTCCTCGCCGACCAGCCACTCAAATTTGTAACTGCAGTTGAACATCGGAAAGGTCTGAAAAGTAACAAACAGTTTGCAAGTTTAGCAGAAAACCTAAATACTAATATTTCTTTAAAAACCGAATGAAGCTAGTGAAATTCGGAAACATTTTTCAGGGTTTGGAAATTTAGTAAATTTTCTCCATAAATAACCTGTGTAAGAGCAGTGGAAATGCGGTCGCTGGAAGCCCACAGGGTTTTCGCCCAGGAATTGAAGCCGTCAGAGAAAAGTGCGCGAGCTCTGAAATCCAAAAAAGGGTTTCGCAAAATTGTGATTTTTTAAAATTTCTAATGCGATTTGTTTAGTCTCGATAAGATTCATTGGATGAAAAGAATCTTTTCTTAGGATTGAAATTCTTACCGTTCGAATAAAAACGATTTCATATGTTTCAACAAATCATATAAACCATTCCATTTTCTTTCGATAATTTGAACTCGATAAATAAAATTCAGTTAAAGAAAATGCGAGAATTTACCGTTTCTGATCGATTCCCCTGATTTGGACCAGTTCATTCAGCTCGTTTCTGACTCCGAACGCGATTCGAAATGGCAGGTCCTTCAGCAGAATCAGCAAATGATGCCACTCCATTTCGCGACAAAATGGAAGGATTTTGGCTGGAAATTTGAGAAGACGAGTTTCAGATTTTGGGTAATAGGAGATTTATTTAGTAACGTGTTGAGCAGAAAATGTACCGTCAAATTTCGAAAACCGGAAACGGAATTTCCACCCAACACTGTTTAGTAACCAATAACATTGCCATTATCATCGAAAATATACTCAACAATTTATCAGTGAAATTTCGCAATAAAAGTTTAATTCTTGAAGAAAAACTAGAAAATAGAATCTTTACTAAAAATTGAGCGAAAAAGCACTCACTTGCATATTGTGCACTTTGCTGTTGGAGAATTTCGAGCTCGCCCCGACTGAGTTTGAACTGCTTCGCGACATCGTCGAATGGCTCTTCACTGATCAGTCGATACAGCGCCAGAGAGCAGAAGAATCGATTGTGCTCCTGGAAAAAAACATCGATATCTGTGAAAAATATTTCAGCCTGTTTTTTCAATGCAATTCCAATTAGTTTCATGAAAAGTTCATGAGTCTTGCGAATAACACAGTATGGATAGAAAGATAAAACATAATAAACATTCAAAGAAATCATTCTTTCTCTAATAAATGAAAATGTGATGTCATTGCCATTTTTTTTTTCATATTTCCGGCTAGAACAATGAAATTTCTCTTTAATCTTACTTTCTCAAAAAAACCTACATAAACAACCTCCTCTTTCGGTTTTTGACCATTCTTGTCACCGCTGGCTCTCTGGTGCAGAAAGGATTCTTTGACGTGGGCCTGAATTACAAAAAAAAATCATTTAATGAAATGCAAATAAGTTTGAAAAGTCTTCAATAACCTTACTGTCGACTGGTGCAATTTGTTGCAATGAATTTTGTTAATTTTTTCATGAAAAATTGAAACCTACAAGTTTTCTGCTCAATCGATAATGATACTACAACACTTGAAGTGAATATAGCTTAGGATAAAAAAATGACGAAAAATCTCTTTCTCTAACTATCTCGCTTTCGGAATAATTTGTAAAGTTCATAGAGTAGTATAGTCTAGTGAAGTTAGGGGAGAAAATTGCATATTAGAAGTCACTTTTACTTTACTATCATACAAGCCTTAAAAAGTTCGTTCCTTAATTTTCGAATCTCATTTTCAATTTACCAGTTTGGCGACTTTCTTTTCATCGTCATTGAGCTGCTTGTAGATGGACTCCAGATTCGCCCACTCCTCTCGACTCTCCCAGAAAATTGCATTCGAAGGAGTCACCTAAAATAAACGATTTTCAAAAATATCCAGAAAAACGCTTTAACTCATCAAATCCTATACTGAATTGAAATAAAAAAGCCCACCAAATAAACGAGATGCAGTTCGTTTGCGAGAACCATCAATTGATTTGCTCGGTCGAGGTCGTGGAGTATGAACTGAAAGAAAATGATCGAATCATGCGATTTTCAAGCTAAAGTGTTCGAAATAGACAAATTCTAATCAAAAACAAGAAGATGAATTGGCATGAAAATCAAATGAATTTACCAGCGAAATATCCGTCCTCAACGCCGCATCGGCAGTAGCCCTGCCTATCGAAGTGCACGAATAGATGCCCGTCTCGAAGCTCGTTTCTGGCTGACTTGGATGCTGAAATTTCCCACACTTCGTAAAACTATGCAATTGTTAAAAAATCTAATTTAGTCATGATGATACCTAATTTTCTAGATGATTTTCAAATGTCTCAAAAATTCTAAAATATAGTATCAAAGTCTTCTCCATAATGTACTTTTTGCTTTTATATAAAAATCATAAAATTCAAAAATAACGAAAAAATCAACCAAATTGGTCTTTTCGCACTCGATCATCCAATCGTTCTTGAGAGTCTCGACCAAATCGATATGCGACACAGAAGAAACGAAGAATTTCTGAAAAAATAAAATAAAATAAATCATAGAAAAAATAATACCTGTTCCCAAAGTTCCTGTAGCAATTCCAAATTCGACGCCAGATTTGTGTGAATAGCCTGAAAATTAAAAATTCATACAAATATGAGCTAAGAACCTAAACTTTAATGTTGTCAAAAAGACTGAATTGGATAAAAATGTTATGCTACACATCGCTATTAGAATATGACGAAAAGTAGATGTAACATCTAGCGTCATAATAAATTGCATAAGCTTCTTGAAAAATAAAAAAAAAAAAAGCGAACTTTACCTCGAGAAAGACCCTGGCATAGTTCATGCTGTCGATTTTTGGCTCGCAATCGTAGTCCCGCATGATGTTCATCGCGTCACGCATTTCGGCCCTGGAGATCACCAAATACGCCTCGCCTGAAAATTTCAAAATCAGCATAACTTTCATTTTTTTATTTTGAACAAGTCTCAGAATAGTATAACAAGGTGGTCAAATTATTAAAAATTTAGTTTTCATTCTGAATATTTTTGAAACAGTTTTTCTAAATTTAGTTTCGTTTGTTCCGATTTCTGAATTTCAAAAGCTAATCTTCAGCGGCATACGTATCATCCTAAAATTGAATTTCACCTAAACCCCGCCCAGTTTTCTTCAACTACTGTAGGTAATCTATACATACAAAGTCCAGTCGAATTCTTTTCAACTTCACCTAACGTTTCAAGTAATGTCGCAATATCCCGTATTCCCATTCGAAATTTACGACACAACGCCTAGAGTGAGCTTCGCTATTCATGGACTTCTGACTTTACCTATACCTACTTCAAATCTACGATATTCTACGGGACTCTTCCTCCAAGAAAACAATTTTGTAAGATATTCGTTTTGAATTAACTTTACTAGTTTCTTCTCAAATACGTTCTAACATCTTTTTTGAAACATATTTCATCAAAATTCCGATTAATAAATGGTGCAAGCATAAATAAAGGTGTTTCTTTCAGAGCCGACTTCCTTCAAAGTCTAATGATGACACTTCTTCTTCTAAACTCGATATTCAAAATTTAGGTTAGACTAAAAATTAACAGGAGAAAAAGAAACGCTCTATTTTAGGCAAATCATCTACAGTTTTACCGACTACGGTAAGTAATTCTAGTGAAGATCAAAATAATTCGCAAGAGTCAAGATGCAGGGCTAGGAGACATAGGTTTTCATAAAAATTTTCTAAAAAAGTTCAAAAGATTCAATTTTAGGACGATATTTTCCCAGAAACAAATTGATGCCTTGGAAGAATGTTTTAATGGGGCTCACTATCCTGATTCGACAATGAGAAATCAATTGTCAGAGTCTACTGGATTATCTGAGGATCGGATTCAGTTAAGTATCAATGTTTTTTGAGGTTTAGTTACTCTACATTTTGAATAAATACAAATCTAAAGTCGTTCTGAAAGAAAACAGATTGGAATAACTGAGAAGTGAATATTTAAAAATTTTGTGAATAAATTGCGGTTAATTTTATTTTGATCTCGATGGAGTTTTTAGTTTCTACAAAATTAACTTGGCTGATTAATACCAATCCACTTTCGCTTTCTAGCTTTCTACCAAACTATTTCTAACATCCATTAGGATTTTTAATTATCATCTTCTTCCCCATTTCGCTAAAAAATTCACCATTTTCCAGGCAAGAACGTTTCTGTTTCGTTCCGCAAATTGGCTGCTAATTTGTGTTGGATGTTGCGCTTTTACGGCTTTTGACACGGCATTTCTCTTCGTTCGCTCTTTTGTTGACCAATTTGTCTCGGTTCAAATTGGTTTATTCTTTCCTTTTCGACTTTAGCCGTAGAGCGCCGAGGTGTTGATTGGCCATTGAGCGCGATTTCAGTCGAGAGGTGCAAATTGACGGAAATCCAATTGGCGAAAAGTCAAAAGCGAGAGAGTGCGCATTTCACGCGTAACACAAGTTGAATTGTTCAACTGATTGAAATAATAGAAGATTTTGCGTCATAGATAAAAAAAATTCGAAAAACCTTGAAAAGGAATAAAAATATTTAGTAACCAGTGAACTCATTCATTTCTTTTAAGATTATTGAGTTTTATAGTCACAAAACGCTGTTGCGTATCATCGTATTATCAGAGGATCCAATTTTAAACTCACATAAAACGAAAGTTTAAACGTTTCATTTTTCTTTAGGTCTGGTTTCAAAATCGTCGCGCTCGCTGGCGCAAAACCGAAAAGACGTGGGGAAAGAGCACAATCATGGCGGGTAATTATCCTAGTTATGACCTAATTCACTCTAATTGCATCAATTTTAGAGTACGGTTTATATGGAGCTATGGTGAGACATTCAATTCCTTTGCCTGAAGCGGTCAAGAAAAATGTCGAGTCAGAAAATGGAACTACCACGAATTGGTTGATGGGTAGTTTAGTTAGTTGTGAGGATTTTTTGAAATAGCAAAATTTAGATATGCACCGAAAAGCGCTAACCAATACGAGCATTTATCAATTGAAAAAATGATTGAATTTTTCTTGATTTTTCAAAATTTCCCAATAAATTATTTCGTTTCGTTGAAATTTTAAACTTGCTATCAGGTTTATGTGCATAATGCCATTTTTCAAATAAATTATCCAATCTGACAAATATTCTGCATGATTTAACCTATTGGAACCATCAATTTTCTTCAGATTGCTTTCCTATCATATTGCTAATCGATATTTCAATTTCGTTGAACAAATAACAAGTTCAATTACTTTTGCATGACTGAATAATTTCTATAATTTCTGGTGGTGAGTAACATTAGTGTGCCCTACATAAGTGAAGTTACGCCTTTACAGTTCGATCGATATTTCGACAAACTTTCACTATTTACATTTCAGATTTCTATCAAATTACTATTGATTTAGCGCTATCATGGATGTAAGTGACTTATCTTCTTGGAAACCTAGTCCACATTACTCACTTGAAAGGATCATATAGTTTGAAAGAGTTATTGACAAACGCTAATCAAACTATGCAAATTTTTCAAGAAACTAATTTACCTATGAGAAAATTCGAAAAATTTCAATTTCGACCAGAACCGGGCGGAATTCCGAAAAGCAAAATCTAGAATTCCGCCCGGCCCTGATTTCGACATTGAAATACGTAAATTCTGCCTCAAAGATAGAGAATTTCACTTTTCTGATCATTGTTATAAAATTTTAAAGCAAAATTTTACAGAGACTTGAAGAAGAACGCATGAGGGCTCGTCAGGAAGCTCGGGAAGCTATGGAACGCGAGATGGAAGATGATTTTCGTCGCGAAAGAGAACGGGAAAGACAACGATTTGAGTAGGGACATATTCGATAGAAAAAATTTCTGCCTATATTTTAGAGAGCGAATGCAGCAGGAAGAAGCTAGGCGTCAGCAAAGAATGGAAGAGCGAATTCTACAACAGGAGAATACAGCGGTACGTTGATTGCACCGACTTTTTTTTTGGATATTGGATACAGAATCACTTCTGATGATATTTCTAGAAAACCCAGCTCTTTTGTATCTGAAACGGAAGCGGAAACGAAAACGATCGTAAAATTGTGATAGAAAAAAACATTCTCAAGACTGTTGTTATAAAAGTAAGATATTGCATCATAAATTTCAGGCCCGCGATCGAACGATGAGAGAACGCGAACGCGCATTGCAAGAAGAGATGATGCACGACAGAATTCGACAGTTTGAGACTAGGCGACAGGGACAGCGTACGGTATGTGATAGTCTAATTGTTAAAGATACAGATATCGTTAGTTTGTCGGGCTTAGATACGATTTCGCCATTTTTGTATGGGTTTTTATGAAGTCAACTTTTTCTTTTCGTAAAACTCATTCATGTTGCATGAAGATAGCATTATGAAAACAAGATGATCTTTTTCTTGCAATAGAAATCGTTTTCCATAAGCGCATTAAAATATGAGAATAAAAAATTAGGATGCTGAAAGCATGGCTAGACAAGCGAGATTGGAAATGATCGGTCAAGAAGCGGACCAGATGAGGCGAATGCAAAACGAGGCTGATAACGAGCGACGCAGACTGGTGATGCAGGTGCAGGCAGAGCAGCTGAAGATGATGGAGGATATGAGAAAGGCGCACGATAGGGGAAATTGAAGTTCACATTCACTAGCACTACCTGATTATGACCGCTACACCAATAATCTTCTATTCGTGAGCATGTAATTTTGCCTATGACAAGATTTAAAATGTTTTCCCTGATCTAGCCAATGAAAGACCGAATTCCAATAAATGTTTCCCCTGAATATGAATGTCAGAAAAGTTAAGCGAATTTTAATGAAACATGAAACAGCAAATTTAAAAAATTTACCCTACCATATTGTTCATCGACGACTTTCGTACAGCGCGCACCGATTTGAAGAAGAGTGTGGCGAGTGATTGCGTTCTCCCCCGTCATTGACGGAACGATCAGCACTCGTGCTGATGCCAATTTCAGATCTGAACCTTTCATTATTTGAAAAAAAAACCCAATCTAATGTAAGAGCTATTTCAAAAAATCAGCATGCTTCAAAGAGTTTTTAAATCACGGCTAATGTTATTAGGGTATTATACTATTATTTTGTCTTGTTTTCATGTTACACGAAAGAAAACTTCAAAAGTATCTTTTCTAAGTTTTTTAACTCAAAATAGGCGATCTTCCACCCTAAAAATGCTAGAAATTGTGAAACCTACTCGAAGATTGATTTGTTGTAATGAGCAGAATGAGCGAGTCATCTCTGAAGGCTTTCTCGACGACGTCTCGCTCGATCTGGGTTAGACCTGAAGTTTTTTCTCAGCAAAAAAATATTTTCAAAAATCACACCCGTATGATAGACTCCAATGCCGTATGCCATCGTTTTGACGAGCATTCGGTCCCATTTCAAAAGTCGCCTGGCGCAACTGTCCTAAAATTTCGGTTCATTTTAATATCTCAGAAATCTGAAAGACGATACAAATATCGCAAATCATTCAAAAAATAGACACTGGACAAATCGAATAAAATCTAAAACTCTAAAATGTCCACATAAAAACTCTATGAGTTGGATAAGTATGATCAAAATCTCGATTCATAGAAAATCATAATGAATAATAGAACTATCATACCGTAATTTTTTCAAAATAACGAACCCTGAGTTCCCTGAGAGCTTCCATCCGTTTCTCGAGTTCGGCCGAGTACTGAGACTTTTTCGTGCTGTGCAAATTCGCGAATTCCGTCGTGAATAGTTTTGCCATCTGAATAAAGTTTTTTTTCTTATTTCTCGAATATCCTAACCTTGTTCGCCTCGTGATTTGACGCAGTGTATATGATGACCTGACCGCCAGAATTGATGCTTTCCAGAGCTAGTCTGGAAATTAACCAAATTGATCAAAGATTGATACAGTCGTGTTGTTTCGAGGAAATTTGTGTTTTTCTCGAATTTGTTGGAAGCTCAATTTCATTACCACGTAAACCAATTTCTAAATTAACTTATCTGATTTGGAACGGTTGTTATTTTCAAATAAAGATAAACAATCTTTTATTTGATGGGTTTTAAGAATAGTGATAAGAAAAGTAATTCTCATATACACGTTGATTAATAACCAGATAAGACATTTCCACCAAGAGAAAAAAACCAACCGTATGACTCCTCCCTGAGGATCAGGTGGCAATTTGTCCAGGTATCGTACGACTCGTTGAGTTTTCATGTTGTACACGGAGTTTTCATCTCGGAAATAGACCCATCGATGAATGTTCTTCTTGTAGGTTTCCATCAGGTACAGCTGAAACAGACTTCAAGTGAACATAGTAAATGTACAAAATAGCCACTTGCTATTTCTTATTCGAATGATTTTATATTGAAAGATTTTTTCCTCTTACCTCAGCATCCAACCATTCAACCAATTCCTTCGATTTTGGAACGTAATTTCCGAAGCAGACTATCCTTACTTGGTTCTGAGGATTTCTGAAATCAAACTTACCAAAAATGCGAGAAAATTTTAAAGATATTCTGTAACTTCTATTTAAAAAATTTCAAAACTTGTCGCAGTTTACAAAAAAACTTACCTGCTGTTGTAAAACTTAAGCTTGGTCAGGAAACATTCATACTCTGCACCTTTGGAACGGTCGTAGAACGAATGGAATTCATGGATGATGATCAGGCCTGAAATGAAACCTTTTTCTTATAATCGACGCACATTCGAATCAAATCTCATGTTCTCTGTAAATCTGAGGTAAAAGAAGTCTACATGAAAAATATTCTTTGACATTTTGAATCAATTTCATTCTAGTGCACAAGTTTTAGAATGAAAATCAGCAATTTGAAAAAAGAATAAAAATACCGATTTTGGAGAGTGACCTGTTGGCGACCATCTCATTAAAGAGCAGATTCATTTGTTCTATCACGAGAACGGCTCCGTCCCAATCATCGTCTGAAAAACAGCTTATCAAAAAATTGCAAGGTCGAAAAATACCTAGAGGCCTCAGATGCTGCTCGAAAAATCCTACTAGTTTCTTCCCTGACTTGAACCAGAGTGGCTGAAAAATCTTTCATAAAATAAAAAATAAAATGTTGACCTCGAGAAAGCGGAATCGCGATTTGGCGAGAGTGAAGGACGAATGGACGATGCACACCTTCCTCGGCTGGGACACATAGTGGAATGCTGATTTTTAAGATAACTTTTGAAAAAGTCATTAAATTTTGACTTTGAAAAAATGATAAATTTGGTCATTTTTGAAAAGAACTCGGAGAAAATTTAGCCATGTAATTTTGAGGAAGATCGCACCCAGAAGATCAGCGACGAGTGATTTTCCGGTGTTGGGCGGCGTGGTGATCAGATAGTTTCGATTCCACTGCTTCAGATCGAGCAGCAGGCTGTTTTGCCAACTGTACAGGGCAGAAACGCCCTGAAACTTCAAATTTACATCTCTGAAAATAAAGCAAGAACGTTTTAGATTCTTGCTGTGGTAGATGGCTTGTGAAATTGCAATTTGCGAGGCTTATCGACAAAAATGTCAGAAATAGAAGTAAAATCCGAAAAATCTCAAACACTCACAATTTCCCGATACCGCTGAGGAATTTCCGGCGGTAACTGCGACAGGCAGCCCTCGATTTGCATCACATTCGAGCAGCTCAAAATTAACTTTTTAAAAATCGCTTCAAAAGTCACGATTTTCGCGCACCCGCGCTGAAAGTATGCTCCATTCGCAATCGAGTGTTTGTTTTCGGCCGACGAAATCCGGCTTTTGATTTGAAACTCAAGTAAGTTTCGCATGTTTTCGCTGTCGTTTCGGCTTCAAATTGGGTCAGTGTTACAAAATTTGATAAAATATGATTTTCGAAAAATACAAAAATGGGTTGGAAACTGCTTTGTTCATTCGAATGATGATTACCTCATTCAAAGTTTCGCTATTTTGAATTTATAGTTCCCTGAAAAAAAGATTCGATATTGCAATTTTTCCCCGAAAAATAAAATTTTATTTTTAGTCGAATTTTCGTCCGAAACTTTCGCAGGATGGTCCACGTCGAGCCCGTGCCAGCTCTGGAGGACAATTACATGTATTTAAAAAAAAATGATTTTATTTATTTTTTATTTTCAGGTACATAATTTCGAATGAGAGGACAAAAGAGGCTTTGATCGTCGATCCGGTTGAGCCACAAAAAATTCTCAACGAGTGCAGCAACAAAGGGGTTCGATTTTTCATTCTTTTTCTGAAATAGTCCGAAAAATAAAGATTACTTTTTCACAGATCTTGAATTTTCGGATTCGATATTTTTAGGCATAGGCCCAGAGCTCCAATTCTTAATTTTTGTTTTATTTGTTGGCAAAAACATCCACCTATTAGTTTTTCAATATCTAAGTTTGCGACCAATTATTAATAGTCTACGAAATATATTTCTTCTATAAAAATATGTTAAAACTTCGCTTTCTTCTTTCAGTTGAAAGTTGTTGGCGCCCTGATCACTCACCATCATTGGGACCATGCAGGCGGCACTCCAGATCTGAGGAAACTGGTGCCGAACGAGAAGCAGATGCCCATTTACGGAGGCGATGCGCGAATCGAGCACATGACACACCTGGTAAAACATGAGGAAAACATCGACACTGCTGGACTCAAGGTCTCATTTTCTTTTGCTTCATTTTTGTTTTGATAATCTGTACTGAAATCTGGATTAACGACAATTTTGCAACTGGATAAAGTAAATATGAATTCTTTGAAACTTACTTGGAAAAAAAGTATTTTGAAAAATTACCGAAATGTCCTAAATAATGAATCTTCAATCCAAATCTACTCTTTCAGATCCGCTGCTTCTCGACTCCCTGCCACACGAAAGGCCACATTTGTTATTTCGTTCGAAACCCGGACGAAAGCGATAAAACCGTGTTCACCGGAGACACGCTTTTCGTCGCTGGATGCGGGAAATTTTTTGAGGGTACGAAAATTCAATTTTTATCTCTTTTATAAAACAACAACTCAGGAACCGCCGACCAGATGCACAAGAACCTCAACGAAATTCTCGGATCGCTGCCTTTCGAAACGAAGGTTTCTATCCTCCTTTTCATTTTTTATTTCAAAATTTGTTGCCCCTGCAATTATTTTCCTTATCATATACCGAACGTCTGCTTTGTTTCTTAAAATAGTTTTTTCAGGTCTATCCCGGTCACGAATATACGACGAGTAATCTGAAGTTCGCCCATTACATAGAACCTGGAAATCAGGTAAATCTTTTCTTTCATTTTTCCTCGCGAAAGATCATTTTCAGATAGTCGCAAACAAATTGGACTGGTCGAAAAAAATGGACGCAGCCAAAAGACCGACTGTGCCCTCGACGATTCAGGAGGAAAAAGACATCAACCCGTTCATGAGAGTCGCTGTTAGTGAGGAAATCAGAAAAGTGGGATTTTAAAATTAAATTTTATTATCTTTATTCTATCTAAGAATGACAAAATGCAAAACTTCGTATACATCAAGTGTATCGATGATTAAATTTTCCTTCCATGTGTATTTTTCTGATTATTTTTTATTTTCAGATCATCGGAACGTCAGATCTAATAGAAGGGATGGCGAAGTTGCGAGAGGCGAAAAACTCGTTCAGACCGAAAATGTAAAATACCTCCAAAATTGTGGCATTCTATGGAAGTATTTAGCTTCACTTTGAGTAGTTTTAGATGGTAGAAATATGCTGTGATATGATTGCATTTGTTGGAAGCAATCTTGAATAAATTTTTATCGAAATTGAACTTTATTTTATTTGAAAGTGCTGTTATGCTTCAGAGAATATACCGTAATTGTTTGAGTAAAATTGCACAACGTTTTTTCATGCTCTCACAATTTTACACAACCACTTGAAATTTGTTACTCTTTACCCTCTTACTGATAATTTATCATTTTTCAGCAATCTCGATGGATTCAACCAGTCGAGAAAATTCGAAAAAATCGCCAGCTTCCGGGGACGATTTGCTTACCGCCCAGGGCGCTGTTCTAGTCAAGTCATGTCAGGTTAGTCTGCTGTGGAAAGTGAAATTTAATTATTTTGTAAAAGTGAGATCGATATAACAAATTCTTGTAAAAACTTGCTTACTAGCGAAAATTCGAAGCATAGAAGAGGTGGGTTTTTTGTTGAGGCTTTAATACAAAGTTTTTTCCCTATGGATTATGATCTTTCCCAGATTCCCGTTAATGCGCTGCAAATTCGCGGTTATGATTTTAACGAAGGCGTCGATTTTTCGAGAATGATGTCCTCTTACCTCACCACCGGATTCCAAGCCACTCATCTCGCGAAGGCAATTCAGGTAGGTTTTGAAAAAAAGGGTCGATCGTCAATTTTTCCTTATTAATAGTCTCTTTGGTTCGAAATTAATTGAAAAGCAGAAATTTTTTAGTTTCAGAATATTATTTTTGCCAAAAGAACTTTTCTCTTCAGTTTTAAAACGTAGTGAAAGAAATAGTAGATTTAATTTGAATTTGTAGAACGTAAACGCAATGCTGGACGAGCGGGAAAATCCCCTATCTGAAGACGTCGATCCGGAATTCCTCTATCCGGAAGGCCGACGCAAACGCGGGTGCACGATTTTCCTCGGGTACACATCCAATCTGGTTAGCAGTGGGTTGAGGGAGGTACATTGAGTTTTGCATTATCTTTAAAAATCGTGAATCACACTGAATTTGAAAGCTATGAGATATTTTTTATTTAAACGTTGATTTTTTTGCAAAATCAGACCCTTCTTTAAAATGATGCAATAAACCCCGATTTGTGTAATGATGCTTAGAAAATTTTTGTTTAAATTTTGGCTAATTTTAGATTATTTCAAAACATATTCACTTTGGTCCCTTGTAGTTGCCACCCTCTTTATTTCTTTTCTCCATACTATTTCTCAGCAAAGAGGGTGGTAGCTACAGTGAGCCTTTTTTAAATTTGTACTAATTTCAGATAATCCGTTTTGTCGTGGAGCACGACCTGGTGGACTGCATCGTGACGAGTGCGGGCGGCATCGAGGAGGACCTCATCAAATGTCTCAAGCCCTCCTATCTAGGTGCATTCAATCTGGACGGACAGGAATTACGGTAATTTTAGATTTTTCTTACTGATTAATTTATATTTGAAACCGTAGCAATAAGAATAGTTCTAGGGAAAATTATTGTTGATCTAACATATGTTTGAAGCATATCGATTTTATTTGGAGTTTATTTATTTTGTCATTTGTCGAATGCTATTGCAACAAAAACCTTGTCGGAGATTGAAAATTCTGAAATATTCCAACTCAAAGTTTCATATACTGCTGCTGGCATTACTCCAATGGTTTGAAAGAGTCATTGATAAACTTCACAAATTTCGAGACTTACATAATTTTTCTCAGTTCTCGCGGAATGAATCGAGCCGGAAATGTGCTGATTCCGAACGACAATTACTGCAGTTTCGAGGACTGGTTGCAGCCCGTTTTGGACGAGTGCCGAAGAGAGCAAATCGAGAGAGCAATCAATTGGACTCCTTCCAAATTCATTCAACGGTTGTCATTTTTAAGTCAACGTTTTTTAGAGAATTTCTTCATATATTGACGAAAAATGATTGTCCCACGTTCACTAAAATACTAGAGCATGAACTACAAAGTGAATTATTTGTTTTGAGAAACTTAACTAATCTTTCATTGCGACTTATTTCTTGACGTCTTCAAAGCCAAATACATGAAAATCACGAAAATTGAATGAAGATCATCAACGTTTTCCAGATTAGGCGAGAAAATTGACAATAAAGAATCAGTGCTGTACTGGGCTTCCCATCATCGCATTCCTGTGTTCTGTCCTGCACTCACCGATGGCAGCCTGGGGGACATGCTCTATTTCGACAGTCTCAAACACGATATCCCCATCAGACTCGATATTGTCGAGGTTGGCGTTGGTTTAAAAAAAATGAATTTTTCGATAATTATTGTCGCTAAATCATTTTCGACTTTTAAATGAACACTTTTACTATAGTTTTGAAATATAGCTATTTTATTGATATCTTTTGAACGCTCAATTAAGAAAAAATAGAAATGTTTCGAATTTTTAAAAATAAAATCTGGAAAATATTGCGTTCATGAAAGGAATATAGGAAATTTGCATTATTTTTATTTCCAGGACATTCGCCACATCAACACCCTTGCAGTGAAGAGCGTGAAGACGGGAGTGCTCATTCTGGGAGGTGGAGTCGTCAAGCACCACGTCAACAACGCGAATCTCATGCGAAACGGCTCTGATTATACAGTCTACATCAATACGGGACAGGTTAGGGCTTTTATCGTTATTGAAAGTAATTCTACTAAACTAAAGAAAGAAAAGAAATACTTTCAGTAAAACATTGGAATAGGAAAAGTTTTGAAACACACGAACCTTCGATTCTTTTTTACAATCCTATTTAACAAAGACTTTAGATTTTATTAATGAAAATCGATCATTTGCATAATCAATTAAATTCTCGTTACTTGTCGGAAAATGAACAACTTTGAAGCATGATTTGTTCCAAGTAAATCCATGTTTTCAGGAATTCGACGGATCCGATTCAGGAGCGCAACCGGATGAGGCTGTTAGTTGGGGAAAGGTTGGATTTTCATTTTTTTTTAAATGCTTTTAAATAAATTTCAACCTCTCCCTTATTAATTTTTATGCTATTAATTAAAATCATGAACCAAGTTTCATCCCAATTAATAAAACAATGATTTAGATCAAACCCAAGGCCGAGGCCGTGAAGGTTCACGCGGAAGCAACTTTAGTGATTCCGTTGCTCGTGGCAGAAACTTTTGCGAAAAGAGTTGAGTCGAAGAAAATGAAGAAATAAAGAATCTGTAGGAGATGTTACTGTAATAACCCTGAAATATATAGGGTTTCTAGATTATTACGGTACTTCCTTTTCAGATAATTTTATGAAATATTGATTCATCGTTGATTTTCATTGTTGATTTTCGAATTTTTTAAATAAAGTTATGAAAAATGTTCTAAACCGAAGAAAAAACTTGCAAATTTGCGAAATCGCGAAGAATGTCGCTTTGCTAACGCAATTCGAAGTCGTAAAAACGATAGAGTCATTGTTTGAATTGAGCTTGTGCATATAAGGAAAGATCATTATGTCTGGCGATATGAATTTGATTCAACCTCAATTTTGGATTATTGGTTTTTAAAATTTTTTAATATTGGTTATTTTATTAATTTAGGAATACTTGTTTGAAATGTTGCTATTATTAGCTCTTCTGTCAATTATTCTTCCATTTGTATCTGGTCTGTCTAAATGCTATTTCTGTGCTAGTCCTGGTTTATCCGGCAATAATTGGGCAGCGACAGGTTTACCTGTAAAACCGCAAGGGCTTAACTTGACATCAAGGCTAACATGATTTTGCTATTATTGCTTATTTTATCCTTTTAGATGTGCGTCATCTCCTAGCGAGGAAGATGGTGAAGATCTTAATTGCGATTCGCCGTGTTTTGAACTTATAATTCCGCTGAGTAAATAATTTATTAAATTAGTTTTAAAATATCTACCTATACATTATTTCTGCCCATTCATAATATCGAATGGAATATGCTTAAATATTTTTAATTAGATATTTAAATTTTAAGACTCTTTTAATTTAAATTTCAAATAGATGGGTTTATTTATTCTCAATAATAGTTATAGTTACGAAGTTGTAAAGAGATGTGTTCCAACTTTTTAATGCCAAATTTCACCATTAACAATTGTAATAATTCATTCAGATGGCCGTTATGAAATCGTTCGCGGATGTCATAGCGCATTTATGATCGCTAACAACAATCCAAATCTAACTGTACAGTTTGATAATAATCAAACTGGCCAACTGGTAGCCAACTGTTCCATTCATTTAATCCCGTCACAACAAGTGTGGTTAAATACGGGATTCAAACCGGCGCGTGCTGGAATTCGTTATTGTGCACTGGATCCTATACAGCCCAAAGCATGCAATCTTTATTTTACTGATGAATCAGACCCAGATTGTGATAATCCAGCAGGTGTTTAACATTACATATTATTTGATTATATATATCAAAATGATTAACGTGTATTAATATGAGTGCTCTAGGTGAAACAAATGCGGCAGCAACATGCATTTCATGTCTTGACTATAACGGCGATGGTTCTTGCGGCAAAAATCACAAAGATACGTGCACAGGAGTATATTGTACGAAAACTGAAGGACGTCTTTTCGGTAATATCGAAATTCACCGTTATTTAGTGACAAACTCGAAGAAAATGGCTTTCAGGCAGATACTATATGGAGAGAGGCTGTTCTTCATATGCCCCGTTCAAGGTCGGTGGTTGTACGTGGTCTGAAACCAATCTAACTGTCTACAACACTGCCCCAAACAGTTTCGACCCCCCTTACTTGCGTACCAAGCGTGATCTCGCTACCAAGGCTCGAATGACAAGATGCTTCTGTCAAGGTTTGCCATGCGTTATAATTTTACGTTTGTTGCATGGTTCTATCACATTGTTTAATTTAGGTGACCGTTGCAACTCCACCACAAGCTTGTTCAGCTGGCCGCTTCTCCTGCTGATCACCTTCGGCGTCGCTTTTTTGCTAAAGTGACGGTCTACTTGCTATGGCTGAACTTCGCCTTCATCATTTACATAATTTATCGGTGTGTTGAATTTCTGCTCATTCGGGATATTTTTGCGTGAAATAAATTTGTTTTACTTTTAAACTTATCATCGATGACTTTGTTCAGTTAAACATACTCAATTTATCTCGCAATTGTTCACCTTTCAAGGAATTGAAAGTTGCCGACGATAATCCATTCGTTCCCATCCAATTGTCAATCCAACTTCCAAAGCATAAGTGAGTAGATCCGCTTCTTTATGTGCTGCCACAACTGGTTATTGGCAACTGAGACATAGCTTGGATGATGGAGAATTCCAAAGTAGAACTCCGCCTTCCTTGGATTTGCCCAGTTTCTTTTCCCTTTCACCATGAAACCCATGAACTTAATGAGTTTATGCCTTATGTTCTTTGTTTTGTACTCAGATCCTAGATTCTATTTATATCATTCATTCTCGAAAGAATTATCGATAATCGCGGAAAAAGTCGTGATTAAGATGAAGTGAAACCTCGGTTTTGAAGTAAATGAACTTTTTAATGAGCCATAATGATCTGGAACCGATTGTTATAATTCAAAATAATTCGTGCATCCATATAAAACCTTAATCTAAATGAGTTCCACCTATTTTTCCTTGGGGTTCTAAACTTCATTAACTTCTAACTCATTGTAGCATGAGTAAGCTCGTATAATTCTCGAAATGATTGATATCTCGCGAGCCAGAAACCTCCGAATTATTATGTTATTGCGCATAATACACATGAGCATTTACGCTCAACGAATTTACCCAGCAGCTATTGATGTTTGAATCTTTAAAATTGGTTTCTTTGTTTTCTTATTTATCCGCTTGAAGAGATAATTGCAGGGCTTGTAGTATTTGTCGCATAATGTTTCTGAAGTATGCATTTTTTCTGGATCTGATTATTTGCGATCTACTTCAATTTTATCGTTTTTTTTTTTAATTTTTATTTTTCAGCATTGTCGAATGATACTGATCTTTATTATTTCGATAAAGTGATAGAGCTCTACGAATTCGATAACAAGTTTATTTTTCCTAGAATGAGCGAGTTCATCGGGTTTCGAAATGACGGCTACAGTGGCTGTCCGATGCGAATGCACATCGACTACGAACAATTCGGAGTCGAACAGCCGTATCTGGTCAATCAAGATGGAAGTCTCAAGAGGAGTCAAAGGTTAGGTGGAATCTTTCTGAAATGAGTTATCTTCAATGAAAGATAATTTATTGTATGTTTCATCATCATCATCAGAGCATAAAGATTTTAAATTCATAATTTGATATTATAACCGTCGAAGCACTAAACTATCGTCAGGATCATCAGCAAAGTTTAAAGAAAGTTCGAAACATACAGTAACGAGTTTGTCATTGAACTCCCGCATATTCGAGAATTTCATAATTTTATTGCTACGGAATGTTATGGCCATATGAACTTTCGATAATATTTGCATTCCTATCAAATGATCCCCCGCGCAAAGGTGGGCAAACCTTGAAAGATTCATAAATTTTATCGAAAAAGATTATTCAGAAATTCCTTATCATTGACGTTGTTTAACAAAGTGATGAATGAATGGCATAATGGGTGCATCTTTAATTCATAAAAAGATGCCATCAGTTCTTTATCTAATCACTGATAATCACGCGATAGAAATAAGGGACGCGATAAAAAGACAAACTTTATCCATTTTTATCACCACATCTTTAACCATAACTACGTCGCAAAGCAAGTTACAATAATTTTTGGTATGGCTAAAATCTCAATATTATTATTTTTTCATATACATATTTGCCGAATTTTTGCGAAAAATAAGCGCACCTTCAAAATTCTGGCATGACTCGAAAATAAGAAAGAAAAAAAAGCAATTTTCGAATTAGGCCCCTGGGAAATAAGTTGTGCCTGAAGATGGTAAAACAGCGAATTTTTGCGAGGGGAAAAACGACTTTTGAAGAACAATAGGACCGGGCGTCCCCGCAAATTACGCATCTAATCAACTGGAAATTGACCAGGGAAAAATTAGGCGAAAACATTCCAAAGTATTTATGAAAACCGAGGCATGTTATTCCGGATTTTCATTATAATTGAGCACATTTGAGCAGAATACAAGTGCATTTATGTTCACTTTGCAAACTTTATATTTTCACACGATATCTCACCTCAGTTTCAAATAATGATCTCTAGTTTATCAACAAAATGTTTTATTGTTAAGAGCTTGCAACTGTGCCATGAATTTGCTAAATTCCAATTTGTTCATTTGATCTCATAAAATCCCTAAACACAGCCAAATCACTTTTTAGCATTATGCATTCTTACATCCGCTATTCTTTATTCTGTCTCAGGTTACACTATGTTTTACTCGATTATTACGTCAAAATATTCCCGTACTTTTTCGGATAAAATAATATTCAACTCAGAAATTCTTTCGTATTTCGCGAAATTGATACATTACGCTAGAATAGCATAGTTGAGTAGTTGCCCTCTTGCGCTGGCACATACTTCTTCATTGTTTGTTTGTTAGGTAATTGGATAGCTTCTAGACATCTAGGACATATCTAAAAGACCTTTGGAATATCACGTCGGGTTGGTTTGTCCTTCTTCAATACCACACATCCTTGAAACACTACTTCCCGGATTAAAATGATCTTTCAAGGACTGCTTGACCTTCGAAAAATTAGAAAATATTTTGGTTTGAATGTTTTTTTAATTAGGCCACGAAAGTTGGTATAATTGTTTTTGCAGAATTTTTGTCGATCTAGAGGAATTTTGAAACATAGCACTAACAAAAAATCGTTTTTATTAAGTTTGAGTGTAAATTTTTGAAATTTCGACTTTCATATGCAAGGAAATAATTTTTCAGAGATAATGACTGCCAAATGGTAAGCTGCAAACTGAAGGATAAGTTCAAGCGATAATGAATGCACAAAATTTTCGTTTTCTAAATAATTCAAGTAATTTTCGCGCGCAAACGATAATTTATTACGGAAAAACTACAGCTCTTCATGGGAAAACAAAAATTTTGCATATGAAAATCGAAAATGAAACGCAAATTCAGAGAAAAAACTAATGATCAAAATTTATGGATCATCATTTGCATAGCACGCGAAAAATGCTGTGTTTGAATTAAACTATCAGTATGCCATTTTCGAACTTCAGAGCTAATTTGAATTCAGAAATTTTACGATAAAACGATCACATGATCAGTATCAACTTGATGATGATTTATTTGCGTCACTGCATCATATTTGATCATTCATCACATTTTAAGCCAAATAGACTTGGAATGGATTGAAATTCGAAATTTAGTCTATTTGCATAAGGAAAAGCATGACTCTGCATAGTTTTTGTCTGTCGAATTCCAAAGCGAAATGTCGGCTGTAAACTGTTCAAGCTCTAATATATGCAAACACAGAATCTAAAAATCGAAACCAATCAGAAAAGTCTTTGGTCTATCATTTGGGAACCTTAAAATTGAAAGATACATTTAAATTTTACTAATCTAGTTAAAACTTCCAACATCAACTAGTTCAAGCGTAGTATTTCAAGAATGTATTTCGGAAGCTATTACATAATAGTACAACATAATATCCTTTTAAAATAACTTCAAAAACAATGCAGTCTTCGAAGTTTTACCAGACGCATAATAGTATTTCGTAACTCAATTTATGCTAGGCAAAAGATTGCGATAATCATTTGCAACATATTGCACAGATGTTTTAAAAACATTAAAAATTGATCAATATTTTACGTTCTATTTCGAAACGATAAATTGAGCTACCCAAATGGCTTTTTGATTCCAGCGATTCTTAGTAGAAATTAATTAGTGCACTCTTCTATCAGTCAACTAACAAGGCCAACCAAGCCACTTTACGATGTAATGTAACATTTCTAATTCCATTTTCTCAGCAGCTATTATTTTGACGTAAACCGGGTAATTTCTTATGACAGCGAACTCGAATTTCGAAATTTCATAACTTTCGAAGTTGGGAGAATGTTTATTTTACGATGTCTTAGCATACAATTTTCACTTCATTTTCCCACCAATAAAATATTCTGACGTAAAATCGAGCAGTTTCAATAACACCTTATGAGAACGAACTAAATTTTCTGCAAGTTTATAACCCTCGAATTCCTAAATTGTATTCCAGCCGGTCTTCCTTACTATTCTTCAGCATACGAAGGAGATTTGTTATTTCCTCCTTAGAGAATCCGAGTCCTTTTCTTCCAGTTCGAAATGGGAATTCAAGAATTCAAAGATATGTCATAGTGAAAAGCGACCATTGTTCTCATATTACTCGGCTCATTAAAAATTAGCCGCTCGTATTTTTCCTCAAAATTTCTCACCATTTCCAAAGAAATAAGAACAATGCCGCAGGGCTATAAAATTTCCCATTAATTTTCCCGGCCGTGCTATTTCATTAACGAGACTAGCGTATTTTTATTTTTGCAAAAATTAAATTGTCGCCGAAAGTCGAACTTTCCTCACTCTCTCCGAATTAATCAAATGTAACGAGCCTGACTACCCCCACTTGATTAAGTGGCCGTATTTCTAAAGATTGTTGTTTTCTAGATCATATTATGATAGCTAAATTACCGCCCAAGAGTCCGCTAAAACCTAATAAAGTGGTAACTAAGCCGAAAGTTAAAGCTCATCATTCGGCCGAATTCTTCGAATTGGTAAAGTTTATCAGATTTGTTGTTTTCGTTCTCACGAAGTTAAGAGCATCATAACGTAGTAACGAATGAATTTTCTTTTACTATTTCATGCTAAACTTTATGTGTACTACGTTACGGTGATGTAGTTTTCACTGGATGGTATTTTTAAATTTATTTTTTAATCCAAACAATTTTAAAATGCATGGCAAACTGACTTTCACGCACGATTGTCGACTTTTCTTATTCAACCACCCCCCATATCTAGATTATAATTTAATCAAAATGCTATTTGTGTTTAATAATGTTTGAAGTCTAAATAGCTATCGAGATTTGAAAGATTTCAAAAACATAAAATTTCCTAATCAACGTAAAATTCTCCTCAAATCCAAGATATCACGTTGAACCTTCTCCTTCTAGAGATGATCTTTACTGATCCCGAATTTCATATACTCCTTATAATAAGGGCTCATGAATAAGGCTATAAAGTCGGGGATATAGTGATGATGCAATCGAATTAAAGAGAAATAGTGTATGAAATCGAGAGAACGAAGAAAGGAATAAAATATCTATGGCCAGTTTGGTGTATCATTTGAAATGCAGAGAATTGCATTCAGCAATGACTTAGGATATCCGACTACTTGCAGGACAATATGCCAGCCGACTCTCGAGGTCAGAGATCTCGAAAGCACCTCGAACTCTATGTTACAACGTGAAAATTGGAAATAGGCTGGCATATTGGTAATGAACGGAAAGTTCTGCCCATTTTTGACAATTTGACATTCATTCTCATTCCCACCTTGTGACTTTTTCAATCCTTCAGATCTCGTCGCCATATTTTCGTGGTCCCTTTGTGTATGGAGACTTGCCACTTTTGTCTTTTGAATATATTCACAAATTTGACATTTCTCAAAATCCATATAAGATGCGTATACTTATTTTTAAAAAATAATTTTTAGATCTAATCGATCCAATATTTTTAATGACACCACACAATCCTTATAAAATGATTTGTGAAACTTATGCTGAGCAATGCTGTGAGGAATTTAGTTACAAAATCTGTTATTTACAAAAATTCATTAGCTACCCAAGCAATTATGAAAGTGCACGCATCTAAAATTTATTCAATGGACAAAATCTTCATCTCATCTTTGTGACTCTGACCCCGATGTTGGTTTTTTAACTCAATAATTACCCTTGTCAAATCGAAAATCTCCACATATCATGCAATGCAGCCAAAATCTCACTCTCTATCACAATAGAACATCGACGTCAGGGTTAGATGTTATAAATTTTCTCAAATTTTGTGTGACATACCCAAATATTTTTCACTCCTACCCCTAAGCACTATCGTAGTATTCTTCACTAAATAATCTCCTATTTGTCAATGAAACCTAAAAAGAAAGTGACATTTTCGAACTTCTGTCCGTATTGCGGTTCGGATTTGACGTCTTCCCCGAGAAGGAGGCCCATGATGCAATCGATTACGTCGTACGACTTGCGACATACAGATTCTGAAGAGGGCACGGCGATTCAGCAGCGAATTCAGAAGATAGAGGACGACGAGAACGACGACTTTGCGAAACTAGCAGCCCAAAATCAGTCACAGCAAGGGAGTTTCGAGTAAGTATTGAACGCTTTATCTCCAATCAAACCAATTCCTATGTGTCAAAATATTTTGTAAAAGGATTTAATTCGTGCTAAGCAAATATAGAAGTTCTTCCTATGATATAAATATCAAACCAAAGTTTATTACATCATCAAAAATGATGCTATTTCAATTGAAAGGCTTGATCTTCGTTCATCTTTAACTTCAATTATTTCCACTTAATTATTTCTGAGATTTCTCAATCATGGTTAAGTTTCGTCACTTCTGGATTCTTGTTATAGTTTCTTCAAGTCGCTCCTTCATTAGAGAACAATTGTCGATTTCTCGGAAAATTATTTCATAGAAAACTCAAAGTAACTAGGTTCGTGTGGGTTTTAATATTCTGAAGGAGTGGAACATTTCATTGGAGCCTTTTTCATAATATAAATTTCCCTGTAACTTATCCTAACACCTCTTTGGCTCTTCTTATGCATTAATGAAAGATTTTCTGAGGAACACCATTAAAAATGTATGATATTTTCATTGTAACGCTTTCTATGTCAGGATTCTCTTTTCAAGAAGATGACAGAATTAGTCTAAAAATCTATAAAAATGAAGTCCGAGCATTATTATCGCGAAAAGAAACACTTGATTGCTACTTTGCTGCAATGCTAATTTGAAGATTCAAAGTTTAATCCGAGCTCCACTACTAACCCCCCTCTAGGCCCCGCCCACTTGTCTGCAAATTGGCTCGATTACACTGTAAAAAGAGAACGTGTTAATTTGAGAGACGCAGGAAAATTGCCTTACTTTACTTTGAGAGCCTTTAGGGAAACGAAGTGTTCTAAGTTCACAAAGTCATGAGAGGGTGTGAGAGTTTCGACTTACAAACCATGTTCGATAATTTTGCGCAAATCATGGGATTTTTCCATTCTTTATGGACTTATTCAGCTTATTTCTTTCGTTTTCATAAATTTTAGAACATTTACGATCTAATTTTCCTCCTTTCTGATTTTTACTCGCGATTTTTCATTATTTTCACCAGGTGTATATAATTTTGAGCTAATTATCTCAACACTAAACCCAATTTTCGAATCTTAGCCTTTCCAATTATCCGCAATTTTCGACACTAACTCGATAACTCTGAACTCAACTGATTTCCTTTGTCCGATATCTCTGATTCCATGTTGAAGAATAGGGTTTGAAACTGGCAGGAATAATTATATCTTCGAAAGCTCCGCTAATAATGTGAATAGTTTGTAGAATGCACTTGTCATGTTCAGGCCGTCTCGAATCTAATGCAGCTCAATCTCTAACATTTATGAACACGCGTGTCAAGTTTTTGTTTATTTTAGGACATCAATTTTGAGATTTTCATAAAATAACATTTTTAGACTCGATAATTTTTAAGATTTACTGATCGCTTCGAAAATTCCTAAATTTCTAAATTTGGTCATTCAAGGTTGCCTAGCGCTACGAGCACATGTTCAGATGTTTTATTCCACTCAGCCACTTTATATTTTGATTCTGCTGCAAAAAATCTGTTTTTTCTAACTTTGGAAAGCCACGCGATGTCTAAGTTCCTCAAAGCATCTCAGACTTTTTGATCCGGCTATCTTTCATCGTATTGCTAGGGAGTTTTCTAACTCAGATCAAATCCGAAAGGTTCTAAAAAATTCCAGTCGTTTTAGTCTGGTTATGCTTTGGTGTGTGGCAAGATATTTTGCCTAACCAACAAAAGACACAACATTGAGCAATGCCTTGAATAGCCAGGCTAATTTCTGAATTTGTGACCCAAAAGCAGGGCATAATTCGAAATGGGCCGGCCGAGCCCGATGACGACAGCTTCCGGTTGTAAATTTTGCCGAGTTTTGGAAATTATTTAGGCATTTGCAAGACCTTATTCAGTAAATTTAGCGCCAATTGCAACGTAGCTCCTGAAATTTGTAGTTTACATGAAATACGCATTTTATTTATACTAAAGAACTGCTAAAAGATTATTTTTTACCTACTAATGCCAAGAAAGTACTCGAAATTTTACTCCGCTACCGGTATGCCCAAAGCCTACCCATAAAGGGAAAGTGGATAAAACCATACATTTTCATGAATGCTCCACCGATCTAAATAAGATTCCGTTGACCGTATTCAAAAATAATCATTAGAAAAAAATTTAAGAGCAAAAATAAGTAACAAAGTTATAAATGGACCCGCTGTATTAATCATTTATAAGTATCGATTTATTATATATTTAAATTCGCTATTTATCATTTTTAGGCTTATATGACATATCTTTGATTTTCTCCTCTCAACTTCAATTTGATCTAAATGTATGCGTGAAAATGAAAGTCTTTGATTTGTCTCCTTCTAACTCGAAAGACTATTTTCTTCTAAATCCTGCAGTTTTAATTTGCGTAATTAAATTGCATCATCGATTCTAAGATTATTCGCGAAGCAAAAACCGCTCGTCTTTATGAAAAGCCGTGTAGAGACTTGTGAAAAGATCTTTTTTCAACCCGATGAAAAATAGCGAAAATTAGAGAAGTCGAACAGAGAACTGACAAATAATTAAACTCGGCTAGCCAAACAATTACGAATTCATAGATTTTCGACAACCTAGTTACTAAATAATTGCCTATTTTCAGCACTACGAACCCCCTCCCATTCTAATGAATTTTGATTAGCATTATTGCAGTTGCTTTTCATCTTTCAAGTTCCTATTCCTCAACGCACGAATCTTCCCATTTCCTAGTATTTCGTAAATTTGCATAGATTTAGAAGGCGCTATGAATATTTTATGCTGTACGCGAATAGACTTAGGGCTTGTCATATCCGGGTTTCCGAAAAATTGAAACATGCCACAATTTTCCCATTTTGAGAGGTTTTTTTCCGAAGTCTGGAATTCAAAAAATGAAAAACGTGTTCACCAACTCAAAAAGTCGCAACTATGGATACATGCATTCCCTGAGACTCAAAATATCTCTTCCTGTGTTGTAGAATAGAACATGTAAAACCGGCCGAAACATTTCGCTCGATTTCCCAGTCGCCGAGTGCCTGAATACAAGGAAGTGTTCAAACTCGCACCTTTCCTTTTGGCTTCGAACTCAAACAACAATGTGACCCCAGAATATCGCATTCTGAGATGACTGCGCTTCGTTTTCCGACTTTGAGAGGAATTTTTGATTTTTACTCCCAAAGAACCTTTCACTGGACCTGCAAGAATATTTCTTTCATTTTCGCCCAATTTCATTACTTTTGATGAGAGAGATATAGGGAGTTTTTTCCTCCGACAAACTTTTTCTTACAATATGCAGTAGTGAGAATTCAAATTCCTGGACGATTTTAGGAATTGTTTGCGATTTCTCATAGTTTAGTGATGAAGCGAAGATGAATTGTGATGCTAAATTGAGAATTCCCACAAATTCCTCTTGTTTCATGAAGTTCTTACTTAATTGCGTAATGTTTGTGAAGAGTTTTCACTCAAATGCCTCATTATATCCAATTTTCATGACAACTTTAATAACTCGGTAGCATTTATCCCCGCATAATACTCCCAATTCTTCATTTTTCTACCTTTCAGCCAAATAATAATTCACTTTGACATTTACTACCATATCACCTGCTCGATAATTCCTCATCTAATGTCATATTTGAAATAACATCGTCGCGTTTTATAAACTGCTTTCGCAAAATCAGCAAATTTTCTGATTGAAACGAGAAAATTCTAGGTTCATATTTACCGAGAAGGTTTACCTAAAATGCTCGCTCATAGGCATAGTATCAGTTGGTAAGATTGAGTTTGGAGATACATTTTTAAAATTTTTCTTTAGTTTTTGAATTAATTTCTGCCATTTTTAGTACGCGAACTCCGCCTCACGAAGAAGTAGTCGAAAAACGACGTCAAATTCAAAGAAAGCGGCCCTCGACACTGCACATCAGACGGTCGAATATTCCCACGGTAAGGCAGAAAGTGTTTTCGGTAAAATCAAAAATTATATCATTTGTGAGTTCGCTTATTTACTTTTCTGTTATTTTTCCTATGCATTTCTGGTTAAAATTTCGCCTGCTGACTAATCAGAATATTTCCCGAAGCTAATATCTCTTCCTATCGCATTTCGAAACACATGCAAAAATTTAGCTAAAAATAAGCCAGGTCACGCTCTTGAAATACTTTGTCTGGAAGAACAATTATCGGTGAAGATGCACCTTTGTACGCCATTTTTCTTATTTTCTATTTGCATTTTTATGGACTCAAAAATTACCGTGCGAAGCTGAAGTTGCATGTTTGTTTTAGTCTTCTTGCGGAAACATGGTGAATTTACATTCGGCATTTTCACGAGTATATCCTCTTTGAAGATGCTGAAACTTTAATGAGTTTCCACATGAAAGAGTAAGGTTTCAGGTGAGCGTCCACGAAGCTTCAATCACCGCTTCTGGAACTTCTGAAGCAGTGTCGGACTCGACTCCTAATCGAATGGAACAGCAGCAACGTCGGCCGAGAAGCTCGGATCGAAAAATTAATGGGGTATTTTTAGTCAAAATTCAAAATGATTTGATTTGGAAAGTTCACCGCTGCTTCTCCCTAAAAACAACCTAACTCTCAAAGATTTATTTTCCAATGAATAGTCGATAAACTTGATGAACTTTTCAAAGAAGCTGTTCAAAAATTACTATCAATTTGTAAATTTCAGTGTTCACGAATGCAGCATCAGATGTCGCTGTGCGATAACTATTATTCCGAACAGAATAGCGGTCAATTCCTCACAGAGCCAGCACCTTTGCACCAGAGTCGAAGTGTTAGTCCGCAGCCAAGAGGAAGTATGAGGTAAACCATCACTTTTTTCAGATATACTTCACAAAAATGTCATAATCTTTTGACATTTGATTCCTTTGAACGTTGGCCTAGTTTATAAACCCAATCAAATAACTCATAGTTCTCACAAATAACAATATCTTGATGCATACATAAATAATCTACGCTCTTTGGCATAGTTCATAGATCCCTAGATCGGGTTCTTGAAATTCAACTTACGACTACTAATAATTTATAGAGTTCAGAAGAGCAATAGAATGTGATATTTATGCTTGAGCATCTTTATGAGTAATCGGGTGTGCAATTTTAACGGAAGTGAAACTTACAAAACGACAAAAAAATATCTTGAATATTTAAGGAACCGAAAGCAATTGAAGCCAAGCGACCAAGCATTGAACGTGTGAAAGGTTTCTAGTTCAGGATGATGTTTTGATACAAAGTGATTCAAGACAATGTAGAAAAATAGATCAAAAATGATCTGGAAATAGTATAATTGGACTTTTCAATGAATTTGATATTATTTTCGTCATTTTATCGTATCTTCCATAAGAATTGATCATTTTGACGCAAATATTGATGTAATTTCAAGGAAGTACATAACAAAGTTAGTACAAAATACCACAATTTTTCCTTGATAAAAATCCTATTCAATCTCTGCAGTACACTCTTTTATTTCCCTAGCGGAAATATTTGAATACAACCCATATCCTACAAAGGCTTATGACCAGTAGATAATCTTTTATCATATCCATCCATTTACAAGCTTTCATTTGTATGAATGTGCAAATATCTAATCTTCTTGGAAAGCTGGACGCCATTGCTCAATCTCCTTTATTCTTCAAATCCACCCTCTCTCGGAAGACTTAGGAATCCCTTAGCATTTACGATATCGTTCATGTGACTATCTTATTCGTTTTAAATTTCGACCATTCGGTTATCACATTAGGACCACATTTCTTACTAATCTTCTGATTCATCCGAAACCGCTCTGAAATGAATAACTTTGAAGCCTTATAATCTTATAATAAAGCAGCGTGATGGAGAAATGTCATTAGAGCGAGTTCATACATTCTGAAATCGTGTTAATATCAAGAGGCTTAGGTAGGCTCCGCAAATGCATTTATCAAAACTATTCTTCCTGACTAGAAATCATATCTACGATTAGATATTGGTGTAAATTAGATGTTTGGTTCATTAAAAAATCCTTTGCCGAACGCATTTGTACCTGAAAAACAGGTAAAACTAGATGAGTGAGTGAACATGCATTCTGCCTTTTAAATTTGCATACACTATTTTGGCTGTTTGAATCGTTAGAATGTCACTTCCACTACTCTCCTTACTCATTTAACGTGCGACTCTGCATCGCTTGCTCGCGAAATCGTGAAATAGTTTTTGCTCGCAGACTCTTGCGGATAGCAAAATTATGAAAAATTTTTGTGTAGAGCATGCGCCCTGTCATAAATCAAACTTGAAGTGAGCAAGAAAAATTAGTGTACATTATATTTGCGGGCTCTAGATTTAGGTGCAAATTTTTGATACTGTGTCAGGCATAAAAATTTTACAAATTCTTAAAATTTACACGACCTAGAAAAAAAACTCATCCCTAGGCTAATTTAAGGGTATCATGCTTATACACGCTTAATTAAAATTTAATTAACTCAGATTATCTAATCATCTCGTTAATTATTCATTTCCAGACGCGATTCTATGCTAACGATGCTCAATCGAATCTGGAAGTCGGATGAGTGCAATCGCAGACCCTCGATTCAGAAGATGAACGCCCTAGATGTGCCTATTCCATCGTGAGTTTGAAGAAACCGAATGAGTTCCCATCACGAAATTAGATTTTCAATCCCACATAGCGTTCAAACAAATGTCTTCCAGTTCCAATCTAATCTGACTTCACTCTACTTCAATTTAAATTTGTGGTCTTGGAGATTTTAAAAATTTTAAATTCATCTAAAGTAAAGTGATGTTAGGTGATATTTTCCTATTCCCATATTACTGAATACAAACAAAAGGTGTAAACTGCGAAGTCCAATTTCCCAAAGTTTAACTAAATATTACGTAATTATTTGAAGTTCTATCTGAAAACACTCGAAAAAGTAAGCGTATAAAAGTGGCACCTAATATCATGGATTTGTATGGTTGAATGCCTTTCATCCCAAAAGCTGTTCCAAATTCCAAACTCCATTATTCGCTCATTTTGGCTTATTCGTCGAAGTTTTGCAGAGTGAAAATTTGCCAACCTCATTACTTTTGCATCGATATTGATTTTGTCCCTAAAATGACGAAAATCTCGTTTTTTTTCTGAACTTTAAAACAAACAATTACGAATTCCTATTCTTTAGAAGCTCGAAAAATGTCAAAAATCTTGAAAGGCCTATCGTTGTCAAGTGTCGAAATTACGTCAAAAAGGCGTCTAAATAAGTGGTGGGGGAAGGCTTGATGGCCAATATTGCTGATTGTAAGGATTTACACGTAAAATCTTGTTATTTTTGGGGTTTCGATGCTCGTTTTTCCTAATTCCATCTAAGTGCACTTGACAACTCACTAATCCTATATGTTGAGAGATAGGCTCTGAAATCCGGATGTGATGATGTTTTCAGCGAGAGGTGTATTCGAGAGTCATACAAAAGGATCCCTTGAACCCCTCTTAACTCGCATCTCCCAATCAGAGCGAATTCTCAAGCATTTTCTTCATCATATCCAGTTATTTTTCTAAAAATTCCCATTTTCATAAGCGCATGACTCGGATATATTGATTGTCGCGTCGATATATTATTTTTTAAACTTCGATCTACTAGTTACTGTATGTATTGCGAAGACATGCGACAACAACGTTGTGTGAAGTACGATAAATATGAACATCAAGACGCGAATACGTCATTTTTCGTATCGCCGTTGAAATTTATTCGGTAAGATCTGAAAGAGTGTTTTGGCAAAATTAGTGGCCTAGTTTTGGTATTTGGTTTAAAAAATCGCTTTTTATCACCACTAGTTTCGATAACGTATATCCATTGTATCTTTCCATTGTGTATCAAATGTTTCAACTAAAAGGATTACTTTTTTTTACAACAAAAGGTATTATATCGGAAACATTATGCATTAAAAATCTTCTGACGTTTTGACTAGAGAAAACTATTTGGCATTTGATTTGACATTAGGTATGAGTCATTAGCGGTCAAACTTCAAATACTTGCGTAAACCTTTCAAAAGTGAATAATTTTTGAATTTAGTGAAACTCTAACCCGGCAATTATCTTTGTCTGACACGAATGTAAATCCGGCTACTACTCTGGCTATTAGAAGAGCTACTCTTCTATCGTTCACCCCGAAACAGAAGAAAGTTTTGAGAGTAAGCATTTTTAATATTTTTCTCTAAACTTGTTGAGGATTTAGTCAACATTTGCTCAACTCAATTCTGGCGGTACTTTTTTGAAACTGATGGAACAAATCTTTCGTCGTCTCGAAGTAAAGTGTCCAGATATTAGGTGAGTTTGTAGATATGTCTCGAAATATCGCATGATTAAATGTGCAGTAATATCTCTCAGTCCCTAAAACGTCCGCAGATATTGAACAAACTCTAAAAATGCCAAAAAATGATACGTTTAGGTCGATATTTCTAACAACTGCCTTTGTGAACTCTCTATCCAGAGAACGAAGCTCACCTCCTCTAGTTAAGACGGAGCACGATCATTGCAAGGTAAGTTGGAATATTAGAAGAAAATAATATATTTTTTGACATTTAGTGTCTAGTAGCGATGTTCGAACGAATCATGGAGTCTCTGGATGACATCACCGAGCAGTTGCAACTACTCAGGCAGTATGGAGAGAAGCACGCACAGGTATTGAAGTGTAATGATCAAAAATTGGAAGAATTCGAAAAAAAATCAATAATCAATTGATATGTTTCAACAAATATTCGGCTGAAGGGTTTGATAAGAAACTGAAATATCTACCGATTTTAAGGAGTCTAATATTGACAAATTTTATCAGCATGTTTTAGATGGGCGAAAGCGGATTCAGTGGTACGATGATTGAGCAATTTGGTGAAATTGCGGTTGCAGTTATTGGATCTCAGGTTATTAAAAGATCATCGTCCGTTATCAACAAAAGTTCAAGTTTAGGACGCGATAAAATATAATCATGATGCCGTGAAGGCTTGGCGACTACTTTTGGCTTACATCACTGACGAAATGAAGGTGATTTTATCAACGATTCAAAAAATGCAATATTGAACTTTAGGTCGGTTTTGACCGAATGACGAAAATCAACGGTCGTCGAAACAGTAATTCTCAATCGCACGATGGCCCAAAATGCCCATACTAGGGCGCTTTTCAAACATTCTTCTCACGATGAGAAACCCTCCAAAATGATCTTTTCATTTGCAAATACGGGAAAAGTCACCATTTATTTTGATATTGTTGTGATCTCAAAATCTCTAAATTTTCAACGTTTGCTAAAACCTCACTTTACTTATTTTTGTCAACAACTTGCTTTTGATATTGACATTTTAGTCAATTTTCATCACGTTTCCTAAAATGTAATATTTTATGCCTTTCGTAAAACTTTATATTATTTGGGTATTTTGTACAGTGAATCTCACCACCATTTCAATATATTGTTAATGACCGACTACTTGAGACAAAATAAATGAGATACACAAATTCGAACATGCGAAGTGTGCATTGTTCTCAATCGCGCAAATCCTGATCGCTGTTTTGGCAATTGAGCGCGACCATTGCTCATTGTCGTCCACTCTTTTGCACTCATTCAATTTCTTCGATTTTTACTCCGATTTCTTTTCTTCGAAAAGTGAAGCTTAGCTCGTTCTTTCATTTTTCATATTTTTTCGTTTATTTTTCGAATTTTCTAAAGTTCAGTTCCAGAAATGGCTTCGAAGAAGGTCGACTTCAAGGACGTTTCTCCAGCGTGGAAGGTCTTGCAAATGGTAATTTTAGGGAGTTTTAAGTCTTATTTTGAAGAAAAAGCTAGAAAATAATAGTTTTTTTTTATTATTTTTAAAATTGTATTGTTTCCAGAAGCTTCACGAGGAGGAAGTCAACAAGAAAGTCGCCGCTCCGAACTCGCTCAAAAAGTCGTTCAAGAAGAAGAAAAGCAAGTACAAGTTCGTCTCCCCACAACAAGCGTCGAATTCGCATGAAACAAAGAAAACGGAACAAGAATCGGAAAAACCCGAGACGGAAAATAAACCTGAGCCAGACGAGGACGGATTCACGAAAGTCGTCACAAAGGCATGCGTTTTCTTTATGAATTTTTCTTTGATATTCGAGATTAAAGGATAATAATTAGTACAATTCGCTATTGCTTCCTTGATATCTTTTGTCGTAACATATTTTTGTTCAAAGCTAGGTATTTTCAAACATTTTTTCGTTGAAGACGTGACTATATTCGAGAAAATATGGTTGAAAAATAGATAAATAGGGAAAAATTCCATTTCAGAAGGACCGCAAACTGGAGAATCGAAAACGTCGTCTGGAAGAATCTGCAGCAAGCACGTCGTCGACTTCTTCCGAACAAATTCAGCAGAGCAAACGCAGCAAAATCATCGACATCCCCGTTCTCATCAAGGATAATGAACGGTCCGACTTTTCAGAGCTTTTTAAGAATAAGAATAGAAAAACTAGTCTCAGTGGCGTATTTTGTTGTTACCTAAACAAATGCAGTTTATCAGTTTCTGAATGAAAAATGTTTCAAGATTCTGAAGGAATAAATTCAAAAGTTTACATCATCTTGTTCCTCGAGTGTGCACTTTCGTTAAGAAATTTCTAAAATTATCAATTAGTTTTCGAAAATTTTCGTATGTTTCACAATTTCAAATATTGATCAAAAAGTTCGATTTTGATTATTTTCCACCCTGTACAACGCTAAATAATCCAATTTAAAAGCCTTCAGAGGCCCCCCTACGCCCGTGCTCGCGTTGGATTGTGAGTATGTCGGTGCGGGCAACGATGGAACCATCGACATTCTCGCGAGGGTTTCCATTGTCAATGAGGTTGGACTTTTTTTTTTTAAACTTCTATCAGCATTTTTATGAGAAACGAGAGCATATGGCAAAGATTCCTAACTTTCCGAATGATACGTCTCTGAATTTGGATAACTTTCCAAGAACCCAAACTATTTCAGATTTATAAAGTTGCCTTATTGGATAAAAAATGAAATAAAAGCAAGGAAAACGATTCTATATTTTTCCAATTTGTAGAACGGTAAAATCGTCTACGACAAGCACGTGAAGCCAACCGAGCCGATCAAGGACTACAGAACGTTCGTCAGTGGAATCAGACCTGCGGATTTGGAGAAAGGTTGAAAGTTTGTTATTTTTATAGAATGACTAGTACAGTTCGATGAGAGTAATAAGAATAAAACTAATTTGATTTCCGAATTTTTTTTATTTAAAAGAGGCTCCCACATGGAAACTTACAGATTTCGATGAAACTTCCCAAATAGGGGTGTTTTCAATGACGCTGATCACGATTCGGAAATCAAAAGTGCTTAATCGCACTCTAGAATCTAGCATTTTTCGTTCCTATTTTGTATGGAAAATGGACTTTTGCTCGTGAAATCTTGTATCTAAATTTTGCAATTTGCAATACAAAGGAAGAAATAAGGCTTAGCTAAAAATCCAGACTTCTGAGTGCTATTAGGCGCTTTTCGATGTGATCAGCGCCATCAAAAACCCCTGTTTGGTAAGTTCCATCAAAATCTATGAATTTTTACGTGAGAATTTCCTGTTAAATAAATTCATACGATTTTTAAATTCCAACTAAAACATCAGATTTGACAAAAACACTCATTTCACGATGAAAATTTTTTGAAACTTTAAATTTATGTTTTGATGAATTTCATTACTTTTATTTACATAGGAAAAACCAATTACTATTCATTCTTTCACATTTAGTATCGAATTTTTTTTTGTAACTTATTTTATTTATTTCAGGCGAGAGTTTCGCGATCGTTCAAAAAGAAGTCGCTTCCATTCTCCAAGACCGAATTGTCGTTGGACACGCTATTCACAATGATTTTCGGGTACTTGTCATTTTTATTATAAATTATATAACTTTTGATTTTTAGGTGTTGAAATTCAACCACAAGTCGAAACTGATACGCGACACGGCGAAATGTCGAATTCTAAAGGATATGATCGGAAAGAAAGGGGTAGGAAATTTTTAATTTAATAGAAGTCCGAGTCTTTTATTCTTATATTTTACAAGGAGGGGGCTTCTATTAGAATTTTTAAGTTTTTGTTTCTAATGCTACCTTTTAGAAATATTATTGTTTTTTTTCAAAATTTCAGCTGATTTCCCTGAAACTCCTCGCTAAGGCCGTCCTAGGCATCGACATTCAACAGGGCGAACACGACTCGGTGAGTTTGAATAAAAATAGGCGAAGCTAATTTTGAAAAAAGTATGCTGCATTTTTGCAAATCTTTGAATTTTTGCAAAATGCGACATGGTTTATTTGCAATTTTAGATAACCGATGCCCGCGTCGCTCTGCGTCTCTACCTCGCTGTCAAGGACCAGTGGGAAAAGGAGATTAAACGATTTCATTGGCAAAAATCTTGAAGAAGTTCTGATTTTTAATCTAAAATGTCCAGCCAATTTCTGAAAAATAATTTGAAAACCCTATGAATGTGGCTTAATTTTTAATGCCTAATGGGTAGCTTGTTGAACATCATTTTTGTTATGGTTTCTGGGAACTTTTAAAAATTAACCTGAAAAATGCCATAGCCAGTTTTGGGAACTGGTTTTCAGACTGATTTTTAAAAGTTTTGTTTGGAAAAGTTAGAATAAAATAAATTGATGATTGGAAAACTCTTTGTTTTATTATTTGAGTCATTACCTAACCGAGCACGATGATATCAGCGAACAAAACGGTGACCGACGACGATCCCTTTCCCGGCTACAACCCGCACGTACCCAGTCTGGTCGATATGGTACGAGAAAAAAAATCGACTGTAAGACGTTTTGTACAGAAGTGAGATATTTTATAAAAAAAAAAAGTTCATGAAAGAGCTCTTTCTTACGATTGGCTATACAACGTCTTACTTCTGTACAAAACATCCTATACTCGAAAAGGGATAAAACTTTTAACCTACACGCTGATAAAAAATCTCTACAAAGATTCCACCCGGGCGCGAGACAGAGTTTCGACTCACTGAAAATTTGTGAAGATCAACTTCGATTTTAATATGATTCCGATTTTTCAAATTTCATTCCTGTCTCACACTGATTCCGCCTTTGTTTCAGTGAACATTAGAGATGAAAAGATCGTACTTTTAGGCAACCTGGAAATGACGAAATCCATCTTTTCCCTCATTATTTCGCTATTTTCATAGCCTCACCTATCCCTAATTAGAGGCCTCGTCGTCGCGCCATCTCGTCAGTTCAAAATTTCAGCATTTTTAGAGAAAATATTTCAAGCTTCATGAAAAGTTCAGGTGGCATTAGCTGGCGCGGTGTTCTGGGCGGTGTTTATCGCGGTTTTTGTCATCTACAACTTCGCGGCGCATCCATCCGAAAAAATCGCTGACGAGGAAATTTCGGTGAAGAAATTGCGCAGGTTCGTTATTTCTGGACTTTTGAAAACAAGCCATTGATGAATCAAATAGTCATCTTACTTGAAATCTTCTGAAACTTATGAGAGAAAATTGATCAAAGGATAGGCTGAGTATCGTTAGCTCCCACTTCTTTGTTTCTTTCGTTTGCTTCCACTAGCTTAAGGATAGTAAGACAGACGCGTCTAAAATGTAAGGTGAGGACTAATGATACTCAGCCGAAGGGTATCTTCGAGGATGGTCAAAATCTCATGAATCTTTATTTTTGAACACCAAATCATTTTGAATTAGCAACGACGAAACACGATAGAAATTGATGGAAAGTTGGAAAGGTAGCATATAGCCGCGCAGTCACCAGAAGAAAGTGGTAAAAGAAGCCCTACCAGACCCTACCCTACTCTTACTCTATACTATTTTCCTTATGAGTATGTGTTACTAGTTCAAGTTGTCATCAATTTCTATTGAGTTTTGTCAAATACAAGAAAACGTTTCTTCATTACGACATTGTTTTTTTTTACAATTCGCCTTAGTAATGTTTTCAGATAGAAGACCCGAAGAAACGAATTTGAAGTCTCTGGTCCGGGCAGTTTCAAGAATTACAGATTCTATTTAAAAAAAAAAAAAACTCCAATAATGAGAATGAATTTGCGATAAAGATAAGCGCAAATCAAATTTTTCTAATAGCAGATGTTTTATCGTATTCTCACCTAAATGGGCTATTTTTAATCTTCAAACGATTAGAAATGGACAGAGGGAAGTTAGAGAAATGAAGCTTGTTTCTTTCTCATACTTTTTTGCAATAGCTTAGTTTTTCAAGTATCTAATTGTTCACTTAACGGCATTATAAATCATTATCCCCATAAATTTTCGTAAAATTATTCATTTTCTACCTTAGCTTTTCGATATATTTGTTATTTTTGAGACATTCGATATTTTTGTGTCTGCTTTCGAGATAAATGAGAAAGGTGTTCAAATATTCGATAAAATGTGCGAAATCTGGCACCCCATTCATGGTCAATGTTTGTCAATCAAAATGAATCCTCCATATTTCATATATCCATTTAGTTCCGTATCATTTTCAATAGATTTTTCGGTAACTCCTGAAATTCGTCCATTTTCTCATAGATCTTCCATTTTGAACTTTCCAAAGATATTTCCGAGACGAATTTTCAATTTGCGCATTTCCTCTCGGGAAGAGTCCGTTTCTATGGCTGAGCTTTAGCGAACAGCAGGTTCAATGCATGCAAAGAAAGGTTCACGGCTGTTCGCCTCCAAATATTCCTTATCAAGGAAGAACTATTCGCTATGCAGTCCAAGAAGCTCAGTAGCAGGTTTGTTTTTGACCTAACCACTTCTTAAAATCAGATCATCTGAATATCCTAATATTTGCATTGAAAAATTTTCAATTTCTATTAACCACTAGCATTTCCCTTTCATTTTTTTCGAATTTTACATGAAGATCCTACTTTTCCCATAGAAATTTCGACCCCTTTTAAAAAATTAAATATTTCCAAGCTGAATTTCTATTCATGAACTTGTCCATGTCGTGCAATTTCTTTTGTGACATCCTGGGAAATTGGAGGATTTCATAAATCCGATATATCGGATATCAGCTATAGCTCGTGAATAGATTTGCAGCGAATCCTATTAGGTCACCAGCTTTCATCCATAGCTAAAATTTGGGGTGTTTGCTTTCTTTTTTCCCATCACTTTATCATATCGAATCACAATGATCAGATTATTGGTGATCCTTTATCGAAAGGAAAAAGACAAGTCTGATCTAAATTTTATAATTTCTATCGCGCACGAAATATCTCGATCTCTCCATCTTGGTAGGCAAGTTTACTTTTCGCAGTAGGTAGAATTTAGGTAATTCCTGATCGATAAATCAAAAATCGCTGGAATTTCGATTTTTCGGGCGCAACATTGAACTTCTTGACTTCTTACTAAATTGCAATTTTTCACCTACTAATTCTTGTATTCATGCTCTCTGTTAAGCGTTGATAGACTTAATTTTCACCCTTCATCATCATTTCTTTACTTTGCTTGTCTTCACCTGTTTTTTCTTATGGCTTCCTTTCATATTTTATCATTTTCATTATCACTATCGCATTGTCTTGACTAGATTGCAATCATCGCACTTTCACTGTTTTCACTATTTCTTCTTCGTTTTCTTTCTGGTCGAAATTCGAAATGTTTATTACTCTCCCGCACTATTTTGCGTAATTCATTCATTTCTCCCGTAATTTAGTAATTCTGTCATAAAGATTACTCGTCAAACGGGAAAAAAGATAAAATTCTACAAAAATCACTGTTTGAAGATAGTACGTTAGTTTTAATTCTGCAATATTTTCATGATTTAATACTTGTGTATGTTTCATGCTTTCCTATTTGCAGCTATGGTGTAGAATTTTGAGAAAATGTAACTAATTTTTCTTCAGAATTTGTGAACTTATTTTGTGGAATATTTATCATGCACACTTCTTACAATAACTTCAACTGATTTTTATCGATAGTTATTCGAAGGCTAAACTGAGTATTGTAAATGACCGATAACTTGGGACGAAATAAAAGGAGCGTCTTTCTTTCTCCCGCTCCTTTGAGCCTTGGCGTGCACAAGGGACGAGCATTTGTTCATTAGGCGATTTCCTCGTTCTCTTTTCGTTTTCGCGTTTTTAACGGTATTTATCGATAATTAATGGAGTAATTTCTATCATTCTCAATAGAGATGAATAATTGACAAGTGCTTTTTTGCGAAAATCTTGTTAAACTCGATGAAAGATCAACGAAAAGCGAGGGGTAATAAAAAGAATCACCAAATGAAGAAATGCCCCTCTCTCGCGCATTCCGACTCACAGAAGAGGGCGAAAGAAATTCGCTTTTTATCTCGTCCCAAGTAGTCGATCATTCCCAATAACTTTTCATCATAAATTGCCGTCGAACTTTTTGAAACTTACTCAATTCAATATCTTGAAAATGTGATTATTTTTCTAAGACAGCGCGAAACTGAACCTTTCTGAATCTCGAATTGCTATAGAATTTTTTGAAACTATCTACATTAATTGTTCAATTTTTGATATTTTTATAGAAAGATGCGGCATTGGCAGTCTGATTTAAGTATCTAATCCCTCCAATTATTAGGCTTTTTCCTTAGACCTGTTCCATTTTTCGTAAGTATCCTTCGACTCCACTCAGTCGATCGTGGAAATTTGATATTGTTGAATTAATATTCGAAATAGTAGCATAATCGAAGTTCTTTACTTTACAAGTTATTTCACATCCTTCTGAAACCTATTCAATCCTAATCTCAAATCTCTTCCGTTCCCACTCATTTACCTCGTCCTAACTTCGTCTTTCTCCTTCTATGCATTGAAGCATTCATGCAACAGTCGCGGCGTTTCATCTCGGTCAATTTAATCGAGGGGAACTCTCCATGGATGAAGGGCGAGTTTTTACAAGAGTCAAGGAGTTTGGTCTCTAAATTGTTCCGACCTAGATAAGGTCCTTAGCCTAGGGGGTTCAAGATTTGAGGCAGAGGTTTGGGGGAAGATGAAGAAAAAAGTTGGAGATTAAAAGAAAAAGAAGCAGAGAAGAATTATGGATAGAAAAGAGAAAAAAGAATGAAATAAAATGAGCTTAAATGGCAATTAAACAAAAGTAATACCAAACATTTTACGAATATGCATATCTTGAGCCAATTAAAAAGTAATAGCTCACCCATAAGGCATAGAGTAGGGGTTTAGCAATAGAGTGCTGGATATCAAAGTTTTCAACTCAGAAAATTCATGATAATTTCATAGATTTTTCCGGTACTACTTCGCAGTACTACGGTACTATTTTTTATTCATTTTCGCCTAAATATAAGAGTTTCAGAGAACGAAAAGGCAGAAAGGGAAGAAAGTAAGTTAGAGATTTGAGGAAAAGAAGCAAAAGAGTTAGAAAGACTCAATAGATTGAGAGGGATGAAAAGAAAGCGAGAAAGATGAGAGATACAAGATAATTGAAGATATTTTGAGAAAGAGGAAAATTAGATTAGAAAATCCTAGAGGATTTAGAAAGCCAGAAAGAGAAAAAGCAATTCCTTTCTGGATGATGAGTGAATGAATGGATACCCCTGTCGTCGCGAGTTTTTCTGCCCTACGGTCGACCACACGGTTGTCGGGAATTAAACGGCGAAAAGAGTGAGAGAGAGAGAAAAAATAAAGAAAGGGGGAGAGAACGAAAGGATTTGAAACCGACACTTTCTTTGATTTTTTCTACGTCTGTCCGGATCCGAGGAGCTATTTCTTGTTTTCTTGCTCTTTTTCAACTCTATTCCTCCTTTTCTATATTCTTTTTTCGTAATATTTCTCGCTTTATAAATTCTTTTTCTTTCCTTTCAACACTACTTTCTTTTCTTTGCATCCTTTCCAAAACTATTTCTTATTTTCAGATTTCTTTTCTCGCAATATAGTAGCGATATGTTTCGATCTATCGTTTTCTAACGATATTTCTCAATCTCTATTTATAGCTCTTCCGCATTTTTATCTGTATCTTTTCTGTCTGCCTGCGTTCGTCGGAAGATTACAAAATCGTATGCTAATTTACTCCTGAAAATTGCACCTAATTTCGCATAACCTTCAAATTTTAGGCAAAAGTGCTTTACTCAAAACTTGAGTTTAGTGTTCGTTTTGTCGTTTTTACCTTGTACTTTTTGATTAATTTGTGCACGTTTCTATTATTTTTCGTGTTTTCATTATTTGACTTTTACATTTCTTCTGCAAAAGTATCTTTAACCCTTTTTTTTTTCCTAAATACTAGAGTACATATTTGAAATTACTCTAGCACAATGTCCAAATGTGTGCTCTAAAGTTAGAAATACGAAAATTTGAATCGTGTTTTTACGCAAGAGAATATTTACTTAGAAGTATGAATGATATTTGAGTTTCGATAAACATGACGTAATATTGAAGAGCCATCGCTTTTGTCGTAATTCCCATATGAAAATTGATGATATTGATTTGTTGAGCTTTTACATCATTTAGGAATTCAAATCGTATAACTTTTTAAAGCATACATGCCAAAATTTATGAGAAAAACCGTTCTACCGAGGTCGCTCAATATATTCTCTGATTCACAACAATAACAAAGTCATTCGTGAATCTTATTTACTTTGGAATTTATACAAATCTATTTTTCCTCAAATTTACCATTTTTATCAATAACATTGTCAATTTTAAACCATTGTTGATTTTGTATAAACCAATTTCCATCTTTATCCGATTTTCGAAATATTCATTTTCACGCCTTTTCAACGGCATAAATTCGACTCAATTGACCTTGGCTTATGCGCATTGCGCAGTTTACCCAAATCCGCTTTTGAGTATCCTTCAAAAGTTATGCGCGATTCGCTCATAATTCGACTCACAAAGGCTACGCTTTGACTTAGACAGTTAGAAAGTTTCTAGATTGAATCTGGAGAATAGAAGGAAAAACTCTGAATTTATGAAAAACAACATTCATTTTTCTATGTTAGGAAAGATAAATTTTTTATTTGCGTTTTTTAAAGAAATAACTTGAAAATCTTGGCTCTTAAATCTATCTAATCTTTCTTGCATTAAAATATGATTTTTCACCATATCCTTCGAAAGATATCAACATCTTCAAATTTTCAGGTGATTCATATCACCGCATGAGTTATTGCATAATTCCACCCTCACGCCGATATGCCCTATTCATCATTTCCTGTCTTTCAATGCTTATTCTCTTTCACATCTACTCGAATTACGAGCGGCAGGATTTCTATCGTAATTTGTCGGTAAGTCGTGATTTTTTTTAGAAACTTAGATAAAACAAGGCTAAGTTGTTGTGAAATGAATGATTCTGTATCAACATCTTCTTGAAACATATACAATTTTTAGGCTAAACGATCAAAACTCGACATCGCATTGCTCGTTGTTTTGACAGGCGCTCGAGTAAACAATGGATACTATAAAATCGCATCTGGTAGAAATTTTAGTTGTTTCAAAAATTGCAAAATACCTAATGAAAAATCGTAAATGTGATAAGGATTTGCCTCGGTGTGTAACTTTAACAAAAATAATTTTAGATTCGTTACGTTGCTACTCCAGAATACACGACTACAAATTCATCTCTGTTGACGATGCTGATTACCCAGAATGCAAACAACCCGACGTAATCACTCTACCGTAATCCAAAAATTGATGTGTAGGATTCAGATGTACTTTCGACGTCATTGCGTTGTTGCAGTTGTAATGGAGAGGTCGTCTTTTGACTATGTGGTATTTCTCGACGGGGATATCGGCGTTGCTAACCCGAATAGGTAAGGAATTTAGTATGTTTCAGAAAATTTATAGATTCTATGAAAGAATAAAGAAAACTAATATTGACTTTTCGAGTGCTTTGTATGTTTCAAAAATATTATATTTAGAAATTTTTCCTTAAAACATTGCTATCATGACCCGCTTATAATAACAGATTGAATAACTTTAGAACGATCGAAGAATTCATCACTGACAACAGCGAGATCATATTCTATGATCGATTTTGGAATTGGGAGATTATGGCCGGGTCTTACATAGCGAGGAATACGCCTTGGACGAGAAAATTCTTGAGAGGTAAGTTCAGAAAAGTTTCTTTCAAAAAATTTAGAAAATTTAGGTTTTTCGAATTACAACTTTCGATTGCCAAAGGGATATGATGGGACTGATAATGGGGCTATTCATGTAATTTTTTAGTTTTCTTTAAAAGTTTATGACATTTCAAATTTAGGCGTACGTCGCTGAAGTCCTGTTCCCTCATAGACCTGTCGAATTAGGAATTTGCTTAGATGCATATCAAAAAGTAAGGGCAATTTTTAGATCGTTACACCATCGAAAAATTTTAGTCCAAAACTTTTGACGACCTGTTCGTCTATGAGGCCTGCGTGAGATCGTTATTGGGTGCTAACACGAATTTTGGAAAGATCAAAATTTTGCAGAAAGTGAGATTTTTTATCTTTTTAAAATTATCCTATTGGTCATCGTAGTAATATCGTAAAAAACTCTCATTTTGTATAGAAACTTTTAAACCTATTCTAGGGAACAGCATGGGTCCGTGATGGGAATCTGATGAACCACATTTGGAACCCCCAGAAGGATTTTATGCTACACGGCTGGAAAGGGGAACATCTCAATGTCACAAATCCGGAAGCTAAAGGGTGAGAACTCTCTCGGATAACTCGGACAATACATATAAGAAATTATGAATTGCAGATACACTCAACGATGTCCCCATGGGTGGTGTCCTCCGATAATTGGGAATTTCGACCTGGCAAAATGTCATCCGAAGTAAGTTTCAACGAGTTTTGGGCAGAGAATGCAATATTGATTGATTGATAAAATAGCTCCAGACCTAAGGGGGACTTACGTCAGAATGGTCGTGCGACCTGCCCCCTATAATATTTCCTCCACAATTTTATATCTCTAGCCTGGAGTTTTCAAGTTTTCTAAATTTGTAATAAAATCATAACGTAAATGTCGCTCTTCGACCTACCGCCGTATATTTTTAGTCTGGCTCAAATGCTCCCTAGGTCTGAATAGCCCTGTTTACATCGATCTGTAAAAATGTATTGATGGAATTTTGACGAATAGACGAGCCAAAATTTAGCGCGATAGATTTGAGTGCGAGAAAAGCTGTGACCTAACAACTGAAATTTCCAAGAACGAATCTATAAAGATATTCAAAAATAAAGGAACAATATTAGCAACCGAACATGGACGTACCGAAGAGAACTCATCGTTCCTCCCGTCTTCATCGAAGAACAATTGAAGACGAAATATAGTGGAATTGAAAGATGGAGGGTTTCTTCGTTATCAAAGCTTAGCGACCTACTAAACTCCGCCTATCCAACCAAAAAATCGTAGGTGCAATGAAATTAAGGCCAATTTTTGATACTCTATAGCCTCCAACCAAAATAGAAGTTTCTGAGCTTTTATTATGGGTTTAATGTATGCTATAGCATGTGATATGAATAGTCCAAAGAGTTATCATTCATTTTGATTTTCTCAAAAATTTCGAGATTCCACAAGTTTGCACCGAATGCTAATAGCTATTCCCAAACATTCCAGATGATTCTAGTTATTTTAGGCCTTAGATAATTCCGAACTTTCATTTTGAATGTCTTTGAAATCTCCTTGCTACTCACATTTTTGTTGCTTTCGGTTGTTATTATTTTGGGTAATTGCTGAAAATCTTGATACCATCTAAAAACGCAATTTGAAATTTTGTATGTTTCAAGTTTTAGCGCGAATCTTTCCTTTTATTGGGTGATGTCTACATTTCACAATGTCAATATCAGTAGAGCTTTACTGAAACGGGTATTCCGATTTCATTTCACAACAGTTGTTTGTCAGGCTTTTACGTTAGATACCGCAATTCAGATTTCGTAATATCTTAGTCGTTTTCTATCCCTATCTTTTATCATTGAGCGAAAAAATCGATAGCGTATCTACCGTATGGACAATTTTGGGTCAGTTTTCTTTGGAAATAACACTAATCAAAAATAAACAGTTGAAAAATTGCACATGAATAATTTTCGCTCTAACACGAAACAATAGCGAAATTTGCGAGAAAATAATCAACACCCGTATTTTGGGCTTTAAAATAATAAAAAAAAAACAATAAATTTGAATAAGCTATCTCATATCTGACAGAAATTTAGTGTAGTCGACTTACGCGTTCGCGTGGTCGACCATGTTCAAAAGTGAGTAAGTTTTCCAGAAGCGCGGATCTGAAAGACATATCTTTTAAAATATTGACCTTTCGTGCAAATTAAAAAAAAGTACAAAACTGATAAATTGACATTGATAATAGGAGTTGATGATTTTCGCGTGAGAACATAAAAACGAAAACAATTAAAAATCAATAAATCAACCTGCAACTCAGCCAGTTGCCCGACGACGAACGCGTAATAGCCCTTGTAGTCGTCCGATTTTTCAGCCCACGTTGAGGCGAATCTGGAAAAGAATAGTCACTTGCAAGAAAAAATCTTTCTTCAGGTAAGGTTCAAAAATATTGAAGAAACTTCCTAATCAAATTGGTACGATAAACCGAAACTTCTCTAAAAATAAGAAAATCCAAGATCATATTCATACAAGTTTAGAATAAATGATGAGAAATCTCTAAGCATCGTTTTCTCACATCGATTCTTCTTGATTTGTTAAATTTAGTTGAAAAAACACAATACCTCGCACTGAGCTCTGCAAAGACAGTGTTGACCTGCAGGACAGTGCTGAACGAGTTCACTGAGTCGATGATCGTGTGGAAAATCTGGGATATAAAAATTCTATCAGATTTTCGGTGACGCGAATTGTTTCTGTAGAGATCGCGAAGAAATGAGCGGAGCATAAAAATAGGAAGAAAAATTTTAGGCCAAACTGCGGTTTTCTATTGTTGTCTCTCTCGCATACTATCTCTGACCATTTCTTCCTGTTTTTCCTCGCGCGTTCATTGCGGAAAAATGCTCATCTACGATAATCTGATATTTTGAACTTCCGTTTACTTGATGAAAATGGAAAATGGCGTATTTTTACATGCGCAAAAATAAACGAGTGTATATTAAGAACATACACATTGTCTTACGGAATTGGTAAAAAAAGAGTAGAGAAAAAGAAAGAACGCATGCAGCAATAAGCAGATTTGGTGTGAAAAATTCTCATTTTTGTGCGTATAGAAAATGCGTTATCTCATTTTCATCCGTTAATCGGATGTCCACAATATTTCAATCTTTATTTCGAAAGTAAAAATACCTGAAGATTTCCTTCAAAGCCAATAAAACTTCATTGAATTTTTCAAATTACAGTAATCCTCCTACCTCCTTAGCTTGAATCCAGCTGAGACTAGACGCGTAGAGAGATGAAGGGCGCACGACAAATTTCGAGATCGCCACGTTGAACAGATCCAGTGGCTGAGTGCAGATTTCCTGAAGCTTTAAATTATTTGCCAGACTATATTCTTCATGCATTATTTAATACTTGTCTAGAAACTAATAAGGAAAATTGAAACATTCAGCAGCTTTTCCGTATCATCCATTGCTAAAAATAAAAATAAATCTCTGAAAATCTCACATCGACCCCGCACAGCATGAGGAACTCGTAGGCACGCACGAGTTTCATCGTGAATTCCACCATAAGGCGCTGGTGCTGATTGTTTCGGGTCTGAAATGCAAATTTTGCCATCGTATTAAATTTTAAAAAAATCGATATGCTTAAAAAAGAACAAGTAAACAGAGATCGGATGAAATTGATCGATAGCTAAGTTCTTTCACATGTACAAAGAAAAATTTTCAGAATTTCAAAACTTCATTCTTGATACATCAGAAAATAGAATATGATGAACAAACCGTAGCCTGGCAGCAAGTGTTGGTGAGTTTCTTCCAGAAGGACTTGTGCTGAGCGACCACCGTTTGGAGGCTCACGTTGTTCGAAATCAGATCTCTGAAAATCAATAATTTTGAAAATTCAATAAATTAGGAGAAAAATATATGCCCGTACTTTGAGTGCTGAACGAGCTGGGCGTCGAAATCTCTCCACGTGCTGAGCTTCATGTTATTCGCAGGGCAACGGCTGCGACGCTGAAACGAATAATTCACATAGAAAAATTCCCGATACGCTTCTCAGAAAGGGTCAACGTTTTGTTCAGTTATGTTCCTCATTGATCAAATCGCAGTCTATCCTCCAGATTACGATTCTTTATAGAAACGATTATAAGTGTCAAGAAAATTTTAATTCTCCAGGTAAAAGTTCTAGTCCAACGGAAGGTTTGCATTTTGCTAGAACATATTCTTTAAATTTCCGAGAAATAAACAATCCAAACCAACCGACACATTGGACGCGTTCGAGACCCTGGACACTCTGGACACTCCAGATACAGCCGAAGTGCTACGGGTCGGGGAGAGTCGATTCGATCGATTCGGACCTAGAGACGAGGTGAGCAGAGCGGGTTTGGACTGCACCTGAGATAGCTCTTTATCTGTTTGTAAATGAAATGATTGCATGAAGACGTGTGCTAGATACTGATGCGATAGAGCGAGGAAAAACAGAAAGATAGGAAAACATAGGCCACATCCTCGTCATTATGCATTCACTGATCGTTACCTGCGAAGGGGAGGGGCTCCCAGGCAGAGTATCGTTCTGCCGATTCACCTGTCGCGAGTTCAGAGACACGATTTCGGGATGTTCCGAGCCTCCGAGATTCTCTGAAAATGGAGTTCATATTTTACCTGGTTTTCAATAGAGGATCCGAACACTGTTCATTTCAACCATTTTACGTTGAAATTTTTGAAACATAAATTTTCAATTTTTCTCGTGCTTCCCCTAAACAAGCCTTCAAAATTTTGATCGTGACTCAAAATTCCTTGTCTACAAGCCCTCTTTTTGTTAACTTTTTACCCGAACCCAGACCTTCTTCCATCGGCTCTGGCAAATTTCGGTTCGAGGTGGTCAAAATGGCAGGTAAGATCGGTTTCGTCTCCTGGATGACGTCCTTCTGCAGTCCCTTCTGAATCAGCGCCAGCATCGTCGCGTAGACAAGCGCCACATCTTTGTTTTCTGAAAAAAAGATTTTTAAGAAAAAAGAAGACAAATCACTACAATTTTCAAACCCACCACTTTTGATGTTCGCCACCAGAGGCGTAGTCTTGTTTCGGAACATTTTGCACGCTGAAATTACGATAATTGGCCAATTAGGTCGATAATTAACGCAAAAACCATGAAAAATTCAACGACGAACAACGAAAAACGAAAAATGGCGCCGATTTTAATTTTGCGAGTGTTCTTATTCGACTTTGTTTTTGGTGGAAAATTTTCGACTTTTCCCACAGCTCGTACCTTGATCGTATCGCCCAGGTTTAATTTCATCGGGGTCGCCGGCTGCCCCATCTTTTCTTCCGGCCGGCTTCATTGAAAGACGAGGGTGATAAGGATTTTTCGAAAAATTTTCCTATTATTGAATATTTTTCTTTCGCTACTTTAAAATGTTGCATCTTACCCTCTACACACTTACAAAAATCGAATTAATTTTATCACATCTCTCCCCGAAGGACAGAAATTGTTTCATTATATCACTATTTATTTCGGTAATTGTTTTTTCTCGTAAAACAAATTAGCACGGTTTTCTTCCGAAATTGAACATGGTGAAGATCCTTTTCTTTTCTAAATCTTCGAGAGCTATCCAGCTTAGTAGTTTTATTTAGAGATCACTTTTCGAATTAATGGGCATGGTTGTTTGCTAATCTGAGCAGAGGTCAAATATTGGCACCAAACAGCTCTCTGTCTGTCCCCAGGGAACCTCACGTGAGAAGCGACGCTCGCTCGATGGCGCGTCTCTTTGCTCCACTATTCCTTTTCTTTGTCTCCTCTTCTGATCACTCGCTATTTCTCCGCCTTTATCTGACCACCCTGTTCTCATTTTCTCCTCATCTAGCGAGTGTAGTATTTCGGGCGAATTTACATTGTTTTCTCTCTTTCTTCATTCTTTCTTTTTCCCTTGTCTCCTTGCGTAAGTGCCACTATACGACGTGTAATACCGTTGTTTTTCGATAAAATAGCGATTTTCAGGAATGCCATCCGAAGATTTGGCGTGATTTGCCTGGCTTTGACGAAAATCGATCGGGATTTTTGACGGGTCGACGATTGACGCGGAGCTGAATCTGATCGAAGGGAATGTCGATCAGCAGTCAGGCACACAGCATCCCCGAGCATGTCGGACCGAGGCGAACCGTTTCCAGGTAGAATTATGAAATTTTCTTGATTCAAAATCCCCGAAATTTGAATATTCTTCAGGAAAATACGCTTTTTACAACTGAAAATTCATTAAAATATCGCTTCGTCCAAGCTTTTATCAGTATCAGTATATCAGTTAAGTTACTGATAAAATTAGCTAAAATCCATAACAATTAACATAACTTTGTCAAGATCAATGCAAATCTGTGAAACTGATAAAAAAACTTATCGATTTTCCAAATCTCGTTATCAGTTTCATATTTTTTCAGAGGCGAGAACTCGGAAAAGAACATCGACTACTCGCTGTATCCGCCCTTCATCAAACAGGTAGAATTTTTTTCTGTTTATATTTTCATTTTTCAAATTTTTTATTTGGGTAAAAGTAATAAATTCCTCTTTGGAGTATTGAACTTCCTAAACGATATCCTCATTTCCTTTCAAATTAAGGCTTATTTGAAAATTTTCATCAGCCTTGCAATTTTGGTTCTATTAGAAATGATACGAATCAACTATTTCTTCCTAAAAGCTGAAACATATTCCTTGCAAGTTGGCAATCGGTCACGCACTAATCGTGAGTAGTGAAACGTGATCGTCGTGGTTGTTGATGACCTATTTTCGTGATTTATCAGTCATGCTTTTCCATAATGCTATCACTTTTATCTTTTCTCACTAGTGAATGAACTCTCCCCTTGATATTTTTATTTCAAAACTTCAAAAAACTAGCGTCGAAATTTCATCTATAATCTCATTTGTTTTTCTAAAACCTCGATCAAGCAATTTTTCTAAGTTTTTTCCCTTCAGTTCGATGCCAAACTGCCCGCCTACGCTCGCGAGGGCGACATCGAGTATCCGTTCGAGGACACGCACGGAACCGGCGATGAAAATCGTATTCGAGGTTGCCTTTATTTATTTTTTTTAAGTTTAGCAGAATCGATCTTTCAGGAAACTGGTCCAACAAGATTGAATACACCTTGGCTGCGATTGGTTTTACTTCTGGAATAGGTAGGATTCAAAGATTTTGACGAATTGTCATAGCAACTTCTTTTAGTTTTATATTTTTATTATGTTATTCTGAAAATTGTATTTTAGGAAACCTATGGCGTTTTCCATTTCTGGTGTTTCAAAACGGTGGCGCTGCCTTCCTCGTGCCCTACTTGATAGTGCTTCTTATCGCCGTTCTGCCGATTTTCTTCATGGAATTGGTACTAGGACAATTCTCGTCCTTGGCAGCGATTACGGTGTGGAAAGTCGTCCCGTTGTTCAAGGTAAGGATTTTCCGTATTACAACTCAGCTACCAAAAGAAGGGACTATTGAGGGGTTATTTAATATTTTATTTATTGTTTATTGTGAATTTTTGAAGCATTCATTGAGCAATACACATCCACTGAGGTTCATGAAAATTATCAAAATATCTAGTTTTTCGGATCTTTTATTTTTGCTTCACTACCGAATGACAGTATCGCTAAAATTCATTCAATGTTTTATTTAACTTTCGTTTGAAACTTATTCAACGCTTCAAATGGTTTTTCGAATTTTCAATTCCAGGGAATCGGCATAGCCTCTGTCTTGCTGAGCGCTGTGTTCGCGATCTACTTCAACCTGATCTCCGGCTGGTCGCTCTTCTACTTGATCAATTCCGTCAGCTTCTCTCTGCCCTGGTCCAACTGCGCAAATTCCTGGACAGGACAAAGTAAGGCTTTCTAACTTTCTTTTCGGAGGAATTTACTATTGAAAGGGAACTTTGTTTAAGTTATTCTGTTAAAGCAAATGAACCCTTCAAATCGATTCGTCTGACTAACTTTTCTAAATATCGACAGTTTAAAAATAGATAGATTTCAAAGAACACTAGTAAAATAAATTTCCTTTATTTTGTGATTTGTGCTTGTGACACAAGTTCGTCCGAATAATCTTTCCAGAATATTGATATTTTAAAGCGTAATCGATTCTTTCGGAAAAAGCGATAAAGCTACCCTTTCGTAATTTTCTTGAGTAATTTTTGAATCTGAAATAGGCTCTATGAATGAAATTTCAAAAATTGCTCCCTTTTCCAGACTGCACTCTGGGAACTCGAATATCGTGCACGGAAGCGAACGGGACGCTGCTGCTGAACGGCTCGTGTGTGGTGTCGATGCCCAATGCAAACATGACGCTCATCGTCAATTTGCCCGACCAAAACTCCATTCCCAGTCTCAGATTCTTTCAGTCAGTTTTTCCCCCCTATTTTTAAGCTTTATTCGATAATATCGCATGGATTAGATAGGAGTTAAAGGAGCTAAATTTGAAGTGATTCTGAAACGTACACGATCGTCACAAACGTTCGATAAATTTCTCATATATTTAGAAAACAGTTGGACTTGAATTTAATTCTGATGAGAGGAATTTTAAAACTTATTTTAAATCAAATGGCCTACTCGAAATAAAATCGACATTGTCATTTTTACCATTGAGATCTTATTCTATTTATTCATATCGTTGAAACATTCTTTCGATTTTATTATACTTTTCCAGCAATGACGTATTGATGTTGTCCGACGGTTTCGATAAAATCGGCACCCTGAACTGGTACCTGGGCATCTGCATCCTCATCGTCTGGATTTTCGTCTTCCTCTGTCTCTTTCAGGGAGTCAAATCGAGCGGAAAGGTATTTCTTTCTTTCATAGAAAATACCTAGCTATGTGTGTGAAGCATATGAATAGAAAATAGGCTGAAATAATTCTTACCTAATTAGAACAAAGAAAGAAAGCTTTTTCCATTCATTAGTTCTTGATGTGTGTTGCATTGCCAAATAATCATTTTGAAAGTTGATTAGGCACCTCGTACTCACTGCCTACATCATGATCACTGAAAATATGCATTTTTCACTAGATTTTGAAACTCGTAGTTTCTGAAATTTTCTAAAAGAATATGCTTCAGTTCATGTATCTGTGCGTGATTGGTCCGTTCATAATCCTGACCGTGTTGCTGATTCGACTGCTCACTTTGGACGGCTCCATCCAGGCTCTGCTCTACTTCAGCAAACCCGATTGGAACGTTCTCAAGGATCCCAAGGTCTGATTTTCTTTTCGTATTCTCAGTTATGAGAAAACTTTGTTAGCATTTTTGAGAAATTTTATTTCCATATGAAATAATTTTGAAATTTATCAAAGCAGTTAAGCTAAATAGTTCTTGAAATACTATCGGATAGATCTATCGAATTTAAACCGACCGAGTATTGTATCATAACAATTGCAAAATTTGCATTAATGTCTAACTTGTGAGACATTCTTCAACCTATTTGAGCTGAACTTTGCAGAATTTATTAGAAAAAAGACTGACTATCTCTGATCATCATTCATTTGTGTTTCTTGCACCATTTATTCGAATTTTTTGAAATCTAATTCAGCCAGTTTTTCTTTCTTTTATTTTCAATTGTTTTAGGTGTGGGGCGAGGCCGCCGTTCAAGCGTTCTATTCGATTTCGTGCTGCGCGGGAGGATGGATCACCATCGCCAGTTACAGCCGATTCCACAACAACGTCTTCAAGTAGGCTCCACAAATCTGCTAAATTGGAAAGCAAGAGATTTTCTACAGCTATTCAACACCACTTACAGAAAAGTCGAACTTTGAAGCTTATTTTGCATACACAAAATGTAAAGATATTTTGGAAAATTTAATCAACTTTTTTTAAATAAAATTATCACGCTTTCCAGAAAAGTCACGAAATCAAATAAATTTTGCTAAATTGATCAGAATTTCAACATTTTCAGGGACATTTGGTTAATCATGTTCGTCGACTTTTTCATGTCGATCGTCTGTTGCGTGTTGACGTTTGCCGCGATCGGATTCACCTGCTTCGAATTCTCCATCGAACTCGACAAGTTCTATATTCGGGGTAAATTTTCATTTTTTTAAAGATTCTTTTTTGTAGACTTTTTTCAAGGTACAGTATCCATTTAAAATAGAAATGCTACAGTAACGATTTATTTTTACTGATTATTTCAGACGGTGTCCACTTGGTGTTCGTCTTTCTGGCAGAAGCGTTAGCAGGTGTCCCCGTCGCTCCGGTCTACTCGATCATGTTCTTCGCCATGCTTTTACTGTCAATTCACACCACCGAAGTTTTCTTGGTAAGAAATTCAGTCATGTATATTGAATTTTTGGGTTAAATCGGGACTCAGGATTTTTATAAGTTGTGCGAAAGACCATGGACAATTGCCAAATAACATTTTTAAAGTGGGAAAAGAAAGCTTGAAGCGTATTTGATTTTTTATTTTATTGTTCAAGCTACCTGCCATCCAATTTAGATTGCATTATTCACACGTCTTTTCATCAAATGCTCGAAAGAATTTGGAACATACCTGCAAATTCGATGTTTTTCAGGTGGAAACGATGGTTTCGTCGATTTGCGACGAGTTCCCCGAGCGACTTCGACGCAATCGACGACACGTTCTGACGACTGTCTGTGCCGTTTTCATGCTCTTCAGTATCCCATTCTGCCTATCGGTAAATTCAGCTTTCTTTGGTCGTTGCGTTCTGTTCATTAACTACAAGAAATGCTTTTTATCTCAATTTTTCATGCTCTTTTCTTGATTTTTCGTGAAATTTCAATTTTCAGCCTGGAATTTACTGGTTACTTCTGCTGTCAAAATTCGTCCTGACCTGGCCACTGATCGTCATCGCCTTCCTAGAAATTATGGCTATCAATTGGGTAGATTCTTACAAAATGCAAAAAAGAAAGCACTAACCTAACTATATTTCTTTATTTATGTGATTTTTTCGAAACATGCTATTTCCTATTTTTAAAAGTTGCTTCATCTTCGCAACACATTTCTAGACCATTAGTTTCATGAAATTTGTTGAAATATGTTTTTTTGCGATTTAATGAATATTATTTAGGTCTATGGCGTAGACAATCTGCTGGATAATATCAAATGGATAACGGGTTTCTATCCGCCAGGCTACATGCTATGGAAGATCCTTTTCAAATTCATCTGTCCGCTGACCTACTTGGTGAGACTTTTTCAATCTGAAAGGATTTGAAAATATCTGTGTTTCATCGAATCAATCATTCACATCATTTTCCTCTGCATTACTACGATTGCATATTCATAATTCAATAAAATAGAAACTATAGATTAACACAAATCAAAGATATTCAATTTTTTAGACGGAATAGTTTATAAAAGCAGATTTTCGAAGTTTCTGATAATTCCAATTTTCAGGCGACATTATGCTTCCTGTGGCAAGATTGGGTCGAGTTGCACTATGAGTCGTACGTATTCCCCTATTGGACGAACATTCTCGGATGGGTTCTTTCACTCATCTCCCTGGCTATAGTCCTTGTCACAGCCATTATTCAAATCTGCCTGGCAAAGGGATCTTTCGCTAGGGTGAGTAGTTTTAATTTTATTGGTAAGAAGTATAAAGGGTTCACTATTGTTTGAGGACCTGTAAATTATTAGAAATCTTTTAAACGCGAATTTTAAGTATGAACTTTCTTGATGTACGATGTTTTATATAAGAGAGAATGCAAGAAGTCAAGCAATATTTTCCTTTATTGTAGACTAGGGAACTTGGAATTTTCAAAGATGAATTTTCTAAAAGCGATCAAACTAACCATTTGAAAAGTTTTCGAGTGTTTGAAAATTCTGCTTATTTTATTTGTTGTATGATCAATTCACATGCTAAAAACATTGGAGTCGACATATCGCAGGTTTTGAGATTTGCCTGAAACATACGTTTTATTTGAAATGTACATGTAATTTTAAGAAATGGACGAGTGTCCTGAATCCGGACGATGCGTGGGGTCCTGCACTGGCTATTCATCGCGCCGAGCATTTCCCTCTACAAATTCCCGAAGCTCGTCGATTGCTTTTGCCTCCCGAAGTTGAAGTTGTCGCTACACCTGCGCCTGTATGTTTCAGAATTTTTTGTTTATTTTAAAATCCACGTCGATGTTTTTTATTTACTGAAAGTTACAAATACATACCAAGAATAATATTCTATCCTAAAATTAATTTTTTTTTTTAAATCTTATGGAAAACGCCTTCTAACTCAATTTCAAATTTTCGATACTCAAATTTATCAAATTTGTAATTCGCAGGCTGAGGAAGAAATTGCGTCGGATAGCGCAGTCGATGGCAGGTCTGGCCGATCGTTCCCAGGAGCCGGAAGTCGGAGTGTCGTTGCCACAATCAACACAGCTCCACACTACGACAGAGAGACTGCTATTTAGGTAATTACCCTAATTATAATAAACCAATTAACTCCAATCTTTAATCAATCAATGTAGGTAATTGTTCCAAAAGATGGCTATTAATTATTGTTTTAACTACTTTCTTTAAATTCATTATCCATTTATTGTTAGTCAGGTTTCTCTGATGAAGGTGCTCTATTTTCTGTTGTCTGTGTTTCAGGTCTTTAGTCTCAAGAAAATTTATGAAGGTCAAATTTAGGTGCAATTTTCGGACTTACCCTAATTGCGGGTCCGCCATTCGACCCGCAGAAGAAAATAGTGCGTCTTTTCGAGAGAGGAGAGGGCAAAGAAAACATGCTCTTTACCTTCTCAATATGACACGCTATCTTGTTTGCGGGGCGGGTTGCAGGTCGCAAATTGGAGAAGTCGGGCAATTTTCAAAAATACTATGTAAATTATGATCGTAATTCGAAAACAGAAGCCAAGATTCTAGTATTTTGCTTTTTTCTAGAGACTTTTATTATTGGATTACGGTATTTGGTGCTTCTCTAATTGCTCATAATATGTTTCAAGGACTCTTTCAAATAGCTATGACCGAATTCATAATATTCATTCATTATTGAACTTTGCCGAATGTCATATTTTTTCTTCGCAAAATGACCAATTCAACAATGTTTCAAAAGTACGATCTGAAAATGTTCCATTTGAAGATGCTTTTATTCTATTTTTTCAAATCGTATTTTCAAAATTTCATTGCCAAAAAGTGCCGTCTTATTTCCTCTCAAAACGCGAATCTTTCAAATTTATGAGCCTTTGAACATTTTTGAATCGTGTAAATTTCGAGTTTTTGTTGCAGTATTACTTTTTCGAATTTCAATAAATCTCATCGAAATTGTCGATTTTTTTGTTTTTTTTCTTACGGTATGAAAACCGTGCGATATTTTTCTTTAAAAAGTGCGTTTGATTTTTTGTTATAATTTTGCGATTTTAGACATTCGAACGAAATGTCGAACGACGGTGGACAACCTTCAGACGTCCTCGAGGGGCAATGGAAATCGCAAGTCGACGAATTGGCCAAAATGGAGGTAATTAAGTAACTAAATGGGGACAATTAGATCATTTTTGATATAAAATGAAAAATTGAATCATTTCATCGAAAAATCTTGGTTGAAACAGAATAATAAATTCCGAGCGAAAATGTTCAGTTCTTGTCAGAAAATAATGTGAAAATCATTAGATCTTTCATTTTTATTGATCATCTGAAAGCGGCATTAATTTATTGAACTCCTTCCAACTTTCTAATTTGTGAAACATAGAATTACTGCTTTGAGAAAAACAATTTTGATGAATATTCTTAAAAAATATAATTTCAGAAAATTCACGACCAGTACATCGTGAAGCTGAAAGAGCTGACGGCACTTCAGGAGTCCTGCCAGAAAGCCGTCAAACATCAGAACTACCTCATGGGCAATCTCAGGGAACTCATTTCCAAGTAGGAATTACCTATTCTTTATAAATAAAAACTGAGCTGAATATTAACGCGCTGAAATTACTTGTTCTTTAGGCGAACTTCTAAAAACAGATTGATCAGTCTTTGTGAAATGAAAAGCTTTTCACTAGGTTTATTTGCTAAAATGGCAAGTAAAAAATTTGCTACTTATTCCCACTAGGTGGGGGTCGGCTACCCTCAGTTCGTAATGGGGCAGTCGGCCTATCCTAGCCACACGGAACTAGTGGCCCGGCTCGAGGACAGACTGTTGTTGTTTGTTGTTACAGCCAAAGGATTTTAGGTTAATTTTGTGTGGTTTTACCCGCTACCAACATTTCTTAGACCCTTTGGTTTAGGTCAGGACTGTAACAGAATCAAGTTTTGAAAGTTTTTGGAACGGAATTCCGAAAATTGGCAAAAAAAATGCTCGGAATTCCGTTGCGGCCTTGGTCTGAGGGGTCGAGGTGGGGGCGAACTTGAGATCTTGTTTTAGACAAAAAAATATTGGACCCGTCGAGAATCGAACTCGAAATCTTCCGTACAACCGTCACTTTTGCGAAACGGATGTGTTACCACTACACCACGGGCCCCTTAGTCCTTGCGCGGCTAGGATAGCCAAACAATCAGAAATTCAACCATTTAGCTACGACCACACATTCACTAAAATGTCAAACAAGTTTCAAAAACTCACTTGATAACTCCTACGTAAAATTTAGCGATGTTTTACTCGGCAGTTTTTAATAAATTTCAAAGCTTTTTTTTTTCAAGGAAAAATATTGAGATAGATTTCAGATATTCATAATATTATTTCTGAAAATGCCTTTGTGATCGGCTTACTCTCGACAGTAGAAAAAATACTTAGCAAACATATTTCAGAGAAGAAAAATCCCCTAATAAGACCCCAGATACTCAAGTGTCAATCGGGCGAATTAGGAGGGAGATGGAGGAGGCAAAAGTCAAACTGAGGGATATGCAGAATGAACTGCCCGTCAAAGACAATGGGTTCTACCTCAGTCTCATTTTGGGTAAGTTGTTCTTATTCGAAATTTTATTTTTTCTCATATATTTTTAAGAAATATCAACACAGGACTAAAGAATGCTATTAACAAAAATATTTCCAATATTCTTGAAACGTATTTGAATTTTTCAAGGCTCGAATTTGAACGTCTCCCTGCTGACGAAAAATGAACGATATCGTTACAAGCAAGAGTACGAACAGGTAAAAACGAGAATATTTCATTTACAAAATTGTCTTCGTTTTTAGATTTTTTTCTTTCGAAGTTTAATTTATCTATGACTTTTCAAGATGTTTATTTATCAAAAAAGATATTTTGAAGTTTACTCTTCCAATTTTCAGTTCAAATACAAAGTGACGTTTTTCATCATAATCACAGCGATCGTCTCCTATTTCCTGCCCTACAGAGCGGTCGACTCCATTCTCAACTTCTTACTCGTTTGGTAAGTATTTGTTTAACTTTTAGACTTTATGTTTTAAACCTTTGCAAGTTTTATAACGAACTTCAAAGGTTCATTTTGAGAATTGACGAATGCGATAAGTTTCAACTTTCCCTGAAATTCGCCAATAAGATAGGCTATTCAGTGAATCAAGTAATTACTTATAAACACTAAAATCGGAAATAAATTTAAAAACTTTAAAAAAAATTGAATGAATAGGCTAACGATGTCCAGTATGAGTTTGATAAATAGAGAGCGCAAACTCCGCCTCCTCGCAAAAGCGCGGCATTGTCCAAAAATGGTAGTACGAGGATACCCAAAATAAGAGGCAAACCATGTTCAGACTGCGAAGACATAAAAAGGTCCAGTCTAGATCGATGATAAATGATAAATCTCTTGAAACGATTCTATGCAAAGAATTAGCCCAAAATATTTCGGGTTCAACTTGCAGAACCGTTTGCGCTCTCTATGGATAGGAAAACTTTTCCGAAAAACTGAACTAAAATTTCAGGTACTATTGCACACTGACGATTCGTGAAAGCATTTTGCAGTTGAATGGATCAAAGTAAGACAATTTTGGGTTAAAAACTAATTTAAATTTTCAGAATCAAGGGCTGGTGGGTGTTGCATCACTACATTTCGTGTGCGCTGGCCGGAATCGTGCTCACCTGGAAGAACGACGAGTGCTACAAGTCCTTCAGGCATCAGGTTGGTTAAGAAAATATTATTTAAAAACCTAATTGATTTCAAATAACTGATCTGTGAACACATCATTCATACTAGTTTACGAGTGTCTTTTGCTAAATTCTGTAACATATCTTAAAAATTTAAGAAAGAAAATGAAAGCTGTCAGTAACGCGGAAAAAACGTGATTATCGGGAACGTGAGATTGCTAGAAAAACCTCCGAAAAATACCTTAACTCTTTCACTAGATACACTGTTTCGTCGTGAGGATAAAAGAGTTTCACGCGTTTGCAACCTCTATTCTCGAATAGCCATTTTTGCGCGTTAACAATTCGACATTTTTAAAATGAAATTAGTCAAATCTTCTGATTTCCAGTTCATCGGTTTCGTGATCTACCTGGGCGTGGTTCAACTGGCGCAGCGTCAATATCAACTCGGCACACTGCGTCGACTGCACGCACTTGGTCAGGGCCATCAGGTACAATTTTTTTTATTTCTCGCGGAACTTGAATATTTTTCTAGACTATAGAATAATAGTAACTTTTCTTCATCTTTATCAATATTTCTTAGAGTCTTAGCAACTTTCCAATAAATTTTTATCTTCTAAAATAATGAAAAATTTTATAATCACGAATCTGGATTTCAGATGGACATCACCGTGGAGGGCTTCACGAGCTGGCAATTCAAAGGACTCACTTTCCTTCTTCCATTCCTTCTTTCCGGATATGTGAGAATCTTTCTTAATTTCTGTTTGTTTTTCTCGGAAAAGTTCCCCATCCCCAGGGAAGAGTTCCCGCACAGAATGGTTTGGGGAACTCGGCGGGAACTTTCAGGTTGTGGAAGGGGTGGGGAGGCTCCCTGAGTTATATGATTTGTTTGGCTTTGTAGAATGTTTTGAGTTTTTTTCTTCTTTTCTATCACTATCTTTCCAAAGTTCAAACCCTCTAATATGCCGACTTTTAAGTTTATATTTCTCAGGTCTTCCAACTATACAACGCCTACGTTCTCTATTATCTTTCGTTCGACTGCAAAGGACAGTGGCAGGTATACTAAATTAAATTTTTTCAAATAAGTTGTAGAATTTCTTTGAATCGAATCAACAGTTTTTATTTGTGATAAATCATCTGGTGTCTTCGATTCAATAATTTCGTCAAAATTTCACAGAAAAAACATTAACACTTTCGAATTGTTCCCAAAACATTCATACTTTTCATCTATGTTTCATCGAGTTCCTAAATTCAATCTCAATAATTTCTTATCAATAAGTTCACAGATGATTCATAGCAATAAATTATTCAATTAAAAAGATAAAAGTCACAAATTTCCAGGTGCCGGCCCTCTGTTACTTGTTCCTGTTCATCGCAATCGGCAACATCTACACAACTTCCCTGGTGATCCTCCGCAAACTTAGCTCGTCTCAGTCCTACTCCACAATCACTGGACTGACAAGGAAGTACAGATCCAGAATCCACCTCAACCTCATGCAATACGAACATGACCATAGAGAGTGAGCAGAAATGGGAGGAACCTAAAAGACTAAAAATTTGCAACTTGCATCATGATTTTATTCCAATACTTGTCGTTTCATAATTACCCGAAAAATCTAGATTCACTTATTGCACTTTATCTATACATATTCTGACGCTAGCACTCGCTACTAGTTTTATGCGATTTTTGAATTTTGAAAGTGCACAAACTAAGTCTAAAATTTTCCTCGTATTCTCCATCTTTTACCACTTTTAATCTTTCTCTTTATCAGTAGATTTTATTTTTTAAAGATTTTCTTTCGTAAGCTAGGTAAGTCTGCAGTGTTTTAGAACTAGATTTTTATAGCCCCGGTGACACAAATCAAAATTGTTTTCAAATGTGAAAATTCAGTTTCGAATGAACTTCATCAAACTTTGACTAAATTTTCAAATCGCTAAGCAATTTTACATGCTTCAAAATCATAATTCGTCAATTTTCTACAATTTCTCTTATTCTTATCGTCATTTTCTAGCCATTTTAAAAAGATGACGATTTTTTATCGTAAAATGGTAGTAAAATTATGCTATTATTTTGCCATTTGATTTTCATGATAGTGATGTTTTCCAGTCATTAATTTAGATGTACACTAAAAATGCATTGTATGCAAGAAATCATTTTAAAAATCAGTAAGTTATGACTTTTTGACAGCATTCTAGGAAAGACCATTAAAAATAACTTTCCAGTTAAAATTTATCATTTTTCCGATTCTTTTCAATCTCTTACCATGTTGTTAAAAGTCATATTTCCTGGGTTTCCTAAATATCGACCTAGTAACGTATGGGTGATAGTCAAACATAAGTACCTATGAGTTTGTGCTAGCCAAGTATCATTCTTTTCGGATTTTTAACAGCGCTTTTCTTGTCACTATTATCATTTTTATCGTATATTGTATTTTTAAATGTTTGATTTCGTGCATATTTATTTTTTGAGATATAAATTCAATTTTGAAATAACGTCAATTATTATTACTTTAGAAACTAAAAGTGCCACACCCTCATAATACGTCTGAAAATTCAACGATTTTCACTTTCCTATAAACAGGAACCTAGAAGTATGGAATGATAAGCTTGGAATTAGAATTTATTCTCGAAATATGATAAGAAATTTCGGTTTAGAGCTATTATTATAGAAATTATTACGGAGAAACGCAGCATTTTTTAACGAAAATCTAGAAACATAATGGATATCAAGTAATAGAAAACGAAAAATAATTATCTGAGGTGTCATTGAATTAAGAGCATCTAAAAATGGATCTAGCAACAATAAGGCTAACACCCTAATTTAAAAATCATCTTCAGATGGGTAAAAATAATTTATCAAGTTTTCATTTTTCGAACAATCCTTTATGCGATAATCATGACGTAACCCATTTACAACTGGTATTTGTCAACCCTAATCGAAGTAATCAAGTGGTCAGACCCTAAATGCGAGATAAAAAGGAGGAAATGATTTGTGATAAGACACGACAAAGTATCAAGCTATCAATTCTAACTTGCATTTTCTCGTGACGCTGCATTTGCAAAGACGGCATTCGATTGTTCAACGTTGTTTGGAGAACAGGGAATTCGATGACGGCACGACATTTTGCACATTTTTGAACAGTAATTGTTTTTTAATAAGTTAATAAACAATTGATGAAGAATGAGTCAAAGATAATGTTAGAAAATCGTTGTTTGAGGTATTCTTAAGATTTTAAAGAGCATAGAAATTTTATTTTAGCGTGGAAAAATTAGTGACGTTGAATCGAAAAGAAATCGATGAATGAGCATTTGAATTGTTCTGAAACAGTTTTTGCAATGACATATGAAGGCTCCACTTTTCATTATTTTTAACTCTAGCTTGCAATGTAGTGCAAATAAGATAGTGTAATCCGCTTTGAATAAGCAGAAATTTTTCATGTACCTAATCCTGAGGAACTACAACTTAATCCCTATCAAAACTGATCACGAAATAGAAATAATAGTGAAGATAATAAAGATCAACCTCTAATTAGTGACCGCTAAGAAGATATGTTTCAGGAAAGGGTCTACGAGTATGAAATATTTACTCGTGCACTGCATAAAAACGTTATAATTCCAAATACCTTCCCTAAATTTGCCCGTACTATTTACTATTTTTACAATACACATTATGCTCTGAGTAAATCGGCTTACGTTATCAAAATTGTCGAATTCGTTGTTTCCTCGAAACTATTACAGCCCTGAAAATGCTCGTCTCTCATTTCGCCCCCGAATTGTACACAGATGGGCAATATAACTTGTCATTCGAATTATCGATAACGACTGAACAATATTGAAATTGCATATTAAATTGAGAGATTCAAAGATAAAACTAGGAAAGATAAGGTCAAATATGGAGGTTTGAAGAATATGAAACTAATGAACAGGCCCATATAAATGACAAAGGGTAAAGCCTCTCAGACAGTGCCAAAAGTAGCCGACTACTGACTGGTTAGGTGTTGGGCTAGATCTACAGCCGATATTCAAAATGCACAAGTCTATTATTTTAACGTTATTTGGTACGGATTTTTTGCATTTCTTTCGTATAAGAAATATTCTAATTATTTTTGACAATTTTGTACGATGAAACTACTCATTTCAATGATTCTTTCTGTTGCGAAAATATTTCATTAACATAATCATATTTAGCTGTGGTTTATGTCAATGCACAGTCTAGTACTATAGGGTTTACGGCAATTAGTACACAGGAACCTCAAGCCTCTACTGCATGGCTTACAAGCGTCGGTCCGACCAGCGGTCCGACCCAGAACTGCGACTGCTCTCCCCAGAACATATGGTTGGACATCCTCTTCGCCATCGATTCATCCGATGCAATGACCAGTGGAGGATTGGATTCGGTAGGGCATTTCTTGTTTTAGAAATATTTTTTTGAATATCGAAGGATTATATATGATTATTCTGCTAAATTTTCTCTTATGGGTGCGAAATTTTTATACATATCATTTAGGCGATGAGTTACATCCTCTCTGCATTGGCAAGAATGACGATCAGTCAGCAGATCGGACAGTATACCAGAGTTGGGTAAGAGAGAGAAATATTGAAAAATAAGTGGGAAAGCTCTAGAAAGAGCGATATCTTTCTCATGAATTTTTTCTCTGATGTCACCACTTTATAATCCGTAAAAAATATTGAATAGAAATAAAAACACGAAAAATCTGCTAAAATAGCGATTTTCAGCTTCATCTTCTACTCTGCCAACACTACAGTTCAGTCTGATCTTCGCTACTTCAACAGCACCGATTCTCTCTTCGACACCTTCAACAATCCGAGCGTCTACTGGCAGGTAGCATATTTAGTGGATTTGATTCTGAATTAAGAAGTGTAAATATTTATCATTTCCAAATTCAATGATGAATTTAACCTCGAGTTCAGGAAAACTACTCTAGGCATAATTTGAATTAGGGAAAGAACAAGATAAGCCTGAACTTTTAAGAAATGATGCATATTTGGTCATTTCTGTTATTACTCGAAATGGGAAATATTTTGTAAAATTGACTATGTGAGATTGCAGGGAGATCACGGCACGAACATCGAAGGAGCCATCAAAGCGGCAACGACCCTGTTCGACACCAGCAAAGGCCATCGACCCAACACTAAGAAAGTATTGGTCATCCTCGCCTCTTCGTACACTAACGGTGATTACCACGATCCGATCCAGGCAGCCACTACATTCAAGAACGACGGAGGAAAGATTATCGCTATCGGTAAAATTGCTCATTTCTTGTTATGCTCCAAGAAATTCGGTCAAATGCGAAACAGCAATTAAAAATGATTCACCCAATTAGACAATGCTTGGGAGGAACCAATATACTAGCCTTTCATATTCGAGTCACGACAAAATGAAGCTTATCAATTTCAATGCCTCTTCTTTTTATGGAAGACTCTGATCCAAACATTTACTTTCAGAATACGTGCAAGTGCACGGAGCGCAAGTGCCGAATCTGCGCGACATCGCCTCGCCCGGCTACTTCCTGTCGAACTCGCAGCAGGATCTGCACGTCAACGACCTCATCCAACTGTTCTGCTACGCCAACTGCTTCTGCACCACTAACTATCTGCCTTACGGAAATGGAGGAGCCTACGATGTGCCCATGGGCGGATGCTACTACGCAGTCACCATTACCTCCATCGAAAGACTCACTGAGACTACTTGCTTCGTAAGTCATGATGTGTTTTGGTTACCCGATCAAAAGAACTGATTTTGCCCTATCATCTTATCTATATCAGTGATCTGGGTGAAGCTATGAAAAGCTAACAATAATAAGAAGTACAGTGGCTTCTAATGGTTACGTATCAGTTCACACTCGAAATTATAAATCAAATTCGTTTCTAGAGAAAATCTGAAACATTCGAATTTTCAGATTTGCCCATTTAAATTAAATCTTTCCAGAGAGACCATCTGAACGGCACTCTTCCCGTCATCGAAGACATTGGCAAGTCGAACTTCATCAACAACCTGTTCGCCTCGCGATCGCAGTACTGGATCGGTCTGAAGCGAGCATCGACTGGAAGCCCCTGGCAGTGGGTCGATGGATCGAGTGTAAGGCCTTTTAAATATTTGTATTCATTTTTCACGGTGATTCGTCTGGCAATAGGCTAAATATCTGAACTGTTCTCTTTTTGCTGAATAGTGCAAACTTCACAATTATCTTACTCCACAAAATTTGGAACCTATGTTAAAAATGAATCGATTTTAGATGTCGTATCAATCCTGGGGTAGCGGAGAACCTTCCAGCAATGGGAACTGCGTCATGGCTACCATTCAGAGTGGATTCTCGTAAGCATTTTAACTAATGATTAGAATCTTATCAGCAAGCCTAAAATGGTGATATTTTTGTCTTTTGGAATAATGTTAAGTTTACTATCGTTATTTTTTTCAAATATCAGATAATTATTTTCAGAGTGACGTGGTATGCCAAGGATTGTACTGCGAACGATTACATGTAAGAATTTAGAACAAAAAACATTCTAAATAATCCCGATTTTTGCTTAACCAGAGCAACTTGTAGGCAATAAGGTATCATGCCATAAACATGGCAATATTATATGAGAAAAAGATATCGTATTCTACTCTTTTCTATCCTATTGCGCTCATTATCGTGTCATGATATCATGCGGTTTACAAATAGTCACTAATAGTCCGAAATTGAAGCTAATTTGGAGCTCGTTTGAAGATACTTGTTTAGTTTGTTACTTCAGGTACGCCTGCCAAACGACTCCCTGCTCGACAGGCAAGTATTGTACAGATACGATTTCATAAATCATCGATAGATCTGATTTGGCTTGATAGTCTGAAATTTACGCTCACCATTACGGGCATTATCGAATTTTATTCCGTTTGTTATGCATTTATTAAATTGAATTGTCTGAATAAATTGATTTATTTCCAAGTTATTAAACAAGTGTCAAAGAATCTAATGGTTCACTATGCAAAACCATCATTGTTGAGCATCTCTTGGTGGTAGGTCCAAGCAAGCAAAAAATCATTTTCTAACGTTGTGTCCTTCATCACTTTATTATCTATTGTGCATTAGAACTTTTTCACTTAAAAAGCATAAGGCTTATGAAATTATAGAATAAAGAACTCATAAAATTAGCTCACCCTTAATTTGTCATACTCAAGCTTAAAATGACTGAAAGTTAAATTTTCGAACAATTCCTCTTTATTCATAAATAAATTTTTTTTCTTCTACACTTTAACAATAAAATGTTATCATTTTCTAATCAAAATTCGAAACTTCCCAAAGCGGAAGAACGTAGAGCAATTACACTCTCGATCTGGAAGCCTTTCTGATAAAATAATAAATTTAACAACTTCAGTGATAAATCGATTAAACATTGGCGTCAAGCGTTAACAGTTTGATGATAAGTCTCATAAAATTTTCCTAATAAGTACTAAAACAATAAAAACTTATTGACTACTGATGGCCGCATACGAAACACGACGTCAACACATTATATTGCTGTGAAATTCGATTTCAAGCTTTTATAGGGGATAAAGTTCGATTTGAAAAAATAATGCTATACGAATATCGCACTAATGAATTCCAATTCAATTTAGTACGATGTTTTCTGAAATATAAAGTACGCAGTAAAATAGTCATTAAATTTTGGAACATTCTCATTTATTTAGAAAACGATAAGTACTAAATGTGCGATTTTGCATGATGGCTAATTGTTGCATGGGATGATTATTCAAATGTCACTATTAGACAGCGCTCTTTCATGCTCATCAACGAAGACATTTTCCTTGCACACTGATTGCAAGCCGCCAGTGGGCGTGGCCAAAGTGCTATACCATATCGATTCTGGACCCATTTCGATTTAATTTTTGAAATTAACTCTTTGATAGGCACTTCACCTTTTGCTCGTAGTTATAAATAATTATATGACATTCTTGATCATATCGCGCTTCTGCCTTCTTTCGTTAACGAAAGTGATAGAGTGAGACAGAAGAAAAGTAATTTTACGATTTTGATAAATTAAGCTTTGCTCTGAACAAATTACTTAATTTTCTCTACCAGTAAATATCACTTTCATGATGATTATATAATCGGTTTAATTCAGTGTCAACCTTTTAGATAACGCCCAATTTTCGCCACAACCTCGCGAAAAGTGGACCTCAATATTGACGGATGATGCGAAATTTATTCGTTTATTTTCTAGGTTTTTATACAGGTTTGAATTACACTTATTTAATCAAATTGCTGATTTTTATATCAGGCATTTGAAAATATTGATATGAGCACTTGTGATCAGCATAGAAAATGCCACGATATTTTATTCTCATCGTGCAACTATGTCATATGTTGATATCATAAAACTTGGAAAATTTTACTGATACACCTTTCTCCGACATGCATTACTTCAATTGAAACTAAAACCTTAGATTGTTTGAAACATTTTTATCCAATTTGCCAAATAGTTTATATTCCAGGTAGCTACGTAGTAAGCGCATTCAATTGCACATCAGGAGCGTCGACTCCATATTCCTGCTCCAGGAATGTGATTTTAGTTTTGGACAGCACATCTTATATGAGAGATTGCAATCAAATTCGATTTGTTAGTGAAAAACCATTGAATGTTCAATTTTTGTTCATTTTTAGCAATTCGATTTCGTTGAGCAATACGTTCTACCTCAACTAGATATCAGGGATAACTTTGTGCGGGTTGGATCAACACTTTACGGTATTTTTCATAATGCAAACCTATCATCCTTTAAAAAGTTCAATAATTCAAATTCAGACAATCACCAAAAATTGCAGTATGCAACAAAAATATCCAAAATTAAATCCAATTTATCGACACATATCCCAGCGAATACTAATAATTCAGGCAGTGGTAGCACGACGATGAATCTCTACAAAACGCTTCGATCTGAAGTATGCGCTGACTTGGAAACACTCTACAAAAACGCTCAAATATTGCCTGATGGAAAGGATGTTCCTCTGTCGAAAACTATCAAGAACATTCACACGATATATGACGGATTCGCATCTACTTCCATGGTGCTCTTTACCGCTTCAGGGTAATTTTAAAATGGTTTTTTTTAAAGAATATTCTTTTTTCCTATCGAGTTTATTCTTTTATTTCTTTCAACGCTCAAAACCAACTTTCTTTAGAAATCAAACCGATATTAATTTGGCTGGAGACACTCTGAAGACCTACGATGATCCAGGTTTCGCTATTGTAGTGGTGAACTATGGGAATTCGTCTTTCGATAGTTTCCCGAAAAGTTAGAACATCTATTTTATTTTTAATAACAATTATGAGCATTAAAGCCACATCATATAGAAAATGTTGTATTCGACCTGAAAAATTTTTAAACTTATCCAGAAATATCAATGATTTTCAGGTGTCACCGCCGTTTACTCATGGGGAAATCAAACTGATCTCGATTTGGCTGCGAATGTTGATAAAACTATTTGCGGTATTTGCATATCACAAAATAAATTAGGTAACCTTCAAATTTCAGATCCTAAATACACCGCCCCGCCTGTAACTTCTGCACCAACCACTCCTCCAATGCCTATTACAACAAGTAATTTCTGATTTTTTTTTGTGTGTTTTCATTAAAAAAATATTTTCAATAATTTGAAATTGAATTGATAATAGTATCGTGTTGTAGATAACCGATAAATTGGAGCGAAATAAAGAGAACCAATTTTGTTCTCTTCCCTCATGTGAGCTTCGGAATGCGCGAGTGACGAGCATCGTTCATTAGGCGATTTCTTTATGTTCTTTTCGCTTTCTCACTTTAAAAGTAATTATCGATATTAGTCAATTAATTCTTATCAGTGTTGATAGAGAATAGTATTTGGAAACGTTTATTGCGAAAATCTCATTAATTTCGATTAAAGAGCAAAGAAAACGAGAGAAAATAAAAGGAATCGTCAAGTGAACGAATGTCATCAGCGTCTGCATTCGAAAACTCAAAGAAAGGGGAGAAGGAATACACATTCCTCTTATTTCGTTCCAGTTTGTCGGTCATCGACAATAACTGTTGAATTACTTCATCGCTCCAAACAAAATAGCAATTGAGACGTAATCGAACAATTCTGATTTCAGCAAATGGAGGTGGCTACGGTCCTCTTCCGATGGGCGGTAATTACTCGGGTTGTGCGTGAGTTAATTACCTCAACTATAATCTTAATCACCCTAATTATTATAGCTGCAATCATTCTACAATTTGGCTTGATATCTTTGTATTATTGGATTCGTCAATTGCTATGACGAAGGCAAGATTAGAATTTTCAGCTCCTTTCCTAACATGCCTGTTTTAGGGCGGTATGGATGAGGCTCAAGATTACATTCTGTCGGTTTTTAGTCAATTAACACTGGGACAGGCTGAGCAATACCAAACTAGATTGGGGTAAGCTACAAGCTTTTTGAAAATGTTTTAAAGGATTGATTGGACTAGTGCATGATTGTTTTTAACCAACTCATATTGTCAAAATTGTTACAACAATTTTACTCCAGCGCCATCTCCTATGCTAAGCAAGTAAAGCTGTTGAACAACCTGAACTATTGGAAATCCACTGAGGACTTCATGAATAACATGCAATTCCAATACATTGGAGAATCTGGAACGAATATTGAAGGGTAATCGACCACATAATTTGAAGGGAAACTTCATAGGACTCGAGGAATTGGACACGAATGTCGTGTTTTCATAGCCAATTCACGCGATGCAACACTAAACAATCACACACGATCGAGTTTATCCTCACAAAGAAGCTATCAGCGTGCTACTCCATATCGGACTCGTATCTTCTGGGTAAACCAATTCGATCGTCCTGAAAACGAATATCATCAGGCTAAAAACGCCCAGAGTGCATCCCAATTTCAAGATCTGGCTTTGAATTCTCCCTCTTTGAAGCTTCACTGCTGCTGCTGCTGCGAGTAGCGACATTGTCAACGCTCGCAATAATGTACGCTAGTGTTTCAATTGACAATGTTTGCAACAATGCAGAGAAAGACATACAAATTTTAACACCAAACTGTAGGACGCAGGGTGTACGGTATGCACTTTTTTAATTTGATATTCATTATTAGCAGGTCCGAATTGACTTACGCTGAAAATATGAGCCAGATCTAGCGGTAATGTACTAGATAGTTCCCCTTGTCAGTCTTTATCTAAACTTTCAACAGTTTACACTTATATTTCCATAGTAAGAATATTTAACTTTAGCGCTATCCAAATGGCGGTTCAAAACTTCGCGGACCCTGCTCAGCACCGTCTCGCAGCCAAGAAAGTGCTCATCATCGCGGCCAGCTCATACTCGTATGAAAATGACACCGAACAAGCAAACCTACAGTCGCTTCCAAAGCATGCCATTTATCAGCTTTTCTATGTGCATGCGATATTTGTGCCATGTCTGAAAAGTCTTCAATGTTTTTAGTATTATTAGAAATATTTATAAGAATATAAAATCGCAAGGTCCCTAACATATGTGTGCTTAAAGATTTGTTTCGATTTAGTAAAACTGAAATTTTCAGATCTGGTGACTACGACGACCCGACCCAAGCTGCAGACTCGTTCAAGAACGATGGAGGAATTATCATTACATTGTGTAATAATTGAATAGTTATTGTCTCATTTATCCGAAGTTTTAGCCTACGACCAAACTCATGGCTTGCCTGAATCATTGTTGAGGAACTTGTCGACACCGAATTACTGGCTGACCAACTCAGTCAACATGCATGCTGATGACATGAGATGGCTGTTGTGTGAGGGTAAGCTTGGCAATGTTCAATGACTTAGAAAAGTAATAATATTTTAATATATGATACCCTACGAATTAGGATAAACAAATAATAGAATCATACCGCGGCGTTACGAAGTTTCTGGAAAGGTCGATTTTTCATTTTAGCGAACTGTTTCTGCCCTACGAATATGAAGCCTTACAACCAGGACGCTTGGATGGCACCACAAGGGGGCTGTCATAACCCTGTTTCGATCCCGGCTATTAATGTAAAATTTATCTTATTGGGAACTTGTAAACCGCGAGACCCGAAGAGACACGAGACATGGAGAAGTTGTGTAGAAAAAGATGCATTATCGTGTCATCCCCTGCCCTATTCTGTCTATGGCTCATATCTCGATTTCTCTTGGTTTCCAAATAGTCATGCTATTTTATTTCAGATCTAAATTACTAATTTCCAGAGATTAGGCGAACGTGACTGTCTAAATGAATGGCACAATGGGTTCATCGCTTTTGTTGAAGACATAAATAAACTGAATTTCTTGGGATCATGTAAACGATTATCATCCTATAGCTTTTTTACTTTTAATTTGAATCTATTTCTAGATCATTTGATATTTTATAATTATTTAAAGTATACCTAACATTTTCAGTAGTCGCTCCTAAATCCAAGTATTGGATCGGATTGCAATATATTAATAATCAATGGATATGGCCTTCCGCGTTGGGAGATGCTAAATTCAAGGTATTTTCAAATGAGAATGATATTAAAAATCGTTCCGAATAATCCAAATATTAGGGAACCTGAAAAAGTAGCCACGTAGCACCCAATAAAATAACCAACTTTGAAGAAATATTATTGAAAAGAGAATCTATTTATAAACTATTTCGTTGAAAATGGCTACCTTCCGCGTGGCTATTTGCATAAATTGTCTAATATTGTTAAGAATTATTCATTTCGCTAAAAGTAACAATTGGCAGATAAATTACCAAAGCTGGGGAGCAGGCGAGCCCCAATTGTCGAAGGGCAATTGCGTGTACATGTACCAAGCGAGTGGATTTGGATATTCGTGGTTCGTCGATAGCTGCAATGCCGATTACAACTACATTTGTCAAGCGAGCCCGTGTCATTCGATGAGTTATTGTCCTTACATTAAACCGTAACTTCATTTTAATTTTAATATGTATTGTTAGTGACAACTATTGTTATTTATTTATTTCATGCATTTAGAAAAGCGAATCATAAATAATATTTTGACTTAGAGACCTCAAATTTGAATATGCGAAAGTTAGCAATTTTTGCGATCGAAACACGAATAATAATCGTAATTTCATTTGCTTACACCCCTGGTTTATATGTGTTAGGAGACGAATTAGTATGATAAAGAAAAAAGAATCAAAATAATAATAAGAATAAATTCAGCTTAATTCACCAATGCTCATAAATGATATAAAGTTAAATTGAGAATTTGAATATGAAATACCCCATGGTAGTATAAATTATTCAAAAAATTTGATTGCTATTGCATGCTTCAAATAATTTCATTGCCTTTTGTTCATTTGTTGCGTTTCATTTCGTTTCCAATGTTTATGATGCAATTAGCATACGCTGTAGCTCTATCCCTTTGCAAAGAGATAAAATACCTCTAGAGACAATTCAAATGTGAGAGACGGAGAGAAAGGGCGGAATGCCAAAATAGGCTAAAATAGGCTTGAAACGCTCAAATCTTGGCCCCTCTCTATTCGAGTCGGAGAGAAGACACTTTGTATCGAATTTGACATCAATCCTCAGCACTTCCAAATCTTTTTCTCTGACTTTCTCTAAAATTCCCTATCTCTCTCATTTTCAAAATCTTTTCTAGCGCATTTTTGAGCCTCTAGGGATATCCTTATTTCTTTCTGCTCTATGAGATTCAAACGCTATCTCCAGAGACGTTTGCCTTATCTGACATATAAATATTTCGATGGTTCTCATCTTTTCTCGGAAGAAGAGTCTATCGAGTTTTTCCACAATATGTCTAAGAATTCTTTGATGATGCAACAATTAGTTGTTACTTTGACCAGTTCCAATTGGAATTTTAGCTTTATTTGATTCTGTGCTTATCTTGTTCGAACTATTATTTTATAAATTTCTCGAATTTCGTTATTTTAAATTTTATCGTAATAAATATGGAAAATGTATGCTGCTTCAGAAAAGTTTCCTATTATTTGGTAATGGATATGAGTGTCACATGAACTAGCAAATTGCTGAAATTCATATTCGAAGTAGGTAATTTTTCAACATTAACGCAGAAATACCAAGTAAATTCCAAATTAGACTAGGCGCTTGAACGTTAGATTATTTGAAACCTACTGAGATGGCTCGCAGACATCGTAGATCGAAGGTCAGGCGGGTTGTGAATCTCGTCAAGAAGATCATCGCCTTCTTTTTCTCGCATATCGGTCTTTGTGCACTGGTAAGTAGATGTTCAGAATTTGGCATTTTAAACAAGTTTACTCATTTTTATCCCTGACATGATCGTAAAAAATCGAATCATGAAAGTCCTGGCTCAAAATTTGTGATTATATTCATTAGTCTAAATTTAGGTTATCGGATACGCAATGCTAGGCGCGGTGATTTTCAAAAAAGTCGAAGGAATCCACGAAAGACAAGTCCAATTCGTCGTAAAATCAGCGAGAGAAAGAGCAGTAGACGTAATTTGGAATGCCACTTTCAACGTCAATCGACTAGATGCCAAACAGTGGCAGGCTACCGTACTCAAGGAAGTAAGTTTGTCAACTATTTCGATCTATGACTGTTTTGCATTTCAACATTTTTTAGTGTAAGGTTGCACTATTAGAAGAATATTTCTGAGTTTTATAAATCGATTTGTCATGCATAATTATTTATGTTTCAAAATGTCCTGGCATAAAATTTCATCCAATGCAGAGTATTTACCGATGAAAGGATGACGAAATACTAAATTTATTTTGCATTCTCAGGTGATGGAATTCAAGCATGTGACGGTGAAAATGATTCGAGAGGGATTTGACGGCAAGGAATACGACGTTAATCAACAGTGGACTTACCCTGGAGCTTTTATGTATTCCCTGACTATTATCACCACAATCGGTAGGACTATGAGCTAATCCCAAAAATTGACTCTCAAAAATGTTTGCATGCACTTCAGCGTGGGAATTTTCATGGTCACCCATCGCTTTCATTTTTCGCACCATCAGCACATTAATTTATTTATTCTTCTCGAAATTTTACGTTTTAGGCTACGGTAACACCTCAGCGAAGACCAACATCGGGAAGGTTATCACGATGTTGTATGCCGTCATCGGAATCCCTTTAATGCTTCTTTTCTTGACGAATATTGGTGACGTGATGGCGAAAATTTTCCGGTAAATATTCTAATATCAATTCTTATTTAGAATATTTAGAGTCTGACAAGCTGTCATAATGTAGAAAATGTTCTAACACTTGCAAAGTTTTAAAAATAAATGCAATTTCAGATTTCTCTACGCTCAATCGATCCGGCTCAAATTCCGACTAATTTTGTGGCATAAAAGGCGAAAGGTATTATTTTTCTTGTAAAAATGCAATAACTTTGAAGTTGCTAATATTTAGGCCGCAAAAATCCGCAGAGCGAATTCGTTAGTTTCTCGATTGACAAGAGGACATCGAGTGAAGGCGGACTCATCGATCGACTCGTTTGGATTAGGTTAGACAAATATCAATCCATATTTCAAGTAGAAGCACTGCTTTATGAAAATGCATACAATAAAGTCGATGGAACATTGATGGAAGCCTAATGGTCAATCTTAAAATTCCTGAACACACATGAAAATAATAAGCTGCACAAATTTTAGGCGGGCCAGACGTCGAAGACTTGCTGACGGCCCGAGTTGAAATGGAGCAGTTGGAAGTTAAGGAAACGGCTCAGGTCCAGTTTAACGTCGATATTAAAAATCTATCCCATTTTAGGCTACTCTAGAGCGCATCACCGTGCCGCTATCCTTAGTTATTCTTACGATGGTTGCTTATTTAGGAGCGGGTATTTCACTCTTGACCTATTCCTTTCTTACTTTAAAAGATTCAGGTATGATCCTTTTCAAGATTTGGGAGGAATGGAGCTTTCTGGAGAGCTTCTACTTTTGCTTCATTTCGCTTTCAACAATAGGTAGTCCAATTTCTTTCGTATTTTAGAAAATTGTCGAATTTGAGGATTTGGCGATAAATTCCCCGGAAAATCGGTAGCTGAAGAGGATTCACAGAAGAAGCTCATCATTACGTCAATTTACCTGATCTTCGGCATGGCGCTTCTTGCGATGTGTCTAAACTTGGCTCAGGAGCAAGTTCAGAACAAAACTAAGTAAAATTTGTCTTGTAATTTTTCTTTGAAAAACAATTTTCAGATGGATCGCGAATAAATTCAAGTCGAAGGACGACGAAGATGATTGACTTCATTTTTAATAAATAATTCGAAATAACGGCTCGGTTTTAACATCAATGAACTCCAAAGAAATAATTTTAAGCATACTGAACTTCAAAAACTATTGCAGAATAGTCAGTACTAATCATCCAATGTCCATCAAAAGCTGACTTTCTTGATTTCTTTTACGAATTTTTTATCTCATCATAAAGCTTACTTCCTTTTCTTCGACAGAGAAAAACAATGCTCTTCGGAATGGTTCTTTATTTTTCCCTCATAAGAGGGGAAGATCCTATTTGAGAGGGTTCGACAATCCATTTTGCCCAAATTCAATTACCGATGGGGTCCTTTAAGGGCAATGTCTTGCCGCCTATAAAACGAAAAGATAATGAGAAAATGAGAGGATGGAAAGGCACAGAAGGAAAGAGTTGAAGATAATATAAAATACGAACAGATATAGTTAGAGATGAAGAGGGTTAGAGAAGCTGGAAATAGCCAAAAATTAGCACTTGAGCGCGATTGCGCGAGTTGCTTCCGGAACAGCAGAAGGATGAGTATTCGAGCATTCATTTATTAATTAATGGCATTAAGAAGGCTTGGAACAAATGTTCACTAATTATCTTAGGTCTAATAATATTTATCATTCGATAGTATAAAATATTGTATTGGAATACACAAGATAATTAGATGACTTTATTACATAGCTTTCAAACCACATAAATCCACACTTGAGATTTATCAGAATAGAATTTGGTATAATCGCAATTGAAAATGGTTTCTATTTTTCCGAATCAAAATTTCGATCTATTTCTGGTTTGCATAAACATGAAGTTCCCATTCTTGGAAACAATAAATGCATGAGCATAAGCAACATTCATGTATCTATTCATTCCTCCCTTAATTAATGACATTAATTGGGTCCGCTTTGAATAGCTCTGTTCACTAATCCTTTGCCCTAATCGGGTCAGGATTTACAATGCAAAACCAAACCAATAAACAAGTAGCATTCTAGCATTTCATCAGACAACGGATTAGGTTTGTCCATTAATTACTGAAGAAAAGGCGAACTCTTCCAATTTAGGCTTACGAAACGGGCTATTTAGGTCTTCATTTTATGAGTCAGAAGTTAATTAGGAGCATCAATACAAAAATTGAAAAAAAAAAACATTTATTTCCAAAATAGGTTATGTCAGCAAGTTCAAGGAAATACCAAAATAGTTTGGTTAAAAAGAAAATCTCATCAAATTCGAAGATTCCAGAAGATTTGACATGACGAAAATTTAAACGGTGATTTGCTGATGCTGACCGGCAGGCGTTTTCACTTCTCCAGTGATGGGATTGCGTTCTGGAAAAAGACATGTTTTTTTTTTTTTTTTTTAAATCTTCTCACCAAAACAGGATATCAAATTTTATTTTATTATGAAAACATGTTGTGAATAATTCGAAATCGCTGAATTTTCAAATGAATTTAGAAATTGCTAATTTTAATTGATGGTGAATTTCATGTCAATAATCATACAAAAATCATACCAATAATTCGGATAGTTTTCTTCGGTGTGCGTGGAGCGCCATCTTGTGGTGCAGCTTCGAAAATTGAGGATTGATAAGTAGGATTGTTCTGAAAATGATATTTCGAATGAGTTGTTGGAATTTTCTAAAATTGACCTTCTTGGGCGAAGCTTTCGCAGTATCGATTCCAAACAGTCGATCTCTTGTGTTGGCGTGCTTCTCAAATTCACTTCATTATTTCGCAATCTCGCACATATTATTGTCGACATGCATCGTAAGATTTTCATTGTTCACGTTTGGTCAGAATCATGTTATTTTACAGAAGCTACTATATAAAATTAAACATATGAACAAAATGGTATACTGTATCTTTGCAATTTTCCTTCGGAACCTTGAAACATATTGATTTTCTACAGATAATTTCAACTTTAACTTCAATTAGGCTAGACGATGTTAAGTAGAAAAAACTTCTATAATATGTTTTCTTCGAGTTCAATCTCCCCTTCGAAGGTCCTCTTGAAAGCCAAACTCAATAAAGTTTGTCTGGTTTGCATCAATGCGTAGGGAAATTCTCCTTTAGGCTTTTAAGGACAGCTGCTAACTCGTTTTTTTTTTTGCAAAACACAACTTCGGAAATGTACCTCATTAAATTAACCCAGGAAATGACATTGAGTGTCTTTTGGAATAGCATAAATGCGAAAAGATTTTCTTATCAGAAAGGTATCAATACGAAAGCTTTCCCAGGCATTATCATGGCTATCAGAAACAAGTTTATCTAAAAAGTTACAATAGAAACTTGCAATACGACAATAATGACGATACTATTTTCTGGTGAAGAAAAAAACATCTGGGAACACAATGCTTTTTGAACATTGGACATGCATGAAAATAAACAATCGACTAATCGTCTTCGTTCGTTAATTTTTGATTAAGGAAGTTGAAATTTTCAAAATATTGATGTTTTAAAATATCGAAGAAAATTTTAGAAGAAAATTCTTTGATTCGTGTTTTGTACGGTCTAAATTCGTATAAAAAAATACTAAATTCAGAAGAGCAGCCTAAGACTTGTCTTCAGTTTGCACAGGGCTATCTATATTTCGAATTGGTTGCTCAAGGCTTAATTCTCATTCAGGCTTAGCTAAAAATATTCACACAGTTAAGTTCGGTTCGAAGCCAAACCCAGCGTTTTCGCATAGTTTGGAATTGTGTTCTCCCCTCTAAACTTTAGCCTATCGGTCGCTTTTGCTCGAGTCAGTGGATTTGAGTTTGAAGCCGAAAAATATTGGTCCCAGAAGGAAAACTGCTTAGTTCAAAGTCAGGAAATTTGAGGGGGTATAAAAAAAAAGTTGGAGAGAAATTTTCGTGGGTCCTTGAAAATAGCCGGACTTCGAAACGACATCCCCCCTTCACTTATGGCCGCCTGCATCACATCTTCATGAATTTATGAATGAATAATGCGATTTGAGGTGGCAAGTCCCGGTTTTTTCGAGCTTCGATGTCCAAAATTGGCTGGCCACGAAATGGCGATTTCGAAAGTTCGAACTAAAACAATTTGTAGGTTTCTAAATTTGGCAAGATTGATATAAATTTTGTCAAGAGCGATGTCCGGTATACTTTCGGTACAACTATTAGACCTTAAAAGTTACCAGTAAAATAACTTTAGATTTCTAAACTTATCGTGGTTCAATCAATAGTTTTTGAGAGTAGTTTACCGCATATTTTTGGTAAATAATTAAATTCTAATCCGAAAGTAGCTCCAAACCAAGTTATTCGTTTTTCCTACCTGAAAGTTCACACTTCACAGACCCCCATCCGACTGGTCCAAAATGTGCAATTTTGCATGAAACATGATAGATTTCCAAAAACGGAACGTGAGTTTTGGTGTATCTCATTTGGTTTTCCAATGCTATCCTTAATCATGGGATTAGGCAGGAAACAGTGAAATTTGCCTGGAACACTCTTTTTCTGTTCGTGTGTGTCAAATCGCTCCTAGAATAGTGGGGGTTTGATGTGGTTAATTTGGTTGACACTGCCGGGTGGCAGCTTGACCAAAGCAGGGCAATTTCAATTTCTGAACGTCAAATAAAATTGAAATGTGAGCGGAAATTTCGTTCGCCAACCCAGCGTAGCTTCGGGAATTTCCTTGATTAGGCACACGCACTAGCATTTTGCTACTTTGTTGCGTAGTAAAATTGAGGCATCAACTAAGATATGGATGACAGATAAAATTTTATATCGTCTATTAAAATGTGATATTTTAAATGTGTACTTTCATTTAAAAGTTGTCGTAAAACTCTTAATTAATATTTGATGGTCCGTTTTGGGTAAAATTTTAGCGGTTTCTATTTTAAAATGGCCATAACTGTCTGATCTGACTTTTAGATTGGCTATTCAGTTTTGTGGTAAATTTCGCGTCTATCATCCAGAAAATTAGCTTAAATACAGTCATAAAAAGAATAAAGCATTTCGAATCCATGCGTTTCGTCATCTATATTCATCTTAGTACGGCAAACTGATTTCAAAATCATTTTTCAAATCCTTTTCCTATCTTTCTGTTTCAAAGTTACACGCTATTTTTCAGATCCATATGAAAATCTCCCCCGCCCATAATGTTTCACATTTCAAGTCTCAGGTAAGAGAATGGGAAGCTGAAAGCAATTTCCAAAAATGTCGTCCCCGTTGCTTTTTGTGCTTCGTGGGTTGAGAGCATTGAAAATGTAGAAACGGGCCTGGTGGAAGGCCATTTCATTTTGCCCAGTGCCTAGCTCTGTTTCTGGCGAATTCACAGCAACTGCGGCTCGATTTTTCCCTTTCTCTTCCTTTTTCTGCCTTGTTTTTCCTCCTTTACCTCTCAAAATTGTTTTCTTCTGACCACTTGAACCGTGAATTGACCCGCTTTGTGAAACAAAAATCTCCATGCGTGCATTATGAAATCAAAGGTTCTTGGACTAATGTTTGGATGGTTCAAAAAGCATTCATCTTTGCATTAGCGAAGAGTAAATTTGTCTCATTTTAAAGAATTTTTCAGCGAAATTTTTATCGCTAGCATTTCATGAACTTCTGATTAACCTGAGTCACCGAGAAGTTTCATGAAAACATTTCATTATCATCCTTGAATCACGCATCAAGTGCGCAACCTCGACATTGGGATGAAAAATTAGACATTTTTCAAAATTTCAAGAAAATTCGGATCAAAGACGTCCCTTTATCAAGCGATCACCGTTTCGGATAGCTTTCAACACAAGCATTTCCTTACTAACCTGAGGAGTTTTAGGTGCAGGCTGAGCTGAGGGCGTAGGACTAGATGACAGAGTGGCAGGTGGAGTGACGGCGTCGCCATTTTGGGTCGGGGACGCAGAGGAGGACATGATTTTGGGAAAACTTCCGGTGAAAATTCCTGAATTTCCATAATTATTCGAGGAAATACTTTTCGACGGGAAAAGTCGAAATGTGCCAACTTTTCAATGGGAATTAACGTGCAAAAATCGGATAATTTCATGGGCGTATGCCAACACTCAAAAATTTCGTGCGGTCAACCAAAAATGAGGGATTGTCGAGTAATAATAAGCCTTTCTCATAGGCTTTTGGCCTGGCTTCTAACGGCCGAATGAATAAGTCTGGGCGAGAGGCAAATTAGAGCGAAACGAGGGGCGGGGCATGCAAAGGCCTAGACACAAGGGGCGGGTCAGGAGAAGTGCACGGACTCGCCCAGGGTTAAGACTAGACATTTTTGAATAAATCTAAAAATTTCATACTCACACAATTTAAAATTTTCAACAAAAGAAAATTCGAGAAAAAAAACTCCCATGGAAGTGATGCAGGAATTATTTTAAAAATTCTCTTGAGATAATAATTTATTTATAAATAAATTAAGTAAGTAAGGGAAAATGATAGAATAAAATTTCGAAAACTAGACAGATTATCTTCCGTTGAGATAAGGTTTGAGTTCACATTCGAAAGTGTAGGGATTCGGCGTGTACGGATGGCAACAGCATCGGCAAACTGGTCCGTCCGACCTAAATTCGCACAATTAGAATGGTCGTCATATTGTTACTGAGTTTTGGTATATCGGAAAAGATAGATCTTTCTGGGTCCTTTGAAAAGATGGTTCTACTATTTTCGGATCGTGAAATTTTACGCCTCCAAACTAGAGAACAAATAAAAAAACTACGCTGCTGAAAACACAATGTTACGTATCCGTTTTACGATTTTTCAATTCATTAGGATTTTCGCGAATACGTGCAAAAATAGTAGTGGATTTTGCCCATCTGTGCTGGAAAACACGGAAGAAATGCGTTTGTTCATTTCGAAATTCGAAATGCTAAACCATTTTCTTTTTCCTTGGGAGAAGATCCAGTGCTTCCATTTAGAGGATTGGAAATTTTGAAAAAGAATAAAAATATTTAAAATTTAGAAATTCAATGATAATTCAAACTCTGTTAAAATGATTGACTCAAATTTCCATCAAACTGATACTTTTTGATGAAACACATTTATTTTGACTTTAAGGCTTACAACCGCTGTATTTGCGGGCTCAGTGCCAGGTTTGGTCTAATTTTCAAATTTCTCTCATTTTGAAACTTCTGAAATAAAAAGGTTACCGGTATTCCGGGACACAAGTCAAGTAGTCGAGTCCATCGATGATGGCCTGCATGCTCTCCGTCACATTGGGCAGTTGGATTTTCGGATTCGGCCACAGTTTGCAATTCTCGGCGAATTTCGAGACGCACGCCTGAAAAATCGTCCATTTTAATTTTTAAAATCATGCAAATTTGCCTTATTCTGATCAATTCCATAGCACTTTCTCTCTGCGACAAATAACGGATTGATTATTGTGATGTCACCTCTGAAATTAAAGATCAGTTTCTAATATCGTGTTTTTGCTGTTTTCTTCCTAGTGCTGAGATATAAGTATAAAAGGTGCATTGCATGAACATACAACCCTTCATAGTAGGCAAAATTTGAAACCTACCGTCTATGGCATTGTCTTCCACAGCTCTGCTGATACGAACATTCACCGCATTGCTCCTCACTAATTGTTGTTTCTCGGAGGTAATTGTAAAAATTGTTGAAGGCCTAGAATAACACTGTTCATTTCATCATACTTCAAAAATCATGATGAAGATCAAGTTGTTTTTACTCTCTACTTTCACATGATAATTGAATCCAAGGTCACTATATCAAAAATCAGCCTCAATAACAGTTCAAGGTTCGTCAATACCCCATCATTCAGCTGTCATCTATAAATCCTCTATTTTCACTTATTCCTAATTTTCGCTTTCGTTTTCAAATTTCACACTAGATTTCCAGGATTTTTTCGCGAAACCGGGTCATACACACATTCGGATTTCGGATAAGATGCGATCGCATTGGAAAGGCGTCAGTTTTTCCCTATCCCCTGGTTGCGTTATCGCATTTGTTCGAGAAAAACGAACGCGATTTGCCTGTTGAAAACCTTTTGGATTTTCCTTATTTGTCATTTTTCGCATCGCAAGAAGAAAGGGACAGATTTGACACGTCTCTCGAGAAAAACGCTGCCATTGTCGAGATAAGATCAACTTGCAAAAGCCCGGGGTTTTTTTAAGTGAATAATAAAGTTTTTGAATAGCAAAATAATTGGGTAAAGGCAAAAAGTACAAAAGATATTTACCACAAAATTTTTTTGTACGAAAAATGGAACGAACTGGTGAGAAAATAAAAAGGAATTTTCTTTCTCGTGATCTATCAAAATTGGTACTCGATCTTATGATTAACTGTGGTTTATTGAATTTGTAAAATTAGGAAATACAATAAAGATAGCTTAAAGATAATTCACATTTTTATGAAGAGAAACTCAACTCACCACGCCCCATCTATCTTTTAGTAGTCGGAAGAATACGTGTTGTCGACATCCTTTTCTGCCTGGCAGCAACTGCTCGAAATAAGATCGTTGCCATCTGAAAAAAAACGTTTTTTTACCGTTCCGAAAACACGGGTATTCGAAAAATTTATAACCTCACAACTTGACGAAATAGTATGTAGAGTTAGGAAAGGATAGAGGAAGATAGAAAATGCTTTCTTCTTTCTCATACTATTTCATAAGTTGCCGAAAACACAGTCCTAAGAAGAAAGTAAGGAGGTTAGATGATCAATACTTTCTTCTTCATTCATTCTTTCTCGGATTGTAGGAGTTTGTATTTAAACTGTTCGATTTTCCTATCAACTAATCTTTTCTCTTTTCCCTTCAGCCAAACACAAGGACCCCATTCGGACCACGAGGCACAATTCTCTGCTTGAATCGGGTTTCCGAACATCGCACTGATTTGGGCATCTGAAATTCAAAATGAGAAAATTTGTAAAATTTAAGCAAACATGTTTCAGAATAAACATTCTAAGATTCGAAATAATAATATTTTGATGCCGTAGGGCATTCAAAAACAACTCCGTGAAAGGAGTTTTTGATAAATAAAAATGTTAGAGGTTGTATTTTATTTTAAATAATTCTCAAATCCACGAAAAGAGGGAAATATAAAATTCAAAAAAATGAACGTAATTTGACTCGGGACCAAACTGCTAAAAACCGGAGGATGTGATATGCAAAAAGTGATTTTTAGGGATCAAAGCCGAAAAAGGTGTCACACAGGTCGATTGCAAATCCAATCTTCGCTCGCCACCCTGCGAGCGGCGAGCTGATGAACTTTTAAAATAACCAACCTACAATCCAAACTGAAATCGCCAATACTGCACCTATCGCCAATTTTAACAACATATTATAATTTTACAATCCTGAAAATAGGAAATTTCATCGATTGCACCAAAATAGTTTCACAAAACATCAGAATAGAAAATAACTCTCGTTGCACTCTCCCTACATTTTATAAAATGCAAAAAGTGTAACGAAAATTAATTTTCGATCCTGTAAAAATTTTAAAAATTACGAATTGGAAACGGTTGAAGGAAAATAATAAGATAAAATAATTTATAAACCATCAATATTGATGCCTAAGAAACGATATTATGAAAAGGTAGGACTATTCTTAATCTATCCTCTCCTCCACTCACGTACTACTTCATCAGATTTTGAAGGCATCATTTTCTTAAATAGCAAAACTAAAACAAGTCTAGTGATTTCTCTCAATGTTTGGAGAATCACAGAATAGGCTGCCACAATTTACATATGATTTCATCTAAAGTATATAGAAAAGTTGAAAATTGTCCTCGAAAATGGCTGCATAGACCGATGTTAAAGCTTCAGTTCCAAAAATGGCACTGATCGAATGGACAAATGAAATTTCGGACGAGACGGCGAATCTTCGACGGGATTGGGATTGAGACTTATCTGGCAGCAGATATACAGTTTTCAAATAGGCAGGGAGTGGTTAGAGATTACATCTGATGAAGAGAATAAAGATATCATAGAACAAGAAATAGCACTCGACAATAGGAGATAAGGATAAAGAGAAGAGAAAAAGGATGACATCCTTTTCATCCATTGGCGCGCATTGCCTCCCGATAATCAATGAATCGTTAACAACATTACAAGGATATCCTAGTCACATGCATTAACATACACAAACAAAATCGTCTGAGATTTATTTCAAGGTGGATTTCTCAAGATCGATGTATAAGAATAGAATCTGGAAAACTATCTGGAATTTGGCATTGAAAAGAATCGGATTGGAATAGAAGGAAGCTTTGTTTGATGCTAGATAAATACCAATGTAGAAGCTTACAGAAAAAGGGGGAAGGTAAGTTACGGTCGAGTGATCACAAAACCTGTAGCTTTAGTTTGTTACATGCAAAAACCTCGCAAAAATCAATTTTAAATGGATTGAGATACATTTTACCCTTTTATTGAACTAAAATACCCATGATTAAGTAAATATTTCTTCGATTTAAAAATAATAAGATTATAAATTGTTGCTATGGCTGAAGTAAGAAGTAGTATGTTAAGTTAAAAATTTTACAAAATTACGCAGGGAAAAACGTTAAGTAGACCAAAATCAATATAACTATGATGTTAAATAATATGAAAACCTGAGAAAGAATAATTCGATAAGTAAAACCGTAATCGTAATCGTTTTCTTTCTTCTATATTGAAGATATGAATTTGAGATCATGATGAGTGTAATGATCGTCCTTTTCGCTATCCTTCTCGGTTAGAATAGTTTTGAAATATCCGACTGTCTTCTATAAATAAGTGAAATAATTATAATCAAGGTTTGATAAGACTCGGTTACCATACTCGATTTAACACCAGACCTAGGGAAGATGATCAAGCCGACGAATAGTTGACAAGCGATATGGTATAGTGGCAGTGCGTTGAGTGTCAGTAAATCATTTAGTAAAGGTTTCGGCTTTCTCTTTTGCAATATATTTTTTTAAAAATATATTTAGCATCGTTAGTTGAAAGATAAGCGAAAATAAGAGACGAGGGAGAAACGAGAAAAATTGGGGACGCGGAATTTGGTATGAAGTATGGAGTAGAATATCCCGAAAAGTAAAATAGAACGAATGAAAATTGTTTTTTGGCATTCGCACAACTCCAAGTGACCTGGATCAGCGGCCAGAGAAAAGTATCGTATCGCTCACCGTCTAACTCTAACTATACCGTAAGATTGGTTGGAAAGAGTTCAATTTGAGCATAATATTCTTCATAAACAAGATTTTCCCACGGAAACTATTCGTGCTAATAGAATGTACAAAATTACTGAAATATAAAATGCACAAATAAATCAAAGTTAAATATTCCACGTGAAATGATAATTTGGCCATTTTGGTTACACTGAGCAAAAATTCGTTATGAACTAGCATTCCTCTTCGAAATTACTACGCTTTCATGAAATGGTAAAAATTTTCTGTTTATTTTGATGGCACTTCTCTAACAGAACAAGTTCGAATGGGTGATGATGATAAAATGGATAAAAGAAATCAATCAAAAATCGGAGATAGAGGCCCGGCAAATTGTATACAAACTCACGGTGAAAAACAAAATATCTCGGATTTATTTTACGATGTAATAAGGCTAAAAACGACGATGAAATGAAATACGATCGAATAATAACGAAATTACAGTTTACAGATCTGTAAAGTAACATTTCTTTGAAAAAACGGGATTTCTTAAAATTCGATGTAAACTAAATATCGTTATAATTTTACAGATCTGTAAATGAAATATTAGGGCGTATTTCTTTTGGAAAATCCTACTTGAATAGTGTCCATAAACGAGTAGAGAAATACATAGGTTGGTTGGTGATATTTTCAACTGAATTTCCGAATAGAAAACTATGATAATAATTATAAAAACAGTTGTGGTCATGATGAAATGGTGTGGGGTGAATGAAATGAAAAACATAACAAACTACCGTATCAACCGAATGCATTGAAATTTAAATAAATATGCGTGAAAATTTGCGTAAGAATATAAGGAATCCAAAAAATTAGCAAAAAATGATAGAAAATAATAATGCATTCTTGTTCATATTTCACCAAACTTTTCACACATTAGAATCCAAATTTCAAGTTTTCGACCAATACAATAAACAAAAACGAAAAAATTGGATAACGCAAATATTTAGTACCAAAGAATGGTCCTTAGAAAAATACACCTACCGCAGTCAGAAATTTTCAGACTATTCATAAAGTTATGAGATTACGGTAGTTAATTTAGTAAATGGACAAACTAGTCAAATGTTTGTCGCTTAAACCAACCAGTACACTAGATATAATTGGTATCAGAGTGTTGTAATTATCAATTAATAGAAAATGGATGAATTAAGCAATATGTTTACAGCGATTTGCTTCGGCATATAATTCAGCCATTTTTCGTTCTGATAATCACAAGTTTTCATTTTATACGGTTCACATTTCGAATGAGTGAGACGAAAAATAATATTTGAAAAAATCATCTCAGCCTTTCTTCAAAAGATAAAACAATTCTTTTACAAAAATGTGTGTTGGAATTGAGCAAAAATTAGCGCGCTCTGAATTACTTTCGTTTATCCTTCAAGAGGACTTTTGAAAAGGGAGGAGGAATAGGTACCCGCGAAATTAATCAGTGCTCTGCGTCTCTTCCCCGTGTATATAATATATTGCGCCCTTCGCGGATACGTGTCCCGCCCCCTCAGCAAAAGTCTCTTTCGAAGACAACGAAGAGTGCATGGTTGATTAGAAAAAATCCTCGAAATTTCTGAATAAAATAATTGACTTGATTTAGCCTCCTTTCTAATCAAAATAAAGGCCGCGTTTATTTTTCGACAATCGATTTTTGTTCGGTGTCGTCGTTGTCATACGAGGTTTAAAGTTAGCTATTCCCGAACATCAATTTTCCAAGTAAAGTTTGTTGTCAAAATTGTTATAATTTAAGAGGAAAAGATAATTGAGAAAATTCTTACTTTGAAAAATGCATCCATCAAAATAACAAACAGAAGTAGCTAACAATAAGCATCCTCCTTGACAACGATAAACAACAAAGTCTGTTGTCGACGTCAAAACGCAACCTTTCGCAGCCTATCATATGTTCACAAAGGTAGAGCGATCACATATCAGTTGGGGCGGATTTTTCGATTTTCATGGAAATCTTTCCTCCTTCAAAAACCTCATTTTCCATGAAAATCTGTTCAGTTTTAAAATTGGCTAATACAACATAAAAATGACTTACTTTCTACCAATTCCAATGTTGTCAAATTTCCGAAATTTCATGTAGTAAATGATAAAGAGTAGACCGAGAAGGTTGTCTGGGATAAAATTCCGGAAATTCCAACTTGAACCTGGATTTAGGCGGTGAAATTGGTGGGGGGCAATTCCTCGGGTGGCGAATCCTCGTCTCCCGTATTTTGTTGCTTATTTCCGGTCGATTGAGCCGAATCTTCCTTGCTGGCCGAGTCTCGTTCATCGTCTGAAATTTCAAATGATAAATCCGGTATTTTTTTCAACTTTATGGCACGTTTTTCAATGTTACCGTTGAATTTCTTTCAAACTCAAAGCCCCTTGAAACCTATGAAATATCCTGATGAAATTAGTGCAATGAAAATATGACGGATTTTGATAAATATTATTCCAGTTCCAGACTAGAAAAAGAGATACATTTTGGCTATGTCTATTAAAAATAGATAAACTTGAAACATAATGAAGGATAATAATTTAGAGAGAGCGATTACCCTTTTCCATGTGAGCGGCGAGAGTGTTAATTTTGTCTCTTATCAGCTCGACACTCGCAGCTTTGTCTCCGGCTTCCTTATTTTCATCGCCGTCAGAAAGGTTCTCTTCCTAAAAATGAAAAATAAGGCTTATCTCCAGGGCTGTTTGTGGTGAAGTAAAATGGCGCACTGCAAACAGCTCTGCTTATCACTGGATATGTTTTTCTTATTTCTAATTTTATAAATTTAGTATTGATAATCGGCGATGAATAGAAATTTCTTGAAAAATCCACGTCTTCAAATAGTCATCCTTAAATTCTAGTGTTCTACTTGCACTTCCCAAACAAGCTTTTATTTATCGCATGGTTTCGAAAGAAATCATTTCCAAACAAATATTTCGCATCCTGCCCGTTATTTGAACGAAAGTCGTGGATTTTCTTTTTTAACAATGACGAGTTTCTTGGAAAGTTCATCCAGCTGGAAGTGAAATAATGTTGGAAATGAAGAAAGTTTGTGAACTTTCCAAAAGCCGATAAAAGTCCTCCTATTCTAGCCTATTTGCATATTCGAAGTCAAATTCGGTATCGCTAATTTCAAAGTCGGAACTGACTCGGGAAGCCTCGGTGATGACGGCAGGTCGAGTGCACTTCGCGGAGAGAGCGTCGTGCGATTCGCCTTGCAGCAGACCCACAATCACTACCTGAAAAATTAGCATAAATGACCCATCGACTCGTTAAATTAGCTAATGGCCCCTAATTATCGATACTTAGCTTATAGTCATATGAAGAATTGACTAAATATATAGTAGAGGTAATTATCTCACATAAATACTCGTGTCAAAATTAATTTCCGTACTTATAGATAATTATCGTAAAGTTACCGTCATATTGTCACAGCCGAGTCCTCCCATCTGGCAGTCGGGGGCTAGGCATCTAGTCAGCAGCTCCTCAGCGATCTGGAAATTGGAATATATTTGAAATAAGCCAATAAATTCCGTAAAGTTTTTAAAAATCCTCATAGTTAGCATCGCGTTATCCTAGACAACTTTCAAGAAAATCTGCCATCTTAAGACGCGTTCTTTGAGTAACCCGAACAAAGGCCGGACAACTGCAAAAGTGTCTCGGATCCGAACCAAACTTATATGGTGGATACACCCATGGACCCTAATCACAAAACTGGGGAAATCAGGTTCCTCCTCCAAAAGTGGGCGGGGCTAGGTGGGGGTCAAAGTTGAGCATTTTCACGATTTGATACCCCTCAGGGGGTATAAAGAAAACTTTTTTGCTATGAAAGATTTTCGAAAAATTTAAAAAGGATGAACATGGTCATGGAATGTACTTTCTAAAAATATATTGGTTTAGGGGGTCAGCCACTTGCTGGGTGTGGGAGGGGGTCCCAAAGTCAAAAGTGTTAAAAATGGCAGTTTCAAAATATGCATTTTTTGCATAAAATCGATTTTCCTGAAAAGTTTAAGGCGAGTTCCAAAAATCTGATGATATATTCGAATTCTACGTATCAAATTACCCTAAAATCAGTCATAAAATAGATAGGTTAGGTATGCCACTTTTGAGAAAAAAGTAATCAAATGGGCGTGGCCCGAGGGTCGAATTTTACAAAATCGATCGGAAAAATTCAAACTATACACCAATTGATAGCTCTTGAAAAACTAAGCAACTTTTGTGAAGACACCTCATGATTATCTATTATGGTATGGGAGTGGTACCCCAAAAACCAAAATTTAATGCCAATTTTCAAGAAAATGATACGAGAATATTTTCATAGGCAGTCTACCAAAATTCGAGCTCAAATTGAAGCTAGAGACATCTAGTATTTATTCCCATTCAATTTGGAGTCGAACAATACCAAACATGGTATGGTACCAAATGGTAGCGACCCATATGGTCAAGTCACCATTTAGTAACTAATATCCATCATGTTATATATCAAATGAAAGCCCTTATCGAGCTGAGTAATATGCTGAAAACCACTTGAAAAACAGATTAGTCTATCGTCTTTTATGGTCATTTGAAAATACCCCATTTTTGGTCTTTTTCAACAGGTGGTTATAGTCAATTACAATGATGATATAATGAAACCACTTGCTGAAATTGATAGAAATGGACTCGAATATTACTCTCCAGTCAATTTCAAGTCGATTGATACCCATTTTGGTATAGTACTACTCGAGTACCATATGAGTGGTATACCATGGACCCATATGATAACATGATAAAGTGACAGCACGGTAGTCTAGGAAACAAATGAAGTATTGCTCTCCAACTACTATATTCCGAAAAGATTTTTCGAATTCGTTTGATTTTACAAAAGTTATGAATTTTTGAATATTTGTGTCATTTTCGTGGGTCTGACCTATTCAAACCTCCATACCACGCATACCATAATAGATAACCATGTGGTGTCTTCACAAAAGTTTCTCAGTTTTTCAAGGGCTATCGATTGGTATACAGATTGTGGGGTTTAACCCTCAAAATTGAAATTTCGATATTTGGGTCGCCAACTTTGGTGCAATGGCAAAGTGTAGGGTCATACCTAACCTATCGATTTTATGACTGATTTTAAGATAATTTGATACGTAGAATCCGAATATAGCATAAAATTTTTGGAACTCCTCTTAAAAGTTTTTAGAAAAATCGATTTTCTGCAAAAATGGGAAGTTGGCATACCCTATTTTTGAAATCGGGACCCTTTTTCTCAAAAGTGTCATACCTAGTTCATGCCTTTTATAACTGATTTTGGGGTAATTTAATACGTAGAATTCGAATATAGTATCAGATTTTTGAAACTTCTCCTAAAATTTTTCAGGAAAATCGATTTTATGCAGAAAACCGGGGTCAGCATACACTCATTTTGATATCGGGACATTTTTCTCAAAAGGATCATACCTAACCTATGCTTTTTAGGATTTATATTAACGTAGTTTTACCTGGAGAATTCGAATATAGCATTAGATCTTTGGAACTCCCTCTAAATTTGCTCAGTAAAATCGATTTTATGCAAAAATACATGTTTTTGAAACTGCCATTTTTGACATCAGGACCCCTCCCACATCCAGCAAGCGGTTGATCTCCTAATCCTATATATTTTTAGAAAGTACATTCCATGGCCATGTTCATTCTTTTAAAATTTTTCGAAAATCTTTTATAGAAAAAAAGTTTTCTTTGTGCTATTTGCAGTAGTTAATATTCAAGCATACTCTGACTTGCGGACTTTAACCGTTTTTTTTCTCAAAAGTGGCATACCTAATCTATGCCTTTTAGGACTGATTTTAGGGTAATTTGATACGTAGAATCTGAATATAACATTAGATTTTTGGAACTCGCCTTAAACTTTTCAGGAAAATCGATTTTATGCAAAAAATGGGGTATCAGCATACCGCCATTTTTGACATAAGGACCCCTTTCTGACCCAGCAGGTGGTTGTTGCTCGAAAATCTATATACCAGAAGGTGCGCAATTACATGGGCTACTCTATGCTTTTTAAAATTTTCGAAAATATATTATAGCAAAAAAGTTTTCTTTATACCCCTGAGGGGTGCCAAATCGTGAAAACACCCAACTTTGACCCCCACCTAGCTCCGCCCACTTTTAGGGGCGGGACCTAAAAACCTAATTTTTGTGATTAGGACCCATGGGTGTATCCACCATATAAGTTTGGTTCGGATCCGAGACACTTTTGCAGTTGTCCGGTCGCTCTTAATAGTTTGTTCAGGTTATTCAAAGAATGCGTCTTAAAATACAAGTTTCAAGAGTTCGGTGTAATCGGTTGACTCACTTCACAATAATATTCGACTAGAAAGGCGTATAATTTATCGAGGAAAAAGAATGAATTTTTCATAAACCCTTACCGTCTGCGGATCCCGCTTTTCGGCGAGCCGTTCCCGGACGAAATCCACAACTTCCTGGAATGTAATTTATTTTTTCTTCCAAAATCAACAATTCTATTTTAGGCTGTTATTATGACCCATCTTAGGGTGCACAAGCTTCGACTTGAGGTGTTTTTAGCAAGTTGAACTTCCATTTCAAAAATTTCAAGGAAAAAATGCGTGATGATCTCATTTATTTCGTCGGAAATAATGTTCTCATAAAAATCTCGATTTTAACCGTAATAATAGTTACTATCGTGGTTAAAAATACCTGATTGCTCATGACGTCCCAGATGCCGTCGCAGGCCAGCACGATGAACTCGTGGTCCGCGCCGATCGGCTCTTTGATCACATCCGGGAATGCTAAACATAATCAAGATAAAGCTAGGATACAAATTTCCCTGAATTTAAAACTAATCGACAGAGAAAACTTTCTAAACGGAACAAGTCGCTAACAACCTATGTGTAGAAATTGAAAAAAGAAACAATGAAAATACTTTGTCTGAAAAATAATAACAATTACCAGTAACAATTTGCTCCTCGGGGGGTTTTGAGTCGTTGCGCTTGAAGACGAAATCGCCGAGTGCGCGCGACAGGGCCAAGTTGCCGTTGACGCGGTTGAACTCTACCCAGCCACCTGCCGCTACAATGCGGCGAGCCTAAAATTAGCGTAAATAAAAACGACATAAGAGTCGACAGTTTATCACAAATTGATACTTCATGTACCGAATAATATATGCCTTACGAGTGTTCGAGCACAACGAATTGAAGAGTTTTCATCCAAATGAACAAAGAGGCATCATTTCAGGGTTTTAGCTTTCTGTTGAAATAAAATAAAATGGTCGAACCTCAGTTTCATGAGCGGGTTTGTGGTCGAAAGAGAGCGGCCTCGCCTCGCCCACGACGGACACCACGGCTCGCGAATCTCCAACGTTTGCTCAAAGAAAGATTATCGACTTTGGAGAGCATCTATTTATGACTAGGATATGCTTCTAGAGCCAATCATAAAGAGAATTTTCGCAGTTATTTAGTTGTATTGAACTTTTTTTTTTTTTATACATTACATAAAAATAGAGAAAAAAAAAATGAAACATGATAAATCTGCAGGAAGTTTTTTAATAGTTAAGGCTCAAGTAAGTTTCAAGAAAAACTAAAAGTATTTGAAAATTCTCGTTTAACTTTCCGACTTTGCTAGCACATATTATAATTTCTAGTTCAAATATGCCAAATATGAGTGTCACTTACCACAATAGATGGTGTTGTCCTTGACGAGCACGACGACGGCCGTGGTGCCGCTCACGTCGTCTTTCATCTCCTCTGCACCACGCATCTGCTCGTCCAGCGCCAGAAATCCCTTCTGCAGCGCCGTACTCAGGTCGCCGTTCTCTGAAACTTATAAGGACAAAGTTATGACTGTCGGCAATTCAATCATTTTCATTTTTACTTCACAAATCAAATTTGAGATTTTTTCTTCGCTTTGTAAAAATGTTGTTTTGTGAATTTAAAATTTGTACTGATTACTTTTATCTATAGCTTTTGGAAGCCAATTTCAAAGATGTCCGAAAATAGATTTTAAAAACCGAGTTTTAGTTTCATTACAAAAATCAATTTATTTATTTTTTGCAAAAAAGAAAAAGTATTTACGATATTCGTTCTGCTGAAGGATGAGTTTGTGTAGATTGATTCCAGCGTACTGACTGACTTTGGGCCCGCCATGGCCGTCGTACACAGCGAAGAAGGCACACTTCGGGTCGTCGGGCAGACTCAGCAGGTGCGTGTGCGCGTCTTCCATATCTGCAAACAAGGGGAATTTTGAAAATGCTCGAAATAAGTTTCAGAAAAGCTGTTAATATCGTTCAGGAAAAAACTGGTAGTTTTATATGCTTTGTTCGAAAAATTTCTTAAGTAATTATAAAGCTTGGGTTTGGGGGGCTTGATTAAAATGGATTCCATACAAATTTCTCTATTAGTTCTTTATAAAAATGAAAATGTTTCGTGTAAAACTGGCAGTCAAAATTGACTAAATCATAATCACCAACTATAGATCGAGATACGTACGCTTCAGAATATGCGTATTTCATGGGAAAAAGTGTAAAATCCGATTGTATGCACGAAATTGGATGGATTAATCAAGTTAATCTACTTCAAATCTCTCCTAATTATTCAATCAACTATGAAAATCGCTAAAAGAAAAGTCGAAAAGATGATCACTTACTGACTCTCCAACCCTGCATGCAGGAGCTGCCGACCAGGTAGGACTCGTTCGCGCACGAGGCTGATTCCTTCGTCGTCACCGGCTCGCTCAACGTCTGTCCCATCCTCTCTCACTTTATCTGTTATTGTCGACTTTCTGAAATGATCAAAAATTACTCGCTTCTGAAAAAAAAACAATCTATTTTGAAATAACGAAACGAGAAGTCAGAAGAACTATTCAACGATCAAATGGTTTAAGGTTTTAGAAAATAATAACCTGTTGATTCTGGACACAGAAATTATGGAAACTTTTCAGGGTTACCCAAAAGAAACTCGACTCGAAACCAAAAATCAAACCCGGAATTCAAAAAAGAATAGCGTGGGAAACAGAAAATCGATATTCTCTTTTCCCATGTCATTTTTTAGGGTAGCGAGTTTTATTGATTGCAAGAAAAATCGAATGGCTGTTTCGAGTTGGGGCTTCCCACGATGAACTCGATACAAAGTGAGTGCGAGAGGCGCGTGCCCAGTCGCTCGAAGTTTCCCCGCAACGGAGACGGCGCAAATTACATCGGCTAAAGTCAGGACGCACAACTATGAATGAACGCGGCACGCGATGAATGAATGCAATGAACTGGGGGGAGGAAACGACAAAAATAATGAGATTTCGGCAAAAAACATTGCAAAATTGGATACGAAATGCGGAATGACAATTTGACGCCGATAAATTGCGACTACGTCATCAACACAAAGAACGCCGAAATCACGGGGCATTAAAGGTCGAGCGGGATTTTCGATTTGTTCCAACCGGATATAGGGACATTTCAGGAAAATGTCAATTTATCTTAAACTTTTGAAACATAAGCCTTTTTAGCCTAAAATGACGAAACACTAGCGATTTTACAATTTCATACACCCGAAAAAACTCGATAAAACTAATCAAACTTGTGAGGTCTAATGAATCAGGTAGGGATTTTTTATGAATCACTAAAATTTCATGACACAGAAGTGTCGTGACTTTCGAGAACTAATAGAATGTCGAGAGTTTTCAGGGTTTTCGTGAATGATGAGATGCAATTAGTCGAAGGCGGAGATCCCTCTGCGTGCACGTTGAAATATGAAGCATGCAAACTTGCTTGCTGTACGTCATAAACATGAGGACACAGGCGGTCACGCCTTGAGGGGCAAAGGTGGGGGAGGAGGCTTGAATGGTGAGAGATCGCGCGAAACAAAGAGGATGCGGAGGTGAGCAGAGAGGCGAAATAGGACTGGGTTTGAAGAGAGGGCGAGAGATGGAGAGTACGGACAAAGTTCCTGGAAAAATCAATTTGGTCCCAAAGAGAGCGTCGTCGCTCTCTGCTGCGGTCGTCGTAAAATTCGAAAACCTCGGGCAATTTTGAGACGAGCGAGAGATAGATTGCGGGGAGAAGGGAGGAGAGAAAGATGGTGTAGGTTTTATCGATTGAGCGCAAGGAATAGGAAATAGAGCGCCCCGCGCGGGAAATTATGAGTCTATGAGAATTTCTCAAGGAGAATGTGCTATATATTAGCGGGTTTTCTGGATTTATGCTTTAAAATGGGGTGAGAGGTTTAGGTCTTCAAAACCCTAGCAAATTTCTTGCTGAATAAAATGTGCAGTTTTCAGGGTCTATGCTTTAGCGTATCTTCATTTTTCATGGAAAACCAAATAGCGATATCAAATTTTGCTCCGAGAAAATTCATATCTTTCTAGATTAAACGATATTAAAATTGTAAAATTTCAACAAAAAATCCATGAAATTAAGAAAGTGTCCGTTTCTAAAGAAAATGTTGGTCTGGAAATGTTTCTCGATCTCTTTTCGCCCTCTCAATTCCGCGAACTCTCTTACTTTCTGTCATTACCACGTGCTCCCAATTTCCTTTCCTTCACTTTTTTCCATTTTTCGTTCCCTACTTTTTACTCTCCTCAGTTCCTAAAATCTCTCACAATTCATTCAATCTCTAGGAGTTATACGAAACACTAAAGCTCATTTTACGTTTGCATCATAGTTTTACGAATCATGACGAAAACTATGCAAGCCCGCTTTCCGTTGCTATGTTTTACCGCGGGATGAGAGAAAGATCATTTTCCAAGAGAAAATGCTTCAGGATTTGTCAAAAGTCCGAAATTCATAGTCGAAAATGAGCGTATGTTGAGGAATGGTGAAATTTTTCGAAAATAAAGATCTTTTTCCCCAGCTCTTATGAATTCACTTTGACTTTGTGATGTAATATTTCGCATTTGCATAATCTAACATTCCCCCCTTTGATGACAGACATTTTTCAAGAAATAGTCGGTTTAGATCATATTTTATTGATTGACTGGGTTTCAGCCGCTTTTACAATGAAATAAAACGTTTTTCTCAAATAAATTACGTCGTCATCTTTCTGTCATAACTCCAAACCCCAAAAGTGATGCAATTGTGTTCAACGAACTAAAAGTTTTGGGCACACTCACATTGAGTCCCGATCGATCAGTTCAGTGAAAAACTACGAAAAATCAGCAAATTTCAGAGATTTAAAAATTAGGAAATAGTATTGTGAAATGAGAGGGAAAGAAAAAAACTGAAAATATTGCAACAAACACGAGAAGAAAAGAAGGAGAATTTGAAAAATAGTGCGAGAAGAAGATAGACAATCGGGAAAGCACCCCACATGACATGGCTGTGCGGCGATAAAATGTACTGAAAATGAGTCGGCGAAATAGAGCATCGAAACGAGAGGGCACAGAGAAGAAGAATTTTGGAAGGGGAAAGGTAAAAAGTGCGATCGAAAGAGGCACAGAAAAACCGAAGAGCATGAACGACAGATTGACATAGATTATGCGTTTCTAAAGGGAAGTAAAGAAAACAACTGAAGAAATAGTATAATAAATTCCGAGGAAAAGAGAAATTGCACAAAAATAGTATCGTTCAGAGAAAATAACAGTTGGAAAATAGTTTACAAGAAAAATGTCTTGTGGAGGAAAAATAACGTTTATGAGAGTTCGAGAAAGAAAAAGGGCAGAAATTTCGAAAGAAAACAAGACATCGGCGTTTATCTATCACTTTTCGAGTCTTCCTATATTTCACCGTCGCTGGGTATAGGAAGACCCCTCTAACTGATGAGAAACTGATAAGAGCAATGATAAGCAGAAGAGAGAGCAGGGATAGCAGACAACTATTTGAAAACTGATTAGTGTAGGAACACAATTCATCGCGGCAAGAGAAATGAACCTCTGGCTGAGAGTGAATGGCTGAATGACTGAAGATTGAAAACGCAATAAATAAAATCAAGCAGAAACATCAAAGACAAATTTTTCTTCAAGCTTGAAAGTACAAAAATCAAATATAGTTTAGCCGAAATTGTAATTACATAACGAAGAAATGAAATTTTCATGATGCAATAACCAAACCGTGATCGATATTGTTGTATTTCATATCTTCTGAATGAAAAACTGATATTTGCGATGCAAAGTGATCAATTTATTCAGCTATATTTGAAAATTTGACTTATTTATTTTTCGAAGCAACATATTTTTCTGAAAGAAATCATTTATTTACTGAAGCTAATACTGTTTATGCTGTCATCAAGTGAATTAGAAAATTTGTATCACATTCCCATCTTATTATTTGAAACATAACCAAACGGGATTTCAAATTGCATTATATCTTTATTTTTCAAGTTCTTTGACCGCCCCTTCAAGCGTCCAGAAGCATTGTTCAGTGTTAGCTAATCGAGCTTCTTCATCGGATATTTTTCTCTGGCAGATTTTTATCGGATTTCAATTCGAACACTTCGACTTTTGAATTCGCTGCAAACCTGAATCTGTGATTGTCGGTTTTTCTCTAATGTCACCTTCGAATGTTTAAACATAGAGATCCTTGTATTTTTTTTCAATCCGATCTTTCGATTTCAAAATGCTGAATTTAGCAAGTAGTCGTTTACCATCTGATGTCTAGGTATCAGAAGACTAAATATAAAGTTTCAAAATTTAAACCAAAAATAGTCATGACTAAATTTAATCGTTTAGAATGTTGGACATCAAAATCTCGAACTAGATAAAAAATACCGTTCGAACAAAATAAATGCTGATAACACGCAGAAAGGAAGCTTATCTCCATTTCAAAACTAATTTTTGGCTTGTTTTACTTTGTTCATACCTGCCATCAATCAAATCAAACGAATCTTCATATCATCTAACAATTCTGACTCATAAAGCCTTCACATAACATCCCTATTGGCATATTATCCCTTTATAGGAATATCTATAGTCATTTTTTCACCTTTCCTAAACCTGTCTGTTATGAGGTTCGGCATTGCCTAATGCCTTTGCCATATTTTGAATTTTACATTCTCATAAACCTCTTCATCTCATATTGAGGGATACAACCCGCAAGCCGGCTTGAATAACTCAACTCTTTTATCATTTTCTTTATACTTCATGATGGTTGTATGGCGTTTAAGGTGCGAATAGGGAAAAGACTCCGCTTTCTTCTCTATTCATGTACTTTGCATCGATGAAAAAGGATAAAAGGTGAATCTGAATCCCACAAAAGGAGAGAGGAGAGGGAGATTCAATGTATCCCTCGAAAGTGGGTGGGGCGAATTGGTGCCTTGTAAGTGTCAGTCAGAAAGTCAGATTCAGAGAGATTAGAAAGCCCTCTTCGGCTTAATTCAACTGTTTCTGTGGTTATCATACCGCTGGCCTTGGAATACAGGCTGAATATTCGCATAGATTAGATTAAATCAGTTTTGAACCTAGTTTATTCATGACTAAGCTATTCCTATCACTCGTTTTTATCACGGTCAACTATTTGGAAGGTTAGTTTCATTTATTTTTCTTGAACGTAAAGCTGATCTTCATACACCAAGGTTTCAAAATTTTATGAGGGAATTTGAAATATTTTCGAGTCAATAGAGTCGGATAAAGTTATAATGAAAAATAAAATATTTGTTGTGAACTACCGTAAAAATTTCATTATTTAGTTCATAATTTACAACTAATTAAAAACTGATCTTTACGAAGAAACTTTTTAAAATTTTCATGAGGATGTTTTTCGAGTTTTCATTTCGATCGGATTAGGCTATCATAAAGAACCAGGCCATTTTTTTATGAATGGCGATATAAATTTCACCTTTTTCCTACAAGATCGAAATCCGTTTTGTCAATTTTACGATTGGTTTGATGGTCCATAACTCTGTTGAACGGGAAAATTTAAATGGGGAAAATTTGGAAATTCATAGGTTAAAATACATGATTGAAATATCTTTTAAAAAATTCTACAAGTCACAACATTAATTTTCATTTCAATAACGTAAGCTTCTAGGACAACTTTATCTATAATCAGGTACCATGTTTTCACCAGAATTTTTCCTTCCGATATTTATTCTATTAAAATTTTTGGAATACTCGGATTCAGTATTTTTGAAAGAATGACGATCGGAAACTGGGTTTCATTTTGCATTATCTTGGGCTTACTGAAAAATGTTTGCGAATCAATTAGTCAACTATCAGACTTTCTTCCGCATATTTTCACCATCAGTGAAATTATCGAGGTCAATTTCCGATTTCTCTCGGCTTATCTTGCCTATCAGATTCACTTGTTATCCTTTCCTTTTGTTAGACCTGTCAAGTTTATCAAAATCTGAAGAGAAGATTGTCATTTTTGACTCGCTATTGATTCATCGGGAAAAGTGAAAACTACATCGTTTCTATGGAATTTTCGATAGTTCAAGGAGAATAGAGTTAATTTATCTCGTCTAAACATTTCTTGAATCACCACTTTTAAGACATCAATAACAAAAGTCTATTCAAGCGAAATTTAAACCAAAAAAGTGAAGTTTCGAGGATTGAGCCGATTAGGCCCTTGAATGCAAATTGGAGAAGTGGCTCATTGATCAGGCTGACTGACACATTTTCGGATCGGACTGAAGCGGTTTTGAAAGGAAAAGGGAATTGAGAAGATTTGACTATTCAAAGATCGGCGATTTGCGGTCAAGGGGATCAACGTGATGAAAGTTGGCTTTCAAACAGGGATTTGTATCTTGGTGGGAGAATAAATCTAATTTGACTGGTGAAATAGTAACAATCCACTCATGAAAATTTAAGGAATTTCATGGAATAGCCTAAACTAGCTCTTTGATGAAACTACCAACTCATAGTAATTCCAAAATGTTTCAGTTGACGCCCAATTAGCCGCCGTATATTCGAGCGCTACACGGTCTAAAGAGTGTGCCAATTGGAGTAGATGGGGAAAGTGCATTTGGCCTGATAAGGATGACAAAGTGAGTGATTTAATAGTGATAATTGCGTGCTTAATTATTCCAATTTAGCTCAATTATCTCCAACAATTAACTCCAGTCTGTCAACAACATTGGTTCTACACGTTCATTAAGCGATATGAAACGGTAATTGTTGTTTCTCCATAACTTAGGCATTTTCGAATAAAATCTTTCGTCTTTATATTTGCTTAATGAACGGCATTTCAGGCCCTAACAAACTTCTACAATTACATGCATTTCGTGTTGAAGTCGGATAAACCATGCGGTCTATGCTCGTACAAGCAAAGTTGTGGGTACGGCGGAGAAAAAAAGTGCAATGTCAGTCCGTTCACGTAAGTTTCACAGACAATTGTGCAGTTCATACATTTCAACAAATGTATTGATATAATCGTTAAATTGCGAACTAAACATAAAATTTACAAATGTCACATTTAGAATTCCTGGCGGTCGACCTGTGATCCCATTCTACGTGGCTGAACGAGTCTGCTCCGCCAAGGATCTCGACGGTCACAGCCAGGTCGATTCCTGCGAAGTCGACTATAATCTACTTTTGGTAAGTCGCATTTAGATTTTTTTTATAAATAAAAACGTTCTTTCTTCCACTTCAAATATCAATGGAATCTTGAAACAACAATCTAGTCTTGATCTCAAGCCTTGCACGTGCAATTTCGCTTTTGAATGATCAAGTTCAAAGTTTCAATTCGAAAACATCGATAATTTGTTCGCTGAAAGAAAAAGCCGACTTCACACCTCACTTTCATCTTACCGGTTTTGCTTGCTGATTCGAGACGAAAATCGAGCGCCTTTGAATGCGATTTCTCCGGATTAAATGATCACTTCAACGCAGTATCCCCCAATCCCGTAAATTTCCTTAGGCTTTCCAAATCAAAGGCAATTCAAGCTCGAGAGGATCCAGAAGTGTTCACACGATTTGCATTTGATTTCACTTTGCAAAAACAGATGAATTCACTAATGATTGAAAACACATCGTGTACGCTACACAGACTTGATATCTTTCGAAATAATTGAACATGCTACTGCACTAGTCAATATTGAGAACTCCCAAAATAACAATGAAATATCACGACTTTTGAGAATAAGCGAAACCGATACGAAATATTTTAGGAAAACGGTGGCGAATGTAAACTCTGGCCATCGAATAGAGTCGATTTGTCGTCTGTCGAGCCAGCCTTCCGTGAACACATCAATGGACTCGAATGGTACTCGTGCGCTGTTCAAACCAAGTAAAAATTCCTTCTTGCTTCAGTAAATCAGCACTTTTCAACTTTAGGAAATTCCGAAAGGGAGTTGGAGCTCGCGCTAAGTACCGTACCGAGAAAGTTTGCCGGTGCTGCTGCTTCCCATTCAAGCCTAATCCGGTTACTTTCAAGGTAAATTTTTAATCTACTGTAATTAGGATATCCCCCATGACTTCGAAATCTTGAGACTAATTGTAAATAGACATCCTTAGATAGGCCAGGATTAGATTTTTAATTGGGGCATTTTAGTGTGAACACCCCAAAGGATCTCCAGTTGCACCCGGGTTGGAGTACATCAAGCAGGAACTTGAAGACGGAGGATATTTCCCTTGAATGCCAAAGATATCTCCACAACCTGAGCTTTATATTAAAGACCTATGAGTATTTGTCAAATAAAAATTAAATTATTTCAATAAAATTTTAACTACGCTTCAATTGTTCTTAAGAGTAAATGTCAAGAAAAACCAAAGTCTTAGCAAAGGGGTGTTTCCAGGGGTCCGTCGATTTGGGTGATTTTCACATATATTGTTCAGTTTTTCACGCTGATTCTCATGGTGCTATCCGTTTTTCATAAAAATTATCGTATGGAGGATTACGGTAGCTTAAAGTTTTGACAGATCCGACCTCGATAAAAAATTCATAACTTTCTTATTTCTGAGCCAAATCGAAGGCGGTTTTGAGCATTGGATAGCCCATGAAAAACTCGACAAATAATGCAACTATGACAAGTCACAGCAGCCGCCTATTTTGGCGGGAAAATTGCAAAAATCAGTGGGCGAGGGATAACGTCCATACCGTATGCGTTTTTTTTATCAGTTTCCTTTTCTTTTCCTCTGACCTCACTTTCCGGTTAGTACGTTTATGTTAGAGCGAGAGAGGGAGATAAAAAGTGGTTGCAGAGAAATAAAAACGTCACATACTATTTCGCTTTCTCTAGAGCAAACCCGTCACGGATAATCTTTTATTTTTGAATAATTATAATGATACAAAGGGCGTATCTTACCTTCGTTAAAAGGGGGAATTATGTGTTAAGGTTTTCTTAAACTCTGCTCACACACCTAATTTTCACCTGCACAAAAATATCGACTTTTCAAAGTTCATTGTTTTGAGCCAAAATGGAATTCATTCCACTCAGAATTTTACGCTGATTACGAATATGCAGTGATCTTATTACTGATAAGAGCTCATTTCTAATTATTTTTAGTCCGAATTATGAAAATAAGAATTGTGGATCATTTTCAACTCGATTTTATCACTTTATTATTAGTGATAAGAAATGATAATATTCTAACCGCAGGCGCCGGAGCAACGCTTACGTGCCCCAGCCGAAGGCAAGTGAGCAGCCACGAAACAGCCGCGAGTGCAACCTTCAAGTTTCATTTTATATGTACAAATGCATAGTGGATCGAACTGATGACTTTCATAAACACCCATTTTGCCAAAGTAAGATAATTATATGAATAATGCCGGAAATTAAGCTTATTTAAAATAATAGAATTTGGAAATAGTACATGGCATATACAGGGATTTTATTACACATTAACTGATTCTGATATTGGTATGTGAATATAGTTTATATATTACTAAAATAAGTACCACCAATAAGTATTAATATTGAATATGTTGACATTAAGTTTATATAACGTTCAAATCTTATAAATTAAATTAAATTATAATTAGATTATTTAGGCACGTCGTATTATTTTGATCCATTGGCTCCACAGAATATACTTCTTTGCTTATCTATGATACCAATGATACTAATAATACGTATGAAAAGAGTCCTTAATAAAGCCAATGGAAAGTCCACGACATTTGAAAAACTCTTATCGATAGAAGTAACCTTCAGGTTGTTTGGAATAATTCAACTCTTTATAAGTGTAAATTGATTTACTAATTAACCATATTGAGATGACATCGTGAGGTCCGAAATAAGAGTGGGTGCAATGCGTCGTACGTTCATTTATTTTAGACTAGCAAGAAAGATATTGTGGTGAAATGGGAGAAATAAAGAAAACTGCCTATTCGCACTCTTTCTCTCGCCCATCTTTGATCGGAGCAAGCGATATCTATTTTGATTATATTATTATAAATAAATCGATGTTTCCATAAGAAAATTAAATACCGTAAATCCCCTAATAGAAGCTCCCGAGCTTCTATTGTTCAACCCTCAAAAGTCAAAAAATTCAAAAATTTTCAAACCGTTATAACTCTTCATCTATATATCGTAGAGGCTTGAAACCAAAAGTAAATATGCCTCAAATACCCAAAAATAAAATTCTAAAACTCTTCTCAAGATGATTTGAGTAGAGTAATGACTAGTTCTGAAAATTCGAGGGGGACTTCAATTAGAGGATTTACGATATCGTTTAATTTAAGAAGTTTGCTGAATGCTACCAAACATTGAAGACTGCATGTTGTGGTATATCAGAATATGATTACGTAAGTAGTTTAATGCCGATAAAAATATTTTTATTTTGTTATTATTAATGGTATTTAGTTGCTCCGATGGTTTATCGAGGGTGAAGGACTAACATTTGCAAGCGTTGGTAAACTTATTTCATGTGTTTTGGCTCTTCATCGATCGTTTGCTTTGGTTGAGTAAGTGTTAATACTCTCGATTATAAACGAGAGAGGTACTGCTATCGAGCGACCCCTCTTCCCGCCCTCTTTTTTGTTTAGCCATCTGTGTACTCGATTTTCATTGACAACGCGGGGAGAGAGAGCAAAGACGGCGAAACAAAAAGGGGCGAGATGGGGGTCTCTCGCTAGCAATACCTCTCTCGTTTATAAGGGAGAGTTTCTTCGGTAGACATACCGAATTTGCAATTAAACAATTAGATTGCTTTAGCTCATCAAATGGTAAAATATTAAACCTAATAAAACAACTATTTAAAATAGCCTTTATTGCATATATCGCTTTGGCATGCTTTTATTTAATATCCAATGTAATTACCTATTATTTTATATACTTCGAATATTCAAAAGATACTCAGGGATTAAAAATTTCCTTTCAAATGTTATACTTAGCAGTAAGTTCATTCTGTATTTTGCTACGTAATTGTGCAATATTACAGGATAAAATTTTTATGCCTTCGAATTATTTCGTAGATGGAATAAATATTATTATTATTTTGACAAGTACAATATTCATATTAGTTAAAGTTCGGAAGCATTACAGTCAAATGACTATACTAAAGAAAAAAGATGAGACTGGTCTAAATAGACGTCTAATAGCGCATGTATGATGATTTATAATAATATTTATGTTTATAAAATATTATGCATACAAGATTTAATTATGTATACAAATATTTAGGTCATATTTGAAATTTTAACAAATAATATCGTCAATTTTTTGGATTTTATGTTATATATGGGTGTAGATGAATTCAATATTTATTCGACTGATAAAGTGATGGCAAAATATGATACGACTATTACATTACTCTCAGTAATATAAATTTGTTCTTCATATATTGAAGAAAAATGAGCACGTGTTTCAGTTCATATTAACCTATATGGATACTTATGGAACAACATTTCAAGCAATCACTCTATACTTTTTAATCAGAAGGGCATTGAAAGCGAGTTTATCAAAAACGATCACAAACATGGATAAATTTAGCGCCTCGAAAATCAAGACAAGGAAAAGCAGAAAGCAAAGAAGAATCAAGTAGCTCCTCAAATAAAACCCATGAATATTGCAGTAACCGGTAGTTCTAATGTAGGGATGACTAGCATTGATTAAAAATTATTAATTTCACATTATCTCGTTCAACACTTTCCATATTTGTACCATTGTTCATCATTTGTTTGTCATTGTGAAATGTGTAATTCATATGTGCATTTTCAAAATCGAGTTTTTTTTATAGAGAGGGGTGGTACCCAAGAAGTCAACCCTCAAATTTTGAACTGATTTTTTCCCTAGGGGTTTTAACTGTAAGATTTGTCATCAGCGTAATCAAAAACCTCCAGGAATAAAAAGTTAGCTCGAAATTTGAGAGTCGACTTCTTGGGTACTACCCTATACTCGATTCTTACGAAGAACGTGTCATATGTTCTAAACTATTTTATAAAACACATCCTGCGATGCTCTGAGTTGGGTAGTGGATAGATCTTGAATTTCGGGGATAAGCTTCAAGAGAATACGGTATATGTATAGAAATAATGAATTTATGAAAAGAGATTTTTAAAATTTATAGCGTAGATCCGTCGCTCTTGTTTTCTAGCATTTTCTTTCATTTTGGCTGTTATCGAGTTTCTCGCACACAGAAAACACATAACGAAACTCATAGAGACATCTTAACATAGACAATTTTATAAGCATTAGCTACAAAAATGCGCAAAATGAATTAAAAAACATTCCAAACATATTGAATAAACTAAAAGTGAGTTTTTATTAGAAAATTGCAACATATTTGCGTGAATTCAAGAGATTTGCTCTATGCGTTGCAATTGGTGCAAGCTGAGAGTTAGTTGCGTCAATTGTATACCAATCTTTGACGTATTTATTTAGTACCATGCAATAAAAATCTTGTGAAAATGCAGAAGGTATCATTAAAAAAACTATCTGTGCACTTCAATATCTTTATTCCTAGAAGAAATACTTTGAAAACTAGTTGTGTTGATAACACAAAATTGGGATTTTAGAAGAAATTGAAAATTTTCCTAGAAACCCGAAAAAGTATCGCAAAGGGGGAAATACTGGAATTGAATGGAAATAGTGTTCCAGTGATAGCCAGTAGTTACCAAAATGAGTAGATATGAGTTGTTTAGCACAACTATTTGGAAAGATAAAAACTCGAGAATGAAAGGTCTCAAAAGCCAATCGATGAGTTCAATTGAGATTACTTCAAGATGCTCCTTTGAAAACTTTCTTCTGCATACTTTAGCGGCTACCTAAAACATCCTTGCACGCTAGACACCCTTATTATAGGGTTGAGCAATGCGTTATAACATCCTCGCTTATTTACACTATTCCACATCGTTGGATAAGAAAGCACTAGAGTGATGGCGGATCCTATTCGGGTGGTATTCAGTGCACACCGTTGTTCTTGAAGTTGCGCATCATGCTGAGTATCGCTAGGTCTTGATCGAGGCCAGCGACCACTGGAGAGTTGGGCCCTAGGCTCAAAATCGCCAAATCCCTCGTCTGAAAAATCCTGGTTCATACGATGCGCGTTCAGTGTTTGAGGTTTTGATTTTCTTGAAATCGAAATTATTAGCAAAAATTTAAAGACTTGATGCAATGCTGTCAAAAACCTGTCGTCGAAATCAGACTCTTAACGCCTCAATTTAGTATAGCTGCCTGAAGTATGCGTACCTTTTTGCATAGTTTGATGGATTCGAGGCTCGCCGGATCAGCGAGTTTGAGACACAGCGCAGCTGCTTGGTATCGAGCCGTCATTTCAATGTCGCACTTCGAGAAGTGGTAACTAAAATACGCAATTTGTCCGAGCCTTAACAGCGGCAAATGGCATCAGGGTATCGAGCAAAAATCCAGCAAAAAGCACTACTTTTTTTAGCTATGGACCCCTGAAAACACTCGCCTCTCTTCCATTCCCCATCATAGTTAAAAATCTTTCTTTGATAGTATTTTAGCCAAGTGTCCGAAAGCCTTTTACAGATGACCTGTATTATACTCACTCGTAGGCCTCGAGTCCGAGAGTAGCGAAGCGAGCGGCGATTTTTGGGTCGCCGGCTGTGACCGTGAGCATGCATATGTCGCGTACGAGCTGTGCCAGATGCAGATTGAGATGAGAGAGAACGGGAGAGCACTTCTCGTACACGGCCAGACATTCGGCGAGTAGGCGACGGCAGCCTGAACATAGACGATAATTCATCTTCGTTTTTCTTGAAACAAGTTCAAAGGTGCTTCTTAGATTCGAGAGGGTTCATCAGTTCAAGTCGGTTTCGGCTTTAAAACTACCGAAACACCAAAATCCCAAAATCTCTGAATACGTTCAGAGTTTTTGACGAAAATCGAAAGGTTTTTATGTGTTAAAGTAAGCTTATGTCGAAAGAAAAAAAGAGAACGATTTTCTTTGTGAGACGTGGCTTTCATCAGTCCCTTTCGATGCAACTTGAGTTGCGAGAGAGAAAAAGCAATAGTGTAAGGCTTCATTCTTTGCTCGTTCGAAGAGTTTTCTCTGCATCGAACGGGTGAACGGGCATTCCTATCTCTGCGTGCGTCACTCCTCTCAATATTATACAGATTCAAGGTCGAAGGTTAATCGCTTATCCTTCGATAATGAAGGGACTGTATAGTGTCACACCTTGGATTATTCTTTATTTCACTCCAGCGTAGGCGTAAAACGTGGTCTTTTGCCTTTCCCTTTTCCGCAGAAGTGAAAAATGAAAATGTCCAAATGTGCAGTATTATATAGGTTTTCTTTCAATTTGAAGAAAAGCGAAGGCAATCTACCTTGCACATCCTTGAAGTTCATGGTCTTGTCGTTTCTTTTATGCCACAGAGCGGCCTCTGCATTGTATCCCAACGCGTCGTTTACTTCGATCGGGGAAACTTGGCCGCACTAAATTTCAACATATTCATGTCATCTCCAAATATTCTAGCAAAATAGATTGCCTGCTTGCAGTTGAGCTTTTCGAAGCTTTTGTCGACGGGACAAACTCCTCTGGTGCAATTCTTGCAGAGGATCGAGAGAACAATTCTGTTCTGAAAGGGGAAATATCGTATAAATTGACAAATTAGTGCTAAACACCAACCCTCTCTTCGTCCTGACACCTCTCGCATGTGCACCCGAAGAAGTATCGCTTTAGCTCCTCTTGCCTTTCCTCTGTCGTCTTCGGCGGCTTGGCGTTGATATAACTGACACGAAGCTGACATATAAATAGCCTATTTTTGCTAGTCAAGCGACTTGAACACCTACATCCTTATTGTACTTGAGCCCTTTCTCCTTGAGGGCTCGCAAGATCATCTTGGGACCGTCGAAATCAATTTCCATGTCTGGGGCGCAGCTGTGATCGTGAATCGAAATACTGCAACCATAGATAGTCGGACGATATCGCCTTGTAACTATTATAACTTACCCAATGTAGAGGCCCCTGCCAAGACGATCAACCGAGTACGCGTTTATAGCAACCTGAACATAGCAGTTTGCTTGAAACTTCAAATACTATTGTGAAAGGTGACTATCGAGTAAATAGGCACCTTCCCGAAGATGTCCAGAAGAGCGTCGCGGCTTGGGCAGTCGTTTCCCATATAGTCAGCGAGCAGAAGCGACAAATTCTCGAAATACTCCATCCTCCCAGCGGTCTTTTCGATATCTTCGCGATCTGAAATTTCCAACGCACAATTGCCTACATATGTAGCTAGAATCATACGATTCATAAGGTCGGTGAATTTGCGTCCGTTGTAGGCGATTCCCTCGTCGCCACGAGCCCGCTTCCAGGCGATGCGAGCGATGAAACGAGCTTCTACGTGCGGAACACGCTGGTAATTCGCTGGCATTCGCGTCAGAGAAATGCATTCGGGCTAAATTTGACGAAAATATGTGAGCGACGAAGTGCAAAGTGCATTAAAACACGGCTCTGACATGGGCCGCAGAGTTGTAGAGACTAAACAGAAGTTTTCTTACAGCACTTGAAATTCGCAGTCTCTACGGTTCATATCGGGAGCCCTAAAACGAACTTTATGGTCCGTCCAGTCTCGCTTTTGACAGGCCTTCGAACAGTAGCTGAGGACTTTGCAGCCTGAGCATCGGCTGACTTGCTTGGCCGCCTGCGTCGACTCCTTGAAACACGAAGAACAGACGGAACCCAGCAGCTCGTCCTTCACGACGGCTACGTATGGCAGCTCCTCGGCCATCAGCTCCATTGCTAAAAGGGAATCACTGAACAAAAAGTCGCAAATACACCCGAAATTTTGTAGGATTCGTCGAAAAGAATAAGATTTAATCGGGCATTTTGATCACTCATATCAAGTATTGTATTTATGAGACGTTAGTTGTAAGGGTGAAACAATAGGGAGAAAGACTTGGCAGTTTTACGAGGGCAGTGCTACCAAAATTGAGCTACACATGCCTTTCACTCTTCTTACAAAGAACACTTCTTATAATGTAAAACAGCTGCCGTGTAAACGATTCGAAAGAAGTGACGTAACTAATCGTTCATTGCAAGAGTTGCTGGAAAACGACTCAACGATTTTTATACCTAGCCAAATACTTTATTTCACAAGAGATAGACGCTGAATGGCAGTGCTTGCGCAAACAAACGTGTTCGTGAATATAGCAAGTGACCAATAAATCTTTTAAAAGAAGTTCGAAATACCGAATTATTGGATTTACTCGAAACAATCACACAAATGAAATGGGTTAAAAGCAGATAGCTCTTCTCAAAGTTCAATGGATACCATCGAAACTCCGTAAGTTGCCGAGAGAGGGAGAGGAGAAGAGTAGAAAGAGTGGAAAACGTCTGCGTCTCTCTTTTCGAGATAATTCCAGCACACATATCTGCCATTTTTATTTCACCGTTATGAGTCAATGCGGCCTACAGAATATTCTTTTTGCGCGTTTGAAATGGCTCATTTGAATGTTTTTTTCTTCAAAATTATGAACGCACTTTGCGCGTTCAATAACACCACACCCGCAGTACTTGAATTATTCCGACTCAAATTTCGGACACAGATTCTCTAATATATTCTTCACATATCTGCAAGATTTCAGTTCAATTCGATTTACTATGCTGTTTCTACGAGCTTTTTTTTTTTGAAGGTATTCCTTAGTTATGCAAATTTTCGAAAAATGTTTAGAAAAATCTTTTCAAAATTCCTATTTCTGAGTATAGCTAACCTATCAGGAAACTGATAGCATGGTGTGATAAGATCATTATTAGGCTTCAAAAATACCATGAGAATTTATAACGAAAAAATCTATAGGAGCCTGGAACAACATTTAAAAAAAAATCTTTAAGTGGGATATTTTCCCATAGTTAAGGCGACGTCGGAAGTTTGATGAAGTTAGACCTTCAGTAATGTGATGCAGAAGATGTATCTGGTCTCAAAAGAAGCGGAATGGAATATATTTCCAGGATTTATGCCATTTTTCCGTATATCATATGAAATTTCCATCCTTTGAATTTTTGAAGAAACTTTTCTAAAACATTTTTAAACAATTTCCATAGCTAAGAGATACCTTCAAAAAACTCGTAGAAACAGCATAGTAAGTCGAATCGGACTGAAATCTTGCAGATATGTGAGGAATATATTAGAGAATCTGTACAACATTCGAGTCGGAATAATTCAAGTATTACGGGTGTGGTATTCTTGAACGTAGTGTGTTCATAATTTTGAGACACATCCTATATCGACAAGTCCTCAATGACACGTATTGGAAAATCGTATGAAGTGCAGCGCAAACAGAGGCCATTCTCACCGTGGCACGGATGAATTTTTCTGCTAGTCTATCTTTTTCGGAGAAAAAGTAGTTCTTAGTCTCTTGATCTATGGGGGTTTTTTGCACTCGTCTCATCTTTGTATTATATCGGCGAAAGAGTTTATGAAACCTGACTCCTTGTCTCGAAATTTTGAGAAATGTACTCTGTCGTTATCTTTGGTGATGACCGGAAAAGTTCTATAGTCGAATTCCTTGCATTAAAACTCGCAATCAAAATTCATAATCAAACATTTTTTTTATTGTCACAAGCAAAACCCTGATTGCAACCTATTTCATCTTCAGAGGCTTGAAAACACACGCAAGAGTATTTCTACCCAAATTTTAGCTCGCCAGATTCAGAAGGACATGAATTTTCATTTTCCAGCCGCTACATTACATGGCTCCTCTTTTCACTTTTCTCCTTTTTCTCTGTCTCTGAGCGAGAGAGACAAAATTTATCATAAATCAGTAATTGGTCTATCGATATAGCGACGATTACGGTTTATCTCTCGTTACCGAGAGAAAAAGAGGGAAATCTGCGTCTCCTCATTTCGCGCGCTATTTTTTTTCTTTTCTCGCTCGTTGTTTATACAGTGAAAAGGGCAGAAATTCACGTAGTGTATGCGTTTTACGAAAAAAAAACTTGAGAGGAACGATGGCAGAAAAGCGTTAGATTAGACGGAATATCAAAGATAATGGCAAATTAGAAAAGTAGTACTTTAACTATAAGAGATAGTTTGGTTTAGGGTGAGAATTTGGTAAGTGAAATTTTTTTTCAATATTATTTCTTAAGCTACTACTCCGTTACAGTTACTACTTTTCCAGGCTGATTTTCGTCAAATTCATTTTGATAGTGAGAATAAAGCATCGTTCTTCAGCTAAAAATATGATAAATTATTTCAAGACGTAGACAGCGCTTAAGCCAAAACTCCCTGCATGCCCTCTTTCAGTCAGAGCTCTTTTTTACGGGCCTCCCTACCTACCAGTTTCCCATAGTAAAATTGTCATTTATGTACTTCCTTCTCTATATTTTTCAGTCTGGCTGAAATTCTGCCTAGGTCTGATTATTTTCATTTGCATAGTTCTGTTGCTTACGAATTGTGGACTAGCTTTTAACAACTCGAACGTTTTTGGTGGTAGCCCTTCTTCTCGGTAATAGTTGCAGTTTCTGATAATTAGATGTTTCAGATTGTTATCTCGATTTGGAATCTATTTGATTGCGTTGAAACCATCCATGAAGATTTTCAAAGTTTCACATGGACAACGTTTCTGAAATTTTCGTAGAAGTTAACTAATGCATAGCTAGAGAGGCCAAGTCTCTCCTTTTTGAAGGAGAGAAAGGATGCATGAATTTTTTTGACGTTCCAATTATCGTTAATTAGTCGATAATTTCATGAAACCAAGACACCAATTAGGGCAATAAAATACGCCCGAAATGATGGCGTCGTTGGTTTTTCGAAAAAGGCTTCTGCAGGAACGAGTTGTGACACAAAAATGGTCACAACTTTTGATAGAATGGACCGTTTTCGGAGATCTAAAAGCATTCAGCTCCAAATGGCTTCCTCAAAATAACTATAACCATGAATACCTATGATAATCAATCCCGAAAATTCACTTGGCATCTCTAACTATGATTCGTTAAATAAATTGTGATCCAAAGTTTTCTAAGCAAGGATTTGAAGGTGCTTATATTCATCATGGTAATTATTGAATTATTATGATTCAATGGGGTTTCATGTAAAATTGAGAAGACAGTGGATACCATTTACAGCAGCACTTTTCTATTGTTTTATTTAAATTTTTCAAATATATACATGCATATAAACGCATATTGATATTCACATTCTACATTAAAATTCTAACGTAAGATTATGATAAAAATGCCAAAATATAAAGCCTTGTTATAAGTGATATTAGGGCACACGCCGTTATCCTCTTACCAAAAGAGAGACACTTGCCTAGAAGAGAGAAAAAGATTTTGCGCTCTGGCTTTATTCGTCGCTTGGAAGGCCCAAATTCGCCATTTATTTTCGTCCGTTTTTTCGATTTTTTCGTTTTAATTGTCTAATTACTTATTTTTTCGTGATTAGCTGACTAATTATCGATAATTTCAGGAGGCCTCGCTCACTGCTACTTGTAAGGACGCTTCCAGCCGCCACAGACCTGCCCCAACCTGGAAAATTAGATAAGTTTTTTTTTTATTTAAAAGAAAAAAGAACTTCTTCTTTATTTTTTATCTCTTGAAGTCTGTAGCATGGCAATTTCCTTTTTTTTACCAAAAATTTAAACAGCGCTTTGATTGTGCTTTGTGTGAATTTTTCAGAATTCCCCAAGTGATTTTTGATCGAACGAAGAACACAGATGTATCAATACTTCACAGAACAAATCAGGTAGAATTTGAAAATTTTATATTTATTTTAAGGATTTTGAAATATGATTATCAAAGAAAAATGTATTATTGCATGCAAATTTTAATGTATATTTGTTTGCAAAAAAACATAGAAGAGGGAAATTATTTATTTTCAAAAAAAAAAATACAATTTTCAGAACTCAAATCATCGAAGCGCAAAATTAACAACGACTGGATCGACATTTCATTTGATAAAGCTTTTTTTGCCTTATATGTTGGAGATAAAATGGCGACAAGAATTGTTTTATTCCCGAATCAATAAATAAAATAAAAATGAAGTTATACAACATGAAAAAAATATCCCTGAAAAGTCAAATTTTGAATAAAACCCTGATAATAACAGCAATTCAGAACCTCAAGTAAATTTTACAAACTAAAACTAACGAATTTTTCATTAAAAATACCGTTTTGACGAGAAGGATAGGCCGCCTCAGACGAACGTACCTGAATGTTTCAAATAAACCTTCGATTAATGAGGAAATTAACAAAAAATACAGAAAAAAACTGGCCTCGGAACATAACAGAAGGTGACGGCATCGGCAAAGATGGGCAGTGCGAAGCAATCGAAGCGCTGCAGGAGATTACTGAAATAAAGTAGCATTCTCATAACATGACGTGGATTTTTCATAATTTTGTGCAAGTTACTCTAAAATTCATGCAAATTCAAAGCGTTGTTTAACTTATTTTGTAAAAGATAAAGAAGTTCTTTTTTCTTTTAAATAAAAAAACTTAGCTAATTTTCCAGGTTGGGGCAGGTCTGTGGCGACTGGAAGCGTCTTTACAAGTGGCAGTGAGCGAGACCTTCTGAAATTATCGATAATTAGTTAGTTAATCACGAAAAAATTGATAATTGGGCAATTTAAAACGAAAAAAATCGAAAAATCAAGAAACGGGAATAAAACCTGACGTTAGTCCGTAAGCGACGAATAAAGCCAGAGCGCAAAATCTTTTTCTCTCTTCTAGGCAAGTGTCTCTCTTTTGGTAAGAGGATAACGGCGTGGGGCAACAGATTGACATTAATATTTATTGAGTCAATAGCAAATTTTGAATCATTTATTTGTCTTTGCTACTTTCAGAAAAGTTTGGTTCGATATAGCCATAATAATCGGTTTTCGCTAGAATCTGAGTAGAGATTTCATCAGCTTTTAACTGAAAATACTCCATCATTAATATGCCTTATATAATAGTCATTTATAGGGCGGCGTAGCGCAGTGGTTGTGTGTTACTGCCTACAGCTAGGGTCTCAAGTTCGACTCCCGCCCTCCCCCAAACCAAGGGGGTTAAGAAATGTTGGTAGTAGCTCAAATCACGAAACATTTGCCTAAAATCCCTCGGCTGTTACACAACAACAGTCTGTCCTTGGGACAGGTCACTAGTCCTGTGTGACTAGGATAGGCCGACTGTCCCATTACGAGCGGAGGATAGCCAACCCCATCTAGTGGGAACAAAACTAGGAAATTTCTTTTATAATCAGATTTGGGACTTTTCCACAGCAACTGCGGTGTGGTGGTTAAATTTCAAAAAACCAAGTCTGATCATAATAAATCGTCAACGACATACACTGGGATGAACAATTTGTAGCATTGAACTTGGGCAGCATGGATCTAAAATAATGATTTTGACTTTTATCATAACTAAAATTGAGTAAGTATACTGACTTGTTGATTAGGCAGATTTTACTGTCTTTGAAGATATTCTCGTTGCGTCCGAATGTTCAAATTTACAAAAATTTATCATAAATATCGACATAAACATCCTAAATGATCCAACCCTCAACTCTGAAGCTCACATGTAGAGTTTATTTATTATTATAAATGTACCCATTATAAAATTGTATGACTGAAGATTATACGTTCTGATTCAGCAAATATTTTTTTTTTCAGAAAACCATAAAAGAAATTAGCGCGCTTTATTATCATAGGTTAATTCTTCTTATTCAAAATGTATTATGCCATGGTTGAAACACTGAAAATGTCAACATCGGTTTTCGCATTAGAATTGTCGAGGATCTTCACGCATTAAATGGGAATTATAAGACGGAATTCGGCAGTTTTAACATGCCGGAGATAGAGAATTAACGGCGTAAATAGACGATAAACAGGCTACATGCTTCGTCTGCAATCAGATTTTAATGCGACGTTAATCCCTAGTGTCTCATGATCGAAATATTTGAATAATAAACGGGGAACAATTAATTTAGTCTCATACACTGATCACTTTTAGACGGGAAGCATATCCTCCAAAGACGAATAGACAGAAATCAGTCTCCACTGAATGCAATTCTAACCAACAAAAAACATAAAAATTACGAAATTCTATAGGAAATCTCTTCAAAACAACAACAAATAAAAGTTTTCGAATAAAAATATATCCGTCTGATTCAATTTTAAATTTCTCTATCACACCTAATGTTTTCGTAAGTTTTCATTTTTATGTAAACCAAATCACATCTATAATGACCAATGCCAGAAGAGCCTTGAGCATGATTCAGTCAGATATTGTCTAGTTTTTGATCTATCTTTCAGTTAGCTCGTGTTTAGTATGGTCAAAGATGGACCTTTTATCATTCTGTTGCTGTTTCTATAACCCTTCACATCTACGTGACTTCCTTCCAGAATATCTCGTCCATTTTAGAAACAAATCAGTCGCAAATAGTTCACTCGAATAACCAATTCTCACGTACTGTGCATCTATAGTCCGAAAGATCACTTCTTATCCACATTCTGAGTCAATCTATAACAAAATTATTCCGAATTATTTTTAAAAAATTTTCATTTTAATAATCGTTATTTCATGTGCATTGAACAACGGGTATTTTCGTTAATAAAATTCAACTTTATTCTGATAAAACTTCGCTTACTCGTCGAGAATGGATAGGCACGTGTAAAAAGGGTGAATTTCATTTGGAATTCTCAGACATTCGTGAATTTCATGGAGAGGCTGTGATTCGGAAATAGCACTGACTTGGAAAAGACCGTAAAGGATAGATTATTTGGAATAAGAATTTTAAAGCGAAAATTTCAATTTTCTGTTTTCCCCTTTCTATGCAAGAAAAAAAAACTAGAAAACCCTACTTGCAATATCCTGAAATTAACAGAAATAGGTAGAAAAAAGTGAATAAAGATTCTCGAGTAGAATTAACAAAGTAATTTGATACAAATCACAAGTTCTTTTATTATCATTACATATCACTAACTCTTTGATAAGTACGCATTCTGAAAGTGAATTGTTCCGACTGACGAATTCAGTCCATTCTATGACAGAGCTAGCCGTGAAATATCTCTAATTTACATGAATTTCCACCATTTTACCAATCTTCTAAAAATTCAGTTTCTACATCGTAAAATGGCGTGAAGAATGATAGAATATGCATACTTTAAAGCTCATGGAATATCGCTGAATTAGAAAAATCAATGGAAAAAATAAAAATGTCATGAAGTCCTGAGGCAAGTTCTTGGAAATGAGCGACTAATTTCCGACAAATTTCAGATTTTACCATTTCTCTGAAAGACGGTCCTAATTTTACACGATCAGCTCACCCATATCGCTATCCGTCGTCGCTTTAGTTGATCTGAAACAAATTGGGGATATTATTTTTAGGGAAAAAATTAAAAAAAGAAAATGAAAATATCTATATCACCACTACTACCCCGAGGTAAGTGAATGTTGCAATTGTTACATGCCGACATAACAAAGAAATATTTTAATTATTTTAAGTTATTTGAAAATCAGTTAATAATTTCCGTGGGAATATTAATGTTTTGTAAACTATTTCACGCAGGATTTCAAAAATATAGAAAGCTTAGCTAAATTTTTCGCCTAGCTTACAATGAATTTCACATTTGTATTTTGTATTGAAAATAAGTAGTCATTGGAATATTGAAAGAAATAGCTGTTCTGCAAATTGCGCCACTTCTACATCATGTTCTTATTACTTTCATGAGACATAAGTTAGCCGTTAGTTCATGCACCCCTTTACCAAAAATTACCAAAATAAAGCAGAAAAACGAGCACGACACCTTATCAAAGCTTTGTAATAGAGAGAAGAGTTGCAATTACCGTAGTAAAACTGGTGAAGTTTATTCTTCAGCCCATGATAGTTACTTTTTCACAAAACTACTAATTCTTCCCAATCTTGTACGTACTTTGCAAATCTTCGATCATTCCAAAGCAATGATATATTTCAATTGCAACGTTCACCTCTCCTCTTCCCGCTCAATGTCTTCATCTTTCTCCTCGAGTAACGCGTACTTTCTTTTCTGTCCGAATCCACTGGCGATGCTGCTTGTCGAGCCGAGCAGAGAGTCCAGCTTGGAGGATAGGGCTGAGAGCCGAGAGGAGGTTCGACTGCGGAACACTCCCGAGTCGTCGAGACCACGGTGGACAGAAACCTGGAAATTTGTAAGGTAAATTATGAAAGATCAAACTCGAACAGCTAGAATTTTAGGCAATATACTTTGCCTTCATTTACAACTCTATAAAATCTAATTCTTAAAATTCGAGTTTTTAATTATGGATGATTTTTGTTCCTATAAATCAAATATTAGTTTGACAAATTCGTTGAATAATATCTAAGCTGAAACATATGACAACGATTTTTTTTCTTAAAACTCTAACATCGAGTCTAAATACTATGTTGCAGTCTAAGCGTTTTTACTATCTATCATAAACATTAGTGAATTAACGAAGAGGAAGTTTTGAATATGAATTTAGACATTGTTTGAAACATATCCATTTCATTTACCTTTCTATTTGGCATAACTTTCTAAATCGCATTTTCTAAAAATCTGAAAGAAGGCAATTTTTCAAATAACTAACCCTGAATTCTCCCCTGGAGAGCATGGCTTCGTACTCCTTAAATCTGGCGCAGTACAGGGTTCCGAATGTCGGTTTTCTGAAAACAAGTTTTTCACAAAATATCATCTGGTTTAAATTTTCGTGAAATGTATTTAGATTTGATGATTTGCAAGAATTTCTCGTATCTTTTTAATAAAAGAAATTTGATAATTCGGAAATGAAATCTAGTCGATTATTACTTTTTTCTGATCACAATTGCTGAATCTTATATGAATAATTTCCTTTTCATTTTCATTATTAAAACTCAAAACTATCGAAAATTAGGAATAAAAGATTCTGCTAAAAATTACTTGAATCTCCTAAGGAGAAGTGAAGACGTCACGACGGAGACACTGCTCATCGCCATGGCTGCGGCCGCCATCCAAGGCTGCAGGACCAGACCGATTGGGCGGAAAATTCCTGCAATCAAAGAAAATGTAAAAGTGAAATTTCCGTTATGTCTTGTAAAGTTGATCTACTTTTCTTCTTTTCAAGACTATCTGATCATAAAATTGGGCGAACTCTAAAACTAGAGATAAAGTGAACTCGGTGAGTTTTCAAAAATCCGAAACTTTGATTCATTTTGTATGAATCAACGCTTTTCGAATGCTCAGAGAAAAAAATTTCCCAATCGGAGAAACTTTTCTGAGCAAAGAATAAAGTACTTTGAAAAATCCTACCAGCCGCAATCGGAATGCCTAGAACGTTGTAGATGATGGCGAAGAGGAAATTGTAGCGAATTCGTCGGGTCGTCGCTTTTGACAGTTTGATCGCTGCCACAACGTCGATTAGATCGTTCTGAAGAACAAAAAATCCTTCTTTGAGAAAACCAAAAATTTTACCTCACTTAAAACTTGATTTAGGGCGCGCGTTCAGACTTTGTTCGTCTTAGTGCGAATATTGTGAAATAGCATTGTTTGAGGAAAGAGCCTAAAGTGCGAATAATTTTTCGACTCTTTCCTCGAAAAATTCTATTTCGCAGTATTCGCAGTAGGACGAACAAAGTCTGAACGTATTCTTAGAAAATAATCTTATGTAGGTAGGGAAAATTTAAACAAATCATTGAGAATTTTATACTTTATGATGTTATTTGAAACAAATGACTAGGAGAAAGATGACTGCAGAAAAAGAACTTACCCTAACGAGCACGATGCCGGCACTCTCGATGGCGACGTCGCTGCCTGCAGCAATGGCGATTCCGACATCCGCCGATGCGAGGGCTGGACTGTCATTCACTCCATCACCCACCATCGCTACTTTTTCTCCAGCATTCTGGAAATAGAGTAGTTAAAAATCATCTTTTATTCAATGTATTCTGGTCCATCTTTATAAATCAGTTATCAAAAAGACTAATTTTTTATTCGTGTCAAATTTCTCATTACTTTGAAACTTATGAGACGTTATTTGTAAGAACAAGGTTCGTCAACAAATGAGCTAGCACCCAAATAACGTGTGTCTTATGGAAATCTTTCTTTAGAAATAGTAGACTTATTTACCTGCAACTGTTTAATCTTTTCCTGTTTCTGATTGGGCAGTACTTCAGCAAACACTTCGTCAATTCCGACCTGGAATTAATAAGTTTCATCAAAATTTCCTAATCCCAAATCTGAAGCATTATTTTTGAGGGTATTTCATGAAATGAGACAAAATGTAAAATACAAACAAAAGTCGGTAATAGACTAATCGTCATTATTTTCAGCATTCGGACTTCAGAAATGTACGAATTAATTTTCACACATAAAAAGTCGAAAAGAAAACAAAAAATCCTTACCCATTTGGCAGTGCTCTCCGCAGTTTTAGCGTTGTCTCCAGTGAGCAGGACGATTCTCATCCCCATTTCCCTCAGAGCCCAAACAGCCATCGCTGCCTCTTTTTTCACCTGATCCGCGATGCAAATCACGCACACGATTTCACCTGGAATAAACATATTTTATGGACAGAGATGAATGAGTTTTCCGAAACTTATTATGCACATTTTCAAAAGTAGGCTGCTATTTTTAAAACATGATAAGTTAATCAGTCGAAAGTACCAAGAATCAAAATGCTCTTAGTCATTCTAGTCAATTGATAAAACATACAATTGGTTAATTTTAATAAAGTTTGAAGAAAAATGAAGGTTGCGAGTATTTTCCTCCACGCGTGAGTACATTCTTCACATTAGTGATTACTTCAAATCTTTGGAACGGAAATACTCGTAGCCGAAATGAAAAAAAAACTCACGATTGATGGCGCAAAGCACAGCGATCCTTCCATTAAGCTGCTCTTCGTGCATCTGCATTCGCGTTTTGTCGTCGATTTCGATCGACAGTTTTGCCATCATCCGCTCAGAGCCGATCACCACCTCGACCGAATCCAAACTGCCTCCGGAACGGGGCGCTGAAATTTCAAATAGAACTATTCGAGGATCAGATAATTAGCGATTTGATCAGGAATTGTATCAAGAAAACAATCAGATCCTATTCAACGACCCTGCTTAGAAAAATATCGTCTTTTGTTTCGAATACATAGCAATTTCAAATTTCGCAATTTACTATTCGAATTTCATAGGTTTCAAAAATTCATGATACTTCATGGAAAATCTTGAAAAGTGATTAGCTGATGATCATTATACCAAATAAACACAATTTTGAGGGAAACATACCATCCATAGTGGCGAGTTGATGGAGTTTGATCTCAGTGCCGGGAATGGTGATTTCCTCTCCAGCGCCTAGGCTCAGAATCGTTCGAGAATCGTTTGTAATCCTGAAAAATTCAAGAGTTACGATCTTATAAACATTATCTTTTGTAGTATCCTGCGTTTATTCTTTTACTGTAAGCAAGGAAAAATAGAACAGCCTTCTCTTTTATTTTCGCTTCCTATTTTCATTTCTCTTACTTTCTCTAAAGAATAAGATTTGTTAGAGTGCGAAATAATATTTCTTAAAATATATAGAAGCCTTCCACTATTTCCCCTCACCCAATAATAGATCGTATTTCAGCAATGGAAAATTAAAAATAAGCTTCAAAATATCCTAAAATTAATGATCAATTTCCCATCTAGTGATATTTTACTAATGGCAAAAAAACACTTTCACTCAAGAAAATATCTGGAATAAATTTTTTTTAAAATCTGACATATTAGTGACTCGCTTCAGCCCATCCAATCTGCAGGAAACCCCATGCCCAGCAGCCACGTGAAATCGCGATACCGCTGCCCAGTCGGATGAACCCAGCACCTGAAATTAAAAATTTACCTTTTATTTTTTCTGCAATTTCTAATATAAGTTTCGAAAGTAATTAAAAATGGGTTATTTGAGAAATAAGGTAATTTGTACGTGAGAGTGATTGGTATCAAGAAGAAATTCCTCCGAAAAATTAGTAAATAAGTCGTTTCTAATCATAAGCAAATTTCAAAAAGATACCTAATTTGCTTAATTATGGGGAATACGCCAATTTCATGTGCGAATTCTCATAAATAACAGAAAGTTGCCCTCACCTCTCTAGCGAACTGCGTGACTGCGGATCCAATTGGGTGTTCGGAAGCGGACTCGGTCGATCCGCAGACGAGGGCGATTGTCCGCAGAGGCAGCACGACGGGCGATCGATTGCAGTGCAAGGCGACTACTCGGGGACGGCCCTCGGTGATCGTGCCCGTCTTGTCGAACACGATCGTGGTCGCCTGAAAGAAGTCGAATTTGAATCATTCGAAGTGCTCATTACTTTAGAGCTGATTACGATAGCGCCATTCAGATTTGGTTGGAATGAGGAAATATTTTGATCACAATTTATAGCTTGTTTGAAGCGAACAGATATTTTATAAGTTATTTCCAAATTCGCCTAAACATATGATGGAATGATTGAAAGTGGGAGAAAAATGAAGACCATAAATCTTTCAGAACATACATGTCCTGTTGATTTTTCGACTTTCCGGATATTTTCAAATTCGAACCTATTAGGAAAATTCTTAAAAAAAACCCCTACCTTATGAATTCTCTCGAGTGGCTCGCCTCCTTTGATGAGGATTCCGTTGGTCGCACCGACTCCCGTGCCGACCATAACAGCGGTGGGCGTGGCCAGGCCAAGACTGAAAGAGATAATGTATTGAAGGAAAAAAGTAGAAAAGAAAAAGTCAAATTTGGATAGCAAGTACTTCATTTTCAAGAAATGCCCCCGTTATTTTCGAATTTCAAGAAAACAATCGGATCAAAACTAACCTGCAAGGACAAGCGATAGCCAGCACTGTAATAGCGGCTTCCATAGAGACTTTGATGACGGTTTCGAAACGCAGCAGGGGCGTCTAAAATAACAATAATCACTTTTTATTAAATACGTTTCAAAACTGTATGATAATCTTTCAAACTGTTGCGTTATGATAATTGAACTCTACGGAAAGATCCTCAAAATCCTACCATCTGGCTATCCGTCGTATAGTATCCAACTATGGTCCACCCGATGAGTGTGAGCAGGGACAAAATGACGACAGCCGGCACGAAATAGCCCGCGATTCTGTCGGCTAATTGTTGAATTGGAGCCTAAAGTTGGTTGGGTTACTTTTGTATCAACTAATATCCTAAATTTCAATAGCATTTACTGGATCTTGAAACACATCGCAAAATATTCAAGACATTTTTTTCCTAAAATTTAAACTGTATTTCTTTCAATTGATGAAAATTTTTAATAGTTGAATCAATAAACAAAAG